>OX411253.1:2371156-3746846 GCA_948150575.1 Tinea pellionella
ATTAATAAAACTTACCCGCAGTACTGAGTCCTGGACTGGCAGTGAATCTAGCTACATCTACAATCTTTACAGCAAATTGCTGATTCGTTTGACGGTGAACACAGCGACGGACCAAACTAAATGGACCTCTGAAAATTATAAAAACATTGCCATTTAATTCTGTGTTGTTAATAATACAAGAACATTCAAATAACAACCATATAAAAAATTTAAATTATATCTGTCATCTGTTATTATTAGTTCTTAAATACTTTCAATTAGGCAGCTGTTCAAGCCAGTCCCTATCCTACTAAACTTGGCTTGAGACCACCGGCTTACTAGCTTATTCTCTAGCTTACTGGAATGAAGGTAGTTCTGTACAAATGTAGCCAGAAGTACTCACTTGTTACCTTACTAACCTGGCTTGAAAAACCAGCCCTGGCATTAATAAAATTATCATCAAAATAAATGAGTTGCAAAATTTCATTAACAAGGAACTATCCATTAAGAAAAGGTCAAATAAATTAACACTAAATTATGTTCTTAAATGTATCTGCAGCCAATATTGTTACATTTTTAATCATTATTAATTATGGAACTTTTGCAAACTTAAGGTCTGTATTACAATTATAGTGAAAAAAACACACTATATTTGCTTATTACTAATATGCAAGATGCTATTATTAGCTCACACCAAAACATTTATAAACCAAAACATGTTTTCTAATAAGATTCAGTTCACTTACTTGCCAATTATTTCACAAAGCTCATAAACGTCGTCAAAGAGCACTTCGTCCTCTGCCATTTTTATGTTTTTGTTATTAATTTTCGTCCTCTTAATTAACTAAAAATTAATCATTTCGCACAGCCTTCAATCCGAGGTTAAAACGGTTACGCCCTGGGACCATATCACTTCACAAGGACACTAAATATTATATGAATATTTTCACCAATAATACCCTAATAACCATAAAGTTAAAACTATGTGACGAACATCGGTGCCGGTGAAATTTGTGCATTTAATTCCTCTTATCAATGCAGAAAACACTAATTTTCGCGCATTTTTTATCACTAAATATTCTACGGTGCACTTCATACAATAGGTATTGATGCCAATAAATTAATTTAATAATTTTAGACGACCTAATAAATGATTAGATCTTTAAAAATTCCACTACTTAATATAAGAAAATTATCATTTTCATCTCATTATTCTCGTATCTACTTTGACAACTACAGGGACATGGAGCTCGAGCGAATCACCTCGTCCTCGGCATTGAAGTTCGGTGTTGCCAAATTAAATAAACTGATTCCCTACATAAACATATCTTTTATATTTCGTCCAAATAACAAATTATCAAAATAACAAATTCTTAATTAAACAATTAATTTACTAATGGTTATATCCAGTTATCTTTAAGGGGTATTTTACTTTTACTACGCAGAAATCAATTAAAAAATTTGCCCTATTTTATTCCAGAAGAGATGTTGTTTTAAAAGTTTTTCATTTTAGCCATTTGCAATATACTAATTTGAACTCATAGGAAGAATCACAAAAGAAAATGTTAGTCTTTAATTATTGGTAAATGTCAAATTTTATTAAGTTATGAGTGATTTATTATAATTGTGTTCAGCGGCTTTAGGTGATACAATATCACATCACCATATAAATGACAGGATGTCATAATAGTGGGTAATTATTTTTTTGTGAAAACACTTTTAGTTGACAGACGCAAAATCCAATTTGCGTTTAGATTTTACAAAGCGTGCACGCGTTGTTTGAATATTTTTCATGTTACTTGTAATAAATAACCATCCCTATGTTCACATATTTAAAAGGTTTAATTTATTATTATAACATTAAAAGGTTATATCAGAAAATCGCTACAATATCAGTAATTGTAAGAAAAAAAATTGATGCCCGGTATTCACCATACAGTACATAGGTTCACCCTATAGGAAAATTAAATAAAACAATCTACACTTGTTCAGTTTCTACTCTAAAATATTTTTATTTACTTATTCTAAACTAATATATTACTCATAATAGAAAACACACTTTTTTACTGGTCAATTTTTCATGAACTTCGGTAGGTATAACAATATTTTATAGAAAATAAAAGACACTTGGCTAGATACGTTAGCGGTATGATATGTAGGTACCTAAATGTTATATACACATAAGAGATTCAAAATGCGAATGAGATGCCGTACGGCGTAAACTGAATTAGTTAGCTATTTGCTAAGCTATACTTATACATATAGGTCTAATATAGACTGCATACGATCCGGAAGACTATATTTTCTTTTATTTAACAAACTAGACTATTGTCAACTGTTTTTTGTAATTTTTCACATCCTGGAACATTGATTACAATTTCCGCTTTCGATTTTTTTGTGTCCTTGGGATTAAATATATTTACATTAACCTTATATTTGCAGTTGTATTCCAATTTCAAGATATCACATGTTACTAGCTGAAAAAAAGTTATAAAAGTTTGGTAATTTATTTTAAAAAGAAATTCCAAGCTACAATCTTTGTCTCTCTCACACTTTTGTATTTTTTCTTAATTATACATATAACACCATAGGCGTAGAGTGACCAAAATGCATATATACCCGTAAAAAAAGTTACATAGGTACTGGCCAGAATTATGTTAGATTTTTGAACACGAGTTCCTCAATTGTCAATATCCAAGAAACCACGCTAAGCCGCAGTGGCTCTTAAATTAGATCTGCTTTGAACTAAATATTATAATTTTACCTTAGTAATTTTTGAACGTTCTTTTCTTGGCTTGTGTGGATTTTTCTTACATTCAATAGCCTGCCATTTAACTATGTATCTGAAAATTACCATTTATATTGATCAGATAAAGTTCATTAGTCAACACGCGTAATTCACGCGCTACCTACTAAATTAAAAGAGTTAGGTGAGATTTTTTGATGAAGGTGATATAGACACGCACCCCGTAATTGATCGGCACATATTCCGATCGCAAGACCTACACTCACGCACGCAGTACTTAATTATTTACATATTTATTATAAACAATAATAACACAAGAATGATTTTTAAATTAAAATTATTTACATATTATTACAATAGTTACTATTAGCTATTAAAACACTTTCGTGCACGAGTGTATGCGTCCACAACTATCCTCACTACATTAATTCATGCCTCGAGAACGGTGCAGAGCTAGAGATTACATACCTTCTTGTCCCATCGTATAAAGCGTCATTCCAAGACACTGATGCCGCTAGTTTACCATACAACCAAAAATAGTGTAGGAATTTTAAACCTTCGACACGACCATTCTGTTTTTGAGGTTCGACTTCAGATTTATCTACAAAAAAAAATCAAAATAGATACCACTTGATTAGTTACGTAGACAAAATATCAACGCACACATCTTCCGTTATACGCACGGTTGCTCTGACCATAATTCAACTTACATTTAAACTTACTATTTGAATTAGTAGTATTATAAAACATCTCGGCTTTCTCACTGCGAAGTTTACCAGTTCCATACGGGATTATAGTTTGTACTTGTAAAAAATACATTGAGTTTGATTGTAAATCTGTTATGTCGAAGAATGTTTGATTCTAAAAAACAAAAAATTATAGAGAGTTAGTTTGATACACCAAAGTTACTCGCTTGAAAAAAAAACAACTCTATTTGGGACAACGATGCCCTTTATTGATTGACAAACAAAACAATTTAAAAAAATGTGGGTTCTTTTAAAGAATGATTTGCGTTTTTTTTGATATATTTAAACGTTTTTATGGATCCGCAATTATGTATTGAATAAAAAACACAAACAATTTAAAATATATATTTACCACAGGAACAGTTTTATGATTGACAAACACAGAATCCAAATCTCCACTTAAGCCTCGAACTCGTCTGCTCCAAGATACCTTATAGCGTAAGTTTGGTAAATCTGAACGAGGTTCTTTCCATTGTAATCTTATTGCAACGCTTGCTGAAGAAAAAAAACAACTATAAAGACAGAAAACAAGCAAAGCCGAATTAATTTAAAATACTGACAATTATCAAATTTCAGTGGTCGAACTTTTAACTTTCTTGGGGGTGGTAGAGGTCTGGGCCCTTTACGTAATGTAAATGGTTCACTAGGCTTTGAAAATCCCCGTGTACCTTCAGAACTAACTGCAGCTACTCTGAATCTGTACCAATGTCCTGGTTTCAAAACATCCTTCAAAAACACTTTAGTTCTGAAATAAAAGAAAAAACATAAGGAATTTTTCAGTTACTAGGTACTCAAATTAATCAAGTTTAGTCATTACTTATTAGTCCTAAGAATGATGTTCCAGTTTCCAAGTCTATGTTCTTGATATTTTGGACTGAAATTATGTTGCTCTTGTAGTATATATAGAGTTTTTCCAGGGACAGCTCTAGCTGCATCTCCGACTCCATCAGACCAACGAATTATTGTAGATTTACGTTTTTCCGTTACCCCTATTATATCTGGTAATGGAGGTAAACCTAAGATAAAAATAAATTTTAAAATTAAATGTTAACTACTTTTTTCTTGAGTTTTGCGCGAACGTGTACTGAATTAAAAGATTTTATGCGGATTATTTTGATTAATATAATCCGACGTATCGTCACGCGACCACGATTGTTGCAATACGTAATAAACGTCATATCAAATTAAAAACAAAAGTTTTGAGTGTAATCCGCATAAAATATTTTAATTCAGTGATAAATATTTAATTAATAGATAAATAAGTCAACGAAGAGCTGGTTTTTAAAGGGAATGTTTGAAATAATCACGTGCTTTCAATAACAGCAAACGGTAAATCATATTGACAGTTTTTCTTATAAACTTCCATAAAAAAAGTACAACACCTCGAACACTTTGTGTTTAAATTTACAAACATTTACAAAAATTTTAATAATAAAATGTGCCGGATATTGAAAATAAACATGATCCAACCTGGTAAAGTTAATAAATCTCCAGGTTGATTACAGGTGGATCCGCATCCGTTGTGACAGCATTTCTGCGTTTCATAACAATGAGCGTCCGTCTCACATTCTTGGACACACATTGAGGATGTGTTTTTTGGACAGGTACCAGGTTTTGCTTCTTCATCACACCACTTCGTTCGGCACTGTATTTAACAAATAATAATAATATATTAATAGGACTTTATTAAATTATAATATTTTTTTAAAAACATTCGTGAGCGAAATGGACGACGCGTCCGGACGTGGTAGGTTTGATCCCCACCTCAGCTTAGGTTGTATCCGCGTTATTATTATTTTTTTGCTCAATTTCCATTATAATTTAATAATAACAAATGTTAATAGGACAAAGGCGTGTCAATTGTATTGTATTGTAATAGGACAAAATATAATAATAATAATATAATTTGTTTGTTCTTCTGAAAACGTACCTTAAATAAGTAGGTATGTTAATTAAGCTAAACAAGCGAATTGATTGTTACGAAAATTAGCATAAATTATTGAAATTCAAAGAAATCGTAACTCTACCGTTGTTACAATATAATTTTCTCTTACTTCCCTCGTGAAACATTTTTCGTAAGTATTTCATAATGTGAGAAGTTACTCAATTAGATGTTTAAAGTGACAATTGAATTAGCAGACGATCTCTACGAGTACAATATATCTGTCATGATAATGTTACAATCTAACACTAAAAAAAACCTAAAACACATCTAACAATAAAAGACATATTCTTGTTACTATGATTTTAATAATTTTATAACAAATCTATGGTACATATAGCATGGTACATATAGTATATGTATTTTTGTTTCTCATTATATTTACTTAGGTGAATTTACGTATCTCTAGGTAAGTTATTTAGAGAAATAAAAACATATCCAATGAAAAAATGTATTACGTAATGTTTTCAAGGAAAAAAATATATTTTTAGCCTTTTGACTCCGATGTTTTTTATTTGAATCGAATGAAATTGATTGAAAATTATTATGTGAACTGTTAGATTCCAGCTGCGCGGATAAATTGTTAGATGTTAGTTACATAAATAGAGATAGATCTACGTGTAAATCAGGCTAGCAAATGGTCTTCGTGGGGGTTATAAAGGTCAAAAACGATTCATGCAAAAAAACTGTTTGCGAAATCGAAGATAGATACTTGTGATAATTTATATACCTAAGTATTGATCAGACAGAAATGTTGCCCACTATTCTTGGGAGGGTATCACAGACGCGTAATGTATATGTAATAATTTGTATGTATTTTCTTACCGGTCGGATATAACGGATGGTGCAATAATACAGTATGTTTATTTTACAAAATCAATGGGTTCCATGCTTGACTGGAAAATTTTTTTTTTTTTCAAAAATTTATTTATAGTAATGCAGTTTTAGTTTTTTATCAAAATCAGCCTCGGGAATCCTTTGAGCATTTTTCACTAAATCTTATAGTTTACGTTTTGACTATGAAAACCCACTTGAAAAATTCATAATAATATTATAACGTAAATTATATATTTATAATGCGGAATTTTTTTCTTGGAAGTAGAAATATAATACTCGAATAAAGTCACGTCTCTAGATTATAAAATGGTAGGAATATACGTACCTAGCTCATGTTTATTTTTACATTCCTCAGTATCGGTTTACTGAATTAAATTTCAACATTCCTGTTATTCATTCAACATTCATGTCTATAGCTATAGTTGAATTGAAATTATACCCTGAATATAATTTATACCTTATTTATTTATTCGTATTAGCTTCGCGCGTATAAATCGTGTAAGCATATTATAAAATCATTAGCAATATAACAATTAATTTTTTTTATTAAAACTAGTTTATTTGTGGGGCGCTTTGCGAGCGCAGGGATGGTTTTGTGGGTAGTTTTGAAAAAGTGTGTCGATTTCGAAATTAGAGGGCATTTCCTACAATCTTTGTTCCGGCACTTCGGCCCTATCTCATTCTGTTCCCGAGATAACGCATTCCGGAACCGAACGGAATAATCTTTCGGAATATGTTGTATTTTATCTGAGGTCGCATGGGCCTCTTCTATACGTTTCAGAAAAAAAAAATATCTCTTTAACCCCCCCGGCATAATTATCATAATTGATGTCAGTCAGTGAGTGAGTGAGTGAGTGAGTAGTAATCGAGCTTTATATAATATGATGATAAATTAATAATTTTTGCTCTGGCTGTACCTCTTTAATGATTCAATAGCTGTAATATTATATACAATGAAATACTAACAAGTACAGTTAATGTCCTGTTAATAAAAGTTTCGTAATTTTCATTTCCAAATATCCGATTTGTAATTGATATTGGAAGAAACGATAATTAAGTACTATAATTAATAACGCCGTTATTATGAACTTTCGGTTTTATTTTCAACAATATATTTTCCACTAAGTCCGTCTTTATTAATTGACTTCTGGTGACGATTATACATGCTTTTCTTCATACAAGCCTACAATGTCATAGAAAGAGCGGCCGTGGTCTAGCGGGAGGACGCGTGAACTCACGATCGATGAAACCTCGCTAAATTCTGACAGGTATCGATGTAACTTTGTCGCTCAGTACCTATAGGTACTATTAAGGAGTGGTAGGCAGACTGACGTTGGTTATTTGTCCAGTCTGCCGTCCTGCGGTAGTACCACCACTTTCGAATGTAACACCCGTGAGTGACCTGGTCGCGTTTCGGGAATAGTTTGAAAGTAGCCAGGTATAAAGAGAGGAGCGTGCACTGTCAATCTGGAAGTTACATGCTCGTCTCTTCAAGCCGGCATAGTGGAGGCGACTACTGCCCGTATGCGTTTCTCTGTAGTAGCATTGTTTCCATGCATAGACCGCACTCTAGCTTTACAATAAAGCTATAATAAAAAAAAATTACGTCTGTGTAACCGGTTGTGACGAATCTAAGACGTGACGCCTCTAACGATATTGGATCAATGTTGTGACTACACTCTAATGGATCAAATTAAAATGACCTATCTAATTAAAAAAAATGTATAGTAACAGCAAATATATATGTAGGTAGGTACCTACTTTTAAAATTAAGCGGTAATTTTCTAATATTTCTGCCTAACATTTTCAGGAACGAAATCTATACCCTTTATTTTAATTAAAGTAAAAGGAGAATGCTTATTCGCCTGATAAATAGCTAAAAATGGGAATTGTCCTTTAAAATGAGATATTTTATACGGCTTACTATCCCATTTATTTTAATTACTCGAACGCTTTGCAGCGACAGCCGCGACCACGTATGGTGCGATAATAAACCGCATAAAAATGAATAAAATCTTACCACAGTTCTATTACTCTTATCAACATTTAGACATATAAGATCACATCTCGTTTTTGACAGTGGAGCTGATCTCAGCCTCAAATAAGATTCAGTTTTTGATAACACCATCGGCACTGACACAACCAACAAAATAAATAATACTTTGAGTCCCATTTTGAAAGTTTCTCCTTAAAAATAAACTACACAATAAATAACTGTTTTTTCCTATAATAATCACATTTCACATGTGTTTAATATCTTCGTATTTAATATTTGCAATTAAAATTAACTATTAATAATTTTAATTAACAGAACTGTGCAGCTTGAGCTTTATGGCAATGACCTCTTCGTTAATTGTGTAAGTTAAAACGTATGCGTTCGTCAGCTTACGAGATCGCGGTTCAACTGTCTGGATTACAAAATCGACGTTCACAGTTGGAAGTCAGGAAGACGCGTATACACGGCGCGGACGCATTATACCTGATTCATTAATACACATCGCCAATGCTTTCCTGTTGTAGCATGTCAGTGACTGAACATTACTTTTACTAGAGATGAGTTTAATGATATAAATATTACTATTACGTTTCCACTGACTTTAATATTTGTTTATAACGGATTATAAAAAATGTTTTTTTGTAAATAATAGCTCGGCATGTGATCACACTCCGTCTGATTGTTAAACTAGAATGCGATCCATGAGCTACACAGGAATATCTACAGACAACCCTCCGCTATACCGGCTTGGGGAAACGAACATGTCTCATCCTTTCGTTATACCCGACTTTTTTAGGCTGATCTCAAAGAGCGGATTTCTGTCGCGTTTATTTTCACGAAATTACTAAAATATTGACATCAAGAGGAGTGTTGTCATATGCTGAGCTACAATAAAAAAAAGTTTGCATAGAACACTATAGCCTTAAAGTTATTTCTTCAAATTACTAAGTCCAAACAAAAATAGGTAATACAAGTCAAGTACATAGTCTAATATTCGATTGCACTTCACAGGTCTACATGTCTTGCGGATGGGTTAATTTCCTTATTAAAAAGCGAACGTCGTCTTCCTGCAATACGCTCCAATTGGATCGATAGCGTGTTGTTCTAATATTAGACATACTATTATACCTTACGAGTATTTACTATGTAAGGTCATGTTTAGTTTTTTTTTAAATTAAAATATAATTTATAAACAAGCACTTAGTTTGGTAGAAAAGTTTGATCGCGTTTCAGTATTAATTTACAAGTAACTAGGCATGTCTATGTGTGCATTCGTCACCTCAAGCCGACATAGCGAAGGCAACTTGTGCCTAAAGAAATTTCTTTGTGGTAGAAATTTGTGGCAGTTGTCTAATTATTATAAAACTTTATAACAATAATGATTAAATTAAAGCAAGCGACTTTAAATCATGATAATATATATACATAGTATGCACTAATTAAGTTCTTCAAAAGGGCGTCCGATGGGTACATGTATCAGTCATCAACCGGTCAATGATACCTCTTTAGCTTCTTCGAGAACAGAGGCTGACTCTTCAAATTGTTACGAACATGATTTCTAGAAATAATTTATGTTTTGGATCAGTATTACCTATATTATGTGATAGAATACAATTAACTTTTGTAATTAACATTTTCTTTTTAGTTTATAAGGTTTATAAGGTCTCTAGATTTTAAAAAGAATATCATAACATAACATTTGTCACACCTTTTTCCCGCAGTGACTTACCACGATCCTGACATGTTGCAAAAATTTGCCTTTAGTATAATCGTAGTGTATAAACAAGAAATCTATTTTTATTTATACTTTTAAATTATATTTAAGAAATTTATATTATGAGCTAAAAAATCTCAATAAAGTGTAACCCGTAGTAAGTCTGCGTTAACTTTTTGCCATTTTTAATCAACTCGACCGACCACTTAATTATCATTAAAGGTTTTAATGGTGTTTTTGATGTTTTTGTTATGTCTCAACATTTGTTATTGTTGTTTTAAATGTGTTTTTTATTGTTTATGTCTTAAGTACTTTTTAAAAATACATAACATATTTTTAAATATAAGTGTAAGTATATTAAAAAAAATAAATAGGGTTGCCCTGTGAAACATATTATTCATACTTATATATACTCACTGACAGTAAATATGAAGCGCCGAAAGTTCGCTCCGTCCGGTTCCGGAACGCGTTATCTCCGGAACGGAACGAGATAGGGCTGAAGTGCCGGAACAAAGGTTGTAGGAAATGCCTTCTAATTTCGAAATCATTACTTTTCTCAAATATTTTTTTTTCAAAACTACTCCAAAAACTATTTTGTATATGTAGGTATATCTTTGAGTTATAATCATAAATTTTTGACATTTATTGGTCCAATATCAACTACATAACAAATACAGTATGATTATTTCTTTAAAAAAAACACAAACTATCATTAAAATAATATTAAAAACAAGCAATGTCAATGCGACGATTGATTGTCGATCTTACGAGAGGTGCAAACACGCGTCCATTGCAGTTTGATAAAAATATTATATGAAAATATTGCTATTGTATATTGCTAATAAATAAAAAAATATATAACTTACAATAACGTTGTGGGATTGCTAGTATAACGGATTATAAAGGAACTTTTTATACCCTGTATACTTAGGTACATACTTTGAACCAAGTCAGGTTATAACAGCTTCTAGTTTTTTTTTATTCTGTTGCCAACTTTTCGTTTCTTTTTACGAATTCAATGTGTTTTATTATTTAACAAAATAAACTAGACAAAATAAAACATTTACAATTATAATTCATTTATTGCTTTAAACTACTTTTTGAAGTACATTAAAACGGAAATGATTCACTTATTCAAAGTGCACATCAGCAGAATCGTGTGACGTCATATTTGGTGTAACGTGAGCTTTGCGTTATGCTTTGTGGAAGGAGAACAGGTTCACATACATCCAGGTCAAGAACCAAACGTTATTTTTATTGAAACTATGATATAAGTGTATTGTTTATTATTAATTTATCGTATGACTGAATATCCACTGAAGCGTCTCGTCATAGACGCGTAATAAGGTGATAAAAGTATTACATACAGTTCACTTACAGTAGCAGACAGTTAAAAGAAGAAGTTTCTCAAGTCTCAGGTAGACAAATGATGGTTATTAACTCAGCTTCCGGTCTCTAAGTAGTAAGTACCATGATTTTCAAATGTGTGTTGTAACATTTCTATCAAGTAATCAGGACACGTTTTGGGATCAGGAGGAATGTACATTGTCAATACGGTGTATATTTGTCTTCGCGTGCCATAGCGGAGGCAACTACTCTAGCAGTCTAGTTTAATATTTAGCGACACTGTACTATAAAAATAACATAAACAATAATATTTACATATGTACAAGCGGTACCTATGCATTTTATTAACGTAAGTGCATACGGTTATTGCACTATTGCATGTAAGACCGGCCTAATATTTTACGGTTTAATAAACATTTCATAAAAGTATTTGTTCCACTTTTTTCACAATTAATTTGCTGTCATCATTTGGGAATTCTGAATAGAATAATTTTATTGACAAGTTATTAAATAAAATATACATTAGGAGAGATATAATATAGTTTAGAGAAACAAGATAAATAAAAGGAATACTGTTAAACTTGAAAAAGTAAATCAAGCTCTTGGTCTTGATTTTGCTTATGTGCAGGTAATTGATTTAAAAAATAATAATAACATCGATATATTTTACAAAGAAAAACTACATGAAAATTTTATTTAGAACTCATTTCATGATTTTTTAATCATATTTATAGAACATAATTAAGAAAAAGAAAATAGCTGGCAACATATATTGATGATATTGAATATCAGAGGAAGCGAAATGAATTCTAAACGGAAGTAACAAACGTGTTAATTTTAACGAGAACTTTGAATCAATTGCATTGCAACATACAAATGCACTAATTAATAATAGTCCTTAATATATATAAACAATTTTTAAAAATTTAAATACATAATCCATCTATTTATATACAATACAAAATTTATATTCAAACCAAGATACCTAGGTAGGAAGGTAGCAATTACAACATACATTTTTTTAAACAATATTATTATATGTATAAATTAATAAGTATTTGTTTCTACTGAGAACGATAAAATACTAGATCAGATACTGGTATCTAAAATTTTTAAAGCGTCTATTTTTAGTAAAAATAAAGTATTATAGGTAATATATTTAGGTAAGACAGGGCAATAATTCAATAAGACAATAATTCTTGTTTTTATTATGAGACTAAATTACATTTAAATACTTATTATTAAATGAGTAATAATAATTTTAACAAACACTATCTCTAGGTACAAATTTCCTTGTGAAACAAAAGTAAAATAAAAATTAAGTAATTCTTTGGTAATAACTCTTCAATACCTATAAAAAAAGAGCATAAAGTTAAAAGCAATTATAAATGGTAAGAATTTAATAACTCGATAGAATAATTATAATTATCTACGCAACGTTTAAAATACAGGTAAAACTAAAAAGCTTCTAACCCGATGAAGTTGAATTGTCATTACTATTTCCAGAAGGTGATCCTGAGTTAGGTGTAGATGATCCTGTATTAGGTGTAGATGGTCCTGTGTTGGGTGCAGATGGTCCTGTGTTAGGTGCGTTTGAACCAGAATTAGGTGCTTGAGATGCAGAATTAGGCGTAGGAGTTGCCATTGGCCAAACATTCATCATCCAGTTGTCTCCGTTCCTCATCATGGTCATATTCATACCAGTGGAAGCTAAAAAGTTAGATACACTTGAAATTAAACAACACCTAAATAGTGCACATTGCATTTGTTTGAATACTTAATGAATATGAAACCCACAGTCTGCACTCGACCGAGTTGGCTTAACAACTGTTCGGCCGAAGAGGACACCCTAAGGTCGCGGATTCAGGGCCGAGAATTTGTTAAATTCAAACAAGGCTTTGGAGCGGCCGTGGTCTAGCGGTAAAACGCGTGAACTCGTATTCAAATCCCAAAAAATGTTGACCGCCACCAATGTAACTATTTTTTTTTTACTTTTAGTTTACTGTCGCTTTGGTCGTTCAATGCCTACATGCACTATTAAAGAGTGGTAGGCAGATTGTGATGGTTATTAGCCCCGTACACTGGGTTAGGATAACATTATCTTTGGGATAATACCATGATTTTTGAATGTAACACCAGTAAAGTAAACACTAAGTAAACACGAGAGGAGTATACACTGTGAATTTAGATTATCTCTAGCAGCCGTTATTTCCGTTCATGGAACGCACTCTAGCTTAAGTTGTCATATGCCAAGCTACAATAATAAAAAAAGTGTAAAATGAGATAAAAACTTACGAAAAACATTAAAATTCATGGACATTCTCGGAGTAGTAGTTGGAGGTCTTGTAGGACAATCTTCGCATGGATCACCGAATACTGCATCCATCAGATCTTCCATACTAGTGCTAGAAGCTGCACGATCATAATCATAATCATCACACATCATGTTACAGTATAATAAGTCAACCATTGACTGAAATATAAGATTTAAATTCTAATTTGATTTCATTTTTAAAATTCGCTTGATAAAATCTTGCTTGATATCTTACCAGTCGGGTTGTGCTTGGAGTAGGAGGTGGCGGTGTGGGCTAGAATATTAGAGACATCAAATTATCTATTTTATTAGACATACTAATTAAATTGTTAAGTTAGGGGTGCAGTCCATGAGCGAGACGAGACGAGACAGCTGCTACTACAGAGAAATGGCTGCGTGCAGCAGTCGCATCCGCTATGCCGGCTTAAAGAGATTAATGTGCACCACATGTGTTTTTTTTCTGAATTTATAATTCAGTTTTTTTTTTTGTTATTATAAACACAGGCTATAATTGAAGAGTTTCTTATAGCTGTCTTTTTATCATATGCCTTTCTGAAGCCAAAAGTAGATTTTGACGATGAACAAATGCATGCCAAGTCATTGCCAAGTTCATGCCTACGTTAATACAAGATTTTCATTTCATTTCCACCCAGGGTTGACAGTGCACACTTCTCTTGTTACTTGTTACTACTAAACCCAAAACAGGACAAGGTCGCTACACGGATACACTTGAAATTACAGTAACATCCTACTTTACGCGACCCCGTTATGCGCGGTTACGGTTTTACGCGAAAATCAAATTTCGCGCTAAAATGGATTTTTTAAAGGTTGCAGAGCATAGACAGTGATGATGACCGTGTTTTAACCGTGTGTCAAGCAGTAAAAAACAGTGTTGCGTGTTATGATTTATAAATATTTTACAAAACCGTAAACGAAACGCAACCAAGAAGGCAATAGATACATTTTCCGTAAAAAAAACATAATATAACGCTACACAATGTGTTTTTAGAATTAAAGTATGTATTAATTTGCATTTTGTACTGACTTTTGGTAATGCTTTAACGTAACCCCCTAATAAGCGAATTCCACTTAACGCGAGTTTTTGCGGAACGTATCCTTCCCGTAAAGCGGGGTATTACTGTATATAAGAATACTAAATTAGTTTGTTTTAAATGTGATTAAAAGACGAAAAAGTTAAAATTTTAATTATAACTTACCCCATTGTTATTATTCCACCATCCGGGCCAATTTGGTGGAGGCTGTTAAATGAACAAATTAATAGAGTTGTTCCTCTCTAATTATTTTTTTGCCTGATTTAATATGTTAATTGAATTCTTACCATTGGTTGATTCATCGGCCAATTAGGTGGAAGCTGAAATCATAACCAAAATGTAATTCTAATTGTTAATTGTGGTGGCCCCTTGTTAATAAAAGTAATGATACAATTAAATAAAAAAAAACTAAATAAGCCTCATTATTTCATAATCCTTCCCAGTTAGGCAGAAATAAATTAAGTTATTGTTAAAAAAAAAAATGTTAATGTGCTTATAATATGTATGTATGGACCGCACTCTAGCTTTACATCAGGCGGAGTGTTGAGCTACAATAAAAAAAAAAAAATGTAACGTAAATCTATGTTTTTCCGATACATTTACTAAATTTAAAAAAAAATCAACTGTGAAGATGTCAAAGTACAAAATTATAGATGATATATTTATTTGTAGAGATAGCACATAAAATTTTTATAGTTCCATACAAAATTGTCCCATAAATATATGAAAAATGTGTGTACGTCTTTAAATACCCAACTTACATTATTTTGATTCCATCCTGGCCAATTTGGCGGCGGCTGTAATGAAACATAAATAAAGACTAAAATAATTTGCGATACTACCAATAATATCTTCAAAATCTTCAAAATCATCGATCATTGCTCATTCAAAATGTGTGTTTAAGTAATTATAACTTCAAACCTGAGTCCTGATTGGATAATAAGCCGCAAAACCAAACACAAATGCACACAAAACTATACGAACATCGTTCACCGCCATTACAACAGAATTATGATTTGATTAAATCGGATACCAGTTTCAGTGGTTATATTTATAACCTTTAATTTTGCGTAACTGTTAATTGTACCTAGATTGAGCTTCATACAAATTATTACATACAAAGATTATATAGAAGAAATAGATATTTTACACTGGCTTTTATTTTAATATTAATTTATTATTTTGAGCGGTAGGCAGACCGAAGTTGGTTATTAGCCCAGTCCACCGACCTAGGGTAGACCCGTAGAGCGTGGCGGGCGTTTCGGAATCAATTTGGAAGTAGCCAAGTACAATGAAAGGAGTATGCACTGTTAATTTGGATGGGGCACATTCGTGTTTTAAAGCCGGCATAGAGGAGGTGGCTGCTGCTTGTAGAAATTTATTTGTAGTAGCAGTTGTTTTAGTTCATGGACCGCAAACTAGCTTTATATCAGGCGGAGTGTTGTCTTACTATATGCCGTGTGACAGTAAAAAAACAGTAGTCTCAAATAATAACCTAATTCATTCCGTTGAATTTAGTAAAATTAAATCTCACTCCATTTTCAGTAAATGGGCAGAACACCGTTAAATAAAATATGTAAATTAAATCCATTATGTTATCTCTCAGAAGAGTAGCGTGAGACTGGGACTCGAGTAAAATAAAATATTCACTTCTTATTAAAAATAGATATTATTTTCCTAAAATATATATTTTTAAAACTCATCGTAATTAATTATATTAGACATATTTGCTGGGGTTAGAATAATAAGTATTATCCAGCTGGTTTTGTTGCATTTCCTGCAGGTTTAGTGGCATTAGCTGCTGCTGGTTTCGCTGGTGCAGCAGCACCTGAGGCAGGGGCGGGGGCTGGGGTGGCAGCTGAACCTGGACTGGGATGTTGAGCAGGTCCACTCGATGATCCTCCATTAAATGGCCAGAAATTAAGAAACCAATTGTTTCCAGTCTTTCCCATTGTCATGTTTAGACCAATTGGAGCTAAAATATAAGAATTTGTAGGTATAATTTGTATCTGATGAATAAAGTAACATAAACTTTTAAAATTATTTTTCTTAAAGAAGAACAAATAAAAATAAAACACTAAACATACGAAATTGGAAGTTGAAAGGTAACTGTTGAAGTGGATTTACTGTCGTAGTCGTTCCATGATTTTGTCCTTGAGCTGGTTTAGAAGGTTTGGATGGACAGAAAATACAAGGATCGAAAAGTAAATCAAAGAAATCTTCACCACTCTCACTGGTAGAATCGTCTTCATAATCTGCACAAAATGCGTCGCAATAATATCTACCAAAGATTGGCTGAAATATTGCAACGATATTTTATTAATAACTTATTTCTTTACTAATAAATTTTAATGAAAATTGTGTTAATTGCACACCTCTAATCTCACAGGAACTAATGTTACACTAAGAATAATTAAACACAATATAATATAAGCACTTTGAAGACCCATTTTAACTACGAAACTAAACAAACGACAAACAAATTTCAGTAAGATAGTTGTTATGAGAAGGTTTTAAATAAGATGCTTGTCTTAATAAAGTTGAATTTTCAATGAATTTTCATGGAATATTAAATGTTATAGAATAGATTTTTTTTTTATTATTTAAACCATCCAAGAATTTTTTATTTAACTCTGTAAAAAAAATAGCAGTATGATAATTTATTTCCAGATTTATTGTAATTCATGGTCCAACCTAACATAGATAAAACGGTGCTGGCTGGTTCGCCGAAATCCTTTGAATTTCAATTTTAGCATTGCGAATTTATAATAATTATATTTACCTATTTATAAATATTTAAATAAAATGTCCTATCTACAATATACTATTCTATGACCAGGTTCTCCTTCATTACATCGTGAAAATTCATATTTACAACGAGCCATAAAGAGGTTTCACATGAGCAATTGTTTTAATATTTCGCGGTACTTTTCGACACGGTCAAGTTGGAATGTCACCACACTATTTAGACTTATCGTTAAAATAATATATTTGTTTCAAAGACATCATTATAATAAAATGCTTTACGAATATAATATTGACAATATTAGACTTCAATAATTTTATTATGATAACCATGGTACCATAATTTTTAATTCATTTGTTTTTATGTTTTACGTATGTCTATTATCCTGTTAAGAAAATATTTTTAGATTTAATATTATTAGAAAAAATAATTATGTTATATTTTTTAACCGACTTCAAAAGGAGAAGGTTATCAACTCGTCTTGTATTTTTTTTGTGTCGTGTGTGTTGCGACTTCAGATATATCCTAGACAATATATAGACAATTAATTTGTAAATAGATAATAAGCATTATTCTTGTTTATGCTTATTAAATT
The DNA here is from genome assembly GCA_948150575.1 of Tinea pellionella. NCBI lineage: Eukaryota > Metazoa > Arthropoda > Insecta > Lepidoptera > Tineidae > Tinea > Tinea pellionella. The sequence continues at coordinate 2,389,171 of OX411253.1, forward strand.
GTGTGTAGGTACTCTCAATTAAAATTATTTTTTACTTTTTAGTGATTTTAGTCTTTTATTTAGAAGTCGGTTCAATTTTTTTCAGAAATGTAAACTATTTATCAATTGCTATTTTTTATTTGAAAATATTGTGGTTCCTTTTTGGAGAGAGTCTTAATTGATTTTCATTGTTATGAACCACTTTTGCATTTGATGATGTAACAGAAAAATACGCAATCGTGCGAGAATTTAAGGACTAACTTTAGTTACGCTTGAACATTAACGAGGTGGAAACTGGGTTATATATAGTTCTTTTGTATAAGAAGTTACTTATGTACTGGCATATTTTATTCAAATTTCAAGGTGTTTTGTAAATACTCTGTCAGAATTTTGTTGATATTGAATTCAGTACAATATAAACCGTAATAAGAAGAAGATTAATGAATACGTTATTTAATTTTATTTTTTATATTCCCTATAGTAGTGGTATAGGCAGTCTGATGATGGTTATTCGCCCAGTTTACAGTCCTGGGGTAGTACCACCACTTTCGAATGTAACACTCATGAAGTGACCTTGTCGCGTTTCGGGAATAGATTGAAAGTAGCCAGATATAACGAGAGGAGTGTGCACTGTCAACCTAGATGGTACACGCTCGTCTCCTCAAGCCGGCATAGTGGAGGCGACTGCTGCCTGTAGAGATTTCTCTGTAGTAGCAATTGTTTCCATTCATGGACCGCACTCTAGCTTTACATCAGGCGGAGTGTTGTCACATGCCGAGCTACAATTTAAAAAATTATCTAAACAATGTATGAAGCATTATCAGTGTCTTTAATAACACATGAAATTCATAATGTCTAATCTTTCATTTTGTTATTTTAAAGTTACATGCTATGTTACTATAGCTTAGCTTGGAAGAAATTAACTTAAATAAGAAACGTTATCTTGAGGAAGCATGAATAAATTCCAAGTCAAATGAGCTTTTGAATCTTACAGAAGTGAACTCTTTCATCCCATCCCAGGATGAGTGTGTCTAGTAGTCTTCAGACCTGCTATAATTTAAACCTTTAATAGACCTCAATTTATATGTACAACAAAAGAAAAAACTATTATAAAAATCAAATACGTTTATTCTATTTCATTTTAGTAACTACATCGATTTTAAAATTTTGTACATTTTTATTGTAATGATTAAATTTTAGTTCCCAATGTCGTAAAGTTTTCCAGGTTTCTGCGGCACTTTACTTCCGACTTCAACAAAGACCGGCGAGAAATCATAGTTAGCTGGCTTACTTGTACAGTTCGAATGTGGTATAGGAAACACGTATTTCACTTCGACATCGTATCTAAAAGAAAGGAACAAATCGGAATAATAAATCTTAAGTTCATTAAAAAAAGTTATATACAAAAGGGATACTTGAATTTAATAAACTTTTTTTAAATCGTTTTATTAAGCACACTGTTTACAGATGCATAGAAGCTGGTCAACATAGACAATGAGAATAATTGAAGAGTACCACTATCAGTATAAATTTATCAGTATAAAATTTGTTATAAGTACTATTGTCGCTCCCGTACTATATTAAAGAGTTGTAGGCAGACTGATAATGGCTATTTTGTCCAGTCTGCCGTCTTGGGGTAGTACCACCACTTTCGAATGTGCAGTGACCTTGTCGCGTTTCGGGAATAGTTTAAAAGTAGCCAGGTATTACGAGAGGAGTGTGCACTGTCAATATGAACGGTACATGCTCGCCTCCTCAAGCCGGCACAGTGCCCGCACAGATTTATCTGTGGTAGCAGTGTTTCCATTAATGGACCGCACTCTAGCTTTACATCAGGCGGAGTGTTGTCACATACCGAGTTACAATAAAAAAAATACATCGTCTTTGACTAGATAAGCATTATGTCTGGAGTAGATAAGAATTTTGTCCTACGTATCCTACACATTTAAATTTTACATAACCCCAATTCTGTTACCTGTAGTAGATTTCGGACAATATGAGAGGGAAGGAAAAACGTTTAATTGTATGTGTGAAGACAGCATTCTTGTCTGCTCTTTGCATGGAGCACACAAATGCAGACGATTCATAGATAATTACCTTGGCAATTTATCTCTCAAATAAGCCATAACATTTTTTGGAAGTTTTGTTGTTCTTGACAGCACAAAAGCACTGAGGTATCTGGCACCTTCCCTCTGCTCCGCACAATGGAGAAGCAGCGCCCAAGTTTTATATTCAGTGTCCAGTACATAAGTGTTGTATATACCGTCATCTATAATAAATAGAATAATTTATAAGTACCTAATTCAGATAATTGGCAACTATAGATATATACCTACCGATTTTTATATATCTTCTATCTATTTGAGCGACCGTGGTCTAGCGGTAAGACGCGTGAACTCACGATCGATGAGACCCGTGTTCGAACCTCGCTAATTCTGACCGGTACCAATGTAACTTTGTTATATGTACTTTGGTCGCCTAGTGCCCATAGCCACTATTAAAGTGTGGTAGGCAGACTGATGATGGTTATTTGTCCAGTCTGTCGACCTGGGGTAGTACCACCACTTTCGAATGTAACACCCGTGAAGTGACCTTGTCGCGTTTCGGGCATAGTTTGAAAGTAGCCAGGTATATAAAAGAGGAGTGTGCACTGTCAATCTAGATGGTGCATGCTCGTCTCGTCAAGCCGGCATAGTGGAGGCGACTGCTGCCCGTAGAGATTTCTCTGTAGTAGCAGTTGTTTCCATTCATGGACCGCACTCTAGCTTTACATCAGGCGGAGTGTTGTCACATGCCGAGCTACAATAAATAAAAAAAAACTTTCATAGATTAAGATTATCCGCACAGCTTACAGCTTTAGACGAGTGCCTTACATAATACTTTACGTTAAAAATTACTTTACGTTTATTAGTTAGTACATTAATAATTAAATTATTAGTAGATTTTATCTCGATATGTAGTCTACACTTAAACGCAAAAGCGCCTAAGTATAAAAGAATACAATCATACATACAAGTCTTTTCTTCATGTGTCCAATGCGCAGGCGCATTAAGATCTATTTTCCACGTTATATTTCCTAGCAAATTTTCGCCTAGAGGATCATCAGCAAAGCGATACGTAAAATTCATTGTTACACCTGGAGTCCATTCTACAGTACCATCTGTAAATATTGTAGTCAAAATTATTTGCGTTCCCAAAAAAATCCTTTACTTTTGTTGCGTAGTTTATTTACAACAGAACAAAAGTTACACCAAAAACAACACTAGAGGACTAGAACGAGATGAGTGTGACCCGTCAAAGAATGGTATACATTCTCTTCAAGCCGGCATGGGGGGGGGGGGCGACTGCTAGCAGGATTAGCATGATTTCACTGTGATAGCGGTTGTTCTGTTTGTTGATTACACTCTGGCTTAACATCAGGCGGAGAGGCTGTATATGCCGAGCTACTTTGAAGAAGGGCCCTTAAGTGATGTAAAAAACACTTACCAGCAGCAGTAACATGATCGTCTTCTGTAAAAACAGCTCTCATGCAACTGTAGGAAAGCGCTTCTTCTGCGCTCGCATAGTATTCTACCACGTACCAATCACCGAGCATCTAAAATTTTAAATTATCTCGATTGTACAAACTAGGGCTATTTTTTCTCTCTTTTCGTATGCGACTTAAACTCAGTGACATATTTTATAACTTATTTTACAATTTTATAAGTTTTCGTATCATAAGTATGTGAAAAGAGAGAAAAGGAAGATGTCGCGATTTCATAAAATTTCTTCCTTCTCTCATACACTAAAACAAATATTTAATCTAATATAATATTTTATAACTAGTATTTAATAGACTACCTATATCAGTGATTAAGGGTATACCAAGTCAATTTAAAAAATTGTTAAAGCAGTATGTGTGTGACAATTTCTTTTGAACAAAAATTAGTGTTCAGGGGAGATTGTCGCATGCATGGTGTTTTGTTTGTTTACATTGTCTTTGCTAAAATTATTGTATATATGGTTATAAATATAATAGAACCGGACACCTTTTGCTTTATATAATGTCTACTAAATTTACAACATAATGCATCTATTTGAGAGAATGTAATGTTTTTAGAGTACACAATAAAGTTCTTAAACCATCTATAACAATCATCAGCCCAGTCTGTCGTTCTGAGGTAGAAGAGTACACGAAGTTATCCAGTTGCATTTCCGGGTTAGCTTGTAAGTAACAGGGTACAACAACAACAATTTCATGCAATAAAGATTTTCATTTCATTTCATTTCAACGACAGGAGTGTATCCAGTCGATGGATGGTGCAAATTTGTCTCTAGCCAACATAGTGGAGCCTGAGCTTTAGATAAGATCTTTAGATATCTTTAGATCTCATATTATTATGCAGAGCTATTATAAAAAAAAATATTCGTTTTACTACGAAAAGTTTTGGCACTAAAACAATCCTTAAACTAAAAGAAATAAACAATATCTTCGTAAATTGCATGACTATCAGCTAGAATGCGTCAATATTGTACAGTACTGATTTAATATTGATTAATTAACTTAAAATATTCAAATATATATATGTTAAACAAAATATTACAAGTAGGTGTGGATATTTAACATATTCATAATCTAATGAATTATTTAGTTTTTTTAATGATAACCCAGACCGTTACATGCTAATAAATACTATCAATCAACATTCATATAATTATGACGTCAAGTTTTTGACTTATTTTGATTCATACCTATTTAAAGACAGTTACAGTGATGAAAACTATGGTCTAAAAAGTCGAATAAATTACCTACATTAAACATTCTACCTACGTTGTTATTTTTTATACATAATTATATTCGGCATATTATGACAACACCTTTGATGTTAAGCTAGTGTGCGGTCCATGAACGAAAACGACTGCAGAATTTCTGTAGACAGCAGTTGCATCTGCCATGCCGGCGTGAGGAGACAAATGTGTACCTTCCAGTTAAGGTTGTATACTTCTGTCGTTATACCTGAAACGCGGTGTCACTTCACGGGGCTTACATTCGTCTTACCCACTACCTTAAAACAGCAGACTCCCTGTTACTCTTTATAATTAGATACCCCTCGTTTGGCAGGGAGGGAGGAATTTGAACACTCTATTGTTTATAATATTATCATCCCTAATTATTCTCTGTTCCGTGCTATACCTATAGTGACGGGCACGAAGCATACCATTCCATGCACATTGATTGATCGCGTCATCTCAAGATCTTAGCGTTAACCATTATTGCAAGTGAATGCCAAATATCAGATATACTATAATACATTAAACAAATTCAATAAATAACTAAATTATAAAATTTTATCCGGCTTACCATCACGTTTATTTTGATTTAATATAACGGATGCGATGCGACTTTTCGAAAGCTTTGTAATAATTTGCAGTCTCACCGTGAGCATGACTCCAAAGCTTTTAAAATGTCGAATCGAATTGATCAAAATAAACGCGATAGTAAATCACATAATATATTTTAATTCAGTAAGAAGTGTTTGTTCAAAACCTATGAAGACATTAAATAAATAATTCTATTTAATACGGCATTTTATATAATACTTCCTATGGTATCTAATAAAAATACGATTTCCCGATAAAGAGTGGTTGGTTATTAGCACGCTATAGTCTCCCAATTTCTAGTGCAACACCAGAGAAGTAAACTAATCACATTTTGGGATTAGGGTATAACGAGAGGCATAGTTAACCGGATGGTGCACATCCAGCTAGTATATCAGCTGGGACTGCTGCCTGCAGATATTTATCTGCGGTAGCAGTGGCCTATGGACCATACTCTATGCCTATGGAGCAAAAAAAAAACTGGCACCGTATTAACATCAGGCCCCTCTCTCACTCATCTGCGCATCCTCTTACGAGGACGCAGGCCTCTTTTATCCCATTTATCGCGTTTTTGCTTTCGGAGCAGACGCTTCACGTCTGTCTCCACCTCTCATTCGTGCTGAAAAAACCCTTTTAGGGTTAGCAGCGGTTCTCTTTCAGATAAAAAAAAAAAAAATTAACATCAAGCGGAGTATGATCACTTGCTTGTCTAAGAAACATATTAGGGACGCTAAGGATTTATCGCTTATTATTTTGTTTATTAAGTATTAGTACTGGGAAAAAGAATTGTTTAAACACTCATTTAGTTCAATGTTATCAATGTTTGATTTCCGACGCCTACGCTTTATTATCATAAATATTCATTAGTTTAGCAACGTTATTAAGATAATGGGTAAATTTTAAAGTTTTTTTTTATTACGCTACTATAAAACCTATATAGATTTGGCTTAATGTCAAATTCGCTTGGCATAAAAATCACCGGATTGAACCCGTGAACTATCAACATCATGCAGCAATTATTGAGTTTTCTATACTACTACTTAACTCACGCCTTGTTCTCACTGGCGTAGGCAGAAACCATGGAGCGCCAGCGACTCCTCTCTCTGCATACCACTTTCGCTTACTCCTCTCAAGCATGCACGCAAGTTTTCTGTCTACCTCAAATTAAAATCGGTGCCCCCATACCATGAAGTACATGATAGTTGACAAGTGAAAGGGAATAAAGGCAAAATGTTTTTGTACATATGTGTTGAAAAAAACTTAAAAGCCACTCACTTGAGGCAAATGAAAGTGTGGTACAGCTCTCACTTCAGGACACTTCCTTTTATTTATTATCTTACAAAATACACTGTTACTTAATACTAAGAACACAACACATAAAATAATGACTTTTAACATCGCCATTATTATAATTATTTACGTAAGTAACGTATTTATTAGTCAGCTGTGTTGTTTGAACTGAAGGGAATTGTTATCAAATTATTATTCTGGAGCTAGTTAATGTGGTCATACGAAACGAGTCCCGCATACCATTATCAGGTAGTATGAATCATTAGTTCGTTATTTTTTTAGGGCTCGCAAAAGATTATAAAAGTTTAGTTATGTTGACATTTAATTTGGTGCGTGCTTTATTTTGTGTTGTCCATGAACGGAAACAACTACTACTACATATAAATTTCCACAGGCAGCAGTCGCCTCCGCTATGCCGGCTCGTGAGACGAATGTGCACCATCCAGATTGACAGTGCAGACTTATTCGTTATAACTGACTACTTCTGGTCCCAAAACGCGACAAGGTTACTTCGATGTCTTATATGTATACCACTCCATAGTGCCTATAATCACTGAGAGACCAAGATACATATAACATAGTTCATGTGTGGATTCAGCCAGATTTGAACACGGGAACATCGATCGTAAGTTCACACCACGGCCGCTAGAATTAATTAGTAATCGATGAATTACCGTAATAAATATCAATCTAAATATAAAATAATATATTCATAGAAGTTAAAGCACCAATAAACACTTTCTAATAATAATTTGCAATATGTACTCGTTACATTCATGTGTAATTTGTCAGCCTCTCTGTAACAAACTATTAATTAGAATAAAAGCAAAAGTTGATCTTCTAATCCACATCACTGGGTCAATAACGTGATGTTTATGGTAGCTATAGAAATTTGTTGAATTTTTATAGTAACTCGACATTGTGACGACATTCTGCTTGATATTAATAGTGCGGAAATTATTTTTAAGCGCTACTTTGCAACTAATTTCCGCTAATCAATATTAGTGAGGGTAGGTACACAGTCACATTTGATGTCAATGTTAGACCCTTCACCATCATGCAAAAATCTCTCAAAAACCTTTCGCTACTCCACGTGGCATCTTCAGGAGACGTCTGGTTGCTTCGACTTCGCTCTGGTGAAGGGTCTAACATTGTCAGCTTAAGTGACTGTGTATCTACCCTCACTAACATTGATGAGCGGAAATTAGCGGCAAAATAATGTTTAAAAATAATTTTGGTTATGGATTTCCGCAAAGTAACGCCTAATACTTATACCCAGTTACTTCCATGTTGTTCACGAAACGCAACAAGGTCACTTCAAGAGCGTCATAACTGAAAGTGGTAGTACAATCCCAGGACGGCAGACTAATTAACCATCCCTTTGCCCACCATCATAACTATCTCTCTCCTCGTCGGTCCCACATTGTTGAGGATCACGACTCCTGGTGGCTCGCTCAATTAGATGTCTTCGTTTTATTGTAGCTCGGCATTTGACAACACTCCGCCTGATATAAAGCTAGAGTGCGGTCCATGAGTGGAAAAAACTGCAACAGCAGAGAAATAAAACTGAGAAGACGAGTATGTACGATAGAATGACTGTGCACACTCCTCTCGCTATACCTAGCTACTTTCAAACTGCTCCCGAAACGCGACAAGGTCACTTCACGGGTGTTACATTCAAAAGTGGTGTACTACCCCAGGACGGCAGACTGGGCTAATAACTATCATCAGTCTGCCTGCCACTCTTTAATAGTGCTTATAGGCACTGATCGACCAAAGTACAAATGACAAAGGTGCATTGGTACCGATCAGAATTAGCGAGATTTGAACACGGGAACATCGATCGTGAGTTCACTCGTCCTACCACTAGACCACGGTCTTCTGCCATCAACGTTCCCTGTCACCACAAGCCTTTCTATATTGTCGCCAGCCTTGCGCGCTGTGTGGCCGATGTAGTTCAGGATGCGGCACAGGCAAAGCGATGACAGACGCGGCTGATTTTCGATGCCCAATTCCGACAGAACAGAAGCATTTGCCCGCTGAGCGGTCCAGGGACTTCTCAGCATACGGCGCCTGCACCACATTTCGTCCGTCTACTCTCTGTCTATCCGCGGCTTTAATTAACCATAATAACTAAATCTTATTAATGTTACATTTTAGAATGCACGGATGTTTGTATGTTTGTCTTTATGTTTGCTATTCGTAGACATCTGTGGTAGCAATTGCAATCCTCTTTCGTGGACTTCACTATAGCTTAACATCAGGCGTTGTCACATGCCGGGCTACTATAAAAAAGAACATCATCCGAAGCGATATTGTCCTAAATAGAACACCACACAGGTGTGGAGACTGGTTGTTAGATTGATATTAGCGAAAATCCGGCCGTTATAACAAGTTTATATAACCTAGTTTTATATCAAAAAATGTATAAATATCTTGTAAAATACCATGCAAGTAAAATGAAAGTAAAGTTATCAGAGCTTCAAAAGATTATAATTTATATTATGCCGATTGAGTTTGTTAGTCAATTTATGAATATATTTTATAGTATTAGATTCATCATCAATCAACAATTCTATGTAAAAGTAATAAAAATAAATGAAAGCGAACTCGAATTATTACACATCTGAAACTAATGTATTTTTACATAAAATACTAAAGGACATTTATTATAATAATACCCTCAAATATTCCATCAGAAAAAGTCTGATTACTCAAGAAAATAATAATAATAATGAATAAGGAATGTATATTTATTTTTCTACAAAATGAACTAAAATTATTGATAAACTCGAAAAAAAATTGTGGGCCCATTTCTTCTTTCATTCCATCATTTCTTCTTTCTCTTAGGAACGTGGGCATTCTCCTTTAGTATTTAGGTATGGAGTCAGGGTAATAAAGAATTTACAAGCTTTTAGTTGTTACTTTTTTAAGTCGTATATTTTGACAACCAAAATTATAAATCGTCTCCTTGACTACCGTTTTGTTTTTTCTCTTAAAATGTCGACGGGCCCGAAGAACAAAGTTACATGTGACCAAAGAACGAAAATGCTTTTATTAGTTAATATTAATACACAATGGCAGATCTATCTATGTGTGTTTTTAGTTTTTTTGTATCTATATTAGTTTCCGAGATATTGAGTCGAAGAAAGTCCTATGTGTACCTCCACTCCGAAGTAAAACGATTTATATGCGGTTGTGACTCTTGCGCGGGTCGGTGGGGGACGTCCTATCTTCACTCGCGCCATTTTTCTTCGGAAATTTGGAAGTCAAAGCGCGAGCTTGTCAACAACATGATAATCATTAATACTTAATTAATTTTTACTCAAAACTAATATTAACGTAATCACTATAATATGTCGATATACAAAAGATCTTACAAAATTCTTAATTTATTAAAAAACAATAAAAATCTGACTTGTCAAAAATATGTGATTATCCAAAACCTTTCAATATTAGAATAAATCCTGGTAAGTAGTAATTTTTTATGTGCTATTATTCTGAATAATGTATTTATTTTAAATTTAAAAGAAGTGGGAGTTTCCTTTTTTGGAGTTATATCGATAAACTTTAAATTGCCGTCGTATATTTACATAGAATGTTATTCGGGGGAGTTCCTAATAACGATTTGTAACGAGTAATTCTAATTTTATTAATTGATTTTTAATTGTTACATTGTTTGTGTAAAGAACAATTATTATTTACATGTAATTATAATAACAGACTCGATGCAATTATACGACGTTTTACTGCGGATTTTGCGCAGACTTTTGGCGTACCACGTACGCATAAAACGTTTTTATCTGGAGATGTAATCGCCAATGTAGTGTTATATATGAACATCGAACGTTTTATCTGGACACATTAGTCAAATGTGACGTTTTTCTATTATTAATATCCCTCAATCAGTATATAAATAATTATTTTGTATTTTTTGTATAGAGGGAATTTTATTGTTGCATATTATTAAGTTTTTTCGGCCTTAAGTTGTGGTTACTAAGTATGTGTTTCGAACACTAAATAATTCATAATAAGATTCTATTTTCTTTTCGGTGTCTGGTACAGAAGAATATGGTACCGTTTTACCATTATCTCTTGATGATGATAATATTTATTCTGAATTGAAAGGTATATGGACTGAAATCTCTCATGAAAAAATTATTTACAGTAGATAGTTGGATAGCAGGACAGCATTTTTCATGGTTTAAATTCATCATTATTATCAACCTAATAAGATAAATATTAAAGTTACCGATCAACTCACCCCATTTAATTCTGAGCTGAGTACAATTCTTGAAAACATACCTTCAATAAATATTGAGAAATTAAACGTTTCGCCGAATTTTTTGCTCGATAACTCCTCACTTCTTCACAATTTCAACACAAATGCCATCGCCGCTTGATTTTCATCCTGGTTGTCACTTTTTTTTTTTATTGTAGCTCGGCATGTGACAACACTCCGCCTGATGTAAAGCTAGAGTGCGGTCCATGAATGGAAACAACTGCTACTACAGAGAAACCTGTGCGGGTAGCAATCTCACTACGCAAGTCACTATTAATTTTGTGCTTAACATGAGAGCTGGGTTACTTCTGTTTCCTTTCCATTAGTTACAAGTGTTAGCTCACAAGCCTCATGCCATAATATTATGTTTAATTTATTTATCAAGTATGTTAATTAGTAATCAACTACCTACGCCTGAACATTATGATTAATTGTGCGAGTAAATCTGCCATGATGGAGATTAAAATATTAGAGTAGCATATTGTAGCACATTAATAAACCTGTCAATCATGATATTAACTTGTTAATGTTGGACTGGACTTAGGCTCCCGACTGAATACTCAAAAGTTACCTAAGTTTAAAGCCTGCCGCCTAACTTTTAAGTTAAATAGTTATATAGAAGTCCGACTCTACTTCGCTTGATGTTAGACTAGAGAGCGGTCTATGAACAGAGATAACTGCTACCGCAGATATTGCTCATCGCAGGCTACTGAAGAAGAAATAGCTCCGCGAAAATTAGAACTAACTCTAACTTTAAAAAACGCTTGTGGCGCATGACTGAATGGTCAGATGTAAAAAGAACTTGGATTTAAAATATGTCACCTCGCAAGTGATTCGTAATGCTCTGAAAAAATATCAACAAAGATTGATTGTCTTTATAGATTTTCGCGATAGAGAGAAGCAATGGAATTTTATTATCAAATACACGATATTTAAATCATGACCAAGTTTGTTCACTTCTTTGCTATGCTCACTTCATCGCTCCCCTTTTTTTCATGTTTCGTCCACATTCTGCTTTGTTCTTTCGTATATCAAATATGGTAAAAGCATGAAAGTTTCCTCTTGTAGTCGAAGATGAGAATGTTAGTCCACGATATTTTCTCGAAATTAAATTTGCCTAGAGCTGCCTATTAAATTTTACTGAGAAGAATGCAAAAGAAGGTGTTGATGAGTTTAGATTTTGGTTAATATGTATAGGATAATTGTGCCGAAAACGTATATGCTGCCTATAAATATTACGTTCACATAAAGCACCGTTTTTTAGGGAAGGAACACACTCAAATTGAGGGTGAGTGTCCACTCTTTATCGCTCTTCAAAAAAAGAAAAATAATTTATAGTCTCGATGAAGGGTGTTTGTTGGTGATTTTTTTAGACTGAAAACATTGAAGGTGTTAAAATTTTCTCGAATATAAAAGAAAGTACATACGTAACGGTCTAAACGTCTTCACAAGTGTTAGTTCTCCGGGGTAACCCCAGAAGATCTCACACGTCACAAAAAGAGCTTAAAGTAGCATATACAGGGCTGAATAAATTTATTATTATTATAATTATATTTATAAAATTATTAAAGGCTGAATTATAAAAGTAAAGTTGTTTATGGTTTATAATTATAAATACTGTTTTACTACCATTATTTATGTGAAATGTTAATAAAAATTATAGGAATCTTGTATATTTATTTATTGATAACAACAATAAAATGTTGTAAAAAAGGATCTTAAAGACTCTGATCTTAGTTAGACCGCTTGCTAACATAATATTATTTCGTGTTAATTTGATTAATGATTGTCAATTTTGTTCGATTATTTCAGTTTGTAAAATTGTTTTTTTTTTTTCAAAAATATATGATTAGTATACCTTATTTTTCAATAAATAATTATTTAAAATAAATATTACAAAGTTTTGTTGACTTAAGCCAGAAAAAACTTATTCTGAAGCAGTCTGCTCGTTTGAAAAGGTTCACATAGGACAAAAAAAATTAAAATATCCCGCAGATAAACGTACTATATTCACATACGACATAATTTTTAAATGGATTTCCGAAGATAAACGTTTCATGTACACATACCACAGAGGGGACTCCATACTAAAACGTCATATAGTCATATATGACCCACTATCTTTCAAAATAATAACAATACAGTAAAATGATAAACAAATATATAACACTATAGTGTTCAATAACAATATTTGAAAATATCATAGAATTCCGTCGACTAGTTTAGAAAATATACACAATTCAAACTTTGGAACGCTCTCCTGTAAAGTTGACATTTTGCAGATATGACTTTGTTCTTCGGGCCCGTCGATGTGTAGGCACAGTCCCTACACTACTCCCCTCCTAATAGTTGCATTAGAAAAGAATGTTTATACAATATTTACAAAATCATATTACTTCCACTTGGTTTAAAAATCGTACTACTTTTATATGTCGTATATTTTGACAACCAAAATTATAAATCGTCTCCTTGACTACCGTTTTGTTTTTTCTCTTAAAATGTGTAGGCACAGTCCCTACAAGTAAAAATCAAAAGGAAAAACACGAATAACCGTCTGAAATATTATATAATACTGGGGTCCCAAAGTTGTGAACACGCAATTGTGAACCCTCTGCACTAGTTTCTAAAGTCCACTATCACTTGGACGTATTGTCATAAAATTACCTACATTGTGCCATATCAAGGTTTGGGCATTTGCTATAAATCGTGACCAATCAATGACGTAATGCTTTAGTGGAGGGTATGCCTTATTTTAATTTGCACGTTATTGTAGATGAAAATGGAAGCATTAACTTTATTATAAGCATTTTTTATAGTAGCCCGACATGTGACTACACTCCGTCTGATGGTAGGCTAAAGTGCGCAGAAAAATATCTGCATGCAAAGTCGCTCTGCCGACTTCAAAAGATGGATTTGCACCATTCATTGACACGGATAATTCCAATCATTTCACAGGAGTAGAGGGTGGTCTTACTGGGAGAAGGCAGTCTTGGCTAATAATCATTCTTCTGCCTACCACACACACAAAAAAGTGAAATTTATAAGTAACTAACCAAAATTTGAAACAATCATAGTGAAATTATATTAAAGTTTATTGTTGATTTAGTCCACAATGATCCAAAGTAAAAGCGGCTAAGAGGACAAACTGCGCTTTACTATGCGCAGTAGGTTTTACATCTGAATTACTATTCAGCTTCACTCTGATTACAATACAAACAATCACCGAGACTATAAAAATATTTAGAATACAATTTAAACAATATTGGGGTTTGGGGATTAAATTCACGTTTTCGAAGTGTAAATTGCTATAGTCGTGAATAGTTCATATCGATTTTCAATTTTCTTGGGTTTGTGTAGAGATGGCAACTGGGGCCACCGTGCACCATAATGTTTCAATTGTTGCTCTTCGTGGGCCTCTACTGTGCTTATTACAGGCCAATAGAGGTAAATGTTGCGCCATTATAAAAATATAATAAAATAATATTACTAAAAATTTTTTTTAAACGATGTAACTTATGTATCTCCTTTTTATTTTATAATAATACTTTAATATAATGAAAATTACATAAATATGATTGAATAATTTAATATTAAAAGGAAAGTGTAGTAAAGAAGAAAAAAAATCTAATAAAACCCAAATTAAAGGAGCTTTAAAATAATCTTGTCAACTCTAATCATTTTTGTTTCCGGAGGCTCTTAGCGAAATTCAGATCTGAGTAGCGAATCTAAATGAACATTCGCGCTGAGAATGACTAATAAAGCTTTTGAAGCAGATTCGTAAGAAAGCGGGCACGTCCCGACACTTGCACACTTTTCTAACATTCCTTAGACAGTGCGTGGTGTGAGTGACTTATTGACTCAAAAGCCTTTTTAGAAACCTTACTTTTATGAGTGAAATATTGCTGGAAAAATGGTATTATATTCACTTAAACTTCACGTCAAAAAAACGCATTACTAAGACGATTTAACATACAAAAATAGAATTAGAAACATTAAACAAGAAAATGTATAAAAATATATTTAAAAAAAGGTTTCTCGCCTGAGTGTTAAGTATGCGTTGTCCTTGTCTTGAAATAAAACCAATATCTACAGATGTCTTACATGGAATCATACAAAGTATTGTGTGTATTATTTATTTTTCTCATTATAACATTTTGGTTAATATTATAGAGTCAAAATAACATAAACAGCTTTATGAAGAATTGATATAAAAGGAAAATTTAATTTCATGAAAACGTTTATTACTTTCTTTTAAGAATCCATAAATTCTCCTACATAATCCCTGTACACTCCCCAGTTTATGGTTAATAAAATTTACTAAATCCATTGAAAATGTATTGAACGCCATTAAATTTTAATACCACAATAATCTATTATCTATTACCTGAAAAGGTATAAATTGTAAGACGTGAGAAAATCAATGTATAAACTTATTTATTTAGGTACTCACAAATAGGCTGCCAACTTCATTGTCATTCTATATTTGAATTTTTATATACACGTACAACGCTTTACTTTGAGGAAGACGTTTCGTTTTTAAAACTAGAATTTCTTACCATACATAATCTCCCAATGTGACTTGAGAGAAATGATGACTGCAGTCACTGTTAGGTTTTCTTTTAGTTAGTATTTGACTTGACGGCAACATTGTCAAATCGTTTGAAGCGGCCTACGCTTTTTTCGTGTCCGATGTATGTTATTATTTACCTCTATGATTTTAGTTAAGTTTTTATTTCAAGATTTTCTTTTACTTATTTTTAAATTCTTAAATATCCATAAAGGCTTATTTAATAAGGATCTTTATAAAAAAGACAAATAAATTCAAAATTAAATGTGAGTTGATTGTTTTTTACGTGTAATTATTCGTATTATTGGCATAGATCTAAAGTCCGTGTTTATAGTATATCAAAGTAACATTAATACCGTTTAGGAATTAAGAAATTGGAACACCGGGATTTCTATTGCTTACATCTACATCTAGCGGTCACTCGCCCTATGCATGTAAATATTATAGATATTAAATTAAATTATTAATAATTATGCTAGCAAAAGTCATAAATCACGATAAAAACTAGATAAAATACATGCTCGTAAAGCTCCAGACAGGAACATAAGTGTAGTCAAGAAGTCTGTGGAAATCACCTCAGATCCGGGCGACATTAACTCTGAGAATCGCGAACCAGGTCAGGAGATCTCGTCCACGTGTCCGTCAACTAACGACATTATATTTTCTGTCCTTTTTCATCCAATTAATCAGACGTTGAGCTTTAAAGAAATGACTATAATTAATTATTGACTTTAAATCTTAATCGGACTACAGAACATAGAATTTGCTGTGTTCATTTTATATTAATTTGTGTTTTCTATGATTACCGCAGAAAAGGCCTAATGGCTTTTTTTTAGTTCGACATAATTATGACTACACTCCACCTGATGTAAAGACTGCGGTCCATAAACAGAAACAAATGCTACTACAGAGAAATTTCTACAGGCAACAGTCGCCTTCGCTATGCCTTTTCGAGGAGGCGAGTGCGCATCATCCAGATACACAATGGGGAGTGTGCTTGTTATACTTGGTGATTTTCAGGCTGTTCCCGAAACGTTACACGGGTGTTACATTCGAAAGTGGTGGTACTGCCCGAGGACGACAAACTGGGCTAATAACCATCATCAGTCTGCATACCACTCTATAATAGTGCTTATAGGCACTGAGCGACCAATTTAATTTTGTATTTTGTTAATAATAACATTAGTCACTTAGTGGCCTGTATAGATAGAGGTATGGTGGTCAAGTGGTAACGAAGCTTATGATATAGAGGTTTTTTTGGGCGTGTCGTCATTTTGTATGAAGGATTTTTTTTATAATAAATCTTTATAGATTTTATTTTTCAGGGACTTTTAACCCGTCTGGTTATGCCAGTCTCATCATTTGTCATCATCATCATTCAATTAAACATTAATAAAGAGAAAAAAAAATCTAACTTATAACTATTACTTAAATCTACTAACTTTCATAATTTTTACAATCTTTATAGATGAAAATTGAGCAGAAGAAAATCCAAAATATACATTATTATAAAGAAAAATACTTTTAAAACTTTATTTCAATAAATTGAGCCGAAAATAGATAAGAAAAGTTGGCTTCTACATTTAATATCAATGATTTAACTAAATTCCAAAAGTAAAAGTATCTATTAATTTATTAACAGTAATGAATAAACTAGTTAAGGTTTATATCAACAAGTAAAATAAAACAGGAAATAAAAAACAAACTTGAACCAAAACTAGAATTTAGTCGTTAAAAGAAGCAATTTCAAAAAACTGGGCGTGAGATCTCTTCTCTAAATTAGATGATTTATGTCAATGGAACACTCTTATGTGTTCACTGTACCGACATTTCCAAGTGGTAAAAATCGAATGGCACCGTCCAAGGTGGAGGGCAAAGTGGGTATGCGCGTGCGTAAGTGACTACTTAATTTGCATTCCATGGTAGAAGTTGTCAATCGGTAATTAAACCTCAGCGTGGGCGGTCAGAAACTTCTCCACTTTAACCTACTATTTACCCTTTACATAAACTTATATTCTTCATTCATTTTTGTTATAAGATTGGTTATAAAAGGAGAATGCCCCTTATTTTTATTAATTAATTTTAATTATATCAACACATCATTTACCAATCAATAGGCAGTGTTTTATTAGATAAAAAACAGATATCTTCAATTATTAAAGCATTAAAAATAATAATAACCTCAAATATTGCATTAGAGAACATCAAAACACAATTACCCGGGTGAAAAAATTAAAACTGATTGGTAATAAGGAAGTTGATTTATTTTTCTACAAAATTAACAAAAAATCATCGACAAATTCGAGAAAAAAATTATGGGCCCATTTTTCTTAGGCGAATCCTTTAGCTGGTAAATAAAGCTTAGCAATTGTATATAAAACCGAAACTCATCATTGTATCTCCGTCAACTATATCGAGAGGAGTGTGCACTGTCAATCTGAACGGTGCACACTCGTTTCCTCAAGTCGGCTTAGCGGAGGCGAGTGCTGCCTCTAGAAATTTGTCTGTAGTAGCAGTTGTTTCCGTTGTGGCAAGCCGAGCTATAAGAAAAAAACTTACAGAATGATATTTCGGGAATAGTTTGAAAGTAGTCAGGTATAAGAGAGGAGTGTGCACTATCAATCTTGATGGTACATGCTCGTCTCCTCAAGCCGGCATAGTGGAGGCGATTGCAGCCCGAGAGATTTCTCTGTGGTAGCAGTTGTTTCCATTCATGGACCGCACTCTAGCTTTACAACAGGCGGAGTGTTGTCACATGTCGAGCTACAATAAAAAAAAAAGTAGAGTACTATATTCCTAAGACATAAGTAGATTAATTTGTTTATTTTTTCGACAACATCGGAAAAGTTAAATTAATTATTTAATGGAAAATAATTGTAAATATTCCATAGTATTGTTAAGGTTGTAAAGAGAAAATTTGTATTGTTATTCTATTTATGGTATCATGTTATATTAAAGTATGGTTTCCATAATAAGAATTAATATCTAGAAAGGTAAGATTCCGGTCACGCTTGCCAGTTTTCGTATAAACTTGGAAAAGTTAAACATGATAATTATAATAGAATACATAAAGTGACTGCACTTTCATATAGCATTGTTTGATAGCAAACATTGTTTTTGGAGAGTGGCCCTGTTGAAGACAACCCACTTGATTAATTTATTTGTTTTTAGAAATTAAGCTGCCGTATTCATGTACTCGTATTTACTTAAAGATCTTGTTCGTATGTTTTAAAGGGACATATTTAATCATTGTTAGACGACCTCGGTAGCCAGCGGATTGTTTGCCGGTTGTACGAGGCGGATCCCATGGTAAATTACCGGACTATACAAATATATTTTATATGCCTATATGCTGCTATGAACATTTAAAAATCACTGCAGAGCTCCCTGCTCCCTTTCGCATCTTTCCCGACCTTTTTTTAAATGATATGATATGGAAAAGTAAATAACAATATCTTTTTTTGGGCCGTATTTTCTTTTTTTTGTAGTTTGAAATGTGACCAAATGCGCGTAACGCGTAAGCTTGAGTGCGGTCCACGAACGGAAACAACTGTTACCGCAAAATGTCTGCAGGCAGCAGCCGCTTCCACTTTGTCGACTTAAGAAGACCAAGATAAGTCACATTCCTCTCGTTATACCCGGCTACTTGCCAATCCCATCCCAAGTTGATCACAAAACTTATCACTCATCACTTTACACCTACCACTATATTAGTTGTAACGTTGAATACTTTTTCAAAGTGAAATGAGCCGGGATAGTGGGGTCTATTTGATATTTGTATTTTTGTGTACAACGTTGTGCGTCGACTGCTAGTTTTGTCCATAAAAAGAATTTGCTTGATTTTCATTGTGAGAGCCAATTAATGGACAAGATAATTTACGACATAAAATTTGGTACGATCAAAAAATTTATTGTTTGAGAACACTTTTCTAAGAGAAAGTACTTAATATTTTTTTATTGCAAATACGCGAAACTGGTTCTAGCTGATAATGGGTTCGCAATTTTATTGAGGCAGCATTCTAGCCAACTATTGATCACTCTTTCTGTATTACACACTATAATTACATTGAAATACATTTTATAGATTATAAGTTTTGATAGATAAACAGTTCCGCTTATTCAACACTATTTAGATCATGTTTTATGATATTCTACTTAAACTACTAGTTTTTTTATTAATCGCTAGCTACATCAAATCAGTGAAAACTACGCTATATTCAATAAAATATATAGACCCCTTTCATGTCATACGAAAATAATAAAAAAAGAGAATTTGTATTTCAGATTCTATTTTCAAAATGTTTCAAAATTTTTCTGATTTTCACAAATCATACTGCAAATAATGATGCAGTTTTAATTTTCTCTGTCTAAAAGCATTTCTCTAATATCGTAATAAGATAATCAGGAAAATAATATATAGAAAGAAGGAGGCAATAAGTAATTTCAATAAATTTTTCTTTTTTTTTTAATTTTTATTTAATTTGGGGCTCACGCTCACCATCGTGGCGATCGCGATGTCAGCCTCATTGAAGCCTAAACTACAATAACGTCAAAAGCGAAAACAAAAATACTATTAAAAATAAACCATAATTTAAACAACGTAGAAAAAACCATCTACCTATCTTTTAAGAAAAAAATAACAAAATTGTAAAATTCTACAGGTGCGAATCGGGCTGCGACAAGACACTATTATATGTGCCCATATCCCATTTATTGATACAAAAAGAGAATGCCCATTCGCCTAAGAAAAATGGGCCCACAATTTTTTTCAGTTTGTCGATGATTTTTAGTTAATTTTGTAGAAAATAAATCTATATTCCTTATTACCAATCAACTTTAATATTTTCTCTCAGGTTATAGAGTAATCAGATGTTTTCTGATGCAATATTTGAGGTTATTATTATATTAAATGCTTTAATAATTGGTAACATATGTTTTTTATGTAAATAAACATCGTCGAGTGATTATTAAACGATGTGCTAATATAATTAAAATTAATTAATAAAAAATTTGATATTATTTTGTTACTAAACTATTAGGTATCAAGTGGGCCCAAAAATGGGCATTCTTCTCTATCATGTAGCCACTGTCTATTGGCTTCGCCCCCGACGCAGTCCCTCAACATATGTTCCACATCCTAAGGTTTCTTTAAATCGGGGAAAGTGTAAAGTGAATCTAATTCGTAATGTAGTTCTCATCAGCAAGTATTCGGACTGCTAATCGTTCGGAAACGCACACCGAATGCGTAAATACGGATAAATAAAGTAGAAAAATGTATGTCAGTATGTCGAGTACCTACACGAGCCGGCTACACCAGGTGATATAGTGAGTCCATCCATCTCCGCTTTGGGGCTCGGACTTCGCTCTCATTTTTTTTTCTTTTAAACGTCAGATCGGTGAACTTTGAAGTTCGGTGGTGGTAATCACGGGGCGGGTTTTCTCCTCGACGACGTTGCCAATTTAAATGCCAATTAACATTACACGCGCGACGGCTTCGTGAGCAACACCGTGTACACATCTAATTTTAATTCCAGTTAATAATACAAAGTTATAAACCGGTAGTTCGATGTGTTATTTTGAAATACGATTGATAGTTTTAACCTTCAATGATAATTTGTTTTTCTTTTCAATAATACCCATGGGCATAATTTTAAGGGTTGGTTTTATCTTTACAATAGTGACGCAATTTAAAACAGCAACTATAACAAGAGGAATGTGCCTTGTTAACCTTCATGGTCTTCTCAAGCCGGCATAGCAGAGGCGACCGCTGCCTGCAGATATTTCGTCGTAGCAGTTATTTGCGCTCATGGACCGCACTCAAGATTGACATCAGGCTGAGCGTGATCACATTATTGTAATTTTTTTAATTCATAAAAGGCTCGCGTTCGACCACGCCCTGTTTGATGTTAAGCAACGCTTGCTTAGGAGGAACCTTTATTCCATTTACACTCGATTTGCGAGGTCGATGGGGTCGATCTTTAAAAAAAATACAAATATTTTCACGTACGTCACTATCAATAATTTCTATTGATGATGCCACACACAAAACGAGGCATGTAAAAAAGAAGAATTCCGTTCATAAAAAATGTATCGATAGACGCTGTCGATTTGTTATTTTGGTGGTCTGAGCGGTCACAACTGATAGCGAAAGCTCTTATTGACTCGTTGGAAAGTTGACGGCGTTTCGGTATACATGTAGGCGTCGCCTTATCGTCTAACATAGACATATTTAGGTTGAGTGTACTACGACATTCTTGGAAAAATTCTGTGGGATCCTTTCTTGCTACTTAATCAATTTCCTTCCTCCTACAACATGGGATTCTTTAAGCGGCTTTTTTATGAGCGGTCGTGGTTTAGCGGCAAGACGCGTGAACTCACGATCAATGAGACCCGCGTTCGAACCTCGCTAATTCTGACCGGTACCAATGATATATGTATATATGTCTATATGCTATAGGCACTATTAAAGAGTGGTAGGCAGACTGGTTATTTACCCAGTCTGCCGTCCTGGTATCACCACTTTCGAATGTAACACCCGTGATGTGACCTTGTCGCGTTTCGGGAGCAGTTTGAAAGTAACCTGGAGTAGCGAGAGAAGTGTGCACTGTCAATCTATATCTCCCCAGACCGGCATAGCGGAGGCAACTAATACCCTTAGAGATTTAGCAGTGGTTTTCGTTTATGGATCGCACTCTAGCTTTACATCAGGCGGAGTGTAGACGTAGAGCTAGAATTGAAAAACAAAAGAAAAGCGCAGTGTGAAGAGGCAGTGTTACCAGTATTTCTGTGACAGCAGCCGCCTCCGCTTATAGATTAACATCAGGCGAAGTGTGATCATATGACGTACTAAAACCTTCTGTAATAAAATTTCATAATATTGGATAAATTAGCGGCCATGGTCTAGTGTGGTAGAGGTCGGATCTCACGATCGATGAGACCCGTGTTCACACCTCGCCAATTTCTGATCGGCACCAATGTAACTATGTTCCATATATTCTTTGATCGTTCAGTGCTTATAATACAAGTTTCAGCTTAGTACAGACTTTAAAATGTTTAATAGTATTAGGCGTTATTTTTATAGTAAATAAATAAATAAATAAATTTTTAGACATTATAATAATAATTAAATTTAAAAAAAACGTTCCCGTTTTCTTTCTATCCCCAGGGAACCCAAAAATGTCCAAAACTTTCCATAATAAAGAGTCTACAAATAATTTATAATTATTGAAAATTTAACTTTAGTTTTTATGTAAATTTTATGCAGTCTAATCTCATATAAGGAATAATTGAAATTATTTATAAAAGTCTATTTATAATTTCACGATTGATCGTGACTAATTATCAACCATCTTTCATTTTTATTTAATTCGAAAGGTTGAATGAACTTATGAACCTCTTTGTATGATGTATTCTTTAGAAACATTTTGATTAAGGCTTTATTTTCATGAAGTTTATTAATTGCTTTTAACGCAACTCTCTGCTAAGGTGCATCGTCGTAGAGGCGTCTCATAACGAATACTGAAAAAGCGGCCAAGACTGTGTGCGCACTCTGTTTATCAAAATGGCATAGCGAATGCTGTTTGCAGATTCTGCGACAGGAGTTGTCACTGCTCGGACTAAACTATTTTTTTTTAATATAAAATATTAGCGATAAATTGACGATAGTAATAAAGAGACGAAAAATAATTATACCTATATTGCTTTGGTTGTATTTTTTATAGTAGCCCGATATGTGACTACAATCCACTTGATGATAAACGTACAGTTTGACAGTGCACACTCCTTTCGTTATACCCAGCTTTAGGTGAATACGGGTGTTACATTTGAAAGTGGCACTGCCTCAGGACAGCTGACTGGACTAATAACCATTATCCGTCTGCCTACTACTCTTTAAATTTGTTTCATATAACTCGTAAATTTAATGCGTGTGAAATGTACAATAAAAAAAGCTTTGATACGGATACTATAGTTTTAAATCGGACACGAGGTGCGGACTGAAACAAAAGTTGGTCGAGTCGACATCGTTTAAGAAACCGGATCCTAGTACGGAGTGTGGTGTGGTGAGTCGGAGATTCATTGACGGCTCTCCTCAACCGCCTACTTATAGACCTGTTCGTTTTTGCTTTTCTGTGCCGCCACAAACTGATGGCGTGCGAGAATTTGTCACGTTCGTTTCAAAATTTACGATTAACGATAAAATCTTACGTCCTTACTTAGAATGAACAGCTTTAAAAGTATTGTTTTTATTGTGTATTTTATTGTTTTTAAATTATTGTAATAATAGGTTAAGAGTTTATTAAATGAGTTTCATGATTATTAGTTATTTATTTGGCATCCATCTACTCATAAAGTGAGAAATTTAATAATTCGTTTTATTATTTGCGAGATTAATGAAGATAATTTTTACGATCATAACCCTTATGTACTAAATAAATAAATAAAATTGTATTTGTTCCATAAAAAGGTAATAAGTAAAACAATTATTTATTTCTTTTTATTTAAAATATTTGGCATACAATTTATTTACTTACAAAGCTTACTGCTTGCGAATGCATCGCAGTCAAAGAAATTATTCAGTTGTAAATTAGAATTAATAGATTCGCATAATCAATTCCCTGAAACTGAAAGCAGTACCAGTAGAGAAGATTGGATTCCGCTCAAAGAAAAATTACAGACAGACACGAAAATAACACAAAATACGATTTAACAAATCAATTACAAACTAATGTGTAAATTTAATATTAAAAATTGGTACTAGAAGTCTTAGATAATACAAGTATTATCTGATTAATCGAAAGCTTTGCCGTGCTACCTGTTCTCCCACTTATTTAACCTTAGATCCTTTAAGCGGAGTGTGAAAAAGCTCCTTCTTGGGCTCGTAGCTGCCGTAAGTTATCGTGTACTGTGTCTTAAAATGAAGCCAGACAAGATAAAAATAAAAAAACTTTTTTTTAATATAAAAAATGATTCTTTTAAAAAAGCTAAAAAACTAAATTTAACGACAAATGAGTGTTGTTTTAAATGTACGTTTCGTTACTGAAAGGTGGTAAATAAAGAAACTATAAACATGAAAAAGGTTTACTTTATTATAACATTCTAAGTCTGTCATTTATTTTTCTTCTTCTTCTTCTTCTTTTGTTAAATGACCTCAGATGTCACAAAAAGGACAATTCTACCAATGTCGAGTAGTAAATTCTTGATGTTTTTGCATCAAATTTCTTGGAGTATTTGGCGGCAATTCACCCAGTCACGTCACAATATGAGCGTTTTCACGGCGTGGGATAACCACAAAAAAAAACCGCTTCCGTTGCCTCATATAGAGTGAATTTTAATGTTTCCACGCAGCATAAAATTACGCAAAATATCACCAATTTTACACAATAATAACCACTAAACTAATTAAGGAACGGTATAAAAAACACCTCAACCTTCCCGAGCAAAAGCGCGCCAAACACTCCAACTGAAATTTATTCATATTATATGGTTAAGGGAAAATTCAGGCGTAAAAACTTCCCCAATCGCATTCGTTATGTAAGATGAAAGAGGCATTTATTAAATCAGTCATGCTCTGAAAAATCTTCGATAATCTTATTAAAATTGATTGTATGATGACTTACGAATTCTTTTCTCTGGTTTCAATTTATTCACTTTTTGTAGGTTTAGTAGAAAATGCAAATTACTTACAATACCATATAGTTTTGATTTTATTATAGAACATTTTAAACTGGAATTTCAGTTCCCACAAACGTGGAGGAATTTTAATTCAAAGAAATATTGTAATATAATATAAAAATATTTATTTTCATATATTTTTCTACCAATGACAATATTCCTAAGTATATCTTGCAACTAGTTGCTATTAGTAACAGAATACATAATGGAGTGTTGCGGTTAATTTGTAGCCTGCGCACACGCACCGAGGCGTGGCACTAGCACATAAATTTCTTTACGCAGAAGACTCGCTTCTACTTCTAATATAATTTTTATATTTATTATGTGCTTATATAAACAATGACCTGGATTAATCTAAACTTAATTAATTATTTATTTAGATTTATTGGAAATTAATTTTAAGACTGGTAGGTAGTCAAGTGTACGAGTATGAAAAGAAGCCAGACATGTTTTTCTATTAATTTTTCGGGAATGTACTCCTAATTGCATCAGCCACCCTTTTATCGATAACTAGGAGAGGAGAGGAGTAAATGTAAACGTAACCGTTAAAGTAATCGTAAAACGTAACAGTCAAACTTTACAAACTTTAACGAGCCTTTTGGTGCAATTGGACCTAAGATTATTAGACAGACTGACAATGGTTATTAGCCCAGTCTATCGTCCTGATAAAGTACCACTCTATTAAAAAAAGAAAACTGTAGACTAAGCTGCATGAACAGTGATCCCTTTACCTTCAATAAAACAACAAAATGAAAAAGAAGCAGAATTTAAAACAAAGCACGTCAAATACTCGTCTTATCTCTATATAGATGGTGTTGTGGATAAACTATCCGGGGCATACGATGAACTTGCGCACGCGTCGCCGACACTTCGCTACTATGATTGTTGACTTTAATATATACCTAACAAACTTTGTTTCAATATAATTTGTATTTATGCATATATATTAATAAATGAATATATAATAGTATTAACTCATGGTATTATTATTTTGGTTCGAAAAAAGCTTCTTTATGAGCAATGACTCCACCTGATAGTAGAGATTACTAGAGAGTGATCTGCAGCGTGATTTCTTTTTATTAAATATATTTTTGTTGATGAACGAGCAAAGTACATATAACATTACATTATTTATTTATTTATTTAAAGCTTAGTGTAGCGTGCACACAGGCGAACTTAATGCTAATTAGCATTCTCTTCCAGCTAACCTCCGTGTTTATGACAGATGCGAGCGAAGAGAAGCAGGTTTTTAAACGAATATAAATACAACTAAAGTCTAGATATATATAAATATATATACACATACATACAAATACTATACATAAATACAATATATAAATACATATATTAACAAATTATAATAAATAAAATAACATATAGATAGTCTGGAGAGGTTAAGAGACATTTAGTAAAAATTTAAATAACAGTCTTTTAAAAGCAGCCCTATTAGGAGCCTTAGAGAAACATTAGTTAGTTACATTGGTACTGGCCAGAATTTAGCGAGGTTTGAACACGGGTCTCATTGATCGTGAGGTCCGTTCTCTACCGCTAGGCCACGGCCGTATTTACCTTTCCCGATCATATTAGTTGTATTATATAAATATACTTACATAGTGTTGTGACTAAGATCCAACACTAGCTTAGTATATGTGTTAAAAAAAGTTATAACAAGAATAAATAAAGTTATATGAAAATAAGCATTTAACTGTACTCGTACTTAGATTGGTACACACGCATGTACATACATAACTCAGAAATTATAATAATAGTTTCATATAAATTGAGAGAATGTAGTTTAAAAGTCATAGTGGACAAGCAGTGTGTGTGGTGACAACAGCCCACTTGCGCGCGCGCATCCTAGTCGCGACCTTGCCGACATACTCTCGACGTTTTCACTTCCTCTCCGCGACATTATTTTTTTTATAACACATGCCTTATTTTAGAATGGGATAGACATACATTAAATACTAGTTTTTTTTGAAAAAACTTTATCTTTAAAAGTCAGAAGTTGCACTTAAAATTATAAATGATAGTAATATCGTTTTATTGAAATGAATATCATTAGTAAAATTAAAAACTGGATTTAATGTAATTGGCATTAATTTTTTTTCTGGGTTAAACGTTTTCTAATAAACTGCTTCCTTCTAAATGTTTAGTTAATTGATGTTCCATGTTCGGAGTTATAAAGTAAATTGAGTAAAACTTTGTTCTTCGAGTACGTTCAGAAATTCACCCTTGTTCGTTCTTTTTAGGATATTTTTAATAAGACTTAAAAAATTTTATATGTTTTATATTTTTTTTTTTTTGTAGCTCAGCATGTGACAACACTCCGCCTGATGTAAAGCTAGAGTGCGGTCCATGAATGGAAATATACAGGCAGCAGTCGCCTCCACTATGCCGGTTTGAAGAGACGAGCATATACCATCCAGATTGACAGTGCACACTTCTCTTGTTATACCTGGGTACTTTCAAACTATTCCCGAAACACTTAACGGGTGTTCAATTCGAAGGTGGTGGTACTACCCCAGGACGGCAGACTGGGCTAATAACCATGATCAGTCCGCCTACCACTCTTTAATAGTGCCTACAACCACAGGGCGACCAACGTACATAATAAGTATGTACTTTAGTCGCTCTGTGGTTGTTATATTATAACAAAGTTACATTGGTACCTGGTACCATCAGAATTTATCGAGGTTCGAACACGGGTCTCATCGATCGCGAGTTCACGCGTCTTACCGCTAGATCACGGTCGCTCTATTATTAAATAATAAAGATAATTAAAAAGAAAAAAAAAATATAAAGCTCAGGTCCGAGATAACTATATTAACAATTCAAATTATATTTAAAAAAAGTTTAAATATTTTTTCATGAAAAAATTATCACGCTACATACTGGGATTGGAAATAGGACATGCCTTGTAAATGTATTAAACTTATGTATACTATTTTTTGAGTACAAACATTTCATTATAATCAAATGCGATCTAATGTGGGCACACGGTCTAATGTAGGAAAAGAACGTTTTATACTGATATTGAATTAAAATTTGTTACTATTTTATTTTTTATAATTCATGTATGGTAAGAATATCGGATGTATTTAATTTCTGAACAACGTTTCACCGGATACGAGTTGTTTGTAAAACATTAGACGTAATATTTTAAACAAAAGTTTTTTTTTGTATTTAATATTTTTCCACTTTCATTCCATTTTACTTTATATTTGTATACACTTTCTTTAACATAAAATTTCTTTTACTTTTTTACTATTAAATAATATTATGTTTTTATAAATATATATCGGTTTTTTTTTTCAGTTTAAATTCATACCATTAATTTCACGTTTAAAGTCACGTTTCGGGAGATGAAAATATTCTAGAGGAGGATGGACGATGTATACTCATCAAGCCGGTATAGCGGAGCCTACGTGCAATACATTGGCATTTTTTTGTCGTAGTAGTTGTCTTCGCCAACCAGAAGTGCGGTCACTTGTCGTATAAAAAAAGAATAACAAAGTGATAATTTATGTAAAACGCATGCAGTTCTCCATATGTTAACATACTATTTATATATGTATGAATACAGTCTATTTTTAGTTATAAAGATTCTAAAAATAAACATTTGACATACTGTTGGAAAAATGTAGGCCTTTTTCCTCCATAGTTGAAAACTTTTTAGAGATTGTAACACAAGTCAAGGTCGATTGTAGATCCGGTATTAATTTTCATAGCCTATTAAAATTCCTATATATATTTTATAGTACTGTATTAACCATTATAGACTATTGACTTTATAGATTGGCTACACCGAACAATTTCAGTATTCACTTCAATCTACAAGCGGTATATCGATATTTTTTTTCTTCTGTTAGATATAATATAAAAATGAACGTTTTTTTTGTTTGTTTATTTTCCGTATGCATTCCGGAACTAACGAGTCCCATTTAAGAAATACTTTTACTTTAGATAGCATTTTTATTAAGAAAAGTTCTGAGCTTTGTTTCCTATAAAAGTTATCTAGGGTAACAGCTACTTTTATAAAATTATTTCCATTCCTCTTTTTGATACTATTGCAAGCTTTTATCGCGAATTATATTTATATTCTTTACTATAAAAGCATACAATTATCTGTTACTGTGTATCTAAACTTGACCTTTGACCTAACTGAAAGTAATTCTCATAATAAACACTTCATTATCCACATATTGTTATGTATTTAGCTCCACACCAATAAACTGGGTTGCGGCCAATCGGTCAACTATGTATTTCTCATATGACTAACCAATTTGTGAGAAAAACAAATCGTTTCATTCATAACGCTGCTATTATTGAATAACTATGTGCATTGTGCGTATTATACGCATGTTAGAGTTAAGGTGTTGAGGACTCTTTTTGTATACGGCAGGAATTGAAGCAAACAGTATTGAAGATACACGTACATTATTAACTATTATCTTGATGACTGATTGTTACCAAAATAAAATAAAATAAATAAATTATTCCATGACCTAACTACAGAGTGAAAAAAAAAGATAAAGGCTTGGTTATTCTTTGATGACGAGGAAGGAAGAACGACACTTTTTTGTATCTGTAAACTGCTGGTAAGGTTAAAGCTGTTTCAGTGAATCTGAAGTGGAGTGGAAAAAGAGTAACGGGATTGGGACTAGTCGAGCTGAAGCCCTAACTAGTGACAACGCGTGAGGAAATAAGACTTTAAAGGAGAGAAATATGAGAAGAAACTGTTGCAACGCTGGAACCAGGAGAACTGAAACAAAGAAAATAGGAATCTGCAACGAGAAAATAATAATAATAATAATTCTTTATTGCACAAATGCTGTACAATGGCGAGCTTAATGCCATTAGGCATTTTCTCCCAGCTAACCATTGGGAGATGGAAGCGGAGATAGGGGCAATATAATATGAGTAATATAAATACTATGGGTATATACATAAAAACAAATAGATAAATAAATATCTACATAATAATATAAATACATTATACAATATAATATATACATACATACATACATACAATATAAATACAACATACATATAATATATAAATTATGTCATAATTTGTTTGTGGAGAAGGTGCTTGAAGAGTTTGTGTTTGAAGACGCCTACTGTTGGCGATTGCCTGATGGCGAGAGGCAACTTATTCCACTGACGAGATGAAGACACAGTAAAGGAAGAAGAATATTTGGAGGAAGAGTGAGAAGGTATTTTGAGTTGGTTATTGTTTGAAGAGCGTAAGGAGCGTGAGTGAGAGTCAGACAGGAATTCGAAGCGATCATTCAGGTAAGGAGCGAGAGGGTCATACAAAATGTTATATAAACAGATGAGAAGATGAAAAGATTTTTTTTGTGTGGAAACTGCTGGTCAAAGAAGAAAAAGCGACATCTTGTAGTGTTTAGACTACTTTACACGCCTTATCCTATTTCTGGTACGTACATGAAGGTTTAGTTAGCGTTTCTGTTCCATCCCTAAGGAAATCTTTTATATAGATAAAGTTACCCCTTACTGTTAGTTGCAGAACACATACGTGCATTCAGGTTCATTCTTTTTACCAACCGCTTTGTCTTTGAATTGATGAGTTTGCACAGCTCGATTTAAGCTAGTTAAAATAAAGCCCGCGAATCGTTTCGGGAAAGTCTATTACAAAAACTAACTCAATGAACAATATATACATGGATTATTGTTGAATTCTAAAACAATAATTCACATTCATCAATTATGCCAAAACCAATGTACTGTCGTGTATGTAAAGGTTATTTTTCTTTAACGCTTTGATTAATTATTGACAGTCATCTTGTGTAGATTTAACATTCTCATACGTACGCAGTGATAATAATCTCTATGATTAACAGCATCTTAAGATATTTATCTTTGACGGATTGTTAAATAAATCTAAAACTGTCAAAATAACGGTAATATCGTTTTATGACGTTCTTTATAACATACTATGCTTATTTAATTTCAAGATTGAAGTTTTCTTATTGTAACAAAAATCATTATCGCGAGAGTAAATAGGGCAAAGCA
Organism: Tinea pellionella; assembly: GCA_948150575.1. Classification (NCBI taxonomy): domain Eukaryota; kingdom Metazoa; phylum Arthropoda; class Insecta; order Lepidoptera; family Tineidae; genus Tinea; species Tinea pellionella. Next base: position 2,420,358 of record OX411253.1, read on the forward strand.
GAGGGCGTTTCAGAAAGTTTATATTATATTTATGGTGGTTCTTAAAATCAAAGACTAATTAAGATTCCGGTTGCAAGTTATTGTGGAGAAAATGGACTACACTTCGGCTGCCTCCTCAAGTCGATGACTGCTGCCTGCAGAAATTTCTCTTTGATAGCAGTTTGGGTTTATGGATCGCACTCTAGCTTAATATCAGGAGGTCAGTGCAGTCGTATACCGAGCTACAATTAAAAAAAAGAATTATCTATCAATACATGCTACCAGTACACATGTACTTACACAGATAAAATTGAGAGCAGTATTGACTGATACATTGTAAGAGCTACCCAATCTAACATTCATTACAATATTGTAATCAAAACAATTAACTTCTCAAATACAACCTGACATCGACGCAACTCTCTAGATCAGGCCTGGCCAATAAGCGGCTCGACGAAAATGATCATTATGAGCTTTGTTCCAATTCCATTTCCACTTGATTTTTGTACATTTTTCGCTATGATCAAACGAAATGAGCATGTACTTTGTAATCGAAACCTCATTATATTGAATCAAAGCATAATAGTAGTTTTGTAGCACTGATCGACCAAAGTACATATAACATAATTGGTACTAGTCATATTTTGTTGAGGTTATAACACGGGTCTTATCGAAGGTGAGACCGTCCTCTACCGCTAAACCACGGCCGCTCATTATTAATTTTATGTTTGTATTACGTTGCATTTTTTAAGATCATGCAAAGTGGCCCACGAGACCATTTGGGCTTGTCAGGCCTGGAGTTCTTTGCTAAACTTTTTTGGTCTCACTGTATTGTCCAAACGCCGGGCGGTCCATTTTGCAGACAATATCTTATGACTACTATTATGATCGGTCTCTCCCGTCGTCGTTTCTTACTCGTACTTTCTAAATCGACGTTCCTCGGACTTTGCATCCCGATTAATCTTGCTGAGTTATTGAACGTCTTCAGTTTCACTTTTTAACTTCACTTTTGTAAGTGAACTCTCTGTTACGTGTTTTTCTTTAACAATAGTTTTTCAAATTTAATTTGCGTAAGCAAATAAAAAAAACCGAACGTGACATCCACTTTCTAACATAGTAAAAATAATTTGTCAGATGCTTAGCTCTGTTAGTCTAAAAGTTTCGCTCGAGTTAAAAAGAAAATGATCGCAGTAGTTTAATCTCATTATACGAGCGAGCAAAAAATAGGCTTATTAAAGTCCTCGTTTTGTTTATGCCGAGATTAGCCACCGGAGATAGGTTTTATATTAAAATTATTTGATTGATAGATCCGATTCGGATTATTGTGTCAGCATGCGAAGACCGGATTATCATTTAGTTATAGCAGTTATTGTAGAAGATGCTGGTATCATTTATTATCGTTCATTGTTCAGTTTAGATGTACGATAACATTGAGGAGGCTTCTTGAATTGTGAACATTTAATGACGTCGAGGATTACGAGATGTTGCGGTGGCATTTATGATTGTCGTGTAACTTTGAGGCGGGCCCATTCATTATTCTGTGCGTGGCGATGGCAACTGAAACGCTGACAGTGTAATTGTGTTTGTTGTCTGCCACTAATTTGTCAACGTAGCGTCCGCGTCGCCTCTGTACGTCCATAATAATGTGATAGATAGTTTGTGGCTTCCATTTCAATGTATTCAATATGAAGTATACAATAACTATATGAAAGGAAAAGTATCAAATATTGAATATTGTATTACAATATACTTACACTTTTATTATTAGAACTATAGGCATAGTTTCAGAGATAGCTCGACATACGCACTATGGAAAACGACATACAGAAAATAACAGTACATTTATGAATTCTTTACAAATACAAAATCAGTAGCGGAATACCCGGTGGCACCCGGGGTGATATTCGTAGTGGTTACAACAACAACTATTTAAAAAAAAAATGGACCGGGCGGATTACCTTCGCCGGCTACGCCACTATACAATGTACTATCTTTTGATAGAAAACTTTGTTTCTGCAGCACTTTATAGGTGTACAATAAGTTTTTTGTCGACAAGTGTGATTATCACTTTCGCCTTGTTTAATAAAGTAATATCTTGCTAAATTTAGTCAAGCGAACGACACTTGCAATACGTAATAGTGCAATACTGCAATAGCATAATTGGTTTCAAGTTCAGTTCGGCGGCGAAGACTCAATCACTTTGAAAATTTGGTATGTATGTAGGTACCGGCTGAGGCAACTTTCTCCACGGAGAAACGCGGGGGTATTAGGGTGGTGGGGCTCCGACCTTGTTCGAGGGAGGCTGAGGCACCTGTGATAGCAAGCACTCGTCTAGAGTGACGCGCGCGCATCGCACTGTCCGTGTGCGTTTTAACCGTGGGCGAGAGTCCACGTGCAGTTGTAGTACGCGTTCATTGATAAATTGTGGAGGACAAAATTGTGTTAGAACTGTGATTGGACATTGTGATTATAAGGAGCGTGGTTCCCGCTGTTTTGATTTTGTTCTAGTTCTGGTATGATTATTTACGTTTTATTAAATATATATTTAAGTGTTTTATTCAGTTTTCTGTGTTCTCAAAAAGGGAAGGAGTAGAGGTATATGTTATTGGATTTATTATTTTAAAAAAGAGATAGAGCGTATATAGTAGAAGACGAAATTGTACGTAAGTTTAAATGCATTGGTTGCATGTAGTATTTAGAGCATGTCAAGACCATATGTAGGTCAATTGCAGAGGGTAGCTGACCGGGTCGGTCACTAACCCATCACGAGACCGTGACTAAACAAATGTGTACAGATTTTATATTAAATAAGTTCCTTATATAACTTTATTAGGTATCCTCTAATAACCCTAAAAATTGTTTCAGAGGATGCGTTTGGCATTTTGTTTTTAAAATTATTAAACAAATAAAAAAAACTTATTATAAGGAATATTATAATGTTCTTAATGATCAGAATTTTATGGATTTAAAATTTGTAGATTAGATTAGATAATAAAAATATACGGTATTATTTAACCTATTTACTTAATACATAAAAAAACTTTTTTAAAGCAAGAAAGTGCACGCAAATTGATTTCGACTTTCCACATATAAACGTAAACATAAATAATGTATTCATCAATTTTGTGACACTATTAAGATTATATTTAAATTAGTTCTCAATTCTCTAACTTGAATAGAAAATTTCAAAAGTTTCGTCGTACATTCGCTGCATGATTAACATTTATTTCCATATTGTAACCTAAATTTTGTAGCATACTTTATTTTATTTTAGAATTTTTTGTAGAATTCCTCGATCTTATATTGTATCTTTAAATTACGATAATTTTAAAGATAAATTCTAAAATGGTCTAATAAAGTAAAATATTAGAAAATTTTGACATAGAAACTTTTTTTTTAAATATTTGAGGAACACTAAAATATTTCAGGGAATATTTCATTATTTTCTAAACGAAAAAGGAGTAAATAAACATAATGTAGAAGTTAAATAACATAAGCTTCAAACATGCAGTAAACAGGAAGCCTCAACGCCACACATAGTCGGCATTCGTTTAATCACCAAGTTAATAGGTGAAACTCATCTCCGGACAAGCTTTCTGCGACCAATATTTACCAAGTGACCCATCTGTTATTTTTTCTATCTTTGCACGTCCGTCGTCACACTTTACGTTTGTACTTTCTCTGCTCAGTACAGTATCTTTTTTTATATTATTGTGCCTTGAAAAATCAGCTTTTGTTTTGGGTCTAGGTGTTATAAAACATACTTAGCGAGAGGAGTACACTGTCAATCTAGATGGTGCACACTCGTCTCCTCAGGCCGGCATAGCGAAGGCGACTGCTGCCCATAGAGATTTCTCTGTAGTAGCAGTTGTTTCCTTTCATGGATCGCATTCTAGCTTTACATCAGGCGGAGTGTTGTCACATGCCGAGCTACAATAAAACAATAAAAAGTCAGGGTGATAGACACATACGTATTAATTTTACTATTATTTTTAATAGTATAACGCTCTGGGGTACCCACAGAAAACGGATCGCCAGCATCTTCTCTCTCGACACTTATACCTCGACCCCCATCTATTAGTATATCATTAATGTACGTCGGTTAAGAATGTTCGTTTACTAACTCCTTTTGCAGTTGACCAATTTGATCGAGAAATGTAGGGCTAGGGGTGCACGTTTCTACTTCATATTGTGTTTATTAAACTAAAAACTTAAAGGTTAAATTCAACTTATTATAGTTTTGATATTTGGATACTTATATGTTTGTTTTCATGAATAAAGTAAATGCTAACTTTCCTCATCTGGCCAAGCACTAGTACTTTCAATTGAAGTTTGCTCATCAAGACACAAGTTCAACGTTTCTGAACTACTTTTATTTTCTTCTTAATAATAAATTAAGTCAACGACGTCCGTTTTTTCCTTAATAAGTAAAAGTTGTTTCATTGTGAGACGGTTTTCTAGCATCAATAAGCTTTTGTGTGTTTTTTTTTATTATCGTGGGAAATTGGGTAAATGATGTTTTTATTAGAGCATAAGTATCTATTCTATTTGCATTGTTCATTGTTTTAAGGTCAAATTTTAATAATAGTATAATTATGAAATATATTTTCTAAACATATTTCTACTGAAATATTTCACTTTCAAAATACATTTGTTCTTTACAAACTATACGCGAATATTTACGTATTTGTGTTTATTAGAACTTTATGTAATAAGTTTGGAAATAAGTGATACCCGTGATCCCGCACTGGGCGGAGGAACAACCGAATTGGTTGCTCTACCACGTGTTATCACACTTCATCTTCATCTTCTTTTTGTTCTTTTTCTTCTTCTTCTCTCTTCAAACGTAAAAAAGCATATTCTTGAGTCGGCATGACGGTACTGTGGTTCTCCAACGCATCCAGTTTGTTTCTTATCAAGTCAGTCGAGGTCAATTGTCACATTATAAAAAAAGCAGTATATCTACTAAACATTTAGTCGTTTATAATAAACATTCATATCTAACAGGAACTTTCGAAATCATAATTAAATATTATTAAAAATGCAAACTAGTTTTTGAATTAAAATTTCAGTTAAGAAATAAATGAAAGCTATAAGTCACAATTTTATTAATTGTTGTTATTATCATTGTTATGTCATTAAAGTCTTAATTTATCAATTGTTTTTCTTCATTTATTTTATGGTATAAATTCAACATTATTTCATAAACAATCTACAAAACTAGATAACAAGCTGTTTATAATAAAGTTTTCAATTATAATTGAAAATATATCATATTTTAACCATGAACCCTGTGTTAATTTAACTCACGTGGAATCTCTTGAATGTAGAGAAAGTTTAGTAGGTCTTAGGTCAGACAGGTATAGCCTAGGATAGTACTAACTTCGTATGTAGACCAAGAGTGCATCCACAACTCGTATAATTTAACAAGGTTTCCTCTTCATTTAAATTAAATTATACTTTAATGCCATGTAATAGGGTTCAATTTTGTATTTTTTAGTTTTGTGTATTTTCTCTTTCGATATTGATTGAATAATATAAAATAACTCCAAAATCAATATTTAGAAAAATATTTTGACTTTTAATATAATACAAGAAAATTACGAAATCCCAGTAAATGTTTTCGGAGATGTGATCAACATATTTCTCGAGACTACTCCAGAGGATTTTTATGACCTAAGTTTCCAAATGTTTACTAGTAATATATTTCAGCACTGAAGAACTTTAAATATGCAATAAACATGTTTTTCTCGTCCACTTTTCTCGTATTTCCTATTAAATATAGAGTTTCGCAGACTTAAATTTGTTAGTTTATTGAAAACTTTTAAAAAACAAGGTTTTAAGTTTGAACGCCAATTTATAAGTTTTTTTATTATTATAGTTTATTTTCGGCACAATCTTTTTAGGTTAACTTTTATTATAACAGCTTAATATTTAACACAGACACAATATTTGATTTTTATAATACCCTCAAGGCAAAATAAGAGATTTTTGTTGAATAAAATTTATCACAGTGCATTATTGAATATATATTGTTTTTAATATTAGCTTTTTTATATCTATAACCTCAAGCTATTTTATTCAAACATTATTGATTTATTGTATTTTTTTAATTATTTACAACAATTAAATAGGATGATATTTATTAAATTATGATAAAGTTCTACAGAAAAAAATAACTGAGGTGAATTGGCGCCAAATGCTGTGTTACGCGCTTAGTGGCCAGCGTGCTCAAAGTGGAGGACGTGGGTTGAATCTCAATATTAGTTAATAGGAGCGAAGAAAAGAGCGGCCATAGTCTAATGATAAAAGACGTGACTTACGATCAATGAGACTCATGTTCAAATCTCTCAAAATTCTGACCGGTACCAATGTACACAATGTATAACATAGTATATGGACTATGATGCAAGCACTAGCTTTGTATAAGCATTTAAAAAAGTAAACAACGAATTTAAAAGGGTATTAGGTTCCAGTTACAACGAAAACCGTTATTTCGGTGGAGGTGCTCGAAACAGGTTCATTCCTTCGTTAGCGACAGAGGCCACACCCGAAGGCGAAAGTGTTCTTCATCTTGCGAATTCGGTTGAAGTCGTGTGTAAAACATTAATTGTATTGCGGCCGTTGAATGAAATATTGTCCTTGTTTATGTATGCTCCTCAGTAATTGCCACGCTGACTGTGTGGTCTGTGACGAGATCACGAGATACAAATGGAAATTGAAATATTATTGTACATGTTTTATTGGACACTTCTTTTTAATGCGTTTTCTTGTTAAATAATTTTAGCATTTAATAACATAACAAAATTACATTACAAAAATTTGAAGACTGAAAGTGCACTGGCTCCTTACAATTAACGATATAGGGCTGATAATAAAGCTCAATTACCACTGACTGACATCAATTATGAAGCACTTGCAGGGGGGTTAGAGAGATGATTCTTTTTGATGCGTATAGAGGGCGCTCCCGTGACGTCGAGAAAACCTCGATATGTTCTGGTTCCGGAACGCGCTACCTCGGAAACGGAACGAGATGGGGCCGAAATGCCGGAACAAGGGTTTTAGGGAATGGCCCTCTAATTGCGAAATCCATAATATGGTTTTACAAAAAAAATTTTTTTTTTCAAAAGTACCCAAAAAAAACCCATTTCAGGGCCGCGAAGCGCGCCCAAAAAACTAGTTAACGATATAGAGCTGATAATTCAAGTAAAATGGGCTATAGGCTAAGATAAGATGATCTTACACGTTTATAAGATAACTACATAAGTCACTTTTTGAGTCAAGAATCAAGATTGCATACTTTTTTACATTTAACTTTTATGTAACGAGATTTGAATGCGAGTCTCATCGATCGCGAGTTCATGCCTTTTACCGCTAGAACTGGCCTGATGGTAAGCACAGTGCAATCACAGGTGGCCCAAGTCACCATCACTATGCTGGCCCAATAAGTAATAAGTCCGTGTCTAGTTTATTTTCGTACTGAGCACATCCGTTCTCACGAATAGAAATAATTTAAATGTAAAAGTTTGTTTCCAGATTCATTCGCACGTGCATTCTAGCGCTCACGTAGGTTCGATGTGTAAATTAAATATTGTAAACCAGAAATGTATTTGTTTAAGTAAAGAGAAAGTGGTAGGTACTATCCATTCAAGATGTGCTAATTGGCCATAAGAAATGGTATTCTAAGTTACCCTAATGTCACAACTAAGTGCTAACATATGAACTCGTATGTTGAAGGTGTCAATTTGTAACCATAAACTTGTTCGAGAGCATCTTTTAGACCAATAACAGTATTATTTTATTATGTGTCAAGGAAATTAGAAATTTATTTATTTTTTATAAAAAAAAACTCTACTTTATAAACAAATATCTAATTAAACTAATTTGGTCATCAATTACAGATTAACACAATTTCATTATTAATTTATTCGAAAAATAAATAAATTCGAAACAATTCATGCCACATTAATTATCGAACTATCTTCATAATTGAGTGAATAAATTGGGTATTTTATTATTTAAAAAAAAGTTAATAAGAGTTATGTCAATTATCAATGACCTGAACTAATGTATAGGGCGTAAGGTTCCCTTTGGGAAGATAGATTCATATATTCCTATAACATGGGATCCTTCAAGCGCAGTGTGAAGAGGCATCTCATTAAGCCGGCATAGCGGACGCGACTGCTGTCTGCAGATCCCCTTCTCTGACAGCAGTCACCTCCGTTCATGGATCGCACTCTAGCTTAACATCAGGCGGAGTGCGGTCATATGACGTGCTAAAAAAAAATAATAATAGAATTAAGGGAATTCGATTCGATAACGTAAACGCTGTGTCAAAGCGTCTACGCACAAAATTGAAGTTCCTAGTATGTGCGCGCTACGATTTTTTGGTTTCCTTTCCATTATAATTAAATTTTATTATATTTTAAATCTATATAAAATAATAAAAATTAATTAATTAAAAATTAATCTCACCTTTTTTTTAATCAGCATCGATACATTGACATTCATGGTGGCCATGTAAGCATCGATCTGCTAATTAGTGGCCGGAGAAAGTGAACGACCGACTGACCACTATAGTCGTAGGTACACCCGCGGCTCGATCTTTCGGCAATGCTGATTTTAGATAGATTCGACTTTCGTTTTTGGTACTCTTACACACACCGTTCACTAACTTGACACCGGTGTCGAATATAACACTGATTTATTTGACGTAAAAGTGACTGCACTTCTTGATCTAGCGTTGTCGAACTTCTGTGATTGGTCATCTACAATTCTTTCTAAACTATTGTAGCGATATTAATCTACATTCTATTATAGTGTAATTATAAATGATTGAGTATTCATTTGTTGATATCATGCAATATGTGTTCGAATTTGTCAAGGTATTTTCTGTTTTATTCAAGTTTTTTTTTAAATAAAATAAATCTTTATTTAGTAAAAACATCATTTTTTAGTTACACGGGCTAGACTGTATTAGGGGTGCCTCGCTCTTTCCTAATACATTTTCAAAAAACACTGTATGTGTGTGTTTAATTAAGTATAATGTAAGTGAGATTAAATTTAAATTAAACGTCATATTGTCCTTTTATTAAAACGTTTTATACATAAATGATGTTATCTTAGCATTTTCAATTATTTTTCCTATAATGTAATGTGTTCCGATTGGCGTTCAGCCAAACGGAAAAGTGGCGCAGAATTTTCGTTAAGTCTTTGACCGGAATAATGTCTTGTTTGCCCTTTCATCTATTGTGAATATATTTCTTATGATTACCATAACAATACCGTTTATACTTTTACTCATAAGTAAAAGGGCGATGAACAAAGATTTAAGCTTTAAACTAAATTTAATTTAATTCCTCGTGGAAGTTATAATTACATATTATCGTTGTAATCTCCAAGTTAAGTTATAAAATAGGAGATATCAGCCTATTTCGCGTACATCCTTAACCAATTGGAAGTCATCCAAAAGCATATATATGAATGTTTTCTAATACGGCATCATACGACCGGGTCGTGCGGGATCTATGCCAGCAGGTTTGATGATGTAGGTTTATCACCTAGAGACTCGTTCCCATAACCACTTACCTCGCAGTGGGTGCCATTATTGTCTGTCTCTCAAATAAAAAACACGTGGATATGATTAAGATGAGCAATTGTAATCATAATTTTATTGTTGTAATAAGAGCGGCCGTGGTCTAGCGGTAGATGATGAGACCCGTGTTCAAATCTCGCAGCCTGTACGAATGTACCATAACTATGTTATATGTACTTTGGTCGCTCAGTGCCTATAATAAAAGCACTAGCTTAGAATATGGATGAAAATAAATAAGTTAATAATATGCGTTTCATATGATTCAGTTTTTTATTAATACCGTGGAATGGCCTAAACTAAAGAAGAAGTTATAATTTAATTTCAGACAATACATCTAATTTTTTACAAATAAATGACAATTTTACTGTAATATCGTCAATATGCTATAAGCAAATCGTTCGTAAGTCGAGAGCTAGTACGAGCCACGGGAATACATCTTAGATCACATTTTAGGTACAAACCACTACGCAAACTTTTCATTGAAAAAATAATAAATTATTTGCAGTTAAAAATATTCTAATAAAGTTTCAAAAAGCAATTTTTAACGCGATGTTAAACGTTTATTATTTTAACGAGCTTCGCGTAAACCGTAAAAGATAACCGGCAGCTGTCGGTCACGATCTTTCATTGTTAAGAACATTTGGCCCCTGACTTGTGACTCTAAAACCAACGTCTGTCCTTTTCACACATCTGTTAAATATATTCCTATTATCCCTTTCTGTCTCTTTCCAAAATTGTTGCTTTATCACGAGTTTACGTGTGTGACAGTGACACGTGCTGTAAGTGATCTTCAACCGTTTGTGATGGTGAAAGTGTAAACAAATGTAATTAACTTTCGTACGCAATTGTACATTCGTTTTATTTATTTATTTTAAAAATAAATACGTTCTAATAATTTGTTTTAAATATATTTTTAGGAGTAGTTCCTGAGTTAATGACTCTCTTTAAGCCAGTTAAGGGGATTGGGGATTCTCTATAGTAACAGTTATTTCCACCGCACTATCTCTCAGGGCGGAGTCTGGATGAATGCTAACGTGTGCTCAGATTCCGTCCACTATGCGGTGAGTGAAGCACAGTGGTGTTTTAGTTGGTATGCCAAGGGTCAGGACATCCTTAAAGGATTTCCCAACATAGAAAAAAAGAGACCGCACTATAGTTTAACAACAGACGGAAAAAATCAAAGAAAGATGCAGGAAAATGTTAATAAAAAATTAACAAATATATAATAATAACAAATATAACAAACTAATTAAAAAACAAAACTTAAATCATCTAATCAAATATAATTGTATGTAGGTGTAATAATAAAGCCATTTCATTTCTATTTGTATAATTTACGATGGTCCTTCCGATCTACAAGTGTTGCGCGTGCGCAGCCTCCGCATACCATTGTGTCCCGATTACTTTCATTTTCAACAAGCTTAACGCTCTTGACTTTTCGTAGGCGGCATTGAATGTTATTATAATTAATCATTTCATACAAAACTATTTTAATTGGAACTTTACATATAAATACAATAATTAATTAAGAAGAGAAAATAATTAGAATATGCACTACTTGTCGACAATTCATTTAGGATAAATTAAAAAAAATAGAAATAAAATATACATTATGTTAATATTTAATTAGTATTTGTAAGTTAATTTACTAGATTGGAATCATAAATTATGTAAATTTGATTATATTAATTAGCAATAGAGCCCATAATTACAGCTTCACACATCGTTCGTCACATGTTTTGCACGGCAAATATATTTATATATTTTATTATCTAATTACTTTCTATCTACAATGTTTTTATTTTTGATTAAAATTATTAAAAATAAAGTAAGATTTATTATACTTAAAAATTGCTGCTCAAACTGTTGTATGCGTAAATTCTATTTTCATAATTTAATATTGAACATTATTAAATAGCCTATAATTAAAACATAAAGTCTCAGTGGACTGTGGCCTTTATTGTCTAGTTAAATAAGCAATTTCAAACTAATACAATTTTAAAGTAGCTGAGGGCTTTTGTTGAATGAACTCGTAGAAACAATAAGTACTCAGGGTCAGCGTCCGCACATCTCGCACTCTAATCAGGTCAGGTGCATAGTGAAAGTACCGGAATCTCATTCAACACGCAATATTCAACATTATTACTAAGACATAGAGTTCATATTTTCAACTATCGAATCGATGTATTGGAGTTTAATACGTTGTACTTTGTTACCACAGCAATTAGATTACAACACGTGGAGTATGATCGTGACTCAGAATTAATAGAATAATTTTAACCGGTCGTTTCGTTTGATAAGTGAAATGCAATTGTTTTTGCATATTACAATCAATTTTAAATATTTAGTCTTATCTTTTTGAAAGTTATAGTTGGAATTTATGTTGAGGTAATTCATATAAATAATCACAGTACAGGTGCGGTGAACTTTGAAGCCCGCCCAACAATTACGATGAGTAAAGGCGATGTTTCGGCCGCATATTTCGCGGTGAAGAAAAACCCCACAAAAAGACAGGCGTCGAGACGTGCACTGCCACTTTCACCCCGAGAGTCCCACGACACACTTGTCCCGACCCGTCGTGCAGGAACGCCCAAAATATTTGGTGATTAAAGCTGATCGTGTGCGGTGTGCCTTTACTTTCGCGAATTTTCACCTCAGTTCCACCAATTAAGGTACCCGAAACTGACGGTGAACGCGCTCGAAACGTTAATGGCGCTTTGTTAAACACAAAATTAAAAAGCTTAAATGTTCTTGAATGACCAATTGACACATTGTATGGAGGCTTGTGGAATTTGGGGCAGGAGGTCTTTTACATCTTATAACAACATCTCAGCTAAAGGGCTTTACTTTTACAAATATTGCTAGGTAAATATTTTAAAGAGTGTGTCTACCCACTGATGGTGGTTATTAGTTCAATCTGTCACCTTAGAGTACTACCACTTTTGTGAAGTGTCGTTGTATAAAGAGGAGAGTGTGCACTGTCAATCTGGATGGTGCACATTCGTCTCCCCAAGCTGGAATATCAGAAGCGACTGCTGCCTGTAGAAATGTATCTGTAGTAGCAGTTTTTACCGTTCGTGGACCGCACTCTAGCTTAACATCAGGTCGAGTATTGTCATATACCGAGCTACAATAAAAAATATTCTTGGTATCGATTACAAGTGCTCGTAAATCGATTATCTAAAATACGCAATGTAATTATTATCAACGATTAACCTACAAAGATTCCAGATTCCTCTTAATGGTTATGCTTAAGTTAAAATTACATACACCTGCAATTATAAATTAAAAAGCGATCATTCAAGCAATAAAAGAATAATAAAATTAATTCGGTAAGTGCACTTGCTGGCGAACAATACGTCACGGTGCGACTCGTTTAAATTGCCGTGACTACGACATTAGCTATACTTTCATTAAAATTTACCAAGTGATGAAGACAATCGCAACTTTTGTACAAAGAAACTATGGTAATGAAATTACAAATTAGATGTAAGCGCATAAAGTTTAGAATTCTTTGGCAAATTCAATTCACTATTAACGAGTACCCACGACGATGGCTCATTCAGAGAATCAACAATGGCTTCCATTCCTGACCCAGTTTATTTAGTAAACCAGACACATCTATGGGAATTGAGAACTGTTCACCAGCATTCGTAACAATAACTGGGTTTGTTGTGGGAAATACAATGATGTGCTCTTTGATATATTTTAATTAATTCGTGGAAGTTACGTATCACTTTATTTTATTACTTATTTATTGTTATTTCTGAGTATTTACTTATTTACCTCTTTTAAGTGTTTATTAAATTAATTAAAATCCCTATAAATTTTTTGAATATTCCAATAGCCTTGGTTTTTAGTACGAATCCCTATTTTACAGTTTCAAATTGATCAAAAATATAGGCTGATTTTTTTATTTTAATACTCCAGTTTGTTTTTTTTATATTCAAGTCGATTCAATCCCAGCTTTTTCAAAATCGCGACGTTTGATAAAAACTGATCTTTTTCGACAAATCATTCCAACATCCAATAAAGCTTGCGGACCGGAAAAGCGAAATGAATTGTCGTAAAAAATATAGGATAAATAAAGAGTAAATAAAACAAAAGCATACTTATAAATAACAGTAGTGTGACAAACGACAGCTAACAACAGACTCGTTAAAACTTTCATATGTCAAAATGTGGATACATTATATGAAAGACAAGATTATGAGTGGATGGAAGTGTCATGTGTCTTTATTTTTGTCAACAGAAAAGGCGAGAACGTGATCCGAGATGAGACATCGATGGGGACTAACGATAGGCGTTCTCCTCCTATTACATATGGTAAATATTAAACCTTTCTCTAAACATTTCTAGTGAAAGTAATTTATATATAAATACACGCACTTGTGGTTTTTTACGCTGTAAATGAGACTTCAGGTGACGAGTTAGTGATTGAATTTGATATCCGTTTTCTTATTTATTTTTATAATAATATAACTACGGTTATATTTTTGGTTGACGAAGTTAAGTTATACGGCCTCTGGGTGCAGTGGTTACCATGCTAGTTTATTTCGCTGAGGATTTATTTACCGCCGAAACAAATATTTATTCCATATAATATTAATTTATTGTAAATATGTTATTATTATAAAAAAAATAGGTATGTATTCTTTTCGGGTTTGAGTGTGTCGTAAATTATGTTTGTATTGTTCTTGTCCTGCTACCCAATGATAATACTGGGTATTCTAAGTTGCCTTAAAGTTTTCGATATAGTGAATCAGTACAAACCTAAGTATGTAATATACTCGTAATTTAGTAAAGCATCCTAATGTATCATTTGAAAGTGATTGAAAATTTTATAACATTATTTTGATGAATTTAATTTAAACATTTGAAAGGAATAATGACCGCTATCAGTTCCTAGTACCGACACGTAGTTGTACAAAACTACAGTGATTCGATAAAAATAATATCTTCATAGGGGCTAATAATGTAGAAAGTTGTTAGCCAATCAAACGCCTTTTTCACGTAATTCTTTCAAATTATAACATTGGTAATTTAACTGCTTTATAGTCGATTGAAGAAAAGATCTAATGTTTCCGGTTATATCTTTACTTTAATCTAATTTCTCCAGTGATTTATCGAATGAATTTTCATTTTCTAAAACGGGAAGATACCGATTAGCATATTTCGAGAACCCGTTCGTATTGAACCCGTGTTCAAATCCCTCTAAAGTCTGTAACAGATGTGACTTTGTTGTATGTAGGTATTTGGTTTATATGTAAAAGTGTTGCTAGCAGTTATCTCCACTTATGAACACAACATCAAGCGGTGTGTGGTGACCGATCCCAATCTACTGTAAAAAAGTATTCGCCACTGGCTTGCTGAGGCGTCCAACAGACTTCCCGCAAAACGCTAAATAAGTTTACATCCGTTTCTTTCAATATAAATAAAATTTAATAAAAAATTTGATGGTAAATCGTATCTTCAGCTAAAATTAAATACTTAATAAGTATCAAAAATAATGTTCGTGCGCAAAATCTAATTAGACCTCGATTGACTGAGTTCGTGCACAAAATGATACGCTGCTAACTTCATAGGCTTTGGAATATAAATTAATTCTAGAAAATACGATTACAATTTATAATGCTTTTAAAAAACTTGAACAACTGTTGTTTTAGTTGTTAAATGATCTTTTATACAGAGTGTTTTTTTTTTCGTATCATCAATCTGTAACAAAACCATCGAATTGTGGCGAACTTTTTATGATAAATACTTTGTTACTGTATTGAATATAACTAGTTGATTTATTAGTTTATTTACCTATTTACGGCTTTAGTACTAAAATAATTTATCTAATTAAGTCAATTTTAATTTTACTATAGAAAAATCTTGTGCCTCTCAAAGCCCACATGGGCTTATATCTAATAATAGAAATCTTTTCAATTCTTTATCACTGAGGAAATTTATAGTACCCAATTTTTCTAAATATAAAGTTATTATCGCTATCAATAAACTCAATTGCTAGTAATATGTGACGCCCAGTTGGAAGAGATGATAGAACAAGGATTTTCGACGCGGTCACGTGAAGCGTCAATGGCTGTGTGATTTCATTTATTGGGTTCAACTACTAAGTTTGTTTAACTTTTAATTAATAATACTATACAATAAACAAAGTTTGATTCTAGTGTACGAATGAAATGGAGTTTGTTTTAATATTCGGATTATTATTTTTGGTTTAAGAGAAATAAAATAAGCTAATTTTATAATAAAATAGAAAGTAATGTTTCTTTAAAAATAGAAATATAGATATAGCAATGTTTTATTTTTATTATATCTAGCGTCCAGATTGTTTCATAAACCGTGACTTGATGCCGAGTTGCGCACGCGCCAAATCCGGCCTGCACGACCTAAAGTTTATAGAGTGGACTTTATTTAGTCACATTTTTTTTTTCAAAATTTCTAAAATAATAAATGTGAATATTATATTTTTACATTAAAATAAAGCACATCAAAAATAGGAAATATTAAAAGATGATTTTTTTAAATTATATTACGTTTTTAATAATATTTGTCGTATTAAAACGCTGGATTTGTTTTTATTAAATTATGATGAAAATTTTATGTGACGTGCAATACAATACAATACAATTGTCACTATATTGTGTGATCAGAGGATCCACTCTCATAGTGGAAGGCGTTCGTTCTCGAATCTCCTACCTCAGCTCAGACTTCGGCGTATGTTTTGATTATTTAAAAAACATTAATAGGTCAAAATCTAGTACTGTTCTCATTTGCAAAAATTTAAAAAAAAAGAACGCGAGCCAAAAACAAAGTAAAAAATATATGAACAAACGTTATCGAAGTTCAAACCAGACCAAAAAACAAAAACAAAACATATATCAAATATATATGACATACGTCATATTCAAATCGTAGCGCGCGTTGCCAACAGTACGTTCCGGTCTACTTGTGCTAGGTACTAACCCAGCCAATCTGAACTAATACTCGTATGTATAATAAAATGTACAATATTTTTCTTAATGCTACACATCCATATACAAAGTGCACTCTATAGACATTACAATAATCAAGTGGAACACAACTCAAGTCATATGAAAGTTAATGATTTTTAATCGTCACAAATCGAACCGTTTACGGGACATCACTAGTTTGCCGCCAGTGTATTTCCTTGTTCACACGTTTTCTAACAAAATGGCCGCAATTAAGTTTACTCTTGTTTTAAAATTATTTTATTGCAGGACTTTCACTTTGAAACATCTTTTTTGTTTCAAGTTGAACACACTGTCATGCAATTGATTTCGTGATATTTTTTAAAGTGAAAAATCAATTATTTAACCATAAAAATCCACGTAAATCGAGAGTTCTTCTTACGTAACTTTTTTATGTCTTCGCCCAGAGCGATCAGAGAATTTATTTAGTATTTTAAGAAGGTAGAATAAAAGACCGATCGAGGAAAGAGCAGTAGACCATTGTGACTATTGTCTGCAGATATTTCTCTGCCCCTTAATCGCTCTGGAGTCTATGTACCTTTAAATTAGGCAGACATGACGATGCAAAAATAAATGCGTGATTTTTAATTCAAAAAACTTAAAATATAAAAATGACTGAGTATTTTTTCATGAAATATACACAATTTGCATATAAAAAAATCTAGTCTCTTTTGAAGTATTGAATTTAAGAAAGTAAATAAAAGTGTAAGAAGTATACCCATACATACAAACTTATGGTATCAAGGGAGCAGTGAGATACCTAACCCTCTTCTCAAAGAAAATAATCGTAAACTCTGATACCGAATGGGGTATAGAATAGAAATAAATTAAGTATAAAGTTAATAATAGCGGTCAGGTCTATCGATAGAAGGTGAAGGTAGACTCACGATCGAAGAGACCCGTCCACAAATCTCACAAAAGTTCTGACCGTATTTGGTATTTCAGTGTCCATGGTACATTATTAGGCATTATTTAAAAGTGTGGTAGGCACACTGATGATGGTTAATTAGCTCAGACTTTCGTTCCGGGTTGGTATGAGTTTACACTTTCATGTGTAACATAGTAGTCTTACAGAATCAGCTTGGAAGTACCGCTGTCTACATAAACGGTGCATATTCATCTCCTTTTATTTGCAGAAATTTCTGCGTGGTAAGAGTTGTCTCCAATTGGATTGCACTAGCTTGAGCTAGCGGGGCTACTGTAAAAATTTTATATATGAAATAATGAAAAATTATTTTTATTTATTATAAGCTCACGTCCACATATCTGCCAGGGTAGACAGAATCTATGGAGCGCCAGCAACATCTCAACTTTCGCATCGATAAAATAAAATCATTATTCTTTCATCGTCAATAAATGTATAGATTAAAATTGCAAAAAAAAACTTCAAAAAGCAATCTTCAATAACAAATCAACTTCAGGCCAGTTAGGCACAAAAACTGACATGCATCCATGCAACACGGTTACATGTCCACACTAGGGCATCTGCAGGAAGCTGTGAGCGATATCATCTAATACGGTCAGCTTGTCTCTAAATATGGGCACATACTTCGAGTCCAGTCAAGTGACACTATAGTCTAATGTATATCAAAGTATCATGAATCTATACAGGATAATATATTTAAGTACTTAAATAAAACAAAAATTACAAACAATGACACCAACTACAAAAAAACTTTCAAATAAAAAAGGCAAATGTTTATAAGATTTTTCTACGTGATAATTTAGTGCAATCGATTCACTGAGCGTCTCGCTATTGACGCGTACATTTGTCCGAAAATACCGATACTATATGGACGCAGAATATGTAGTAAGTAGTAGGATCGTAATGAATAAGAATGATATTAACTACTAAGAACAATAGACTATATTTCTGTTACATAGGGTGCGTTTCAGAATGAACACAGTACACAAGTTCTGTCGTTCAAAAACTTTATCCCATTGAGATAAGGTTTAATTTCTTCAGGCGTAAATCGTTCCTATATTTTTGATGTTGTCTGTACTTAATAAATATGAAAATTTGGCATGCAATCCTAGAATCAATTGCATCATTGCATATAAAGTAATTTATTTGATTAGTTTAAATTACCTATAAATAATATAATAAATGGTTTTATAAATATACATCTATATTTTCTAATATAGTAAAGTAGCCGGCAGCCGCATACTTGGTAATAGCTACCGATTTATGACAATGGGGGAAAAGTCGCGCTTTCCCGACGGCCGGTCACAATACGACCTACTCATGCAAGAACGGCACACATTGCACTTGAAATCCTGGTGCATACTGACCGATAACTGCATCACTACATAGGTCTATAACTACATATGTATATCTAATATACATATATTAGATATATAAATCAAAGAATTACGTAGTATACATTTAATAAAAACTTGATTTAGAAAAACAAAAATATGTACGATCTTTCTGGAATTATTCCTTAATAAGCTAAGCTAAGATTATTTTATTATTGCTTTTTTGTAATGAAAAAAAAAACTCCATACGATGCTTGATCAAATATAACTGCTAGCACAGAGAAATTCTGCAGCCATCAGTCATCTCTGCTATGCCGGTTCGAGAAGACGAACGTTCACATACACAGTCCTTTCGTTATCGTCTCGATGTTTACTTATTCTCTGAACTTCGAAAGGCTTGATGAAAATGTTGTTATTTCATAATTTAGCTGAAATAATGATTGAAGTAGTTTTTAGGGGAATTAACATTAACTTTTAGGGTAAGAATTGCACGCAATTCATATAACGAACTATATTTTATTATGATAATAATCTTAAAGTTAAAATTAACTTTCATTTTCACCGCATTATTACTTAATTTTTACCAACGAAAAATGTTATCTATGTAGTTAATCATCGTTTGAAATCGAAAAAAAATTGTAACAAAATAGTAGGTAGTTACTAGTTCAAATGGATATAAAATCGACCTATCGTGTACCTACAATCTAACCAGCTCTCTCCTTAAACCTTTTTTAAGCTTGTAATAAATCTCTGACAATAGAAATAAATACAAATAAAAAAAAATTACGAAATAACTATATCTTCTGAGGGTATCTGTTGGGGAACCAATACTTTCTAATTTGATAGCTCCGGGCCAAACAAATGAGAGTTATAAAAGGTCTGACGATCCGTAAAATGTTAGCAAGAGATTTACAAGGCACTTGTTGACTTTAATGTTTGGACAACGACCGTTTGTAACGTAGTATAGCATTCCTTATACTTTTTTGAATATTTATTTTCATTTATTTATTTATTTTTACAACATTTACTTTAATTATAATCAATACAATTTTACACTACAAGATCACAAAACATAATTTTATTATCTCGTATTATGGTTTATCTAAGGTTACGTTTTATTAACGTGTGGTGCAGTGGTTAACAATGAGGTCCTGAACTCAATTCCCGGACAAAACAAATATTTAGTTGTAATCTTTATTAATATTTTCTAATATAGGTGTATAACCTACCAAATACCAATCTTAGAAAATATTAATTTTGTGTATTTTCTTGTAGAACTTACAATGAAGTTTGATCTCGTCTAAGTCTTAGAAACGTACTAATTTGTATTTTACAATGTTAACTGTTAGTAATTAGTAATAAAAGAAACTCTATCAAAGAAGTCTTCAATCAAATAGGACTTTATTAAAGTAGGGAACTAAAAAACAACTTTCACATATTTCGACTAGATCGCTACCACATCAGTAGGAAACCCGAATCGAATAGTCTAAGATACAAATTTTTATATCAGTATCAGCGACCTAGAAAATTGTCGTTGCATATTTAGTGTGATTGCTGTCACGGTGGGACTTGTGGTATCCGAGGCAGGTGCAACAGATCTACCAGTGTCGATAAGACGGTCAGTGTGTCATATTAAATAACACTTAAAAATCACCCACGCGTCTAGTGAAAGCTCACCAAACTGAGGATAAATAGATACCGCGGACGATGATCATCTTAATTTTTGAGTTAGAATGTTTTATTGATAATAAAACATTTTTATGGGCGAATTGCTTGGCTATATAATTTACGATCTGCCATTTTGCAAGTTAACCTCCACTTTGCAAATGTAACACTTTATTTCTGCCGGCTTAGTGTTAATTATTTTAATGTTTTGGTAATAAATTTTATTTTAAACTTATTTATAGTTTCTATTGTATTTATGAAAAGTGTGATATTAAAGAAATTTCTTTAGTTAGCACTTAGGATTTCCGGTATTAACAAATCTTCATAATAATTTCAGAGTGGAACGCTTAGTGAGCAATCTTCTAATGAAGGGGGAGGAGGAGGCGGTCCAGCTGTCGTAGAAGGTAGCAATGCAGCAGAAACATCTGCTGATCAACTGGCGATGGAATCATCAGAACGAGAAACCCCCAGCCACGCTTACAGTGGACCACCACCGCCAGTACCACCGGCACATAATCGACGACAGAATGCGCCACATCATCAACCACACCATTCTTTAGGTATATATAATTCTTTATATTTAGTCCTTATAATTTAATTATAAACTTTAGTCTTGTTTTGTTCCATAAATTATAAACAATCTAATATTATTTACTTACACGTTTCAGGTATGCCACGGATACCCAATCACCATTCACTTCATTCTAAGCCTTTTGCTTTGGGACCACCTGTGAATCATCATAAAAACGAGGGCCCATATAGAGGCCCGGCTCCACCTCCTGCGCCGCCTGCCGATACTCAAACTGCTGGAAGTGACAAAGTATATAGCGGTGCAGGAGACGTCTGGCCCGCTCCAGCTCCAGATATGCCGAAAATTGTTTCTCTCGACGTGAAATGCGAGAAAAACGCAATGAGAGTATTTTTAAGTTTCGACAAACCATTCTTCGGCATTGTGTTCTCCAAGGGACATTATTCAAATCATCAATGTGTCCATTTACCGCCAGGTCTTGGCCGTAGTTCTACTTCATTTGAAATAGGAGCCCACGCATGTGGAACAGCTGGAAGTGGCGACCCTCGATACAGAGGTGATGTGGCGGCTGCTGGAACTTACTTCGAAAATGTTATAGTTATTCAGTACGACCCTCAAGTACAAGAAGTTTGGGATCAAGCACGTAAATTGAGATGTACATGGCACGATCAATATGAAAAGGCTGTCACATTTAGACCATTCCCAGTTGACATGTTAGATGTTGTCAGAGCCGATTTCGCTGGTGATAATGTGGGTTGCTGGATGCAAATACAAGTTGGTAAAGGTCCATGGGCTTCAGAAGTATCCGGACTCGTAAAGATTGGCCAGACGATGACAATGGTGTTAGCTATAAAAGATGATGATGCGAAATTCGACATGTTAGTTCGTGATTGTGTCGCGCATGATGGCCAACGCGCTCCTATACAATTAGTCGATAGGCGAGGCTGCGTAACACGGCCAAAACTAATGTCAAGATTCACGAAAATTAAGAACTTCGGAGCCAGCGCATCGGTATTGTCATATGCTCATTTCCAAGCTTTCAAATTCCCTGACTCGATGGAAGTTCACTTCCAATGTACAATTCAGATCTGCAGATATCGTTGTCCCGAACAATGTTCTGACGGTGGACATAATGTTATCGGTCCTCACGCTGAATACGGTCCTCCACAACTGGACGCTTACCCTGTTGGTGCTGAAATAAGAAGGGACGAGAGACGCGTACGCAGACAACGCAGAGCTACATCACCTGAAAAGGAAGTTGGAGTGAATAGGGTTATTAGAGTAGTATCTGCTGGAGATCTTACTTTCCCAACAGAAGATACCACTCCGCCTAAGATTGTGCCAACAACTGGATTAGTATGCATGACTACTCCAGGTTTTGCCGCTACCTTAGGTGCACTATTAGCCACTCTTTTATGTTCTTGTGCTATATCAGCCGTACTCTTCCTGAAACTCCGTCCACTTAACACGTTGAAGAAGAAAACTGCACAGATCGCAACGATATCGCGGTCACACCCACCGACTCATGTGATTTCAAAAAGTCGTTTCTATTCGTAACGTCATCAGAATTAACTTAATTTTGTACATATTAGTGTGATAAGACTGAAGTTGTAGGAATGAATGAATCACTATTGTTGTGTGAGAAAAGAATCTTTAGAAATGTGCTCAATTGTACAAAAAAAAACTGCTACTACTACTACTATATGTATAATGCTACTATCTAAGAAGATCAAATCAACTGTGTAATGTTTTTTTTTAAATTCCTTTCTATAGGCAGACAATTTTCTATAACTAATTTTGAATTTATTTATGTCTGTTTTAACGTTTATTCTTCTCTATTACAATTATAACGTTGGGTTCGAGTTTCTAGAACAAAATATACGAGTTTTAATTCTATTAGTATTAATTCTATTTAAATGAAAGATATCTTCTGTTACCTCTTATCAAGTTATTCTTGGATTAGGGGCAACGGAAAATACAATGGTATATCTATATTTAGGTGAACCGCTAGCGTATGTTAAATTAACTTGTCATTAGTATTAATAATATTTATTTTAGTTAAGAAAATCATTGTATGTAACAGTGATAATTTTTATTTATTCATACCACCTGAGTACCTCTCTGTTTTATTCGTTTTCAAATAATTTATAGTTTTGTTGACGTATTTATTTACTGTGTAAAAATTACAATTAATTACTTTCGTGTACAATTAAATGCATTTTTAATAATATAATTTAGACCGATTATCGACTGCGGCTTCTCGTCGTAAAAAAATCGAATTACTTCACACGCGCAGCGCAACTTAAAAACTGTGTTTTAAGTTTGCTGGTACGCGCCTATACGAAATTCCGCAGTGAATAGTCAGTCTTACTTAGATACATATTCAAAAAGATCAAGTACAATAATGTAAAAGAATTATATAAATAGTTTATAAAAGAAAAAAAAACATGAATCAATAAATCTGTACAATATTTTATTTGCATTTTCATTATCTATTTAGATTTATTTATGTAACTTTAGATTCTGAAATAAAAATACATACATACATATATGTATTATGTATCTTAATAATAATATTTTTCACATAAATTAAAAAAATAAATAAATCGATAGGTACAATCATTAATAGGTTAACTGCAACGCCTAAGGACGACCGCCTGCTTAACTAATATAAATTGGTATACAAACTAGTTTATATCCTTAATTGGCTAAAAATAAAGCGGGACGTATCTGAAGTTCCCAAGATCACATAAAATTATTTTCTAAAATGCTAATATTGATTACACATAAACACATTCAAATTCACGCATGCACCCTCAACAAATCCTTCGTAAACCGTAAACCATAAACGTACTTCCAGTTCACTAAGATACAATGTCAAATATTTTAGGCTAGGCCTGCGCACCAATAAAAGCAGTTATCCTCTAAATTACCATCCAATCCCTACAAATCCTCACAAATTGTAATTTGTCATTGCCAGTACGAACAAATAAAACTCTTATTACAACAGACTACCCACACTAGTGACGGATTGGACAAATTGTCTCTCCAAGCAGTAACAAATGAGTTAATTTGAAAAGACAGTCCTTGACCCCCGGGTCCCTAAGTATAGAAACTACATGTGGATATTATTAATGGCTTAAAGACCTCATCACGTTTCGAACCTCCATAACGAGAGGTACCTACAATGTTAACATGGTGACTTCTGTCCCCTGTCAAGCCGAACGTTGCACATTCGTATCCTTAAGTAGATATAGCGAAGGCGACTTGCTCTGTAGTAGAAATAGATCGTAGACAAGTTCAATTATCAGGCGGAGTTGGTCACTAAATTATTTTCGCAAATATACTACTAGATACTAAAACTTCTATATCCAGTCAAAATAACAATAATCTATCCAATATTCATAGAAAGATTAAACTCGAATTTCTATCCGTATTTTTAAAATAATTTTGTATTTAAAAATTGCCTGTCGAGATTTCAATATAACTTTTTTGCATTCGTTTGTTTTTCAACAATGCGGCAACGTTTCCGAACGTTTGTTAATTGAAAACAATCAACAGTTTTGCTGAATTTAAAACTACAGAATAGTTTCGTTTAAACAAAAAGTTTTTTTTTTCAGAATATTATACTGAAATAATTATTTAAATGCCTCGTACGTTTCAAATATTGATAAGTGATAATTTATAGCATACTTATTGGTTTAAACTAGGCCCATTACTTGCGGACCATTCTAAGCTGCAAATCGACGGCTAATCAGCGTAGCGTATAATCGAGTCACTGGCCGACAACAGCTACCGACAGCGTATTCTACTAAATTTAGTGTTTTTGGCGCGCATTTGCCCGGGAAGGTTGAGCTGTTTTTTATCCCTTTCCTTAATTAGTTTAGTGTAATTTTGTGTAAAATTGGTGTTATTTTGCGTAATTTTATTGCGTAATTTTTGTGAGTAATTGTGGAAACATTAAAATTCACTCTATACAAGGCAACGGAAGCGGGTTTTTTTTTGTGGTTATCCCACGCCGTGAAAACGCTCATATTGTGACGTGACCGGGTGAATTGCCGCTCCAAGAAAGCGTCAATTGTAAAACACCATTGCAATTTGATGCAAAAAACATCAAGAATTTACTACTCGGCATTGGCAGAATTGTCGTTGTTATGACACTTGAGGCTATTTAACAAAAGAAGATTTTAATTGTCATTCGTGGGCTGAGGGAAACATCACGACTTGAATCAGCCGCTTAGAGAACGAGTTGCGTGCGTTTAAATTTTAATTGTGAGCAAAATTTATGACTCTATGTGGGACTAATGTAATCATAGCCCAACGGGTATACTACACTACAATAACAATTTATTTCCTTGACGTTTTATTAAAAATAATTATTTTGATGAATATTACTTGTAAGTTATATTCAATTTAGATTTGGCCTATACGCGCTGACTAGGGTTATCAGGCCCTGGTGCGAGCCTAATTGTTTTTCTATTTCTTTTTTAGTAATTCATGTGTGGTAACCACCACACACATATATATATGTGTATAAATAGGTAAAATTACTCGAAACGCTGATATTGCGTGTAAGAGGGCCCCCAAAAGATAGAGCAGTCAAATACTAAGTTTGTTCTGACTGTCGTAAAAAAAATTCCTGTGATTATGGGGCTCCCTCTTATTTTTTAATAATACAATAAAAAGCAAATTTCATTCAACGTATTTTTTATTCCAATAAACAAATCGCGTGCCTATTAAATAAACACTATTATTATACAATTCATAATTAAAATACAGAAACACAGACACAGCAGAGAAGAAAATGTACCCACAAAAATATCCACAATTATTGATTGAAAATTATCCTCAAAGGAAATCTTCCAAACCTAAATCCCATAGATAAATATTCTTAAAAGTCTTCTATAATATACATTGCACTTAGAAAATAAATATTAATAAATTCTTAACAACTTCCACGATTACCAAAATTTTTGTCATAATTTTATTGGCAAAAAAAAAATTATCGAACGTAGAAGATATAATTAGGTACTTAACGAAAAATATTTATTTCAGTGAAAAGCTTTGAAGCATTATCCAAATCTTATTTCTTAATCTAATAACATTTAGTTTTAGAAACCGATCCTTCCGGAGTCTTCAACTGTAACTTTTTTTCTGTAATTTAAAAAAAATCATGACAATAACTTTTGGTCAATCGCAAAAAGTACTCCTAAATCTAAAAATCTAAAATACACTAAAACTTAAAAGTAGACATTTAATAAATCCGTAATAAATGCAAGATTTTTGGGTGGCATGAACGTTTAGTATTAAAAAACTTAAATAAAAAAAAAACAGAGCGATTAACAGAGTTTTTGTTCTTTATGTATTATGGAAACTTAAAAAGAGAAATCTTAATTAAGAAAATAAGTTTAACATAATACATAATTTAATTTATTGACACACTTGCATGTGTTAAGGTACAAACGACTCTGATAAATTAATATAAATATATTCTTAATTTCTATAAAAGATACATATTTTTATTATATTCAGGAAAAATAAGGAAATTCAGAGAAAACAATTGTCAATCGCTCTTCTATATTAAATAATTCTTATTGATATATTATAAATATAAAATAATAGGTAAAAAAATCTTTAAAATCCTAATAAAGTAAAAAGAAAATATTGAGCAACAATACGAAAATAATTTAAATTATAATACAAAATTAATTTATTTGCAAATAATTTTAATTAATTTACACGAATAAAATATTTCTAATAGAAAATGCATTAAAAAATTAAAACAATAATTAAACATTTTTATAATACAATTTTCATTGGTGTTTCGTGATAAATAAAAACTCTTCATTAAATACCTAATTTATTAAAAACTAAAACTAAGTTCTATTTATACAAATAAAAATTAGGTTGACTTTAAGTTGTAAGCCGCAGTATTAAGAACTTTATTACTAAAACGTTAAGGTTTTATTTGCAGTTTTCAAAGCCTCTACGTTTGCTTTCATAACAGAATCATAATTTAGTAACTACGCGATTCAAAATAATTTAAAAAAACATAATCACTTGTATTATTATTTTGGTTTTACTGAAATCTTGCATTTTTCGAGTTGTTCAAGTGGTTTTGACCGGGTGCACAGAATTATGTAGTTTTAATATTTTGAAATGAAATTTATGATAGTACTGGCACAATAAAAAAATCAGGAACAACACGAGATATATTCATTAATATTAATTAGTATATTTTATCTGAACAATTATATTAGTAAATGTGAAACCTAACCTTACTCTAATGGCATGACTCGACATTATACACTAAAAATACCTAGGTACTAAAGAACACGATATAAAAATATAGTTCACACTTATCTAGCAAATATTCAAATAAAGCGTCAAGAAAAATTCTATCAAAAATCAAATTAATATTTGAATGTTTTACTTGAACGTTCACTAGAATTGTGCAAGCAAATAAGTCGTATAAAATCTGTACAAATACTATAATTAAAAAAATATATATTCACAACATAGAAACGGAAACTCAACAATGTTTTTGGACTTTGTCCTTAGCACAATTTTAGCACCATTGTGTTCTATAAAGCCTAGAATACATTTATTAATATCCTGTTGCGCAACACCTGTCATTCTATTGCGTAGCATGAAGGATAAGTAATATTAATCACTCAAAGAAATTTATTCTGTCCTGCTGTGAAATCTATCCTGCTGTAGTTAGCAGAAATCAATACGTAACTAAGCCTTATGTACTTTACTACGCGAGATAGAGCATAAGATACAACATGTTGCACAACAAAAACATCTGAGTGTATCTAGGCCTTAACCATCGTTGATATAATTAAGGCGCAGCCTCTAAATGCATATGTATAGATTTTTGTAAAAATAAAAATATACAAATCATAATATGAAAAGTATTCAGTGCATTAAAAGTCAACTTGAGTCTTATTCTGGTCGTATTGAAAAGCTATCACTTATTGTCAATTAAGGAATACGTCAATCTGGGCAAATTTAGTCTTTCTCTAGAATAAGACCCGTAAATGAACAACTAGCCCTCCCTATGATGATGATGCGGTGGAGATCCCAATAACCTCAGAGCCATCCAGGCGGCCAGTGAGTGTGAGGCAGGTGCAGGCGGCGCAGGGTGACTCACGCATGTCGCCGTACGAGAACGCAGTCTCTGTAGCATTATGGCAGCAGCTAGAGCGGCACCAGCTGCGGCTCCTGCGGCTGATGCGAATAATGCACCAAAACTTACCGCTCCCATGCATACGCCATAGACCACCTGTAACAATTAATTTATTTTGTTTTTATCTCTAAATAATTACGACCTAAACGATTTACTATCAAGAAAAAGGCGTACCTCTTCTCGAATTCTTCCACTAAAAACTGTAACGGGCTCCCTAGTAGGTCCAAAGGCGAGATCAGCTTCAGACACTACATCGTAAATACCAGAAACTCCCACATCAGCAGATCTCGCATCTCTTACTGTTCTTCTCTTTCTTAATGATCTGGGTCCCGCAACGGCTGGTCCTGGAGACTTTGGTGGCACGACCCGATCTCCTATCGGTTCTGGTCTGATGTTGGATCCGAGATTCCTTGGGCCATGAGGGAAACGTTCACGTTCGCCTAAATCACTTGGACGGTCCTGGAATCAGGAATAATTGATCATCGGTAAGTGCTTGGTACTTCTACTTTATAACAACCAACATTTTTTAATAAAGTACCGTAAAAGGTCTTGCGAAAGCTTCTACAAGTTCCTCAACAGCTGACATGTGTTCATTATCAGGTTCTACTACAGGAGCCGGTGCTCGTTGAGGTAAAGGCGCCGGAGCTGGCACAGCATCACCTGAGACTTCATCACCGAATAACTCATCTAGAGGTGGAGGAATTGATTCTTCTGATACATTGCTTTCCGATTCAACGCCGTCTTCTGAAGAATCTCTGGAATTTTGGAAATCATTAGTTTGTAATTTTTAAAAAAGAAAAGTATACACTGAATTGTTAAAAAATCAGACTTTATGATAAGAATGTGAATTACAAAAGAAAAAAAAGTATTATTTAAAAAAAAAAACTTACCCGATTTCATTATTATCCCGATGAGTCCTATCGTCTTTGCGGTCCAAAGAACCATGTCTAGCTGGCGTAACACCAGCTAACTGACAATGGTCAAGACAACCGTGTCTACAGATTTCTACTTTACACCTAATGTGGACGCTGAGCGCATCAGGGAATTTGAATGCATGGAAGAACGCATATGTGATCACAGTTGCTCTTTCATCTGCTGCCTTCGCTTTTAGGAACCTGAGAATTTAACGTAAGCATTAGTAAAGTGACCTAAATAACCAATTAGCTTTAATTTCACCGATAGTAGATAGACTAGATGATATGATATTGGATGGCAGTATGTTTCATTTCTTCATTTGTTATATACCTTGAAATCATCTTAGGTCGAAGTACGCAGCCATATTCATCAGAAAGCTGGATTACATGACCAGAGCCATCGGACGCTGCACAAGACTTCACACGCATATCGAACTCTCCTGGACAAATAGAAAATACGAAACTCATCACTAATTTTCTGGTCAAGTAAGCGTAGCTAGAATCAGTTTCTTCGTCCATTAGCACTAAGTGCTTGCAAATATAATTACATTGCATTGTTACAAGTAGCAACAATGTA
Organism: Tinea pellionella; assembly: GCA_948150575.1. Taxonomy (NCBI): domain Eukaryota; kingdom Metazoa; phylum Arthropoda; class Insecta; order Lepidoptera; family Tineidae; genus Tinea; species Tinea pellionella. Next base: position 2,450,066 of record OX411253.1, read on the forward strand.
TCTGATTACATTAGTTTCTAGTTACTTAGGTAAAATCCATAAACATCAAATAACTTTTAGAGTCTAACTCGCTCTCCCTCTTACATAATGAGAAAATATACATTAATAATAAAAAAATAAATATATAATACCATTAAGGTATAGTATGTGTATGTTGTATTGTGTACTGTTTGTACTAGATGCAATAAATGTACTAGAGGGGACATTTTAATCAGATTCTTTGTCACACACTTTAACTCACTTGCCTTTAATTTTCTCAATCAATAACTCGAGAAACTTAAGTAAAAGTAAAGAAGTTTATTTTTACATGTAAGTTTAGTATAATCTGTATTTACAACACGCTCTAACGTGATAATTTTATCTCCTTTAGTATGTACTAAAGTATACACTGTACTGTACTGTATAATGTACTATAACTCAATATGTATTAGATAAACGACTATTTCATATTTTAGAGTTATATGAGTAAAAATAACGTGTAAATGAAGTCAGTGAAGCAACGAAGAGTATCCGTATAACACATGGTGTAACCCGTTAAACAAACATTTCAACTAGTATTTGTTCCGTTTACATTTTACTCGAATCCCGTTACCGTGTGTATTTGCCGTCCATTATTACCCTATTAGCTCTGAGCTGGGCCGGTGCGGAAGGAAATGTGGTTTTTGTAAACGTGACTGTGAATTAGAGAAAAGTGTTACCGATTGCGGGTTTAACCGCAATAGTAAATTGTGTAAATATTTTAAAAGCATTTGCGTGGGTTTACGGATACGTTCTTGTGTTTGCCTTCAAGTTTGTTTATTGTTAATTTAAGTTGATTTTTTCTTAAGTTATATCTGTTAATTTATATCTTCCATTTTAATAACTATAGTTATTAGACAGGGTTTTCAAATATTGTTTTTTTTTAAATAGTTTTGATGACTATTTTTTTTATTTTCCATTTTTTAATATAATTTGTTAGTTAAATTAATGGAATTCGGTATCTTACCAATAAAATATCAACCGTTAAAAGATAAAAAAGCCGACATTCATTAAAAGTGCTTTTTACATAAAAAATGCAGAGAAAATGTGCCAAAAAATCATAACTTTGATTACCAAATCGAATTAATTACGATTCAAAACTTACAGACCATTCACGATGGGTCGTTTACGATACTAATTGCTTATAAATTTTTCGTTTAGGCATATCTACCAATATTACGTGAATTTTGTTCCCACATGAATTTTATTGAGTCAATAATCCGTGGAACTAATCAACGAATAATTAATTACAGAATTAAGAGAGAATATATTTGTTTAATTAGTAGCATTCTCTGCCAATCAGTCTTTGAGATTCGTTTTTTCGGGCATCTAAAGATTATCAGTTTTCAATTATTGTCACAGAAGAGATGGTAGAAGTTGCTACGATGACGACGATGATGACGGGTTTCATTGATCGTGATTCGCGTCTTCTACTGCTAGACCCCGGCCGTATACTAATGTATCTTATTGGCAACATATAAAACTTGATGTACGAGTATAGTAAATTGAATTTGTGCATTTAAATTCTCCAATGAATAGGAAATAAATCTTTGAGTATACGAATGTTTATAAAGCAGGCTATAAAATTACACATAAAACCCTCTCAATAACTTTAATGGTAAAACATTTCTAACAGCTTGTCAATGGACAATTAGTATTTTATTTAAATAACACACAAATTCAATTGAATTTTTGGAAAAAAAAATTGTGATGACGGCAATTTTACAATTGACACGAAAGCAGAGGTCGAAATTTATACCGGAACCGCATTAATAATTATTTTATTAACACCTTTGTTTAGAAAAAGTTAAGAAGCAACTGTGAAAATATGTAAAATTCAATTAGATTTATTTTGAGCTTCTTGGACAACTGTTGGGTCTATGTGACTACTAAATTACGCAATATTCTCTATGGTTATACTACATCTTTCCCTACTAGATTAGGTTGCCCATTTTGGGCCCACTAGTTTGGTAACAAAACAATATTCTAAAATAATATCTTATTTCTTTATTAATTCATTTTAATGATATTAACACATTGTTTACCAATCAATAGAAAATGCATACATAAAAAACATATACCAACAATTACTAAAACATTTAAAATAATAATAACCCCAAATATTGCATTAGAAAACATTACATTACTCAAAAATCCGGGTGAAAAAATTAAAACTGATCGGTAATAAGGAACTAGATTTCTTTTTCTACAAAATTACCTAAAAATTATCGACCAACTCGAGAAAAAAATAATGGGCCCATTTTTCTTAGGCGAATAGGCTTCTCCTTTATTAGTTTTTTATTGTAGCTCAGCATATAAAAAGACTCCGCCTGATGTCAAGCTAGAGTGCGGTACATGAACGACTACAAGAACTACTCCATATAAATTTCTACATGCAACAGTTGCCTCCACTATGCCGGCTTCAGGAAATCATCCAAGTTGGCAGCTTCTTGTTATACCTTAAAAGTGGTAGCACTAACCCTAGGATGGCGACCCATCACAGGGCAGACTTACCACTCTGCACAAATAAGGTACATTTGCTAGATTTGTGCTCGATTTACTCTTTACAAACAAACGATGTTGTATAAACTAAAATTCAATATAAAAACATACCACGATAATCGTTGATGGCAACCACGAGCGTGAGTGTAGAACCTAAGGGAACAATTCCAGAAACAGGAGGCGCCCAAGGACCTTTGCCGGCTTGAATCTCCATCCAGCAATCTACGTTATCGCCTGAAAAAAACATACGAACGTCGTCATTACGATCAATTAATAGAAAATTTAAAATAAAACTAATATTTAGTACCATGCAATAGTTACTATTAATTTTTATAATAATTTTTTATTTTAGAGGTCGGCATACACTCTGCCTGATGTAAAGCTCGTGGTATATGAACGAAAACAGCTGCAAATTGACTTCTACAAATGTATAAAATTACAAATAGAATAATACACAAAACTCTGTTTTTTTTTATTGTAGCTCGGCATGTGACAACACTCCGCCTGATGTAAAGCTAGAGTACGGTTGATGAATGGAAACAACTGCTACTACAGACAAACCTGTGCGGGCACCAGTCGCCTCCACTATGCCGGCTTGAGGAGACGAGCATGTACCATTTAGAGTTTTATTAAATTTCACATGAATTAAACAAACAAACTTTATTGAAATAGGGGGTGTGTTCTAAGCTCTCAAATCCTTTTGATAGCATCGTGTAGATAAAACAAGCACTAACTTGAAATTCTAAAAGCCGGCATAGCGGAGGTGACTTGTCACTTAACATCAGGCAGAGTGTGGTATTGTACAAAAAAAAAAATGCTATACAGACAGTATTGTTTTTTGCAATACAATAACAAAATTATATCATTAATAACAATATTTAGAATCATTTATCTTAAAATAAACCATTCATGGGCAATAATCGATAGTAGATACCGTGTGAAAAAAGAGTTCACCAAACTAACAATGACTGTGCAACTTCACAGGTCAACACATTAACATAAACGGAAGTAAAGAGAAAAATTATACACTGATAAAAATCTAAACTTATGTATGTTATCATATGATTATAGTATTGTTAAACATAGTACGTGCTTCGTTAACATTTTGGAGAATACCGTCATGTTTTCTAAGGTTTTACGTGAAATTTTTTTTTTTATTTTTTTTTATTGTAGCTCGGCATGTGACAACACTCCGCCTGATGAAAAGCTAGCGTGCGATCCATGAATGGAGACAACTGCTACTACAGAGAAACCTGTGCGGGCAGCAGTCGCCTCCACTATGCCGGCTTGATGAGACGAGCATGTACCATCTAGATTGACTATGCACACTCCTCTCGTTATACCTGGCTACTTTCAAACTATTCCCGAAACGCGACAAAGTCACTTCACGGGTTTTACATTAAAGTATTTGTAAATATAAATATAAAAAATAAAACGTGAAAATATTTACACTTAAAAAAAGATTTTATACGGATTACTGTTTAGACACTGAGAGATATAGTTACATTGGCACCGGTCAGAATTTAGCGAGGTTTGAATTCGGGTCTCATCAATCGTAAGGTGCCCTGCCGTTAGACCACGACCGCTTTGTTTTACATAGTATTTATTTGTTAAAGGAGAATGCCCATTCAATATTCAGTAACAATAAATAATATTCATTCAGTAACAAAACAATATTCTAAAATAATATCTCATTTTTACATTAATTCATTTTTTTTTTATATATTTTTTTTTTATATACATTTATATACATACATACATATACATTTACATACATTTTACATTAATTATATCAATACATAATTTGCCAATCAATAGACAATGTTTAATTACATAAAAAACAGATATCATTAATCAAATAAAGCATTTAATATAATTATAATAATATAATTTGTGGTTATAAATATTGCATCAGAAAACATCTAATAACTCAATTACACGGGTGAAAAAAATAAAACTGATCGGTAATAAGGAAGTAGATTTATTTTTCTACGAAATTAACTAAAAATCATCGACAAACTCGAAAAAAAATTGTGGGCCCAGTGTTCTTAGGCGAATGGGCATTCTCCTTTTATAAACAAAATACTAACGCTTCCAAACTGGAATTTCTCTAAAGCATACACTTTGTTTAACATACCTATACATGACATTACAATAAAATAACAAAAGTAATCTTTAATAAAAAGAAGTAAGTGTTTTAATTCTGCGTGAATAATCATCGGTTTGTCTTTGTGATTATACACGATGATATCTTTAGAGATAATGTAGCAAGATCTCCGTTATTCTCATTTGTAAGACCGCACGATCAATGAGTTAAGTAGAAATTTAAAAAAAACTTTTTTTGTAACATGCATAATGCGTACTCATCACAACAATACTTTTTTTACGTGGGGAAATATAGAGGTGATGCCGAACTACCCGGTACGGCCAGTGTTCCTCTCTACGTCATATGGTGAGATGACTTAAATTGGTCCCAGCCGGAATTTGAGAAATTAGAACACTTTTCTATTACCACCTCACGTTTATAACTTTAATTTTTGCTATAATTGCTGTAGAAATTAAAAGATGTTAAAATGCTCAAATAAAATTAGGTAATTTAAAACTTAATTAAATAAAAGTGCTTAAAGACAATCATTGAGTTACATCGATGTACATTAATAATTCCTTATAATCTTAAAACGAGATCTTACATTGAAATACTTGAACAGGAATAAAGATCTTCGTACCCGTGAAATTAATTAAGTTATTTAAAGATAATGAATAATTTTAAAAAGATTCAATCATCGAAATGAATTCCTATTAAGCGACTTCGAAAAGATGATTTTTTATATATGTTCACCGATATTTTTTTTTATTTACTCATCGCCTGTATGTATGTTTGCAAAATTTATACCGTATAAAACAGTGCAGAAAACTTTGACCTATTTGAAATGTAAGTAAATAAACAAACCTCTAAAATCAAGTTGTACAACATCCAAATCAGCAATCACCATGGGTGGCTTCGATGCGGTTTTCTCATAATCGTTAAACCATTCACATCTCAATCGTTTCGCTTCATCCCACACCTCGAGCAAGTCCTTGTCGTATTGTACAACGACCGTGTTCTCGTAAAACTGGCCGTGGAGATCTGAAAATAAATTCTTTACAATAAATATCAAGAATACTTTTAAATTTACTTTTGAGGGAAAACTTCTAATCTTTTACTACTCAAATCTTCACATAAAGATAAAATATTTTCACACATAATCAAAGATCAGTTAACTTTCAGAATGAGATTTCCTACTGATAAACATCAGTTCATAATTCAGTGTAAAATAGAGGAAATAGAACATATGGGTAGTGGTATGCGAGTTTTCCACATTTAATCGAATCCGATTTACGTTTCCTGTCATTAAGTTTAACACAATCCTTCCGGTGAAGGCGCGACGCTGATGACAATTTGTGTCAAAGACATTATTATCTGATAAATGTACAAGCTAACAGTGTAAGCTTAATGTATAATCTCCATTGATATGTGTTAAAGATTACCTCATCGAAGCGGTTTACCGAAGGTTTTACAATCTTTATAGATCCCATATTATAAACTAGATCTCAGATTAATTGTAATACAATCGTATCCGTTCGAGTGTCTTAACGAATTCATATATTGACACCTGCGTTTGGAAACGGTACGATAACTAAGTTGAGACCATTTAACTAGAAATCGTAGAAACTGTTTCATATAAAAACTGATAATTTTTAAATCCTTATTAACGCGAAGGCTATACGCAGCTGAACTCCAACAAAAAGTGGAAGTCGTCTGAAGAACGCGGATCGGGCGAGTGGTCGAACGCGACCGGTGCACGGTGGCCGACGACAACTGTCGGCCGGAAAGCGGACAGGCGAAAGTGATCCTTAAAGCCATCGATCTATTGCCACATTCGTCCCATACGTCTAAACATCATGTGAAAATTTTAAACCTTATATCTATCACGATAAAAATTATAATTAAAACAACATCGCGGCATATGCAGCAGCGAGAATTATTTGATCTACTCAATTCGTCAGTAAGGTCGGGAATAGTTCGCTAGACGAGCGATTTTCTCGACGGAAATGCGTTCGCTTCTGAGTTAAAAATACTGTTGTCTGGCGTGAAGGATGGCCTCTTATCGGTGGCGGGATGTCGATCTAAATTGAGCTTTATGTGTTGGGTTATGTGGTTGGACGAGTGGCGATTCCAAGAAACAATACATGGTCGTGTGCGAGCGTTGTATTCGCGGAAGGAGCGGGATTGTGCAGCCGCGCGGCGTCCGTTATTTCGCGACACTAGCTATCGAGGACTCCGCTAGGAATTGGCTACAGAAAAATACTTTTCTCACAGTTTCATTTATGCGTTCGAAGATGAAGACGGATATGATAGAATTACAATGTTGCAAGAGATAAAAATACATAGTTGAACACAAAGAACTTAATTACCACGATGTTTCTAGTATTATTTTAATTATTCTTTAATTGTGCTAAAAGAAATATTTATAAAAATTTCTTTATTTAGAAAATAAATACGCATTTTTTGTGCGCATGTAATTTTCTTAAAAATGATAAGCACTGATGATAATGGTTACACAGTCTGCCGTTCAGGGGTAGTACTACCTTTTTAACTGTAACACCTATGAAGTGATCTAGTCGAGTTTCAGAGCCAGGAAGCGGCCAGGTACTCGTATATCGGGGAGGATTGTACCCTGTCTATGAATGGTGTACATTCCTCTCCTCAAGCCGGTACAGCGGAAGCGACTGCAATTGATTTCTCTGTAGTAGTTGTTTCCGGTCATAGCACTCTAGCTTAACATCAAGCGGAGTAATGCCAAGATACTAAATAAAAATAAATATGCCAAAATAATAATTTTATAGAATATCCCACTATTTAAAGATATAACTATGGTTGAATTCGATTGTAAAAAGCCGATTCCTTTTATTCAACTGTTCGCAGTCGCTTGCTAGTTGACAACATAGAATGCAAAATTATCGTTGAAGGAATTGAACACGATTTTCACGACGCAAATCACATAAACATGTCGACTCAACACATAAAGCAAACTTAAGATTTATTCAGGGCCGCATTTCTTAGTATTTAATATTTATTGACTTTAATAAACAAAAAAAAAACTTGCTTTATACTAGCTTGGCATATGACAACATTCCAGCTGATGTTAAGATAGAGTGCGATCCATGAATGGAAACAACTACTACTACAGAGATATTTCTGCAGGCGACAGTCGCCTCCGCTATGCTGAAATGAGGACGCGAATGTTTACCATCTAGGTTTGACAGTGAATACTGTCGTACATATGTCGAGGTACAATAAAAAACAAGAAAACACTTATCTGACGGAAAGATTTCATCTATATAGTTAGGTTAAGTTAAACTTTTAGCTATGTTATAATTTATCATTATAATCATCATTTTCGCGTCGAAATAAATTAAAGAAAACATTAGTTTCTGTAAAGTTCTGACCCTGTTTATTCTTCGTGTGGCATCGAATAGCTCGAGGCTTGAGGGCATCGCCGCGGAAATGTCCGTCGGGAATCTGCTTGTAAGTTGCAACCGCTCCATTCATTTGTCGCATAAATTAGCGACTGCAACTTCAAACTGACGGACAATGACTGACAATTCATGGACCATAGTTAGCTTCAATACACTTACGTCTAACCTAACGGGTAGAAGTAAAAAGAAGAAAAATATGTAAATGTAATAATAGTTCGCCACATTGGGGGCGTTATTGCACAACTAGTTGTATATATCAATGCATTTTAATAGATTATATTGCAGGTTGTTATTAAGAATATAGACATTGTTGAGTTCCGCAATAAATTAGTAAATTACCATAATTGCGTAGGTCAACGAATTCACAACGATTTTAATAATTTCATAATTAGTAATTTAAAAAAAGGAAAGTGAAGAAAGTCGCTAGTTTTTCTTTTTTACCGACGTCGTACGTATTGCAAAATTGTCGCCGTGTTATCATATACTCGAAAGAATCAAAATACAACCTTAATATTCAATCAAACATGCTATTTTCAGTCGTAAAGTGCCGCTTATAAAATTTTTGCTAGGGCTTTAAGACATAAAAAAGATTTGGGTAATAATTTCTGATAATAACCTACTTCGTATATAAATTATACATTCTTTAAAGAAATTAGGTGAAAGTATTTTTTTTTATTATGAAGAGCACTCAGTTTTTAAATTGACACTTAAAAAATTTAACATTTTAAATGTGTTTTACTTTAAAATAATTGTAACATTGATTGTATAAGATTATACGTAATTTTTATTTCAAAATAAAACGAAGCGACCCTTATTAGATTTTTTAATTATTATTAAATACTTATATGATTTTTTTAGGCGTAATTAGTATAATAAAAACAATTTTAAGAGTGGTAATAGACTGATGACGATTAGGCGTAAAGCGTAGTGACCGAGTCGTGTTCTGAGATCGGCTTGGAAGTATCCAGGTGAAACTGTGAGTATGATTTGCGAGCTCCTTATCCACAATTGATCAGCTATGGCCACTAGTTGTGTGTGAGGTGGTCTGAGGCGGATATCTCCCAGAAAAGCCAGGAGGAATAGACGGGTGTAACAAAACTTGTCTCTTCATTGTACAGGCAACTGTTACCTGGAGCTATTTTTCTCCGGCGCAGCGTAGTTGTTTCCGCCAATGGACCGCACCCATTTTAAGTTTTATTTGGGAAAATAAAAAAAGTTTCTTTTTTAAAACTGTTACATGTTAATCTTGTCAAAAGCATACATCAACACTACAATAAAAAAGTAAGAGCGTGAAATAAAATATAACCAACTTTACTCGTAAGATCAAATGTCAGGAGTCGCAGCGTTCATATCAACATTTTATTTATTAGGTACTAGCTTGAGAAATTATGGAATCCTCATACAAGCTTTTTTTTTAATTTTAGCTCGGCATAACCTGACAACACTCATGTAAAGCTAGAGTGCGGTCCAATTGAACGGAAACAACTGCTACTACAGATAAACATTTACACGGAGCAGTCGCCTCCACTACACCAGCTTGGGGAGACGAACATGCACCAGTCAGATTGATAGTGCACACTCTTCTACACCAAACTATTCCCGAAACGCGACGAGGTCACTTCCAGGGTGTTACATTCGAAAGTGGTGGAAAGCAGACGAAGCTAATAACCATCATCAGTCTGCCTACCACTCTTTTTAGATTAAGAAATTCTTTAGATTTAAGAAAACATGTCTATTTTTATTTTTATGTTATTATAAGGCTTCAATAAGCAAATAAGGTTCAAAGTCCCAACTACATACGAAATGAAAAAAAAAAATTATATATGTATATTTCAAGTTTTGAAGAAATAACCAATTGTATAAATAGCAAAATCTCATAATTAATCCTTTAATCGTTCCGCTGTTGCGAAGTAATTAAGTTACATTTAATTAAGACAACGTATCTAAATCATAAATTCCCCGCTAATGTTTTTGTTTAGTGTCAAATTACCATGGGAAACTATATTTTTACGAGACCGCGTGGGCGCGTCTCGTTATTGTACTGGAAATTCTTTTGACTATAAAACTCTTAATCGGCTCGATGAAAGAAACATTTAACAGACAAGTTTGTTTAAGTTCAAGCAGTTGACGAGAACTTCTCATTCAGGTCCGTCTAGTACGGTTAATTTTACCCGAGAAAATATAATAATAAAATGCAATGTAAATTATGAAATTTACTCAACTATTAACGCGTGAAAAGGTAACAAACAGACAGCGTTACTTTCACATTTATACACTAGTATAGATGTAGATATCTTTTAAAACTAGTTAATTTTTAATAAGGTAAAAACGATGTTATCTTACCTGGTTTAGTACCACATTTAGCGTAAGCAATTCGAAATGAAAAGTGGGTTTGTCCTGTTGAAGGAGGCACGTAAACACACCTCGGATCTCCGTGTTGACCTGAAAACAAAAATACAATTTTCATATATTTTACTACGCTAAAAAAAAGTTACGCGTCTACCTAAACAATTGGCAAACATAAATTAATATTTGTTTTTTTTTCTAATATATATCATATCTAATAAATATGAAAACTTAAATGTAGAAACTATAATAACCGTTGTTATGGTCGCTCAGCATTGTTGTGTTAAATAAAATGCATTTTAAATATTTAAACATTTTATATTAGTTATATTCCACAAGCATTTTATAGATTCTGTGCCTTACTATTTGTTTATTATAGTGATTTGCGATAATAATTAGTGTTGAGAAAGTTATCAAATTATTTAATTTCAACATAAATCTGCTATGCTTTGAACAATGTGGTAAAACAAAATGTATGGACGCTCAGGTGTTGGCTTTCACCTTAATATTATGTTGTAATTTGCTTTTTTTGTCATTATTGATTTATCATTGTTGGACTAGTCTTAATTTTACTATTCTGTACTAATGTCACACATTCTTTGGTCTCCTATGTATTTGTATTTTACATTTTTGTGTCATATTCTGTCCAAGTCCGGCTCTACTCGCCTATAGCTTTTATACTTTAATATTTATCTGAGTTAGTTTATATTATAAGTGTTTTTTTCTTTTCTTAATATATTGTGTTTATTTATTTAGTTTAAGTTACAATAGAGCTGATATCGCCATGATTGTTAGCAAGTGCGAAAAAAATGAGACGGTTTGATGCCAAAATTAGATAAATAAATAAAATTACTAGGTTAGGCTTGCTTGTAGAGATACAGAAAGGGGTAGTATGGTGGCTAATAAAGAAGTCTGCACGCGCTAATTATATCTAAAAAAACAATGTCTATTTCATTAGAAAGTCTTCACAATTATTTCATTAGAAAGTGGCTTTAAAATATAATGAAACACCTCAAAGCGAAATGTTAATTAGTAATTAACGCCCTGCGAGGAACTGGCTCACTTCAATATCCTCATTAATTTCAATAACAAAGTCTTTAACGTCATAAATCACGTTCGACTGCCCACCCGTAAAGCCCAGACGTGCACTAAATTTATGAGTTCGTTCGAGCACTGAGATTTTTTTATTTTGTTTTAGTGATTAATTTAGTTCGTATGTCAATAAGGGTTTCATTGTTTAAAAAGGTTTTTAGGCATATTATTTTTATTGGTTTTTTGCTTTTTATCAACTCAGAATAGTTACATCGCTTTTAAACGTTACACCTTCCTCATCAGCCCTTTACCCATCACTTCACTGTTGAATAATTGAATAGAAAAATTATCGAAAAAAGCGGTTAAATATAATTATATAGACAAATTATATATAATCAAAGTCAAGGGCCCCGTGTGCGTTGCGTCTCGTCGCCGGCCGCATTACCAGCTGACACCGTTGACCACTGAGCCTCTTCAACTGGAGCATATATCTATTCATAATTCACACTGAATCCGTCATAATTGTGAGTGAAAACTTTATAATTACTTCCACGTACGCTTCTACAATTAACGTTGTTCGGTCTGAATACTTTGCTACTCAGATATTGTATGAAATACGAGTGGTTTTTTTTGTCGCTTGATCACCGATTAAGATATAGATAAACATTACATTCGTTAGTGGTTTATATGTTAAAATTAATTATGAAATATAAGTTTATAAATTAATGTACGTCTGATGTTAACCTAGAATGCGGTTCATGAGCGAAGACAACTACTACCATAGAGTGTCGCCCACGCTATGCCGGCACTATGCTAGATGCGCTGCACTGGTTGACAGTGTACACTCTTCCGGTTATACCTGACTACTTCCAAGCTGATCCTAACGTATCTTTCTATCTTATATTGTATACACTTATATCTAAGAAAAGTGGTTGGCGGTGTAGAAAGAGGGTGTCCTAGGGTCGATACACCCTTCTCAGCTAGTTTGGTCAACTGCTCAGAAAGAGTCAGGAATATGGTGGTGATAGTTATTGCCGATCCCATAGATGAAATTTAGAGATTGCATTATATTGGAATTGTAAGAAATTGTATTTGTATGCCACTAAAGGAGTTTATTCTTTATCTAAACAACTTCAATTATAATGATTTGTAACAAAAAAAGCACGCGTTACTATAAATTTTAATAGAAACGTCATAACCGCCGATCTATATCAATAAACGGGTTGTTTAACATGCAGAACAACGCAATATGAATCAATAATGACATGATTTGTGAAAGTGACGGCAGAATGCACCTTAATCATAATTGTTATAATTTAAAACGCATTTGAGAGCATGCGTTTAACATTATTAATCATGTTAATATTAGAAATTAATGAGACTCAATTGAATTTGTTATTTATGCGTACGATAAGTTGTTACATTCTAATAATTAATTTGTTATTTAAAATGATCAATAATAAAATTGAATATTATTTTATTATCGTCAACATTTTTCGCTTTGCATTTGATTTCATTTTAGCATTTTAGTGATCAAAAATTATAATAAAAATTGAATGACGGCAACACAGGCAGGCGCCTAGGCGGTTGGAAACGACTGCCAATAATTCGAGTAAGTGAAATATGTGAGTCACCTCAGGATGTGAGTGTTGATAAAACACAATTACTTAAATTAAATCTCTCTATTTTCTTAAATGGTAAAAAATATAAATGTGCTTACCTTTAGAAGAAACTATTCCTTCGAAGGGATGTGAGAATTTAAGATGTACATCCATATGATCCTTCCCACACATCACCTCGAGTGACTGTATGACGGGCATTCCATCAGGCCTATCTACTGGCCAAAGATCACCAGCATCTACATGCATCTGTAAAGAATAACATCAAAATTAAAAACAAAAGATATAAACATTTCAATTTTGTAAATTATGGACAATTATTATGTCGCTTAAAAACAAAATAATTTTAAAATATTATATCCAAAATGATTATACAATTAAATGTCAATTTGTTAATCTCATGTCCATTCCGGAACATGGGCGGACTAAGGCCTAGGCAAAGAAATTGGAATACAATAGAACACATGTTGAAAATAGCACAGAAAATCTATAGTCTGCACTCTTTTAACTCACCAAATACTGAATGCAAAATTATGAGACAGATATATACGTGACAAGACAGGCTAAAATTGAAGTGTCCAGTTTTGAGGCAAATGCATAGATTATAGACTGTTGTATAGAAGTAAAATAGGGATGTAGTCAATACGTATATCGAGATGTAAATGTAAGCATTTATCGACTCTTCTATTTACTCTATGGCCAATTTTTTAACACTTATTATTTATAAACTAGTTATTTAATTTGTAGCAGTTGTAGAAAGATGACATACCAATTTTAAAAAGTCTTATCAGCTATAATATCAGTGATAATTATAAAAACTGGACAGAAAAAAAGACCTGTCCAGCGGTAGACGGCGGTGGACTCACGGTTGATGAGACCCGTGTTCAAATCTCACTAAAATTCTAACCGGTAGTGCCCAAGCACTATTTAAAGAGCGGTAGGCAGACTGACGATGGTCCCATATTAGGCCGGTCTGCCGTCCTGGGATAACACTATCACTTTAAAGTGTAACATAGTCGTATTTCGGGATCAGCTTGGAAATTACCGGATGTAACGATAGCACTGCCAACCAAGATGGCGTACATTCGTCTCGCACTATAACTTAACATCAGGCGGAGTACTATCATACGTCAAGCTACTATAACCGGCATTGTCTACCTACGCATAACGTCAGAGGTATTTAGGTAGTCGTGAATAAAACTATTTCTCAATCAAAATCAGTATATTTAGAAAACTCTTGGATTGGTGGAACTTGATTGTTTAAAGCTGTTAGGAGCAAAATGCTACGAACAAAGTCTAGAGTGTTTTGTCCATATAAACTCCAATGATTTTTATCAAATTATTTCTTAATAATTCATCTCTCGAAAATCTAAGACAATAATAAATATTATTAATAACAACAATAATATGTAATGTAAAACACCCATATGTAATAAAAAAAGAATAATTTAAAATATCGATATCCGTCTAGGACATGAAATAATATAAAAAAACAACACTAACATAACCTATAAAACGAATGTTTAATTTTTAAAATAAGACGGTTTTATTGATAACATATATTGCCTACAAATAAAATGTTATATGAGAATAACTGCCCACCAAAAATTATACTAAATTAGAAGAGTTAATATCTTAGAAATACTCAAAAACTTTTTAAGAATATTTACCGGTGAAAACTCGTAAATTCCTCATTATTTTCTTTGCGAGAGGTATGTGAATGGCAACCTAGTACTATACAAGCCATAACAATTCACAATATTTAAAATTAAAGAAATAACTTAAGAAATAAACAATAAAAAATACAAAATAACGAAACGACACAAACGTAAACAAATCCAAATGAAACCCGACTAAAAAAAGAAGTGTGTCAAACTGTGGATTTTAGAACAAAATTCGAAGTTTTTTTAAAGTAGTCGGTTAATCAAAAAATAATGACCAGAATGATGACCAACTACTACAAAAATGATGACACTTCAAGGAAAAAAAAGGCAACAAAGGCGTTTCTATCTCTTTTTGTTGCATTTAATATCCTGGTAAGCTAAAAGAGCATAGAGTATCAGTTTTCTGCTGCTCTTTTGACGATGCTTCTATTATATTCCAATTTCTTTGGGCCTAGGCAACCTAGGCACGTGCCTAGAGCCCGTAATTTTTAGGGCCTGAAAATTTGGTATGCATGTACCATGACTGAATAATAGGCCCGGAATTACAATGTTGCCTAGGGCCCGCTTTAGCCTTAGTCCGCCACTTTTCCGACACGTTCCGGAATCCGGAACTACCAGTCATATTTTCTAGATAAAAGGTTGCTTAAGGATGGAAAAGGAACGCTACAAGTAAATGCATAATATGTCTCGTAGCACTTCTGCTTTGATAATTTGTTATCTTTAAAAAGGTCATTCTCAAGCACAACAGTTAACAAACACGATATTATCACGGTACATTATTAAAACAAAACTTGTAGCTAATATTTTAAACTAAGACAATAGTCATTTACAGTAGCACAGTAGCTAAATGTCAGATGAGTGTCAAACTGTCAACGTACAAGATCGTAGAATAAGATCTCCTCATATTGTCACGAGAAGCAAAATTGAAGTTATACAATACAGTTGTGAAAACTTGTCTTTGTCAATGTGTATAACCAGTTACGTAGTTACGGTATGTTTTTTCTATGTATGCAATTGTTATATTTTATTACAAATGTGCTATATACACTCGTTTAATTATATGTAGCAAGTGTTTGGAGTAAATTGTAATACAGTAGTCATATTTTAGGTTATAAATTACACAGATTTATCGTGTGAAAATATGGCAGTGTCGTAAGGATGATTTCTTGTGTTTCTCAGCCAGATTGGTCAACTGCCCAGAAAGAGTCAAACGAGGTGAAATGGATGTGGCGAGCTTGTATGTCGAAAGGGGAGTCGCTAGCGTTCCATAGTTTCTGATTAGCTTATCAGAGTGTGAGCTAATTAAGTATAATATATTTTTAGTAAATGTAGGCAAAAAATAAATAAATACTGCAATTATTAAATTTTATTTTAGTGGGCAGCGACAACTTTCCCGAATAAATTTTTTATTCAGTATACCGAGGTAAATATGATACTATTCTATGTATATTATACCTAGAGCAGTATAAGTATTCTCTAAAAACCTAAAACAAATCCGAACAAAAACTTAAAAATACGATATCGATAATACATTATTAAAAACAAAAAGCCAAAGAAAAATATATGCTGCTTTCGTTAAAAGAACCAAATATACATAATTAGGAGCAATTACAGAGAAAGTACTTGAAAAAAATTCAAGACAAGAAAGACATAAAATCAACTTTACGAAGGCTAATGTGATAAATACTCGGAAACTACAAAAGAAATCGCTAATTCAATTTAAATAAACGAAATTAAAGCGAACGCTAAAGAGCGTTTTCATAAAATGACAGCTTTCCGCGAAATAATACAATGTAAACATTATTACAGGGAGCCACCGACAATTTTGGTACAAAACGTTTAACCCAAAATTGGATGATTGGCAAAACGAAATGATGTGCACGTACTACAGTCAAAGAGTAAGACATTTTCCTTTTCACAGACACGCAACTTTTATATTACGAACATGTAAAATATTAGTTTTTATTCTATTGCCATTACATTTACATTTACCATATTATCTAGACAATTTTTAAATATAATAATTTTTATTAAACATCTGTATCTATGCTTTAAAACCTATCTATGATTACTGATGTTTATTCATATCATGAGAAATCTGAATTAGAATATAATATATAAATTTGTCAATAAACAATGATGTTAATACATAGTTTATATGTATATATATTTATGTATTTTTTATTAAAACGTATTCAATAAAAACGTGATGAGAATGATCGTATGAGACACAAAATAATAATCTTTGAGACGGGTGCACTTTCCAGGAAGAGCGCGAGCGCATTACGTTCCCACGCATCCAAAAGGAATTTGCAAAAAGAAACAAAAAACACCAATACGTAATGTGTGCGAAAGGGATGACAACTTGGTGCAGTCCATGGCAATTTACATTTTTGTACGCGAAAACCTTTCACTGAGGAATTTTGTTTTAAACGATTCATTTATCATTTTAAGACGCGAATAATTTTAATATCTAGTTGTGTCGACAACATTATTTATAAAAAAAAATATTTATTGAAATTAATGATACAAATTAACATACAAGTATATAGTTTTATTGGACGGTAGTATAGCAAAAACACTGAGGAAGAATTTGCAATCAATTTAAAATCATGATTATGAATGATATGATTATGAAAATTATGATTTTTTTTTTCTAAATAATAAAGTAGTTTTCATTTATCTATCTATTCTAATAAAAAATATACATACGATTAAAAATGTTAATCTAAACGCTTAGTACTCGTAAATAGGTTATAATTTTCGATTTTGGCATTAGACTTCCTGAAATTTTTACATTATTAATTATACATAATTTTTCAATTGGTTTAAAAAGTGAACCCTTTGCACACAAAAATAATAAGTATTATTTTAAGCGATTTTCATCATGTACAACTACAATATAAATCTCAAATCTTCTAATTACAAAATCATATCTGAAGAAACATAACAAGAATCACCGCCCTATAATCAGATGCCTTTAATACGTTAAATGCATTAGAGGAAATAATAGGATCGTATCCTCATGTTCATAATAGTGATCGTGATGATATCGGGACTGTATCGTTTTGTAGTTTTGAAAACCATTATTCGAAATTATACTTAGATAAAATTTCGAAAAAATATTGAAAAAAAAACCTGAGAAAAAAGTTTGACAATTCGTAAATAAACATTTTTTTATAGTGCTCCATCCAGGTTGACAGCGCATACTCCCCTGTTATACTTGGCTACTTCCAAACTGATTCGGAAACTATTCATAGGTCATTTCACTAAAAAGCCCTAACCATCATCCTTCTAAATTCAACCATTCAAAGAATACTAAACAATTTATTTAAGCAACGAGCTTTACGTGAAAAATACGAATTTTATTGAAAATTTAGTCCCACCATCAAATCGTTCATAAATAATAATAGCCAAGAGAAGTGATTACATAGATCCTTCACTTGGATAGTAGGCGATGGGGCTGGTATTTCCGACTTTGAAAGTATGCACGTATGAGAAGATAGACTAACCTGAATTCATTGAGATCGATTTATGATATATATCATTTTTTTAAAGTAAAGCGTTTGTTGCCTTTTTGGTTTGTTTATCCTAACAAACAGTATTACTTCGTTACTATAGACGAAGATTTTGTTGTTATCAATAAATTTTAAAATTTTGTTGTTATCAATAATTTAATACAGGTGGTAAAAAAAGCTTTTCGTCAAAAGAAATATTAAAGAAAAAAAAAGGATTGTTTTATATTAGTATAAAGTATTATTCAATCGTATTTTCCTTACATTTATTAGCTTAAACACGAGTTTAATATATACCTATATGATAATATAAATATGAATCCCTGTAGGGATGAGACTTTTGCGCCTAGATATTCATTTAAAAATTTAACAAAGTTTCAAATCTTAAAGAACTACTTAACTCAGTGATGAACAACACGTTGTTGTGATTTCAAAATTGCGGATCATCTCATCTAATCTTATAATGGTGTAAAGTGCTAATTACACTATAGAATGCACATGAAAATAAATTAGCTATATGTATAATTGCACGATAATAAAAAGCTATTAAAAATTTAAATTTATTTAATAAGTTTTCTGATGAGTTTTGTTGTTCCTATAAATTGATTTCAACTATTTTAATGGCAATGGATGCGTTAAATCAATAAATAAATTACTTACAAATTATTGGACATTTTGCGTTAACACAGATTCGGGTTTTTTGTTCTCTTAATGATAACCATTAGAACGAATTGGAATCCTATTCCTTCCTATCTTTTGAATTTCCTATGCAAATAGTTTAACAAAATACATTCATTCAAAATTTAAGTCAACGAGATGCCGCGAGCCTATTTATTTAGCAAAAATGTAATAATTTATGCCCTTGAAATATTAAAAGTGTAAATGAAAGTTGAACATCATTCATCATTCTTTCCTCTTAAATCAACGGACTAGCTGCGAGAGAATAAGGCTGAAAGATTTTTATTGTAGCTCGGCATGTGACAACACTCCACCTGATGTAAAGCTAGAGTGCGGTCCATGAATGGAAACAACTGTTACTACAGAGAAACCTGTACGGGCAGCAGTCGCCTCCTTTATGCCGGCTTGAGCAGACGAGCATGTATGAGCAATTAGACAGATTGACAGTGCACACTCGAGAGGAGTGTAGCAGCAGTACATTCAAGTGTAATACCCGTAAAGTTACTTAGTCGCGTTTCGGGATTAGCTTGAAAGTAACTCTGTTACTTTCAGAAGTCGTGGTAGCAGTTCTTTCTGCTCATGTACCGCTCTAGCTTAACACCAAGTGGAGTGTAGTCGCATGCCGGTCTACTATACAAAAACTTATTTAAGTGTTTTTTTCTAACCGTGTTTAAGTCTAACGTAAGCGATTTAACTGTCGTCATAATGATTGCTTTCTTCGACTACCATCTGTCGTTGACTGTTAAGTTAATACCAACTAGAGCAGGTTAAGAAAACGCGTTCAGAAAATGTATGGCTATGTAATTTAACGTTACCGTCTATTATGTAATCTTACGTTTAGTTATTAAATATTAGATATAAAAGAGGTATAAGAGAGGAGTGTGCACTGTCAATCTAGATGGTACATGCTCGTCTCCTCAAGCCGGCATAGTGGAGGCGACTGCAGCCCGTAGAGATTTCTCTGTGGTAGCAGTTGTTTCCATTCATGGACCGCACTCTAGCTTTACATCAGGCGGAGTGTTGTCACATGTCGAGCTACAATAAAAAAAAAAAAAAAAATTTGGTTATTATTATTATTGTTTGTACATAGGCATTGAATAACCGAAATACATGACATAACATATATATATAACATATTGGCATTAGTCTGAAATTAGCGAGATTCTCATCGATCGTGAGTTCTACCTGCTACCGTTAGACCGCTTAGAATAGAATCTCAAAAAGCTTGAATTATAAATACGTATACTATTTATTATATAAATATTAAGAAAAAAATCGTCGTGCATCTTGCTGAAGTGAAGATCAAACCCACTGCTCCGTACTGCGCATAAATTCTCTGACCACTTAGCTACACAGCGTTCTCATATTTTAATAATATTCCTGTAATTAATATATGCCAAATTGTAATAAAAAATTTTGTAATCTCTTCAAGCCCGCACATAGCGGGGGCGATTGCTGTCCGCAGAAATATCTCTGTGGCAGTTATTTCCATGGTTATTTGCCGAGCAACAATAAAAAAAAGTTAAGGGATTTGTATGAAAATAATATTTTTGTTGCAAATCAATATTTAATACATATTAGTTACACACGCTATAGCACCCAAGAGCATATGTTAGCACAAAGTTGTAAAGTGAGCCAAGTTAACGGTTTTAAACCAGTGTTTATTGTCAACACAATGGGTCTTTCGAAATATTTGTTTTGTGTCTGAAAACCTGCGATGCGCTTTTCTAACTGCCATTGGTTAATGGATATTTTACGTCTCATTCACTCTTATAAGAAATTATTCATTTTCTCTCAGATTTTAGTAATTAAGATTCTTGGAAATTAAAAAGTATATTTTATATTTTTTTATTAACAATGTCAAAGGGAGTAACAAAACTCTATTTATACTTGGACCGCAGCTGCAAGCAATTGTTGTTTCAATTCATGGCCTATAGCAACTTAAGAGATAAGAATTTTAATTACAACTTTTTGAGACAAAAACTGGTAAAACATGACAAAATTCGGACAGTCCAATCATCATACATAGCTTCAAAGCTTTCAAATAATTGATTTAATCAAAACAAAAGCGATAGTAAGACGCATAAAATCTTTTATTATTATAAAATGGTTTAATTCGCACAAAACCGATGAAAATATTATATTTAACGAATATTTTGATACATATAGGCATAGAGATATATACCAGAGGAGCAAACCTCATGAAAAAAGCGTAGGCCACTTCAAAATACTAACTGACAGAAAACCT
Organism: Tinea pellionella; assembly: GCA_948150575.1. Taxonomy (NCBI): domain Eukaryota; kingdom Metazoa; phylum Arthropoda; class Insecta; order Lepidoptera; family Tineidae; genus Tinea; species Tinea pellionella. The sequence continues at coordinate 2,471,208 of OX411253.1, forward strand.
AAAAGTGACTGCGATCTTTTTCTCTTTTTTCTCGCGTCACATTGAGAGCGTTATTGCATATCTAGTTGTATATATCAATACATATAGGTATCATTGAAGCATATACCTAGTATATTGTTCTCTCGTAGACGTGCGTATAAAATACCTTCTAGTATGTAATATCAATTTAACGACTTGCAGTTATATTACTAGTAGGGCTGCCATCACTTAATTGCCCCGGACATTAAGAGTAAAACTGAGTTGTTTCCCGAATATGCTTAAATAATTTCGAATACTTATACAAACATCATCCTAAACAGCTTGGACACTTTTTCAAAACCTTTTCCGGACGGCCTACAGACGAAACTAAACATGAAAAATGGCAGCCCTAAATACTAGGAATATATTGTGAAATAAAGTACGGTATATTTTAGCTCCTAGGTACGTTTAACTCTGTCATACAAATCGATGTTAAAGGTCAAAATAATATACAAATTACACTATTTTCTTATTAATGTAAATTCCTCGAGGATATACTTAAGAACCGGTGGTGTAAGAGCTTGAAACGAGAGATGAATTATTTGCGTCTTGAGTTCTAAACATTAGATTTTATCACAATGTTAAATCATTTGTAATATAACTGTAATACTTATCTTTTTGGGATTAATTCAACGACATTAGAACACTCGCAAACAAAAATATCTAGTCTCTTCTTAAGATTTGCGGAAACATGTTTCAAATGAATTAAAAGATTCTACGCAGCTTATGATCAAACTTTTAATTCGGTTACACTATCTTTTGTTTCTTACATTCGGTACGTAATAAAAAATTTATCAAAAAAAACCGTAATTTAATTCTTCTATAAAGTATAAAAACTGACATAAACATAAAATAAAAAGGTACATATTTAAAAAAAGCAATTTAAAAATTATAGATACTGCCAACATTGAAACTTAACGAGCGTGACTAAGTAAAGGCCTTTGCCTATAGCGTCTCATACATCTGTTTTGATGGACATATGGAGATAGTTTCTTCTGTCTTGACTTTTATTTATTTAAAACGTGAACGGATTTGAGTGTGAGAAAATTATGAAAGAAAAGTTATGACTAGTAAGATGACCAACTATTTTTTGTTCAAAAAGAGTACACTTTGCAATCTATCTATCTATCCAGGTACATAATGCGGCCTCTCAATTGTGCCGGAAACGGCAGCCATATGTGCGCGCGAAATTCAAATCACTGTCAAACTCGTGTCTGGTGTTCGCCCTGTCCTCTGACGTGCCGGAAACGGCAAGCAATATGCGCGCGTGAAATTCAAATCACTGTCAAAATAATTTTAAATATTTAATTAATAAAATAATCTAAAAAAATGTTTTAGGAATACAAATGAGTATAAAATTATACAAATGAGTACTTTCAGAGTACAGGATTTGAAAAGAGTACGGTTTGCGAAAAAAGAGTACAAAACTCAGTAAATGAGTATAGTTGGTCACTTTAAGTATGAGGCATCCTTTAAAAAATACAGATATTACCAAAGATAGGAATGCATGGGTAACGGATGATTTGCTACAATAACGAACAAATTACGTCGATACGAAAATTTAGTCTGTTATAAAGAGCACTCTACACTCGCGCCGCGAACGCTTGCGAAAAAAGTAAAACGCGTAGGTATGTGTTCGCACTTCGCGCCCCGTTCCCCGGCCGATGTCAGCTTTTTGTCCCACGTTAAAGGATTTGTGCTGTTCTTGATTGCGAAACTTATTTTCGAGGGACACGCGCGGAGTTCACAATTCACAGCAAGACCACGCGCGAGTGTAAAGCAGCAAGCGGTAATTTTTATAGCATCTATTGTTATGAAAACGCGTTTCGGAAATAGTTTGAAAGTAGCCAGGTATAGCGAGAGGAGTGTGCACTGTCAGTCTAAGATGGTACATGCTCGTCTCCTCAAGCTGGCATAGTGGAGGCGACTGCTGTCCGCACAGGTTTCTCTGTAGTAGCAGTTGTTTCCATTCATGGACCGCACTCTAGCTTTACATCAGGCGGAGTTTTGTCACATGCCGAGCTACAATAAAAAAAATCAATATATCCGAGCAAAATGCTACTGTTAAACGTTCTAAGAAAGCGTCGAATTGCTTACAAATTCAATGTACAAAAGAAGAAAATTAGTACTAAAAGCTGTGTTTCCTTCTAAAAAAGTCCTTGAAAAAAAGAGTAATAAAGAGATTTCCAAGTGAAATGTATGAGTCAACATTAAGGATTGTCGGTGTTTATAAGTGAATCATTATTTAAAAAAAAAACGAAAGTCTATACAAATGTTGATACGAGTAAAGTCACCTTTCTTCTAAAGCCTTGTTCCGGGTGAAACAAGTGAAAACGAATGTGTCTTGTTGATTGAATCATCATAATGGTTGTGAGTTATTAAAAGAATAATTTATCACTAGAAATATTGTATTTTACAATCAATCTTTACAAAAGAGATATTTATTTTAATAAAATAAAATACAAATATTTATATTTACACGGCCGAGTTTTTCGTGTTTGTTTGGTTTATCTCACAGAAAAATATTTGTGGATAGTAATCACCCAGCTTGAGAAATTGATTGTGCAGAATCCTTTGCCAGTGCACTCCTCTTGTTATATCAGACTACTACCTAAGTCACTTCACGGGTGTTGCAAAAGTGGTGGTGGTTTTGGTCCTTGGTCAACCTGCCTACCACTCCAAAAAAGTAACTACAGTTTGTAGTTAGTGGCATTGTAACTTTAGTGTTTATTTTGATTTATTCTCTATAAATCGTATATCTTTTTCTAGATAATAAAATTTTACAATATGAAAATGTACAAGGAGTTTTATTGACAATATAAATAGGGACTCGATGTATTTATTGTTCTATTGCAAATTCATTGTGAAACTCATTTGAAGCATTAAATGAAAGTTTTACAGACAAAAACGTTTAAATCAAGTTCAAATATAATTAGAGTCATATTAGTAAATTACATAACTTATAATTTATTATATTAGAGAAAAAATATGAGATTAATTATCATAATTTTCATGTTCATTTGAATAAACAATTATTTCAATTAGTTAAATGAGTACATGATTTCTAATTTCACAGTTTCGGCTGTCAACACTAAATTCATTAATTTTCTTTCTACTCATATATTATGACTCATTTTAATATAACTTTGGTAGTAAATATTTGTATCAAATTTGACTCGAGTGACATATAGTGTTGATTTATTTATTGATTACATTCATAATAATATTAAGTTGAAAATTATGATGTATAAATTAAATACGTCATATCATAAATACGTAGCTCCGTTAATCGTAGAAGATTTATCCGTTAGTCGCAGAAGTAGCCAGGTATAATGAGAGGAGTGTGCACTGTCAACTTTCTCAGTAAGACTAAATGACAGTACAGATAGATGTACTAATTAATTATTTAGTTAATAAGAAAGTAAATAGAGAAATGTAATTTAATTTTAATAGAAAATTTTAAAGTAATTTTCCACTTTCGAATGTAACACCCGTGAAGTGACCTTGCCGCGTTTCGGGAACAGTTTGGAAGTGACCAGGTATAGCGAGAGGTGTGTGCACTGTCAACCTCAATGGTGCACATTCGTCTTGCCGCGGGAGCTATCACATTCGGGATAGCGGAGGCAACGGTTGCCTGTAAAAAATTATATGTACTAGCAGTTGTTTCCGTCTACGGACCGCATTCTAGCTCTACATCAGGCGGAATGTTGCCATATGCCGAGCTACAAAAAAACACTTATGGAAAAATGAAACATTCAAAAATTCCAAACTGCTAATAATCTCTAAAGAGTAAGTAATTAGTAATTATGGTGTAAATAGATATTTTAACGTGCGTCTAGTTAACCGGTCACGCGCTACCAAGGCGTGGCACAAGCTTCACTCACCCAGATATCCCACGCTCGCGACTTAGCAACACAAATTCGCATTTCGTACAAAGCAAAAGCCGAACTTTCTTCACATTTGACTGTGAGTCATTAAGGAACGCGTATGTCGAGCTATCGAGTTGTGTGACCCTGTCTGGCCACCTGTGCCCGTGATAAACGTAGCGCTACGAATTTTTCTAACCTTTTATGGATATGGTATTTTATTGTAAGAAATTGGCTATATTATTATTATCATTTAATAGCAATATAAGATAATTTAATAATAACAATTCAAGCATAATTTATATCAAAAATTAATTAAAAAAAAAAACAGATAAGATCGACGAGAAGGTCGAAGAAATCATTAAAATTATTGCAGTTAATAATCTTATTTGTCTATGATTAAATTAGCTGATTAATACGCATTTTTATGTATAAATCAATAGACAAAAAAATAATAAATACTGCATTAGCGTTTGGGAAGTTTGGTAATAGCCAGGTATAAAGAGAGGAGACTTTACTGTAAATCTGGATGGTGTATAGTAATCTTCCCCAGGCCGGCATAGAGGAGGCGACAGCACTCTAATATAAGGAAGATGTAAATATTTAGACAATTTATGGCGCATCCAATAAATTCGTATCAAAAGGTGTGTTGGAATACGCGGTTCAAGTTTTTTGGCAGGCGGTGTCAACGCACCACATAACTACACACGCGACTATACGCACACATGTAAAAGCGTCTGCGCATGTGTGCCCACCTGTTGTAATGATAGCCTTCGGTCGCAATACCGTACAAGATAGACATGTCATTTTCTTCAACCCGATAATTGAATAAGAGATAATAGGTCTAAATTGAAAATAAGACGTGTAAATATGCGATAAATGTTTAAAATAGGTACGTGTCTGATTTTACCAATTTGATAATTTGAATACAGAATGTTCTGTTTTTACTTTTACAGTTAATTTATTTAAAGCTTATAATCAAGTTTAAATTCAATAAAATAACTTTGTATGTGTTACAATGTTATGTAAAAACTAAAAAGACAGCAATATCTTGAATCATATGTTACCCTATTAACAATAAAACATTATCACAAAGTATTTTGTTATTAGATTTTTAAATAATAATAACATCGCTAAGACAAGCGCGCTCGGCAGTCTATCAACTGATATACGCGTGCTACGAGGCCGTCGCGACACCAGCCGTGTATGAATCTTTGTATTAACATTGCTTTTTTTTATATTTCGACGATTTAACAAATAATAGTACAAAAATGTTATCTAGTTGATTTTAGACCATTAAATGTTAAAAAAAATTATATTTTTTTTAAATTATGATCTCAAAAATAAAACATAAATACTTGGACCGAATTTGTATTATGTTGCAACTTCTGATCCGCGGGATTGCTAGCTGTGATACATATTTTACTTATTTGTTTTCTGACCATACCAACATTTTTCATTTGCTTTATATTTCATTGCACTGTAGATATCTCCGCCCACAACAAAGGTAGGCACCGGCGGTAGACACTGCCTAAGGCATTAAGCTCGCCTATGTACAATAAAACGTTTATTTATTTATTTTCATTTAAGTAAATTAAAAAAAAAACTGAATGAGTAATAAGTACGGTGATAAAACGTAAAATTGAAATCACTTTAGTAAATCACAACAGAAATTGCCATATTAGTTTCAGAGTTCAGAGTACCAAAACAAAATTACTCATTGCCTCCTCTCTCTGTCTCCAAATTACTTGAAAAATAACGTCTTTAAAGAGGTTATTTAAAGGTGGGTTTACATTGTTTTGGGTTATACGAGTACAATGAGCAGCCATGGTCTAGCGATAGATGACGTATTTGACGATCGATGAGACCCGTGTTCAAACCTCGCCAAATTCATACCGGTACCAATGTAACTATGTTTGTTATATGTACTTTGGTCGCTTAGCTATATTAGCTCAGTACAGGCATTTAAAGAAAAATGCTCTCAAATTTCACCTGGTCACAAATATCTGCAGGCCGCAGTCGCTTGAGGAGAGAATGCACCATCCACGTTTGACAGTGCACACTCCTCTTGTTATACCCGGCCATTTCCGCGACAAAAAAATAAGTATAGTAGTTTTATCAGTATTTCCCCATACCTAAGTGTAGAAGCAGCTTAAGGTAATTTGGTTTTTTTACTGGCACAATGGGAACATGTCATTTGATGGAAACGCTTATTGTTTAGACGAGGCAGCTGTTCATTCGTGAGGCGCGTGCCTACTAACGATTTATACCTCTACGATAAATATATAGCCATTTATTATATAAAAAAGTAATTTAAAAGTCTATTATATGCACGAATTTTCATTTGTTATTTTGAGATCTACTTAATACCTTTTTCCAATTAATAAGAACGTTTAAAATGAAGTAAGTTGAATTATGTTCAATAATAGAAAACTAATACTTGATCGAATCATTGTTAAGCCCAGGGGCTGATTCTTCGTATTCTAATGTAGTAGAGTTGAAACGTATTGATTCATTTCCATAACTTTTCATTTCCACGAATTTTTTAGTCAATAAGAAATCATTTCATTGGAAGCGTTATGTTTTTGCATTTACGTAACTTTAAAAATATTTTTTAATAGAAAGGAGAATGCCCATTATTGGGCCCACTCGATACCTAATTGTTTGGTAACAAAACTATAATCTAAAATAATATCACATTTTTTCAATAATTCATTTTAATTATATCAACACATCATTTAATCTATAAAAAATATTTAATAACATAAAATTATTAAGGCATTTAATATAATAATAACCTTAAATATTGAAATAGAAAACATCTTATTACTCAATAACCTGGGTGAAAAAATTAAAACTGATTGGTAGTAAGGAACGTAGGTTTATTTTTCTACAAAATTAACTAAAAATCATCGACAAACTCGAGGAACAAATTGTGGGCCCATTTGTCTTAGGCAAAGGGCATTCTCCTTTATCTATTAAAGTTCAAGAGGTCGGTCTCAGCTTGAAAACAGCAAGGTATAACAACAGGAATGTGCACTGTCAACCTGGTGCACATTCGTCTCCGACATATCGAAATAGCCTGCAGACATTTTAGCAGTGGCAGCAGCTGCCTCCGCACTCTATTATTTTACAGGCCGCACTCTGTTACTCTAGCTTAACATCACGCGGAGTGTATCTACTAAAAAAAAATTAAAAGTTTCAAGAATTGATGCTGATAAAGTATCTTTAGATAAAAAATCTTCATTTAAAATATTATAGTTAACGTGAGAAATGTTCGTGCTTTTAAATTTTTAGATAATTTATCTAGAAACTTATCAACATGTTAAGGTGTCATTGTTAACACGTTAACATGATAAAATACTCTATTGTTTTTTTTTATTATTATTTAACTTGAAAAATTTAAACAATGAGCGATTGCAGTTTGGCAACATCTTTTTTAGAAAATAGAGAATAGACACTTCAATGCAGTTAATTTCATTATCAAAAACTATTTATTTTTTCGCTATAAAATACCTTAGCCATAATTAAGTAATGACATAAAACATTTACATAGACATTAACACAGGCAAAAGACGTGGGTTCGATTCAAAATTTTTTTGTTCTGTTCACTTTTCATCATATATAACAACAATGTATAATAAAAATATATATTCAAAATAAAAAGTAAAGCAATAGTTAGAAGAGTACCTATTAATTAATATGCAGATAATTTAGCATTATACATTAATCTTGCAGTAAATTCTGCGTTGTAATTAGTACCACATCACACCGAGTAAATAGGAAGAGTCGAACAATAATTTATAGTAATAAACTGTACAAAGTGAATCTTAATTAATACTAGGGAAACCAGATTAAACCACATCGAGTGTTACCATGATTCTTAGATTAATAGGACTTTCAGGTTACTAACTACATTAATATTAGTACCTATTAATAAAATTATCTATTTTATTGTAATTTTTAAAAGGCTTTACAGATATATTAATTTTAAATTTAAGTAATTTGAAATATTGTTTTAATTTTTGAAATAAAATGGGTATAATTTAATGTTCATTTACTTTTAATCTATTTTATTATTATTATGGTAGATATAATTATGATATTGCTCATTATCACAACATTGAAATGATTATTGTGAAGTTGTTTTTATTTTTCCTATCTAATATCTAAAACCTCCCACTTCTAATGCGTAGTTCAGTTAAATCAGTGTCGTATTCATAACTGCACGCTGTTAAGACCGCTGTAATTCGGCCGAGCGCTGACTGTGGGATTCACATTCGGGCGAACACTGGTTCAATATAAACTCATCATAAGTCAAATAAAAATATTATATAAAAATAACAATTTAGAAAACTGATTTCTATGTAACCGTTATATTTGGAATCGTGATCGAGCAAAATAAAAAAATAAACTAAAGATAGATAAAATCATAGTTTAATTACTTACAGCGAGAAAAATTCCTAGTAACCCCAAAATATAGTATAAAGTGTGTGCAACAGAAACCTTTTAAGTGAAGCGGTTAGATCTAGGTGTAGATTGAGATCAAAAGATAGATATCTAAGTATGAATGAACTATAAAATATCGTCGCTTTAGGCACTAAAGGTAGCGATTTGAAATCTTTGCAGATTGCAATAAATGCTATTTGATGGCTCTATTTTCTACGGTTACACAATTACTATTATCAGATACTAGCTCGTATGAATAAAAGCTAAGCTTATGAACGTTCTGAACTGTATTTTACTTTTAAATGTCCAGTATGTACGAATTAGGATCATACTACATCACATTTAAATAATTTATATCCCAAATTTACCTTAGCATGTAATTGCAAAAATAAGTTACGTTGGTACCGGGCGGCCGGGTGGAGAGAGATCAAGATACAAGGAAACAGATGAGAGATTACATTAATAAGACGCTCCTAAACCTTGAACGATAAGACCATCTAACTATCTTATTTTTTTATATAATGTATACATTACATAAAAAAAAAACTAACAAAAAAACATCAATGAAAATATCACCGCAACACAGATTGTAATCCAACGCCCTCATTCAAAGTTATTCGACTTGAAATTAAATCATAACAAAAACCATGCAAATTATACATTTACACATCATAAGACAACCTGATAATATATTTCTTGTTGTCTATTTAATATACTCGAGCACCTGTTCGTGTAGTCATTTGACATTTTTTTACATACAATTTTAAATCAAAATGTGAGTAATAAAAAAAGCACAGCGTGTGTGGCGATTACACTGTACAAATGTAAACGAACGGCGCGTAATTCTCGAAATTAAATCATTAACATGTGTTAATTAAGTTTAAATAAAGGCTTCGTAGTAAAATGTTTATGGTTAATTTATCATTAATGAAATTATAAACAATAACAAAAGTCATTATAATAAACAATGAAAACCCTTAGTTACGTTTAAATTTTAATGTCGAACTTACGAAATATACGTGCCATGAACATGGATATGAAAACAATTACATTATTACATACTAATATGAATTACGAAGGAAAAAATATTATTTCGACAAGAATTTGGACTGATGCGTGCTGCGGTCGAGAAATCACGTAATGCCACATTGAAATAATCCACACCACTAATAATTATGAAATTGAACAAGAACTAAATTAAATAGAACAGAAGATATAATCTTGTAAGAACGTATTAAAGTTCTACTTCTTTATTATAATCTTAAATGATAATCTATTTAAGAACTTAAGTTAACTTATTTTGTATAAAAATAGCCTATAATAAATAATATGTTTCAGTAAAAGATAGAACATATAACTATAATAAAATAAGGTGCACTAAAATGATTCGATTTAATGCATCAATTTCATATCATAAAGGTGCCAATCTCACTTGAGAAATATAAACAAATATTTTGATAAAAAAGAACATATGAAGAGGATAATTTAATGTAAAGTATTGATATTAGAACTTCCTGTGTTAAATTACTATTAATTTCCCTAAGAAGATCATAAAACTACGGGTGGTCAAATTTTTCGATTAACAGATAATACAAAATTCTGGGAACTTTGTCGCTAACAAGCGAGATTAATTGTGATGATTGAAGATGTCATAATGATAATAGACGTAGTAGAAACAGTTACAGTTAAGTTATACATAACTATTAGGACTTTCAACAGTTAGCAGTTAGCACTAAAATTATTATTATGGACAAACATGCTAACTTAATGTCAAAAGAAAATAAAAATTGAAGATGAACTCAACGTTTATTTTTATACAAACATTGATTAATCAACATACAAAGTTGAACAGCAAATTAAAGAATAATTAAAAGTCATTAGAATTGATAGTAAATATAAACCAATTAAATTCTCAATAGAATATTAAACAAATCGATTTCAAAACCGGAATTGATATCACTTTCGATAGATGAAATTGATCCAAACATATTCGAGAGCCGACAATGGCCGAATAGTTAAGCAACTGTTGAAAGAAATTTTTATGATTTCATTCACCCAACGTTATTTGTGTAATACGATTTAATTGTGTATCTGGAATATGAAGTACTAAAAGTAAATTAAATTATATAAGACAGTATTATTATTCAATTAGTGTAGAGACAATAGACAACAGCTAATTTTTAAACCACAATTATCCTAAGTATTCCAACCGTTAGAATTCCGCGACGTGCCGCCATCATTGAATCTGAATATTCATCAGAAGAATCTCAGCAGCTGATAGGCGAATTTCTGATAGTTCACTAGGTTAGCACCGTTATCGTTTGTGTACGCGACTCACGTAATAATGCAACTGAGTGCAGTGCAATGCATAGAACGACTAAGAATGCGTTAATGAATAAAAACATGAGTTAGAAAAGGATCCTAAAATTAGGTTAGATGGAAAACTAAAAAGCACATTCCATACTAATTTATACGTAATGGAGACAACACAATAAAGATTCTCAGATAAATACACACAGACGAAACCTGAATGCACTTTCATTCATAATTGCTTTTACAAAAGAAATCTCCCCGCAATCTCAACACCTCCTTTATCATATGTTATTATCATAGTTACCTAATTCCCACATCAAAGCTCCGTCATAGCCATCCATCACAATTGATTCACCAGCGGCCATTCACAAGCAATCGTAGTCATTAGTTAAGTGGGGGATACGTGCATCCTATATGAATGCGGCCACACCGGCAGCGAGTAATTAACTATCTTTGCCGACGATAATTGTTCTATGTGACACATGTATTTAAACAATCGTATGTGAAGCAATTTAAATCTTACATTTTTAAGAATAAGGTATAGTATTGTAAAATGTTTAACTGCAACTGTTTAGTGATGTGACAGAAGACAATGGGGGTCTTCCACCGATGTCTGAGCAGCCGTCGGCCGAGGTTCGCACGGCTTTCACGACTTATTACATGTTCTGCAGGAGGACTAAAGTGGATACAAAAGCCGACTTAAAATGGATAGATCCGTTTGTTATCTTGTGACAAATGACTGATTGTAAATATAATCTAATTTTAGAAACTAGAACACAAATTACTCTTTAACTGTCTAACAAAATATTTGAAAAGAATACAAAGTAAAAACGGCGGTTTATAAATGTGCATTTTAACTTTATTTTATTAGAATATTTTTTTTTATAATAACAATAATTTTCAAAAAATATAAAATATTATATATTTCTTTTGTTTTCTTCTTAAAAGTCGTTTTCAGAATCCTAAATATATAAAGACTAAGAAATGTATTGAATTTTAAATTGAAATCTTAATTAAAGTCCCAATAAAAAAATAAAACTTTGTTGCCATACACAGGACGTTATGTTGCGCATTGTCTGAGTAGACGAGGCGCCCGATGGTAATTTCAATACGGACGTGAGAGGAACTCATAAGATCTCCCTATTATACAAGCTATAAGGTCAAAACTCAGGAACTCAATAAGCCGAGCACACACTTATATCGTATGCAACTATTTTGATTAAATATTATGATAGTTTCCAACGAGTCAACAATAACAAAGGTTTTTTTTAAATTATAGCTCTGCATGTGACAACACTCCGCCTGATGTAAAGCTAGAGTGTGGTCCATGAATGGAAACAACTGCTACTACATATAAACCTGTGCGGGCAGCAGTCGCCTCCACTATGCCGGCTTGAGGAGACGAGCATGTACCATCTAGATTGACAGTGCACACTCCTCTCGTTATACCTGGCTACTTTCAAACTATTCCCGAAACGCGACAAAGTCACTTCACGGGTGTTACATTCGAAAGTGGTGGTACTACCCCAGGACGACAGACTGGACAAATAACCATCATCAGCCTGCCTACCACTCTTTAATAGTGCCTATAGGCCAGTGATTCTCAACCACTGTGCCGCGGCACTTTTGTGTGCCGCGAAATTCTAAAAGTGTGCCGCCAAATTTTAGATAATATAATTATGTTAATATTATTAAATAATATGATTTAAAGAAAAAGAAATTGCATTACAAGTATTCTTATTATTAACTTATTTAATCCCTTAATAAACGTACTGTTATTTTTGTAGTACAATTATTTTATTTCGCACATTTAAAATTATTACCATAAACTATTTTACGCAGTGTGTTATAGGTAAGTAAATAATTTTTAAACTTATCTTTTTCTTTGTGTGCCGCCAAATTTTTAAATCGTGAAAAGTGTGCCGTATTAAAAATAAGGTTGAGAACCACTGCTATAGGCACTGAGCGACCAAAGTACATATAAAAAAGTCACATTGGTACCGGTCAGTATTAGCGAGGTTCGAACACAAGCCTCATCGAGTTCACGCGTCTTACCGCTAGACCATGGCCGCTTTTCGTACGTAATATAGTTTTTTTTAAACTCACTCTTTTATTTTTAAACAGCATTATTTAGATTAGATACATACATTAGGACTTATTTTAGAATATTAAACATAAAAATTATTAAGAAAATATCAAAATGAATTAATTTATGTACCTTTATGAGTAAAATATTTAATTATACTAACATTAATTGATCTATATTGTATTGACGTTCGCGTTCCAGACTGGTACGCGAAGGTCCCGCGTTGGATTCTCAGTCGAAAAATAATTTATTTTGAAAGTATTATTTCCTTGCGATACTTACAGGATTCTAGATTTGGGGTTAGAACATTATGCGTGTTACATGTATTTATTTATTATGTTTTAAAGAACATTTAATAATATTAACTTAGAATATTCAATAAAGTTACTTATCATTGCAAATAAAAACATAAATCATAAAAAGTAGAATTGATGATTATTAAGTCTGTGTAAAATATAGATGTGCTATGATAATTAATTGTAATTGCTAAGAATATGTGCAACTGGCACCGCTATGTACAGCCAGCAAAACAACTTGACCATTGCAACAATTTCTTTCTAATCCAAATATTAGCAAGTATATGTCAGAACGGTCATGAATACGGACTCTAATTTGAACGATTACGGAAACTAACTTGGAACAAATGAATACGTGGTCATGAGTACAAGCACTAACTGAATATGAAACAAAAGCGTCGTTACGCTTTGACAGAATCTCTGAAAACAAGCCACGCGGCGGACATGTTGTAACTTGTTTGTCCAGAGGAACTGTCGTGTTTCAGCATATTTGCAGTTATCGCCCACAAATGGAGGATAGAAGCCTTGGACCGCTCTCCCGTTCTGTCATATATATATTTTTAATCGATTTTTAATTGATTGGTGATTTAAAATATTGTTAAGGTACATTTTTAACACCAAAAGTAAGTTTAAATAGCTTCTAATATTTATGTAAAATAAACAAATTAAGTTGGATTTATTTTGCAATCACTCGATTATTATTTTTTCCACACGTCTTCGCTTGTCCGGTCGTCGTGCGATATGCGAGCTATGTGTGCCGCCGGACGCTGCGCCCGCGCCGCTCTTGTCAGGCTGACCGAGACCGACCGTACTCAAATGGAGCGGAGCCACCTCTATCCGCAATCGACTACCTACAACCCGACTAAATACGACGCGCCCCATACACCTAACACTAACTCCTAGCAATATAATCTTTTTAAACTTGTAGCGTTCAAAATCGTATTACACGTCTGATAATGAAAGCTTACTGAAGACTTTCTTTAGAAGATATTTTAAAATTAACAGGGTTCTTATCCGACCTCGTCAAGGACGGTGTGTTGTATTACTGCTAACTTCACCTACTTATCTAAATCTGGGCTTGTTTTTATTTCCAAGCGGAGATTTCCAGTTTCTAGTTAGTGTGTGATCCTAATCCAGAGAAAAATGTACCTACTATTTATATATAAACGTGTTTACAGCTAGCAGTCGCTTCCACTATGCCGGCTTGAGAAGAAGAATGTCTACAGATCCAAGTTGATCCTACATTACGTTTCTTTTCTCGCAACCAAACAATGCTTACGAAAAAAATCGCAAATCATGTGCTAATTAAATGAGCAAAAATATGTTAAATACTTACATTTACAAAAGCAAGTAACAGCCACATTGATGTGATTCTAGATAACGAGGGCATCATTTGTGACGTCATCGTTAACCTGAAAATAAATGAAAATAAATTAATATAAAGAAGCAACTAGGATATCGAATCTAAACCCATTTTAAGTAAATCATAAGTATCATTCATAAAAATGTGCATAACTTACACCTACGCATAGGTTACAGGATCGAGTTATTTTTATTTACATAAGTGAAATTGTTGGGTTGAATAAACGACGCGTTGACGCCATTTTCAAATACGGCGGATGTTGGAATACTTTCTCGACACGAGCGAATCTATAGGCTGACTACTGTTATTTGTTTATTTTTAATATGCTACGACTGCATCTGCGTTAGCGTTAATGTTAATGGCTGTTGTAATTAAAAATTACTGCATTAAAACTTTGCTTATATGCAATGCCAATAGTATTGACGTTACTGTATGTTTTTTTTAAATATTCTTGTTGCTAGGCATATGACAACACTCCGCTTGATGTAATGGTAGAGTGCGATCTATAAACGAAAACAACTGTTACTACAGATTGCCCATTTTTGGGCCCACTTGATACCTAATAGTTTGGCAACAAAACAATATTCTAAAATAATATCTTATTTTTTTATTAATTCATTTTAATTATATCAACACAACATTTACCAATTAATAAACATGTTTAATTACATAAAAAACAGATATCTTTAATTATTAAAGCATTTAAAATAATAATAACTTTAAATATTGCATCAGAAAACATTACTTTACTCAATAACTGGTTGGTAATAAAGAAGTACATTTATTTTTCTACAAAATTAACCAAAAATCATCGAAAAACTCGCGAAAAAATTTGTGGGCCCATTTTTCTTATGCGAATACTTAGGCATTCTCCTTTCTACATGCAGCAGTCGCCTCCGCTATGGCGGCTCGAGAAGACCAATGTGCACCATTCACAGTGCACACTCCTCTTGTTATACGATGAGTCTGCCTACCACTCTTTGGTGCAGCGCGAGCTTTTCTGATAGTACATCAGAACACCCAAGTCGCAGAAACATATGAATATCTATTATTACATAATAATATTATTAATACATACTTGTGATCTATGCGTAGATGTATAAAATTGAAAATGAGTTATAACATGAAATTTTACAACATAACGGACATGAACATAAGATTCACTAACATCAGATTGTAAACATATACCGTGATGCTTTATAAAAATCATAATGTTTGTCTGTATAAACGTTATGGTCTCAAATAATAAATAAAATAAATAAATCGTAATTTATAAACTACTAGCTGATCCGGCAAACTTCGTACCGCCTCAGAATCAATAAATAAAAAAGCTTTTCTGAACGACTTTTAAATTTAATTGATTTTTAAACGACGAGACGAACATCAAATGTTTGACATTCAAAACCTTCTAAGGGAAAGCGAAATTGTTATTTTTACCATATTCCAAGCATTTTTTTCATATTTATTCACCTTTTAAACCTTCCCTGGACTTTCACAAATAATTCAAAACCAAAATTAGCAAAATCAGTCCAGGACAAACCAAGAGATTTTTGAGCGACCGTAGAGTAGCGTTAAGACTCGTGAACTCACGATCGATGAAACCCACGTTCGAACCTCGCTTAATACTGACCAGTACCGATGTAACTATGTTATACTTTGGTCGCTCAGTGCATTTAGTAAATACACGCAACTAACCCCCGTTATTTTCCAATACCGTTTATTTTAATAAATAACAATACGCAGTATAATGTCTTCATGTCAATCCAACAAACGTAAAATTATTCTCGACAAGCGGTAATTTTAAACATATTTTACATTTCTCATTTCTAAGTTAATAGTAGTTATTGTAAATATTGGATGCACTGACGACTCCGCATATTTGTTTAACTATACGTTCCTTGTATCTGCAACTGTTATTCCGTTCTATTACCATTACGAGTAGCTTCTTACCTACATACCTAGTCTACATTTTGTATTGATTTCTTTTCTTTTACTCGTATATCCTTTAATTTAAAATCTGCATCTTTACGTCAATATTTTTTATCTGCTGGATTTTTATCATAACAATAATAAATAAATCTAGTTGCCAGTTCTAATTGTGATGAAAAACTTGTTCTTGTTTTGTTGGTAGGTCTGCCGATGAAAAGATAGAATTGAGGAATTTCGACACGATCACACAATGAGTTGCGGCTGTGTAGTTAGTAGTCAGAATCCCGCGTGCGAACCGGAAGACGTAGTAGGTTCGATTTCCATTCCGTGTCTTAGCTCACACATGCTTTAATTTTGAATTTTATTAAATAAAAACAATATAAATATTTAGTTATTATTATAATAAAAATTCTATGTTGAGATAGAAGTCGCTAGCGTTCCATATATACATCAGTAAGGACATACGGGGTGAGATACTCGTACAAAATAAAAACAAGATAGTTACGGGACCGGATTATTGAAAATTAATCTAAAATATTATATAAATTTTACATAAAAATTGTTTTCTGGCAGTCGAATCACTATGTGAATGGTTCGTGTTTTGGAAAATAAAGTTTTCGCCAATACTATTTGCTCCGTTTTTTTTTTTGCTCATTTACATTAATTATGTATAAAAATGAATTGAAATCTAAGTCAATAGTGACAGTGTACAAATTTCAGAAAGCGTATTTTACTTACATTACACACGTTCTTGCGTACGACATGCACTTTTTACACAAAATGAAAGTACATGATTATGCGCTTACCGGCATATGCGTGAAGCCAGTCGCGTGTTTAATAATATTGTACACGATTAACTTAAGAATATCGAACATTTTTTTTACTAAAACGCTAAACAATTTAATTTTTTTTTTTTTCAAAAATGAAATTTTACTTTTACATTCTGTACAAAAAGACTCGTATGTAATAATAGAACGGTTGTGGTCTAGCGGTAGAAGGCGAGAACTCACGACGCGATGGTTGAGACCCGTGTTCGATTCTTGCTAAATTCAGACTGGTACCAATGTAACTAATATATACCTGTATGTACTTTGGTCGCTCAGTGTCTATGATATGAGTAAAGTAAAGTCATTAAATAATTAATCAACTTTTTATTCAATAAGTAATAATAGTCCAGAATGTAACACCACTCATAGTAAGTGTCGCCTTTCATATGATGACAGTGTAGAATTAGTTACTTCCTATCTAATCCCAAAACTAGGTTACTTCACGAGTGTTACACAATTCCCACGCGGACTAAAAAGATCGGGCAGTCCTTCTTCTATCGTTCCATTAAATTGTGGAACGCCCTTCCCAGCCATGTCTTTCCTCCTTCCAATAATATGGCATCCTTCAAGAGCAGTGTGAAGATCTCATCAAGCCGGCATAGCGGACGCGACTGCTGTCTGCAGATCCCCGCTTACAGTCGCCTCCGATCATGGATCGCACTCTAGCTTAACATCAGGCGAAGATGGAATAATATTCATCATTAGTCCAATTACTTTTAAAAAGCTGCTTCCATTTTATTAAACTTTGCTTCTTATAAGTACAAAAAGCTATATATATATAGTTAAAAGAAAAGAAGTTTTGGGTGGTCGTATACGTATAATATTTAGTACTTTACTAAGAAACAAAAGTGTGGTTTAACATCGATAATTTATATTACATTCATGGTGGAAATAATAACGGGTTCAACCTCAAAACGTCCGTATGCACATAAAGTAAAAAAAATCAACTCGCTTCAGTTTTGGTTAAATTATATTTATCAAACCTTTCGAGGGCAGAGACCCTGCCTTATCTGAGTGGAAGAAAGCTTCTTTAAGACTTTACCGCCCGCTCGGAAGTAGGGATTAAAAAGGATATATGAAAAAAAGTTTACATCAATGAAATCGATTTAAAAAGTATTCAGCAGGTATTTTACCTTAATATGGAAAGTAGATACCCGCCTATTTCCAAGTTGATCCCGAATCAGTACTAGATCATTTTATGGGTGTTGAAAGTGGTGATAGGTATCCCCAGGATGACAGAGTTATTTAGATTTCGGATTGTATCAAAGTAGCAATTTTCGCAACGAAGAGAATCACGAACGACCAAAATAAACCATATCTTGATAATCTTTTTTCACCTTGAATTATTAACATCATATAAAGTATGTGGGTCGTATTCATCAATCAAACACGGAGTCGCCAGTTTACGTCTCGTTAGAACAGAGGGCATTGAGCGTGCGAATATTGTCATAATGATCGCGATACAACGGTTAATATATATATTCTTCGCTCTTATATTCCTAGTACCTTCGGTCATTATGTCCAACGTATGTTACGGTCTTGGAGACAATTTGTACGAGGTAATAATGACTTTATATTTGTCTAAAAATAGTTATAAATTATACTGCAATTTTTTAAAATTTTGTTTTTAAAATATATATGTTCGACATGCCGGTAACATCAGGTACAGTGCGATCTATGAACGGATACCTCCGCTATACCTGCTTCGTCTCTAAATGTGCACCATCCATTGACGAGGTACACTCTTCTCGTTATTGTCCCGGTGACTTCCAAGAAACGTGAATAAATCAGTCTTCACTTGAAAGGAGTGGTACTCTACCCCAGGACCCCCATCATGCCTACCATTCTCTATAAATGTTGCGTTATTTTGAAAAATATATCCGATAAAATAAATCATGTTTTTATGGGCACTATTAAAGAGTGGTAGGCAGACTGATGATAGTTATTTGTCCAGTCTGCCGTCCTGGGGTAGTACCACCACTTTCGAATGTAACACCCGTGAAGTGACCTTGTCGCGTTTCGGGAATAGTTTGAAAGTAGCCAGGTATAGCGAGAGGAGTGTGCACTGTCAATTTAGATGGTACATGCTCGTCCCCTCAAGCCGGCATAGTGGAGGCGACTGCTACCCGCAGGTTTCTCTGTAGTAGCAGTTGTTTCCATTCATGGACCGCACTCTAGCTTTACATCAGGCGGAGTGTTGTCACATGCCGAGCTACAATTAAAAAAAAAAGAAATTAACTTACCTCCAACACAAAAAAGTGTAAATTTTATATAGGCAAAAAAGGGTCTTTAAAAGTTGCTTAAATCCCCGAAATCATTAATGTCGATAATTTAAGTTAACACCATTCGCTGGCGGTGCATTTATTTCGCAAGATTCGATATCGTGATAAGAATAATTTTATAGCGGCCAAGTACGCAGTTTCGATACATTTTGATTATTGGTAGCTTCACGTGTTTACGCACGAGTTAAAAAATATATCGGTTATTGGTGAATATGGTGTAAGTACTCGCTTTCGCTTGAAACACAATCACACCGCGGAATGCGGATATGTTAACTTAATCATACGATACTGAAAATTAACAAATCTTTCAATTATGTAATTGCTACTTATAATATAATACTTATTTTACCGTTCTGGGGTGGTACCACCACTTTGAAGTTTGAAAGTAGCCAGGTATAACGAGAAGAGTGTGCACTACCAATCTAGATAGTATATGCTCGTCTCCTCAAGCCGGCATAGTGGAGACGACTGCTGCCCACACAGGTTTCTCTGTAGTAGCAGTTGTTTCCATTTGCACATTTGTCTCCTCAAGCCGGCATACCGGAGGGGAGTGTTGTTTGTAGACATTTCTTTGAAATAGCAATTATTGCTGTTAATGGATCGCACTCTAGTTTAACATCAGGCGAAGAGTGGCCACATGCCGAGTTACTATAAAAACAAACCTACCTATAAACGTTTTTGTTTCATTTAGGTACCTACTTCGAGTTCAAACAAGGTTTATATCACAAGTTGAAATTGTAATAGACATTGAATTATGTTATTATGTTCCAATCATTTACATACGCCTCGTTAGTTAGATTATAACTTTACAAGTGAGTTTACTGCTTTCTACTGTCTGTTAAGGATGACTCTCGTAGCTCAGGGCTGAGTGGTGATTTTAATATATGCACTCACTGCTTAAAGCTAATCAAACAATATTATTTTAACCGCCAAGGTAAAAATAATTCTAATGAAGCGAAATCTCACTCTACGCCGTGAATTAAGAACACTACTAAAGTACGATTCAACTTTATTCTATTTTACCTAAGTCGACATAGGGAATAGATCTCTGAACATTTTTTTATCCGCCTGATGTAAAGCTAGAGTGCGGTCTATGAATGTACAGAGAAACCTGTGTGGGCAGCAATCGCCTCCACTATGCCGGCTTGAGGAGACGAGCATGTACTATCTAGATTGACGTGCACACTCCTTTCGTTATTCCCTCATTGTAGCTCGGCATATGACAACACTCTACCTGATGTAAAACTACAGTGAGTTATTTTATTAGGTCAATCTTAATTTACTCTATAGAGCAAGAAATAATAACATCGAAAGTATTTACTCGTAATTGTTTTAAAATTCCAGTCTTTCTTAATATAGTGTGTAATAGGTTTATATCAGTGAAACGCCGCAGGGTGCCCCACTAGTTGGACGTATAGGCATCTTCATCGTAATAAAACTTATTGCATTCCTATACGGAACCTCTATATATCCGAACATGTTTTTAACAAATAAATAACGAAATGTAGTAAATAAAGCAAATGTAATGCACTAATTATAAGGACGGAAAAGCATTGTTTCTTAAGACCTTTATGTATGTATGTATAATAAAAATAAATTGATTAAAATTGAAAACAAAAAAGAAACGCGGACATCACAAGGGAAAATGTATTACAACGAGGCGCATTAAAGAGGCAGACTGGTGATGGTTATTAGCCCAGTCTGAAGTCCTGGGGTAGTACCACCACTTTCGATGTAACACCCGTGAAGTGACTTTGTCGCGTTTCGGGAATAGTTTGAAAGTAGCCAGATATAGCAAGAGGAGTGTGCACTGTCAATCTAGATGATGCATACTTGTCGCCTCAGTCTGTAATAGAGGTGGCGACTGCTGCTCGTAGATTGACAACACTCCATCTGATGTTAAACTAATGTGCGATCATGTCCAGAAACAACTGCTACCATTACCACTCGCCACCGCTAGCTTGAGAAGATGAATATGCACCGTCTAGGTTCACAGTGCAGACTCCTCTCGTTTTAAATAAGAAGTTACGACAGTGTTTTTCTTAGTGTGCTGTTTCAAAAAAAAAATTTAAACGCTTGTTTATAAAGTATTACACAATATGCATTGATTTAAAATAAAAATTATAACACGATTCCTAACTTTATTTTTTTGAAGCCTTTTTGACTATAAGATTACAACTAGTTTTTGTGGCGAGCTTCTGAGCGCTGGGATAGATTTATAGGTAATTTAAAAAGAAACAAAATTTTGAAAAAATAGGTGTCAATTTCAAAATTAGAGGGCATTTCCTACAATCTTTGTTCCGGAACTTCGGCCCTTCGGTTTTTTCCGAGGTCGCATGGATCAGGTCGATATGTATCAGAAAAAAATATCTCTCTAACTCCCCGGCAAGTGCTCCATAATTGAGTGGTAATCGAAGCCTTTTTGACTATAATATTACAATAATGTAAAGTAGAGAGAAAATGGACAGAGGGAATTAACTCGGCATTATTTCTTTTTATTTGCAGTACTAAAAATTTCTTAGAAAAAGCAATGGGTTACAAACCGTTTTAAAATACCGACAGATCTCGAACACTAGTGTCCATTGAACAAAGACTGTACAAAGCACAACAGGCGGTAACATTATTTACAAACTTTATAAAGATAACACATTTAGATTGTGCGATGTTAAAGAGATTCAACTAGAGACAAGCTTTATTTGTTTTAGTATTAAAACACGAATTTCACAAATGTTTTTACGCAGCAGCAGTCACACTACATGTGTAAGCTAGACGTCGAGGAGGAGTTGATGCCAATGAAAAAATTTCTATTGGAAAATTTTGGAATTATTGATTTTTTTTATTATTATGACACGACATGAGACCTCGACGGGCCTGGTGGTAAGCACAGTGGAGGTCCATGAGCACTGACGACTCGAGAACCGCTTACTCGGTGGCTCCAGTCGCCATTACTATGCCGGCCTGAATTATGATGAAAATTTAATTCAAGAAACTACATCTCCCATCTCAGCTCTGGTTGTTATGTGTAATTTGCCTGATGTAAAGCTAGAGTGCGGTCCATTAAGGGAAACAACTGCTACTACAGATAAATTTCTACAGACAGACGTTGCCTCCACTATGCCGGCTTGAGGGGACGAATGTGCTCCATCCAGATTGACAGTGCACTACCCCAGGATGGCGGATCAGGTTAATAACTTATATTATAATAATTTATATTAATTATTACACTTAATAGTTAAAAGAATATAGGCAAAGTAAATAACTCACCATGTGCCCTGTTTCCGCCTACTAGTATTCTTGCTTCTCCACGAAATCATGATACAACCTCGAACAGTAAGTTCAATAAAGAACTGTCACCGGCCAAACATAACCGCAATGGTTTTGGAATCACTTATCATAATCTTTTTTTAATACAAAATAAATCAATTCACTTCACTACACTTTCTCTATACACTTTTGTTCTTTATTGTACCTGGAAAAATAATACAAATTATTACTCAAGGAACCACGATTACACACTGTTTTTACTCAGAAACCAAATGTTCAAATTAACTTTGACTTTTTTATTACAGAATTCCAGTGAATATAATAATTTTATAGAGTAACCTGGCACGCGACTACAGACGTCTGATGTTAAGTTAGAGTGCGGTCTACAAACAGAAACAACTGCTACTACAGATAAATTTCTATAGGTAGCTGTCGCCTCCTTGTCGCTGTGCCGGCTCGAGGAGACGAATGTACACTACGCACACTCCTCTCGATACGACACTCAGAACGACATATTGGGTTGATAAGCTTTATCAGTCTATTTAAATGTACCAATTTTAGTGATATTAATTGTTAATAATATACGTTTAATAATAATAAAATTTATTCTATTTGATCATACAAACTTTTCTTTATGGCGTCGTCGTAGTAAGGTACTAAAAAAGAGAAGGCAAAAAAATGATTTGACAGCTCTAACAAGTAAGCAAAATGAATGTGAATAAACTCTGTGTGCTCTCTGACTGTATCTTAAATAGTCTCATTAGAATTCCTTAATTTCAGGTGTTTATTTTTAGTTCGTCTTCACTTTCTAACTGTGGGAACAACGATCAAGTAAACAAGAGCCTATAGCGCATAGCCGCTTGACCGAAATCGTGACGTGCAGGTTTGCTTCTTTTTTTGTCTGACAAAAAAGTTCTTAAAACGGTATCAAAGTAATACTCGTATTGCACCAAAGTATTTCTTATCCAAATCAAAGATTCGTGTTTTGCGCCTACAGCCACAATTGTACATATTTTTTGTTTGACTTAAGATGGTATCAAGATTATCTTTTTTATTTCTTAAATAATAAAGCTTATTTATTAGTAGATACAAATAAAATAAAATATTATACTATTAATGTACATCCCGGCACCGATATTTGGAAATAAAGTTTGAAAATATATTATGAATGATAGGTAGTTATATTTTTATAAAACCGCTGAATTTGAAATTGAATGTTTGTTTATTTGTCCTGCTTGGTCAGTTATTTATTTATGCGGTCTAGATTTACCAGTTATTTAGCAAAAAATATTTTTGCGTTAAACGACCATTTTGTTCAATTCAATTCAATTAATTTTATTTCAGTAAATAGACAGATAATAGTTTATTCTAGTGATTAGATAGATAAAATAATTACAATTAACAATACAATAATAATAATGTCAGTGTGTGTTCTGTTATATGTGGAAAAAGTACGGGACAGAAACCCTAAACGGATAATAATAAACATCTAAGTAGCTATAAAAATAGCTAGTTTTCTATTATCTATATATCTATAATAGGAAACTAAGTATCATTATCGATCTAAATCTTGAATGTTTGATTTTCATGCTAATTTGCAATTTTGTTGCTCCGAAAAATATGACCGTTATAGCATGCCCAATTAGGACCAGTTGAATAGGCATAAAACCAGTCGTTTATTAAATTATTAAAGATTTTTCATGCACGCGGCTTTTATGAATGAACGGGTGATGAAAATTTTTGTTGTTACTTTAGTTTCGTTAAATTAGTTTAAAAATAAAGTTTTAAAAACATTTAATAACATAGGTTTTTTATTTTTAAAATTTATTTATTTTATTTTATCTTCTTTGAAAGGAAATCTTAGTACCTACTTAATTTTTCAATATTTTATATGGCGAATTTGTCGCTAAAGAGCAATCTCTTTCAGACAGCAAACAAACAGAGTATACGGAATTATATAATTTTTACATTTGAAATAATTAGTAATAATTCGATTTCAATCATCAGTCTGCCTACTACTCATCAATCGTCCATGTATATCACAACAAAAAAAAAACCAAATAAAGTATACAATCAGTGTACCTACATAAGTCATCAAAATAAGTGCCGTAGTAGAGTTGTAGTATCGGACGGTACTGTTTGTAACGGTACCGACGTGTGACGGCCACGGTAGTTAGAGAAGCACGGTCGGCAACAAACAAAAAATATATTAGAATTCATCTGTTTTAAAATAGACGTTTATATGTACCTAATAACAGATAAATATTATGATTATTTTATATTATGATAACTAACTGTTGCTTTAATAGTTAATGCTATGCGTTTAACTTGAGAAATGATGAGTTCGACAAAATTTCATCCCTTATTTTATCTCCTTGAGGTAGGATACCAAAAACCTAAATATAAATTTTCATATCACTAACTTGATAATATTCTTCATAACAACTTTCATTCCTTCAGTAATGTTTGAGAGGAAAGATAACCCCAGGATGCATTTAGACAAATTTTATCTAAATCTATTCAGTAATTTAGGCTTAAAAAGAACAAACAAACAGAGTTACTTTCACATTTATATGTTAGTATAGATTTTAAGCCATATCGTTGTTTCTTTAATAATATCGTCGTTAACACAAAAACATATTATAATTTAATCTTATTAGATACGATATACGATAATAGGAAAGTAGGCAAATATTTCCTTGACGTAAATCATAACAAATAACGCTATTTATGAGTATAATAACAACATAAAACAAGTTTAAAAAAGCTTTTCAATTAACATTAAGCTCCTACCTACCCTATTCACATTTGACTTGTAACTGTTCACGGCTAAAACATATTTATTTATAATATTTATTGTAACGTAAAGTCGTCGCGATTTTAATATTGGGATTTGTAACATTTTGTCGCAACTATTCCCGACGAGATTGCTGCAAAAGTAAATTGCATTTGGAATTGTATGGCACTGCGCGCACTTCGATTTTTTTTTAAATCATGTCGCAAGAAATAAAATCATGGTGTGCGCTAGGCCTTTTTTGCAATACACAATGTAACACCCCATTAGGACGCAGAAAATTATATATATATTTTTTTTTTTATTGTAGCTCAGCATGTGACAACACTCCGCCTGATGTAAAGCTAGAGTGCGGTCCATGAATGGAAACAACCGCTACTGCAGAGAAACCTGTGCGGGTAGCAGTCGCCTCCACTATGCCGGCTTGAGGAGACGAGCATGTACCATCTTAGATTGACAGTGCACACTCCTCTCGTTATACGTTTATTTTAAAATTATAGTTTATTCTATAGGAAAATAAATATACATTCCTTATCACCAATCAGTTTTAATTTTTTACCCGGGTTATTGAGTAATTAGACTGTTTTTAATGCAATATTTGAGGTTATTATTATAATGCTTTAATAATTGATATCTGTTTTTTATGTATTTAAACATTGACTATCGATTGATAAACGATGTGTTGATATAATTGAATTAAATTAATGAAAAAATAGGGTATTATTTTAGAATATTGGTTTTGTTTCAGACGAGGCCCAAAAATGGGCATTGTCCTTTAAAATCATTAAGTAATTTATTTAATATTATTAGAATAATCATGGTTATAATATAATAAAAAGTACCGCAATGTGAGATACATAATGTATAAATAATAATTATTATCAATAACAGGGTACATTGCAAATGGTCCATCTCAGATCTCTCGAGAAAAACTGGCCAACTATAATTATCTCCACAAGAGTTCCAATTGTAATATTTTACTATGTCAATCATACATATCTTATTAATTACATTCTTGCATATTTTTTATAGTAGCCCGGTATGTGAACAGTGGCCACACTCCGATGTTATGTTAGAGTGCGGTCCACGAGGTGAGACAACCGCTATCACAAAGAAATCTCTATAGACACTTCGTTTTCACTATGCCGGCTTGAAGAGACAAATGTACACCGTCCAGGTATACAGGAGGCGTCAATGGATAGTCGGCTTTAGTCAAGTATGATTATTAACTTTTTTTAATAACAATACTGAAACACAAAGTCAGACACGACTATCTAAACTACATTTTAAATTTCTAATTAAATTTTAGTATGATTTTTCTTCTATCCGTACACAGCATGGAATCTCTTGTGTAAAACAGTTAAATGCCTTCTTTAAACAATGTCAACTCACATCAAAGTAGGTGTATCATAGTTCATTAAATATTTTAATTATTTTCTTTATGTGTGGAGTAAAAATTAAATTACGCTAGATACATAACACTACATAGACTTTTAGAAACGAGTGCAGTCGTGGGAACAACTTGCTTATTAGCAATATACTGCATTTACTCTTTTAATTTTTTATGTTAAATAATATTAAAAATATAATTGCCAATAAAGCATTGTCTTGTCTACCAGTTACATAAAATATAACTTAGAATGATTACTAAAACAAGGATTGAATTTTATTCTCTATGTTATCTAAATTTAATAAATAAATTAAATAAATACCTGCCTATAAAATAATGCTATTGTATTTCTCTTCTTGATATTTATACGATCCTCTTTCTTATTATAATAACAAATGTAGTATCGCATCTTGAACCAAAACGTATCAAAATACCAGAAAACAATTGAATAAAATCAACTACTGCCAATCTACGATATAACAATAACAATATTCGCACTTTTAATATTGTTGAAAATTATTATAGGCACTTTCATTCACAACATATTATTATATGAGCTAGTCATTGTTTAAAATGACGTTGTTTTATATAGTGAACAATGATATCTAATTTACACTAATATACTGACATTAACCTAATCTTTTTCTGATTCAGAAAATTCCGCGATTGATAAAAGTGGGACTGTCATTTTGTGATTTGCTCTAATGTGATTTGGATGTTAGAAAACTTTGTAATGAATTGCTTGACTTTCATAAATTAACCCAGTTTTCCGTCCTTTAAGAGTAACATCCTAGATACATTTCAGGATCAGCTTTAATGTAACAGGGTATAACGAGAAAAGTGTACTCTCAACTCCTCATGCCGGCACAGCGAAGGTGACATCTACTTGGTTGCAGCTGCCTCCAAGTCTTATGGACCGCACTCAAACCCAACATCAAACGGAATGTGATCACATATCGAGCTCCAATGAAAGAAATACTGAAGAAGAAAACTAAACAATACTTTAATAATAAAACTGCAATCTAATGCTTTAGTTATATTTAATACAAATTCCATATTTTTCTTTACACTAGATAACACGTAATTGGACACGGTATCAACCTTCCACGCCTACAAACCAGACTAGATCTTAACAAGCGTGAATTTTTCCATATCAATCCAGACTATCTTGTCTTCATGAGTTGAAGTCTAAGGCATAGAAGATACAATCTGAAAGGTCACTCTTTAACTCGTACGAAACAGGAGGACTACTTTTAATAGACCGAAAATGAAGTTTCGCCATTATTGATACCGACCAAATCTTCTACATAGTGAATTTGATGTTGAAATCTTTGAAAACCCTACTTGGATTGCATTTTGACCTACCAGATACTTCGATTTAACAGGAATTTATTTGTTCGTCAACCTTCAGCTCTGAGCGTTTCGTCTATCGTCATAGAAAATTTAAAGCTTATGCAAGATCGCGATAGGTCAACAATGTCGTTGACCATAACTATTATAACTTTCAACACGGATATGGACAATTAAGAAAAATATCGCTTAATGTATGTAGGTATTAGACAAAAGTTTTATTTACAGGGAAAACCAAATATTGATACAATTAAAATTGTTTTACGATTGAATTACATTAACGAATGAGCCTACAGTCCTTAACAAGCAAAACCATAGTAAATGGTTAGAGAAAAGCGATGACGTTGACGTTTGCCATCATTAAGATCATAGAATACGATAGTAAAACAAAGCAAGAAAAATTATGTTCCATGGGAAAATTCATAAACATCTAATGATTTTTCGCGGCGTAATTAATACTTACTGAAGCAAATGAAACAAAAAGTAAAGTGTGAATTTAAGATATGTTAAGTTTGAAAATCGCTAATAATTTTCAATGTGCGAGAGGAGTGTGCACTGTCAATTTAGATGGTACATGCTCGTCCCCTCAAGCCGGCATAGTGGAGGCGAGTGCTACCCGCAGATTTCTCTGTAGTAGCAGTTGTTTCCATTCATGGACCGCACTCTAGCTTTACATCAGGCGGAGTGTTGTCACATGCCGAGCTACAATAAAAAAAAAAAAAAGTCAGTTTCTTTCACTTTCACTAATACTGACTGCATTAATTATTCTAATTTGCATCTAATTTTATACACGACACGGCCTTCACCTTCGTCTTATATAATTATTGAAATATTCAAAATTTTATGATGAAAATTTGAGTGCTCAAGCACGTGAAAGTTTTAACGTGTTAATGTCACATTTTAATATTTCGAGTGAAAGCTGAATATAGGGATTCTGGTAATGATAATTATGTTAACACAACAATACAAAGATACAAATGATTGATACAAATAAATATTGAATACCTAAATATAATTGAAATTATAGAATGTTAAACTCAGTGACGAAGATAAAGTAATCGATAAGTTGTAAGGAAAAAAAATTGTTATTGCGGTTAAAAAAGAAAACATCTATAAAAGTTGTTCAAATTAAAAACAGTTGGGATCCCAAACGCGAACCAAATCACTCCTAATTCAACGATCACGCATCAAGTAAAAAATTACGATAATAAAATTCCATTACTGTCTATATCAATAAAGCGTGAACTAATCGTGAACCACGAATCGGTCTTGTTACGTTATCACTTTAGCCTCCAGGTAAATTTGCTTGTACTATTGTTATACTAATTATAGTTTTGTATTCGAAGAATGTTGAACTACTTTAGGTCAGATGTTATTCATGTTGTTATTGATTAAATTAATGCTTTTATTATTTAAAGATGAGATTTCATTGGCTATAATGCTATTTAGATAGCAATTTAAATTAACGTGTGGTAGGTTGAACTATTCGCGTTTCGGAATCAGAAAGAAACTGCCTAGGTATACATTTATCTTCTCAACGCGGCATAGTGAAGGCGACTCCTACTTGTGTGGTAACGGTTATCCCTGCTCATGGACCGTAGCTTAACATCTGGAAGAGTATGATCACATGCCGAGTTACTATATAAAAATACAATTTACGGTATCTCATTCGATAGAGAAACAATTTCGTGTCTTACCATAGTCCGACTTATCGCCTTCACCGAATGAGCGGGGGTCCGGAATAGCGCGGCCCTACTATAGTTGCCTGTCAGTTTTTTCCTCGTAAATCAATACATAGATAAATAAAATTAATAGTGATAATTTACGTATGGCTGTTGTTATATTTCCAATATACTATGTACACAAATTAGTTGTATTTTAAGCTGACCTTTCATTGAAATAAGAAGCGTGAATAGAAATATAAAAATAAACTTTTATTAATATTATTAACAAACCTTGATGAAGACACATTAAGTAGCAAAATACCTACTGCTAATCATCTAAACTTATAGATATACTGACTTGACAAAAGTCAGTAAAAAATATTCATTGACTACATACGTATGAAGACCTATAATTATGGTGGATAGAAATTAATTCGGTCCCAGGTGCCTCGTCGATGTTATAACGTCAATTTACTATAGCTCGAGGCTTTATCCACTGAGAATCTTATCTTATAAAAACGACGGGGTTTAGGGTTCTTTTGGTTTTATTTATATATGCTTGTACTTATGCATTTATATTTGTAAATAGCATAGCGTAGGCGACTGCTGCCTGTAGAAATTTATCTGCGGTAGCAGTTGTTTCCGTTCATAGATCGCACTCTAGCTTAACATCGGACGGAGTGTTGTCATATTTCGAACTATTAAACAATAAAAAATTTTTTTTGGATTGCAGTGCAAATATTATCTGCAAGGGAATTATACTCCCTAGTTTTGCGCTGACCAGGTTTTTCTTTCCATCGGCAGTCCTTCCTTCCGACGATGGGTTGATGTTGGTTGGAACGCAATTTCTTTATTGTAAGTTGTAACGTGTGAAGACAGAGAAAAAAGTGAACAATTTTGAACCCGCCTTAAAATAAGAGTTTATACTTAACATATTTTAAACCGCACCATCAGGGAGCGTACGTGTGGGTGTGCCCACTTACTCACTTCAAAACTATATTCTAATACGTATTGAAAAAAAAAAGCCGTTGTTAAATTATATTAGACTTTGTAAAGATTGTAATTGAAGCAGTTCTCTGGTAATACCATAATTATAATATTTAATTTGTATAAGTTATTTATTGTGGGAAAATATTTTGATTTTTTTTTTATTGTAGCTCGTCATATGAGTGCGGTCTATGAACGGACAAATTAATCTACTGCGGACAAATTTCTGCAGACAGCAGTCGCCTCCGCTATGCCAGCATAAGGAGACGAATGTGCACCATCAGGTTGACAGTGCACACTCCTGGCTACTTTTAAACTGATCCCCAAAAGCGACAAATTCACTTCACGGGTGTTACATTCGAAAGTGGTGGTACTACCCCAGGACGGCAGACTGGGCTGTTAACCACCATCAGTCTGCCTACCACTCTTTATATTATTATTATTTTCTTAATCTTAATTTTAAGGGTTAATAAATTAATTAAAAATCACAAGCATGTGAGCTGAGGTTGGCTGTATAACTTAGTCCTCAAGAAACAGTACGCAAAGCGAGGGATGTGGGTTCATTGCCCATTTTAGACTGTGTTTTTACGTGTGCGAAAATTTTCTCATTAATTTTCATCATAATTTAGTAAATTCATTGTTTATCTAAGACTAAAGAGTTCCAACCTAAAATACAAAACAGTTCTCAAGAAATAGATGTTTTACAGAATAGAACTTTTTAAAATACATATTACAATAGGAAACTGGGTCACGAATTTACAATAACATCAACAGCAAATGTATAAAATTGTTATCTCTAGACACATATATACTAAAGTGTAAGTTAAGTGAAATACAGCTCAACGCCCGCACATAATGAGTACATTCGTTGAATTAATTTACGAGGAAAATCAGCACAATTATTCTTAGAGATCGCAACAACTGCCCGCGCCATGGACACAGTTATATTTTAAAATTTCATTTGTCGCGCTCCGACGACTGTAGCCACATGCAATGTATAGAAGTGCTTAATATATTAATTAGTTCGGGATTCTTTGTTGAATTTTGTTATAGCTATTAACGTTTCTACATGCAATATTGCTGTTTAATTATGCTTTTTATCGTTTATTAATAACTTAATTCTATATATTTATTACGTTTTTACATGCATTCCTTTTATTTACTTATCTTACTGTAAAGTTACGTCCTGTCTAAATCTTATTTGGGCATGGTTACGGTTTAGCGTGGTGCGGTCGGGCGTACGCATCTCTATGTACAAGGCGCACGAACTTCATTTTCCGCCAGCTCTCAAATTGTAAAGAAAAGTCAAAACAATACGTCAAACCAACTAAGCCCAATTAGGTTAATTAGTTTGTAGCGCCTTGTAAAAATATTTTTGTTACTTATCGGTTTTTTTTTCTTTGAATGCAAGATTTGACATTATTAAATTACGGTAAAGTGTGGTAGGCAGACTGATGATGGTTATTAGCAGTCTTAGATTACATAGTAATTGGAGTCTATAGTTACATTACTAGTCGGTAATTATAAGATGCCAAGGTTTGTCCAATTCCAGTGTCGTGGCTTAATTTACTTTGAACTATGATGAAACACTTTCAAAAAACACCCGAGAAGTTCAACCTGGACACATTTCTTTGTGGTTGGCAGAGTTTGGTGATATATGTAGGTGCTTATGTATGAAAGAAATTAATAGAAAACAAATGATAGCGAACATAAAAGCCTCCGCTCTTGTTTTATTTTTCTTTTCTTGTGTTAAATTTTGAGAATAATAATTTTCGTGTACTTCCTTTCCTCGTATTAAGCAACTCAATGGTATTAACTCCAAACGCATTAGGTTTCCATAAAAATCCACAACTTATGTAAACCTATTTGGTTTAAAATGCAGTAAGTAACATGATTCCTTACATTAGATATTGGATTTAAAAACACGTATGTTTACAACTGCAACTTAAAACCAGTAACGTCTTTGAGTTAAACGATATGTTAATAATACGGTTTGTAAAAGATTACGTTTCGTCTGACACAAAATGCAAATTACTGACGTTATTTACTTAGAAAAGGTTGTGGCCAAACGTCTACATTTTAATCTGGCAAATGTCAATCTGCAGATACGAGTAAAGTGTTGTCAACTTTTAAAGTGCGTTGAAGGCTTGGCACTGATTTATCTATGTATACAAAAAAATGTACCAAAGAGAAATTCCAACGAGTATATATGTTACTTATACATCTACACGTAGGTGAATTTTTCAAGTGGGCTTTCATGGCAAAATCCGGAACCAAAGGAGATAGGAAAAAACGCTCAAAGGAGTTTTGTGGCCGATTTTAATGAAAATTAAAACATATACTGTATTTCTTGTATAATTTCTGAAAGTAATGAGGTATGTCATTACAAACTCAAGAAAAGCCCTGTCTCCAAACTAGGATACCCTGTACTATAGTCGCTGTATCAGGGTCGCCTCCGCTTTGGAGTAATACTGTTTTAATTTTCTTCTCTTTTCTTTTTTTTTTTTTAAGGAGCAATTATTATGTTTAATTTTGTTTGAAATATATAATATTATGTAAATGCCATACATAATGTAATTAATAAGATTTTTTTTAATCAATACACTTATATATTTTTTGCTTTTAGTAAGTAAATATTTTCAAAAGAATAATAGCTGAAATTTATACAAGAAAAACAATAAAATATATTTATACAGTACAGTCTCATAAATACCTATTTAAGAAAAAAAAACTCTCACTGTATCTTTACCGATATTTTAATGGAGACCCACTAGAGGAGCCGAGTAGCGGAATTCCATAAATTATGTTATTAATTTATTAATGAATACAGCAAAGTCGCATTTCGAACGCTTTCTCTAATGCCTACTGCCTCGGTGGATACAAAGTATGTGATGGATGAAGGAAAAATTATTATCACTGATAACATCTTGTTTGAATTGCAGGCTAATTGAAAATCAAGTACAGTTGAAACAGTTATTTAAAGAAAGAGAAAATAACATCTACTTTTAATGTGAAAAAAAAAATACAGTTTCAATTCCTGGCTTTCAGCTGTCCTGGGGTACCACCACTTTTAAATGTAACATCCGTGAAGTGACCTAGTCGCGTTTTAGATTAGCCGAGTATTATAACTAGAGTAGTATGCAGTGTCAAAATAGACAGTGTATATTCGCGCATCAAAATTATCGTTGCATCCGCTATGCTGGCTTAAGGAGACGAATGTTACTAAATAATAAATTGCGTGGATATCAACACAAATCTAATTTTAATATTCGCGTAACTATTCGTTATTCTTCATACATGAACTAGGCGCGTAAAACTTAAAAACAGGCAATTCCCGTAAATCGATTTTATAATAACATCGATTCCTTGATCATCTATAAATGCCTATAGATTATCACTTTCAACAACGCCCTTGATTATTCATTTTTACTACGTTTCATAAGAATTATGAACTTTATTTTAGAGATCCTTAGGCATCCAATTGCTTGATGAAAATGTATAAATTGTATATTAATATTTGTGGGTATAGTTGACTCTCTATGATGGATTGACAGACGTAGTCATGATAGATCGGTGTTGAGAACTTAAATTACGAACCCATTAAGTGCGAAAGACACCTCATATCTTCATAGAATACAATTTATTACATCTCTATTAAAACCTCCATTCTTGAGATGATGGTTTAGTAATAGTGCGCACGTTTTTGATCGTAAGTGGTATGAAAAATGAAAAGCATTCAAAGAATACAAGAAAGCAGTTCTGTAGTATATTCAATTATATTTTAATCATTGTTTGTTATTTTTTATAGTAGCCCAGTACGTGACAATACTCCACCAGATGTTAAGCTAGAATGCGGTCCATCAGTAGAAACAATTGCTACCACAGAGAAATTTCTGCAGGCAGCAGTCGCTTCCAGGTTGTCTACACTTCTCTCTACTTCCAACTGATCTAATTAGGGTTGTTAACATTTTTTCCTCTGATAGTATTTTCTCAAATTTAGGTATAAAACCCAAGAGTTTTGAATCTTTATAATTCGATTTTACAACTCCATAATATGGCTTGGGATAGACTTTATTAGTAAAAAATCTGAAATACTTATAGCAAATAGCCACCAGTCTAATACTTTTATTTTTTTAAATATTTGAGAACTCCCGTCCTGGAGTAATTTCAAGTGATTTATTGCGTTTTGGAATTAACTTATTTCACGACACGACTCTGATGCGGTGGTTGCAAAGCTTTCAACTCCGCCCGCGTTCGAGTTAGTTTGAAATAACTAAAATGCACGCGAATGTAAGCCGCATGAAATATTTTCTTTTAAAAATGGTAGACAGATGGATGATGGTTATTTATAGCACGTCACAGAACTCTTGTCTAGATAATTATGTATATTCATTGTTCTTTTTTCAATCCGTCCCAAATATGGCAGCAATGGACTTAATCTTTTCTTTTAATCTAGAAATCGTATAATAGTTTCTAGAATTCCTTGTGCCTAAAGCGAAGTTTCAAATATGTATGTAAGCAGATATCTTATCAAAATTAATATTCCCCATAAAACTTAATGTTATGTAGGTAGGGTCGATAATTCTTACACCCACAGCACGGCGTTATGCAATTAAATAAGCCATACCTAGATGTATAGAATTCTTAAAAAATGCTGATGTTAAAAGATCTCCTTTTTTGAACTTTTATTGAAATTGTAAGGAATAAACAAATCTTCATAAGGTTTGCCTAATTTGCCTCGTTCGTTCAACAATATTGGTTTATATTGTTGAATTTATATATTGGTTTATTATTTCCCCATTTAAACAAAAAATCATCTCACATAATTAATGGGAGTTTATTTAAATGCATTATAATCCCGGAATCCATTTCAAAGTGAATTATAGAAGCCAATTAAATAGATTTATGTAATTCACCTTCAGTAATAATGGACTTATTCTCATACAATTTAACATAAGAAATATACCTAGCTCGATAGAAACAATAAATTGTGAATCCAATTATCTATTAGGAATCATTGACATCTGGCATTTGAGAATGTACAGCACCAATGAGTTTCATGTTATAATCCTAAGTAATTTATTATAAAAGAAACCAAGAGCCAATAATATTTCACAAAGATAAGCTAGCATTTATGAGCTGTTGTTGCTGCGGTCCCACATAGTATTATATTTAATCAAAGGCTTTAAATAATAATACTGAAACTCTCATTGGTTGTTTCATGGTATGGAGCTGAATGATAGATTTATTCTAAGGTTTTAGCGTCGTAGTATATTACTTTTTGTTGACATTCCCGACAACAAAGGCTATTAATTTGTTTGTGCATTCCTTGGTGTACTAGAGCTTACGTTTTACGTGTAATTTTCTTGAACAGATGTCTTTCTTAATGAATTTTGATATTCATTATTTATCTTTTTTATGTTTATGCTTTAATGAAATTATTCCAAATTAAATGTTTGTCATTTTTGTATTTCTTATCATAAAAGTCAGTTTATTGAATTTTCCAAGTGTTGTTACAGTTAAGATTGTAAACGTAAAAGTATGTGAATGCATCAGTTAAAGTAAGAAATAACTGATACCGTAACCGCTTTTTTAATGTACCTAGGTAGTTTGTAAGCAACGCGTTGATGTCTTTTCATAGTAAAATGTTTTCTTCTGATTATCCAGAAAATCCTTGTTATTAATCTATATTAGCTTTATTAGTAGTTTATAGAGATTAAATAATTTTTCAAAATTAGTTTTATTAGTTTTTTATTCATATCTAAAAATTTAAAGGTTGTTATAACAGAATATAAACAATAAAAATTTAGTTTAAGCCTCTATCTCCAAAATTTTGCAAAAATGCTAATTAGATTTTCAAAAGTAGGTAGGTAGTTATTAGAAATCACAGCTTTCACTTATAAAAAAAAGTTCAAAATTTCATATTTAAAGCAGTTGGTCATCGTCACTAAATACGAGAAGAAAACCAACATGCAATTTTACAATCCAATCAAACGAAATCAGTACACGATCGATTTAAAACGAATACACTACCGTTTCATTTCATCTCGACTCTTTGGCACACTTACCTCAAATCTATCAAGTTGTTACGAACGAAGGGGATACTTTAAGTTCAAAGTCACAATTGTGTCACTAGTCACTGCTTGTTTTGATGTTTTAGGGTTGTGCACGTGTTTGTACGCGGTGGGTCGTCGGTGAGATCGACTGCGTTCGGTTCGTAGTCCGCGAGCGACTGGCGAAGAGGCTGACATGCCGCGCCGCCGAGTCTCCGAAGCACCTGACCCGCCCGGCCCCCGCGACTAGTGCGCCAACCTGCTTCATGTCGATGAAACCTGCTTCATATCGATGAAAGTACGGTATCGACTGTTGCCACTGAGAACAGCTTAACGCTTTTGTGTGCTTACGACTGAAAGTTTCACAAACATTCTTAGCTTGCGATTAGTAAGTTTTCATCCAAGTTTACTCTGTAGATCAACTCGTAATAAAAATAAGTACTCATTCTTAACATAAGAATTCGATAATTTATAGTATTTATTTAATCAATCACCTATTTAATTATTAAACGAATATATTAATTTATTATTTGCATCGCTCATTTAGACCTCCGGGATTTAAGTAGATAATTTTTATCGATACCTATAAAATTTTACATCACTATCATAGGTAAACCATACACTGACTGATCAAATTAATTACCGCTTCATCTCGAAGCGCTGTGGCCAAGCTACAACTCTCGAAAAACTCTCCCCTCCTATTCTAACACATATATAAGAAAAAACTAGCGAATTTTGTCTATCTCTCTCACACGCGTACAAAAAATGCTAAGAATCTTCAGACAGCAGCGCGTGCCGAGGAAATGTGAAACAGTGAACATTTCACCTGATGTCTGCGGCTAAGCGGTACGCATGTCATTAACGAGCTCTACTCTTGAAATTCATTCGAATGTTAATCGAAATCATTAATATTATTTTAATAGATACAATCAATATTAGGTATATATTATGAAAAATCTATATTTAAAGAAAACGACCCTAGTATATAAATAGGAAATTATTTGTCGCAGAAAATGAATTAAGAAATTCTAAATAATTGCAACTAAATAATGTAGCTTGTCATTTATAAAACTAGGTACACTGTGCTTACTATCAGGCCAATCAAGGTTATAAACAATATTATAAAAAAAGTTGCGGCATTATAAAAAAAGAAATAGACCCCGAAAAATAAACAAATCCAGTATTTTAATATTTATACTTGTATAAAGATAAACAAACATATCAGAATAAGGTTGTTGCGGTTATGAATGAATGACAGATACCTAATCAACGCGGAGGTAATCGTCTGTTCCGTTCTACTTTATTACAGTCTTTGAAAGTTGCAAAAGGTGATGTTTGTTTACTGTTTACTACGCGCGTATGTGGTTTTTTATGACAGACGTTTTGGCTTCAATGTCTTTATTTGTAATGTCGCGGTCGGCTTTACATATTAGCCAAGCCCAACACTCTTTGATCTTAATAGAAAAACCGTCAATACGCGGATCTCTAGCCATAATATGGGCCAACATACCAAGATGACCAAAACTGGGGGAGTCTACATGATGGTCAAGACTATTCGCCAACACCATTGACTCACATTGGCTAATGTGTGGAATTCCGAATTTCAATTTAATAGCTATTTAGGTCTACTCTCCGTCGTGTTTAAATCATTTACTCACGCCTTGTTTCCACTGGGGTAGGCAGAAACTATGGAGCGCCAACGACTCCTCTATCTACTTACTATTACTCCCCTCATGCATGCACGTCGGTTGAGGGTGCTCCTCATCTGACCTATTTAATATGAATTAAAGTGTGTTCACTGTTCATAAGTAGATAATATATTTTTTAAAATAAAAAATAACGAATACTAAGCAAGTATAACTAATTTAGACCCGTAATACACAAGGTTTTTAGAAACATTATTTTGTATTTATATATTATGACTAGTTTTTAACCGACTTCCAAAAAGGAGGAGGTTATATGTTCGTCGCGTATGTTTTTTTTTAACCGACTTCCAAAAAGGAGGAGGTTATATGTTCGTCGCGTATGTTTTTTTTTTTATGTATGTTCATCGATTTTTTCTAAACGGCTAAACCGATTTCAATGATTCAAATTGTACTGTGTTAAGCTGCATCCCATAGTGGTCCCATATATTTTTCTAAGATGCACAGTGTGTAGTTTTTTATTAAAACGGGAAAAAAAGTCAGTTTGTAAAATTTTTTTGCTCCGATTTACTTGAATTTTGGCATACATACTTTACAAAATAAATAATGAAACACGTGTTACAGCATTTCTTGAAATTCAACCCCTAAGGGGGTGAAACGGGGCAAAATGGGTTGAATTTTATCTTAGTCAAAATTACTTGAAATTTGACATACATACTTTACAAAATAAATAATGAGACACGTGTTACAGCATTTCTTGAAATTCAACCCCTAAGGGGGTGAAACGGGGCAAAATGGGTTGAATTTTTTCTTAGTCAAAATTACTTGAAATTTGGCATACATACTTAACAACATAAGTAATGAAACACGTGTATCAGCATTTCTTAAAATTCAACCCCTAAGACGGTGAAACGGGGTAAAATAGTATGAATATTTTAAAATCGGATTTACTTGAAACAGCAGAAACGCTTTACCACATTAACAATGAAACTTGCGTTTCAACCCCGAAGGGGGTGAAACGGGATTAAATGGGTTGAATTTTTGCCAGATTTAATTAATTCTTAGTATATTTGGTCTACACATAGCAAAAAAAAACGAAACATGTATTTCAGCATTTCCCGAAATTCAGCTTGAAAGGGGGTGAAAGGGGTTGCACGAGTTTCTTTTTGTTAAATTTATTTAATTTGAACTACGCTTAGTAAATGTACGTTTATTAGGGAGTTTTTGCTGTTTTTGGTCCGCTACCCTAAAAATGGTAAAATAAAAAACCTTTTCAAAAAAAAAGTTGAACCAACTTCAATAAACACTAAAAGCACTCAAAAGTGAAAAATAATGTTTCACAAGAGTATCAATACCAGTATACCAGCAGTAAGCTATACCAATTCAAAATTTCAGAATAGGAATTACACTTGGATACCTTCCTAGATATCAAGTATATCTAT
The DNA here is from genome assembly GCA_948150575.1 of Tinea pellionella. Lineage (NCBI taxonomy): Eukaryota > Metazoa > Arthropoda > Insecta > Lepidoptera > Tineidae > Tinea > Tinea pellionella. Next base: position 2,511,224 of record OX411253.1, read on the forward strand.
AAACGTTTGCTTGGCACCTACTCCAAAAATGTGGTAGGTATGTGGACAATTAATTTGTACATAATAAACACCTATTAGTGTTTATGTTTATGACTTTGTGTGTAGATACTCTTGTGAAACATTATTTTTCACTTTTGAGTGCTTTTAGTGTTTATTGAAGTCGGTTCAACTTTTTTTTTGAAAAGGTTTTTTATTAGTGGCTAACTTCATGACCGTTTGTTCTGTGATTTTTGAAAAAAAAATTTGTTAAGGGGATATTAGATGACATATCCTACAACTTTTGTTCCCGAACCGGATGGAACGGACTTTCAAAACATGGCGAAGTTTAGCTGAGATCATATGGACCCCCTCTATACGTATAAAAAAAATCTCTTTAAGAGATAATTAAGCGATAGATCAACGGGGCAAGTGCTCCATAATGGATGTCAGTCCATCAGTCAGTGAGTGATAATACAGATTTATATAATATGATTTTATTATTATATTTCAATTGTAATTAAAGAAAAAGTAAAACACTACCGGCTCAAAAATACAGACCTTTATTTCTTATATATTCTTATATATTATAAATGAATAAACTTTGCTTAAATATATTTAGATTGTTATGAGTTTTCAGTTTCTTTAAATCTGTAACAAAGTATGAGAATATATTAAATATTTGAAAAAAGATTTAGTTTTATTATTAAAGATTTGGCAAGACATTTAACAAGAGGAGTGTACATTGACAACCTGGATGGTGCACATTCATCTTCTTAAGCCAGTATAGTGGAAGCAACTGCTGCCCACAGATATTTATTTGTGTTGTTTCATGTTTCATTCATCAACAGAATGTGGCTTAACATCAAGTGGAGTGTGATATTGGGCTACTATAAAATAACTTACTTGCAAGAAGTACAAGTATAGAAGACAGTTTGTCCTTCATCAGCTGATCGTAGTTGTAGTGTAGCATATGACATACGATCGTTGCCACATTTAGGGCATTTCCTTTCTACCACAGGTCCTTCAGCCCCATCATTAGTTTCAGTGGGATTTACATTTGATGAAGTCACTGTGTTAAATTCTACTGTATAATTGAATTTGATGTTTGTGAAGCCTGTAGAGTAAATTTAACTTTGCGTTAGACATTATTCTTGAGATTATATTGTTGATCTTATGCCGGCCTTCCACTGCAAACATAGCTGGCTCCATAATGACTCCATTGAGCTCGCAATGGTAACTTCATAGAAATACTTCCACTGTAAAAGAGTGAGCGGAGTGGACTAAGCGGAGCTGAGCAAGATAGTTTTGCCTTCCATCAGGAAAAAGTTTCACGGAAAGTAGTTTTTTGTCTTCCATTGCAAGCAGGGAACCCTGTTCCGCTCGTAGTGGAAGGTGCATATTAGGATCCGATAATTTAATTGACTAATGTCAGAACTGCGATTATCAGTTTGATCTGAGGTCATATCGTCAACCTCGTCACCCAAATCATGGATGTATGATGCAATAGATGAAGCATTATGTGTTTTAGAATGTCATATGACCGCACTTCGCTTGATATTAAGCTAGAGTGCGATCCATGAATGGAGGTGACTGCTATCAGAGAAGGGGATCTGCAAACAGCAGTCGGGTCCGCTATGCCGCCTCGATGAGATGCTTCTTCACACTGCGCTTGAAGGATCCCATGTTTATACATTGACAACACTAATGAAAGTTTGGGATGACCTGTTCATTCCATTCTCAAGACATTAATGAACTACAGGATATATACAACCTATAAGTTATAAATATACTGGTGGCATACTAACACCACCACAATGGTGCTAAGCAAAATATATGTAAGACGACCCCTTAAAGAAGCTCATAGGGGCAGAAATTATTATAATTTAGTATTGTTGTAATTTTAAAAATAATTAAGATCGAATTAACGGTTAACTAGGCACTTATGGAAAATATACTTCCTAAAGTTGCTGCTGCCAACACTCTTATATATTATGTATGCGTGAGCAACCTATTAATTATTATTATTATTATTATTATTATTTTATATTTTGTTTCTTTCATATTCTTTTATATTTATGCATTTTATTGTTTCAATACAAACTACTTTCCATAACTATTTTATTACACCTCTTCCCTATCACTGCCCCTTTGCCACTTCCTGCGGTGTCAGCTGAAAATCAGCGCTCTGACATCTGCCAGAGCACATGCTGAGCTGATTTCCCTTTTGTCACCTCACCCTGTACATATCTAAAAACATCTGTACTTTGTGACAAATAAAATTTATTACTTTCGGGCTCCGTTCTCGATATTAGAATTTCACACATGTAGTCTCACTATCAGGCTAGCCGTCACGCACTATATTTTAGAGATAGGCACTAAAAATAGAGACAAAAAACAAGACACGTCCGGCACACCCCGCCCCTGTCACATCATTCACTTTTTCAGTGCCTCGCCGTCCGCACGTGAAATAAGTTTCTTACAATTTTAATTGTTTAACTTTAAATTAAATCTAAATTCTTTAACAAGAGGTATTTATTTAGTTGTAAATATTAATAAATCTTGTAACCCGAAAATATTTTCGTCTCGTTCGGCAAAATTTTATTGATCAATATAAGACATCACAGAATAAGAAATAGTGATTATAGGGTAAAGAATGACCCTATTACAACACAAAGGGATATTAGGTAGGTGAAATCAATTATTTGCAAGAGAAGTTAGAAAACTTAAATGAAAGATGAAGCGCAAGCGTCGCGTCATCATAGACAAAAGGACGCCACCGCGTGGCATTTCGCATGCCACATCGCCTAGTGCTGTCACTTCACCTCGAAAACAACAGAGTGAGTAAAGGAATTATAATCGTTCCGTAAATTTTAATATTTTACATGTGCATATTTTATATGTTAAACACATAATATTATTTATTATAATATTATAATATATGGCAATATTTTATATATATTTTTTCTTTGGTTGCCACATTTTTTTGTTATTCACTTCTCTTACAATGTGTCATGTCGGAAATTTTACAATTAATTTAATTTTGATGTTTCATTGGTACAAACATACAAACAGAAAAATTGTGCATATTATTTTAACCGACACTCGACAAAATACTAATACAATGTAGTAAATTATTATAAAGGTAATAGATAAGGTAGTATGAAGTAAATTATAACACAGTCAAATAAATAAACGAGCAATACAAATAAGTTTTTGCGCGACTACCCGCAATAGCCGCGCTGAGGAGCTATACAAATCAGTTATTTAACGATATCTAAGTTACCTAGCCGGTTAGGGAATTATTTACTTATAGTCATTGATATACAACTAGATATGCAACGACGCTCCCAATGTGAGGCGAGAGGAAATATGGCCGCAGCCACATTTAGGTTCTCTGCCAGTTGGTATTTGACTTGACGTAAGCCGAGATTGACACTGTCAAATCGTTTGAACGCATTTTTCATGAGGTTTGCTCCTCTAGTATATATCTCAATGCTTATAGTTATAAAAATGTATTATTAATATGGATTATTGAAGAAATAAAATAAATAAATTACTTTAAATAAATAAAGGCTTTCTAATTTCAATTTTAAATAATTGATGCTCGAATCTATCTATGGGATATTTTCATGTCTCTTTTTATAAATAAATAAAAATCTTGAGTACGATAATCGGACTGTCTAAAAAAGGGGCGTTCCACTTTCAAATTAAAATACTGAACTACGGATCTATCTGTGGGATATTTCCATGTCTCTTTTTATAAATAAATAAAAATCTTGTGTACGAAAATCGGACTGTCCAGAAAGGGATTTTCCACTTTAAATTTAAAACACTGGACGCTCGGATCTATCTGTGGGATATTTCCATGTCTCTTTGAATAAATAAATAAGAATCTTGAGTACGAAAATCGGACTGTCCAAAAAAGGGGCTTTCCACTTTAAATTTAAAATACTGGACGCTCGGATTTATCTGTGGGATATTTCCATGTCTCTTTGAATGAATAAATAAATTAATAAATCAAAATCTTGAGGACAAAAACGGACTGTCCACAAAAGGGTTTTTTGACTTCAATTTTAAAATACTGGATGCTCGGTAGATCCGAGGGATATTTCCATGTCTTTGTATATACATTCAATTACGTAAGGACTGCCCTACAGGATTTGTTTAAGGAAATTATCACCTTATTGTTATAGAAATGGATTATGGCTATTTGGATTATCATTTAATTCTTAAATCGAAAATCGGACTGCCCACATGGGGCTTTCCACTTTCATTGGAAAATACTTGACGTTCGGATCTATCTGTGGGATATTTCCATGTCTTTGTATTCACACATTAAACGGGAATATATGGTTGAATGTTACTTTACTATCCGTTTGATAGCGGTTAGCCCTGCCCTACCCTGGCGACTATTTAGCCAGAGCAAGCCGACGCACTCGCGTCAGCCGCCAGCATAACGAAGGAACGTCGTCCTTCTTGATGAGAATCAACTCAAGCTAGATGTGCCGCCTCCAAAAACACTGCTGGACTTGTTTCGAGTGTTCGAGCCGGCCCAGACAATTGAATCTGCAATCGTTGGCGATGGCAGAGGAATGAAATGGTCTTATAGTACTCTGAAATAAAGGGAATAAGGTCATCGAACGAAGAAGAGAATGAACACAGGAACTGCTAATTAATTTCACCGCAACTTGTAAGAACAAAGTTGATGACTGGTTGAAAGTAAAATGGGAGTTCCCTAAAAAATTTGTAATATGAAAAATGGACAGATTTACAGACGCTTCTTGAAGACTGTTGTAAAATGAGCGTAAACCTCAAGTGAGTTTCTATTGCGTCAAATGCGATCCTTAGAATAATTTTAAACGAATGGAAATTTAAAATAATGAAAAAACCGAAAAGAAGTTACTTTCATTGTCGCAAAATATTTCGAATACAAACACGATCAACAACAAGGATAATTGAATAACATAACTAGTAACGCGTTTCAATGAACACGTTTAATTAATAACGATTGAATAAAATAATATTTTAATAATTATTGTGAAAATTAACAATAAAAGTAAGTAATTTACTGATAATAAAATTAAAAATAATTTTGTTATTTCTAATCACTGCAACCTGCAACTGCAACCGTGGAAATCATATTATATCCTTGAGAAGTAACCAGCTATCGCGTTGAAATTAAGAATTATCATGATATTACGCGTATTAGCTACAAAATTCTTTTACATGACAAGTACTGCGTGAAGTACGACGTACCAAGTATGTACATACTCGTATATATATATATACGTATATATCACTTATTGTCTAGTTGACGAATATTCACCAGTAGTAACTGTAGCTAGCGTGCAAATACGTCTCGTAGCGTTATCTACATACAAGTATATAACATACAAGTATGTAACTTATAACCGTGTAATTTATAACTATATACTAATTCACATACAAGTATGTAACTTATACTGATAAATATCATCTTATCAGAGTAACAAGTCATCAATCAATTCTGCCACCAACCCTCAGTGGGCCACTAACTTGTAATTCTAGGAAAGGAACTAAAGATATTTAAACTAGTCATAGGTATGCTATTGTAAATGACGTGTCAATATGCAACGAGCATGTTACATCGGCCAATCAAATAAATAAATATATAAATTAATTCAAGTTTATTGGTAATGCATTTTGAATTTATGGCGAAATCTCATTTACTGACACAAATTCTAGCGTACGAATTAAAAATTTCAGTTTAAATTATTAAAATATTACAACTTATGGGAATGCCAGAAGTACACGCCGATACGCCATGGAAGCGCTCATTGATAGTTCTGAGAAAAATGCTGCTGAAAATCATTCCTGCAATAACTGAACTGTAAAATACCTGCAGTTCGATGTACAGAGAAGGAAATTATTATACGGAAGACGTATGGGGGCTTTGTTCCATTGCCTTCCCAGAATGGAAGAATTGAACTGTATGCGCATTGTAAGTGCTGTAAAACAAACAACTCAGTTCATAAACTGCTCAATAGATGGCGCTCTCAACTCGCGCTTACCCAAGTATGACAGTTGTACCACAATGCAAATATCAAATTCCGCAAGGATTTAAAAAAAAAAAAAAAAAAAACCTACGAATTTATTTTGTTAATAACTGTCATTTCAATTATGTTTGGACGTTCATTTATGAATTACGCTGGTTGTCGGGACGTCACTATTCTGAAGGAGAGTTCCGTAGTGCACCATAACCAGTAACGTGGATTCCTATCAAAAAATACTCCACTAAAATAATATATACGCTTAAAGGCGTTCAGTTGTCTCTGCCTATCACATTTGATTGATTGTACTGTAGTACAAAATTGGTTACCGAAAAATTGGTTATTTTGTCCATGCGCCAATGTTCTTGGATTTACACATACCTACAGTATAACAAAAGTGCCAAACTACAGTACACTAAATAGTTATAGATCTACTCTTGACAGTATTATCAAGGTTCTTATGACTTCCTTCTTGATCGAATCGTTCCGAAGCCACATTACTTTATAAAAAATAAAAAATAAATAAAAGTTTTAAAAAATAGTATTAAAAAAAAAAAAAAAAAAAAAAAAAAAAAACAAAACAAAACTTAAAGGACCCCATCGTTGTTCTACTTTGAACAAAATCGATTAATTATAGCCACATTGATAGTGTCTAATATTATATTAGGTTAATAATGACCCTAAATGTTATATCTCAACTACGTTGTTAATAATTTAAATATTACGAAAATGACAGAGTATTCCAATATTAATAATGACACCTCTGGTTAGGGCCAGAGGTACACCATTAGTACACCTAAAGTAATTAAAACGACAATTGCACCACATAAAACTCATAATTATTCCAAAAAGGGTGACTAGCATTATTAACCATAAACATTATTTAAATTTGGTTCACCAAAATATTCTGGGGATGGTAAATTAGTCTAATTCGATTTGTTCTTAGGAAATGAAAACATATAGTCACTTCTTAGACAATAAGCAGACGGATTCATCCATATTAGTGCACATTACTGCACATAGCACTGTACTTGCTGCCACTTACAGGGCGCTTAGGTCTTAAGCCGGCCTAGATGTTATCAGAAATACTGCAAGATGAACTGCAACTTCTGCAATCTTCACTAGGTAGAATTGTGCATAGTGATACACCACTCAACCGTATTTTTGCGGAGATTATTACGTTTTCAACACCCATTAATATTAAATTATAATATAGATCTTTTAATTACTGTAATATCATTTGTTTTTATGAATATCATATAATGATGATTAAGTTAAGTTGTATGATTACTTACTTAAAATAGTAAATGTCATTTTTTGACATATTATTATCTCTAAATGTCTACATGTGTGAAATTCTAATATCGAGAACGGAGCCCGAAAGTAATTAATGATTAAACGAACTTACCTGTACGTGAAGTTCAATCATAATTACTGGAAGGGCTCCGTTCGAAGATATTAGGTACCCTCCCGCCCTTTAAACAAGTTTAAACCCAGGTCAAAAAATGTAAACAGCTCAGCACTCTCCAAAGTGAATGATGTGACAGGGGCGGGGTGTGCCGGACGTGTCTTGTTTTTTGTCTCTATTTTTAGTGCCTATCTCTAAAATATAGTGCGTGACGGCTAGCCTGATAGTGAGACTACATGTGTGAAATTCTAATATCTTCGAACGGAGCCCTTCCAGTAATTATGATTGAACTTCACGTACAGGTAAGTTCGTTTAATCATTAATTCTATTCTATTCTATTCTATTCTAATGCGTCCGACCACCACTGAGGTGCCGATTTAACTTCTACAGGTTATATATATCAAACACTCAAGTATGAAAAAACTTGGTACTTACTTTCAGGGTCATACTTAGTTTTACATGAGTAACACATAACATTCCCATGTGGCCCTAATAATGGAAGTATAGATCCGCATTTAGCACAAAACGCAGTAGTAACTGAGAAAGGGCTGTTCTCCATGATTTACGTGTTTATGAATGAAAAAGAATACTAAATAAACTATTATTGTTAACTCTTGTTGTGTCTCGCAAATATATAAAATATTGTTGACTGTGTGAACTTGAATGGCTTATAAATTAATTCGCTTTCTAGTTTTGAGTGCATACTTTTAGGTTATTTTTTATAATCACAAAGAACATCAACATGATTTTGACAGTATAATAGTTGACGCTATTGACAGTTATTGCCACAGAATATATAGAAATCAGATCTGCTAAGTTATCCGTAAAGTGGCGATAATAGGAACTACGGCTTTTGAAATGCGATTCAAAGCAGAACACGTTCCTAGTGGACACAGTTTGATAATAAATAAATGTTCTTAATTATTTAGTAGGTAATCGAATTTTTCCAATTTGTTTGTCGACGCCGCACGTCGATCGTTACTGAATACTATAACAAGTATACCAAGGAGAATTGTCCCTGCAAGTATAAAATAACAACATTAGCAAATCTAATACTACTTAACTCACGCCCTGTGAGTAACTGGGATAGGCAGAAACTATGGAGTGCCTGCGGCTCCTCTCTCTACACCCATTACTCTGTCGGTTGTAGGTGCTTCTCACCAGACCCTTTATGAGCAGTTCACCAAGTTAACCAATCTAGCTGAGAAAGGTCTTCTTAAGAACACACTCTTCCGACACTGCCATCCACTTTTACGCAAACATATTTTGGTTAAATCTAGTTTCATCCATCCTTTCCAAATGTTCGAACCACTTTAGCATATTTCTTTCCACTCTAGCATCTGTAAATTCTGTCTTAATAAAAAAAATAATAACGATGCAATAGCTGCTCTTTGGTGATTTATTATTTGTCTCTGGTCAGATGGCGTCGCGATGTTGTCTCTGGTCGCGATCGGACGGATTAGTTGTTTTGGTTAGTATTTATATGCGGTAGTATTTTATTGCAGTTTTTTTTCTTGTTTTTGGTCTTAATATAAATTTTTGAAATATCCCTAAACAGATTCTGGTCATCTTTTAGCACAATCGTAACTCGTTCCTTATAGAATGGAGGAACAAATGGATACTTCAGCCGTGGGCTATTCAGTTGACCAAAATGTTTTGGATGAGGCGCCAAATTCTACATTCCCACTCCAAGCTGCTGTGACTTCGGGAGTAGCAGCAACTGAAGGAGGCGGGTCCGGACCTACCAGTAGTGAAAAAAGGGAAGAGTTTTCGGTAGAGAAAGTTTTAGATAGAAGGGTGAAAAACGATAAAGTGGAATATTTGTTGAAATGGAGAGGCTATTCTGAGTAAGTGATGAAATTTTTTTTATAGTAATGTTTTAATAATTTTAATTGTGTTACAACAATAATAATAGTAGTTGTACAAATGTACAAGTCTAGCGGTAACCACCTCCGCTAACCTTGCTAAATTGTGACTGGTACTAATGTAACTTTGATATATGTACTTTGGTCGCAGTGCCTATAGACACTATTAAAGAGTGGTAGGCAGATGATGTTTATATGTCCAGTCTGCCGTCCTAGTAGTACCACCACTTTTCATAACACGCAACACTGTTTTCTACTGATTGGCACACAGATAAAACACGGTCATCGTCACTGTCTATGCTCTGCAATATGTCCAAACCTGAATAAATCTTTGAAAGAACCATTTTACCGCAAAATTTGAAATTCACGTAAAAACGATACCGGGATCGCGTAAAGTGGGTTGTTACTGTAACATGAATAATTATTTTAGTGAAGATAACACTTGGGAGCCTGAGGATAATTTGGATTGTCCAGAACTTATATCTGCTTATGAAGAGGTTCGACTCAGAAAGGAACGAGAGGCAGCTGCTGAGGAGGCAGAAACTCCAATACCTGTTACACCTACTACTCCTTCAATTCCAGTTTCTGAAGAAACTCCTAGTACAAGGAAGCGAAGTAGACGTAGCGAGAAAAAGAAAAGAATAGAGGTTTGTAACAAATTAATCTTAAGAGTGGTAGGCAGACTGATGATGGTTATTTGTCCAGTCTGCCGTCCTGGGGTAGTACCACCACTTTTGAATGTAACACCTGTGAAGTGACCTTGTCTCTTAAATTTATAATTTATGAAAATGTTTACAGGAAATCGATAAACCAAGAGGAATTGCTCGCGGTCTCGTACCTGAGAAAATATTGGCAGCACAATTGTATAATAGTGTTACCTATTTCTTAGTTCAGTGGTAAGTTATTTAAAAGATTTTTTTTTATAGCTCGGCATGTGACAAAACTCTACCTGATGTAAAGCTAGAGTGAATGGAAACAACTGCTACTACAGAGAAACCTGTGCGGGCAGCAGTCGCCTCCACTGTGCCAGCTTGAGGAGACCAGCATGTGCCATCTAGATTGACAGTGCATACTTCTTTCGTTATACCCGGCTTTCAAACTATTCCCAAAACTCGACAAGGTCGTTTCACGGGTGTTACATTTGAAAGTGGTGGTACTACCCTATGACGGCAGACTGGGCTAATAGCCATCATCACTCAGCCTACCACTCTTTAATAGTGCCTATAGGCACTGGGCGACCAAAGTACATATAACAAAGTTACATTGGTACCAGTCAGGATTTAACGAGAATTTATTGTTTAGTGTTACAGTATATTTTTGTATGAGATTAGGCAGGCGTCGAATAGGCAGAATAATATTTAAAAATTAAAATATATACTTTTTTTTTCAGGGAAGATTGCTTAGAATATGATGTAGTTCCAAGCAAAGAGTTGAACGAAGCTTTCCCAGAATTTGTAATCAGTTACTATGAAAGTTGTTTACCATTTAGTGTACGACATATAGCTGGAAGAGTTCCCCGATTCGCTCGGGAGGTAATGTTTCTTATTTATATTGTTTGATTTTTAGTTCTGCAGGGATAGTCAGAGGCAATCCAATTCTACAATCGTTAAACACTTCCAGGTCTGTGAGCGTAACTTATGTTGTCCATTTTTTTTTCACCACGACGTAGAATGCACTTAGTCTGATATAAACCTAATTTGTCCATGAACGGAAACAACTGCTACTACAGATAAATTTCTACAGACAGCAGTCGCCTCCGCTATGCAGGCTTGAGGAGACGAATGTGCATCATCCAGATTGTCAGTGCACACTTCTCTCAATATACCTGGCTAATTCAATACTGATTTTTAATTAGAGGAATTTATTTTTCGCATCCATTATTTGCTTTATACACTATGAACCTAGATTCATTAAAAGAGAATTCGTAATAAAAGAAAAATTAAAAGGAATTCAAATTAAAAAAAAAAAAATAAAGAAATAAAAAAAACTTAGGAAAACACAATTAATTATATTAATTTTATGTTACACAATTAATTCTATGTTTAATATGATGCTGATAATATTATTCCAGCTATCACCTTTACCAATGTCAGAGCCGCCTGCGCAGCCTGAAGAGACACCTACAAGCAAAGTTACCACAAACACGACCATAGAGCTTGAAATTACAGAAATGATGGATGATGAAAAATGTAAAGGTAAAAAAATATCTTCATTTTTGATACCAAAAACAGTACACAAACGGTGTTCTAAAAATAGTGGATTAATTATTAATTTTTGTGTTGCTTTTATAGTACAAAATTAGGCCAACAGTCCACAGAGGCGTCGTGTCATTATTTTGTACGCCCGCTTCGAAAATACCAGGAGTTACAGATACACTACATATTATGTAAATTGTTTTTTATTTATTTATTCAATTAAATGCCTATGCGTTAGTTACACAGAGATTATCCTTCTGAGTATCCGTTTTTTAATTCGTGTAACGTTTGATCGGGTTTATTACCCCGAAATGGAATTAGAGAACAAAAATTTAAACAAATTGTATGCACATCTTAAAGACGTAAAACAAAATAATGCTAGTAATACAACTAGATATGCAATAACGCTCCAAATGTGACGGAAGAGAAAAGATGACCTAAAAATGACTGCATTTTTAGATTTTCTGTCAGTTAGCATCCGGCTCGAAGGACCATGATGCGGCTCCAGGATGCTGTTATGCTGGCACCGAGAGGTCGTTGTGGAGGTCAAGAAAAAATGCGTGCGCACAGTGTGATAATTTAATGCCAACTGATTTACATAGATGATCGGCACGGGCCGAGCGAACGCGCGCTTCAATGTGGCGCACAGCCGCATGGTGTCGCTGCCGTCGACGCTTGTCGACAACATTATCAAATCGTTTGAATCCAAAAGTAAAATATTACTGCAATAAAATCGTGCAATTTGTATTTTTTTTCAGTGCTAGCAATAAGGCCGAGGAGGTCTAAAACTGGAAAATGTTGACTATCCATGAAGTGTCACTTTGCTGTGAAATTTCTTTGTTTTTTTTTGGTCTCGAAAATCATTGAGGTGGTGAAAAATTCATACATCTGACATAAAAAAAGCGTAGACTGCAAACGATTTGACAATGTTGCTGTCAAGTCAGATACTAACTGATAGAGAACCTAAACGTGGCTGTGGCTATGTTTTTTCTCGCGTCACATTGGGAGCGTTATTGCACATCTAGTTGTATATATTGATGTCTAAAATCATTGCAGTTTATACAAAATTGAGCCTACAAAAAGCTCGTCCCCTTTTAAAATTTTGAGTGGCTCTAACATACATGTTCTTATTGTGTAATATTTGTATGAATATTATAATTTCAGATGAACCTCAGGAATCGCAACCGCAAGGGAAAACTATTGAACGGGAAGCCACGCCCATTGAATTAACTTAAAGTAGCGCCTGACAAGTTAATTAAGGATAATGGGTTTTATTTTATTTTTCTGTCCATGTTTTCATGTCTAGAAGGCTCCTAATCGAATGATAGTTTATTTTTTGTATTATTAAAACCTTAAGCAGCCTGTCAAGTTAATAAGGATAGATGAATTGATTTTTTTAATTATTATTTTGTCTTGAAAATGTATGCCTTTTTTTAGAATTAGTTCATAACAAAGATTACTTCAAATTTTTTAGTATTAAACAAAAAGATTCCATATACGAGTAATATGAATTATTTGAATACAATTATTTCAAACATATAAATTGTTTTATTTTCTATTAATCTACTGATTATTACTGATATTATCCTTTCACATCTAATCCGGTAAAACATGGCTTGCATCCTAGAAGGATACAGGCTACTGAAAACTTGTATAGAATTATAAACATCATCAATTCTGACCGGTACCAATGTAACTTTGTTATATGTACTATTAAAGAATGGTAGGCTGACTGATGATGATTATTAGCCCAGTCTGCCGTCCTGGACTAGTACCACCACTCGAATGTAAGGTTTTTTTTTCTGAATTTAAAATTTAGTTTATTTTTTTGTTCCTTTGCACGAGCTTCTTGTGACAGTCTTCTAGTCTTATGCCTTGAGCAAGTGTATGCTAAATCCATGCCTATACCAATAAAAGTATAGGAAATTACGGGCAAACTAGTCAGACAAAAAAAATAAAACAAAACACTTCGTTTAATAAATGTCATATAATTGTAATTCTTATACTAAATTCCCTGTAAAATAATACAAGAGGCGTTCGCATAATGTCGACATAGTGCGAGTAAACTTATAAAATATAAATGCTTTGGTCTTTTATTTCTTCTCATACTCGATATTAAAGTATGAAAATAAATTAACTAATATAGCTGTTTGAGAAGAAGCATTATTATTGTTTTATTTTTTTTTTAAAGGGGACGAGATTCTTTGTATGGGAAATACCTAAATTTATTTCTCATAATCTCTATATTATAGTGGTAATATTAATTTTATGGTGTCTAACCGGAACAATAAATAATATATTGAATTCATAATTCCTGTTAGAATTTTAAGTAATAAATTAATTATTATTTTTATGTGTATGTAACATGATCAATGGACGTTAGGGACCCACAAACGACGATCTCCTTTAGAAGCTATTTCTACTAATAACGTGCGCCGAAAATTGCACTTTATTCCATCTACAAAGTTTTGAATTGGCATGGCAATGATTTATACAACAGCTTCTTATCAATCAGCAATAAACAATATCTACAACTTATTAAGGAATGGCGATATAGACCCTAAATCTTCACAATCTGGTATCAATTTCCCTTTGAATTTGATACACGTGTCAGCGCAAAGTTGTCCTTCAAACCAGGGGCCGAGCATCTTTTTGCATTGCGCACAGTTCTCTATACAAATGCCCATCGAATCGTAGCCCGTTGCTGGAAAGACAAAAAAAAGTTAAATGCATAGATACAGTACATTCTTATCTGACCCGCTGAAAGGCGTTACGCACCGCTTCGCGTCTCACAAGTGCGGTTTCAGTTTTATCGCTTTTAATTCGCCGCAACTGTCATTTAATTACAAGCCGCCGTTAGGTTATACTTTTCGCTAAAGGGCCAGATAGGTTTGTATAACTTTACTTAACTAATTTTAAAGTTGCAATTGTAATGATTATGAAAAATATTTTTATTGTGAGTCATAATTTAGTCGATTCAACTCTCGACAATGCAATTTGTTTACTTTTTAAGTGCTTTCGATGAGTGAAAACAACTTCCATGTTGACAGTGCAAACTCCTCTTATAATACCCGGCTACTTTCAAACTGATCCCGAAAGTGGTGGTACTACTAGGGTTGCCATAATTTTTTTTTTCAAAGGATTAGTATTTTTAGAAAATATAGTGATTTATGGATAGAATAACATAGAAATTAAAATTATGTATTATTTGATTCCCGTCTGTAACCACTGCAGTGTAATTGACAAAATAGTATACTATAAACAGTAAACACCATGTTTTAATTAAAATAAATCTTTTAAAATTGAAAGTTTGGTCGAATAATTTGACAAGGATTTAGTTTTTTATGTTTCCTGGCAATGGTTTAGTTCTCTCCGAAACGTTTCGATACTATATTACAATCGCAATTTTTAAAAATTTATAAAAAAAGAACAAAGAAATTATAAAAGTTATCCAGAAATGTCGACTAAATTAATCTATATTATTTGAAAAATATGTAAAAAAAAAATACAACTTTCACCAGATTTACCTTCCCAATTGTCATTGATACAATATATTTGCGAACTATATACTTATTTATTCAACAGTACAGAGGCTCGGAATACAGTACGGTTGGCAATTCTAGGCCTGGGGTCAGAAATTGCTTTTTTAAACATATTTTATAGAGACTAATAATGTAATATACTAATGGTGCATTCTAACCTAATCGACTAAATGAACTAAATCAATAGAATCAGGTAAGATCCCACTCAATGTCTACATAATATGTACCTAGGTATGTATAGCACACGAATTTTGTTCATTATCATTGTTGCGACAAGTCACGTTCATCCTTAATCTTGCAACTTTAGGGGTCTTTGTGTCAAGTGTAAGCGGCTAAGGTGAAATTGCGTAACATCAATGTAGCTTCGGCGAAAGTAAACCGGTCAAATTGGATTGGGGTCATTGTCTACACATATTTATGGCACTGCTTAGTATGACTCACTATTTTGCAGATTCATAGGGCAAACATTGGTAACATATTGAATATTTTCTAATAATAAAACTGATTTAATTTGCCAGGGTTATTCGCTCGCGGTCGTTCGACCGTGAGTGACAGTGTCATATGGGGGGCACTGTTGTAGGTTCTGGTCTTTGATCGGGCGCTCCCTTAGGTGGATACCACCCTGAGGTACCCCGACGCGAACCAAAACCAGCAAGGCGGGTCTTTCCTCTGATCACACTGCTTTCAGAGATGACCTGAGTGAGAGGCCACCCTTCATCGCGTGGGCGGAGGCGGTAGCGGAGTAGCAAGCGTTATCTTCTTCGCCCCGAGCCAAGAGCGGTAGTCCCGGTGTTGGACTGCCGCTCATTTACTTGGCTGATCTGAGGTGGGGCCTAACGGCCAAGCGTTAGATCTAATCTTCACGTTTTTTGTCGAGTTTTGGGAATATGGTAGAAATGTAGCTTCTCCTGAAACGCGACAAGGTCACTTCACGGGTGTTACATTCCTAATAACCACCATCAGTCTGCCTACCACTCTTTAATAGTGCCTATAGGCACTAAGCAAACACGAGTCTCATTGATCGTGAGTTCACGCGTCTTACCGCTAGACCACGTTCACACTCGTATTTAGTGGTGAGATTTCGGCCTACAACGAGGTTTCCATGACTATCGCGAAATTCTAGATTCGAAAAAAGCTGGGAACAATATGTTAAACGACCAATGCCATAATATGCAATAATTAAAAACAAAAAATTGATTTTAGACCAATATTTATGCCGTAAAACAAATTTAAAAAATTAAAAACACCTATATGTATTGTGTTAGGGAGCTTTAGGCGGGAATCTGAACACAATAATTTATTATATTAAAAATATCTTGTTTATTTTTATTGCTATATCGAGTGTTCATTCATATTAAACTAACTTTTAAATTAAATAGAGCTAGTTTTCATATTATTTATTACTCCAATCACATATCTACATAATATTCCCGAAAATATATGGTCACAAACAATAAATAAGCTTTAAATCCGCTTAGGTATTAGGCAACTTTGTTATCTGTCTATTCACAGATGAATTGCGAAATATCTCGTTTGTATTTTACCTACATAGATTTGCACCAACAATTTGCGGATTAAGATCTTTACAGAATCAGACTGCTTTTTGTAAGTGAAATTATATCCACTCTTACCGAATGCTAGACTAACAGAGTTATCTCATTTTCTATTAGAAAATAGTTTCTATTAATTTCTTTAGTTAATGCTTGAATCTGTGTAATCAATATTTCTATACTAATATAAATGTGAAAGTAAGGTCCAATTATACCAGATGACTAGTACTCTCACGTTAAAGTAATGGTTAAAATTAAAATTGGCTTGCTTCAAAAAAGAACTGTCAGTCTTGACGTTTACTTTAACGCTAACCGTAACCAGCGAATTTTGACCGGTCAAAGTTAAAGAAATAGTTAAACCAATGTCACTAACGTCAAGTGTATGAAAAGAGGTCAAATATGTTTTACTATTATTTTTTCGGGAATGTACTCCTCATTACATCAGCCACCCTTTTATAGATATCGTTATGAATTTACACGGTGGTGCAACGCGTGTGGAGTAAAAGTAAACGTAACCGTTAAAGCCATCGTAAAATGTAACAGTCAAAGTAACTTTAACGGGCCTTTTGGTGCAATTGGACCTAAGGAAGGCAGCATTTGAAATATTAATCTCGTTCCCGCCAAAATTGCATCAAGACTCTTCTAACTTTTAAAATGCTATAGGTTTATTGAGAGTCTGTTTATATGTAAATAATTAATTATAGTGAATGTTAGTTCTTACCTATTGCTGGATTAGCCTTAACTTCATGAAAAGTCCCAAAGAATGCAGCTACGGACAACATCACAAGCGCTAAAATAATTTTACCGGCCATTTTCAGTTTTGTCTGTAAAACACAACAAATAGCGATGTTCAAATTAATATTTTGATAGGTACTTCTATTGGAATTAAAATCGTAATTATTTAAAAGAAAACATTTATTTATTTATTTATTGCATATCAGTTTTATTACATACGTAACTACTCACGCCTGTATTCCAATATTTAAGAGTACGTAGAACTTTAAATTGATTTATACTTTATTTAAGTTTTGCACAACATCATCCACTAAAATTGCCACTATTGAGACAAATCTAACACATAATATAAAAATGTACTAACAAATTGTCGAAAGTACGAACGTGCGTTGGTCCATAAATTTCGTCGCTGTTATGGGCAATACTGCCTTTGGTGGGGATCGCAGACCGCGTTATATGGCCATTCACATTACGAGACTGGGGGAAGCCCAGGAAATGGTATTACTTTTGCAAAACCTGCCGAAAGTTCTAATAGACGGCCAGGAAGTCGGCGGTTAAACGACTATGTTAATATGGATATTACTTCGTATTTAATTTAATGAAATTGACTACTTTTAATTTTAATAAAATATTTGGTAACATAGAAACAACTTGCTAAAAAATGTAAATAAAATAAAAAAAAAAAAGGTTTTTTTTAAAGGTTGTAGGTACTTAATACATGGTATATTGCTAACGAATATTTCGACATTTTCAAGGTAGATTGTTAGGTAAAACATTAGTTATTCAATTGCCGTCTTCATGTGCAATATTTTCGCAGTAAAATTCTATGATTCTCTTACACAATATTGTAAGAGAAAAAATAAATAAATTGAAAAATGTCTAAAAGTCTAAAGGAGAACTTTATCGATCTAAAGAACAAAATATTATCCATATTATTTTAATAATAAAACGTGTATTGGAAGCTGGTTGCCTTCAGTGAGCGCCCGAGGCACCCTGAATACCTATCTCACAGATGACACGCGACCGGACATTTGTGGGTGATACTGCAACACGCTACCATCTAAAAGCTTTTAAAATAACTATTACTATCATTGTTAAATGGTTTGAGAAATAAAATCCTTATTATTGTATAAAACGAATTAAATATTCTAAGTATAATATAGTATCTTACATTAAATATAAATTCTAATACGCAAATAATCTGCATTAAAATTATCGATGAATTAAATTCAATTAATAGATTATAATATTTAAAAGGATTACAGAATGGACCAACATTTAGGACTGTCGCCGGTAAACTTCCGTATAGAGGAACAAAAGTCAAATGTAAATAACCTGTACGTACAGCTATCACACTAAATTGTAAATGCATTTTACTTTCAAATTACATTGAAATATTAAAACATGTAGCTTTACATTTAAGTCTGACTACTGCATCAATGTACATAAATCATAATGGATAGAATCGTACATGTTTTATATCCGAATAATGCGATCAATGTAAGTACGTATTGTAATGTAAGACGCGAGACGGTTTCTGTGCTTTAGGAAGCGGATCTACTTATCGGGCGATCTGTTTTAAATCTTTATAATGAAATATTACTAGAAATAAATACTTCCTAATTAATTAAATAATAAATTCAAAATTCTGCCGGAATAAGTTTTAATGATCGAATCTATTGAGTCTGTTTCCTGGTATGAACTCATGACTATTTGATGATATTTTTTGTTTATGACAACAATCAAATATTACGTTTTGTTTACTATACTATTCTTTGTTCATCTCAATAACATTTTACGACAAAGTTAGTCTATGATACGAGTATAAACAAAATAATAACATAAAATGTCTTACCAGATACGTCTCAGAAGAAATGAAGAATTTGATTTATATTTTCTTCGAAAGCTCATCGCTTTTATACTAAAGAAAGCTTTATGTTGGTAAATGAACCATGATTAACAGCATGTGGGAAAGAATACCCATTTACTTATTAGAGAAAGAAAACAACGTAAAAATACTAAAAGAAATTTACGATAAAAGCGGTTAAACATTAAAAGCAAAAGGCAATGATAGATAATTTTTAATTTATCAAATGTAGTTAATTAAGTCTCAACTTTGGGCAATTCATCTTGGATATTAGCTAAAATTAAGTTCTTATCCGTTCCTTGAGGTTTTTTAGGCTCTAAAGCAGATCTCATTTCTAATGCCCTTGTATCAGTTTCCAGTGATTGTTCCTTATCGGCTAAGTCGTTTGCTATGCTAATTGAAGCAGCCTCTAGTGCGTTATACGTTGCTCTGAAATTCAAAACATTTTTTTTATAAAATAAATAATTTTGTTTATTTCTTTAAATAATTTTAAGCTTAAAATACTGGCCTATTTTTAATAACATAAATAAAGAAAATTGAACAGAAAGGTTCAACCCGTGTATAGGCTATAGATAAAATGGATAAGCATCCTTTCGCAAACCAGTGAACGTAGGTTCGATTCCCACATCAACTTAAACTGTGTGCGCGCGTTCATTTATTTTCTATTCAATTTTTATCTTAATAAAAATGATATTGATTAAGTATTACATACTTTCCACAATCAAGTTTATTCTGCAATTGACGAATGGTTTCTCTTAGATCACGCACTTCTTCCTTCAAACCAACATCAGCCTCGTCAGATGCAAGTTCTATTCCAGGACGATAGCCACGAGTTTCTAATCTGGTTTCAGCAACTTTCAAAGCATTTATTTTATCACCAAATTGTTCTCCTAGAGTTTTTAATTCTGTAGCCAATTTATCCATATTTTCTTCCATCTAATAAAAGAAAAAAGAACAATATATTTTTATACATATCTATCGATTTTATGCATATTTTAAACAACATTTTTATTTTAAATAAATTACTTTTTATCAGCCTATAAAGTTATATGAATAATTAAAATTAAATTAAAAAAAAAACAAAATAAAATAAAATAATCTTTTTTCTATTAATACTTCTATTAATATTTCTCGCTAGAAATATTTGAAAACAGTATATATAAACCTTCATCTTTTGCCACTGCAATTCATTCCTAGCTCTCTGAGTATCATAAATACGTTTGCGCAGCATGAAATTAGTAACATCCGTTTGGGCTCTAAGAGCATTTCTTGCTCGTCCTCGGGCAACGAATAGCGATTCTCGCAAATGTAATGTATCTTGCAGTTCGTCTATCGCCATCTTTTTTGTAGCTTCACATTTATCTAACCATTGTTGGAATGTAATCATACTGTGAATGTTTATATAATTATTAGTCGTTCTCTATGGCATAAATGGACAGCGCATCAGTATACGAGGTCCTTGGTTCGATTCCCGGTCAAAACAGGTATAATATTATTTTAAAAACAAAGTATATTTTATGAGGTATTTGTTGCAGGTTTGTGTTGTACTTATTCTGACTCATCCTAGTTTTGCGGTAATTTAAGGGCATGCATATGAGTTTATTATTTATTTATTAAAACTCTTTGTCTAGACTAAAAATGGGACGTTAACTAGTGACTGATATTAGACATAGGGAATGTATTATTATTTATATAAAAAAAAAACATTTTAATTAAGACATACCGAAGATGGGTATTAGCCCAGTCTGCCGTCCTGGGGTAAAACCACCACTTTCGAACACTCGTGAAGTGACCTTGTCGCGTTTCGGGAATATCGGGCCGCGTATCGCGTATCGGGCCAGGGTATGACGAGAGGAGTGTGCACTGTCAATCTGGATGGTACATGCTCGTCCCCTCAAGCCGATATAGTGGAGGCCACTGCTGCCACTAGAGATTTCTATGTAGTAGCAGTTGTGTCAATTCATGGACCGCACTCTAGCTTTACATCAGGCGTAGTGTTGTCACATGCCGAGCTATAATAAAAAAAAGAATTTCTACCATCTTGACTTTTTTATCTTAGTTCATCATAAGACCGTACTCCGCCTGATGTTGAGCTAAAGTGCGGAGTTGACTGCTACCAGAGAAAGGGATTCGCAGACAGCAGTCGCTATCACCAATCTTTTCTGAACATTAACCAACCCAATTTCATTCTCAAAACCTTACCGTTTAGGAGTTTTTAATGAATCAGTTTTATAAGTAATGTTAGCACAATTCTTTTCCAAAGTAAGCATATCCTTATCAATTTGTAGAGCTTCGTTTTTATCATTCAAATCTAGTTGTAGTTTAAATTTAACAATTTCTAATTTATTAATTTTCTCCCAAGCCGATTGGCATCTATCTGTTAGTAGTTTTTTATTACTTTCCGTTACACATATTTCCTAAAATTTATGAAACATTTAATTTAGATTAGGGCTCTACCGTACATATACAACTTAGTTCTACCGTCTCCTTTCTTTTATCGGACGTCCAGACGTCCGGAGAGGTACCATCCATTTATGGTCCAAGTTCCAAAAGTATACGAGGGGTTTTGATAACACGTTCCCCGTGCGTACTGCGAAACTGTGGAACTCTCTCCCGGTGTCTGTGTTTCCCGAGAAGTACAATACGGGCCTCTTCAAATTAAGGGTAAACAGGTACCTCATAGGCAAGCGTGCTTCACCTTAGACCGCATCACTGCTTAACATCAGGCAGGGTGCGGTCAAACGTTTGCCTATTAAGCACAAAAAAGGCTCCCTTGAAAGACCTAACAGTTTCTTGATCATATTGGTCGCTTGCTCAGTACACTCACGGCGAAAGTGGTGTGTAGAGGAAGAAGCTGCTACTGTGGACTCGGCCTACTCAGAAGGCCAAGTACGATATTACATTTACGTCGTTACAGCGTAACGCGAGCTCTCTCCACCAATACGATCGCTTCATTTAAATGCAGCGGTCAAAATAAGATCGTCTGATTGATGGAGACGTTAATGCAACGTCGTACTTGGCACATGAGTAGGAGCAATACAAAACAAGATACATCTTTTTAGTGTCTTGTAACATGACAATAAAAATACAATAGTTTTGACTCTTAACAAATAAACGATATTCAAAATACCTTCTTTAATTCGGTATCAGCAAGATCGTAAGTAAGTTCAGTACTTCTACGACCATCTCTATTAGACAAACATTCCGAGCAAACGAGCAAAGGTAAATTAAGTTGTTCTAATTCTCTTTCAGTTGATGCTTTCTCCTCCTTCAGAGATGACATTTCAGCGTCAATTCGAGTTAAAAGATCTTGAATTGTTATTCTCCATTGTTCTAGCTCGTATACTCTGAAATTATTATAAAAGTGGAAATACCATTTTTGGACCCACTTGATACCTAATAGTATGGTAACAAAACGTAAATCTAAAATAATATCTTTTTTTTTAAATCATTTACCAATCAATAGACAATGTTTAATTACATAAAAAACAGATATCTCCAATTATTAAAGCATTTAAAATAACCTCAAATATTTAATTAAAAAACATCTAATTAATATAACCCGGGTGAAAAAATTAAAACTGATTTGTAATAAAATAGTAGATTTATTTTTCTACAAAATTAACTAAAAATCATCGAAAATCCTTTAACTTATACTTTATTGATTAAAAATGCCTCGTAAGCTATCTCAGGCACTGACCGACCAAAGTATGTACTGATAATCTCTCGTAATCTGGAGAGTGTACACTTACAAGTCGGCATAGTGGAGGCGACTGCAAAATCTATAATCTAAAATGTATACCTGGCACTAAGACGATTGTCGTTATGATAAGTACCCCATCTTGTTTTGATATTAGTTTCATTACGAAGTTGTCGAGCTCCATGTCGTAAATCGAAGGCGTCTGCTCTTCTTGTATCTGCAGTTACCTGAGACAAAAATACTTAGGATTAAGGACCGGTGATTCAATCCTTCTAATTATAAGGCATAAGTCCAATGTATACAGCACCAACACCACTACGTTCAAGCCATAACTTGGCTTCGAAGGAGAGCTTGATAAGCAATCTAATTGCACCATCCAGTGACAAAGCACACTCCTCTCGAATTCTCTCGAAATCCAAACGAAAAATACTTCTAAGTTAATCGTGAAACGCGGCTAGGTCTATTTTCACTTAAAAATGATGGTACTTCTCAAGGACGGCAGACTGGACTAATAAATAACCATCATCACTCTGCTTACCCTCTTTAGAACAGTTTTCACACATTCACACAAAAATAAATTACTGATGAGTTATCTAGATGTCTAGGTAGCATCTTAAGACCTAGATTAAGTTGGACCTTCTTAATGCCTCCGTCATTATACACTTACGATTTAGATTTTAGATGGTATAATTTAGAACGATAATGGTTTTTATTACCTATCTACCTACAGTATAAGAATTTTGTAAATATAGGATACAGGCTACCTTTAGTCTAAAAAAACTGACGAAAGACCCTTAATAACTATAATTTTAAGCTGCCGTAGTCTAGCCGGAGGACGGACTTCAGGATTGATGAGACCCGCGTTCAAACCTCGCCCAATTCTGGTACCAATGTTATTAATGTACTTTGGTCGCTCAGTGCCTGTGATGTGACTACCTTAGTTCGGCAATTAAATAATAATTATTATTATTGTTATGTTTGTAAATACCTATTTGTTTTATTAGTTTGTTTATGTATATATAGATTTTTTTTTAAATTTATTTAGTTTTTATTTATTATTTTGTAATTTTTCTTCTTTTTTTTTGCGCTAAATTCACTGTTCTCATCACGAATATGTTAAACGTATGGAATCTGGAAATTTCCAGTCAACTAACAAAATTACCGGTTACCCTAACAATGACGACTCAAGCGGATGTATTGTAGCTTAAAACTTTATATCGCAAACTTCAGAGATATGAATAGCGGTGGATTGAGAACTTTGTATGAGCTTTTGATAAGTTGCGTGTGTAAAGACCGAAAACGACTGTCAAATTATATGAAGGGATTCATGTGTGAAATGTAGAGGAATTAAACCTTACATTATCGTTTATTATAAGGGTGTTTATATTTACTTAATGTAGCTTATTAAGTTTAACATAAATGTTCCAATAATTTATAATGAACTGGGCTTCAGAACACAGGGCAACCTAATCTGTAGGCCAGAGGTCCCGCTATTGCATGTGTTATTTAATGTTTTGAAAAAAAAAGATTTTATTTATTTAATTAACTTAAAGGAAGTCCCCTATGTCTGTTCTCATGAGATTTATTTTTCATTATATTTATATTTTCAGTAATTCTGAAATTTGGACACAATTTTTAATAACATTGTTGTATTTGCATGTGAAGAAGATATTTCTGTGTGAAATATAATTGTTGACATTTAACAGGAGGCAGTTAAGCACGACATATTCATACATCAGATGGGACGGGTACAGATGATAAACAACATATTTACGTATACATTCAGGGAAACTCTTACTCCATAATAGACTCTATTTTCACAAAAATAAGATCGTATTTAATTATGGTGTCGACGTATAAATTGACTATGTTACCGCATGTACACGAAGCGGTCTCTGATAGGCTTAGCAAGCAATTTGCCAAGTTTCGGGGACACATAAAACTTTTCTAATTTTCCAAAGGCAGACGCAAAATCAGCCTTTTCCTTAAAATGATCGAACAAAAGATGAATATACATGTTTAGTCGATTTGGCTTCGAAACTTCGCCTGCGGCTGACACTTTCATTATTTATATCTGCATCAGTATTTCATACCAAGAAAATAACATCTCCTAACATTTTCATATTATAAAATATTGTAAACAAATGCAAATCATTTTCGTTAAACAATTTTCTCTGAACTCTTAATTGTTAATGCTAGAATTAAGATTAAAACTTTACCCCTCTAAAACCTCCTAATCACTATAAAACAATACAATTATCACTTCAAATCTCTTAAGATCTTAAAGGATTTGAAACGCTGAACAAACCTTAACGAAAAGTTTCGTTATGCAAACTTGCTTTGTTATGCAAACCTATATAAAACTAAATGCTCAAATTAAAGACAAAGAAGCTATTCACATTCATTATGTTTATGTGATAATTTTACATTTGAATATATTTCTAATAATCCTTCAGCAGCTTTAAACATAATTTTAACTTAAGATGTAAGTAACTTCACGAAGCATTGAAATACGAAGTTTGTATTTATATTTAAATTAATTAATATATTTCTAAATTAATTAAAATAGATGCTTTGAATAAGATTTTACTAGATAATACCTAATATACCTGAAGCTTGTGAAAATCTGAATCCAAACAAATATAAAAAATGCGTATTTAACATTGATATGTACAACTAGATGTGCAATAACGCTCCCAATGTGACGCGATAGAAAATATGGCCACAGCCACAATGGAAGCGGCCTACGCTTTTTTATGTCAGATGTATAAAGTTTGCACCACCTTCTGTGCCCGGATCTATATAACACCACAAGACTTGAGGTTGTAGTTGGCGAGGTTTGTACAACTGTGTCCGACTTTAGGTGCTTTATTTTCACTTTCCACATACCTGTAATCCATACAAACGAGCGTCCCAATCTGGTAAAGTGAGATGAGGAAGCGGTTTCTCAAAAGTAACTACAGACTGCATTCTACTGTTAAAAATGTAAAATAAAATATAAAATTATTAAAAGAAAGTACGAAAAAATATTGAAATTTTTGTTGGTAACGTCAAAACTGACATTTAGTTGACTGTATTTTTATAAATTGTTTTATTGTTTATTCCAACACTAATATATAATATAATTCTAACATTAACATAATAATTTTAAGGCGTTTTATCACTTAAATGTTATCTAAATTATAATAAATAATTCAGGCGTATTAATATTGTAATTACAATACAATACAATTGTTGCGCCTTTTTCCCACAGGGATAGGCAGAGACAACGAAACGCCACTTACCACGATCCTGACACAACTCCTTCACATCCACAATTCTCTTCATGCACGCCCGACGGTTATGAGCACTAGGCAGCCCAGCTTTCATAAGGATGTCTCCGATTTGATCGGAAAACACCATTCTGGGTCTGCCTTGTTTAACGCATTCATTCACATCAGATTTATATATTCTTTTCGTTAATCTACAATTATTAAAATTTTTGCCACTTAAAAAGCTATAAAATGTTTAAACCGTAGTCTTAAGCAGTGTCACACGGTAGTCGACTTGCTATAGAAACTTTTCGCTCAAAGAAACAAAGTTGTAACTTTTCTTTGCATATTAAAAGAGGGAACAATTGAGACGTCAAAACGTTTTAAAATAAGGTACAACAAGGATATGAAACTACCATAAATTTTCCCTAATGGTAGCTGGAGAAAAGCCAGCATTTGGTCTTACTAACCTAGTATCCTAGCCTACTCCACATTTCATAATAAGTATTATTTAAAGTGGGTACTTCCACTGTTGCATAATTTGAATTACTACCTACTATTTATAATAATAATCTATATTTTTTATTAAAATTATAATTTGTGACCTCACTGGGCCGGATGTGCGATCCCTGAGTGGGAACAACCACAGAGTGATGTCTGCAGGCAACAGTCACCTCCGCTATACCGGCTTCAGGGGATGAATGTGCAGTCGGATTAAGTACAGTCAGCTATATTAAATTATTATTATTATTTGGAAGAGAAACAACGTAATAACATTTCTGTTGAAACATGTTATACGTACATTACATACTCATCAGTTATTCTTATGAAAGAGTATTTACATAAAATCTACATTTAATAGATCTGCTTCGATGTATTATACCGTCACCTTTCATCTTGTATTCCTATAAGAATGTAAATTTTCTTACGTAGCATAATATTGAGGAAATTGTAAGTAGCTTTGTGTTTTTATTTTAATAAAAAATAATAAGTAAATATAATATTAAAGCTTCCAATATATTTTTTATTGTAGCTCGGCATATGACAACATACCGCCTGATGTAATAAACAACTGCTACTACAGTTTAGCCCAGTTAGCTATCTTGGAGTAGTACCACCACTTTCGAATGTGAAAGTAGCCAGGTATAACGAGAGTACATTCTTCTCCTCAAGCCGGCATAGCTGGGGTGACTGCTGCCTGTAGAAATTTCTCTGTGGTAACAGTTGTTTTCATTCATAAACGCCACCCTATTTTTTTTTATTGTAGCTCGGCATGTGACAACACTCCGCCTGATGTAAAGCTAGAGTGCGGTCCATGAATGGAAACAACTGCTACTACAGAGAAATCTACGGACAGCAGTCGCCTCCACTATGCCGGCTTGAGGAGACGAGCATGTACCATAGTACCCTAGCTTGTTATCTTGTTATACCGAGCTATAATTTAAAAAATCATGCCTTCAATCCACAAACTTTTCAAACCAAAATACTGGTTGTATTATTTTTTTCATACAAAAGAGTGATCCGCATTTAAAGCATAAAAAGATTTCGCTCAGAGTTATGCCAGAATAACCATCAATACATCTATTGTAATCAGTGTAGATGCAATGTTATTTTTACACAATGAGATGCTATTGTGATATTATTTATTTTCATTTTGTGTTTTGAAAAGTTTCTCGATATTCTATTGACATTAATATGTCTTGCATTATGTGTCGTTTTGAGAATTTTATAAGTTAATTTTTTTTTATAGAGTAGCTCGGCACGTGACCAATATCTTCATCCAGGCTAACAGTGCACATTCCTCACGTAATACCTGGCTACTTCGAAACTGACACCGAAACGCGGTTTTTATACAATAAATTTTTTCCTTCGTTTATAAACAAATCACTCATTATAGTAATGGTAAGAGAGGAGTGTGCCCTGTCAATATGCACCGTCTGCATTTCGCAAGCCAGCATAGTAAAAATAACTTTTGCCGTGAGGCGATTAAGCTCTTTCGGCTTTCATTTTTATGAAAAAATAATATGGATTCAGGCAGGTGCTTTAGTACTGACATACCTATTGTGAAACATTATGGTGCGAATATTTAATCAGGTCGGCTGGCTTCAGAACCTTATAATACGTACAGCGAATTATTAATTAAATATTAATTCATTTGAAAAATCATAAAACCTGTAGACTGGTTAGTAAAGCTTTTAAGGTTATAATGAATAATTTAAATTACTTCCTTTTAATTTTGTTTCTATTTACTAACTAATACAGAGATAATGAAATAATAATGAGAGTAGCGGTAGAAGGCGTGAACTCATGATCGCTGAGACTCGTGTTCAAATCTCACTAAATTCTTACCATAACACAAAAACTTTTTTTAGGTTTTTTTTTAAACAACACTCTACCTGATGAAGTTAGAATGTGGTTCATGAACGAAAACAACTGCTAACACAGCGAAATTGTAGGTAGGTAGTACCACCACTTACAAGCGAAGTGACCTAGTCACGTTTCGGGATTAGTTTGGATTGGGACTAGCCAGTTGAAATGTATGGCATGTCAATGGATGGAACACATTCATCATCTCAAGCCGGCATGGTTGCGGAGGCAACTGCTGCCTGTAATCATTCCTCTTTAGTAGCAGTTGTATCCGTTCATATGGCGGGCTACAATAATAAAGAAATACGGAAGTTTAGTTTCAAATGTTTTATACTTAGATTTTGTTTTATAATTTGCAATTAAAAGATATTTGTTCTACGTGACTGTACATAATCTTGTATGGATGTATGTTATATACACAGCTTATTATAATGTGCACTGACGGGAAATTCCCGAGAGAAAAATATGTTTAACTTTCTTAATTAGTTTTTGTAATAAAGGTATTTTATACCTCTTGAATGAAGTACCCCGCGGAGACTCGGCGGTATCTATCTACTGGATTTTTCATGTGGGTATAATTTTGTTTAATTGTCATTTTAGCTGATGTGGGGATACGATACCCGTATTAAAGCTAAGCTATTTAAAAAAAAATATAATATATTTTTTAAATAAATTTGTGTATACAATATACAGTAGGTAAGTACACTTCGCCTGAAGTTAATTACTGAGACAACTGCCAAGTGCTACCACTGAGAAATAGTAGCCGCGACCACTATGCCGGTCGGTACACAGTGCACACTTTTCTCGTAAAACTTGGTTACTTTTAATTTGATCCCGAAACGTATTCATCATTTTAGGATTCTTACACTAAAATGTGATCATACTTCCCCATCGTACCATTCTTTATTTCCTATCTATTGAATTCAAACAGAGACTAATAATCCAAATTAAATTTATTATCTTGCATCTACATTTATTTATTTAGGTAAGTTGTTTTAACAATTTACGTGCGACAAGCTCAATAGTTCCCAGAGGAATTTTCAGGCACTTCATAGTCGTTAAAGTCATTAATTTACGAGTGCATTATACAAAACGCTGTCTCTTTAGAAAATACATTACCTTCACAAATTATATGCTCTTTCCTAGTTACCTATTTAGGAAAATTCGCGGAAAATTATTGTAAGACTATTTACCTAAATAAACTTTTCATAATAAACTATTTACTCTTTTTTTTATTGTAGCTCAGCATGTGACAATACTCCGCCTGATGTAAAGCTAGAGTACGTACCATGAATGGAAACAACAGCTACTACAGAGAAACCTGTGCGGGAAGCAGTCGCCTCCACTATGCCGGCTTGAGGAGACGAGCACGCTACGTAACTCACGTATATTGTCTTTAATTAATTATTTTAAATTACGTTTGTATTTAAATACTCAACAAATGTAGGTAGTCTATATTTAGCAATAATTATAAATAACGAAAATAAAACATTTTATGCGGCGCGGTGCGGCAACGATGGCGGTAAAGCTTTCGAAAAGTCAAGCCAAGTTAAAGTAAACGCAATAGTAAGTCGTATATAATGATAAATCAAATCAATTGTATTTGCATAAATAAAATATCTCGCAGAAGCGAATTAATATACTTATAAAATACCTCTAAAAAGCAATTGTTTTGAAAATGTAGAAATTTCTACACATATTGTAACGTAAAGTGTCAGGAAAAGGTGTGATAAAAAATCCAATTAACCGAATTTAATAAGTTTTTTTATTAGATATCAAAATGTAAAATGAACTTTGTAGGTATTTTAATTACGAAATATTCTAATTTAAATTATTAATTAAATTTTTTTAAACTGAATTTGATTAAGGTATGTAATCAAATTACTATTCTTAATCAATTTCCAATCCAATATCTTTTACTCAAATTTATTTCAAATGAAACTTTAGAAAAAACGTGTTCCAAATACACTTCAACATCAATTGTTATTTGTGAATGAATAATGAAAGAAACTGTAGTAATAATAAGCGTGGATTGTGAAGGCCTTTTAACAAATTGAAAATTTATTGTGATTTGATGTACAATCAGCAAGAGGTTTTTAATAACCTTAATAATTATTTGTACTTGTGCTTTTAAAAAAAAATCACTCTCAGCCGTTGGAACAACAACATCAACAAATATTTTAGTTTACAATCGATTTACGTCATTGTAAAAAAATAAATAAAGGGGAGGTGAATCATGCTTCTGTGAGTTCAGACGATTATTCATCGTCTTTCTTGACAGGTAAACTTAGGATTGTAGACAAAAAATACATGTGATTGTCCTCAAGGCAAAATAAGAATAATTGTAGTATGTCTTTTCTAATACAGAAAGTTAATCTATATCCATTGTGCCTTTTTTTACGTTGGGAAATTTCACGGATGCCCTGGCCCTTGCGGAAGGTACCAGGGTGAGACATCCGAAGCCGCGGCTATTGTGTGAATTACCCGTCAAAAGTGCTACAACCGAGTGAAGTACCCAACAAAAGTGCTACAAATCTGGACTGACGAATGGAGCCATCTCTGAAGACTGTACACGCCTGCGCGTGTGCTGCATGCAACCGTCCTCCATCATCGAATCTTCCGGGATCCAGCGCGGATTCATCCTGCACGTCTTGCCGATGAAGATAGCGGTCTCCGACGCGGGAACGCCGCCGACTTACGCCTCCGTGCTCTCCACATAACTACGCACCAGCCCTACATCTCTGCACCTTTACTAGTCTGTAAGTCTATTTGTAAATAGTCCCCTTAAATTAAAATTCTGTGAGCTAACCCATCTTTTATTTAACTATCGCTTCACGATAAGGGTTATGTCGAACTCTCCAGCGCTGGCATACCGACTAAAACCCCACTGTGTTTCACTCGACGCATACTGGACGGACGCACACGTTAGCATTCATCCAGACTCCGCCCTGATATCCATTGTGCCTACCGTATGATTTGATAGCAATCGTGATTTAAACAATTTTGATTCGTTACCAGTCTTTACTTATCCTGAGGTTTTGCACCAAATTGTTAACTACGCTATGTTAATGTGCTAACTTTCTGTTTCTGCAAAGCTTTCGAAACGTTCGGATTAAAATAATCACAATCTTCATTTCGTTATTTATTTTAATATAAAAAAATTAACAACGAAAAGTAATTTTTTTTTTCGAGTTTATACATATATCTATATACTATACTTGTATATCATAGCTTATAACTTATTAAGGTGCTAAAAGGAGGGAAAAAGGGATACTTAGATGACATTAACTCCATACTAACCCGAACTTTAGAGTCATCTAACTTTAAAGTTTAATGATCAAAGCACTGTGAAAGGGTTCACAGTAGACATCTGGTTTGACGTGTAATAATGGTTTTACTGTAATTAACATTACAGTCACAACAGTGTGCGACGTTTTATACTCAGTTCTATTTATTAAATTGTATATACCATTATACTCGTATTATATCATTATTTAATTTTTTTTATTGTAGCTCGACATGTGACAACACTCCGCCTGATGTAAAGCTAGAGTGCGTTCCTCGAATTTCTTTGTAGTAGCAGTTGCTTCCATTCTGGACCGCACTTTGGCTTTACATCAGGCGGAGTGTTGTCTCATGCCGAGCTACAATAATAATTTTAAAAAATCAACTACTTTCTATGTAAACCAGTCACGTAGCTGCTTGGTCAAATATTATGCATGAATATTTACTTCCGCATTATAATATTAATGTGATACGGATACGAATGCCATTAAAATGAAACTTCAAATAAGGATCGTGAAAAAATTTATAATGGATAGATTTTTTTACAACACATACTCGAGGGCCAGTCATTCAATCCTTCCTTAAACATAAGGCAACTTTTCTAAGGATATTTTAAGGAACGTATTACAAGTGTCTAAGAATACTTCACGTGATACGTGATAACCACTACGATGAGTACGGGGGCATACTCGTCTCCTCAGGCCGGCCGCTGTGGGGGCGACAGCTGAACGTAGAGATTTCTCTGTAGTAGCAGTTGTTTCCGTTCGTGGACCGCCATCAGGCGGAGTGTTATCATATGCCGAGCTACAATAAAAAAAAAATGTTATTTTTGTTTGTTCAGTTTTTGATTGGTTGATATTTAATAATAATAAATATGAGATTTTTTTTTAATTGAAAAATATTGAAAAGCAAGTTTATTTAATCATTAATGCTTAGAAATAATGTAAACTTTGAATAAGGTCATGCTTTTATTTAAACATAAGTATTAATTAACCTTAAAAGTAAATGAATAAACTAGAGATTCAAATCAGATAGCAAATTTTCGAGACCGTTCGAGTTAATTATAATTTCATGAATTAATTCACTTCATAATTTTCATACACAGTTTCTCGGTAAGTAAATCTCCTGTGTAATAAATTATGTATTCCTAATTCACGGTCGCTGTAATGCGTCTGAAACGCGTACAAAATATCTCAAAATACATTTTTATGGACCCTTAAAATGATTTATTAAGAGGGAAAACGTGCTTTTCTCTAATTTTTATTAAGGACGACAAAATTTTAACGGTTTGCGTTATTTTTTCCAATCCTAAACCTTGAGGTGCCTCGATTGGGATTTGTTGTACTCACTGATAGTCCCTCTTTCTACAGAGGGGTTTTCTCATATGTCTCGTCTTTGCAACAATTTAATAAAAAATACAATTTCTTACGACTTTGCCGAAGACACGACTATGCCCTTTTTTATATATATATTTCTTTTAATAAAAGTAAGCTTTAAGCTTTTTTAAATATTTCGAAAGCTGGATTTATTATTATTAAATTATAATGAAAATGGAATAAAAAGAAAATCACAGAACAAAGAAAGTCCGAGACAGAAATTGAACCCGCGTCTTTTGTTTACTCTTGGATACCTGAGCACTGAGCTACACAGCGCTTTCGTGAACGCGACGAAGTTCTTCTATTCTGCCTTTCCATCAGCAGTCCTTCTAACTACTGGATTGACATCATATTTTACTGGGTTTACACACTACAAATATTATTAGCAAGTTCTTTGGTTTTCACGTCTGTTGGGGTTTCTTTTTCTGTTCAATTTTCATCGTCATTTAAGAAAACAAAATTTAAATTTTACCAAAATGCATAATATATTCCTGTACCAGTTAGTTTGGTCAATAACGACATCATTATCATCGGTCAACGATTCGATAACGATCTAATTACATTCAATGACCCTTTACAATAGTGTTATAGAGAATGATGCGCGTCTATTCCTGCACGTAATTCCGGCTCGCATTGCATCTGTTGTCATTAGAAATGCTATTACTATTCTGTACATATCTACAAACATTTAGATAATAATAATTCCTTTAAGGACCAATTTTGAGCATACTAAAGTAAAAACGTAAGAAAAACCCTATTATTTTTACGTTACGTTTAATATGCATATAATGGGCAAGGTCCAAAAAAACTAACCCATGGTGAATCGAAAACAATTTCGAGATATTACTTCAATTAGAAGAATTTTTTGATTCCTGTCTGAAAAGACTTAAAAATCGAGGAGATATTTGAAAAACTTAATGACCTTCTTCGACCTTTGACTTCGATCTTCGGCCAGTTTGACAAGATAGAATACAAAGTACCAACCTAACAGTTTTATAGAATATTTTGTTGTCTATGGTTGTCGCCTCACAAGTTTGTCAAATATCTTTTGTTTGTGTTTCCTAACAATAACAGTGTTTTATACGAATAACTATTGTAATTTTTAAAACAAAAGTACACTATAAACACGATGTTTTAATTAACAGGAACTTTTAAAAATCAAAAGTTTGTTTGAACTTTTGACAAATGATTATTTTTTCTTGTTCATTCGTAATAGTTTAGTTCCGAACGAAACCTCACGATTACTATATTACGAACGCAATTTTTAAAAATTAATAAAAAAAGAACAAAGCAGTTATAAAAGTTTTCCAGAAACACGTGTCGACTAAATTAATCTATATTATCTAAAAAATATGTAAAAAAGATAGCTGTCACCAGATACACCTCCCCAATTAATTAAAAAAAAAATATATATACTTTCGATTAGGATTTTGTAAATATAATGTTGTAAAAGATAATTTTATTCAGTGAGATTTCACCGAGCACAACTGTATCAAAAATTGATTTAGAGCTCTTTTTTTTTGGACTCTTAAGTGTTTTAATTACCAAGTAAAATCGATTCAAAACCTTTTTTTTTTACTTATTGAATTATCCCTTTTAATGATACAATGATAATCAAGAGATTGCACGAATATGTAAAAAAATTGTCTACAGTTGATAAAATAATCTGTCTGTTATAACTCTAAAAAACAACTAAATTCCAAAAGTTAGAACGTTAAAATATCGAATTATCGTTATCGTAATAACGACCTCATAATATTTTAATAGAATGGATATAACAAACTTATTAATGATGCTCCAATAATTACTGAGATAGGCCTGGGAAAGTTAGCTTTGGGTGCGAACGTACACGTAATTGGATAAACTATCATTTGGCTTATCTTTCAAAGGGTAGACAGATAATTACAATTTTTGGTGTGAGTCAACCATAGACAATATTTCATTTAAATGGTAGTTATCTCGATGTGTATTAATTAACCTATAATTATCTCTTATTTGTTCTCTTATATTTTTACCTCAATCTAGAGTTCTGTTATATTCCAGTTATATTATCGGACGAATACTCTTTCTTTTTGAGGTCTGGTTAATTTTATTCACTTTCTTTTTATACGGTAGGGCACTTATAAAGATACTAAAATGGATTTAAGACCATGTGCTATCTCACAACATTGCAAAAATTAAATTTTGTTTGAATTATATAGACATAAAATTTTGAAAATAGTCAGATATAACGAAAGGACTGTGCACTGTCAACCTGGCTGGTCGTTTTATGTCTTCGTCTCCTGAAGCTGGGATAGCGGCTTTCAGGAATTTCTCTGTAGTAGCAGTTGTTTCAGTTCACGAACCGCGCTCTAGCTTGACATTTATGCTGTCATATGGTGAGCTACAATAAAAAAAAGAATAACGTAATTAATCCAATGCAATTTATGTAGAATATAGGTCAAGAATACTCAACACTCAATTCCAGTTCCTCGTCGAGCCAATAATTTACGCGTCAATCTCTTCGATTAAATTAAATACTAAAAAAAAATCTTTTCTCTTAAATTTTAATATATCGTAAAAATGCCTATGGGAACATTGTTTTTTTTTTCTATCAAATAAAACTAAAACTTGTCACAAATCTAAGAAGTTGAATAAATGGAATAAATACCAATTCTCACACGGTCCATTTAATTAAATAAGCATAGCACGTAAAATGTGCTGGTCCCTGATTAAACAGACGACGGGGATGGAATGTCAAAGAGGTAAGAATTGAAATAACACACAAAAAGTTACAAATAAATAGATCCTTTGTCCTTCAAGTTACAAAGAATTATACTAACTTACAATAAAAACAAACACAATTATTTTTAGGTAAGAATTAACTTAAATAAAAAAAAGCCATAATATATGTTGCTGACACATAGACATGTCTGCACCAGCCTTTCGCACGACCTTGTTTGTACTTCTCTACTATCTACTTTATACCATACCTTAAATTCGACTGCAACCCTGCGCTGCTCATCCGAGACTGTCCGAGAGAGCTATCTGATTTCTATAGATCATCTCGGAACGAAATGTATCTAAATTGTATTCAAAGATTGCAACTTTGAAACTATTACCTCTCTGGTCGGCATTGACCTCTGTCGATGTCTGTCATCGACAATGTGACTGCCACATTCACACACTGCTTGGTTAGTCAGATTGGAGTTAGAGCGGAAATAATTGCTACCACAAAGAAATGTTTACAACTTCAGTTGCTTGGGCATTGTCCAGGTCTATAAGCCATATTCTACGCGGGTACGTTATATTTGAAAGTGGTGGTACTGCCTCGAGACGGCTGACTAGGCTAATACCATCATCTATATTAACCTTTCATAGTAAATACTTAATTGCTCATTTAAAATGAAGTCCTAAAGTTATTAAAGATAATAATTGATATAATCAATGAATATAAATTGCCTAATTGGGCCCTCTGAATATGTATTTTCCGATTTCAATATAAATTCAATTGATGAGTTATTAGAAATTTAAGGCAATACTGAATTTTAATTATTGCTTTGAATTCAATAGTTTAAGTAATTTTTAAGATAATTAATTTAAGAAAACTGGTTGAAAATGAGGATATGAAATGTTTTCTGGCACGAGTTAATGAAAATGAGAAAGGTTAAGACTATTTTTAATATTCTATTTAACAAAGAATTTTCCTCTCTAACAATATATTTTTATTTGATTGGCATTCGTAACTAAAATATAATACAATATTGTGTTGAAGACAGAATAGTAAAAAAAGTGAAACACACATATATAATTCTACTTTTTTACATGCTTCAGCTACCCTTCAGACTAATTCCACACTACCCCTTACATTTGAAGGACGGGGTAAATAAAAAAGTGTACGAAAAAATATGCAACATCACATTAATCTAGTACTTTGGAGAAGTAACGCGCGAAGTCTCCTTCCTATTAACATAACAATGAATTCATTCACAAATATAAAAAAAAGAACAACTATGTCTTCCTTATTTAACACAATTCGGTGACGTAAATTAATTAATGACCAAGTATAAGGAAAATGTTGATTTAGCACAAAATTCGGGTCGCTGTAATAAAATTCATTAGACAATTAATTTAGCGATAACATTTACTAAGAGATGTAATATTTAATGTCGTTTGGAGCTTTGTAACAAGAATTATGGAAGTCCTCCTTTTGTATGTAAAATGCCAAATATCAGTTGTTGAAATTGAATAGCTCTCCGGTCATGAGGAATAAATTTTTTCGGTAAATATTAACAAAAAAGGGTATCATGACACATTCTGATGAAAATTTAACGGAAATTTGTGGTGTAAAAAAACCAGATATATATGGGCAAGATGGAATATAGTAATTTCGAATAAGCGACGAAGCGTTAACGATTCTGTAACAATTTAAAGAGTGGTAAGCAGACTGATG
Organism: Tinea pellionella; assembly: GCA_948150575.1. Taxonomy (NCBI): domain Eukaryota; kingdom Metazoa; phylum Arthropoda; class Insecta; order Lepidoptera; family Tineidae; genus Tinea; species Tinea pellionella. Next base: position 2,548,805 of record OX411253.1, read on the forward strand.
ATGGTTATTTGTCCTGGGGCAGTACCACCACTTCGAAAGTAGCTAGGTATGCTGAGAGGAGTGTGCACTGTCAATCTAGATGGTACATGCTCGCCTCCTCAAGCCGGCATAGTGGAGGCGACTGCTACTCGCACAGATTTATCTGTAGTAGCAGTTGTTTCCATTCATGGACCGCACTCTAGCTTTACATCAGACGGAGTATTGTCACATACCGAGGTACAATAAAAAAAACAATAAAAATCGGCATAATATGACAACACTCCGCCTGATGGTAAGTGCGGTCCATAAACGGAAACAATTGCTATAACAGAATTTCCGCAGGCAGCAATTACTTTCGTCTACCACTCTTATAAGAGTCTCTGGGCAAAGCTGTGGATGTAAATTCAAGTATCCCCTCTTATCAAGCTGTGCATATTGATATTTCTGTACAATTTTTATCATAATATAATAAAAAAATAGTAAGAAAAACAATTCTCATGCAATTAGTTCAGCAAAATGGCAATAACCTAATGCAAATAATACAAACAAAAAAAAATTGGTTGAAATGATAAATTACGTCAAACACATGATACGTCAGAAAAGTGTAGACTCATGTTTATTTGTGTATACTAGTGTAGTTTATAAAATTAGAATTCAGCTTTTTTCTTCAAACTCTAATAGAAATTATGCAATAAAGGTCATTATAGTTGGCACAATTTGTGTCTAATATTATAAGTTAAAGCGGCCGTGGTCTAGCGACTAGAATTCATAATCGATGAGACCAGTATTCAAATCTCCCTGAATTCTGACCGATACCTATAAAACTATGTTATATGTACTTTGGTCGCTTAGTGCCTAAGGCCATTAATCAAGGAGTGGTAGGCAGATTAGCCTAGTCTGCCACCATTTTCAAGTGTATCTAAGTGACTATTTCGCGTTTCAGGGTGAGCCAGATATCAAGAGAGTGCATTGTTAATTTTTCATTGTGCATTGTAAATTAAAACATTCACCTCTTCGAGCCGGCATAGCTGCTGCATGCAGTTGTTTCTGTTTATGGATTGCAATCTAGCATCAGGCGTAGTGCGGTCTCATGCCGTGCTATCGTAAAAAAACATATGAGTAACATAAATTAACCGGTTCTATCTTCCATAAGGCTTGAAAGAACAATATGCAAAAAAAACCTTGCATTGCCAAACCTGTTCAAGTTCGGCATATTTACAAGTTTTATCGCTATTTCTTTTACAAACAAAAGTAGGTGTTCCCATACAAGGGTAGTGTTATTCATGCCGATTGCCATCAAGTATCCACTTGATAATAATTGTCCACTTGATTTAATTGCACGTAGTCCTAGACTTAAGAGCGCTACATTCCAAAGTACACTACTTATAATAATGATTTTATAAACTGTAAAGAAAGTATTGATAACACTCGGCATGTATTTGACTGCCCCAGTGGGCTAAAACGTTTTTAAAAAATTTATGTCAATCTGGATGGTGCACATTCGTCGGCCAGGCTGGCATATCGATGACGACTGCTGCATTTAGAAATTTATCCGTAGTAGCACTTTTTTTTCGTTCATAAATCGCACTCTAGGTTTACATTACACGGTCATATGAGCTACAATAAAAAAGAAGATTATAAATAGGTACGTATTTGTTTTGGTGTCTGTTTTGTTATGTTTAGTGGTCCTTGTCCTAGGCATGGTGCACAACTAGGTTAAGTTTATGTATTACTATATTAATATCATTAATATTGTATGTAATAAAAAGTAATGTATTACTGCGTATTTATTATTAGGCGAGTTGATTACTTTTTCCTAAGTCCAAGACAGAAAATTAAAAAAAAAGTACTTGACCTATTATTAATATAAAATACAAGAATTTCAGAATTAACAATTTGAATTAAAAATATGTTTTCTGCGTCTAATATTTTCTTTACAATTTTTCTATCAATATTTTATAAATAGTAGTCGGCGGCTATTATGGAGACATTGAAAGTAGACATGAGAAGTATGCACTGTCAATCTAGATGGTACATGCTCGTCTTCTCAAGCCGGCATAGTGGAGGTTTCTCTGTAGTAGCAGTTGTTTCCATTCATGGACCGCACTCTAGCTTTACATCAGGCGGTGTAAAATTATTGTATTTTTTTGGCAGATTCATTATATTTTTGTCGCTTTATATTATACTTTGGTCGCTCAGTGCCTATGGGCACTATTAAAGAGTGGTAGGCAGACTGATGATGGTTATTTGTCCAGTCTGTCGTCCTGGGGCAGTACCACCACTTTCGAATGTAACACCCGTGAAATGACCTTGTCGCGTTTCGGGAATAGTTTGAAAGTAGCCAGGTATAAGAGAGGAGTGTGCACTGTCAATCTAGATGGTACATGCTCGTCTCCTCAAGCCGGCATAGTGGAGGCGACTGCAGCCCGTAGAGATTTCTCTGTGGTAGCAGTTGTTTCCATTCATGGACCGCACTCTAGCTTTACATCAGGCGGAGTGTTGTCACATGTCGAGCTACAATAAAAAAAAAAAAAAAAAAAAAAATTATTGTTTAGCTTATATTGTAAATAATCGACTCTGAATCCAAGTAGTTGTGCCGTTAAAATTTTAGTAGTAAATTTTCCTTTCCTTTTCTTTATAGTTTCAGATACGTTATCGGTAACGTTTCTTCAGAAGATCATAAAACTTTCGATAGTAAGCTTCATACCATAAATCTACAAAGTTTAAATACGATAAGGCGATGGTGGTGATTGCACGATGTTCATTTTGAATTCCATTGAGTAATTTTGTTTCTTGTTGAGCCTGTTGGGTTTTGCTTTGGTAGTCGCGGCGGCGTTTAGTTTGGCCTCGGCACTCGCGGTGGTCGGTTGTGTGTTGCGGTCTTGTAATAACGTTCATGAAAGCGTTCGCGCGTAACCACGCGGTTATTACCGCCTTTTCGATTTAATTTTTTTTTGTATAAAATTATATTTAAACTTTAAAGTGGTGTGTTGGTGTAAGAAAATGTTGACCCGTTGATGTGTTTAACTTAACTAGTGTTGTCGATAGTTACTTCTATTCAAGTGGCTTTTCGAGTATTTGGCGGTGTTTTTGTAGTATTCGGTAAGTAATGTATAAAGGTTAATTTTGTCAATTCTCAATGGCCGTTCTTTTATTGAGTATTGGTTTAATAGTATGATCTCTAGATTATCGCTTATCGGACTGATTGATATATCTATAAGCAGGTGTTTTCACATGTGTAACTTTTTACACTACCTATTAAACATAACTTTATGCTATCTATATAATTTATACCTAGATCCTTTATGTATTGTATTTTATGTTGTCATAAAATAAATTTAATTTCTCTTTTTATTGTTATTTATTGTTAGTTTTATTGTAGGTAGATGGATTGAAAAAGAAAAGACGTAAGTTATATTTTTCGTTAGAATTTTTCTTTGATTTCAAATTTGCAATTCAGGAAGTTGATATCCATTCAGAGATCTTTTATATATTTTTTTTATTCATGATACAATAGCGAAATGACAACAAAGTATTGTTTGACTGACAAAGTGTGTTTTTCTTTCAGAAAATTTTCGAAAACTAGATTTTTCCGGGTTAGCAAACTTTGAAAGTAAATCAAAACGTTTACATAATTTAACTGAATTCTTTCTTTAGATTTTGGTACAATGACGGTTAAGATTTATAAAGAGTGGTAGGTACACTGATGAGGGTTATCAGACCCGTCTGACATCTTGGGCTGGTGCTGCTGCCATCACTTTTAAGTGTATAGAATTCGTGAAATGACTTTCGTTAGCGTTAATGTTAAAGGCTGCGTGTTGCGTCTAACTGCATGATAATAATTTCGGTATTAAAACTATAGCTACATTAAAGATTCTACTCGAGTTAGCGTTTAACGTGAAATGTCAATAGTATCGACGTTAAAATCTTGGATGGCCACTTACACGTAATGCATAAAAGTGCTTGTTAAATCCAATGTGCCTAATTCACCTTGATTAGAGTTACTAACATTTAAACTTGTTTATGAGTCATAAAAAATACTTAGTAAAAAATTTAACAATACTTTATACAAAAAAATTTGTATGATACCTACGATTGAGGGTATTGTGGGTAGGTGTCAAAATATGTGGGTATTAAAATAGCATTTTTATTTTAAATAATTTAATATAAAATTTTGGTCGTTACCCTGATTTTCTTTTTACAAAGAACATATTCGTAATGTTTTTCATTGGTTAATCGACTTGACAAAAATTAATAAATAAGTCACCTCTTACGACAATGGGTAAGCCAGCAATTAATGTTATACGTACTTTATTAAATACGATTAATTTATCAAATCAAATTTTAACTGTGTGTCTAAACGAGCTATTTCGATAGCATACCTATTTGTACAAAAATATCTAGGGAAAACGTACAAAAATGTTATCGTGTTTTGGTCGGTAGGCTATGAAGAAAGGGTTTATTGTGTCATAAAACGCAAGTGTTGTTTTTACCCTCTCTCCCTGTATTATCAAGCGTATAGTGGTTATTGGTGATTGTCCGTTGAGATTGAAAAACCTAGAGGGCTTGACTCGCTATTGTCGAATTGCTATTTTGCGGTGTCACGAATGTGAATGCCACACCGGAACGTGCTGAAAGAGCGCTCATTCTTGAAATTAATTCGAAAACAATTTCATTTAAAACGTTACGATTGTCAATTTTTATAGTAGTCTGACAAGAGACCAAACATTGCATGATGTTAAGCTAGAGTGTCATCTATGAGCGGAAACAACTGAGCAATTACTGCAGACAACAACCGCCTCCGCTATGACGAGAGACAAATGTTGATCACCCACCATGGTCTATTTCCAAGTTGGGTGTTTAACTAACTGGATTCTGAAAGGCAGTACTACACCGGAACGGGCTAACTGGTTCTTATTTAGGTATGGAGCCAGGGTAATAAAGATATTAACATTTTTGAGTTATTTTGACAACCAAAATCATAAAACAAGTCTCCTTGACTACGCGTTTTGTTTTTCTTAAAATGTGTAGGCACAGTCCCTACACTGGGACTGTGCCTACACTTATATAAAAATATTTATTGAACTTAATAATCTTTCGTTAAAAGAAAATAACGATATTGTTCATGTTAATAGAACTCGTTTTATAAGCTACATTGTAATGTATAATTACGTGTTAAATAATTAATATTTTAATTGTTTTGTTGACAGGTAGTGTTGATTTTCAAACATTACCTACTAGAAGTTTCGCATATATTTTACGGATTTTACTATTTAGTGTTACATAATAAAGGTCAATATAGATTGAAAATAAATGCTATTTTAAGTTTTTCTTTAAATGTTACACACACTTCAAGGTTATTGACTGTTTTAAACAGGTTCTTGACTTACATAATTACTAAGCTTAATTACTTACTAAATTTATTTATTTGGAAGATTTACAGGTGCAGTGTCGAGGAGATTTTATGTTTAAGTTGATCATAATAACATCACTGCACCCTAAAATAATTTTCACTATGTACATTAATTGGTGGAGTGAACGTATACAAAAAAAGGAAAAAAAATAGTATTAATAAAAAACAGATAAATAAAATAATAATAAAAAAGCAACAATAAAATGAGTGTTACATCATTGCCTGTCACACCTTCATCTACCCAATTCAGCATACATTTTATATTATATCATACTAAAACATGGGATACAAATAAACATCCAATCATAGTATGTTATAAATGCATATAACTTTTTTTAATACTGTAGCTCGGCATATGACTAATGGATATAATATAGGCTGTTGTCCTGGGGTAATACCACCACTTTTGAGTAGGTCACGTTTCGGCTCATCTCGGTCAGCTTGATCAGCTTGTTAGGAGCCTAGTATTTAATAAACAGAAAAGTGAGCTAGGTTAACAGCTTTTCATGCTGTTATAGCGGACATTTCTATATTGTAGCAGTCTAGGTAACATCTAGCAAAGTGTGGTTATATCCTGTTCCTGTGACCACACATGAACATATTATCTAATGTCTAAATAAATGTAAAATGTTTACTTGCTAAGAATATTTAAATATTTTTACACGCGTGGCCTTGTTAAGGTTATCAAATGACAGGTCTTTTTCTACTATTTGATAGGTACTCGTAAAGTCGAGGTTTTCTGCGACTTGTGGTAATTGCAAACTTGTGGTATTTACACATATTATTATGTTATATTTACTTTTCTTTATTACCTACCTAAATATACGATTTTCGTTTATGTGAGATGTTTCTTAACTTCCGAAGGAGAATGGCTATTTGCATAGAGAAATGGCCTCACAATTCTTTTTTAGACTCTGTCATTGATTTTTAGTTCAATTTGAAGAAAAATAAATCCACATTAATTTGATAATCAGTTTTAATTTATTTACTCAAGGAGTTAGTGAGCTCGAGGAATTAGATTTTTCTGATGAAAAATTTTAGATAATCAAAGCTTTCAAAATCAAATAGGTAATAGGTATATACCAATACCGGTTTTTTTATACGATTAAACATTGACTATTGATTAGTAAACGATGCGTTGATATAATATAATATTGTCTTTTTAAGGAACTATTAGATATCAAGTCCTTTGAACTTGGGTTTGTAATAATTAATAAAAATATCTAAATTAATATTTATTTGAATCATAATTATAGCTTTATTAATTGGATATATATTAAGTATAACAAATTGATTAATTACGTTTAACATTTCTCATAATCATAAAGTAATTATAACTTTGTATAACTGTACAAAAAGCTAGGTACTTCCTTAATTAATTGTTAAAATTTCATAAAATTAATTCTAAAGGAATGGGTTATGGTATTAAAAGGTTCCAGTTCCCGTAACAAAGCTTACACCCGCGCTTTTGTTTAAAAGGACTTAGTAATCAAATTTAAAGTCGACATTCTATCGTCATAAAGTTTAAATTGAAATACTTATTTACAATCGGTAATGGAGTGCAAAATTTTGTGACAACAACGAATTTATTACCACATAAAATTTCAATATTTAAAGTCATAATTAACATTTTAAAGATTGTTTTACATCTAATCAAATTATTTGGGCTCTTTTACATTGTTAAATGATTCTACAACTACGAAATGCTTCGTTTTAGGAGATCAGTTAAAAGTCCCTAAATAACATTGAATAAAAATCATATGTTTAAAAATAACAATAATAAATGGTTATTTATAACTACAAGTAACATAAAAATATATAAATCAATGAAAAAACCTATATAAACGCAAGCAGATGTACTTCTTTCTTATATTAGGTACTTAGATTTAAATTATAACATAGATTATATTCACAAAGAAATACCAATTTAGAAATTACCTGGGTATCTAAAAGGTATAATTTTGGATAATTTTCACAGATAAATCTTACCAAAATACATTTTCTAGGTCATGATTCATTTATCTACTAAGATTTTCATTAAATATATATTATATTTCGGGATTAAACCCTCTTATACGAGAAATTAATTATTAATTTTCACATGTTAACGTGCGATGGACGACGTCCATTAACTATCTTGAAACTTTACCGTAGATTATCAACTATAAATTACTAGTTTTCATTAAAGAAGTCTTGTTAATCCCTTGTTCTAGAAAATGTTACAAAAGTTAATATTATTAAGATTAATAAAATTAGGTGTAGGGTTATGCTTATTTATTCTTAATGCTTTACTCATAGTGAAATAAAATCCGAAAAAAAAAGATCCGTATCAAGCCGTTATTGCTTTTTTAAAGAAATAAATAAATAACACATAAATTGTACATAGACGAGTTTAATGCCTTAGGCATTGTCTACTAGCTAACCTTTCTTAGTGTAATTATTAAATTAAATAAAAAATTCAATAGTGGGTAGATCAGCATCTGTAGACAAATTCTGCCAGCCGATCAGTATGAAATCTCTGTTTGCAAAACCCACCCCTGTTATGTTGACTTGAAGAGACGAACGTGCACCGTCCAGATTGAGCACATTTCTCGTTATACCCGAATACTTTTAAGCGCTTGAAGCACTTGAAAGTGCTAGTACCAGTCTCCTTACCACTCTTAAAAAGATTTTAGTTCAAAGGCACTATTTGAGCGGCCGTGGTCTAGCGGTAGAGGACGATCGATCGATGAGACCTGCGTTTAAACGTCGCAATAATCAAGTATTTGTGATACAAGCAGCAAGATAGTACAGCAAGCCATTTACAAAAAAAAAAATAGTTTACAATACGTTTTATTTTCGTAATTGTAATTTTGAAATAGAACACTATTTAAAGTACGCTATAATACAAACCACCCTTTATGTAATATTAAGCCAAAATGTGAAATTCTCATATGACAGTGGAGTATTTTGAAGATGTCTAGTAAATAAATTTCTCTACTTAAAATTAAGTGGCACCTTTGTGTACCTTAATAAATGAGATGAGGCGTGTGGCGTGTTTAACCTGGTAGGCCATAGATCATCGAGAATTCAGAGCAGTCATTGATAAACATTTTGCAGATTTCTCTTTGTGATAGTATTGGCCGCAGTCTAGTCTGTAAGGCTGGCTGTGGTTACATGCTGAAGATAACAAAGAATCGGATAGGCAGGTTTTTAAGCTCGACATTTGACATCACTGAACAGGGCGGTCTATGTACTGAAACAAGTGACACCACAGAGATATGCACCATCCTGGTTAACCATTCCTGAAGTTATACATGGCTACTTACAAACTTATCTTGAAGGGCGACTAGGTCATTTTATGTGTGATACACTTGTAAGTGGTAATTTTACCCCAGCACAGACTGGGATCAGTCTGGCTACCACTCTTTTTTTTTCTCCGCCTGATGTAAAGCTAGAGTGCGGTCCATGAACGGAAACAACTGCTACTACAGAGAAACCTGTGCGGGCAGCAGTCGCCTCCGCTATGCCGGCTTGAAGAGACGAGCATGTACCATCCAGATTGACAGTGCACAGTCCTCTCGTTATATCTGCCTACTTTCAAACTATCCGAAACGCGGCAAGGTCGCTTCACGGGTGTTACATTCGAAAGTGGTGGTACTACACCAGGACGGCAGACTGGACAAATAACCACCATCAGTCAGCCTACCACTCTTTAATAGTGCCTATAGGCACTGAGCGACCATAGTAGTACATATAACAATGTTACATGGGTACCGGTCAGAATTAGCGAGGTCCGAAAACGGGTCTCATCGATCGTGAGTTCACGCGTCTTACCGTTAGACCACGGCCGCTCTTAAAGATTAGATAGATTATTTGGTCCTAATATTTTCAATTACGTTAGTTACGTAAATAAATATAACATTTAGAAGTGTGAGTGTTATTAGAATAAATGTCTATTGTGTAAATATTAAAGTCTATGGTTAAAGGAGCCCTTGCGCAAGGACATACAGTACGCTGTACTCATAAAAGGTCAGATTCTAATTATTAATGCGTGTAGTTTAAAGATAAAACTACATTTTTGTTTATATTTCTTACACGTAATATTTGTTAAGGGTTCAGGAAGCTTTACTTCTAATTACAGCGGTTGCTTAATAGGTTTTTATTATCTATCACTTTATCTTAAATACGATTTTTCTCTGTAGCTACTACGGGAGTGTGATCATTGGTTTATTAATAGGAAAAAGTAGTACAAAACATTACTGCTCGTACCTTTATTATATTTTTTTAATTGTAGCTCGCCATATGAAAACACTACGCCTGATGTAAACCTAGACTGCGGTCCACGACAATGCACACTCCTCTCGCTATACATGGCTACTTTCAAATTGCTCCTGAAACGCAAAAAGGTCACTTTCCGAGTGTTACATTCGGTAGTAACCTACCCTAGGACGGCAGACGGGGCTAATAACCATCATCAGCCCGCCTACCACTCTTTAAATATATTTTATATTACCTATATATTTTTGTAAATATCTAGGTAAATAGGGGATTATGAAAATTGAATTATTCAATTAAAATTAACTAGAAATTTACATGATATTGGCTATAATTTTTAAATAAATTTTAGAAATTTCCAATTATCGATTTATTTTATTATTAAATTATAATAAATGTTGAACAGATTTATTTTCGTAATTTAAGACATAGCCTTACGATGTAGATTTGATTCAGTTAACTTTCACTGTACTTCTTCAAAAAATATAATACCATACATTAAAATATCACAGTATTTCCTTAGATAAACATGTTTGTTTTTATTATTACTTACATAGAGCTAAGTGTTGTTAATCAGTTGCAATGCCATGCCATAAATACAAGGTTTCTTTGAAGACTTAATCAATTCTAATTACCTATATATTTTTGGTTCTTATTAATAATGGCAGACAGGCTAATTAGCACAGTCTGCACGTGAAATTCAGAATCAGTCTAGAGCGGCCGTGGTCTAGCGGTAAGACGCGTGAACTCACGATCGATGAGGCCCGTGTTCGAACCTCGCTAATTCTGACCGGTACCAATGTAACTTTGTTATATGTACTTTGGTCGCTCAGTGCCTATAGGCACTATTAAAGAGTGGTAGGCAGACTGATGATGGTTATTTGTCCAGTCTGCCGTCCTGGGGTAGTATCACCACTTTCGAATGTAACACCCGTGAAGTGACTTTGTCGCGTTTAGGGAATAGTTTGAAAGTAGCCAGGTATAACGAGAGGAGTGTGCACTGTCAATCTAAGATGGTACATGCTCGTCTCCTCAAGCCGGCATAGTGGAGGCGACTGCTGCCCGCACAGGTTTCTCTGTAGTAGCAGTTGTTTCCATTCATGGACCGCACTCTAGCTTTACATCAGGCGGAGTGTTGTCACATGTCGAGCTACAATAAATAAAATAAATAAAGTACGGGGCGATACATGGTGGCAGCAGTTGTAATCAATATATGTCGGTTTACTATAAAAAATACGTAGGGATGTAGGTATATTCTGAAGTGCCTCGACTCATACTTTAATACATATACTCATTACGTTCACTAAATAATACAAAGAAACAAAACAATTATCATTCACATGTTTTTATTATAAGAAGGTCAAATTGATAATAATATTTGTGATTTGCTTTAAATTTAATCAAAATAACAATCGATTACAACATCACAATTTTCCTAATTGTCTATAATAATTTCAATGTTTAAATATAAATTGTATAACAATGACCATGGTCATTTATTACGTACGTAGTTTTTCTTCATAGTGGGAAGTCTATATCTTGTATAAAGTTTTTTTTATTGTTGCTCGACATATGACAACACTTTACCTGATGTAAAGCTAGAATTCGGTCGGTATTGCTACAGATAAATTTCTATAGGCATATTACGATAATATAATATTATATAGGCTTAATATTACGATAATATAATAATTTCACTAAAATAGCTAACTATACGTTTTAAGTATACTTAAGAATGTACCCTTGGCTTAGTAAGATATTCGAAAAGAAAAGTGCTTACGTAGGTACTTAGAGTCTCTCAGAACTTTATTTTGATAGATAGACGGCTTTAACGGAAACAATAGATGCGATGATAATTTAAAAATATTATATTGTAGTAAATATCAATTTAAAAAAGCGTATGTTCTTTTGTCTGCATAGTAATTGCAAAGAGTAGTTAGTTTGTATTGTCTACTCAAGCGTACAAAAGTGTGTAGCCGACGCTTTAGTGGACAGTACGCCTTTTTTTTTTTAAATTTTAATTTGTATTTTTTAAAATTAATTAATGACAAAACCACACGAAAATAACTTTTAATATTTAAAAGTACCAAATGTTGTAAACCAATACGTTCATCGTTAATCAGTGAATTCTTTCCAATTAGTATCGTTTGAAAAAATGGTCCTCTGTTATTGGATATTTTTTATCGTTGATTTTGTCCATTTTTCTTTCCCGAGAACGATTGTTTTTGCATTTTCTTTCTTTTAACATTATTGTTTGCACTATATCTTTGCAGTTTTTCTAGTTTAATTTCAATCGTTAGTCTCAGAAAATGCAATCATTATTTCCATACATACCTATCCAGTTTTATTTACAAACAAGCACATAAAATATACAATAATATTTTAATCCGACGACCACCATGGCTACAATTCGAAACGTTTCGACGCTCGGATTAAAGCAATCCAAATAAACGTTATAGTAATTCGCATTAAATAATTTAATTTACTTGTTAAAATAATGTACCATTTATATGTTTGTATATATAATATAGCTGCTAACAAACATTTTGTTATTTATATAATAGTACAGACGAATAATACACCCGAGTCCCTTTTAAGCAGAAAGCGCTTAATACATTACAAAGCGATTACACCTCCTCGATGAATAACTCGAGGGTGCCATTAACATTAGCTTAATAAGAGTAATGATACGCGTTAAGAAGAAGATAGGTTAATTAAATTATAACCTGACACAATGGTGGCTTTTAAAGACTAATTGAAATAATGAACGTCAGTTTCTGAAGACTCATAAATGTTTATACTTAACAATGCGTCAAATTAATTTTGCCATGGAAAAATTATACGTTTTGAATTAATTGTACATACTAATAATAATAATATGTTTTTTTTTAGGTAGTGGAAATTTGACTGAATTTGCGTCATGTAATATATGTAAGTACATAATTATATATTTGTAGGTATACCTAGACTTTAGGCTGAGCCTTTTTTTTAATTGTAGCTCAACATGTGACAACACTCCGCCTGATGTAAAGCTAGAATACGGTCCATGAATGGAAACAACTGCTACCTGTGCGGGCAGCAGTCGCCTCCACTATGCCAGTACCATCTAGATTGACAGTGCACACTCCCCCCGCTATACCTAGCTACTTTCAAACTATTCCCGAAACGTCCCGAAACGCCTATATTTAAATACGACTTTAAGTTAAATCAGACCAAATCCTATTATACATTAAGGAAAATTAGTATAAGCAATGGCGTTATGATTTTCCCATATAAACATCCCCTACGTCACCCCAACAAGGTTAAGTTTTAATAGACAAAAGATAGTTTATATTCTTCTACAGGATGCAATCTATCTCCTTGTCTAATTTTGTCGAAATCTGTTCAGACGTGAAAGGTAACAAACAAACAGAGCTATATTATATTTGTAGGGGAATCGGACCCATCATACCTTTTCAGACGAGGATCTTCTTTATGTTATGGTCTGCCTACCTCGGCTGATATTATTGGATCATTTTAAATTAAATAACGACAAACAAAATTCATAAATGCATATGATTAATTACAAATTAACTCCAAAAATATCGCTCCTATTTCGTTAATGATGTCGCGTGCATTTTGTCCTACCGAACAACCGAGCGTTTGTTTATTATTTACGTTTAATTGGAGCTTTTGAGTTTGTAATAGAAATTTTATAAAATAAATCCACTATTTTGTTTTTTTACGGGTTGTTTTTTATCTAAAGTAACTTGTCGAGAAGGGTTAGAAAGCACTATAAATCGTTATGACTCTCTTTAAAAGAGTGGTAGACAGACTGATGGTGATTATTACCCCATTCCAATGGGCACTCTAGACTTTAGATTGACAGTGGATTTTTTTTTTATTAGACATTTATACCTGGCTGACCTTGGGTGATCACGGATGTTACACTTGAAAGTGGTGATACTACCCCAGGATTGCAGGGCCAAAACCATCATCAGTCTACCTACAACTCTTTAAGCGTATTTGCATTTGTCGTCGAAATATTGTTGTCGTAAAAGTTCTCTTTTGAACTGGTGGTGTGAAATTAAACCTTAATCAGGATGCGGGTGTTGTGCGGTTTGCGGATCATTCATGTATAGGTATACCTAGATATTTATTATGCCGCTTCCACACTTTAGCCAAGGTGTTGGTTAACATGCTAGCTAACGTGTGGTCGTGACGATGATAATCCCACCCAACACTCTTTGTTGCGTTCTCACTGCAATCCTGACATGCTTCCCGTCCTATTAGTGAATCCTTCTAAAACTCCTCACAAAACTGTACGCGGAGCCATCCAAAAAAAGAAAAGGAAGGAAACGCAGAGCGCGCGATCTAGTCCAACCGAGGATAACATTGAAAAAAAAAACTAAAACAAAAAGCGCTATGGATAATTATTAGTGAGTACTTTCATATTTTCCTTCCCATTTGGAAATTCCCCATTGGAAAATGAAATGAAAAATGAAAAAAAAAAGTAATTCTTCTGCATTCACAGTGTTGATAAAGACGTAGTTCTTCGATAAAGATAATATGAGTCAACCTATCAATGCGACCAAACACCCCGTCTACATGATGGCAATTACTATTCACCAACATTGGAACATACCTTGGTCAAAGTGTAGTAGAGCCATTAGTTAGTAGATACTATTTTCTCTACCAGCATATTGGTAACCAAAATATATATTTATTTTATATCACGTATTTTATTTACTTTCCTATTGTATGTGTTGCTTCTGAACCTAAGTTTTTAAAGGGCGCGGCGATGCAGAGCTACCAAAATTATGTAGATATTTATAGTAAGCAAACTCCGTTTAATGTGCGGAATCAACTGCTACCAGTGCCTTCCGGTATGCCGGCTACTCCAAAAAAAATGTAAGTTTAACATCACTGTGTAGTGTAGATACCTTTTGGCTAATAAGTTGGCTTATTAGTTATTTAGAACATTACATAGGATTATCAGCGGCTGCACAATCAGTGAGCGTATGCACGAACGGATCATTTAATACAAATTGTGTACGAGGAGAACGTGAGAACCACGCTGTTGTCGGCTTATTAGGATTAAAACCGAGGCGTAAATAAACACAACTGTTCTATGTACTTCGGTATTTAAGCGTGGTTTTAATTTTGATGCCATTTTGCGTTAGAAGTAGCCAATTGAACAATTGGAAGACAAACGGGATGTTGTCTTAGATAGGCACGCGCTCCATTAAGTATAATAACGTAGCGGCCTTCAATTTGTATGCGCAAAGACCTTGCTTGTCAAATAGTTTTTTTCTATTTTGATTGGTCATGTCTTCCTATTATGATAGATTGTTAGAATAAGCAAATTTACTTTATAGTGCCGTAGTGACGGATTAATTACTCGTTTCTTAATGTTGACATTTTTAAAATCATCTCTTAATTATTTTTTTATTAATAGATTGCGACCTCAATTAATTAGTGGTTTAAGTATGTCGAGGACCTTAACGAATGAGATAAGTAATATAAAAGTCATTAAATTAAGGAACGATCTTCCTAACCATATCTTTCCTATAAACTGTGATCCTTCAAGCGCAGTGTGAAGAGGCATCTCACAAAGCCGGCATAGCGGACGCGACTGCTGTCTGTAGATCTCTTTCACTTACAGCAGTAGCCTCCGTTAATAGATCGCGCTCTGGCTTAACATCATTATTATGACATGCTAAAATAAAAAAAAAGATGAATATTAAATAGAAACGTAGCTTAGTGGTCAGAACATCAGTGCGTAAAATGGAGGACTCAGTTTCGAACCCACCTTAGCTTGGACTGTTCATTTTTTTCTGTTCAAATTTCATCATGATTTATCAATAACAAATTCATTATTCAAACCATTGATATATACAATAAAATTTACAATAACGCTCCCAATATGAAGTGATGACCGCAGTCACTTTTACGTTCGGCAACATTGTCAAATCGTTTGAAGCCGCTTACGCTTTTTTTCTATGATTTAAACATACAAAAAATCATTAGAAAAAAAAATTATAATTAATGTACCTACTTAAACGTTTTTTCTTTTCCTATGAGATACTTTAAATAAAACGATTTAGGTATATGATTCGTTACGATTATATAAATGTGTTAATAGCATTACGAGGTTTTTCATGTGTTTGATGACTATTTGATAACTACGCGTCATTGGGTCCATTGAAGGTTAGACATCTGGTATTATTTATTGTATTGACTATTTACTTGTATATACGAGCATTCTTTTTTTATAGTAGCTCTACATGTGACGACACTACTTCGCCAGACGTTATAGCTACAGCGCGTAGACAACTGCAGTTACAGAGAAATGTCTTCAGATAACAGTCGCCTCCACTACTATACAATACTAATTATTATTTTTGAGGAGGCGGCATGTACCATCTAGATTGACAGTGCACACTCCTCTCGTTATACTTGACTATTTTCAAACTATTCTCGAAACGCGATAAGGTCACTTCATGGGTGTTACATTCGAAAGTGGTGGTGACATTTTAAAATGGTAGTAAATAGTAAATGTCCCAGAATGGCAGACGGCTAATGACCCAACACTCTACCTACTCTGCGAAAAGACGTAACCATACTCTAAAATAAAACTTGAGATAAAATTCTATAGGAAACATTATGTAATGCTAAATGTAATTTTACAATAATTATGGGTGTATATTTTTAAATGTCCATACCTTAAAGTACCTAGATAATACATTACATTAGTACCAGTAATGATTTTTTGACAATTTTTTATGCGAGACACTTAGCATTAAATATTATCGATTTTAAAAATATTATCTAGGTCTAATATTGTCTAATAATAACATTACCTCGCCTCTTTTAATTGTTAAAATAAATTTTCTGCGCTTTAAAATAGATATGAAAAATTGCATTATTCAAATCAACTGACAATGTTAATAATTATTAATTCAATGAGATATTTATAGCGGTAGTGTAATTACATCCAGTCAAATTATTATCGTGTAATTAATTTAATTTGTACGAGTTATTGTGTATTTTTGAAAATATTAATTCCATTCAAATGAGACCAGTTTTCCGATATTCTTTTGTACATATTTAAACACATTAATTTAATAATTGTAGGTATCTAAGTGCTTGATGATAATGGCAAATAAATAGCAAAACTTATTTTAGATGATAAATAAGTTTAATCAGAGGAAAATCTCAATGGCCTCTACGGACGACAAAATGTATATATTAGTAAGTTATTTTTATATTAAAGAATTTTTAAAACTAATGTTTTAAAATCAAACATTGTTCAAAGCGACTCAATTTATCAAATTGCACTCACCGTTGTATTAATATTTTGTAAGCTTTTCTGAAGCACAAATAAGAAGAGCCGCTGATCACAGAGCAAAGTTCAAAGTAGAAATTTAAATATTTTTATAACAATTTAAATTGCAGCTTGTCTTGCTAAATGTACATTTTGTACCACTCTCAAGTGTAATCTAAAACTTGTAAATTCTCTCAACTATCTCCAGTTTCTTAGTATAAAAAGTTTTCTTTATAAATTTTAGTGTCGCGTTTTTAATAAAAGGAGAATGCTCATTCGTCCAAGAAAAATGGGCCCGAGTTTGTCGATGATTTTTAGGTAATTTTGTAGAAAAATAAATCTACTTCCTTATTACCAATCAGTTTTAATTTTTTCCCCCGGGTTATTGAGTGATTGAGAGATTTATTGAGAGATTATTATTATTTTTAATGCTTTAAAATTGATGATATCTGTTTTTTATGTAATTAAACATCGTCTATTGATTGTTAAATTGACTGATTGATATAATTAAATTTAATTATTAAAAAAACAAGATATAATTTTAGAAAATTTTTTTGTTATTAAACTATTGGCCCAAAATGGGCATTCTCCTTTCTGTTGTGATATAGAAACATAATTCAACCACTTTTTACTTTAAATAAACTTTAATTTGTTCCTAAGACAAAGTCACATTAATGATAAGATTGGATTAATATTGTGCAAAACATTTAAATTCGAGTTTAAATCGTAGCAATTAAAAACATTATGACTTTAAAGAAGTTACCACTTTCAAGCGTAACATCCGTAAAGGGGCCGACGTGACTTTAAAGTCACGTTTAGGGATCAGCAGTAGCCGTGTATAACGAGAAGCGTGTGTTCCGTCAACGTGTATGGTGCCGACGACCTTTAACTGCAGTCATTTCTCAATGGACCCAGTTAAATTAGGGTTAATTATCATTATTATCCGATTTATAGGTTTTTTTTCTGGAATTTGTAGGTCGATTGATAGTAAAACGGCGTGCGTCATTATGTGTCTGTACGTGACGTATTCTAGCCTACTTCTAAATACTAACTATGATTGAGTTATTCTCGAGAAAATAAGTTTAGGAAAAGAGACCTAGTATATTGTTTGTAACTTTTACCAATACTTTTGTTGAAGGAAGAAATTTTTATGTTTTCTTACGTTGTTAGTATTAACTTTGTTAAGATATATAAAGGATGCTGGTGGGTATTTCTGTTTGAGATTAATAGTCTTCAACGTAGTTTAAGAGATCACTATGAAAGTTCGCACATGTACCTATGTATTTTTTAATAGAGAAGAATTTATGCTCTTCATTGCTGCAGCTCACCAGTTTCTACAGATATGCAGAGTATTTTCATGCTATCCTCTTTGTTACCGTAATTTGCAGTCCACTTCCTCTTCTTTAGTAGCTCCTATCGCTCGCTGCTGTGCGCATCCATTTCTTTCCAGATACCTTCACAATGTTGCGACTCCTATGCGACCTATGTTCGCCTATACGAACCTATACAGACAGATAGTATGTAATAAGACAAATAACAATACCTTTAACCACATGTTCACTATCAATACTAAAACGTTAATGCAGGTTATTTATTTAAATTATAGCTTATTTAATTACAAGCTGCAATGGATTCATAATATTGCTAACACAAGCGAGCTCATCCCTCCCGCGACACCGTGCAGTTGTTTATCAATTGTTGCAATCACATTGCATTTATTTTGATTTTTCAACGATGTTTTATATTTACTAGACCAAGATTTTACTGTACAGCTGTTTTTTTGTTCCAAATAAAGAAAATAAAAATAAAATTAATAAAGTCATCTGTAATGATAATAATTAGGTAATATGTTCATGTCTGAGATAAAACTAATCTCAAATTCTCACAATAACTTGTCAAGCTCTCAGTCTAAAGTTCATTAGAGTACGGATCAAGGAGCATTACTCGTAAACTGCCTGAATTACAAAGAGCTTTATAATGCTCATTCCAAGTTAATTTGCTGGGTATTTTCACATATTAGGCTTACATGTGAAAGTACCCGCCGACTTTGGAAATTTTTGGTTTAAATATTCCTGGTCACATGCTGCTTCGCTTAATGCTAGAGTGCGATTTAAAAGCAGAGAGAACATGCAGTCGCCTCCGTTATGCCGACTTGAGACGAATATGCATCGTCCGGATTGACACTATCGCACTCCTCTATTACACCTTTGTGTACTAACTACTACCCCAGGCCAGCAGTCTGTACTAATAACCATACAATTGCCTACTACATTAAAGTACTTATAGCAAAATTACATTAGTACTGTCCAGAATTTTGCGAGGTCTGGGCACTACATTTATTTACATAGGTTGTGTTATAAAACAAATACGGTACTATAGTCTAACATTAAGCTATCAATGTTCATCATTAGAATCAACGTAAATTTTTTTATAAAGTTTTTAACGTAGATTTACGAGTAAGGATATACAAGTCAATCTCGCCTACGTAGGGTACCGCGAATTTTACTTCAAAGGCACTTTATTTTGTACGGAAATCCACTCCATATAATGTAAATGTTTACAGGTGAAAATGTACTCCAGTTTCGCAACTCTTTTTCTCAAACATGCGTGTTATGAAATATGTGTTTACGACGGTTGACATAGTTTGATAACAGATGGTAATATAAAACACAATTAAACACCATTATCTGTTACTAAAAGTAATCACTTTATTCGGACTATATTGATAGTAATGTTTATGTTATTTATTTCAATTAATTATATTTTTTAAAATAAAATAACTCCCTATGGAAAATTAATGAAAAATACAGAGAAAGTTGCAGAAACAATCATTCCTTCCGTCTAATAACTCAAACGTCACTGATAGCCTGTTTATTTTTATTTTGTCTCTGTCATTTATCATTTAAATGAAAGAGACAAAATGATGTTATGTAGCGTTTACATAAAATAATTTTGGATACTAAATAAAGAATATTCCCACATACCTGTATGAATAGCAAGAATAGGTTTTTATAATAGTAATCTTTAATAAATCAGGTCTTTTGTAATATTTAATAAATGCCTTTCTTATAACTTTATTTAATTTACTTTGTCCATTTGCATGGAATAATATGTGCATTCAAAGAATGAATAAGTAACTAATTTTATTTGCTGACCATGCAGCTGTCACGCTCCGCTATCTTTAATCGTATTCTTTAGTTAAGCTTTCATACCTTTATCTCAAAGATTTTGTAAACAATTGTTTAAATATCATTGCAAATTTTGAGTATTTGCAGCATCGATTTTTGACGAATCACTGTAAGAGATTTTTTTCTTTCTTATTACCTACTTTATATTTAAATATGACCTTTTATTTAAACAGATAAACTCTTATTAATTAGACCACACACAGTTTCGTCATAACTGTAATATGAGCTAATAAAATAACATCCCAAGGATGCTATTTAGGTGGTCCAGACGTAATTAAAATGTTTCCGCGAACATTATGGATTACATTTGTGGTGTTATGTTGTTTTTAATGTAGTTTTAATAGCTGGAGCACGATTAGATAGTTATTTTTTGTCTAATTCTCATCAATTTGATAAATCACAGAAGGTTATTAAGGTTAAAATACAAGAAAATTCCACGATACTACGAATTGAAGCCACGATCTTCGACCTCTGCAAATCGAATCTCGGTCTACCAAATTATTGCGGTCAAGTGACTAAATTATTACAAGATTTAAAATCTGGTAAATCTCATCTCATCATTGCCTGATGTTAAACTAATGTGCAGTCAATGAGCGGGGATAACTGCTATCAGAAAGCTAATATCTGCAGGTAGCAGTCGCGCCTGCTATGTCAGTACTTGATGATCAGACCAGTGTATAGAACAGTGATAGTGAATAAAAAATAAAAATGTTCAAATGTAATATTGCGAAATTCCTCTTATCAACTAGATTCTTTAACAATCGATTAATAATATATTCAACTAATACACATGGTACTTAATCATACGTACTGATAAAAATGCTGCAATTGCCACTAATCGTCGTCTATACCTGGATATAATACACTTTGACGACGGCAATTTTTTGTATTACCTATACAGTACTTTTAATACAATGGGGAATGCAAAAATGCCTAAATTATAATCGCAACATTAGCTATCATGATCGATGAGATAAAATAATACAAGTAAATATACATATATCTTAATATCTGTCAATAGAAATACAGGTCTGTGAAACAAAAATGTCTAAAATTGCAGTTATTGTAATACACTAGAGTGAGCCCCTTGTTGGGCTGGCATAGTAACGCGGCGACTGGGAGACAATCAAGTTGGTATTGTCACCTCGTCTGTAAGGTTAATTTAAGGTCTAATCTATTTTCCAAAAAAATGTCTATAATCTTAGATTATTATAAAATCTCGTATTAAGGATGTAAAAAAGACAGATAGTATTCTTTTACGACGTGTTAAAACCAATATTAAAACATCATTGCAAGTTATTTTTTAAATATTAGTTTTTTCTAAGATCTTCACGTATTATTATATAATATAACTATAAATATAACTAAAATATTTAAATAAAATGTTTAAAATATATAAGTATAATAAAATGTTTAAAATATTTAAAATGCATGCTATATATTCTATGTCGTAGCTATTTGTTCATTATAGTAATTTGCGATAATAATTAGTGCTGAGAAAGTTATCAAATTAAGTAATTTCAACATAAATCTGCTATGCTTCGAACAGTGTGGTAAAACAAAATGTATGGACGCTCAGGTGTTGGCTTTCACCTTAATAAATAATTATGTGTAAAATTGAGTTTATGTGCTCTTTCTCCTCGATCTATTGTTGACAGACGACGTACTATCAGCAGCTTCGAAGGAACATTCGAGCACTTTATGTGTATACCTACATAATTATAACAAGTACATTTTATAGTCATAATGCAGTATCATATGTCCTGACGCTATTCAATAACACGAAACCTATTAAGTACTAATAACCATAATAATCTCTATAATAGCATTGTAAATATTTAATGATCTTATTTACACGCAGCGGTAACAAATCACGTTTCAAAGTATAATAGCATTTCTAAATCATAAAATTATAATACACTAGTCCGCAGACAATAGTCGCCTCCACTATACTGGTTTAAGGAGACGAAGTCTAAACGTGATAAGGTATTACATTCAAAATTGGTGATACTTACTCCAGGACGGCAGACTGTGCTAATACCAGGTTTAGTTTGCCTACCACTCTATTAATTTATTTCTCAATTTTCCTACATTGGAGGTGTTATCAGCCACTCCAAATTGGTGATCCCGACGTGATATGAAAACGCAACCTTCTGGCCGAACTTAGAGTGCGATCCACGAGCCAACCGCTGCTATGCCGACTCGTCTCGCTAAATCCAGCTACATATTTCCAAATCGAATTCTATTATGTTTTACTATCTAGTTAATGAATTTGTGAGAAAATAATTTATTCTGAAAATAATATACAAGTATCAAGTGAAAGGTCTTATCTTGTGTTTGTGTGAGGCTTATCATGTTACGATAATGAATGGGATGACCAACATGGCCCCATTTTATCAGTTATGGCATCATTTGAAATTGCTGATAATTACTCATAAGAAATCCTTGATTTATTAATTATGTGCTATTTCCTTGAAGATTAGATTGATTTTTAATTTGTTACTTTTTTCGTTAATTCTTAAATTTACCTTATTGGGATAGGCAGATCAATATTGTAATAAGTAACCGACGTTGAATAAATTGAAATTTATCGACTTTTTACATTAATTTTTTTACGGTTATGTAAATATTGTTTAATTGAATTAAAAGTTTATTTTACCACCACAGCTAAAATGCTTTCAAAACCTCGAATAAATTAATATAAATAAACTCAATAGTAGGTAGAATAAAACCTTTTAATTCAGAAAAAAATCAGGCAAAACTTAAGATTTTTTTTTTAAATTTCTTATGATTGCATAATATACGAAATATCACGCAATAGTATTGCAAAAATACGAAAGAAATAAATAAATTATAAACGTGCTGGATAACTGACATTTATTTAATAATTTCATTTGATAATAACAAATGTATTTAAAGGATCGTATTTTTCCTCATAATAAATATAATAGTAATATGAGAAAATATATCTACTAATATTTTTTCTTGTAATAATAATAATTGTAACGAAAGAGATTTGCCCTGTCAACATGAACGCTGCA
The DNA here is from genome assembly GCA_948150575.1 of Tinea pellionella. Taxonomy (NCBI): domain Eukaryota; kingdom Metazoa; phylum Arthropoda; class Insecta; order Lepidoptera; family Tineidae; genus Tinea; species Tinea pellionella. The sequence goes on from OX411253.1 coordinate 2,571,989, forward strand.
GACATAAATTTTCTTCGTGGAAAGCGAAGACGCGCTTATAGATAGCGATTTCCAGTTACTTGCAGATTATAAAAAAAATAGATTTAAAAAAAAATTAATATCGATTACGAGTCAAGATACCAATAATATCAGTACCATATTGTTAAATAAAAAAATCTAATCAACTTGGTACATTGTTAGATGGTAAATTTTGTGCGTGATTCACATAAAATGTGAACAATTTGCAACACCCGCTTTGTGCTATGCACCACGTGTAGTTTTATCTAGAATACTAATCAATGAAAGGCTAATGAAGATAAACATTGTAGAACACCTGAAATTCGGAAACGTAGAAATGTAGATAATATTGTGACTATAATCTCCTCCGCAATAAGAACTACGTTTCGCTACCATTATGATAACATAATTTAGATAAAATTACCTATGTACAATATATATATTTACCAAGTGATCAAGAAAGTAAAAATTGTTTTGTACAGAAAATGTCAAGGACTAATAGAAGGGTGAAATGGCGAAAGTTCCACCAACAAGAGAGGCTATTATGAGAATTATAATATTGACTTTGTTGAACCTAGAACGCGGTCCGTCAGCAGAAACTACTGCTACTATTTGACCTAAAAGTCTACTGGCAGAAGACGCTTTCACTGTGCTACTTTGATGCATTGTTAGACTCTTGCAGACTCTTGTCCTAATATAAAAAAAACCTGCGCCCGCAAGAGTGTTTTGAGCCCCAGCCCCGATGGACTGTTGACTGTTCCCCCTGTCTCCAGAGTCTAGTGGCAGCGGATATGGGGATTTATCAAGTGAAACATCGTGGGGTTTTAGTCGGTATGCCAGTATTAGGCTGGAGAGACCAACATAACCAAAGGGATTTCCCCACGTAAAAAAAGGGCACAAGAGTCTTGTTTAGTTTATTAATATTAATTTTTATTGTTGGTCTTAATTCATTTTAAGTTCATATTATGTTTTGGTAGATACTTCTACGTAATAGTTCTATTTTCTCTCTAGATCCATTAACATGTAACGTTCAACAAATGATAGTAATAAGGAGCTAAGCGTTGGATGCGTCAGTGAGTTAGTGACGACTGTATTTCGTTTTTATCATCAGCCTATCTACGAATAAGTTTGTAGGTATAATTTATTACTACAGAAGAACGCTTGAATTTTTAAAGGTTTGGATGCGATAAATTGGTAGACGAAAATATAAAGCCCTATTTTTTATTCTATGTTTTTATTACACTAGGATAACCCGTGCTTAAGTTATCGGGATTTTTACTATTGTGTACATTGAAATACCTTCATTAATATGATGACGCATTATTGATTTTATTAATAGGTATTTATTTACTTACGCATTTTGGAAAACCACATTTACGCGTCATTGTACGATGTCATAGCGTCAGTGATGATCAAATCAAAAGTAAAAATATTGCCAAATAAGAACTAGGTAATACCTACATTTATAGTTTATAGGTGAACCTACATGAAAGATGTAAACGATGCACTAGGGACCCCATCGCAAGTCTGCGTCCTGAATATCTGCTTCACGAGGAATTCATGAATTAAAAGAAAAACAGTTTTCATAATGTAAAATAATAATAAAATCTCGATTATAATTTTTTTATAAAAGTTTGGCGATGTTTTTCTTAGTTATTTCAACGTTTTTATTTTGTTTTCATCTATGGTCTGACAGTGTTCATTCTACGTTTAAAATTTGTCATGCATACATTTCCATCTCCCAGCGGACACGTGTTGCATTGCATTCATGTAGAAAATCTTTAATTTTATGGTTTTCAATTTTTAAGTTTTTTTTTCGCGTTAAAATGTCTAGCGTCAGCTAAAATTAGCCTTCGTGCGAAAATTACTTTATTTAGTTCATTATTTTCATTTTGAAATGATAAAAAGTAGTCAAATTTATGATTTAACCTTTATAAAATATAAGGAGGAAGCAAGAAATTAAAATAACTAAATGTAAATCGTTTTCAAATTATGATGAATAATTTCTTGGTCTGATGAAAGTTTTAATTAACTTCGGTTTTTATCTGTAATTAAAATTCGGTTGACTTTTTTCAAACCTCTCATCCTTTTCTTACGAATTCAGATTACAAAGATTTCTTGATGTAAATTTAATTATGAACATTCGATTGATTTTTTTCGTAAAAACTTATTTTTGGTGAACAAATGGATTCTTAATAATATTTAAAATATGTTGAAATATTTTATGATATTATCTCATTTTTAATTAATTGAGCGAGATATTTCAATTTATTCGAGTTGTGCGTGACTTGGACTGTAATAGAACATTTCAATTGATGACAAATACCTATCCGTTTCCAAGACCTAAATATTTTGAATAGTAAAATACAGGTTTTAGCTGCGCTCGATAACAAATAAATACCCTTTGAGTATCACTAAGTTTTTTTTACCGATTACAATATCAATGAAGAAAACTGCATTTAGTCTGAAAGAAAAAATACTTATCAAAAGTAGCACGAAATTAAAATATTTTATACGGCTGGCTTTCTATCATATTTATACATACTCCTTTTGGCTATAGTTTAAAAAAAAAAAAATATTGTAGCTCCGCATGTGGCAACACTCCGTCTGATGTAAAGCTAGAGTGCGGTCCATTGAATGGTAACAACTGCCACTACAGAGTAACCTGTGCGGGCAGCAGTCGCTTCCACTATGCCGGCTTTTAGGAGACGATCATGTACCATCTATACTGACAGTGCACACGCCTCGCGCTATACCTGGCTACTTTCAAACTATTCCCGAAACGCGACAAAGTCACTTCACAGTTAATAAAATAGTCATATAAAATATCCTAATAGGCTCAGGGCTTCTAATAGGTGTCCTTAACCTGGATACGCTAAAGTTACTCTTAACAATCACTCCTATACATTAAAAAAAACAGTAATAATATGTAAAAAACACAATACTAATCTTTGTAGTTACCTACAATGATTTCTATAGTAACACGAATCCTGTAACAACCGACACAATAATTTTCTTTCACATCTGCTCATAACGTCACAATGTGTTATTGATGCAAGATTTAAACATGACAAACGTGAACTAAATTCAAGATGTAGTAATCCTTTATGGAATGTATGCCACGCAATTTCTGATATAGGTTAATGTAGTCTTGTGTTTGACTTAATAGTTAATGCTGTTATCGATAGATGCATTACGAATGTAAATGTTATATTAGTTTTTATATTAATACGATATGTAGTAATGGATGGTACATTTTTATATGTTGTCGACCGATGATTATTATTAGCCCAACCTTGTCGTCCCAGGATAGTGAAGTGAGCTAGTCGCGTTTCAGTCTCAACTTGTAACCGGTATAATCAAAGGAGTGTGTCAATGTAGATGATACTTTTTTAAATTATTATTGTAGCTCGGCATGTGACAACACTCCGCCTGATGTAAAGCTAGAGTGCGGTCCATGAATGGAAACAACTGCTACTACAGAGAAACCTGTGCGGATAGCAGTCGGTTCCACTATGCCGGCTTGAGGAGACGAGCGTGTACCATCTTAGATTGACAGTGCACACTCTTCTCGTTATACCTGGCTACTTTCAAACTATTCCCGAAACGCGACAAAGTCACTTCACGGGTGTTATATTCGAAAGTGGTGGTACTACCCCAGGACGGCAGACTCTTTAATAGTGCCTAAGTTACATTGGTACCGGTCAGAATTAGCGAGGTTCGAACACGGGTCTCGTCGATCGTGAGTTCACGCGTCTTACCGCTAGACCGCGGCCGCTCTGATACACATTCGTCTCCTCAAGCTAGCATATTAGAAGCGAATGCTGCCTGGAGACTATATGTTAACAGTTAACTCCCCTCATGAGATGGACTATTTCTGTGTGACTATCTGCTGGGTTATAAACAAAAATATGATAATTCTGAATTCAATAAAATAATTTTATTGCAACGTGCTATTATTACCCTTTTGCAGAATATTAAAATTATGTCAACATCTAATTTGTTTTACATGATTAATGAAATCTAAAAGTTTGTAATTGCACGCATATTAACCATAAAGGTTGTGTTTACCTTGTAGGATTTAAATTTATGTACTTTTCCTTTAATCCATTGAGGTTATCCACCCTTTACATTTTAGTCTCGTATCCATAAATGGCCGATATCCCTTTTAATCCACCATTGATTATGTAAATTCTGGGAAAGGTTGACTCTCTCATTAGCTGACCATTTTTTTTGGTTACAGTTCAAATTAAAGCTCTGGAATGACAATTATTTAGATACGACTTTAGAATTCGGATTTCGCTGTCTGTAAGTACTTCTATTTCGTATTTCTTAATTTCGGGTTGATATTAATGAAATACGATGTTGATTTCTCAATTTACACATAAAAATGTGCTACGAACTGTTATAAATGTGTGGAAAATTGATGGAAATAAAAAAACAAAGCGTCATCATTTGTTCAAATTAGAATTAAGAGCAGAATTGTTTTGTTTTAAGCAATTATAGTTTTATGACTCGAATAGTCAACGTTAGTTTTATTTTTATACTCTATAAAATAGGTGTCTCCAGTCCCAAAAATATATTAAATTTTATTATGTGGTAGCAGTTGTTTGTGCTCATGAACTGCACTCTAGGTTAATATCAAGCGGAGTGTGCTCACATGCCAAGCTTCTATGAAAACAATAATAATTGTGGGTAGTTATGTTTTAATTTTGACTGCTCAGATCATAGAGATAGATACATAGATCTGACGTGAAAAAAGCGTAGACCGCCTCAAACGATTTGACAATGTTGGCGTCAAATACTAATGAAGAATGATGATGGTTATTTGTCCAGTCTGTCGTCCTGGGGTAGTACCACCACTTTCGAATGTAACACCCGTGAAGTGACCTTCTCGCGTTTCGAGAATAGTTTGAACTACTACAGGTATAAGATATCTTGGGCCGCACTCTAGCTTTATATCAGGCGGAGTGTTGTCACATGCAGAGCTACAATAAAAAAAGACTGTGATCATCTTTTTTTTCTCCCGCGTCACATTGGGAGCGTTATTGCACATCTAGTTGTATAATATCAATGGCTCAGATCCTCAACTTTAACCGACCAATAAAGGCGTTTATTTGTGTTCTAGTTACAAATGATTCCTCTTATTATATCAAAGAAGTTAATTTTACAAAATGTTATATCCTTTTCAAATCTTTTTATTTACAAATGTTGATTGTGAGAAAAATTGTATCTCATTTACAATTTAAAGTCACGTCTCATTAACACAAAAGACACTTTGTTAACATTCAAAGGAATGATTTTTCCAACCGGATGTTAAGGAGAAACTCTGAAAATTTGATGACGGGTCAAAAAATCTTCCAATTAGTTTCGAATTGAAATATTTTCTTTTTACATTTTATTTTAAGTTAGAATAAATAAATAGAAATACTAAACAATCCCTTAAATATTGCTTGAAGTAAGAAATTGCTAAAATGCTAGGCTCAATCGATAAATGGAATGCTTTGCCCTCCCACGTGTTCTCCCACTCCTTTAACCTTGGATCCTCAAGCGGAGTGTGAAAAAGCACCTTTTAGGGCCGGCATAGTGACGGCGACTGGGGCTACCGTGTGCTGCGGTTCTCCACTGTGCTGTCAATATAAAAAATAAAAAGACTGATGATGTAGTAGTTAAAAGTAACCAGGTATAGCGAGAGGAATGTGCACTGTCAGGCTGGATGGTGTATACTCGTATCCTTAGGCCGGCATAGCGGAGGCGACTGCTGCCCGTAGAGATTTATCTGTTGTAGCAGTTGTTTCCGTTCGTAGATCGCATTCAGCTTACAGCAGGCAGAGTGTTGTCATATGCCGCGCTACAAAAAAGTACCTACGTTTGTGAACAATATGGGCCTTTAATAATTATAATTCAGTGTTTTGTATTCACACTTCTTACATTTTATTGCGTCATTCACATTCTCATTGTAATGAAAACGGGATTAAAACAAAAAAAACTATTTTTATAGTCGATTTACATTCGTCTTTTCAAGCCAGCATAATAATAGTTCTTTATTGTACAAATAAATGTTGTACAATAGCATTAACCATAGTGGAGGCCACTGTTGCATAAAAACATTTCTTTGCAGTTGTCTTCGCTCATGAATCGCAGTCTAGTGGACTAGTCAGGCCTAGACTATAACTTTTAAAAATAAGTTATTATAATATATTGTATTGTATAATATATTATAATATATGTAGGTTTTTATACGATTACTTTTGAAAAATCTATAGGTATGGCAAGTCTGTAGCAACCCACACATTGTGGACACGAGTGAGAAATAAAGAACTTAAAACTATTTCGTCTTTTTCGATTTAGATTGAAACTTTGTGTAAAAGGTGTGTTACTTTGTAAATCTGCAAAGCGTCTCCCCTACGCTATACACTTTGTTTCTTTAAGGAAACATCTCTTTAGAAACGCGAGAACGTGTGCAAATTGCAAACATGTTATGCACATTTATTAGGTATTTATGATTTGTAGAAGCTCACTGGCACTGACAAAAATAGAAATGGAGAAAGCGTTGTTAAAAATGAATTATTGCGAATTTTTTTTTTTTATTGTGGCTCAACATCTGACAACACTCCGCCTGATGTAAAGCTAGAGTGCGGTCCATGATTGGAAACAACTGCTACTACAGAGAATCCTATGCGGGTATCAGTTTAAATTACAAATGTTTTCGAAATAGACATATATATTTTTTTATGGTGGTCCGTAATGCGGTCGCAGTTCGCCTGATATTAAGCTACAGTGCGGGCCTCATGCTATCGACAAGGTAATGTCCGGCATCTTCACAATAGTCCATAAAGGACTAAGAAAAATGGGCCCACAATTTTTTTTCGAGTTTGTCGATGATTTTTAGTTCACCTTGTAGAAAAATAAATCTATATTCCTAGTCACCAATTAGTCTTAATTTTTTTCACCCGGGTTTTTGAGTAATTAGACTTTTTCTGATGCAATATTTGAGGTTATTATTATATTAAATGCTTTAATAATATAATTGATGATATATTATATGTTTATATGTAATTAAACATTGTCTATTGATTAATAAACGATGTGTTGATATAATTAAAATAAATGAGATTTTAATTTAGAATATTGTTTTGTTTTGGACATTGTCCTTTGCGGAAGTAACCAAGGTGTGTGGAGTGTGCATTATCAACCTGGATGAATATTAGTATGTGCAACATTTTGTCTCCTCAAGCCAGCATAGCGGGGACGACTGTGCTGCGTGCAGAAATTTCTCTGTGGTTGTTTCCATTCGTGGACCGCACTCTAGCTTAACAACAGGCGATGGGATGTCGTATGCCGAGCTACAATTAAAAAAAAACTCTTCTGTGCTGGCTTGACGAGACGATTGTCCATGTCGTGTCCATTCTCATTTTACCATATATTTATATACAAAATTATTCGATAAATATTATGTGTATCATTGTACGAGTATGGTATGAACAACGTATTTATTGCTTCAATATAGAAATCAGTTATTATTAGAATCGGGTGTCCTATTGCGGTATTATGCCTAGCGTTGAACGGTGCAGAGTTTATAGGCGCCGTCTCGTCGGTCGCAAGACGTTTCGTATGAACAAACCACCCCTGGTTTCCATTCCACCCTCAAACTAATATAAACGTGAAGTTCCTTTTGAAGCGAGGCTATCGTAGTACTTCTAATTGTTAACTGGTGAAATGAAATTGTGAAAATGTTTGTTTTATGTATAAATATTTCATTAGCTATGAATATAAGTGTATATGCGGCGTAGTGTAGCAGTCAGAACATACGTGCATGTAACGGAAGACGCGGGTTCGAATTCCAACCCAGCTAATGCATGAATACGTTTTACTATTCCATTTTGTCTCTGCCTATCCCTGTGGCGTGACAATTGTATTGAATTGTATTCTATTTTCATTATAATTTGTTTAATAAGATTTTTTTTTTATATTTGTGAGTAACGAAGATATGGACGGGTGGTTTCTAGAATATTTTCGCTTACAGTGGATATGAACTTTAAACGATTTTATGAATTTCGTCAGAACAAAACTAAAGCATTGTAGCTTTGATAGATTTTTGTCGGGTTTTCCCCGAACTACCACTACGCTTTAATGTATTTCGTGAAAGTTTTATTTTATTAAATTTGCCGTTTAACGGTGCCATTATTTAACAATATTTAATTTAACATTCTTTTAAAAAAAGTACGACCCCTTCCCAAGCATATCTCGTAAAGTACAATTTCGGGATCAGTTTTTATTTTTTAATTTTATTTTTTATTGTAACTCGGCATGTGACAACACTCCGCCTGATGTAAAGCTAGAGTTCGGCCCATGAATAGAAACAACTGCTACTACAGAGAGACCTGTCCGGGCAGCAGTCGCCTCCACTATGCTGGCTTGAGGAGACGAGCATGTATTATCCAGACTGACAGTAAACACTCCTCTCGTTATACCTGGCTACTTTAAAATTATTCCCGAAACGCGACAAGGTCACTTCACGGGTGTTACATTTGAAAGTGGTGGTACTACCCCAGGACGGCAGACTGGACAAATTACCATCATCAGTCTGCCTACCACTATTTAATAGTATCTGTAGGCACTGAGCGACCAAAGTACATATAACAAAGTTACATTGGTACCGGTCCTTAGCGAGGTTCGAACACGGGTCTCATTGGTCATGAGTTCACGCGTCTCACCGCTAGACCACGGCCGCTCATATAAATGAATATTTTGAATAGTTTGGAAGTAGTCGAATGTAATGAGAAGAGTATACCCTGTCCACTTAGAGAATTTCTCCTTCCACCGAAATAGCGAAGGCGACTGCTATCTGCTACCGTGGACTTTTATGCGCGATAAAACTTTACAAATTATTTATCATAATAAAACATGTCAAAATTACTATGTGAACAGCGTAACATCATTAAGATATCTATGCATACTTAATACGGACTGTTGTGTTGATGATACCTTATTGAGGATTCCGATCGTACGCGAGGATGCCTCGGCGCGCTCTTAAATATTCACAGAGATATGTAAAGGCAGACTTTAGTCAGTACGAGACCCAACTCTCTTCCATTCATACTTATTCATTTAACTTTCGCCTTTATATCTATTTTGCTACGAGCTAAATTAGTAATAATAGAAAAGGTACGCGTTCATGCGTCCAACGTCTTTATTATAAAGGTTGAGGATTTTGTAGTGTAGGTAACAAAATGAAATAAGTTTGTTTCGTAAGTCATGTTATATTATAATTCTTAGGTTATGTAGTTAAACTCTTTTTTTCTCTTTAATAAATTAGACTTTATCTATATATAATAAAGTTAGAAAGTTTGTTTGTTTGAACGTATTAATCTCACGAAATACTAATCCGATTTGAAAAGTTCGTTTTGCCGACTAAGCTTGCTGTCTAAGAAACCTTTAGAAGTCGTCAGAAAATTGCTTTTTCGAATATATTTAGACAAATATTGTTAAAAATAAAGTGGACTTTAGCGCAAAAATTTCATTCTGTTACCGCGTTATAATTTTTTTACCCCTTCTTAAATCCGCCCCTGTCTATCTGGGGTCAAATCGAGCTATTCGGAGGTGTTCTGAATCACTTTAGAATCGCGCCCGGTTGCCTGTCCAAGGCTACATCTGCGTACCATTGCTTTGTTTATTTCATTTCATTTCATTTGAATTAGATTTTTTCCTTTTCTATACTATTGCCTGTCACTGTTTTTTTTTTTGTATTAAGCTTGTGCTTGTATCACAGGCACTGACGACCAATCACATTGGTACCGGACAGAATTTAGTGAGGTTTGAACACGGGTCTTATCGATCGTGAGGTCCGTTATTTACCGCTAGACCACGGTCGCTCAATTATATTGATCTGTGTCACAGAAATAAAGGATATCTAGAGACGAAGGTCTCTTCATATTAATTCCCAATACCAAAGATTCCAACGCACAGGAATGTTTTATCTTTCCACGTGATCACTAAATTTTAAAAGTCGGTACGAAATCTTATTATTTTCGTATTGAATTTTCTTTTTAAAAGTAAAATACCTGTTATACAATATACTTGCATACATTACTTAATTTGTAACATTGTGATCAAAAATGAAGGTTTGAATACGGCTCCGTGACCAGTACCAATTGTTTGTAGATATATTTTGTACCTACCTCTTTTTTTTAGTAATATTTACTAAAAAAATGAAAGATTTCAAAAAGTTCAAACTTCTATCTAGTTATTAATAAATCCAAAATTCGACTATAAACAATCTTTGCATACCATTTTCGCTTCGATCGCATTAGCTACTCAACACTCCACTCCACTTCAAATTCAACTCAATATTTTAAACAATGTCGTTGAACTTTGTTAAAACCTTCACATATGCACATTACATTAAAATGCAACAATACTTTACTGAATCTTAAGTAAATTTAATCCAGAAAGTACAAGCTGGACTAACAATGTTTATAATAGAATTAATTAAACACAATGGAATAGTTATACATTTGTAAACAGTATTTACTTCCTTAGGATCGAGTTCATTATGACTTGTATTAATAATAATTTAACTAACGCTTGCTTAGACAAGTAAAAGCCAGTCAAAGTTCGGTGAAATCGCCTTACACGTTATTAACCACATAAGCTTTATTGATACGACATTACACGACTGTTTTATATAACGCATCTATTAGATTCTTTGGATAGTATTCTACACGTGTCCGTTGAGTATTTGATGAAAGCAAATAACTATGTACTTTTTGTAGTACAAAACGCCTTGTGAATAATTATTTACATATTATTCGGTAAGAATACTGAAAAATAAATACGTGTAATACAACACCGTGATAACCTAGAGTTAGAGTGATAGTCTGAATATTAGCGTAGTCTGCCGTCGTGGGGTAGTACCACCACTTTCGAATGTAACACCCGAAAAGTGAACATGTCGCGATTCGTAATCAGTTTGGAAGTAGCCAGGTAATAACGAGAGGCGTGTGCGCTGTCAATCTGGATGTAGCACATTCGTTTACTCAGGCTGCCATAGTAGAGGCGACTGCTGCTATTTATTAATTTATTATTAAGCAGTTATTTACGTTCATGGACCGCACTATAGCTTTATATGAGGCGGAGTGTTATCATATGCCGAGTTACAAGGATTAGTGTAGCGGATTATATATAGATTTGTAGTTATAAATAGAAATAAATGATCATTCATGAATTGACTTACAACAGGATGTGATCGTTTTCTCTAATGTATAATAACTTTATCTAAGCGACACCGCCTCTTCAAATGGTTTATTATTATATATCACGTGTAGGATGTTGATTAAGAGCTTTAATTAAAGGTTTCTCTTCTTAAGGTTGAGATGTTCGTTGTTAATTGTAAAGACGAGTTATTCATTTGTTCTTTTGATACTCGTGTTGTCGAAATTGTTGTTCTTTGATGACTTTAATCGATGAATTTTTGTTTATTACGATTTGGTTTGGAGTAGTAGACCGAGTGATGATGGTATATTAGCCGTCTACCAGGAAGTAGCCGGGTGTAACGGAGGCGACTAGGTACTATCTGTAGACATTTCTCTTTGGTAAGAGTTGCCTCTCTGCTCATGTTCACTCCTGCTGAGCATCAAGTTTAGTATAAAAAATAAATAGGTAATAATTGTATATTTAAAATCAGCTAAATTCATTTAGTGTTAAAATAAAAATTCGATTACTTTTTATTTTCTCTTAAACGTGGAAACGGTTCTGGATTCGTTCGTGGTGGTGGATCATTAAAATTTTAATATAACCGGCATCGTCCCGTAATATCATTACCAAGATGATACTATAAAACGAAAAATCCTGGATTTTATAACTTTTACTCAAATATTGACCTTTAATGTATATAAAATTATTCATCATATTTTTAATGGAAAACTTTTTTGAGGTACAAAAATCTCATAAAAACTTTTTTTTTCATTTTTTCTCTTCTTAAAATACTTTAATATATTTTGTTTTTCTTTTAGATTAAAAGTTTATATTCTCTTTATTTTTTCAGATATTGCGTCAATTGCTGATCCAAAGTGAGTTTATTTATTTATTAATCCAACAAATAATAATATAAAATATTATTTATAAATTACAATGTCTAAAAAAGAGATCCATGTAAGAAACATGGGTGGCATATAAATAATTAGGTAACCTTTGCACGCAACCCGAAGAGGAAGCCTGATAATTTCGACCTTTAATTAGGAAGTCGGGTGTCCGAGACCCTTTCTTTCCTACTAATGTTTCATTATAACACTGATTATATTTTATGCGCCTACAAAAAAGGCATTTTTTACATAAAAGACATTTTTTTGCTTGCGTAGACAAATACTTTTTTAATATTAGCCCCACATGTGATTACGATCCGCCTGATGTAGCGGAGGCGCAATTTATGATCGCATACACCTGCTACCAAATAGTATAGTCTACAGGCAGCAACCGTCTCTGCTATGCCGGCTTAAAGAGACGTGTAAGTTGTCAATGCGTACACACCCCTCTACACCCACGGCTACTTGCAAGCTGTTCCGAAACACAACTAGGCTACGAATGTTACACTTGAAATTGGAATGTCCCGGGACGACAGACTGGACTACGAGTAATATCCATCATCAGTCCTCCAAACTATAAGAGTATTTTTTATTATTTCTAGTCGGCTAGGTCATAAATTATATTATGACGGTAGGTTATCCTCCCGACACATTTAAGCTGGGAGCCTGAAAGTGGGTGTTGTACATTGAATGTGACATTGTGATATATCAGTATGTCTGTAGATTTGTCTGTTTTAAGGTAGGACATATAATATACACTGACGCAAGCATACGAGTACAAAGAAATATTTGTCGTGAAAATTGTAACACGTACATGTGCACGTTTTATATAAATATGACGTCAAATATAGATCCACGGAATAGTGGAAATTACAGATTCGAATTTTTCCTTTACTAAGCTTTTAAAACATTATTAAATAACTTTTGAGTAAATGTTCAAAAGTAGTACAAAACTAAAAATAAAATTATGCAACGAACACCTATCCAAACCACCCGTATTAATAAATAAAACGTTGCAAAGCCGACGAGCACGTTGCCGTTGGCTCAGAAGCCGCATAATGAAGTTTCCCGCTCGCAGTTCTTGAAGAACTAAACCATAGGTATTTGCATTTTTTAAAAAGTTTTCAACTCATGTCAGAGGTTAAGGGCGTGTAATTGCTTTATAAGTAGCTTAGCTTTTATTTGGTTTATGAATTTTAATTGGAATAGATAGTCTTACTAATAAAGATACTTCAAATACTTTACATTCGTTCTATAGCTAATAGCTATGGCTATACAGTTTTCTTTATTCGATAACGAATTGAATGGATACTTTTGGTCACTTAATAATCCCATGCCTTTCGTTTTTTTTTTCTTATTGTCTGATTTTCCTTCTATTCTGAAGTTTTCCTTTTTCTTAAATAATCACTTTCAATATATATAAAACCTCAAATTTCAATAAATAATTTATAATAATTATACTGAATAATATCTTATTACCTGTCATATTATAGGTATACATAACTTTATGACAGTTACAAGACCCCGTCATTTCACCATTAATAAATAAAATTGTACCACCCATAAATTGATTATATTTTATAGGCATGGGTTCCGGTGGCTTTGTGACCACAGATTTTTTAAATTAATCAATCTGTCACTTAAGTCTGAAAAATGAGCGAGAAGCAATGAAAGAATTGAAACATACACCACATATCGCGGGAAAACAGTATTCGGGAATCATTGCAGTTTATAGTATACAGTTGTATGATGCATTGTATGAGATGAAAATTAATGTTTTTGTTAACAATTATATTTGTGTATAAAAAATCTGTTTTATTTGTTATTGTTTAATTTATATTGTTGTTAGCCTATCTATACATGTCTACTAATTTATTATTTAAATATAAAGTAACTAAGTATAACTAATTTCTATTTTTAAATAATAAAAAAAAAATCTAATAACGTATCTGTTCACAACCACCTTCAAGAATAACTTAATTTAATGGATAAATTATTCTGAACAAAAGGGTCTTCTTAGTATTTCTTAAGGATTTGTTCAATTTACTAGATTGAAGTATAATCTTTGAAAATGTTAAATATATCCAAATTCAAATTATTTATTAGGTCTATCTCGTTGAGCGAGAGAATCCCAAACAAGGTAATAAGGAATCGTTTCGATTTCAAGAATAGTATTGTGACCAGACTGGAAAGGAGATGCTGAGGTAGTTCGGTCATTTGGAAAGGATGGATGAAAGGAGATTAACTCAAAAGATTTATTGCGCGGAAGCGTAGTAACGTGTAAGCTCTACAGAGGAAGTCGGTGGCGCTCCGTAGTTTCTGCTTACCCCAGTGGGAACTGGGCGTGTGCTAAGTAATAGTATGTTATAGGTATTTAATATATTGTTACAATGAATATAGAATAAAAATAGATAATAATATATAGGTGACAGGACGTTAGTATACAGAGAAATCCATATATAAATTTTTGATATATTAAACAGATTATTATATATACCTACCTATTATAATATTATGTATATAATGATTGAATTACAAATAATTACAATGCAATTATATTTACTAATTTGCAAAATATGTGTCGTAATTGTGGAAATTTCTGTCAAAAATTTTCAAATTACTGATAACTTAGATTAATGTGTTCTATACGGTTCAGCTGTATCATCAATTATAAAATAAAGTTTTCCATTTGTCACTCTTCAAAGGGATACCATAAAATAAAGCTTTATTCAAAATAATAATAATCATATAACAATAAAAGTGTAAACAACTTTATATTTCTTTGTATGGAAGATTGATGACTTGTTTGATCAGGCAAATTTTTGCACCCTCATTTTGGGTCAACCCTAAAGCCGATACGCGTGGAGAATAACAAACACATTACTCGGACACGCAAAAATACTCTTACAATAACATACATATTCCGTAAACGATCCATGTTACAATGTTATAGAAAGCCTAGTGAATTTATGATGCTGTTATTAATACGACCAAGTTGATTATGAATACAATAATATCATATTTCTTATGATAGTTTCATTAGATAATAACTCCCAATTAAATACACAAATAGTTCCATGAATGAAAGGAGATTGACGAAAAGAATATATAAATCTGATGTGAATGGATGCGTCAAACAGGGCAGACCCAGAAGGGTGTTTCCTCATGAAAGCTGGGCTGCCTAGTGCCCATAACCGTAGGGAGTGCATGAAGAGAATTGTGAATGTGAAGAAGCGAGGGTGTTGTGTCAGGATCGTGGTAAGTGGCGTTCCGTTGTCTCTGCCTATCCCTGTGGGAAAAAGTATTGTATGAGAAATGTATTGTAGTTCCATGATATCTAAATTGTAACATCTATTAATGAAATATACGTGCATGTCGATTTGTTCCTCATAATCTCTTCATTGTCGTAGTAATATAAAAATGATTTATCATATTCAACCGGAATAATGAGAATTAGATCAATAGAGTTTAATATGTAATGAATTCATTTATTATAATATATATATTCATTTATATAATCTATCGTTCATTCACTATAATAAAATGGATATTGTTTTTGTGTGTAATAATACATAATTTAATAATATTATGTAATAACAATAGATGATCAATAGACGTTAGGGACCCACAAACGATTATTCCTTTAATTTTTAAAAGGTCTAAAAATAAACTTTTTTTAAGACACTAGGAAGTCATTAGTACTGTTTTTATTTAATTATACATGAGTATAAATCAATAATTTACATGGAATCATTACTTAATTAATAAATACGAAGATTAGGTCATTGTCAACGGTCAACATGTCTGCTTGACGTGTTAATTAAGCGATGTATTGGCAGGCGCGGCCGGCCCCACGCTACGGGACCCGCCGCGCCGTTATATCATACAGGGGAAATACAACCCTAATGACGAATAGACAAATTACTAAAACTTGATCCAGGGTATTGATTGTGATATTATGTTATTGGTATATATATATATTAGTTTAATAAAGATAATATACTACTTAGATATTAGTAAGGGATTTAATCGTCCTTCTATTGCGCTTTTCGATATAAAAGTAAACAGCAATACAACAAGCACTAGTTTAATATAAACAATTTTCATCTTTAAAATACAACTTTTAAAGATAAAATTTGCTTGTACAAAATAAAAACTTTTTTATATCTAAAGTGTGGTAGGCAGATTGATGCCGTTTCAGGGTAGTACCACCATTTTAAAGTGTAGTTAATGCAACTGTGATAAACAGGTATAACGAGAGGAGTGTACCCTAAATCGGAATAGTGGGGGTGATTGCCGCATGAAGTCATTTCTCTGTGGTAGCAGATGTTTCCGCTCACTAAAGCTTAACATCAGACGGGGTCTTGTCACATGCTGACATCTATAATAATTGTAAATCAGTGAAGCTAATATTCAAGTTGGTCTAAGATTCATTAATTCATTAATGGTAGGTTGGAACTGTTGGAAGTTCGGTTAGAGATTTGCATTGCAAATTCACCCGGACTTTCAGTGTCAACTTCATTGAATAAGTATCTTATACCACGTTTTGGTTGTATACATAGGTAAAGATACGTATATTAAACCGTTTATGGTTAATTGCTTAATTGTTCTAATAATAGGTAGTAGTTCTAATAATAGTAGTTCTTGGGGCGGTCGGGAGCCAGTGCAGCGGATCCTAAACAATGTAACTAACCTATAGGCGCTGCTTAAATCGTGCTAGTGCGTGGTTATTGGTCCAGCCTTCTGTCCACCACCACTTTGATGTAACCAAATGTAACACCCGTGAAGTGACCTGGTAATACCCATAGACCGCTCTAGCTTCACATCAAGCGGAGTGTTGTCATATGCCGAGCAACAATTTAAAGCAAAAAAAAATTACATGAAATCTTTTAATTTAATTATGTTCGTACCTTGATTTTAATTGGTATATCAGTATAAAATACTATACGTACGTATTTGTGATGTATCAGATTGCTAACCACGGCACTGGCGTGTAACTTAAATTGAAAACTTACCTTCTGAAACCAATCTTCGGTCAAACCTTTAGCTATTGAGAAAGTTGTTTATGAATACATTATTATGTTTCTGTAAAGGTTTCGTAAAGGTTTTCTGGTAGGGTAGTATGTTTATTAAATTTATTGCTAAAGAAGGGACCTTTCGATAAAAAAATGTTGACATCGTATTTGGAAGTGTGTTTTCACTTACCTTTTAAACCTTAATAAAAAGTACTTGAATAACTACTTTATATTTAAATATTTAGTTAATAATAATATTAAATGGTAATTAATTACTAGTAATTAAAAATAAATTCATGTAAAATTGCCTATGTTGATAAATATAAATAAATATTGTTCTTTGACATTCACATTGTTTTTTTTTACTGAGTTAATATATTTTTTTGGATATTGAATTATATGTAATTCAATATATATAAATTTTTATGGCGAATAAATTTAATATGTGGAAATAATCGTTAATTGTAAAATCATGCTTTGTAAAACATAAACATTTTATTATATACGTAAGTATAATATTTGTATAATTAAATAATTTATTGTGTTTTCTAGAAACTAAAAAGGGATCAAGAAAAACATGTGATGCGAAGATGTAATAATATTTGTTCCTTTCAAAGGACAATAGCTGGATAATTCTTCCGATGTAAGTCGTGGGTCTTTGCAATAAATCTGTGATAGCATCTAAACCCCCCGGGGCTTATTCCAGCCACATGATATACGGGTCGACGTTTCTATAATATATATTATTATAAAAGTGTCAATGTTTGATGGTCATCAATTCGCCAACCTCACGCAGCGTAGGCTGTATTATTTTTGCTAACAATTTGATTTTTTAAAAATAAATTCTCTTTTAATTGTGATACATTAAAACTATTTTTATAGTAGCTTGGCATATGATAATACTCCGCCTGATGTAAAGCTAGTATACGGGTCCATGAACGGAAATAACTGCTATCACTGAAAAAATTCAGCAGGCAACAATCATCACCGCGACAGTACACACTCCTTTCGTCATACCTGGCTACTTTCAAACTGATCCCCATAGCGAGGTCACTACTAATAGGACAGCAAATTGCGTTAATAACCATTTTGACTTATTTTCGTTAAAATGCGAATTGAAATAATTAATTCTAAAAAACTAGATTTAATTATATATAACTCAAATCAAATGTAACCTTGAAATATTTAACCTCAATAAAATTAATTTAGTGTCGTCATGTGTTTTTTTTCGTAACCGCCGAGCTAACAAAGAATGTTCTAACACTTTACTGCCGGGGCAATTCTTTTTGTTGACTGCGTCACTACGTTTATGGCCCGCTTGGCAACTGTCCAAATAGTAGTATGCGTAAAAAAAAAATCATCTCCGAACTACTTGTCTCGACTCGGTTACTTTTGTTATTTGAATCTTCAACTGATGACGGAGGAATTATGCAATAAGCATTTTCAATGTTTTCCTCTTGACATTTGTTCTTTTTGTTAATTAATTTGGACATTTTATTGGATTTATAAATCAGTTCGTCATTTATTATTGAAAGATATACAAAAGGAGAATGCCCATTCGCCTCAGAGAAATGAGCCTTTTTAATTTGTAATTGTTTTTGTAGGAAAATAAATCCACACTCATTGGATATGAATTGAGTAATTATTGAGTAATTTGACTTTTCTAATAAATTTCTAATACCTAATTCTTGAGGTTATATTAAATGCATAAAAAATAACTATATTTGTTTTTTTTTTTATGTAATTAAACATTGACTATTGATTGCTGACGTCTGACGATTAAAATGCTGGAGTTATTTATTATTTAATTATGGGGATAATAGAACAAAAATCAATCTGTAAACAACTAAGCAGAGGTGGGTTTCGAACCCACGTCTCCATTCCCTATTCTATATTTGTATTCTATATTCTCCCCTCTCTCGAATAAATATTGTAGCTGAAATTTTCTAAATCGTGATAAGAAGACATTGTTATGTCACACTGAGATATCGTTTATTTTATAAAGTAAACGTGTCGCCCTTAGACGATATTTTTGTAAACCTTCAAAGCAATCCAGTTTATGATACTTGGAGGAACTTTGTAAAATTCCTATTGAAACTCGGAATAACATATTAAATTATATGTGGATATTAACGTCAATCTCTATAAATATGTTGGCAGATGAGTTTTTTTACGAAATATTGTAATAATAAAAATTCAAACAGCTTTTCTAAATTATTTTTGAGTTAATTTATGTGTCTGTGATATTCAAATTAATCGCAAAACTAATATGCAATAAAATAACGTCGTTTTTCAATTCAACAAAAGCGGCCGTGGTCTAGCGGCAGAAGGTGTGTACTCACGTTCGATTTACCGTGTTCAAATCTCACTAAATTCTGACCGGTATGCGGTACCAACGTAACTACATATGTTAAATGCACTTTAGTCGCTCAGTGTCTACTCGTAGCTCGTAGGCATAAAAAAAAATAATATAATTAAAAGACGTTGTGAAAAAAATTAACTGAAATATCCGTAAATAATTTCATTCAATTAACGTTACTCAGGCAAAATTTGTTGTTTTGAATATGTGCGGATATTTTAAAATACGTTCGGAGTTTTTATTAAATATATTTATTATTATAGTAGTTTTTTTCTGATTTTATTTCTGACTTTCATCTTTTGTTTTACTCTTTTGTAAAAAAACATCTTTTGTTTTTAATTGCATTTATAATTGTATATCATCATAATAGCGTGAAAATTAATATATTTTATTATTAAAAAAAATATAATAAAATATTACTACGCATATCTAGGTATATCATTACGTACGTACATATGAATTATTCCCAAAACACTGCATGCTAATCTTTTGTAAACATTGCTTGGTAGACGCACTTTAGGTAAGTTCTGAGAAAATTACATACATTTAATTTCAGTAATTTTCACATTCAAATGAATGCTTTGTTACAATTTAGTCCCATTTGGCTTACATACTCGTACGTCATCATTAATCATTTTCGCTTATTTATATAAGCTTCATTTTTCGCTCGGGTAGGGGGATTAATTCTCAAATCATTATTTATTAGCTACCGTGATTATTAGAAAGTTATCACAAATTATTACGATTGCAGATGAGTAAGGTATTGTTATTTTATTCTAGAAAATATTTATGATGAAAATTGAAAAGAAAAATGAACAACGACATCCTAAGTGAAGGTGGGACCTAAGGGCAAGTTGTTGAGTTTTTTTTTCTATGACAATTTTTTCTATCCGATTTTCATCACAATTTAACAATAGACAAGTCTAGCATTTTAATATGTCATAAAAATAAACTTAGAGGTATATTCAAAAAAGTGTTATACCTATACGTAATGTATATTTATTCTAGAAAATGTATGTACATAATTGATGACTACCGGATGACATTCATCAGTTCAATATAAATGCGTCTACTAAGATAATAATATTTATTAAAGGGTACATAAATAATAATGTCTAGTGATATGAAAAGGTTATCGTTCTAATATAACTTCATTAGTGTCAAGTAAAACCGTTCTAACGTATTAATTTCGGTATTATTTCTAGTCTTGTTAAAAAAAATTGAAATAGACCGGATTTGGCGATGCAGCGGTGGTGTCAATGTAGCTTGGTCGATTAGCGTCTATTGTTAAATATTAAAAGATCCTGCTATAATATAATAAGAGGGCCCTGGCTATCTAGACGGTGTACACACATTTTATCACGCCGGTATAGCGAAGGCTCTTGCCTTCAAAGATTTCTCTGAAGTAGCCGTTGTATCCGCTGCATAAAATGAAGTGCAGAAACAATTTAAGGAATTCAACTTTTAAAGTCTTGCGTAATAGGTAATAAATAAGTTAATAATGGTTATTTTTCTTTGAAGTCTTTAACGTCTGTTTGTTCCTTGTCTCGACGAGTTAATCTCAAACCGCAATGGTACTAACCCTATTGATCTTTTCTAGATAAAGGGTATCTTGTTTCAGTCTATTAACCCAACGATTTATTCCATAGCATTCCTTTACGATTGACCTTGACGCAGTCATTCTATACATCTGTGCAATGTTATAATGATTTAGGGCGATTGATACAAGCGCTGTCTTTATGGGTACGACCTTAGGGATAATATTACATATATATTTTTATTGTGACCAATGTTTTGCGTGCTGTTCCTAATTAATTATTTTTTTTTTATAATTTTTTATATCTACAGATAAATTTTTACAGGCAGCAGTCGCCTCCGCTGTACCGGTTTGACAGTGCACCTCTCGTTATACCTAGCTACTTCCATGCTGAACCCCAAATGCGACAAGGTTACTTTTAGGGTGTTACATTCGAAGGTGGTGGTACTATCCCAGGACTGCAGATTGGGCCATCATCAGTCTGCCTATAGACACTGAGTGATCAAAGTTACGTTGATATCGGTCAGAATTTAGCGAGGTTTGAACACGGGTCACATCGATCGTGAGTTTAGCGTTCTATCGCTAGGCCACAACTACTCTTAAATATATCTGAAATATTCGTATATTTTAGTTTGCTTTTAAAATATTTATTAGTAGAGAGTCTGAACAAAGATAATCTTGGATCAGACAATTCTCAGACACTTTATTACTCCGAGGTGTGGAATAAAAACCTGGAGTGAAAATGCTCTTTCTTTTGTAAGCGACAACTGAAATAATTAATTTTTCGATAAATAACAAATAACTTTGAAGATTCTCACAATTTCAAATAAACTCACAGACACTCAGTTTAAAACTCGCTACTTTTACATTGTATTTACTAAATTTAACGATTTTATACGGCTTACTTTCGCGTTTATTTGAGTCTCGTTCGATTGTCGAAACACTCGCGTGGGAATGGCCACCTGTGAAGTAGCCATATGGATGTGGATTTCATCCTCCTCAAGTTGGCATAGCGGAGGCGACTGCTGTATCTATAGCAACACCGTTCATGCATCGCACTCTAGCTTAACATCAGGCGGAGTGTTGTCATATGCCGAGCTACAATAATAATAATAATAATAAGACTCAAGACCTATTTATTCTAAAGATAGTGAATTAGTACAGAAGTAGATAAATTGATTTGTCTAGACGGAATTCTAACTTTACATTCCCGAGATAAGATATCAGCCTCACTATACCACAACAAGTAAAAGATTCTGTGTCGCATTGCAGTTTAAAGGTACTCATATTTGCAATGCGAAGCACTATCACTTCGTTAAGCAAGAAAAATAACATTTGCTGACTAAGTAAAATATCTTATGACTATATAAGCAGATTTTATTATATATACAGTGTAAACTGTTGTTGTCGCTTTGATGAGACAGCCCATTAACAGTCCTCTCGTTTTACCTGGCTCCTTCAAGTTGATATTGAAAAGCGGCTTGTCCTCTTCACGGATATCTCACTTCAAAGTCATGGTACGACCCCAGGTCCGCAGTCTGGGTTAATAACCATTATCTGTCTGTCTACAATTGATTAAATAATTATGGATTTATCAGGGTCTTTAGCCACGGTATTGTTTTAGGATTGGTAGGATTATCATGTCGTATTTTGCACTTTATAGCCACTTGTACAGCACTTGACTAGAAAGGCCTATCAAAGTCCGAATCAACCGCACTCAAGAAATACTGAAAGAAATTGTTATAAAGGAATATGTAAATATTTGAGTCTTATTTATTACTAAAACTTCTTTTGATGTTTACACATTATTTGTTCTGCTTAAATAGACTTTGGGTTGAGAGATTGTTGTCTGACCTTTATAATCCCAAAGGGCCAACCCAATTACCACAATTGTTGAAGTCTGTACGCCTGTTATTGGCTTAACGACCACAGCTGATAATGATAACTAAGACGAATAATTAAGGTGCACTAATAACTACTTAATTTTTTTTATTGTAGCTCGGCATGTGAACTCTATGAACGGAAATAACTGCTCCTACAGGTCAATTTCTACGGGCGGCAGGCTTTCGGAGACGAATGTGTACTATCCAGAGTGGCAGTGCACACTCCGCTATTCCTGGCTAATTCCAAACGCGATAAGGTCACTTCACTGAAAAATTAAACTTAAATTACTTAAAATTAAAATTACTTAACTTATTAGGTATACTTTTATTAATATTTGCTTTAATAAGTTCTGAATTTATTATTAATATAAAAATTTAATATTTCCTCCTCAATTTTTAATATATACTTACTGATTTATCTCACTCACTGTCAGTCGATACATTCTAGAAAATATTACATTCAGGTACAAAAATTTCAGCTAATGTATAAAAACCACCATCTTTCTAACGTTATATTACGAGTATATTAGAAATAAAAATATATTATCAGTAGTATGGCGTATAATTTATAAGTCATTTATATCATACTAGTATTTCAAAAATCAAGTATTTTATCTATGATAATTTTTTAAGTGACCCGCTATTTTTGCGTCTCACTGTATTTACGTTCTGCCGAAACAGCGTGTAGCTTTTGTCTTGGATGTTGTCGTTCCAGTATAAACACAATATTACAGAATAGTAAATACATTTTAAAACTATTTTACATGTCGGTCCCAGTCTTTTGGATTTACTAAAACTCCTTGTTTATTCAGCTTTGAAATTTTAAATTCATTTAGTGTCGTCTGCTGAGTTTCTAAAATTCAAAGGGACTATTTTCATTTATTTTAAATATCGACATGATGACATGGAATTATAAATTAACATTTTAGGTTTATAAATGCTAAAGCTTTGAGCTAAAGAACTTAATTTTAATACTTAGATAAATAATAATAATAAATAAATGCCTTGAATACCCTGAACAATCATGGGTATCAGGACAAGGACTAAAAAATTGTTTTTACTATTATCATTTATAAAATATTTAAATAAATATTTATTTCGACTTGACTATCCGAGCTCGAGGATGGCTGTGTATTTATTCCACTATTAACTAATTGAAGGGAAAATAGGTTGTCTAAAAACAAAAATTTAAAATATAGATCAAATAGAAGATTCTCTTTAGTGAAAAATACTAGAGAAAATTGTTGAACCTTTCCAGCGCACGATTTATCAGACTGTCAATTATAGTGTATTGAAATTTGAATGTAAAATCGTTTATATTAAAGTGTATTCTTGTTTTTACACATATCACTATTTTTATTTATCTACCGCACATGTAACAGTTTTCAAGCGGCTTTAAATAAGTTAGATACGATTTTTTTAATTTTTGATGTAGAAATTGCTTTAATTTTCCCAATAATTATAACTTTTAATTTAGTCAATATAATTTTTTGAATATTTGTAAGAATTTTTTTTATTTAGGATTTTTCCCTAAATTAATTCTTATTAATGTTTTAATTCAAAATAATATATTTATTTTATCTTTTTTTTTATTTGTATATCATTAATTATATAATTTTTTTATATTCGAATATATATAATGCCTTATATTACCTGTATATTAAACTAGCCGGCGCTGCTCGGTTTATCACGGGGACTTAAAAGATCTATCATATTTCATTATGTATGAGTATTTTTTTTTATTTCGCCCTAAGATCTCACCTCAACTCGCTTTTGCTCAAGTACCTATACTACTTATTTAAATTCTATCTTCACAGAGCTTAGACCTACCGTTATATAGTAGGTTGAAACTATATGGTTGCACATAACGCTTTCGTTCACATATCACTCTTCTTCCTTACGCATGTATGAAGAAACTACTTAAAATAATTATCTTACAATATACTTTAAATAGTATATAAATGGATCACAGATGGTATTGCATAGTAAAGCGATCGCCTTCATGATATTGACAAACATCTGGTGTACATTAAGTGACCCCGAGATTATTGAAGCTAAAGCATTTGCTACATTGAATTCCGGTGGTATGGTTAAATGAATCAAAGGAATCACCGCATTACATTTAACTATAACGTTCTTCTGTCTTCTCACATTTAATTCTTTTTTCTCCGGTAGGTCTATAAATAAATATAAATTTTGAGCGACCGTGGTCTAGCGGTAGAACGCGTGAACTCACGATCGATGAGACCCGTGTTCGAACCTCGCTAAATTTTGACTGGTACCAATGTAACTATGGTATAATATGTACTTTAGTCGCCCAGTGCCTATAGGTACAATTAAAGAATGGTAGACAGACCGACGGGTATTAGCTCAGTCTGCCGTTGAGGTTGTACTACTACTTTTAAATGTAACACCCGTTAAGTAACCTTGTCCCGTTTCAGGATTAGTTTAGATAAAGCTAGTTATAGGATTGTGCATATTCGTCTCCACAGACAAATGTGCATTGTCAGAACAGACTCCTTTCATTATTCACGACTATTTCCAGGCTGATAATGTGATGTACGCGGTACAATCGAAACTGGTTTAACGTAAAAGCCAACACTTGAGCGTCCATACATTTTGTTTTACAACATTGTTTGAAACATAGCAAATTTATGTTGAAATTAAGTATTTTTATAACTTTCTCAGAACTAATTATTATCGCAAATCACTATAATAAACAAATAGCTACGGCACAGAATATATAAAATGCTTGTGAAATATAACCAATATAAAATGTTTAAAATGCATTTTATTAATTCTTTGCCCTAGTTATTTGTTTATTATAGTGATTTGCCATAATGATTAGTGTTGAGAAAGTTATAAAATTACTTAATTTCAACATAAATCTGCTATGTTCCAAACAATGTTGTAAAACAAAATGTATAGACGCTCAGGTGTTGGCTTTCACGTTAAGCTAGAGAAGTCAGTTTGTAGTTTCTGCTTATCTCAGCAGAGACATGGGTGTAAGCTTATAATAATGAATAAAAAAGAATACAAGTAAAATAGCAATGTCAGCGATGTCTCAGAAACGTAATGAAATACAAAATAAATGATAAAGGTATTCAGATGTTTAATATCCAAGAACCTTTAATAATGAAAATGCAATCTGGCCTTAGCCGCCCTCGCTGAGAACTACAAGGCAATCTTACCGTTCAAAGGCAAAATTAAGTAACATAAATAAAATTAATGTCTTCGCGGCTGTTACAAATCTGGGCTTGAAAGAACATGGGTTGTATCATGTAGTTATTTATATTTTGGTGTCTTTTGTTTGTACAGACGTTTCATCATTTCAAGTATCTATTTTATGGTGACGTTTATAACATTATTTTTGGTACATACAAAGAACTTTAAAAATAATATTTACTCATCTGATTTTGTAGTAGATTTGGGTACATTTTGCATTAAAAATCAGTTATTCGCGTATTTAAACGGTTTCATTTACGGGATCATTCGAATATAATTTCAAAAGCTATATTCTCATTCGTTTACAAATGTTGTATTTCGTAATCGTATTTTCTATTCAAGACTAATTAAGTATGCAAAAGAAAGAACAAACGAAACCCTTTTTTTATAAATCATACAAACCACAAAAAGAATAACTTATGTAATCAAGAAAGGAAACTGAGCAAAAAGGCATATTGTTTGATCCTCCACTAAAAAAGGTAACAACAATGTATTCAAATGGAACTCCCCACAACCGCCTACATCGTTCCTAATACCTCCTAGTATCTTTTGGCAAAGGTCCAGGCACAAAGGTTCAGTGTTCTTTTGGCATATTTTATGATATCCTACTATACAATGGTGATTTTGCTGCGTAATGCCATTGGGCTATCGTTTTGTAATGATACCGGATTTTATGGGAAACGATATCTTAATCGAGGCCGTATGAAAATATATTTTCAAAATTTTATCTTATTGAAATTTCTATTTGGAAAAAGCGGAAAAAACTTCTGCCTGACTTTACCTGAATGTAATAAAACACATGTAATAAAACAATAACAAAGCTTGTGGCCATAATAAAATGGATGCCGCATAGCGACAGATAGAGACGCCTGGAATGTTTTGGAAAAGGTAGACCCAAGTCCATCAGTAGACTGAAAAAAAGGGACGATGATGAGGATTAAACAGTATAGCACGAGTACAATCACACATTTTTTTAAAAAAAATGCATATTTATTTGGGAACAATGTATAACTTGTGCGAACCTAAAATTTAACAATTAATTTGGCAGATAACAAGTTAATTAACGTTTGGATAGAGTAATTTCATTTCTTCAAGTAAAATTTAGGCAATGATCCAAAACTGTTCTATAAAGTTTAACATTCTTTGGGAATTAACTTTTATTAAATACAAAATACCAGTAACAGTGTCAGTCAATAAGGAATCACCATCTTTGTAAATCATTATTGATTTGTATTAATTTATATTAAGATAATTTGTATTAGTATATTTAGATAAACCAAACAGCTGGATCTGGGTGGGAATTGAACCTAGGTCCTCCACTTAGCTCAGGCGGCTGTGTGCGCGTATATATATATTTTTTTTATTGTAGCTCGACATGTGACAACACTCCGCCTGATGTAAGGCTAGAGTGCGGTCCATGAATGGAAACAACTGCTACCACAGAGAAATCTCGACGGGCTGCAGTCCCACCACTATGCCGGCTTGAGGGGACGAGCATATGTTTTTATTTTTTAAATTGAATTTTCAACATACCTAATAACTTTATTATTTCTGTTGATTATGATTGTTTCTTTAAATTAAATTACACGAGTACTTGGTCGTATATAAATTCCAACAGATCATGAGATTAAGTAAGTAAGAACAGTTGCAAAGTTTCACTTTTATTTTTATTTGTTTGTAGTCTTAGCGAAAGCTATCGACAACGAGCCAGTAAATCCCTTTTGATCCACTTCGAGTCCGTAGATTTTCAACTTCGTAGTTTGTCGTGGGTCGGAGAAGATACTTCAATTGATACTATGGCGTTTATGTGTGTGTGTGTGTGTGTGTGTGTGTGTTTTATATGCCAACGACCCAGACAGTTATCAACAAAAAACTTTAAAAGGCAAATCATAAATATATTTACAAATAATAGTATTCAACCCTTGTGTCAAAGTTTTTTTGTTTTATTAAATAACAAACTTTTATATTAAAACTTATAAATAATACAATACTTCAATTTTGTATTAATTTCACTTTTTAATCGTAGTACGACATAGTATGACCAAACTGCTACCACAGGGAATATCTGCAAGCAGAAGTCGCCTCCGCTATGCCACTACAAGCACTACTTCACAAGTATTACCTGAAAGTAGTGGTACGAAACCAAACTGGGCTTAACCCTATTATCAATTTGCCTACCATATAATAGATATTAAGCGCCCAAAGTACGAGCTCGGCATATGACAACATTCCACCTAAAAGAGCTGCTATTACAAATAAATTTCTACAGGCAGCAGTCGCCCCCGCTGTGCCGACTTGAAGAGACGAATGTGCACCACCGTAGCTGGTTCTTATAGATCTATAGTATAATATTATTATAGCGTTATTCTTATCACCAATTTAGGTTATGGTGTAGGCTCAAGGATTCATTATAAAGTGGGCGATGCTTTTATCATTAATTCTCAATATGACTTCATTTCTTACCATAATGTTTTACGTCACGGCCTTCTCAAGTACCAACTTCAAGACTTCGCAAAATTAGTATTTAAGTATGAAATTTAAATATATATTGCTTTTTCGGTTTAAGGAGGGCATGAATACATGCTTCTGTCTGTCACCTGAACTGTTTCAAGTTTCAAACTGTTTTAGAGCGTAAGGTAAGACGTGTGCACTCACGAGCGATGAGACCCGTGTTCGAACCTCGTTAATTCTGACCGGTACCGATGTAACTTTGTTATATGTACTTTGGTAGCTCAGTGCCTATAGGCACTATTAAAGAGTGGTAGGCAGACTGATGATGGTTATTTGTCCAGTCTGCCGTCCTGGGGTAGTACCACCACTTTCAAATGTAACACCCGTGAAGTGACCTTGTCGCGTTTCGGGAATAGTTTGAAAGTAGCCAGGTATAACGAGAGGAGTGTGCACTGTCAATCTAAGATGGTATATGCTTGTTTATGCACAGGTTTCTCTGTAGTAGCAGTTGTTTCCATTCATGGACTGCACTCTAGTTTTACATCAGGCGGAGTGTTGTCACATGCCGAGCTTACAATAAAAAAAAACAATCGTCCGCGATTCCATAGTGAGTTATAGCGGTCACGCGGCGATTCTGTAGCGAGTCGCGTCGATACGCTGACAGAATAATCATCATCTCGTGGAGATAACCCGACGATAGAAGCCGCGATAGCGCTCGTGGAGTTAGCGCCTTAGCTTATGTTATGTTTTTATTACTTTAGTACGTAGTATGATGACACAATGATTATTATCATGTTTTCTTTTCTTATTACACGTATGTCTCAAGACCATAATGGCTGTAAAGCTTTCATAACGTCTTCTCGTCGGATTAAAATAGGTTAATCTAAAATAAACGTAAGTCGTACAAAATCTTTTAATATTTTCTGTAAAACCTTAGAAACCTTCGGGGAGTGTGCGCAAGAGCTACACAACCTGGTTCTACCGTCCCCTTTCTTCTATTGGACGTCCAGGCACTCGGAGAGGTACCATCCATTTATGGTTCAAGTTCGTAAAGTGCGCACGAGACGTTTTGACAACACGTTCCTCGTGCTCCACCTTAGACCACATCACTGCTTAACACCAGGCAGGGTGTGGTCAAACGCTTTGTGAATTTGTATTAGTTATATTAAAGAAAAAAATTAGTTCACCTTTGACTGTTCTTGAATAAACGCATCGTATATGCGCAGAAGTTGATTCATACAGTAATTGTTTAAAATTTTGTTATTAATTTAAAAATTGTAAAAATATTTAAATATTGAATAGATATAAATATGAACTTCAAAAGTGATAGGCAGACTGATGATGGTTATTTACCCAGTCTGCCGTTCTAGTGTAGTACCACCACTTTCGAATGTAACACCCGTAAAGTGAATTTGTCGCATTTTGGGAATAGTTTAAAAGTAGCCAGGTATAGCGAGAGGAGTGTGCGCTGTCAATCTGGATGGTGCACGTTCGTCTCAAGCCGACATAGCAGAGGCGACTACTGCCTGTAGAAATTTATCTGTAGTAGGAGTTGTTTCCATTCATGGACCGTACTCTAGCTTTACATCAGGCGGAGTGTTATCATATGCCGACCCACAATAAAGTTTTTTTTTTTTTCATTCAAATGACGTGTGGTTTATATTATCTTATATAGAATCAATAAATACTTCATTCGTTTAACACAAATAAACTATTTTTTTCAAGTAAGTGATAGGAATTTTTTTTGGTATGTAATGTGTAGGTATAAGATTTGCGTAAAGATTAGAAATTGCCAATGTTATATTTTACCGAAACATGACCGCTAACAGTGGGGTAATGTAACACGAAGGTTCATAATAAGGAGTCCGCTCACATACCCTTGTAGGTCACGTACAAGACAAAATACAGCTGTTAAACTACAACCGTTTTGCTTCGGGCAATGGATACTATTGTAAACGGGATCATTCAGTTTTTCATATCTATAAAATTTATCTGTATACATTTTTTTATTGCACAACACTTCGCCTGATGTAAAGCTAGAGTGTAGTCCATGAACGGATACAACTGCTACTACTTGAAGATTCTGACTTGAAGAGACGAGGTGCACCAGCCAGATTATATTATCTTTATACTAAATGTTATTGCATTTTTTTCTGTATTATTGTAGCTGGGCATACGACAACACTCCGCTTAATGTAAAGCTAGAGCGCAGTCCACGAACGGAAACAACTACTACTACAGATAAATCTCTACGGTAAGCAGTCGCCTCCACTATGCCGACCTGAGAAGACGAGTATGCACCATCTAGATTGACAGTGCACATTCCTCTCGCAATACTTGTCTACTTTCGGACTGTTCCCGAAACTTGATAATGTCAATTCACGGATGTTACATTCGAAAGTACTACCCCAGGACGGCAGACTGGATAAATAACGATCATCAGTCTGCCTACCACATATAACAATTAGTTAGGATTAGCGAGGTTCGAACACAAGTCTCATTGATCTTGAGTTCACGCGTCTTACCGCTGGACCACGACCGCTCTTATCCCAGTATGCTAAAAATATTAAAAGAATGTATATTACGTACACACATAAAATAGTTATGAACGCTCAATAAATATTTACAAATAAAAAGTTGTTTCAATAACTATTAAAGAAACTTTGCACGCTTTGAATTTACGACCGAGTAAAATACCTACTACTGAAGCGGTAAAAAGTTGTAAAGTTCATTCTACGATCTGACTTTTACCTTCATTAGTGGCTATAACTTTTTTAAATGTATTTATTTGTTTATGTTTTAAGGCAAATAACCGTATTATCAGAGACGTCATATCATCTTTTATTAAATTATGAATTTAGCAAAGTTTATTCGACTTTCGAATGTAGCACCCGTGAAGTGACTTTGACGCGTTTCACGAAAAGTTTCGAAGTAGCCTAGTATAACGAGAGTGCGCTGTCAATCTGGATAGTGTACATTCTTCTGTACAGTCTTCTCAAGCCGGCATAGCGGAGGCGACTGCTGTTTGCAGAAATTTATCTGTAGTTATTTCCGTTCATGACCTGCACTTTAAAAAAAATTTTGCCTGCCTGCTCTGCCTATCCCTGTGGGAAAAGGGCGTGACTATTGTATTGTATATAAATTTGAAGTTGACGTGGCCGACTTGGTGGGTACATGTACACTCAATATACATGCATACATAAATATATAGATTATAATACACGTTCCTTGCAAGATAGCTATAAAATCTCGGCTGGTATTAATGTAAGTTTCGTTTTTCTGTGCACGTTTCTATACACGCTCTAACTAATTATGCGTAAACAATATATATACATACATACAATACAGTTATCAGATAAACGACAATATATTAAAATCTCACATTTTATTTATCTAAATAAAAAACGTACTCTAAATCCCATGTTTATTTGCTTAAAGTCTACAAAGTTTGGATGTGAGCTGAATAACATACCCGACTAAGTTATGGAGTTATCTAACTCTTCCTATACATATAATATAACAGTACTTTTTTATTTTGTAAATAAAAGTCGCAGACAATTCACGAGCTGATCCCAAGTTATTTATAGCTAAAGCTTTTGAAATTTGACCAACATAAATGTTACTCAGCTTTGTAAATCTTAGTGGCTTGCAGTATTAGTCTTTTGTGTAAAATTAAACTGAAATAACGTTTTAATACTAAAATATTGGATAACTTGAACTGTTGTTCTTATCTTTTGTTTTGATAGAGACGAGCCATTCTGTTAATTAGTGCTAACTCTCAATTTTGCTGCAGAAAATTTGTTGAACCTAATTTTCTGTAATATACAATTTTTAAATAAACGTTTTTAAGAGCCTATAATTCCTAATAATATTGAGCTTGCGATTGCTTCGACCTTAATAGTACGTTAACATGCAAAAAAAAAACTATTATTTTTACAATACGCCTTCAATAAAAAATAAAAAACCAGGCTTTAAATCCTAATTTTGAAAATATAATGATGTAAAAAATTAATTCGAGTGTTTTCACTGAAAAAAAAAAAACTATCAAAAATTGATTTTGAGCTCACTTCATGAGTGAGTGAGTGAGTGAGTGATTAAATCATATTTATTGGTCATAATTACGGAAAAGAAAATGACCAGATCCAATCCAATTTCCTTTAGTTTAATATATATTTTATTTAGATTCGTAAGTGTTATGGTTACTAAGTAAAACTGCTTCAAATCAAATTCAGTTTGCTAATTGCGCCGGCTAACACATTTTTTTTTATTGTAGCTCGGCATGTGACAACACTCCGCCTGATGTAAAGCTAGAGTGCGGTCCATGAATGGAAACAACTGCTACTACAGAGAAACCTGTGCGGGCAACAGTCGCCTCCACTATGCCGGCTTGAGGAGACGAGTATGTACCATCTATTGACAGTGCACACTCCTCTCGCTTGAGATTTGACATTTCAAACAGTGACGTCAGTAATTTGAAAATTAAACCCTATACATTTTTTAGCTCGGCGCTACACACTTGACTAGACCCCCATATCACATAATTTATATATTTTTGTCTTTTTCCAGGTACATATTGATATAATTTTACTAGAAATACGCTTTTTATACACGTAAGTACATTTTTATTAATTAATTTTGTTGTTTATTTGAACGTGCTATTCTTAGAAAATACGATTTCAAAATCTATTTTAATTTAGATAATTCGTTTATCGAGGAAATGATTTTAGAATTTTTTATTCACATCACTGATATCAAAGTATAATGCGATCTTTAACCAGAAACAACTGCTACTGCAGAAAAATTTTTGTTTTTAGCAGTCGCCTCCACTATACTGGCTTGACGAATGTACACCATCCATACGGGTGAAAACATATAAGTCTTAGTATTTTATAAAGATGTCCTTTCGGAAATAAATTTCTACGAAAAAAAAAGTTATTGGAATTTGGAAATTTGTAATAAATCAACTTAGATAGTCGATTTGTGTTTCGTCAAGATGAGAGATTTACACGGGGACACGAGAGAATGTTAGGTAATAAAAAGTTTGTGAACTTCTGTTTACTTTACCAACAAAGTAGATCGTAGTAGTCGTAATTCTATCATGTTTGCCGTCTTCCTACTTCACAACTTCGACTCCATTAACCGTACTTTATTCTTAATATAATAATATAACCTTACTAACCCCTTTTGGAAATATGCCGTAAGAGGAAAACTGTGTTTTATATCGTGTAACTTCTTTTTTATAGTTCTTAACTAACCTACCTATATGTTTTTAATTAACTTAGTTCACCGTAAATTCCGGGTTCGATTCCTGATAGGAACAAATGTGTAATATTATTAAATAACAAAAGTAAATGTTAGATTGTGTTTTCATTGTTCTGAAACCCATGGTTAAACAAAATAAACTCAAAATATTTCGTAAGATTTTTTTTACATATGTCTTGTACTCGGCAGATAACAATTTTCCCAATTTTGTTAAGCTAAAGTGCGGTCCATGAACGGTAAAAACCCTCCGTTTTAGTGTACATTCCTTATAGTACAGTGTACATTAGTGTTATACCGTTAAACATACTGAAAATTGTATCTAAAGTTGAATTTAAGTTGTAGTTAAAACTAATACAATTAACTGAAAAGATTTTATACGACTTAGTATCACATTTGTATAAAATAATTTATAAATAAACGTTACAAGTTTTGCAGTCAGAGACACGCAAGAATGCCTTTCGAATCGTTCACACAGATGCAATAATCAGAATAAACACGATAGTAAGCCAAATAATATCTTAATTTAATTAAAATATATTCGCGAATAACATAAAAAATAATTAAGGCAAGCAAATAATACATTATATCTTATAAAGGAATAATACGTAAGTCCATAGATATGTACGTATTTACCCGCCATTATTTTATACAGTTTCTTCTTCCTTAAATCTGTTGTTGACATATTATTTACTGGTCTTTTGATGAATTATGATCGATGTTGAAGGTTATAAAAGTTTTGTAATTACTAGATATTATATGTTCAACTGTTCGTATTCTTTTGTTTTTATTTACAATTATTATTATATTTCTTTACGGCACAATTTGGCCATGGATAACCTAAAAATTGGTTAGAAAAAGAAAGGAAAATTTAAAATTTCAATTCCAAAAGTAACTCAATACTTTAAGTTAGTTTTCGATGTAAATAATGAAATATTTGCCTGCTCCGGATTAGTAAAATAAGCATGAAATGCGAACTGATTTATCCACAAAATTATTAATGCAATTCAAACAATACTCGACTCGATCGAAACGACAATTAAATATTGAAACTCGTCATATCTACTGAGCTTGCTAACTGTAACGGAGGCAATTTAACAACGGTGACACTCTGGAATGAACATCGTTGTACCTACTGTTAGAACATAAATTCATGAACAATCGATTATCGTAGCGGGCACAACCCTACTGCGCCCGCACATCACTATACCTGTCATATATTAAGAATCAAGAGTTGCTAATGGCGGCCGGCGCAGTGTACTAGACGTAATATGGTAAGAAAAGCAATACGGTTGTACTTCTATATTCATAATTATGTAATACAGTATTAAACGGGTTCATATACATATATATTTGTGTTAATTAGAAAATAAAGTCCTCACACTACTAACCTAGTTGTCATAAGTTTAATAATTTTCTAAACGAGTCGTTAACATGTTTTCAAAAACTTATTCCTTTAAATTTTTAATAAACTTTTTTTTAATAAACATTAATATTCTTTTTTAATATCCTTAATTTGTTTATTTATTTAAAAACGTTATTGATATAAATATCTAAAGGCGTGCTTAATGTCACAAGGCGTTTTCTTCTAGCTGGCCTTCAGAAAAGATGACCAGGCAGAGAGAAGTGCTTATATCCTAAAACAATTACACACACAATCTGAAAATAATAACTACATACAAACTGACTTAACATATATACAAAATTTCATTAAAATTGATTTTAATAGTAATAATAAATATTAATTACAAAATTATAGAGATATAAACGATAGCTGATGTTCTGCAATCAAAACTAGGCTGCCGGGAAAGAAAATGTATCAATCACTTCCAAATAACGTGGTCGTGTTTATGTCTCCTTCGTATCTGGCAAAGTATAAACGTATAAAAAATATATAATACTATATAAATAAATTTACTTATGAATAGATTAAGAATTGATTGAGCGTTTATAACGACCGTCAAAATCCCGTATTAAACAGCATTTTGCGGTCATTTAAACATTTGTCGTACTCATTCGGGATTTTAGTAACGTAGTAGGAGGGTTAGTTAACGAACCGTTACAAGATCCTAATGTTTTAGTTCACTTTAGTTAGAATGTAATTTATTTTTGAACAGGTAAAATTGGACGTATGATGTAATCCTCAGATAAATAAATTTCATTTCATTTGAAAATAACATACGAAACAGCTAATAATTTAATAAATTAAACTCTTTTTTATTCAAATTAAATATTTCCATAAAATCTGGACTTTGATATTGTCAAAGCAAAAACCAAAATAAATATTCGCAAATGTGAAAAAAATGTTGTTTGAAATACACTCAAAGTAAAAGCTTAACTAGATAATGAATAATTTTTAAGCAAAAAAAAGAAAAACAACTAAATGAATATACCTATTTGTTTCTATATTAGCAATATAACAAATTTCCTGGTTCACCAAATAGTAAATACAGAGGTCAACTATTACCAGGTTACAAGCTTATCTAAGGTTTGTTCAAGCATTAATCCCAAACAAGCACGGGAGGCAATATCCAATACCATTATCAGTTCCTTGCCCACACGCGACTAGTAGTTTAGGATGACCATATTAAACGATATTAAAGGAAAAATTTCATAAAAACCCCTTTTTAATTTTAATTAGTATAAATATTTCGGTTTTTGTTTAAAAACAAGTTTAATAGGTAGTATTATTAAATGATTTATTACATGTACCTACAAAAGAAGATAAATTGTTTGATTTTGAATTTTATGTTTATATTCAAGTGATTTTTAAAATAGTATCACTCTATCAATTTATAAAATGTCGTTATAAAATTATAAGATCAGTCAATGATGCAATTTTCTTATAATATGTTTTTCATAAACACGCAAAGAAAATGTGTAAATCTAAATATAAAATTTAACTACAATATTATCTTGTTTATAGAAACAAAACCACCATAATAGCCATCTGTTACTATAAACATTTTTAAGTTATGGATCATAAAAAAATGTGCTAAAAAGCAGAATTATCCTGTTTAAATTGGGACGTGACGCTGCCCTACTCTAATCTAGAGCGATTGCTAATACTGTTAAGGTTATTCTCGGAGTTAGTAAAAAGTGTAATAATTTTCGTTTATAGCCGCTTCTGTGCGAAGAATTTTATTGATGAATACTTTAAAGTGAACTGTAGCTATTGTAAATATTAGTTTTATCTGTTTCATACAATAAATGAGAAATAGTAATTCCGTATTGTTTGTTTAATATGTGGATTGTTTATTGTAGGCTTTTTGGTTTGTTCTTTGATCCATGTTTTTTTTTTTAAATATACAATTCATTATATTTGTTCTTGTTTATAAATATCTGGTAAACAAATATAATAAAAACACACGTCAAAATAAAATTAAGTTTTACTTGATGTACGAATCTACTGAAATCCGCTAGGGTCTACACTTTAATTATAGTTATTAGCCTAGTCTTCCGTCCTGGAATAGTATCACAACTTTTAAGTTTAGTAAAAGACTCGTCACCTAGTCGTATTTCGCTATCAGCTTGAATCAACTAGGTATAAAGAGAGGAGCGTGCCTGTCAATCGGAGGCGCACGTCGGCAAATCAGCGCGAAGAGGACAGCCGCCTGCAGATACTCGTATTTCTCTGTGGTACCAATTATTTCCGTTCTTATGTATCTTTTAATGCCGAGTTATTATAAAAAAATGCTTTTGCTTCATGTGATTATGACGATTTATAGCGAGTAGGGAGTCTGTTAAGCGGAGAACCCCGGGTTCCCGGATAATATAGAAACTGTATGTTGTATTTATTCTATCTTTTTCTATAGTGGTCTAGAAACATAAATAATTATTCAAGTTAATACATTTTTGTTGTAACTGTAATTAGGAATAAAAGAAAAAAAATGTTTAGGTAATAAATCAGACATTTTAGCAAGTTCATTTCATGGAAAGCGAAAGAATATTCTAGTAAATAATATTCTAGATATTATTTTCTGCGTGATTATTTTTGTTCGTTGATCTCACTCACATCTTCCATTTACGACTATTGCCTACTGAAATTAATGTGGATCAATATTGCTTTTTTAATATCTCCGTTGTATTATTTCTGAGAGTCGAGATGAGTATTATTAATAACTTTGTTATAGCATCACATTTATTTCCCTCTTCATTTTACTATTATTGAACTTGATAGTCTGCCTTTGTGGCACAGTAGTTAACGCGCGATCGAAAGACTCGGGTTCGATTCCCGTTCAAACCACATATTTATTTAGTTCTCTCTGCCCATAGACGACACTCAAGTTATGTAAATCTAGGATTAGCATTGTATAGTCACATGCCGAACTACTGTAATATATACGATCGTGTAGTCGTAATAACCAGAGTATACTCTACATGTATAATACATAAATATACATTTTAAATCTTCGGAAGATAACAAAGAAGCTGTAAACAATAAGAGAGATCAGTAATCCCCCAAAACAATTCGTAACAATGACTAAACAATAAATGTAAACAAAACTTTCCTTTTCACATCACTCGTTTAATATAATAAGGTTTACCACTATCGATGGATGACACGTTCTTACGTCGAAAATTCCGAAGAAGCCTTAAGGAAGACAAATGAGTATCTCATTACTAAGCCTCAACACGCACCCTATGTGGAAAATCTCCGACCACAAGACGCCTGTATTGAAACCTTATTAGTTATATTTGATCCCAGACAATTCATTGCTATGGAAAGTGTGTTTGTTGCTAAAAATAAACATGAAACTAATTTATTTGATCGACGCTTTCACTCTTTTCACATGTAACTTTTTTTAAAAGCCTGTACTGAGCTAGTGCTTGTATTATAAACGTGGAGAGACCAAAGTACATCTAACATTGTTACATTGGTACCGGTCAAAATTTAACGTGTTTTGAATAGGGGTCACATCGATCGTGAGTTCACGCCTTCTAATTAATTAATCAAGTCGTTAGTATAAGTTGGATATGTGCCTATGTGTATATTCTTGTGAGTAAATAAAAGAACAAAGTAGAGTTGGGGTTTATTGGTTAATTTTATTAAAAAAGTATGACTGTGTGTATAAATTTGTACATATCCTCTTTTTGTGTAAATGTGTGGATATATAAGTGTGTAAGAGACGTAATTGCATTATTTTCAATTTTTATTTCGAATGCGATCTTATTCATGCGAATTAGTAGCCTTAGCTTAGTATTTACTCACATGTAGAGCTCTAGCTAGCCAGTTAATTTATTGGTAAATTTTTGCATAAAGTTTTAGTGGTACCTAATGATTTATTTACTTTAAATCATCGATAGGGTTTTTAAGGAATATGGATGTGAAGGAAATGAAACAGGCGTGCCCTAACAAGAAGGGCTGAAAGGTACGGATCCATTCCCTGTAGGACTAAAGACGTGACAATTTCGATGTGAGGTAATCTCGGCGAATATTCTGTCGACATTTTTATTTTATTTAACTGGTACTTTTTAAATCAAATAGGACAAAAAATGCAACTATAAAAAATCATTACAACAGTAAGTGAAATAAATTGTTCAGTGTCTTCCTCGCGGCAAAAAATCTTTGATGAAATTTAGGATCCGGAATTTAAGCCGAAAATCTCACAATCTTGAAGAAAAGTAAAAGTTCAGAAATGACAAAAAGAAAAAGAAAGGTCAAATACGGAAAAAAGACGTAAACAAATAAAAAATATTAAATTACAATCTGAGAAATAAAGACAGGGATCTTATAGAAATTTTCAAATTGAATTAGCAATAAATATTGTTTTGTAAATGGATATAATTACTATTCGTATTTTATTTTACTTTATATTAGAAGTGTAATAAATGTATATCTTTGCAGTAAATACCTAAGTACCACTGAACTTTCTCATAGAGTTTCATACATTTCAATGCGTTACACATGTAAGCGTAAGCATGGATTAAGTAAGCATTATGCTACTCTAGTTATGAGCCTTAGTACAAATAAAGCATCGCTTTACATTTTCAGTTGTTTTTTCTTAGATCTAGGAAGTGTGATTAACATGCAGTATGACAATAAAAAGTTGTCGAGAAATAGTTAAGAGGCGGCGTCATTGACCTATTTGGCATAGATTCAACAAAAAAAAAGTATTGACACAGTCACGTACACATTCGATTTAATAAATTGATAGCTACAAAACATTTTTTTTTTCTTTTTTTATTGTAGCTGGACATTTGACAACATTAATGTTAAAAGATAGAGCGCGGTCCATGAACGGAAACAACTGCTACCACATATGAATTTCTGCAGTTGCTGCTGCCGGTAAGCCGGCTTAAGAAGACGAATGTGCACCATCTTGGTTGACAGTGCACATTACTCGCGTTATACTTCGCTACTTTTGAAACGCGACATGGTTACACTTGAAAGGAAGGTACGGCAGACTGGGCTAATAACCATCATCAGTCTGCCAACCAATCCTAAAAATTTATTATTAATACAAATCATTTAATTTTGTTGTTTTATAAAAATAATTGAAATTCCATCTTATAAGAGATATAGAGAGAACCAATTCCAATGAAATAAAAAGTCGCATTTAACGGGAACATAAATATTACACTAAGTTCTTTTGTAAGGACTGTCTGCGGGTGAAATTGTAATTTTACGAAACATCTGGTCCCTTTTAAATTGTTTCTTTTTCGTTTTTCTTTTACAGGTGATCTATTTTTTGTTGGTATTAATCTTTTTAGGAAAAAAAAATCTTATTATTCACAGGGTCGTAAGCAGACTGATAATGGTGTCGACTAGGAGTAGAATTACTACTTGTCAAATGAAAAATCCGTGATGTGACCGAGTCGCCTTCCAGGATTAGCTTGGAGGTATCCGGCTGTAACTGCTGCCTGCAGACATTTCATAACAGCACTCTAGCTTAACATTAGACAAAGTGTGGTGACATACTTTTTTTTTTTTAATATTTGCATGTTTTGCTTGACTCAATTATGCTCTGAAATACTTCATGACTTACTTACTAAATACTTACTCAATGTACATAAAGTCACGCTCCCAGAAGACATTACCGGAATTGAACAAACTTTTTTAACAAGGCGTTAGACGTCTTTATAGTCTATGAAACCATGGACCCCGCCATGGATGATGCACCAAAGGAAACACTAGATATATAAGGTCTTGTACTAGCGTTGTAAGTAACAGTGAATTTTCAGTAAATAAATTATATCTTGTGTATATTATTACGTACTTTGTACAAGGCACAAAATCCGTGAATGTAACAAAATGTTAAATTCTAAATTAAACCAACGTTAAGGTAACCCACCTACGGTTTAGCATTTAATGAAAATTCCAACACTTATGACACGGAATACATTACATCTTCAAATATTATTATAGGACCCAAGAAAATTAGTTCATGTACTTGACCTAATTTTGTTTTGAGTTGTTTCAGCAGCTGCGCATTGTCATGAAATGACGTCGGCGCAGTTTCGGTATATTTATATCAACATTTTTTAATAGTTATTTTGACATTGAATTTGTATATTACTTTTTATTTATTATATAATTAAAAATTGTATTCAAAATATTTTGTTTTTCAATAATATTGAAAGAACATTTTTTAAATTATTATCCTAGGACAATTTTAGTTGGTAGTTTTTGTTCCGAGGAGAATAAAATATGACGTAGTTTAAATTTAAAAAAATATATAAGAGTTTAATAGGTATAAAGTAGAATAAATATGTTAATACACGTTTATCTAATACATTTTGACAAATTGCCAAAGCCACCGCGTTATTTATTTATACCGCGTTATACAGCAATTGCGTTATAAAAATCATAAATATTATTAAAAATAATTAAATAATTAATATCAAAAAGTTACAAATAGCTGTCGATGTAGATATAAGTGAAATGTTAAGAGAATGTCAATCTGTCATACGCAGATTTTAATAAACAAGGTCTAGAATTCATGGAACATTTTTTTAACAAATATCCATGAAAAGTTAGCAAAATAAATTGTCGTTTTCAGCAAGTGTAAGCTTGAGATTTACTGGCAGCTGACGATTTTTATATATATTTTACGAATAAATCGCGAATATAGATACCGAATCATTCTTTTATACAGTTCTTCACGCTACTTTTCCTTAAATAGGATTTGAGAGTCTGTAGTTGGCATCAATAGGATTTTATTTTCCTATTCGCTGTATCTTGTCGGCGTTGTAACATATACGTCAGGGTACAGTAATAAATCTTGACAATACCGAATATATATGAATATTATGCCAATAATTATGGTTAACATACACATATCTCGCCTTAAGACCAAAACTAGTTTTAATTAAACAACAATTTTACATTTCACAAATATAATTATATTTTATAAGATCGGCAACTGGCGGATTACAGTCCTCACCCGGATCGCGGAAGGTAAAAAATCGGACCTCCATTTTTTTTGCAAATTTAACATTAAGACATAATTAACTATAAAGTAATTTTTGGACTCCGATAAAAATTCTCTTAAGTGCGGACATCGCCTAAATTAAGTTAAATTAAGTTGCTGGTATAGGG
Organism: Tinea pellionella; assembly: GCA_948150575.1. NCBI lineage: Eukaryota > Metazoa > Arthropoda > Insecta > Lepidoptera > Tineidae > Tinea > Tinea pellionella. Next base: position 2,614,340 of record OX411253.1, read on the forward strand.
ATTCGAATGTATCAAGAAAATTGGTTATCCTGAATATTTGAGTTCAAACAGGCTTGATCTTAGGGATGCGATATACCTACAATATCCTAACTCTAAACTTGGATACCACTATTATAGATATCGACTATTGATAAGGACGCCACATACTTATTTTATCGACTTTGATATATTTCGATCAACTAAAAATCAAACCCGTGAACTCCGATCGTTGTATGTTAATAAAAACGCCTAAGTTCTTCAAACGCCTTCAGTTTGTCCAATTTTTTAAATAAACAAATTCAATTTTGAATTGATAGACAGAAAATTCAATTTATCATAGCCTAGTTTTTTTTTAGAGAGGATCGTCGTGAAAATATTTTTTCAGTAACTCATTGATATCGAAAGAAAGTTATTGAATCAAATCCAAATTAAAATATTATAAATCAGTAAGCTTTTAAAAACACTTATTTATATTTCACCGACCCACTATTTTTATTAAAATGGTTAAAATATACTTTCAATTTATAATTTGATACCTACCTCTAAGTGGAGGTTAAAACCAGAAATAAAACTTTAAGCTTTCCTCATTATCGACGCTCTCTCAAAATATTATCGTGCTTTATTTTATATCTATACTCGTAAAATATAATAATTATTATGTATTTGATTTTAACGATAGTAAACAGTTGAACTGAGCTTCGTCCTGACCGCACCATGGATTTTGTTCGGCTTCGGTACTATATTCGAACTTCCGTTATTAGTCCAATCAATACAAAAACGCAGGGTTAATTTTCATTTAATTGATAACTGGTCAAAAAAAAAACATTTAGGAGGCGTATGACCTTACGTTTGTTGTAAAATAATTAGTTGTAAACTTGTTATAATATATTCGAATTAATACGTAAGAAGTAAAGTAGCCGGGTATAACAAGAGGAGTGTGCCCTCTATTGATGGTGCACTACTGCCTTCTCAAGCCGTCCTAGCAGTCTATGATAACAATCGTTTCCGCTCATGAATCGCTTAGCATCAGGCGGAGTGTCGTACTACTATAAAAAGTGTAGTAAGGTTTTTATTTCGTAACACTCTTCAAGAAAAATTGGCGTTTATTTGATAAAATCTCCAAAAGTGATCCGAAGTTAAACTTCCAATTAAACTTACTGAAACTTATTAAAGTTACACTAGTATAGGAATAAAGTTACAATCGTACAAACATCAGTTCAGATGGATAAACATCGATGTAATCCTCAAGAGTATTATATATGTTTTTGTTTACAAGGATATCTAATGGTGTAGTTTTTCTTTCGTCACTGTGAAAGAGAAAAATCTTTCTCTTGGGAACTTTTGGAATCACCAACAGTATTTTTAGGTATTTTCCTATCAGTGTGAAAGTCTTTCGTGATTGTTAAACTTAAACATGTGTGCTGACCTTTTTTTTTATCGTAGATCGGCAGATCACACACCGCCTGATGTTAAGCAAGAGTGAGGTCCATGAACGGAAACAACTGCTACTACAGATAAATTTCTGCAAGCAGCAGTCGCCTCCTTTATGCCAGCCTGAGGAGACGTTATACCCTGCTACTTCTAAACTAATTCACTAACGTTTTTTTTTTTAAAGAATCCTTTACTCCCTTGGATTATTTTCTAATTCAAGATGACCAATAAATTCATTTCAAAGAAGTAAAAACAAAGAAAAATTGTACCTACATTAAAAAAACTTTCCTCATTACCGGTTATAAATATTATAATCAATAAGGGATAAACAATATATTCTTAAATTTATGGATCGTCAACTAGGTCAAAGAGATTTTAAATCAATATAACTTGTTAAAAAAAGTAATGGAAAAACTGCGGCTGTCAAAAGTAAGAGTCTAAATCAGCGTGACGAAGCCAAACAAGTCAAGATGACAGTATACTTTATATTATAGCTGATAATTTGGAACTGAGCCAAGGAATATAATTCGAGCGTATCCTAACACGAAACAGTGATATAGTAAGTACCACGAATTGCGCTGCTATGCGCTGTAGACGTTTTGTAAGTCAGAAGTGTACGACATTGCATTTACGCCGTTACAGCTTAACCAATCAGACGATGTTATTTTGCCGGCCGCATTTAAATGAAGCGATCCTATTGGTGGAAAGATATCGCGTTGCGCTTTCACGGCGTAAAGGCATCGTCGTATTTGGTCCTCTGTTTGGTGATATAGGGTACGACGGGCGCGAATAACTTCTTCCTTGTCACTCGTTAGTTGCGTATATGTTGTTTTATTTGTCGACCAAATGTAGACAAGATGAAAAGTGTAATCAAAAATGTAAATAATAATTTAATATTTAAATCATATTTAATAAAAATATAGTTATAATGTTATTCATATTTTCGAACATGCTTTTCCTTTTTATGTTTTACGAATTTCGTGCGTGACTGTACATGCGCAAACCACGCCCCGAAGCGATCTGAACTCGTAGCGTTAGCTATATTTTTATACACTTAAATCCTAGTTTTAATTTCGTAGGTCTTTTTTTTATTGTAGGTAATGCCTTTAATATAAATTCCTATGTAGATGTTTCAATAAAATAAACGAAATTAATATATATTATCGCGTATTACTATTGCGTATTTTTCTCATTATTTTATTTCCGACACGTTTTTGAAACCTTTGCAGATTACGCGGATTTATTTAAGTTAATTTAATAAAAACACGTTCGCGCAAAACCAAAGCCAATCACAGGCGATCACATATAAACATATAACTTCTTTTTATATTATTAGCTGCAAACAATTGAAGTTTCAACATTACGAGTACACTAAAGTTTTATTTTATATAGTAACTCAGCATGTAATCATATTCCACGTATGATCGCTTAAGCGCGATCCACCGCGCGAATACAACAACAGAGAAATCTACACATACCAGTAGTCGCCTCAACTATGCCGGCTTGAGGAAGCGAATGTCCACCATGGATTGATAGGGCAACAAACCCCTTTCGTTATACGCGGCTACTTCCAAGCTGATTCCGAAACGCGACTGGGTTCGCTTCACGGGTGTTACATTCGAAAGTGGTGGTACTACCCCAGGATTACAGACTGGACTAATGACCATTAGTCTGCCTACCAGTCTTTAAGTGAAAGAAACAAAATCTACGATAATTAAAAATAAAAGTTTATAACTAATAATGAATATAACACAAATAATTTAAACATTGCAACGTAGTCATCCAGTGGCTAACTCTTATTGAAATCAAAAGAACGTTTGTTCAAACCATTCTATAGTCAACAAAGAAAGTGCAAAGAAACTGAACGAAAACTAAGGCGTTTTCAATCCCTCTTCACTCGTATCAAGATAGAATGTGTTTGGATTCTGTTCCTTGTAATAACAGTAACTCGATAGAATCTATTTCACAATAGGACGGTTCTTTTATATGATGTTCAGCGGAACATACTATGTACTATTCATAACATTTCGTATTTGATATTCAAATTGAGATTTCTGAACATATCCGAAAAATATAATATGTAAATATTTTCATATATTTTTTGAGTTACACATATGCCTAGTTATACATTACTATTTTGAGGTTATATTAGTTAGTAAATAATTATTACAAGTTAAAAAAAAACTGCATATAAGCAGAAGAATTATTTGCTTTTTTATTAATTTTGGTATATTAAAATGTTAAATTTGTTGTTAATTAAGTTGTGATGAAAATTAAATAGAAAAAAGCAGAAGTAATTCCTATAATTAAAAGAGCTGTCAGATGAAGGCTCTTATGACCTATCAGTTGTCAGAACATCCGTGAGCAAAGCCGAGGACGTGGGTTCGATTCCCATAATAAATAATATTAGTTCAGGCTACTGGGCGCGTTGTTTCCTGTCTATTAAATTTTTGTAATACTCGTACTTTCCAAATTACATAAAAACAATTTTTTTATGACAAATAATTTTAAGAAACAAAATACAGAAAAAAATCTAGCATAATTTTCCACTTAAAATTGAAAGATCGAATTTCAATAAAACAATACAGTTTCCTTCTCTATTCCTAAATAGTTTATAGATAAGATTTTATGTAACTAAAGTAATAAAATTAAATTTAATGTTTATCTTATTATAAGATCCTGTTAGAAGTTTTATTAGAAAACTCGTATCATAAGAAACTGTGATGCTCACGTACCTTCTAAGTAGATGTAAAGAACATCCCTCGAGGTGTAGTTCTCGAACTTTGGTAGTTTTCAACTCGCATTTCCTTGCAAGAACAAAATCCCCGATTGTCCGCGGCTTTAACCCCAAGAAAATGTTTTATTTGAAAAAGTTTTGGCTTCTTCTAGATGCATTGTGACTAAAATGCACCATATTCATGTAAAAGGAGACACGAATGCATTATTTGAGATTTACTACATACTACTGAATATATTTGTATAGTTAAATTTTATAAAGTGCACATCTTATTTGAAATTTGGAAATTTAGGGCGTTTAGAGAAAACTTTTGAATTATTTTTTTCTATGTTATTTGCTTACGTTAATAGGCATATAGATCTTTCAGAATTACAATGTTGTCATGGCGATTGGGAATAGATTACATCTAACTTCGGATTACGTATTTGTAGTAATTGGTGACGAAACCACTGCTTAATCTCGATACAGATTAAGTCTAGCAATACAACGAGGTAATGTCACAATTTGTTTTAGGGACAATGCGCAGATATTGGATAATATATTTACCCTGTTAATATTTTATTTACAATAATACCTAATTAAAATTATAAATTAATAATGTAAATAATTAAAATGTATTGGATAAATTTGGATTGGAACTAAAACTATTGGAACTAAAAAACTTTTTCATATAAATTTCATACAAATAATTTTCTCCTGAAATAGAACATTTATGTCTGCGCCGTGTAGTTTAATAATATCTAAAAATAGTTAGCTTTTATTTCGCTATCTGACTTTATTACGAAATTAATATCATAGCTTTACGTGAGAAGTATCTTTATTCAGTGTCTCGAGTTCCGATCCTCGAGTGGCTGAAGCCAATAAGGTCCTTTCAGGAAACCACTTCGGCAGAGAGCTACTTTACCGTTCATTTTGAGGTTTCTTTGGGAAAATTATTATTATAAGATTTAATTTAAATCCCTTTGTGCCGTTTATTTAATATATTTTTTTATTCCCAATGTTTTATTCATACTTTTCTAACTCAATTTATTTACAAGTATTACTACGTATAATAATACGTATAAAGTTTAGTTATATTATTTTAACTATTTAGAAGAAAAACATAACGATTTGTGAACACATAAAACTAGTAACGTTTTTGTTTCGATACCCTACTTGACGCCGAACACACACATTTTATCTTTTTTTTACAACATGCAGGATTTTCTCTTGAAGATTTTTTTCGTTTTATAGAACTACCGACCTTTTGGTACATTTAGGTGAATCATTTATGAGACCGACTCACTTAGAATAGGGTTACTACATTATTGTTTTAAATTTGATATAACTTTTAATTAAAACCGTAGAAATTTTGTTCTCAACATCCCTACCAAAATTAACATAATCATACATTTTCTTCCAAGTTTGTTATAACTATTAACATTATGCTTACGCTTATACACGTAATTACATTATAAACAAATTAATTAATAATTAATTGAAAAAGAAGACTCTAATTTAATATCAGGCGGAGTGACTACACTACACGACGGGTTACTATATGAAAAGTATATGTTTTTTTCCTCGTAAAACATTGTAGATATTTGGACGTCCCTTACCATCTCCCAAAATCAATAAACTATAATGTATGTCTCCTAGTTCACCCTAACATAAATTATTCATAGGGAATATATAAAAAAGACTGGCCACAATTTTGTGACTAAAACAATAACTCTTTATCTTGGTTAGTTTTAGGTTATATATGTATTTATATTATTTATATAGGGTGTAAAAAGACAGCAGGCATTTCCTCTAGCCATGTATTACACATACTGAAACGTTATTCCGATGTTTAAGGATTTTCAAATAAATCAAGCCGCAATGTCGTAATAACATCGCTAAGGCAAGCCCGCCCGGCCGTCCAGCGCGAGATGTGATCTTTAACATTTACCTTGCATCTAATACGGATTTGAAAAAAAAATCACAATGTTTATGAAAAATTGTAAAAAATACACACACACACAAACTGAAACAAAAAATAATTTTGTATTCTTAATAAAAACGTCATGCAAATATCTTTAACCGTTTATAAAGAGACCTTAATTTATGAATTGAAAACGACGTTTATTGATCTTAGTACAATGAACTGACCAGACGACGCTCTTTGATTTTATAATTATAACCATTGAGTATTATTGTCACGAAGGCTGCAAATTGATTTTAAACGATGATTTATAAATATTCATAATTTACGTTAGATAGGAACTAATTGTACAGCCATGGGGAGAGTTCGTAAATATATACTTTTTACTAACGTGGAACAATAAAGACATGAGATTCTTCATGCGCAGTGTGAAGAGGCATCTCCCAAAGGCGACATAGCGGACGCGACTGTATCGCTCACTATCAGACAAGCAAGCAGTAAGTGTAAGCTTGAGATTTACTGGCAGCTGACGATTTTTATATATATTTTACGAATAAATCGCGAATATAGATACCGAATCATTCTTTTATACAGTTCTTCACGCTACTTTTCCTTAAATAGGATTTGAGAGTCTGTAGTTGGGATTTTATTTTCCTATTCGCTGTATCTTGTCGGCGTTGTAACATATACGTCAGGGTACAGTAATAAATCTTGACAATACCGAATATATATGAATATTATGCCAATAATTATGGTTAACATACACATATCTCGCCTTAAGACCAAAACTAGTTTTAATTAAACAACAATTTTACATTACACAAAATATGATTATATTTTATAAGATCGGCAACTGGCGGATTACAGTCCTCACCCGGATCGCGGAAGGTAAAAAATCGGACCTCCATTTTTTTTGCAAATTTAACATTAAGACACAATTAACTATAAAGTAATTTTTGGACTCCGATAAAAATTCTCTTAAGTGCGGACATCGCCTAAATTAAGTTAAATTAAGTTGCTGGTATAGGGATTCGAATGTATCAAGAAAATTGGTTATCCCGAATATTTGAGTTCAAACAGGCTTGCGGATGATCTTAGGGATGCGATATACCTACAATATCCTAACTCTAAACTTGGATACCATTATTATAGATATCGACTATTGATAAGGACGCCACATACTTATTTTATCGACTTTGATATATTTCGATCAACTAAAAATCAAACCCGTGAACTCCGATCGTTATATGTTAATAAAAACGCCTAAGTTCTTCAAACGCCTTCAGTTTGTCCAATTTTTTAAATAAACAAATTCAATTTTGAATTGATAGACAGAAAATTCAATTTATCATAGCCTAGTTTTTTTTTAGAGAGGATCGTCGTGAAAATATTTTTTCAGTAACTCATTGATATCGAAAGAAAGTTATTGAATCAAATCCAAATTAAAATATTATAAATCAGTAAGCTTTTAAAAACACTTATTTATATTTCACCGACCCACTATTTTTATTAAAATGGTTAAAATATACTTTCAATTTATAATTTGATACCTACCTCTAAGTGGAGGTTAAAACCAGAAATAAAACTTTAAGCTTTCCTCATTATCGACGCTCTCTCAAAATATTATCGTGCTTTATTTTATATCTATACTCGTAAAATATAATAATTATTATGTATTTGATTTTAACGATAGTAAACAGTTGAACTGAGCTTCGTCCTGACCGCACCATGGATTTTGTTCGGCTTCGGTACTATATTCGAACTTCCGTTATTAGTCCAATCAATACAAAAACGCAGGGTTAATTTTCATTTAATTGATAACTGGTCAAAAAAAAAACATTTAGGAGGCGTATGACCTTACGTTTGTTGTAAAATAATTAGTTGTAAACTTGTTATAATATATTCGAATTAATACGTAAGAAGTAAAGTAGCCGGGTATAACAAGAGGAGTGTACCCTGTATTGATGGTGCACTACTGCCTTCTCAAGCCGGCCTAGCAGTCTATGATAACAATCGTTTCCGCTTATGAATCGCTTAACACCAGACGGAGTGTCGAACTGCTATAAAAAGGTTTTTATTTCGTAACACTCTTCAAGAAAAATTGGCGTTTATTTGATAAAATCTCCAAAAGTGATCCGAAGTTAAACTTCCAATTAAACTTACTGAAACTTATTAAAGTTACACTAGTATAGGAATAAAGTTACAATCGTACAAACATCAGTTCAGATGGATAAACATCGATGTAATCCTCAAGAGTATTATATATGTTTTTGTTTACAAGGATATCTAATGGTGTAGTTTTTCTTTCGTCACTGTGAAAGAGAAAAATCCTTCTCTTGGGAACTTTTGGAATCACCAACAGTATTTTTAGGTATTTTCCTATCAGTGTGAAAGTCTTTCGTGATTGTTAAACTTAAACATGTGTGCTGACCTTTTTTTTAATCGTATATCGGCAGATCACACACCGCCTGATGTTAAGCAAGAGTGAGGTCCATGAACGTAAACAACTGCTACTACAGATAAATTTCTACAAGTAGCAGTCGCCTCCTTTATGCCAGCCTGAGGAGACGTTATACCCTGCTACTTCTAAACTAATTCACTAACTTTTTTTTTAAAGAATCCTTTACTCCCTTGGATTATTTTCTAATTCAAGATGACCAATAAATTCATTTCAAAGAAGTAAAAACAAAGAAAAATTGTACCTACATTAAAAAAAACTTTCCTCATTACCGGTTATAAATATTATAATCAATAAGGGATAAACAATATATTCTTAAATTTATGGATCGTCAACTAGGTCAAAGAGATTTTAAATCAATATAACTTGTTAAAAAAAGTAATGGAAAAACTGCGGCTGTCAAAAGTAAGAGTCTAAATCAGCGTGACGAAGCCAAACAAGTCAAGATGACAGTATACTTTATATTATAGCTGATAATTTGGAACTGAGCCAAGGAATATAATTCGAGCGTATCCTAACACGAAACAGTGATATAGTAAGTACCACGAATTGCGCTGCTATGCGCTGTAGACGTTTTGTAAGTCAGAAGTGTACGACATTGCATTTACGCCGTTACAGCTTAACCAATCAGACGATGTTATTTTGCCGGCCGCATTTAAATGAAGCGATCCTATTGGTGGAAAGATATCGCGTTGCGCTTTCACGGCGTAAAGGCATCGTCGTATTTGGTCCTCTGTTTGGTGATATAGGGTACGACGGGCGCGAATAACTTCTTCCTTGTTACTCGTTAGTTGCGTATATGTTGTTTTATTTGTCGGACCAAATGTAGACAAGATGAAAAGTGTAATCAAAAATGCAAATAATAATTTTATATTTAAATCATATTTAATAAAAATATAGTTATAATGTTATTCATATTTTCAAACATGCTTTTCCTTTTTATGTTTTACGAATTTCGTGCGTGACTGTACATGCGCAAACCACGCCCCGAAGCGATCCTAACTCGTAGCTATATTTTTATACACTTAAATCCTAGTTTTAATTTCGTAGTTCTTTTTTTTTATTGTAGGTAATGCCTTTAATATAAATTCCTATGTAGATGTTTCAATAAAATAAACGAAATTAATATATTTTATCGCGTATTACTATTGCGTATTTTTCTCATTATTTTATTTCCGACACGTTTTTGAAACCTTTGCAGATTACGCGGATTTATTTAAGTTAATTTAATAAAAACACGTTCGCGCAAAACCAAAGCCAATCACAGGCGATCACATATAAACATATAACTTCTTTTTATATTATTAGCTGCAAACAATTGAAGTTTCAACATTACGAGTACACTAAAGTTTTATTTTATATAGTAACTCAGCATGTGATCATATTGCACGTATGATCGCTTAAGCGCGATCCACCGCGCGAAAACAACAACAGAGAAATCTACACATACCACGTCTAGTAGTCGCCTTAACTATGCCGGCTTGAGGAAGCGAATGTCCACCATGGATTGATAGGGCAACATACCCCTTTCGTTATACGCGGCTACTTTCAAGCTGATTCCGAAACGCGACTGGGTTCGCTTCACGGGTGTTACTTTCGAAAGTGGTGGTACTACCCCAGGATTACAGACTGGACTTATGACCATTAGTCTGCCTAACAGTCTTTAAGTGAAAGAAACAAAATCTACGATAATTTAAAAATAAAAGTTTTTAACTAATAATGAATATAACACAAATAATTTAAACATTGCAACGTAGTCATCTAGTGGCTAACTCTTATTGAAATCAAAAGAACGTTTGTTCAAACCATTCTATAGTCAACAAAGAAAGTGCAAAGAAACTGAACGAAAACCAAGGCGTTTTCAATCCTTCTTCACTCGTATCAAGATAGAATGTGTTTGGATTCTGTTCCTTGTAATAACAGTAACTCGATAGAATCTATTTCACAATAGGACGGTTCTTTTATATGATGTTCAGCGGAACATACTATGTACTATTCATAACATTTCGTATTTGATATTCAAATTGAGATTTCTGAACATATCCGCAAAATATAATATGTAAATATTTTCATATATTTTTTGAGTTACACATATGCCTAGTTATACATTACTATTTTGAGGTTATATTAGTTAGTAAATAATTATTACAAGTTAAAAAAAACTGCATATAAGCAGAAAAATTATTCGCTTTTTTATTAATTTTGGTATATTAAAATGTTAAAGTTGTTAATTAAGTTGTGATGAAAATTGAATAGAAAAAAGCAGAAGTAATTCCTATAATTAAAAGAGCTGCCAGATGAGTCAGAACATCCGTGAGCAAAGCCGAGGACGTGGGTTCGATTCCCATAAGAATATTAGTTCAGGCTATTGGGCGCGTTGTTTCCTGTCTATTAAATTTTTGTAATACTCGTACTTTCCAAATTACATAAAAACAATTTTTTATGACAAATAACTTTAAGAAACAAAATACAGAAAAAAATCTAGCATAATTTTCCACTTAAAATTGAAAGATCGAATTTCAATAAAACAATACAGTTTCCTTCTCTATTCTTAAATAGTTTATAGATAAGATTTTATGTAACTAAAGTAATAAAATTAAATTTAATGTTTATCTTATTATAAGATCCTGTTAGAAGTTTTATTAGAAAACTCGTATCATAAGAAACTGTGATGCTCACGTACCTTCTAAGTAGATGTAAAGAACATCCCTCGAGGTGTAGTTCTCGAACTTTGGTAGTTTTCAACTCGCATTTCCTTGCAAGAACAAAATCCCCGATTGTCCGCGGCTTTAACCCCAAGAAAATGTTTTATTTGAAAAAGTTTTGGCTTCTTCTAGATGCATTGTGACTAAAATGTACCATATTCATGTAAAAGGAGACACGAATGCATTATTTGAGATTTACTACATACTACTGAAGATATTTGTATAGTTGAATTTTATAAAGTGCACGTCTTATTTGAATTTTGGAAATTTAGGGCGTTTAGAGAAAACTTTTGAATTATTTTTTTCTATGTTATTTGCTTACGTTAATAGGCATATAGATCTTTCAGAATTACAATGTTGTCATGGCGATTGGGAATAGATTACATCTAACTTCGGATTACGTATTTGTAGTAATTGGTGACGAAACCACTGCTTAATCTCGATACAGATTAAGTCTAGCAATACAACGAGGTAATGTCACAATTTGTTTTAGGGACAATGCGCAGATATTGGGTAATATATTTACCCTGTTAACATTTTATTTACAATAATACCTAATTAAATTTATAAATTAATAATGTAACTAATTAAAATGTATTGGATAAATTTGGATTGGAACTAAAACTATTGGAACTAAAAAACTTTTTCATATATGAAATACAAATAATTTTCTCCTGAAATAGAACATTTATGTCTGCGCCGTGTAGTTTAATAATATCTAAAAATAGTTAGCTTTTATTTCGCTATCTGACTTTATTACGAAATTAATATCATAGCTTTACGTGAGAAGTATCTTTATTCAGTGTCTCGAGTTCCGATCCTCGAGTGGCTGAAGCCAATAAGGTCCTTTCAGGAAACCACTTCGGCAGAGAGCTACTTTACCGTTCATTTTGAGGTTTCTTTGGGAAAATTATTATTATAAGATTTAATTTAAATCCCTTTGTGCCGTTTATTTAATATATTTTTTTATTCCCAATGTTTTATTCATACTTTTCTAACTCAATTTATTTACAAGTATTACTACGTATAATAATATGTATAAAGTTTAGTTATATTATTTTAACTATTTAGAAGAAAAAAATAACGATTTGTGAACACATAAAACTAGTAACGTTTTTGTTTCGATACCCTACTTGACGCCGAACACACACATTTTATCTTTTTTTTACAACATACAGGATTTTCTCTTGAAGATTTTTTTCGTTTTATAGAACTACCGACCTTTTGGTACATTTAGGTGAATCATTTATGAGACCGACTCACTTAGAATAGGGTTACTACATTATTGTTTTAAATTTGATATAACTTTTAATTAAAACCGTAGAAATTTTGTTCTCAACATCCCTACCAAAATTAACATAATCATACATTTTCTTCCAAGTTTGTTATAACTATTAACATTATGCTTACGCTTATACACGTAATTACATTATAAACAAATTAATTAATAATTAATTGAAAAAGAAAACTCTAATTTAATATCAGGCGGAGTGACTACACTACACGACGGGTTACTATATGAAAAGTATATGTTTTTTTCCTCGTAAAACATTGTAGATATTTGGACGTCCCTTACCGTCTCCCAAAATCAATAAACTATAATGTATGTCTCCTAGTTCACCCTAACATAAATTATTCATAGGGAATATATAAAAAAGACTGGCCACAATTTTGTGACTAAAACAATAACTCTTTATCTTGGTTAGTTCTAGGTTATATATGTATTTATATTATTTATATAGGGTGTAAAAAGACGGCAGGCATTCCCTCTAGCCATGTATTACACTAAACATACTGAAACGTTATTCCGATGTTTCAGCATTAACTTTTTAAGGATTTTCAAATAAATCAAGCCGCAATGTCGTAATAACATCGCTAAGGCAAGCCCGCCCGGCCGTCCAGCGCGAGATGCGATCTTTAACATTTACCTTGCATCTAATACAATACAATAAGATTTTTAAAAAAAATCACAATGTTTATGAAAAATTGTAAAAAATATACACACACACACACAAACTGCAGACAGTACAGCTGCCGCGCGGTAATAAATAAACGATAAATAAGATCATGAAACAAAAAATAATTTTGTATTCTTAATAAAAACGTCATACAAGTTCTTTAACCGTTTATAAAGAGACCTTAATTTATGAATTGAAAACGACGTTTATTGATCTTAGTACAATGAACTGACCAGACAACGCTCTTTGATTTTATAATTATAACCATTGAGTATTATTGTCACGAAGGCTGCAAATTGATTTTAAACGATGATTTATAAATATTCATAATTTAAGTTAGATAGGAACATGGAGGACATGTTCTATATTATCTTTGGATAGGAACTATTTGTACAGCCAGTCCGTAATTATTATTTTTTTTTGCTAACCTGGAACAATAAAGATAACATGAGATTCGTCCATCGCAGTGTGAAGAGGCTCCCAAAGGCGGCATAGCGGACGCGACTGGCTCGCTCACAATCAGACGGCCGGGGCGGAAGACGTGTAAAAAATAAATTTGATTTAGCTTCTAATTTTATTATTATTACTTCTATATTAGTACCTATTACTTTTATATGCCGCCTCCGTCACGTCTTCTAACTCGACAGAGATAGACAGATACTATTATTCTCTTGATCCTCATATGCTTCTCTTGACTAAAGAAGTCGTTATCTCTTATGAAGATTTTGGTTGGTATATATACTTTGGTCCTTCAATACCTATATTGAAAACACATGGTTAATATACACACTTTATGTCAAAAATGTTCAACATAACATGTCAGTTAAATTTAATGAGAGATGATGGTTATTAATCCAGTCTGCTGGCCTGGGGTAGTTGGTATCACCACTTTCAAGTGTAACACGTGAAGTGACCTAATATGGTAACATGTCGGGCTACTATATTAAACAAACAAAAATTAACCGTGCGTAATAATTCAGTTATTGACACAATTTTGTTTGAAACATAGCTAAGCTCTGTGTCTAATTAGACCTTTGTATAATTCTGTATATTTTGCCAAAATAAACATTGCAAACAAACCAATAAAATTGCTCCTAAATTTCAATTTAATTGCCTCCTCTAGTAAATCTAGTAAGTTGTCCAATCAGATAAAACGGTGTAAGCTATTGAAAACACGATTTCTCCAATATCAATTCTAATCGATCGTCTTGAAGATTATCTCTACCTTTATAATCTGGAATAAGTTTGAGATGCCAGTTCCATTTAATTTAATGGTTAGGGGGTCAAATACAACCCCTTATAGCAATATTAGTAAATTTACCAATATTACATGTAAATTTCGTATCTAGATCTTTTTAAAAGAAACCCTAGGTTGCGTCAAGATTGCTACTTTAAAGTATCTGGTGGGGCTCCAGATCAAATACAGGGTGTATCAGGCAACGTGTACAAAAATTAAGGTAAATATTAAGTGAGGGATGAACACCCCTCAAAAAATAAATTTACTAAATAAAAGTTCTCGTGTATGGTATTGTCACAAAAACAAAAGGTCTATAAATGGATTGGCCGACGTGGACCGCCGTTGCAGGTAGGCCGGGACACGGCTTGTCGGCGCGATATCAAAGGCGAGGCGGCAAAGTGGTGGACATTTGGATAAAAAAAAGTATTTATTTTTTAAATTAATTTCTGCTCAGAATCACTTACTGAGTCATCTCTTGAAATTTTTTACACGTTGCCCGATACCCCCTGTATAATGCGTATTGCGTGACCTAGGCCTATACAGCGTCTTTACGGGTAGTGTGAGAAACTAAAAGCTATATAGCGTTGCGTTCTTCTATCGTTTCCACACAATACAAATGTCATTTGTATATCATTGTATGCGTACTTCACGTATACATGTCCAGGTATTTAATCCCTTTTTGAGCATAGAATCGGATCGATTAAATCCGTAAAAACATCACCCTCAACAAAGCCGTTGTGATGCAAACATTTACTTTACCACTGGCAATAAAAAAGCGTCATCGTGATTAACTTCTTAACGAAAAATTTAGATGCGATTTACAAGAGAAATTGGTAAGCATGTCACAAGACAATAGTGTCTAAGCTTATTATATTACGAACTAGAATGTATTAAGCATTGTTTTCTTAAATTTACATAATGAAAGAAGGTTTTAATACGTTATGAATTACTGTAGTGGGCTGCGAACTTTCGATTAATTTTATCATAAAAATATAGTGATAATCACTATCTTCAATACTTACGACCAGTGTAGGTGTGTGGTTTTTTTTTACAATAATAGAACTAAAATGAAACAGGGGTTGTCGTTTTTAAAGTCTATTAAAAACATATTTGTAAAGGTTTAAATCGTTAAAATAAATCATTAATTGAAAGTCAAAATAGCATTTCCAGTAAACATAGATTAATGTAACAAGATTGTGAGAAGTGACAAAAAATTCATTTATTAAAAGAAACAGAATAATTTTGTAAGTTTAACAAAGTGAATTGCAGAAAAAGAAAACAAAGTCAATATGAAAATCCTCCTAAGGCCTCCTTTTTGTTGACGCCGAAGCTGTTAAAACGGAAATTGTTTCCTTAATAATCTGCACATTTTTATACTCTGGACGTTTCTTCTATTAAATTTTATGTTTAAAAATGTTTGTGAACAAATTATTCGTCTTTTTTTTGTCTTGTCAAAAAGTTTTAATTACATTTTTTCTGAATAAGTTTAACAAGCTAAATAATAAGTATTCTCGCATAATCACCTGTTAAGAATAAAATAGTCAATAAATCTAATTTAAAGAGATACTTTAAAAAGCTTTAAAATTAAATTAATATCTGTCTGATGTCACGCTAAGAAAAACTGCTATCTCGATTGTAGTAAAAGTACTGAATTCTCTAAAAAGAAAAAAAATTGCTACAACTGAGTATATTTTAATTGTAAATATTTAAATTGTATGGTAATTGTTAATTTGAACTAAATATTATCTCGTTTCATAATCCATATATTCTATTTAATTTACTAAATTAGTTTTCATTTATATAGTAGATTTTATTTTTATTTATTTTACAAAAAAAAATCTTTGAACTAAATTACTGATAGTGGAGGACCGTGCTAGAAACGACAACAATTAACGACAGTCATTAATAAATAAAAAGAAAAGAAAAATAGAAAAGGAAAAATAAATAATACAAAGTAAGAAATAACTTACAATTTGTTTTTATTTTATTTGTACTTTTTAACAAAAAGTGGCAATTCATATGCATTTTTAAAGCCTGTACCAAGTGCTTGTATGCTTGTACCGTCGCCACGGAGCGACCAAAGTACAAATAACATAGTTACATTGGTACTGGTCAAAATTTAGCGAGGTTTAAACACGGATCGTGGGGTCCGTGCTAAACCGCTAGACCACGGCCGCTCGCATTACACAATTCGTAAATATATTTGTAGCTTTCAACTCAATTATTCCCGTTTTGAATATTGAATAGACGCACACCATCGAAAACAAATGTGTGTAAAAATCCTATTTCGATTCATAGGCTATTTCGTGCGTATATTTTCGATTTTATGATGAAAAAGGGAAATGTATTATTATTTATGATACTACGATCCCAGGAAATACCTAATTTGTCTTAAATATTATGGGAGTAGGTCTATTGTTCCGTATTATTATATTGAAGGAAAATAGATGGCAGATCTTCAGACACAACTTACAATCTGTCAATCGGATCACATTCGTATCCTCAAATCAGCATAGCGGAGGCGGCTGTTGCTGAAAGAATTTAACTGTAATAGCAGTTGTTTTTGTTTATGGACCGCACTCTAGCTTAACATCAGGCGGAATCTTGCCATATGATGAACTACAATAAAAAAGTTTAATATTTGCAATTACAAAATCGTACAAAATAGGATATGTTGTTTGGTGTAAAATACGGCAAAATAAAAGCGCATACACAAGGGAGAGACGATTGATTGTGTAATATAAAAATACCTTTAGGATTTGCCGTAAAATGTGTTCGTTCAGAATTGTTATGAAAGCAAAAATTCCCAGGTCTGCCCCAGGCGGGTTCACATTATATAAACTGTGAAATTCTCTACTTCATTAACACACCTCCTAACCACGCGGTCGTGCGATCTTCTTTGAACGTGCAATTTTACCTGACGACGATTTGTTCAGAATTCCGTCGTTTATTGTAAAACTGATTGTGATTTGGAATTACTAACTAAATTAACGATGTTTCTGTTTATTTATTTTTTATCAAAATCTCTCATTCCAAATTTGTTATAGATATTATAAGAACAACACAAACAAACATTTACTTATTAAATGTAATTAAATAATAACAAATTAAGCGTTATATGCCAAACATTAATAAGTTATAATTAATTATAATCAGGAAACTTCTCGTCACAGTAATTATTATTTATATACCGTAGTATATTTATTATATTTTATAGTAGTATTTGTTTATTGTGTATGTATATATTGTATATTTTATTTATGTATTTATTATATTTATATAATCCCCGTTACCGCTTCTCACTTACCCAAAGGTCCACTGGTAGATAAAGCCTTTACTTACTGGCTTTAAGTCCACCTTTTGTAAAATTTCAATAAGGTATAAAAATAAATAAAATATAATGCAATAACTACATTATTAAAGAACATTTGCATTGGCAGCAACAAAGTCCTCAGACTAGCGTTCAGGGCACGTAACTTTTTTGTTATGCATAAAGTTATTTTTATGTATTTCATTAATTTTACATAATGAAAGAAAGCTTTTTCCGGCATCGCAAATTTGAACTACAATTTAATGTATATTTACGGTATATTTGTCTAGGTTTATTTACAAATATATAGCGAAATGTTAAACCCAAGGAGAATTTACTGATCCTTCATTAGTTATAGATCTTGATAGATCTTTGATCTGAAGGATTACCTTGAGAAAGGTATTGAAGGATATAAATTATTTTCCGGAGGCAGTTTATTTGATAGGGGCTTATTTATGAGAAGTTCATTTATTTGATTATTAAATTCTGATTTGATTGAAATGCCCATTACATGAATTTGAGAGAGAATTATTTTTAATGTTACTTTAACCCGATTTTATGCTATTTTAATTTAATCCCCAGTTTCTACACTATAACTTGATATTGCGTAATAATATTACCCTCTCGTATAAGGAGATATAAATTTCAAAATTTACCGTTAGTCTGATCCAGGTCATACCTATCGAATGCACCAATCTAGAATGGAAATAGGTACCCCGCATTGGACGAGGACCATGCATATTTCATGTCTGTAATGATATAGAATAAGATAAATTTATGATTGAACACGGTAGGAATGGTGGTTGCATTACGAATTTACAATGATTGCTAGCTTTTACTAATCCGGGTAAATGTTTTAATGAAGTAAAAATTACTTTTAATTTTTCGTTAATCGGAAATCATTCGTTTTTATTAGCAATATAAATAATGAACATTCACGTTAAATGGTTAAATTTATTTATGCCGTTTGTAAAGTAAATATTTTATAACACACTGCAGCGATTTTCTGGGTAATTAATTATAGTCTGTATTATAACCACGTTAAAGTCTAATATTGAGTCCATAATTCATTAAAAGGGTAGTGTGATGTTTACATTGTAAATATTTGAAAATATGTTGATCGAGTATAAAATTCTTCAGCGTAATTTTTAGAATATAGGTTATGGTTGACCACACAAGTTGCACAAATGCGTGACGTTTGCGTACCGTGATTTAGTTGTATATGAATTTGGCTATAGATGTCTTCCACAGAGTTTAATAATAATAATATAATAATTATTATTATAATTTACTTTTATTGTTTTGTCCGCAGATTAAAAATGAAGTTATACGTATGGGCCTTAGTTTTACAATGCTGGATGCTATTGATGCCTTCATGTGGAACCACCGACTCCAAAGATGAGGACAAGAAAGTGCTGGTGGCATTATTAAATCTCGTTGAGCTCGAATATGAAGACGAGTGTGCTGAACGAGCAGACGCTGCCTGGGATGAGCTTATACTTGGCACTTTAGAAAGAAAGGTATATTTATATTTATTATAAAGAATATTAACTGAATTTTATGAGGCTTAAGATTGTGTTTCTTTTTATTTTTTTGATTAATTTGACTCGACGATTTGTGCTAACGTAATAAGTAAGTCCCATAAAATATTTTATTCAGTTAAAACTAGTATGCTCAAAACCTTAGTAAAAACACTATAATTTTTTATTTTTTCATTTAATAAAATTATTTCTCTATGTTTGTATAAATATAACATAAATAAAACTTATATTATTTGTGTGTTGTGTTGACATCTTTGTTATAAAATATTACGAAAAAAACATGACAATGTTCTTTCAAATTAAAACAGACATTTTTGTGCCATCAGCAAAATTGTGTTAAGTTATTTTTAAATAAATAAATAAATAATGAGAATAGATAAATTTTAACATACACACAATACACTCTGCTTAATAAAGAAGTTTCCTTTCTGTAAACACAACATAGAGAAAAACAGAAAGTTCGTACTAAAATCAATAAACCAAGCGGCGGAACTAAAACAAGGGAAATATTTTTGTTCTGCACAATTTGCTTTTAGGGAAAATATTTTATTTTTGCACAAATGTAGTGAACATTATAAATTGTTATCATTATTTAAACCAATATGGAAATACACGGTCTTTATTATAAATATTCGTGGTGTCAACTCGTAAATGTATTTCTGTAAAGTTTTCCTTGTCAACGAAAGAAAATGAAGCTTGAAAAGATATAATAGTGAAAAATTAAGTCTCGGGACCGATTTTAATGAAAACTAAAGCTGCATCATTAGTTTAAAAAAATCTCTTTTACCAGCCAGAAAGGAACCCATTGTTTTATAACCAATAGTGTCGCTAATAAGCATCAAATTCTGTGAAGTAATGGCGGCAAACTAAAAGAAAGCGTTGATTACATTATCATTATCATTAAAGCTCCTAATAACGATTCTCCAAACAAAAAGTTTGTTTATTTACTATTATCACCTAAATCAAAATAAATTAGGTAGTTTATAATAGCTTAATGGTATATTTTGATTTAACAAGTTAGCCACTACTAACAGACAGAATTTCCTTTTAATTAATCTCAGTGAAACTTAATCTTATTAAAAGGTTATATAAATATTTATTTTGATGTAAAGTTTACTGGGCTGACTGTATTGTTAATGTTGTTGTTTCGGTTGGACTCTATTCTTGAAATGAATCCGAATTCATTTCGAAATTGTTGCTATTTTATTAATCATTTAAATAAATTAACTTTTACTTTATTTGTTTTTGAATTGTTATTATTATTATTAAAATACATCTTTTCGACATTCAATTTAATTTGTTCCCAATAATAGACAAGGATCATCTCGGCTCAATATTGTATATTGTATCTGTCCTCCCAAGGTACAAAATAAATATTTGCAAATTTACTGTAGCTTATAGAAATGTCAAGCTTATTTTAGAAAAAAATATTGGATACACAATTTTTTGAGAAAATCTTTTGCGTTTTAAGTGTTTTATCTTTGTTCATAAATCAACTTGTTGAATTTAAAATATATTTTATGCAAAAATAATTATATTTAAATATGTGTAAGCCAGAAAACGTTACCGTTTTTATGAAAACATCTCATATTTTCCACTCCTTGATTTCCCGCGTGAATCATATCTGTTTTAACGTTATATGCATATTTTTTGAACGAATTACTTAACTGAATGATAAACATAATTTTCTTACATTTTACATACTTTTCTTATATTTAATGGTATCAGACGTTACTTGCGGAAATCCATACCAAAAAATCGTTGTTTATAATTGATGTACCCGGCAGGTACCCGCAATCTACGTGCATGCGCAAGAGGAAGCAAAATAGCACCCTCCCACATGCAAGACGCATACAACACAATAAAAGTCAATGTGAAATCCCTTCACTAACATGCAAATACTTATAATGCTTATACTTATAATGCAAAGTATACTTATAAGCTAAGGTGTAAGATTATGATTACTAGCCCAGTTTGCCATCACGGGGTTGTAACACCGCTGTCAAGCGGTTACGAGATTAGCTTGGAAGTATTTGGGTAAATGAAATCTCGCTGTTGACTTGGATGCACATTCGTCTCCTCAAACTGTTAATTACACGTACAATTCTACGATAATGAACTCTATGAACATCTATTATTTTAAGACATATAAATTACGTTGTCACAAATAATAATATGCAATGTAATTGTTTTCTTTACAGTTAGAACGAGATAAATCCTTTGGTATGTTTTCGAGTTCACAAAGTCATGAAATTAAAGTGAGTCTGTCCGAACACGCCTTAGGGTCGGACGATTATTTGAAACGAAAAGTCAGACTATTCTTGGAGCAAGGAGACACTTTATTAGATACTGAACAATGGTTTAGGGTAAGTACCTACTACACTAAATATTTTTACAGTAGCTCGGTTTGTGTCTATTCTCCGTCCGACCTTAAAATAAATCACAGTCGTGAACAAGAAACAACTGCTGTCACAGTGAAATGTCTGCAGACAGCAGTCGCCTCCGCTATGCCGGCTTGAGGAGACGAATGTTCACGGTTTCTACTTTTATTACTAGTCGCGAAACGTCCCCTATACCACTTTAGGGGTGTTATTTCCGTCAATTCACGATAAAACGTTTAACAAAAACTACAATCGGTGTACATTGAGTAACAAATTATAGCATACGGAAGCAGACGGACGAAAACAAAATACGATATCATTGGCAATAAATTTCTTATGTTGCTATCAACATATCACGCGGTCGCGTCATCGGAATATTGAATAATGTTTCCTTGCATGTCTTGTGATCGATGCCCTCTTAATATTCATTAATTTAAATTATATAAATACATAAAAATTAACTGTAATTTCAATTTAAAAAGTATTTATTTTAAGAGTTCTGAATATTATAAAATCTTTATTGATTTAGAAATAATTAAATAATTAAATTCGTTTACATACAAAATCAAGGGACAAGGACAAAACTAATATACCTACATAATAGCTAATATAAGCAACACTTAGAACAGTAAAAAACTTTTTTTATTAAATATTTTTCTTGTTTTAAAGACAAAGGGATCATTCTCCATGCAGCCTAGTGTTCATTTATATTTAATTTTTCAAGCGGTATTGCCTTTAATTTTTTTTTAAATTGTTTTTAGTAAAGGGATGGGATATTTACTAAAACTTTCGGCAAAGTTTTGAAGGGTTTATAAAAACACACACTTTCTTATACATTATAAATATTAGTCCAACATTATTACATATTATCACTTGAAGAACTTTTTTAAAAATCTTTGTTTAATTTGAGGCTCACGCTTACGATCGTGGCGATGTCACATAGCCTACAGCGGCTACAGAATCGGGCTGGGACAATATATTATTGTATGTGCCCATATACTCTGGGAAAGTAATTAAAAAAATAATATATATATTTTTACAACTATATAATTTTACCTTTATATTGAAGTGTTGGTACTACCAGAGTCTAATAAACAAATGGACGGAGACGCCCGAATCAGACCTCGTTCTCTATTTGCTAACGTAAACTAGTTTCCACTACAAACTCTAGTTTGAAATTGAAAACATAAACTTACTTTTGCATTTCATTAAAATATCTAGAAACAATGGCTTTCCTACGCTAAGATAAAAATAAATGTTATTTTTGGGTTAAAAAAGTAAAGAATAACTTTTGCACTGTTCCCAAGGCAATTTATAGAGTGATTTTTAACCGGGCATAGAGGCGACAGTCAATGCTATTCTTTTTGTAACCCTTTTTGTGAAGTGAACCCACAAAACCGCTCATCCATGTTTAATGGTCGATTTTAGGACCTACATGAAACTATGAAAAAATAACTTTTACATTTTATTTTCAAACTTGTTCATTCGAGTCGAAGGTGTTGCGCTTAACAGAATTTAACGAGGCCGTTAGTACATTAATTCAATCATTTTTTCTTCATTGACTTTGTGAATGGTGACGATTTTTTCTGAGTAATCCGTTGAAGTCTATTGAATAAACGAAGTCTTTTGAAGTAGCTGGAGCTTTAAAACGAACTCTAGCTTTAAATTCCCTGAAAATATAAATCAGAAATAATATTTTTCTCAATTTAATCTCAAGCTTTTACTAAATCCGTAAATGAAAAAGTTTATTATATTGCAAAATACTCATGGCTTTATTAATCATATACTGAAATGTATACCTATATATTTATAGTACATTTGGTTCACTGCATATGTCATAAAATGCATTATCAGAAAAAGCGTGCCTATGCTACGCTGACATAGTAAATGATTTATACTCAGGAGAGGCAACCGCACACCAGGTTACCAACTGCAGTAAAAATACTTTTGAATTTTCCATGTTTATTGTGGTCTCGAATTTATTTTTATATTTTACTTGCAGTTGGTAACATTTGGTGAGACTGCTCTGCACAATTTGCGCTTCGCAACTGACTACGATTGCGGCGCCAAGACATCATGCACATTCGCTGGTAAGTCAACTTTGTATTGCTGTTCAAAATGTTTGTTGTTTTCGTATATTTTATATATATTTATCTGTACGCTGTGTAATGTTACCAGTGTCTTTAATAGCAAATACAGTAAAGCTTTGATTCGTTTAATTCACATTGCTTCAAGAACTACCGAAATTTTTATGACTTGGATTTTTTAATAATTAATTTGGTTAATTATGTATCTGCGTAAGTTTCATTTAATTAAAAACGTTTTAAAATACCAACACATTTCCCCAATTTTCTGTCTGAGTGGGAACCAAAAATAACATCTCACTCTTTGCGTAGTAGCTATTTTTTTTA
Source organism: Tinea pellionella (assembly GCA_948150575.1). Lineage (NCBI taxonomy): Eukaryota > Metazoa > Arthropoda > Insecta > Lepidoptera > Tineidae > Tinea > Tinea pellionella. The sequence goes on from OX411253.1 coordinate 2,638,391, forward strand.
AAGTTCCGCTGAAGATTTACTGAGGTAATAAAAGTGAAAAACGTTTTACTTGCAAACTGCCATTTAGACCAACTTTTCAATGGCCCAAAGTATAGTACAAAGTGGCGCAGATGCTTACTTATAATTCGTTCAATGAGCGAATTAATAATTTGTCTGACAAGCTCTTACAAAATTTCATTTTTACTAAATTATTAGAGATATAAATTTAAAAATTAAATATTCAAAACAAAAATTAGATAATAAAAAATAATAATTTAAATTAAATAAATTTTCATATCATCAGAATTGCAACGAAGAATATCGAGTCAGCAAGACGAAGAGAAACTTGAGCATATGAAAAATTCATGGGAAATGAAACTGCCTAATCAAACTGTTTATATCGAACAAATTCTACCACTTCTAACAAACGCTTCGAAGCTTAATAGTAAGAATAATAATATCATATTTAATAATGTCTTTTTTTTTTATTCATAATAGTATCTTCAAAGTGTAGTGTTATCAAATCTATTACTAGTGTTTTCAAATTCCGTCATGGTTGTTTCTCTCAACTAATGTTTATGCATTTAATTATAATTTGTCTCAGAATTCAAAACAGTAGAGGAATATTGGGATTCCTTAGCAGAATATGAAGGTGCGATGCTAAAGGCTAGAGAACTATGGGATCAAGTGAAACCTTTGTACGTGAAACTGCATAAATACGTCGCTCTTCGCCTCAAGGGTTCTGACGCTGTTGGGAAGCCATTACCGGTGCATTTATTAAGTGAGTATCGCATTTATGAAACTAAGCTGTAATTAACGTTAATCCAACGTAGTTATTGCTGAATTAATTTTGCGTTTTGATTGTCCTGATAACTTTGATTTGTTTGATCCTTCCTATATCTTGGTCATTAGGAGTGCATCATTAGTTCGTTACTTCAGATATAGGATAATTTCATAGGCATTTTGAAAGTGGTAGGCGAACTGACGATGGTTGTTAACCCAGTTTGTTATACTGGGGTCCCTTCACCAATTTCAACCATCACCTTTTTGGGATCAGTTTGGAAATAGCCGGGTATAACAAGAGGATTGTGCACTGTCAACATGGACGTTCATTCGTCGCCTTAAGCCGGAATAATTGAAACGATTGCTACCTGCAGATACATCTCTGTGAGAACATCAGGCGAAGTGTGGCTATACGTCGGATTACTATAGAAATAATATAATTATACTAACGTAATATTAATCGGTTCAGCCATTTGAATGATTGATAGATAAACATAGACATATCTACATTCTGAAATACGTTTGTAATATGTAAATTTAATTAGTCTTCCATCCGTAAATTATGATATGATAATTTAATTCTTAGCTCGTGATGAGTCATTGGAACTAAGTGTAAGGCAATTTGCCAAAAACCTAAAGTATTTAGCATATTGCCCCTTGCGATTGTCGATACTTCTTATTTTTTTAGCCTTTGCTACAAATTTAATTGTTTTTTTTAGGATCTCTTACAGGAGAGGATTGGTCCAATGTTATTGAAAATCTATTACCTAAACGTCCAGATATATATCAAAAATTATACGCGAATCTTCATTTAAAGGTTTGGCTATTCGTATATTCTAAAATGAATGTAAACTAACCTTTAAAAAATAATTTAAAAACAATATAATTTTAGAACGTCGGCGGAAAACATGCATATGAGAAAGCAGCTCAATTAGTTGAAGAACTAAAATTCGGTAGCATGGATGTAAAATTTTGGACTGACTCAAAATTCGACGGGGACTGTCCATCAGCTGTTATAGATTCATGTAAACCAAACTTTGTAAAAGTATATACTTGTAAAGATGTTAGTATAGGACATTATTTAGAAGCCCATGAAAACATTATGAAAATAAGATACAAAGAAATAGCTGCTATTCATAGTAATAATTCTTATATCTTGCGAGAAGCAAATAGATATTCTGGTAAGTGTATTAAGTAATAAAGTCATACAAAGTAATTTTGTTTATTAACTTAATAAATGTTTTTTTTCTTTCAGCGTTGTACGAAGCAATGCCTGGTGTTATATCACATTTAGCTCTTACACCTCATGCGTTAAATCAAGCTGGTTTATATCCACTTGAACGGTTTAATTATAATGCAAACCATCATCGATTAATTTTACAGTTATTAATCGCTCTCAGAGATTTACCCAGGTTTGAATATTTTCTATCATTTACGTATTATTATATTTATTATTTACATTTCGTAAAGCTAAAAACATTGTTTCAGATGTGTTGAACTTTAAAATGTAACCAAACTTTTAAAAATTCAATTTTTTACATCTAAAGTTTTTTTATTTTTTTTGTTTGAATAAAATAATCTTAATGATGTAATTATTTCAGGTTAAACTATTATTTAGCAGTAGATGAATGGCGATTAAAATTATTGAAAAGTAATGCATTACCTAAAGGAAGTCTATCATGGAGCGAATTTAGGAAAAACTTTTCTTTGCTGATACCTTCTGATAATGATATATTAGGAGATCCTTATGCCCTCCGAAATAAGCCATATATTGGGTAAATATTTGTCACTCCTGTTATTTGATATTTGTACGTACTTATATCTATTAAACCTAAATAATAATAAATTTCTAGAAAATTTATGGGCCTTATTTTAAAGTATCAAATTTACCAATCATTTGCCGAAGAATTGTACGAGGATCATGCAGATTTGGTTAAATATATTTCAGAAAACAATCATCGTTTAATGTAAGTGTGATTTTATTATATTATAAATTAAAATGGAATTGAGTAATTTGTTCATATATTATTCGTTAACAGGGAACCAATGAGAAAAGGATACACAGTAATATGGCCTGAAATGGTCAGCGATCTTTTAGCGAAAAGAGAATATGGACTTGAATCTGTAGCTTTAACTGATTACTTTAGGTTATTGGATGAATATCTTGATAAACAATTAGATCCAAGTCAAGCAGATTATGAACTAGTTTATATAGAACCTCCCCCAGAAAAAACTGTTAGTGAAAATGAGATACCAACGCACGAAGCAGAAGTGCCACCTGAAATTGACGATTCCACGAACTATTTAGAGAACGTAATTGAGACAGGAGATGAGATCGGTCATTACAAACAAGAAACGTCAACAGTAGCTGCATTAGAAATTAAAAATGCCCCTGCACTTGATGGAGATGAAAGAACAGAGCCAATAAAAGAGGCATCTTACGGGACTTATTGGTGGATCGGTATCGGCGTCGCTGTCGCTGTTGTTATTATTTTAATAGCAATAATTGCTCGGAAACGACATAATCATAGAAAACAATTGGAAAGACAGAGAAGGGATAATACGCGCGCTTGATTTGAGGAGTATCGGTTCTAGTTGAGCCGATACTTAATAAAACATTTGGTGTTAAATTTAAGTGAGTGTGTGCCAATAACGATGGACGCCAAGTGCGCGATATTATAACGTTTTGAATTGTGCTTTTATTTATTTGTCTTTTTATAACACTTGTGAGTGCGTTTAAGATTCTGTACTTTAGAATAATTAGTACCTATACAAAATTCTTTGTTCTTAAAATTAAATATATCTCTTCATTTTAAGAATTAGAACGAGGTATGCCGGTGCTGTTTTTTCCAATTTTACGTGTAATTGTTTTGTACTGTTCTTCTAGTGTTCTAACTAAATCTAAGCTTAAAAATGTGGACCCTCTTGAGTTTTTGTCTATTTCCTAGCTAGTTTTCTTATAACAAAATTTGAAAGATTGAAAATATTTTTGTACATATCACATTTTGTAAATAAATAAACGTTACCAAAAGTGTCTAAGATAAGAGAAGGAATACATTTGTACATTATTATAAATAGTTAGCTATAATTACGCCGTGCCTTATGCGTCTTAATTTTAATTAGTGAGACGCATAGTTAGAAATATAAAAATAAAATTTGTACATGACTGGAATATTGGAAATGAATTTTATCGAAGAGTCTCTATTTTCTGTAATAAAAATACCCATTATATTGAATCAAAATTATATTTTCTAATTAATAATTTTTTAATATTATTATAATTAACATTTTTATTTATGTAAAATAAAAAGAGTACAAAATGTATAATTTATAACTTTTTGAAAATTACTAACATAATTTTTAATTGTTATTCATAGAGATAACTAATTTATTTTATAAGAATTGTTATTTTATTTATGTTGTATGTAACCCACGAATATAATCATAATGTGTTATTTATGCCATTAAATTTGAACAAAGAAATAGTGGGAGTAATTATGAAAGAAAAGCAAAATAAAATGTTTTGAACATGATTATCGTATTATTTACCTAGCGTTGCAAATCCTGGTACGAAGTTATGCAATCACAAAATTACAAAGGAACATATTTATACATATAGGTATTTCAAACAAAGTCCCTATTTCAAACAAAGATACATTGGTACTGAATTAGGATTTGAGAGCTAATCTAACAAAGTAACACGAGTTAGTGAAATTCTGTCGAAATCGTTCCAAAAAATAATTTCAAACAAAACAACGCGTGCTATAATCCTGGTTGACACAATAACTGTGAGGTTTGGTTCAAAATTGGCACCGAGCCAGCCATATCGATGACGCAAATACAGGATACCTACTAAATATTGGGAGAACATTGTAACTTATACATATACAATGTTTAACTACCATAACTTTCATCCGTTAATTCAGTAAAGCCTACATTACCTATTACCATAAATAAAGTTTTAAATTAAAAGTAGCACCCTCAACGTACGAAACGTCTCGTTACGATTGATAGCGATAACAAATACCGACGCAGTACTTAATAATAATAATATCCCTTCATATTGGAAACATCTTGGGTACTTTTATATTGCCAAATGATTTTACAAATACGGCTTCGAAAATGCTCCTTCTAAATCTGGATCGGCAACTAGCGGACAAGTTTCAGATCTCCACAACGGAAAGAAAAAAGCAGCAATAAAAAAAAATAGTATAACTTAAAAAAACGAGTAACAACTAAACTGCTACTTTTTTTCTGGACTCCAGTTCATAAATATCTGAACTCCATCCAAAATTACTTACTAACCCCTACTCTAAAAGATAGCCACAATAAACTCGACATTATTGCCCGTAATAGGAGTTAGTTTAGGGTAACACAACTAAATAATAATAACGATAAACAGTTGTACAGAGAGCGACCGTGGTTTAGCGGTCGAAGGTGTGAACTCACGATCGATGCGAGAAATCTCCCTGATAAATACCAATGTAACTATATTATATATTTTTTGGTTGTTAAATACATATATCCAAGCACTAGCTAAGTATAGACTTGACAACAGCTTGGAATTTTTAGCATTATTAATTGGATTTCATAGCCTATAAACACAAACATGAATTTTTTTCCGTCTCTTGTAACCAAGGTAGGCTGTAATATGATTTGATAGCTCGGTGCCTTTTGCAGATTTATTTATAAATCTACCCTAATATACCTAAGTATTCGTTGAAATTTGTAGCTTGACTATTTATTTATATTCCATCGGTTCGAAGTAATCCATTTTTGTGTTCATATTCCCAAATTCAAAATGACACATTAGCCTCTTGGGAGATGTAGTGTAAATTCAATGTAACCATCATTTCAATACAGGAAGGAACTATCTTAGTTGATCACATTTAGGAATTCACTAATAAATTAATATAACAATTTAAATTTAAAACAAATGCGAATTTGCCAGTTTTTTTTTTCATAATTAGGCAACGAAAACACGATAGATAGATAGTCCGCCTTTTAAAAACGTATATGTTCACCCTACCGTATTTAAACATCGATCATCTACTTAACTAACTTAACTTAGATTTAGGTTGAGAATATTAATATTATTATTAATAGGTAAGTAGTTCAAAACAAAGATAAGTATAAAGGTAAAAGCTTCAATTATTTTACCCACAATTGATTTATATGGTATTTCCCTAGAGGACCGTATTACTAAATAAATTTGTGGAATTTCTTATCAGGGTCGTTTGTTCTTTTGTTATTAAGGTTAGATATATATTTATACACCAAAACATGACGAAAGTCTCTAATATCTCTGAAATTAGTCAATATCAGGAGTTCTTGACACACGGATGCTTTTTTAGCTCAGTCTGCCGTCCTGAGGTAGTACTACAACTTTTAAGTGTAGTTATTCTCATGTAGTTTCGGGATCTGTTTAGTATAACAAGGTAAGTGTGCGTTGTCTCCTCAAGCCGGTATAGTGGAGGCGACTGTTGCATATTATTTCTCTGTGGTAGCATAAATAAATTAAATATTTAATATACTAAAAGCAATAAAGTTGAAATTAAGTTTTGACGTGGGTCGAAAATTGTAAATTTAAAATATGTGATTACGCATTTGTTTAGGCAAACTTTTAGCTGAAATTTGATTATAAAGGTTGTGTAGTATATATTATTTAATAAAATTATAATTTCTTATCTGTCTGGTTTAGTTATTTGAACATTTACTGCTTTTTTATTATCAAACGTGTAAATTACAACTTCATAAAATACCCACGCGTTTGCTGATTGTGTAATGTTTTATCCATTATTTTATAATTCTAGCGAAAAAATAAATATTAACCCTTTGTGATGCTTTTGGTACGGAAATTAAATGTCAACGTCCACTGGCATATCCAGAAATAAGGCTTTATCGTTAATATTTTTTCCGAGAGATAGCAGATGGTATTTATTGATTATTCAAAATATTCATTTCAAATTTGTTTTAAATTAGTCCTTATGTAGTTAGGAATAAAGGCAATAAATATTGTGTTCTGCATTTTTTGTTTCTTAAGCCCGACGTTTACTAGAGAAGAATCTGAGGGGAACAGAATGGCACTCCTCGTAATGTGACAACACGACAACACACCGCCTGATGTAAAGCTAGAATGCGGTCCATGAATGGAAACAACTGCTACTACAGAGAAACCTGTGTAGGCAGCAGTCGCTTCCACTATGCCGGCTGGAGGACACGAGCATGTACCATGTAGATTGACAATGCACACTCCTCTACAATACACTATTTCCACGATGTAAGTAAATTGTTCGTTTGACGAGCTATGTTCGCTGTGATTTGGTTCGCTATAGCTTTGCTAGACGCAGTTACATAGAAATTAGAGGTATTCGATTCAATTCAGCGAGTCTACTGAACGCTTAAATCTCAACAGGAAAGTTTTAAATTAAAGTTTAGATACACATAGTGGAGGCGACTACTGCTCGCACAGGTTTCGCTGCCGTTGCAGTTGTTTCCATTCATGGACCGCACTCTAGCTTTACATTAGACGTAGTGTTGTCACATGCCGAGCTACAATAAAAAAAAAATCTGTTTAAGATCGTGCTCTCAACATTTTTATGAGTGCAACTTTCAAAATTACTGCTGCGCCATTTGTGTATATTATAAAAACTGTATTTAAAAAGATTTAATTTAAGTCTATAATAAAGAGTGGTAGGCAGACTGATGATGGTTATTTGTCCAACCGGTGTGAAGTTAGCAGCCAATTTTCGGCAGCCAATATAATCCGGTCAAATTAAGAAGTTATTTTTTTAAATCAATTTCTTTTCTAAATAATTTAGTTTACGAATCCCAATCAATAAAAATCATATTAGAGCAGAGTTAGACGTCAGCAGAACGCAAAAAAAAAGAGTCCAGACATTTACCGCAATGAATACTGACCGTAATACGTACTTCAATTCTACGTCATTTTCAAAGTTCACGCGTTACTGAAGTTAATTACGACTATTGGGTCGACATTCAGAATATACTGCCTATAACATACAAAAAAATAATCAGAGCATCATGACTCGTTTTTGAGAAAATTAATTTTAAAGATTTTACGAGGAGCGAGTTTCTCTACTTTCCTAAATCGATGACAAATTTTCAAAGAATAAAGTTACTGAAGTGCATAAGCTATATACCATTTTAAAGAACATGAAAAATGTAACAAGGTCACAAAATAGCACCAGAGCATCACGACTAATTTTTGAGAAAATTAAATTTGAAAATTTTAATATGAGCGAGTCTTCTAACGACAGTAAATCGACGACAAATTTTCACAGAAGAAAGTTACTGAAGTACATAAGCTATATTCCATTTTAAAGTACATGAAAACAGCAACAAGGTCGCAAGGTATCATCAGAGCATCACGACTAATTTTTGAGAAAATTAAATTTGAATATTTTAATAAGAGATTATTTTTTTTCACTTTAACCAATTAACGCCGAATTTTCACAGAAGGAAGTTACTGAAGTACATAAGCTATACACCATTTTAAAGAACATGAAAACGGCAACAAGGTCGCAAAGTATCATCAGAGCATCACGACTAATTTTTGAGAAAATTAAATTTGAAAATTTTAATATGAGCGAGTCATCTAACGACAGTTAATCGACGACAAAATTTCACAGAAGAAAGTTACTGAAGTCCATAAGCTATATACCATTTTAAAGCACATGAAAACAGCAACAAGGTTACAAAGTAGCATCAGAGCATCACGACTAATTTTTGAGAAAATTAAATTTGAATAATTTAATAAGAGATTTTTTTTTTTCACTTTAACCAATTGACGCCATATTTTCACCGAAGAAAGTTACTGAAGTACATAAGCTATACACCATTTTAAAGTACATGAAAACAGTAACAAGGTCACAAAGTAGCACCAGAGCATCACGACTAATTATTGAGAAAATTAAATTTGAAAATTTTAATATGAGCGAATTTTTTTTTTCAATTTTACAAATCAACGCCAAATTTTCACTTAAGAAAGTTACTGAAGTACATAAGCTATATACCGTTTTAAAGCACATGAAAACAGCAACAAGATTACGAAGTTACACCAGAGCATCACGACTAATTTTTGAGAAAATTAAATTTGAAAATTTTAATATGAGCGAATTTTTTTTTTCACTTTAACAAATCAACGCCAAATTTTCACTTAAGAAAGTTACTGAAGTAGATAAGCTATATACTACTTTAAAGTACCTGTAAACAGTAACAAGGTTACAAAGTAGCATCAGAGCATCACGACTAATTTTTGAGAAAATTAAATTTGAAAATTTTAATATGAGCGAGTCATCTAACGACAGTTAATCGACGACAAAATTTCACAGAAGAAAGTTACTGAAGTCCATAAGCTATATACTATTTTAAAGTACCTGAAAACAGTAACAAGGTTACAAAGTAGCATCAGAGCATCACGACTAATTTTTGAGAAAATTAAATTTGAAAATTTTAATATGAGCGAGTCATCTAACGACAGTAAATCGACGACAAAATTTCACAGAAGAAAGTTACTGAAGTCCATAAGCTATATACTACTTTAAAGTACCTGAAAACAGCAACAAGGTTACAAAGTAGCATCAGAGCATCACGACTAATTTTTGAGAAAATTAAATTTGAAACTTTTAATATCAGCGAGTCTTCTAACGACTGTAAATCGACGACAAATTTTCACAAAAGAAAGTTACTGAAGTACATAAGCTATATACTACTTTAAAGTACCTGTAAACAGTAACAAGGTTACAAAGTAGCATCAGAGCATCACGACTAATTTTTGAGAAAATTAAATTTGAAAATTTTAATATGAGCGAGTCATCTAACAGTTAATCGACGACAAAATTTCACAGAAGAAAGTTACTGAAGTCCATAAGCTATATACTATTTTAAAGTACCTGAAAACAGTAACAAGGTTACAAAGTAGCATCAGAGCATCACGACTAATTTTTGAGAAAATTAAATTTGAAAATTTTAATATGAGCGAGTCATCTAACAGTTAATCGACGACAAAATTTCACAGAAGAAAGTTACTGAAGTCCATAAGCTATATACTATTTTAAAGTACCTGAAAACAGTAACAAGGTTACAAAGTAGCATCAGAGCATCACGACTAATTTTTGAGAAAATTAAATTTGAAAATTTTAATATGAGCGAGTCATCTAACGACAGTAAATCGACGACAAAATTTCACAGAAGAAAGTTACTGAAGTCCATAAGCTATATACTATTTTAAAGTACCTGAAAACAGTAACAAGGTTACAAAGTAGCATCAGAGCATCACGACTAATTTTTGAGAAAATTAAATTTGAAAATTTTAAAATGAGCGAGTCTTCTAACGACAGTTAATCGACGACAAAATTTCACAGAAGAAAGTTACTGAAGTCCATAAGCTATATACTACTTTAAAGTACCTGTAAACAGTAACAAGGTTACAAAGTAGCATCAGAGCATCACGACTAATTTTTGAGAAAATTAAATTTGAAAATTTTAATATGAGCGAGTCTTCTAACGACAGTTAATCGACGACAAAATTTCACAGAAGAAAGTTACTGAAGTCCATAAGCTATATACCATTTTAAAGTACCTGAAAACAGCAACAAGGTCGCAAAGTATCATCAGAGCATCACGACTAATTTTTGAGAAAATTAAATTTGAAAATTTTAATAAGAGATTTTTTTTTTCACTTTAACCAATTGACGCCAGATTTTCACAGAAAGAAGTTACTGAAGTACATAAGCTACATACCATTTTAAAGTACCTGAAAACGGCAACAAGGTCGCAAAGTATCATCAGAGCATCACGACTAATTTTTGAGAAAAATAAATTTGAAACTTTTAATATCAGCGAGTCTTCTAACGACAGTTAATCAACGCCAAATTTTCACAGAAGAAAGTTACTGAAGTACATAAGCTATATACCATTTTAAAGAACATGAAAACAGTAACAAGGTTACAAAGTAGCATCAGAGCATCACGACTAATTTTTGAGAAAATTAAATTTGAAAATTTTAATATGAGCGAGTCATCTAACAGTTAATCGACGACAAAATTTCACAGAAGAAAGTTACTGAAGTCCATAAGCTATATACTACTTTAAAGTACCTGTAAACAGTAACAAGGTTACAAAGTAGCATCAGAGCATCACGACTAATTTTTGAGAAAATTGAATTTGAAAATTTTAATATGAGCGAGTCATCTAACAGTTAATCGACGACAAAATTTCACAGAAGAAAGTTACTGAAGTCCATAAGCTATATACTATTTTAAAGTACCTGAAAACAGTAACAAGGTTACAAAGTAGCATCAGAGCATCACGACTAATTTTTGAGAAAATTAAATTTGAAACTTTTAATATCAGCGAGTCTTCTAACGACTGTTAATCGACGACAAATTTTCACAAAAGAAAGTTACTGAAGTACATAAGCTATATACTACTTTAAAGTACCTGTAAACAGTAACAAGGTTACAAAGTAGCATTAGAGCATCACGACTAATTTTTGAGAAAATTAAATTTGAAAATTTTAATATGAGCGAGTCATCTAACAGTTAATCGACGACAAAATTTCACAGAAGAAAGTTACTGAAGTCCATAAGCTATATACTACTTTAAAGTACCTGTAAACAGTAACAAGGTTACAAAGTAGCATCAGAGCATCACGACTAATTTTTGAGAAAATTAAATTTGAAAATTTTAATATGAGCGAGTCATCTAACGACAGTTAATCGACGACAAAATTTCACAGAAGAAAGTTACTGAAGTCCATAAGCTATATACTATTTTAAAGTACCTGAAAACAGTAACAAGGTTACAAAGTAGCATCAGAGCATCACGACTAATTTTTGAGAAAATTAAATTTGAAAATTTTAATATGAGCGAGTCATCTAACGACAGTTAATCGACGACAAAATTTCACAGAAGAAAGTTACTGAAGTCCATAAGCTATATACTATTTTAAAGTACCTGAAAACGGCAACAAGGTTGCAAAGTATCATCAGAGCATCACGACTAATTTTTGAGAAAATTAAATTTGAAAATTTTAATAAGAGATTTTTTTTTCACTTTAACCAATTGACGCCAGATTTTCACAGAAGGAAGTTACTGAAGTACATAAGCTACATACCATTTTAAAGTACCTGAAAACGGCAACAAGGTCGCAAAGTATCATCAGAGCATCACGACTAATTTTTGAGAAAATTAAATTTGAAAATTTTAATATGAGCGAGTCATCTAACGACAGTTAATCGACGACAAAATTTCACAGAAGAAAGTTACTGAAGTCCATAAGCTATATACCATTTTAAAGTACATGAAAACAGTAACAAGGTTACAAAGTAGCATCAGAGCATCACGACTACTTTTTGAGAAAATTAAATTTGAATATTTTAATAAGAGATTTTTTTTTTTTCACTTTAACCAATTGACGCCATATTTTCACCGAAGAAAGTTACTGAAGTACATAAGCTATACACCATTTTAAAGTACATGAAAACAGTAACAAGGTCACAAAGTAGCACCAGAGCATCACGACTAATTATTGAGAAAATTAAATTTGAAAATTTTAATATGAGCGAATTTTTTTTTTCAATTTTACAAATCAACGCCAAATTTTCACTTAAGAAAGTTACTGAAGTACATAAACTATATACCGTTTTAAAGCACATGAAAACAGCAACAAGATTACGAAGTTGCACCAGAGCATCACGACTAATTTTTGAGAAAATTAAATTTGAAAATTTTAATATGAGCGAATTTTTTTTTTCACTTTAACAAATCAACGCCATATTTTCACAGAAGAAAGTTACTGAAGTACATAAGCTATATTCCATTTTAAAGTACATGAAAACAGCAACAAGGTCGCAAGGTATCATCAGAGCATCACGACTAATTTTTGAGAAAATTAAATTTAAATATTTTAATAAGAGATTATTTTTTTTTCACTTTAACAAATTAACGCCGAATTTTCACAGAAGGAAGTTACTGAAGTACATAAGCTATACACCATTTTAAAGTACATGAAAACGGTAACAAGGTCGCAAAGTATCATCAGAGCATCACGACTAATTTTTGAGAAAATTAAATTTGAAAATTTTAATAAGAGATTTTTTTTTCACTTTAACCAATTGACGCCAGATTTTCACAGAAGGAAGTTACTGAAGTACATAAGCTACATACCATTTTAAAGTACCTGAAAACGGCAACAAGGTCGCAAAGTATCATCAGAGCATCACGACTAATTTTTGAGAAAATTAAATTTGAAAATTTTAATATGAGCGAGTCATCTAACGACAGTTAATCGACGACAAAATTTCACAGAAGAAAGTTACTGAAGTCCATAAGCTATATACCATTTTAAAGCACATGAAAACAGCAACAAGGTTACAAAGTAGCATCAGAGCATCACGACTAACTTTTGAGAAAATTAAATTTGAATATTTTAATAAGAGATTTTTTTTTTCACTTTAACCAATTGACGCCATATTTTCACAGACGAAAGTTACTGAATTACATAAGCTATATACCATTTTAAAATTTACCTTGTGTATGTAATATGTGTGTAAAATGTACTTTAAAATGGTCTATAGCTTATGTACTTCAGTAACTTTCTTCTTTGAAAATATGGCGTCAATTGGTTAAAGTGAAAAAAAAAATCACTTATTAAAATATTCAAATTTAATTTTCTCAAAAATTAGTCGTGATGCTCTGATGCTACTTTGTAACCTTGTTGCTGTTTTCATGTGCTTTAAAATGGTATATAGCTTATGGACTTCAGTAACTTTCTTCTGTGAAATTTTGTCGTCGATTAACTGTCGTTAGATGACCCGCTCATATTAAAATTTTCAAATTTAATTTTCTCAAAAATTAGTCGTGATGCTCTGATGATACTTTGCGACCTTGTTGCCGTTTTCAGGTACTTTAAAATAGTATGTAGCTTATGTACTTCAGTAACTTCCTTCTGTGAAAATCTGGCGTCAATTGGTTAAAGTGAAAAAAACATCTCTTATTAAAATTTTTCAAATTTAATTTTCTCAAAAATTAGTCGTGATGCTCTGATGATACTTTGCAACCTTGTTGCCGTTTTCAGGTACTTTAAAATAGAATATAGCTTATGGACTTCAGTAACTTTCTTCTGTGAAATTTTGTCGTCGATTAACTGTTGTTAGATGACTCGCTCATATTAAAATTTTCAAATTTAATTTTCTCAAAAATTAGTCGTGATGCTCTGATGCTACTTTGTAACCTTGTTACTGTTTTCAGGTACTTTAAAACAGTATATAGCTTATGGACTTCAGTAACTTTCTTCTGTGAAATTTTGTCGTCGATTTACTGTCGTTAGATGACTCGCTCATATTAAAATTTTCAAATTTAATTTTCTCAAAAATTTGTCGTGATGCTCTGATGCTACTTTGTAACCTTGTTACTGTTTTCAGGTACTTTAAAATAGTATATAGCTTATGGACTTCAGTAACTTTCTTCTGTGAAATTTTGTCGTCGATTAACTGTTAGATGACTCGCTCATATTAAAATTTTCAAATTCAATTTTCTCAAAAATTAGTCGTGATGCTCTGATGCTACTTTGTAACCTTGTTACTGTTTACAGGTACTTTAAAGTAGTATATAGCTTATGGACTTCAGTAACTTTCTTCTGTGAAATTTTGTCGTCGATTAACTGTTAGATGACTCGCTCATATTAAAATTTTCAAATTTAATTTTCTCAAAAATTAGTCGTGATGCTCTAATGCTACTTTGTAACCTTGTTACTGTTTACAGGTACTTTAAAGTAGTATATAGCTTATGTACTTCAGTAACTTTCTTTTGTGAAATTTTGTCGTCGATTTACTGTCGTTAGAAGACTCGCTGATAATAAAAGTTTCAAATTTAATTTTCTCAAAAATTAGTCGTGATGCTCTGATGCTACTTTGTAACCTTGTTGCTGTTTTCAGGTACTTTAAAATAGTATATAGCTTATGGACTTCAGTAACTTTCTTCTGTGAAATTTTGTCGTCGATTTACTGTCGTTAGATGACTCGCTCATATTAAAATTTTCAAATTTAATTTTCTCAAAAATTAGTCGTGATGCTCTGATGCTACTTTGTAACCTTGTTACTGTTTACAGGTACTTTAAAGTAGTATATAGCTTCTTCTCTACTTCAGTAACTTTCTTTTGTGAAAATTTGTCGTCGATTAACAGTCGTTAGAAGACTCGCTGATATTAAAAGTTTCAAATTTAATTTTCTCAAAAATTAGTCGTGCTGCTCTGATGCTACTTTGTAACCTTGTTGCTGTTTTCAGGTACTTTAAAATAGTATATAGCTTATGGACTTCAGTAACTTTCTTCTGTGAAATTTTGTCGTCGATTTACTGTCGTTAGATGACTCGCTCATATTAAAATTTTCAAATTTAATTTTCTCAAAAATTAGTCGTGATGCTCTGATGCTACTTTGTAACCTTGTTACTGTTTACAGGTACTTTAAAATAGTATATAGCTTATGGACTTCAGTAACTTTCTTCTGTGAAATTTTGTCGTCGATTAACTGTCGTTAGATGACTCGCTCATATTAAAATTTTCAAATTTAATTTTCTCAAAAATTAGTCGTGATGCTCTGATGCTACTTTGTAACCTTGTTACTGTTTTCAGGTACTTTAAAATAGTATATAGCTTATGGACTTCAGTAACTTTCTTCTGTGAAATTTTGTCGTCGATTTACTGTCGTTAGATGACTCGCTCATATTAAAATTTTCAAATTTAATTTTCTCAAAAATTAGTCGTGATGCTCTGATGCTACTTTGTAACCTTGTTACTGTTTTCAGGTACTTTAAAATAGTATATAGCTTATGGACTTCAGTAACTTTCTTCTGTGAAATTTTGTCGTCGATTAACTGTCGTTAGATGACTCGCTCATATTAAAATTTTCAAATTTAATTTTCTCAAAAATTAGTCGTGATGCTCTGATGCTACTTTGTAACCTTGTTACTGTTTACAGGTACTTTAAAGTAGTATATAGCTTATGGACTTCAGTAACTTTCTTCTGTGAAATTTTGTCGTCGATTAACTGTTAGATGTCTCGCTCATATTAAAATTTTCAAATTTAATTTTCTCAAAAATTAGTCGTGATGCTCTAATGCTACTTTGTAACCTTGTTACTGTTTACAGGTACTTTAAAGTAGTATATAGCTTATGTACTTCAGTAACTTTCTTTTGTGAAAATTTGTCGTCGATTAACAGTCGTTAGAAGACTCGCTGATATTAAAAGTTTCAAATTTAATTTTCTCAAAAATTAGTCGTGATGCTCTGATGCTACTTTGTAACCTTGTTACTGTTTTCAGGTACTTTAAAATAGTATATAGCTTATGGACTTCAGTAACTTTCTTCTGTGAAATTTTGTCGTCGATTAACTGTTGTTAGATGACTCGCTCATATTAAAATTTTCAAATTTAATTTTCTCAAAAATTAGTCGTGATGCTCTGATGCTACTTTGTAACCTTGTTACTGTTTTCAGGTACTTTAAAACAGTATATAGCTTATGGACTTCAGTAACTTTCTTCTGTGAAATTTTGTCGTCGATTTACTGTCGTTAGATGACTCGCTCATATTAAAATTTTCAAATTTAATTTTCTCAAAAATTTGTCGTGATGCTCTGATGCTACTTTGTAACCTTGTTACTGTTTTCAGGTACTTTAAAATAGTATATAGCTTATGGACTTCAGTAACTTTCTTCTGTGAAATTTTGTCGTCGATTAACTGTTAGATGACTCGCTCATATTAAAATTTTCAAATTCAATTTTCTCAAAAATTAGTCGTGATGCTCTGATGCTACTTTGTAACCTTGTTACTGTTTACAGGTACTTTAAAGTAGTATATAGCTTATGGACTTCAGTAACTTTCTTCTGTGAAATTTTGTCGTCGATTAACTGTTAGATGACTCGCTCATATTAAAATTTTCAAATTTAATTTTCTCAAAAATTAGTCGTGATGCTCTAATGCTACTTTGTAACCTTGTTACTGTTTACAGGTACTTTAAAGTAGTATATAGCTTATGTACTTCAGTAACTTTCTTTTGTGAAATTTTGTCGTCGATTTACTGTCGTTAGAAGACTCGCTGATAATAAAAGTTTCAAATTTAATTTTCTCAAAAATTAGTCGTGATGCTCTGATGCTACTTTGTAACCTTGTTGCTGTTTTCAGGTACTTTAAAATAGTATATAGCTTATGGACTTCAGTAACTTTCTTCTGTGAAATTTTGTCGTCGATTTACTGTCGTTAGATGACTCGCTCATATTAAAATTTTCAAATTTAATTTTCTCAAAAATTAGTCGTGATGCTCTGATGCTACTTTGTAACCTTGTTACTGTTTACAGGTACTTTAAAGTAGTATATAGCTTCTTCTCTACTTCAGTAACTTTCTTTTGTGAAAATTTGTCGTCGATTAACAGTCGTTAGAAGACTCGCTGATATTAAAAGTTTCAAATTTAATTTTCTCAAAAATTAGTCGTGCTGCTCTGATGCTACTTTGTAACCTTGTTGCTGTTTTCAGGTACTTTAAAATAGTATATAGCTTATGGACTTCAGTAACTTTCTTCTGTGAAATTTTGTCGTCGATTTACTGTCGTTAGATGACTCGCTCATATTAAAATTTTCAAATTTAATTTTCTCAAAAATTAGTCGTGATGCTCTGATGCTACTTTGTAACCTTGTTACTGTTTACAGGTACTTTAAAATAGTATATAGCTTATGGACTTCAGTAACTTTCTTCTGTGAAATTTTGTCGTCGATTAACTGTCGTTAGATGACTCGCTCATATTAAAATTTTCAAATTTAATTTTCTCAAAAATTAGTCGTGATGCTCTGATGCTACTTTGTAACCTTGTTACTGTTTTCAGGTACTTTAAAATAGTATATAGCTTATGGACTTCAGTAACTTTCTTCTGTGAAATTTTGTCGTCGATTTACTGTCGTTAGATGACTCGCTCATATTAAAATTTTCAAATTTAATTTTCTCAAAAATTAGTCGTGATGCTCTGATGCTACTTTGTAACCTTGTTACTGTTTTCAGGTACTTTAAAATAGTATATAGCTTATGGACTTCAGTAACTTTCTTCTGTGAAATTTTGTCGTCGATTAACTGTCGTTAGATGACTCGCTCATATTAAAATTTTCAAATTTAATTTTCTCAAAAATTAGTCGTGATGCTCTGATGCTACTTTGTAACCTTGTTACTGTTTACAGGTACTTTAAAGTAGTATATAGCTTATGGACTTCAGTAACTTTCTTCTGTGAAATTTTGTCGTCGATTAACTGTTAGATGTCTCGCTCATATTAAAATTTTCAAATTTAATTTTCTCAAAAATTAGTCGTGATGCTCTAATGCTACTTTGTAACCTTGTTACTGTTTACAGGTACTTTAAAGTAGTATATAGCTTATGTACTTCAGTAACTTTCTTTTGTGAAAATTTGTCGTCGATTAACAGTCGTTAGAAGACTCGCTGATATTAAAAGTTTCAAATTTAATTTTCTCAAAAATTAGTCGTGATGCTCTGATGCTACTTTGTAACCTTGTTGCTGTTTTCAGGTACTTTAAAATAGTATATAGCTTATGGACTTCAGTAACTTTCTTCTGTGAAATTTTGTCGTCGATTAACTGTTAGATGACTCGCTCATATTAAAATTTTCAAATTTAATTTTCTCAAAAATTAGTCGTGATGCTCTGATGCTACTTTGTAACCTTGTTACTGTTTTCAGGTACTTTAAAATAGGATATAGCTTATGGACTTCAGTAACTTTCTTCTGTGAAATTTTGTCGTCGATTAACTGTTAGATGACTCGCTCATATTAAAATTTTCAAATTTAATTTTCTCAAAAATTAGTCGTGATGCTCTGATGCTACTTTGTAACCTTGTTACTGTTTACAGGTACTTTAAAGTAGTATATAGCTTATGTACTTCAGTAACTTTCTTTTGTGAAAATTTGTCGTCGATTAACAGTCGTTAGAAGACTCGCTGATATTAAAAGTTTCAAATTTAATTTTCTCAAAAATTAGTCGTGATGCTCTGATGCTACTTTGTAACCTTGTTGCTGTTTTCAGGTACTTTAAAATAGTATATAGCTTATGGACTTCAGTAACTTTCTTCTGTGAAATTTTGTCGTCGATTTACTGTCGTTAGATGACTCGCTCATATTAAAATTTTCAAATTTAATTTTCTCAAAAATTAGTCGTGATGCTCTGATGCTACTTTGTAACCTTGTTACTGTTTTCAGGTACTTTAAAATAGTATATAGCTTATGGACTTCAGTAACTTTCTTCTGTGAAATTTTGTCGTCGATTAACTGTCGTTAGATGACTCGCTCATATTAAAATTTTCAAATTTAATTTTCTCAAAAATTTGTCGTGATGCTCTGATGCTACTTTGTAACCTTGTTACTGTTTTCAGGTACTTTAAAATAGTATATAGCTTATGGACTTCAGTAACTTTCTTCTGTGAAATTTTGTCGTCGATTTACTGTCGTTAGATGACTCGCTCATATTAAAATTTTCAAATTTAATTTTCTCAAAAATTAGTCGTGATGCTCTGATGCTACTTTGTAACCTTGTTACTGTTTTCAGGTACTTTAAAATAGTATATAGCTTATGGACTTCAGTAACTTTCTTCTGTGAAATTTTGTCGTCGATTAACTGTTAGATGACTCGCTCATATTAAAATTTTCAAATTTAATTTTCTCAAAAATTAGTCGTGATGCTCTGATGCTACTTTGTTACCTTGTTACTGTTTACAGGTACTTTAAAGTAGTATATAGCTTATGGACTTCAGTAACTTTCTTCTGTGAAATTTTGTCGTCGATTAACTGTCGTTAGAAGACTCGCTCATTTTAAAATTTTCAAATTTAATTTTCTCAAAAATTAGTCGTGATGCTCTGATGCTACTTTGTAACCTTGTTACTGTTTTCATGTACTTTAAAATGGTATATAGCTTATGTACTTCAGTAACTTTCTTTTGTGAAAATTTGTCGTCGATTAACAGTCGTTAGAAGACTCGCTGATATTAAAAGTTTCAAATTTAATTTTCTCAAAAATTAGTCGTGATGCTCTGATGATACTTTGCGACCTTGTTGCCGTTTTCAGGTACTTTAAAATGGTATGTAGCTTATGTACTTCAGTAACTTCTTTCTGTGAAAATCTGGCGTCAATTGGTTAAAGTGAAAAAAAAAAATCTCTTATTAAAATTTTCAAATTTAATTTTCTCAAAAATTAGTCGTGATGCTCTGATGCTACTTTGTAACCTTGTTACTGTTTTCAGGTACTTTAAAATGGTATATAGCTTATGGACTTCAGTAAGTTTGTTCTGTGAAATTTTGTCGTCGATTAACTGTCGTTAGAAGACTCGCTCATATTAAAATTTTCAAATTTAATTTTCTCAAAAATTAGTCGTGATGCTCTGATGCTACTTTGTAACCTTGTTACTGTTTACAGGTACTTTAAAGTAGTATATAGCTTATGGACTTCAGTAACTTTCTTCTGTGAAATTTTGTCGTCGATTAACTGTCGTTAGAAGACTCGCTCATTTTAAAATTTTCAAATTTAATTTTCTCAAAAATTAGTCGTGATGCTCTGATGCTACTTTGTAACCTTGTTACTGTTTTTATGTACTTTAAAATGGTATATAGCTTATGTACTTCAGTAACTTTCTTTTGTGAAAATTTGTCGTCGATTAACAGTCGTTAGAAGACTCGCTGATATTAAAAGTTTCAAATTTAATTTTCTCAAAAATTAGTCGTGATGCTCTGATGCTACTTTGTAACCTTGTTATTATTTTCATGTACTTTAAAATGGTGTATAGCTTATGTACTTCAGTAACTTTCTTAAGTGAAAATTTGGCGTTGATTTGTTAAAGTGAAAAAAAAAATTCGCTCATATTAAAATTTTCAAATTTAATTTTCTCAAAAATTAGTCGTGATGCTCTGGTGCAACTTCGTAATCTTGTTGCTGTTTTCATGTGCTTTAAAACGGTATATAGCTTATGTACTTCAGTAACTTTCTTAAGTGAAAATTTGGCGTTGATTTGTAAAATTGAAAAAAAATTCGCTCATATTAAAATTTTCAAATTTAATTTTCTCAATAATTAGTCGTGATGCTCTGGTGCTACTTTGTGACCTTGTTACTGTTTTCATGTACTTTAAAATGGTGTATAGCTTATGTACTTCAGTAACTTTCTTCGGTGAAAATATGGCGTCAATTGGTTAAAGTGAAAAAAAAAATCTCTTATTAAAATTTTCAAATTTAATTTTCTCAAAAATTAGTCGTGATGCTCTGATGCTACTTTGTAACCTTGTTACTGTTTTCATGTACTTTAAAATGGTATATAGCTTATGTACTTCAGTAACTTTCTTTTGTGAAAATTTGTCGTCGATTAACAGTCGTTAGAAGACTCGCTGATATTAAAAGTTTCAAATTTAATTTTCTCAAAAATTAGTCGTGATGCTCTGATGCTACTTTGTAACCTTGTTATTATTTTCATGTACTTTAAAATGGTGTATAGCTTATGTACTTCAGTAACTTTCTTAAGTGAAAATTTGGCGTTGATTTGTTAAAGTGAAAAAAAAAATTCGCTCATATTAAAATTTTCAAATTTAATTTTCTCAAAAATTTGTCGTGATGCTCTGGTGCAACTTCGTAATCTTGTTGCTGTTTTCATGTGCTTTAAAACTGTATATAGCTTATGTACTTCAGTAACTTTCTTCTGTGAAATTTTGTCGTCGATTAACTGTCGTTAGATGACTCGCTCATATTAAAATTTTCAAATTTAATTTTCTCAAAAATTAGTCGTGATGCTCTGATGATACTTTGCGACCTTGTTGCCGTTTTCAGGTACTTTAAAATGGTATGTAGCTTATGTACTTCAGTAACTTCCTTCTGTGAAAATCTGGCGTCAATTGGTTAAAGTGAAAAAAAAATCTCTTATTAAAATTTTCAAATTTAATTTTCTCAAAAATTAGTCGTCATGCTCTGATGATACTTTGCGACCTTGTTGCCGTTTTCAGGTACTTTAAAATAGTATATAGCTTATGGACTTCAGTAACTTTCTTCTGTGAAATTTTGTCGTCGATTAACTGTTAGATGACTCGCTCATATTAAAATTTTCAAATTTAATTTTCTCAAAAATTAGTCGTGATGCTCTGATGCTACTTTGTTACCTTGTTACTGTTTACAGGTACTTTAAAGTAGTATATAGCTTATGGACTTCAGTAACTTTCTTCTGTGAAATTTTGTCGTCGATTAACTGTCGTTAGATGACTCGCTCATATTAAAATTTTCAAATTTAATTTTCTCAAAAATTAGTCGTGATGCTCTGATGCTACTTTGTAACCTTGTTACTGTTTTCAGGTACTTTAAAATAGTATATAGCTTATGGACTTCAGTAACTTTCTTCTGTGAAATTTTGTCGTCGATTTACTGTCATTAGATGACTCGCTCATATTAAAATTTTCAAATTTAATTTTCTCAAAAATTAGTCGTGATGCTCTGATGCTACTTTGTAACCTTGTTACTGTTTTCATGTACTTTAAAATGGTATATAGCTTATGTACTTCAGTAACTTTCTTCTGTGAAAATTTGGCGTTGATTAACTGTCGTTAGAAGACTCGCTCATATTAAAATTTTCAAATTTAATTTTCTCAAAAATTAGTCGTGATGCTCTGATGCTACTTTGTAACCTTGTTACTGTTTTCAGGTACTTTAAAATAGTATATAGCTTATGGACTTCAGTAACTTTCTTCTGTGAAATTTTGTCGTCGATTTACTGTCGTTAGATGACTCGCTCATATAAAATTTTCAAATTTAATTTTCTCAAAAATTAGTCGTGATGCTCTGATGCTACTTTGTAACCTTGTTACTGTTTTCAGGTACTTTAAAATAGTATATAGCTTATGGACTTCAGTAACTTTCTTCTGTGAAATTTTGTCGTCGATTAACTGTTAGATGACTCGCTCATATTAAAATTTTCAAATTTAATTTTCTCAAAAATTAGTCGTGATGCTCTGATGCTACTTTGTTACCTTGTTACTGTTTACAGGTACTTTAAAGTAGTATATAGCTTATGGACTTCAGTAACTTTCTTCTGTGAAATTTTGTCGTCGATTAACTGTCGTTAGAAGACTCGCTCATTTTAAAATTTTCAAATTTAATTTTCTCAAAAATTAGTCGTGATGCTCTGATGCTACTTTGTAACCTTGTTACTGTTTTCATGTACTTTAAAATGGTGTATAGCTTATGTACTTCAGTAACTTTCTTCGGTGAAAATATGGCGTCAATTGGTTAAAGTGAAAAAAAAAATCTCTTATTAAAATTTTCAAATTTAATTTTCTCAAAAATTAGTCGTGATGCTCTGATGCTACTTTGTAACCTTGTTACTGTTTTCATGTACTTTAAAATGGTATATAGCTTATGTACTTCAGTAACTTTCTTTTGTGAAAATTTGTCGTCGATTAACAGTCGTTAGAAGACTCGCTGATATTAAAAGTTTCAAATTTAATTTTCTCAAAAATTAGTCGTGATGCTCTGATGCTACTTTGTAACCTTGTTATTATTTTCATGTACTTTAAAATGGTGTATAGCTTATGTACTTCAGTAACTTTCTTAAGTGAAAATTTGGCGTTGATTTGTTAAAGTGAAAAAAAAAATTCGCTCATATTAAAATTTTCAAATTTAATTTTCTCAAAAATTTGTCGTGATGCTCTGGTGCAACTTCGTAATCTTGTTGCTGTTTTCATGTGCTTTAAAACTGTATATAGCTTATGTACTTCAGTAACTTTCTTAAGTGAAAATTTGGCGTTGATTTGTAAAATTGAAAAAAAAATTCGCTCATATTAAAATTTTCAAATTTAATTTTCTCAATAATTAGTCGTGATGCTCTGGTGCTACTTTGTGACCTTGTTACTGTTTTCATGTACTTTAAAATGGTGTATAGCTTATGTACTTCAGTAACTTTCTTAAGTGAAAATTTGGCGTTGATTTGTTAAAGTGAAAAAAAAAATTCGCTCATATTAAAATTTTCAAATTTAATTTTCTCAAAAATTTGTCGTGATGCTCTGGTGCAACTTCGTAATCTTGTTGCTGTTTTCATGTGCTTTAAAACTGTATATAGCTTATGTACTTCAGTAACTTTCTTAAGTGAAAATTTGGCGTTGATTTGTAAAATTGAAAAAAAAATTCGCTCATATTAAAATTTTCAAATTTAATTTTCTCAATAATTAGTCGTGATGCTCTGGTGCTACTTTGTGACCTTGTTACTGTTTTCATGTACTTTAAAATGGTGTATAGCTTATGTACTTTAGTAACTTTCTTCGGTGAAAATATGGCGTCAATTGATTAAAGTGAAAAAAAAAATCTCTTATTAAAATATTCAAATTTAATTTTCTCAAAAATTAGTCGTGATGCTCTGATGCTACTTTGTAACCTTGTTTCTGTTTTCATGTGCTTTAAAATGGTATATAGCTTATGGACTTCAGTAACTTTCTTCTGTGAAATTTTGTCGTCGATTAACTGTCGTTAGATGACTCGCTCATATTAAAATTTTCAAATTTAATTTTCTCAAAAATTAGTCGTGATGCTCTGATGATACTTTGCGACCTTGTTGCCGTTTTCAGGTACTTTAAAATGGTATGTAGCTTATGTACTTCAGTAACTTCCTTCTGTGAAAATCTGGCGTCAATTGGTTAAAGTGAAAAAAAAATCTCTTATTAAAATTTTCAAATTTAATTTTCTCAAAAATTAGTCGTGATGCTCTGATGATACTTTGCGACCTTGTTGCCGTTTTCATGTACTTTAAAATGGTGTATAGCTTATGTACTTCAGTAACTTCCTTCTGTGAAAATTCGGCGTTAATTGGTTAAAGTGAAAAAAAATAATCTCTTATTAAAATATTCAAATTTAATTTTCTCAAAAATTAGTCGTGATGCTCTGATGATACCTTGCGACCTTGTTGCTGTTTTCATGTACTTTAAAATGGAATATAGCTTATGTACTTCAGTAACTTTCTTCTGTGAAAATTTGTCGTCGATTTACTGTCGTTAGAAGACTCGCTCATATTAAAATTTTCAAATTTAATTTTCTCAAAAATTAGTCGTGATGCTCTGATGCTACTTTGTGACCTTGTTACATTTTTCATGTTCTTTAAAATGGTATATAGCTTATGCACTTCAGTAACTTTATTCTCTGAAAATTTGTCATCGATTTAGGAAAGTAGAGAAACTCGCTCCTCGTAAAATCTTTAAAATTAATTTTCTCAAAAACGAGTCATGATGCTCTGATTATTTTTTTGTATGTTATAGGCAGTATATTCTGAATGTCGACCCAATAGTCGTAATTAACTTCAGTAACGGGTGAACTTTGAAAATGACGTAGAATTGAAGTACGTATTACGGTCAGTATTCATTGCGGTAAATGTCTGGACTCTTTTTTTTTGCGTTCTGCTGACGTCTAACTCTGCTCTAATATGATTTTTATTGATTGGGATTCGTAAACTAAATTATTTAGAAAAGAAATTGATTTAAAAAAATAACTTCTTAATTTGACCGGATTATATTGGCTGCCGAAAATTGGCTGCTAACTTCACACCGGTATTTGTCCAGTCTGTCGTCCTGGGGCAGTACCACCACTTTCGAATGTAACACCCGTGAAGTGACCTTGTCGCGTTTCGGGAATAGTTTGAAAGTAGCCAGATATAAGAGAGGAGTGTGCACTGTCAATCTAGATGGTACATGCTCGTCTCCTCAAGCCGGCATAGTGGAGGCGACTGCAGCCCGTAGAGATTTCTCTGTGGTAGCAGTTGTTTCCATTCATGGACCGCACTCTAGCTTTACATCAGGCGGAGTGTTGTCACATGTCGAGCCACAATAAAAAAAAAAAGTCTTGGTGTTTGAAAGACATTGATTAAAACCCTCTTACTAAGTTATTATTTTTAGTAGAAACCAAAGTAAATAAAATATTATTCAGTTACTAGATTAATTGTATTGAATCAGTTATATAATATTTAAAAAAGTATTAGTAAAGTTTAAGAAAAATAAAATTCAAGAATCTTAATTAATTTCTTTTCTTGCTCAAGAGAACAAAATTAAGGGATGAGGAAAAAGTAAAAACTAGCTTTCAATTTGATTAACGATGCAACAAACAACTGACTGGAGTACGTACAAATCTATAGAGTCTACTTTTATTAAAATAGAGGCCTAATTATCCGTCATAAACGCGTGTGATAACAGCAATATTTTGAAATTTAATCTCTGTATTTTTTTTTACTTGTTCTTATTTCAGCATATGATAACACTCAGTCTGATGTAATCCATTAACAACTGCTACTACAGATAAATTAAACCAGGTACAACGAGAGGAGCGTGGATGACGATCCTAAAGCCAGCATAGCGGAGGCGACTGCTGCCTGCAGACATTTCTGATCTGATATCTCTATGATAACTGCAATTGAATGTAATACGAATATATTAAGAATGTAGTATGAATATAAACAAATTAAATTTTAGCGTGTAGATACTCATATAAACTATAAATTCGTTTTAGTAAATCTACGTTTAATTACGTTAGCACCAACTGGCGGCAATACGACTGCTTGAAAGATATCGTCAGTAAGTAAGAACTATAAAATACTTATTAAGTTTGAATATTCTTATAAGTATTTCCTCCAACTTTTTATCACAATTTCACAATAACAAATTTAAAAATTTATGCCAAAAATTAATTTAAAAAATCATGATAATTGTCTTGTTGATAATAGTTGAATAGTTGTCGGATAACTGTCTTATTACATTCGTGCAGCCCAAGAATCCTATCTTGAGTCGATATTAAAAAAAAGTGGTAAATATTTATTTACAGGAACTCGTTTAATATCAATATTGCATCCCCTACTATTAGATGAAAATAAGTTCGACACACCATTAAAAGTTTAGAAAGCTCCGCTTTATTAGGTAACAGCGATGAATATTTCATTCTGAATTTTTGCATAAAGTATATTTTAAATATTAATAATTAGTCACGTAATCCGTAATCGTGAAACTTAAAAAAAACTCATATTTGTCAATAAATAAGAAGAGCGGCCGTGGTCTAGCGTTAAGACGCGTGAACTCACGATCGATGAGACTCGTGTTCGAACCTCGCTAATTCTGGCCGGTACCAATGTAACTTTGTTATATGTACTTTGGTCGCTCAGTGCTCAGCGCAGACTGGTAGGCAAGACTGATGATGGTTATTTGTCCAGTCTGCCGTAACACCACTTTCGAATGTAACATCCATGAAGTGACCTTGTCGCGTTTCGGGAATAGTTTGAAAGTAGCCAGGTATAACGAGAGGAGTATGCACTGATCTAGATGGTACACGCTCGTCTCCTCAAGCCGGCATAGTGGAGGCGACTGCTTTCGACTGTTTCTCTGTAGTAGCAGTTGTTTCATGGACCGCACTCTAGCTTGTCACATGCCGAGCTACAATAACAAAAAAAAATTAGCAAGAGATATAAATAATAGACAATGTCACACTCAAAAGGAAAGCAGTACTCGAGCGCAATGTGGAAACAACGACTATCGAGTGCGAAACCCGCTGAGAGCTTCCGAAGTGGTGAACGACAAAATATTATAAAATGCTATTTTACTTCAAACGTTTGTAATAACGAAAATAATACAATTAAAAACAAAACTCATTCGAGTAATAACGCGTAAAGTACGGTTTCAAATCACTACTCGAATCTTAACAATACAGCGTTTTTTAAATTTGTTTCAAAAGTATTTAAAATCACGCCTTTTACTTTACATATTAACATGACTACTGTTATTTTGTACATAGATAATCCGTCTGTAAATTATATTTACAGCTTCTAGTTATTTTGTTTTGAAAATGTATTAAAGCTACGCCTACGACTTATAACGCGATATACGGTTTCTTATAGTAGTCCGGACTGTGATCACAGTATGAATGATGTTAAAAACAGAGACAACTCGCCTCCGCTATGCCGGCTTAAGATACGTATCTGTATCGTCTAGATTAACCAAGCTGATCTCGAAACTCGCTTCACTGTCCCCAGACTGTTACTGTGACATTATTGATTGATAGAATAAAATTTCAGCTAGACATTAATTAAAATGGGCACTTATAAAAGACAGACAGTTTGTTCGTGCCGCAAAATTAACCCTTTCATTTCCCAAATTACAAGAGAAAACTTGACATAGACCTTCTCTATTACCGAAACACCTGTTACAGTCTCTTCAAAATGTTAAGATTAGGAGTAAGCAAAATGTTAGTGCAAATTCTTTTACGACATTAAAGCTGAGATTAAATAATGCGATTGTCAACAAAACAGGGGCGTAAGTGCGAACCATTTTGGCTTGTATTTAATCTAGTACTAAAGCCTGGAGGCCTCTAAAGATAAACTCAGCAACCCATTTCAAGTAACGGCAATTTACTTAAGAACATTACAAAGATTGTGGTTCAGCGAGGTGCGAAAGGAATATGCTTTGAAGAAGGCATATAGTCTTCGAATGGATTTCTGTTCCCCAGTTCAAAGAGAGGTATAAGTACATAATGCTGAGTGAGTAACAATGCGAAAATTGAAGCGGCATTGTGTACTAAATGTATTAAGTACGTTTTTGTTTCATAAACTTTCTGAGGATCCTTTGTTCACTTTTTTCTTCAAACCTCTCAAGTTTTATCATGACTCGACATTTATTAAAATTTTGGATAGCAGCCTATTGTTATTAATTTTTAAATTATATGACAAAATACTTAACATACACTTTTAGACCTTATTAGGTAAGGCTGTAGAGTTTCTTTGCTTACAGTCAAAACTGACTACTCTAATTGTTTCGCGGTTTTAGTAATTAAACAGAGCCCAAGCTTATATTAAACACTATTTAATTTATTCATTACATTTTATGTTATGTATTAAGCAGCATTTGCAAATAAATATATTTACAAATAAATTTGCTTTGTTATATTAATAATCAAATTTTCCATGCACAATTAATCCAATTTATTCCAATTTATTACATCGTATATTTTGTTTTAAGCTAGAATACGTTTCAATAGCGGAGATTACTACCGAAATGTACATGCCTCCGCTATGCCGGCTTGAAAAAATGTACACCGTAAATGTTGACACATTTGTTTTGTTATGCTTGTTCAGAAACACTAAGTGTTTTTTTATTTTCGTAACTAACCTAGAGAACAGTTGTAACTGTTACAACAGTAATAATTAAGACAAAACTTTAGAGTAGTAGGCAGACTGATGATGGTTATTACCATTCTGTCGTCCTGAGCTAGTACCACCACTTTCAAATGTAGCACCTATGAAGTGACTCAAACGCGTTTCGGGATCAATTTAGAACAACGAAAGGAGTGTGTACTGTCAACCTGTAGGTGCAGATTCGCGAAGGCGACTGCTGTCTGTAGAAAATTATCTGTGGTCGAAATTGTTTCGGTTTATGGACCGCGCTTAACCTTAATGTCAGGCCGAGCGTTGTATTTATTATACCGTGATACAATGTAAAAAACTATTATTGGCAACGCATCACTACAATATTATCATATCATTAAAAAACTATATTATCAAATCCTTTGCCGTCAGCGTCAAGAAAAAAAAATTTTTAAAAAATGCTATACACGCCGGTTAAAAAGTGCGTTAAAGGTTCAAATGTGCCACAAGACAGCAGAGGACAAGGAAGGTTTTTTTTTATTGTAGCTCGGCATGTGACAACACTCCGCCTGGTGTAAAGCTAGAGTGCGGTCCATGAATGGAAACAACTGCTACTACAGAGAAACCTGTGGGTAGCAGTCGCCTCCACTATGCCGGCTTGAGGAGACGAGCATGTACCATCCAGATTGACAGCGCACACTCCTCTCGCTATACCTAGCTACTTTCAAACTATTTCCGAAACGCGACAAAGTCACTTCACGGGTGTTACATTCGAAATTGGTGGTTAGGACCCCAGGACGGCAGACTGGACAAGTACCATCATCAGTCTGCCTACCACTCTTTTCATCGTAATCACCCCATCCTAGTTTAATACAGTCCACTGCGGCGCGTTCAATTATTTAATATTATTTTGTAGGTTACTTAATAAATCAATAAAATACTAAACTCTGTTTGTAAAGTGATCCGCGTTGTTAATAGTTGTTTACGATTGACAAATGATTTGTCTCCGATAACAAAGTTTAATTAAGAGCTGAAGGCGATTGTGTAACCAATTTAAGTTTAAAAATTATAGCTTATTTTGGATATAAAGTTCTTGATAAAAAAAGTTAAAGATTATCGAGTAAATAAGAATATTTTCCAAAGAGATTTCATAATTGACTTGGGTGAATTGAACCTTTTCTGGTCGTCTCCCGTTACTTTCAGGCGGAATAATATAATTTTTAACGGTTTATGATTATTTGACGATCGGAATATTAAAAATCTTGGTAAGTTTGTTTATTTAGTTTACAACGAAATTGGGTCAGAATAATATTATGTTTATGTACTAAAAATATAGGAATATATAAATCTGATGTAAATGGATGCGTTAAACAAAGCAGACCCAGAAGGGTGTTTTCCGATCAAATCAGAGACATCCTTATGAAAGTTGAGCTGCCTAGTGCTCATAACCGTCGGGCATGCATGAAGAGAATTGTGGATTTGAGGGAAGCGAGGGAGTTGTGTCAGAATCGTGGTGAGTGGCATTTCGTTGTCTCTGCCTTTCCCAGTAGGAAAAAAGTGTATTGATTGTGTTGTACTAAAAATATATTATAATATGACGGCACATTAAGAAAGTAATCAATTGTTCGCTTACTACGCGATGATTTCAAATACGAATATGTTTCCTCACTAGTTCGCCTCACTAATTTGATTTGCTGATTGGTTTTGATTATATGCTGATGCTCATGTGATTCAGGCGTAGGCCGCAACAAATACATTTACAAAATTACCTATTTATATTTAAAGGACTACACAGGTACCTACATAAATACAAAACAAAGTTATAAAAGTTTGTGTAGACATACATTACTAAATAGGTGTTTTTATCAACACACGGCATATGACCACACTACGCCTGATGTTAAGCTAGAGCGTGGTCCATGAACAGAAACAACCGCTACTACATATAAATTTCTACAGGCGCCTGCACTATACCAACTTGAGGAGACGAATGTGCACTATCCAGATTGACAGTGCATACTCCTCTCGTACCTGGCTAATTCCAAAATGATTTCGAAATTCGACAAGGTCACTTCACAGATGTTACATTTGAAGATGGTGGTACTATCCAAGAACGGCAGACTGGGTCAATAACGATCATCAGTCTACCTATCACTATAATTTGATCAAATTTGTTTACACAAGAACCATGAACTGTAACCGATATCTGCATTTAAAGTTTACGAACGAGACAATAGTCTCCAATTTCAGCTATAAACTTTTAACTTCGCTCATAAAGCTTTGAAGTTCGACTCCTCTTTAAATTTTGGAGCCAGCGGAGCGCAGTGTAATAGAGTATAAAATGTCTTAACTTACAATTTTAGAAATCAAATTATATTCCAGCACACAAGTGCGCGACCGATAAACCTGTAGTTTACAAGTTTATTTTTGAATTTTTATTTATGTACTAGCTCCTACCGGCAACTTCGAATGTTTATAATTAATATTATGCATTACTACAAACTATCATCCTTTGTTTCGCCCCCTTTTAAGAATGAATTTGCGACACTGAAAGACCTGTCAAAGTTCGAGGTTTGAACACGGGTCTCGTAGATCGTAAGTTCATGCGTTTTAGCGCTAGACCACAGCCGCTCTCAATGTTAACTTCGGTTCCATTCTAGTTGAAAATCTCTTTAAAAGTTACTTCTTACTGGCTTCTTATTTTCATATTTTATTGACATGTATTTACTTTAACAAATGGAAATATAAATAACGTTTTAAGAGACGATATCAATAGAAAAATGTTGTCTTTTTTTATTTAAACATCGTTTCTGAATAGGACATATTCGGATATTAATTCTTAAGAGACCGATTTTTAGATCTCAAAGGGATGTTTTTAGCAGAATTTGACCTCTTTTATCTGCCTCAGTGCTTGATAGCAAAGGAAAACTAGCACATGGGTTACAATATTTTTCGGGGCAAATGTGAAATGTAACAGCTGGTTACGTTTATGTGAACGACAGTCTTGTAATAGCTAATTTTGGGTTTATTATTTAATATTAAAACATTTTTTGCTCAAAACAAAGGTAGATGTCAATAAGGCGAACACTTGAAAGGAAAATAGCATTTTATTTTATAAAATAAATGTATTAGTTGTTGGTAATAAAATAATATTTTTTTTATTGTAACTCGGCATGTGACAATACTCCGCCTGATGTAAAGCTAGAGTGCGGTCCATGAATGGAAACAACTGCTACTACAGAGAAACCTGTACGGGCAGCAGTCGCCTCCTCGCCGAATGTGTTGACATGGCACACTGCTCTCGTTATTACTATACATTGGCGATGGAAGTCAAATCGATACTTCGTTTATGGTAAATAATATTGATGAATAAGAAATATTTGAAATAATTTATTTAATAGTAAGAGTGGCAGGTCTGTAAAGTTTACAAATTTTGCCTAATTGAACGCGACGGTATCGCGTACGGAATCGAATTAACGAGTCCTCTCCTCGAAACTCATTATTATGCTGAATAATTTATATGAAGCCAATCATCCTGAATGTTGCGCGATTTTTACGAGTTAACAAAACTTTAATTGTTTACAGAAGTAGAATTAAATTTAAGTTATTCTTTCAAACGAAACAAATTGATTACAAATAAAATTGTTCTGTTTCTTTTTTTGTAAATAATTCCTTTTCGTAATTGTTTTATTTTATTCGTATCATGTACGAGTCTGCGGGGATATTTGATCAATTATTTTATTTGGATTCGATGTGATTGAAGATTTTCATTTAATTAATATTTGTGATTGATTTTACATTTTATACAGGTTTTATTTTATTTGCGTATAGTGGGATGTATTATAAATAAACAAGTTATTGCTATATGCAACCGAATGACTTTGTTCGGATGGACCTTGCAAAGTTTATTGTTAAAATTTAAAAAAGACAACCTTCTTTACGTACATTTATTTATTTATTTTGGAGAAAAGACAGCGACAGGCAGAAGCAGAAACAAATAAGAATTAGAATCTAAAATACAAAAAAAATGTACACGCAAAATGAATTTCCCACTATGTACAATGATTGTGCACTTTCAAAAACAATGAACACTTAGAAATTGTTACCATATTACTAGGATGCAGTTCGGTTGTTCAATTAGACATTGTGCGGCAGCCCCCGAAGCATAACCAGTGGCGGTGGTTATTATGTGCTGACGTTGAGGATTACTGCCTTCCATATTTTTGTTTTGAAGGCCGCACGTGAATTGCTAAATAAGTCAACTTCTATTTACTTGCTTAAAATTGACAAAGCTTTTTGACAAAGTTTTGAATAAGTCATGGTTGCATGTTGCCAAATAATTACTAAGGCAAATTGGTACTTTTTCTAGTGAGATAACAGAAGTGTGTACTATGTACCAATTAGTTATTAATATATGCCTGTCCACTTGGAGCGCAATACTAGATAAGGTACAGGCAAGAATAAAAACAGACACTCAGCCTGATGTTAAGCTATAGACCGCACTCTAGCTCTAACGGATACAACTTCTACCGCAGCAAATTTTTGTAGGCCGGTGTCATCTCTTTTATCTTGGCTTGGGGAGACGAATGTGCCCCATCTGAGTTGACAGCGTACACTCCTCTCGCTAGGGCTTGTATCGCAGGCACTGAGCGACCAAAGTACATATTATATAAAGTTACATTGGTACCGGTTAGCATTTAGCGAGGTTTAAACACGGGTTTCATCGATCGTGAGTTTACCCGTCTTACTGCTAGACCACGACCGCTCAAATTAAAAAAAAGTATATTAATAAAATAATTGGAAACTTTAATAATGATAACGTATGGCATATCAGTATTTAACATTCATTAGAAACCACAAACAGAATAGTGAATATTAATGGTACAATAATGTTGACACTATCTACTGCTACAATGTAATTAACGATAAAACCACTCATCCGATAAATCTACAGATCTACTCGTATTTGCTAAGCAGAGACGTTTCAATGAACATTAATTCATATTAAAGCCAATTTGATTATATTTTTAAAGGTTTAAAAATATATGTTATAATTAAAATTGGTGCATACTCGTGTCCCCAGGCCGGCATAGCGAAGGCGACTGCTGCCCGTAGAGTTTTCTCTGTTGTAGCATTGTGTTTCCGTTCAAGGATCGCACTCTAGCTTAAACGGCGGGGTGTACCTGGTTACTCCAAAAATGCAATCAAAATTAATCCTTACTATGACTGAATAGAATAATAGTGTTGAAAAGAACAGAAACTTCAAGCTCTGAACCACAAAAGAAGTTTACCTAACGGACTTCCGAATAGATAACTATATTTTTCAGTTTTATTTCCTCAAAACTTCCCAACTCAATTAGCTCTCGGGTGTCGTAAAATGAATTACGAACGTGTGCCCTTGTTTATTTTTCTTAGAAATTGTCATTAAAGTTAATTTTTTTTATTTACCTATTATAATAATATGAAAACAACAGTACACACTCGTTATACAAGGTCACTTTGATTAAAAAAATTAATAAAAATAAATAAATTATTTACGAGTGGTAAACATAATTTTTACAGTTACATGGGTTGAGGACGTACTAGACTATAGTACGTAGTGTGTGTGTATTAGGAATAATGAGACTTACCAGTAGTAAGCGCTGATGGTAGTACTGGAGGGCGAATAATATGACTAACGGAAATTTAGCAGACAGTGCACTGTTGGATCGAGAGGTTTCTTCTTATATTACTAATACAATATAATATATAGATTAGCGGACACTTAAAACGTTATAACAATAGTAGTTCTTCCTTTTGCGTATTTTTTCATCATCTGGCAGATTTGTTCTCAAAAGACAACCACTAGTGTCATTCTAATATTTTTTATTTAGTTAGGTTGGGTGTAGTGTACAACCTTTTTGGTTGACACTATTATCCAATCTTAACACTTTCCCTCGCTAGTTGGTGATATCTTGGAGCCCCAGATTAGCTCTAATCTCCATGAGCCGAGGTCTAGGAACTGCCTTGGTCAACAGGTCAGCTAATTGGTCAGCAGAACTAGTTTTCAGCACATTGATTAAACCTTCTTGTACAGTCTCACGCACAAAGAAGTGTCTCACTCTAATGTGTTTAGTTCGCTTGTGAAACTCGGGATTGTAAGCAAGGCGTATGGCTGCTTCGTTGTCAACTTTGAGTGTGGGTGTGTAATACATATTAGTAAGTTGATTAAACACCCTTTGTAGCCACAATAGTTCACGTGCGCCTTCACTCGCTGCTACAATTTCTGCTTCGGTTGTAGATATCGCAACTGATGCTTGACGTTGGCTCAGCCATGAAACAGCACCTCCAGCAAACATACAGATGACTCCTGTAGTGGATCTCCCAGTGAGTTCATCGCCAGCATGATCTGCATCACTATAGCCCTCAATTATGGCTTTTTCGCAGTTTGCATTGTATTTAATGCCGTATGATATTGTGCCTTTTAGATAACGAAATATCCTTTTAACTTTGAGCCAATCAGCTTGCGTTGGATTCTCCAACTTCCTTGAGACTACCCCGACGGCATAAGCTATGTCGGGACGCGTTCCAGTCATAAGGTACGCGAGCGCTCCTACAGCCTCACGATATGGGAATTGCTTCTGTTCAGAACTTTCGTACCCATCTTTCCCTGTTTCAACAGTCGGATTCTTTTCGATAGGAGTCGACACTGGATTACACTCTGACATTCTAAAACGTTCAAGAATCCTTTTGGTGTAAGACTCTTGACTAATGAATATGGCTCCGTTGTCTGAACGCTTAATTTCCAGTCCAAGGTAGTAGGTCGCTTTCTTCGATGTGATCTTTAGCGTGTCGCCTAATTCCTCCAGGAATTGGTTTGCTAGATCTTCATCTGTCGTAGCTACTAGTCCATCATCCACGTACAGTGTAATGAGAATTTTCTTGTTCCCTACAGTCTTTGTAAAAAGACAACAATCAGCTGTATTTTGTATAAAACCTTTCTGTAGCAAAATATCTTCAAAACATGAGTTCCAGCAACGAGGTGCTTGCTTCAGGCCGTACAAGCTTCTCTTCAGATGACAGACCTTTGATGTACCATCACTAGATCCTTCTGGCTGTTTCATGTATATGTCTTCTTTTAGTTTGCCATTGAGAAATGCGGTTGACATGTCGAATTGAGTCAGATACAGCTTTTCATGGGCGCTGACACTTAATAAGGATCTAATAGTGGCCATACGGGCAACTGGGCTGAAAGTTTGGTCATAGTCAACTCCTTTACGTTGTTTAAAACCTTTTACCACTAGTCTAGCCTTATATTTGTCGATGGTTCCGTCTGGGTTCCGTTTAATTCTGAAAACCCATTTACACGGAAGCGCCTTTCTGTTGGGCGGCAACTCACACAGGGTCCAAATGTCATTGTCTTTTAAGGACTTCAGTTCGCTGGCCATGGCTTTTTGCCACTCAGCACTGTCCTGTCTCTTCATTGCCTCATCAAAAGTTTCAGGAAAATTTTCGGTGCCTATGAAGCACACATAATCCTTAAACTTAGTAGGTTGACTAATCATGGATCTGTCTCTTAGGTTGTGCCGAGGTTCCACTTCTCTCAGCGGCTCAACTACTTCTATAGACTCTCCATCAGCATCGACAAAGGTTTCGTCACCATTATCATCATTGTGATAATCCTCGGTGATAACTCTCTCGTCTCTTGCTTCAACCTCCTCGAATAAATCATCTCGAACTTGGTCTTCTCCTGTTCTATAACCTATTAGGAATAATGAGACTTACCAGTAGTAAGCGCTGATGGTAGTACTGGAGGGCGAATAATATGACTAACGGAAATTTAGCAGACAGTGCACTGTTGGATCGAGAGGTTTCTTCTTATATTACTAATACAATATAATATATAGATTAGCGGACACTTAAAACGTTATAACAATAGTAGTTCTTCCTTTTGCGTATTTTGTCATCATCTGGCAGATTTGTTCTCAAAAGACAACCACTAGTGTCATTCTAATATTTTTTATTTAGTTAGGTTGGGTGTAGTGTACAACCTTTTTGGTTGACACTATTATCCAATCTTAACAGTGTGTGTGTGTGTGTGTGTGTAAATATATACGTGTGCACATTTGTTAAAACATATAAAAATAATAAGCTTAACGGAATAACTTTTAAAGAGACCTAGTTGAAGTGACAGACATAATAGCTATTTAGGCAAGCTTAAATGTAGCCAACGAATTAAGGGCATGCCGAAGTGCGGTTTTGGAAAAGGAAAATACCAATAAATTACCATTAACATTTTCGGAAGACTTTACGACTCCGAAATTAATTTTATAGACTATCTCGATACATACATATCTATACGTATACTGTTTAGTAACAACAAATGGGATCATTGAACTTACAGCAAAAAAAAAA
The DNA here is from genome assembly GCA_948150575.1 of Tinea pellionella. Taxonomy (NCBI): domain Eukaryota; kingdom Metazoa; phylum Arthropoda; class Insecta; order Lepidoptera; family Tineidae; genus Tinea; species Tinea pellionella. The sequence continues at coordinate 2,675,744 of OX411253.1, forward strand.
TACTATACAGGATGTAGAAATAAAAGGGAAATCTCCGCGAACCAGACGTTGTATACATCATTCTGATGCCGTATAAATATATATTTTTACATGTACTGGTCTAATATCAACTACATAACATTATCACATATAAACATAAACAAGCAATGAAGCAAAGAATAATATACGACTGGTGTCGCGACGGCCCCATGGCATACAGCTGATAGACGGACGGGCGCACGCACATTAGCGATGTGATTATGACATTGTGGGTTGATTTATTTGAAAATCTTTGAAAAGTTTGTGCGAATAATTAGATTTGTAAACGTCCCATGCCATGATCACTATCACATGAATACAGTCCTCTAAACCTATCAAGAATATACTATCTCAACGCTCTCTACAGGCTTCTAAAGTAATAAAGTCATGTTCGACCAATCATAGCGTCGGATGTCAGCTTGCGGCTTTACATTAAATTAGTGACGTGAATATATTTGAAATAATCGAGTATTATGCGAATAATTGATTACATTCTCTATGCGCCGTCAAGCTAATAACGGGCGTTACGAACAGACTGATATTATCATACGAAAAAGTATACACATATATTATCGCGAAAAACTTGCATACCTATCTAAATTCATTTTTCATTAATAGTATATCAAGATAAATTTAGTTAATGGCTATGTGCACTTAATGAATGATTTTCCCTTAATATTCTAAAAATAAATTAATTGGTTACGAAACAGAAAATCCGATACTTTAGCCGTGTTCACAAGAGTTAACGATTTAATGATTTAGTCGTTATAACTAAATTACCAATTCGCGATTGATCTTTTGAATAATTAAGGACTTTGAGAACTTTAACATTTGAAAATAATTGCTTTAATTGACATTTATGAGATTATAACGAAGCAATGAACAAATTAATACTGTAAATAAATATATAATCGGGTAAATAAAGAAAAACGTTCAAGAAGGGGACAAAACTCTTTTGTCTTGAATTTCATTCTTTATTGTCGGGTAAATATATATTAATATATATTTATTTACAGTCTATATGTATATTGTCCTTTATATCAGTACAGGGTTTCTCAATAAAATATGTTCTTGATCGATGAGATCAATTCGGAAGGCACTGTCGAGCTGGATGGTCGAAAATTCCCATATGGTAGCAGGTGTTCCATTCATGTACGGCACTCTACCTTAACATCAGGCAGTGTTGTCATGTGCCGGGTTACAATTAAAAAAAACTTTTATGTATAATTTTGTATACTTACCTTGCAATTAGGCATTTATTCAAAAATGTGGATAAAGTAAGGATAAAGAAAACCTAATTTTATAACTGACAATAAATATACTAGATACCGTGCCCATCTATAGTCCTAGTTTTCCGTCTGATGGACGTACGGAATACGGATACAATGACATGTATAATATTGAATAAATACGTCTTACGTTAAAACGCGCGTATACATTGTACGTTGCGTATTGTACGCGTTACATTTCGTTTGATTGAAAACACTGTAATCTTTTAAATTTTTAATAAATAAAACAATTTCGTAGTCCACTTTAAAATCGTTAATAATAATAGGTCTGTGAACACAACATTGTAAATAATATTCAACTCGCAACTCCCATACACCATAAAAGCCTTTAACAATATTGAATTTACGACCCTCTTGAGCATATTTACCGCGTAAATTTTACGCAATCCAAGAATTACGAGCCATACACCGTAATCTAAGAATTTCAAGTCAGTACAAAAGTATTGTGGACAAAAGTTTATGAGAAAAGCTCACGAGATCTGTCTGAGTTAAAATTTATTGTAATGAAATCGGAGTGCGTCAAAACACCTAGACGTTTTAGATATGTATTTAAGTAAATACTTTATATGATAAACTGAGATAAATAACTGCTCATCATAAGTAATTATTTTTATATATGTTTATTGTGTATATATGTATTGTAATATTATTTAAGTGTTTATTATATTTAAATAAACTCCCTCCCATGCCAGGTATAACGACGCGTTTTGTCAACCTGAATGGTGCACATTCATCTCATCAAGCCGGCATAGCGGTTGTGACTGCTGCCTTCAAAGAGTTCTCTGTGGTAGCAGTTGTTTCCATTCATACTCTAGCTTAACATCAGGCGGAGTGTTATCAATTATCACATGCCGAGCTAAAATATAATAATAAAAACTTTGCAGCAATGTTTCTTATTAATTTTTACTTCCAACTAACTTATATGTTAGAATATTAATCATAGAAGTTACTGTTAAATGTCAACTAACACAGCTGCTTCAAGACTATAAATACATTTTCATTACAAAAAGAGATACGTTAAAGAATAATAATTGACTCTGCAAATCATAATTTAGATGAAGAATTGTTGTAGTTACTCCGTCCTGGTCTGTTCTAGACACAAGATGGATTGACCTGAACCTGGTGTTCTTTTAGCACATTATATTCTACTCGTTACAATGTTATGAAACTTATATAAACTATAGTAATAATCTTCACTCTATCTAATATCTTACATTTTGTTGTAAAATTGTTTTGTTTATGTTATTATGTTAAAAATCTAACGTTTCGAAAGCTATGAAGTTAGTTGCAGAAAGGCGGTCTTTTTATCTTTTAGTTTATGGTAAATAAATGAATGTTTACAAGGATGGCGACAATTTTGAGAAAGGAGAATGTCCATTCGCCTAAGAGAAATGGGCCCATAATTTTTTTCTCGAGTTTGTCGATGATATTTAGTTAATTTTCTAGAAAAAAGAAACAAAAATAACTAATTAGTTTAAATTATTTCACCCGGGTTATTGAGTAATAGGAGGTTTTCTGATACAATATTTGAGGGTATTATTATTTTAAATTCATTAATAATTGATGAAATCTGTTTTTTATGCAATTATACATTGTCAATTGATTTTTTTTTTTATTTTTTTTTATTGTAGCTCGACATGTGACAATTGGTAAACGAGGTAAATGATGGCTGAACCGACAGTGGTTTAAAAAATATTACCTAATAATATCTATAAATATGTACGAGTATTTTACATAATTTAGTGTTCAGGACAATGAGATACAAAAATTTTCGAAACGATAAATCATGTCGTATTTATTGTTGTATTTCAAAAGAGCCTCAAGCCTTTCAAAGTTTCAGTCATTGTTTGATAAAGAAGTCTTCTGATATTTGTCTTTACAGAAACATAATAATAATACAACGTTTAAACAAATATTTATCTCTTCACAAAAGGAATTGTAATTTTAATTTATATATACTTACTATAGTGCCTCTATTAAAAGGGTTTTACAAACATTATATTATCTATCGTCCGAAAACCCTTTATCTAGTGGTTTTTTTAAATATAAGATTCTTTAAGAATTTAAAATAAGCTTAACAATCACACGCAAAAAAGGCAAACATCACCTTCTATGTATCTTCTTCCATCTATCTACTCGTATATACAGACTCGTATATCGACTGTCGAGTGCGGCCTAAGCCTGCTGATATCGCTCAAAATGGCGAGCGGCGTTTTACCTCTAGAAGTTTGACTTTAATAAATAATTGAAGAATATTCACTAGAAATAAATAAATGACTATACATACTATAGCCAATCTCGTCAGTTAACAAGATACAAATATTTAATTTGACTGCGATTCGAATCCGGAACTTGCAGCTCGATATAGAACTCCACTACTCAAAGGAAAAGAAGGGAAACTAACATGAATTCATTCAATTATATAATTCACTCACTTTATGGTTTTAATTTGGTCTTTAAAATATATATTTTTGTTTTAAAGACAAATGATGAGTCACTTTGTACATCTTACTAACTGGGTATTACATCTAATTAATGACTGCAACTCGGCTCTTGAAGCTCAACTAAAGTCGTGTTATTAAACTTAAAGTTATAAGCAAATTGACGTGGTAATTTATAACATTATGTGCTTGCTTGACGCAACGTTTCTTAATGACGTAGTTTAGTTCTAAAATATTAAAATATATTTTAGTTTAAATGCATTCTAACTAAAGCGTTTTAGAATTCAATTTTGAGTATATTTAGGTTATTTCTTAATTTATTAGTTAAATAGTTTTTATTATTATTTATTTATTTTTATTATTTAAAGGAATGTCCTTTAGAAGGACGGAGGATCATAAAGCGATTAGAAGGTTGTATACGGATGGAACGGATCACCCCTGTTTTTTTTTAAGATCTAAGAAATAAAATCCATTGAAAATAATTAATTTATAATTAAATTTGTCTGAGGGAGACCTTAATCGCTTGTAAATTGTAATTTTGTATAATTCTGGGTATTAAAGAACTTGAAATATAATTAGATAGAAAAACATGATTAAAATATTTTAAATTAAAAAAAAAACTTAATAAAATATTTTATCGTTTGTAATATTATTCATTATTAAATATTACAAGTAGAAATTTGTTTCGGATGGGAATTGAATCCAGGACCAAAATAGTCACCAAAAAAGTATCAAACTGGCTACCTAAAAAATTTAGGGTATTGAATTAGATATTATAAAAAGTTTTACGTTAAAACATTATTACATTACACTTTACTTTTTTTATTGCATTTTATTTTACATTCGCGCGAAATTCCAAAAAACGTATTGTGTGCGAATCGCCTACTATTTATTTTTGAAGAGGTCGATTCGCACACGATATTTTACGAATACGTTCGTGCGAATCGCCCCCTAACCTCAAATATATACTGTTGAAAACTGCCGATAAATTTATCTATTTAGTACACTGACACTAAGTTTACAATTTATTTTATTATGTAAATAAATAAATAACACTCTTTTATTTTCGAATCGGATATATACGAAAGATAGAACTGAGGAATTTCGACGTGGTAACAATCTCAACGGACTGATGCGTTTAACTAGATATATTAAGTATAGATAATTTCTGCAATGACTTTCTAAATAACCTTAACGCTGACTTGCGAATAAAATGAACCCCGTATACACTGTAGTTCGCAGCTCAACATAATAACGATTTATCATATATGGCTTCTGTATTGTGTATCCGCCAAACTTCCTTTCTATCTACACCCAATTTCACGATACAAAATGAGTTCGGTAACCTATTTGCTAGGGTTCTCAAGAATTTTTTAAATAGTAGCATGCCGTGTTGAAATCGCTTCATATTAAGCTAGAATGCGCTTCAAGCGTAAACAACTGCTGCCACAAATAAATCTCTGCAGGGAGCAGTGCCCTTCGCTATGCCGACTTAAGGAGATGAATGTGCGCGCTCTTGTTTTCATTGATTCTTGATCCTGAAACAGGACTAGGTCATCTCGCTAACATTATTTGTTATAATTACTTGGAATAAACAAAGTTCAGCACAACCATAAGAAAATGTAAGGGCCTATTGTGAAAGAAAAATCTCAACACAAGTCGAATCATTTATCACGAAGCGCACCTGTCAACATGAATTGAATTCTAAGAAGGATGCGATTGTTACACAGCCCACATTGGATACACGTGACTATGTACCTTATAGTTAGTGTATATATTATGGGTTGGTAGACAGGGTGTAAAAGGCATCCCCGCGAACCAGAATTTGTAAACATTATTTTTATGAGGTACAAACAAGTATTTTGAGATATTTTTTTTGGATCATTTTTGTACAAACAGTTACAGTACAAACTTACATCCTCTATTTCAATTTCGTTCAGTTTCCTTCAGTTTTTTTTGTAACCTTAAAATGCAATCAATCACCTTGCTAAATTTTATCGAAAAGGTATCTGATTTTTTAATAGGAAAGAGCCTTACTTGAAACAAGGGTCCTTTTTTGCAAGATTGATAGTTTCTACCTATATTTGAACTTCAGGATTTAATCTCAATAATATAGAATAAAGGCAAGTTTTTAATTGGTTTTAGAGTGTATTACAGAAAAAGAGGGTTCTAATATTTCGTGTTGGCTTGTTGCATTATTTTGCAGCATTTGAGCCCGCTGTTAGCTTGCTACTACGCCACGCCGATAAAATAAGGGTTCGATTCCTGGTTCAATCAAAATGTATTTGTAATATATTACAAATATAAGTTACTATTATTTGAAGAAAAAAAGGAACTACTCATTCGGGTTTAAGTGTTATATTATATTTGCATTCTGCTTCTCCCATAAAGATATTAAGTAGATCAGGGCATTATAGTGCCCTATATAATATTTATTAATTATACAGCTTCCTATTTTTACACAGTACAGAAGAATTAAAAAAAACAGGATGTCAAAAGACAGATAACAATCCCTTTACACCGCCGACCGTAATTAGTCCGTGCATTCACATTGCTTGTTTTTGATGATTTTTTTAGCAAGTTATGGTACTTTAATGTAGTGACTATTAGACAATGATTTTTAAAAAAATATGTAATTATTTTTTTTAACCAAGTTCTTAAATATAATAAACAAAAATATACATAGACTAAATATACATTGATTGTTTGCAGTCTTTTTATATTGCACCCTGTATATATTTCATAGTACTATTTACTCCAACTGTGACTTTGTTTCATTCGCTCGGGAACGATTTAAGTAATGTTAAACTTGCAAGGGTCATTAAATCGTGAAAATTGCATTCAGTCCTCGTTACCTGAAGAGGCTTTCAGGAGCTGCTATGCCGTGAACCTGAAAGAAATACTTCCGTCTAGCTTTTGAATGCAATTTTTGAATAAATTACGTTTAAATTTCTATGCATTGTTTTTGCAAAATTTGTGAAAATATACCTGAATTATAGCAATGATATTTAGTGCAAACATTTTTTTTTTTCAACTGACTATTTTAGCATTATTATTTAGCAACAAAATTAAAAAAAAAACGCAAAAATTAAATCTTATTACTGGAGTACCCACACTTGTGACTTTTTTTAAACAAACGGTAAATTGATACGGTTACATATTTAAAAAAACGGTATCACGGCTCACAACGGCAAAGGCATTTATGAACAAGATGTATTGTGAAAGAGATAAAAAAGGTAAAATTGTCCTTGTGATACTAAATGCTGTGTTCATGGATTTTCTTTATATATCTAAGTTTCTATTGGATTTGGAACAGTATATATGGCTGTAGAACTGATATATGAATTGCCAACTTGAGCACGTTCCAGCTCTCAACTGCATTGACATGAGTTATCTAGCCGTTGGTCGCCATTAGGCCTTACATATATACACTAAATCATGTATTACTAATGCAAATACACCTCTATGTGAAATATTGAGTACTAATTTAGAGTTAGAACACATTATAATAGTGGAGGTTCCGAAAAAAGTTAGTATGATTTAATTTATAGACAGAACAGGCTAGGAGACAGGAGAAATTAAAAGCTTGTAACAGGATATTTGCATCAAATTTTGAAGCTAAAAAAAGAGAAAGAGCGTAAGACATTGAAATAAATAAAAATAGGTTTTCAGTTGTATGAGAAAAATGCACATTTTTAACAAACATTTGACATTTAGTATTAGCATTTGTGTTTAAACAAAAATCGTTCTAAATAATCAAGTAAGAGACCGTCGCAAGTGATAAAGCTCGAATTTATTTACATTAGGTACATGAATCTTCAACTTCACTGGGACACAAATATTCTGGGTCACTTATAAAAACAACGATTCTCCTAAAGTTACAGAAATATATTAGGAATAGTTTAGTATTACGTATAATTAACCTAAATACATATTTACATCATACTAATATTTCATAAATGAATCTCTAGTTAATTTAAGTATATTTTTAAGTGACTTGAAATTTTTGCGTCTTAGTGTATTTTATTCAAAACACTTCTACAAGAGGAAATTAACATTATGGGCTTTGTTTTCAGTTCATAAAGTACAAAATAGACTTCCACAAAAAGTACGGAATAAGAAGTTGCAGTGTGAACCTAAGAAAATCTGTATATTCTTTGTAAAGGATAACAAAACGGAAATGACCAGGAAATTAAATTGTGTTCACACCAGCCGCTAAGATTGTGGTTACGCCTCTCAATAAGATCAGCACACAACTTCCGAATTGAGTTTTAAAGATTTTGTTATCACAAGATAAAAATATTAATGTTTTTCTATAGATTTATTTATTATATAATATTTTTTTCTTCTTTTTTAGCGTTAGATCTTATAAATAGCTTTTGTCCGTTAATTAGTATTTACCGTTCTCGTTACCTTTCCAACCTATACAGAGTCAAAATAGCTTAATCAGAAAAAAAACATATATTATTAATATTTTTTACTCATATTTTTTTAATCGATTTTTTTTAAATTCGGTATAATGCCGGAACGCATACGGGTCAAATAAACAAACTTATTTTTTTGGTTTATTTTGTTTTCATTTTATTTCATTCTTAAGATTATTTGTTGGCTTACTTCTTCTTCACAATTAATTTTAGTGAAAATATATTAATTGTCTACATACGATACACCAATGGCCTTTTACATAAAATGTGAAATAAATTAAACAATTTCAATTAAATTTCCAAATAACATTCTGTAGAATGAGTGTTATTTATAATGTTCAAAAGCGTTCAAGAATAAAATTTAACGCAGATTCAAGACCATTAATTTGCAAACACATGAATTTGACAGTTGTAGACCTTTGCCAGATGCTCATACGTGCGTGGTAAATACGTAAGTTCCGCCAAAAGTCTGGCCTGACTTATGCCGAATGTCTCTCAGAAATCAACTAAACTTGCAAAACTTTTAGTAATTAGAATTAGTGACTTTTGTAGTAAAAATAATAAATAAGAATATAATATACTCGTATAGGGTGTAAAAATACGAGCGCGCTTGTGTTTCCGATGTTACGTGTCCATTGGAGCTTGATAAAAAGAAATAATACAAGAAAATCTTAATCTTTTACACTCCGTATACTGTTAAGAATATCTTGATATTTTTATATTATCTATTTAAATTTATCTATCTAACATATAGTATCATACCCCGCCTTATATTAAGCTAGAGTCCAAGAGAAGACAAATACGCACCGTCCAGGTTGACAGTGAGCACTCTTCTTTTTATACCTGATGGATATGAACAAGCAATACGAACGCGACTAGATCACTTCACGGGTGTTACACTTCAAGTATCCTAAGACGACAGACTGAATGCACAGATAAATTATATGTTTTTATGTTACGTACTTGTCATGTCTAACTCCAAACACAATTACAGGAAAATGTCAACATAAAAATGAAAGAAAATTTATTTTTATTTCCGGTAAAATACTTATACATAGCATGTAAGAAGAAGCCCATTCCTACCCTCCTTTCTACATGTCTTTTATTGTGTTTCCATTCGTGGGGTAATTTATGACTTACTCTTTGAAACTGTACGAAAACAAAATTTATGGATTTCTCAACGTCTTCCTTTTAAAGTAAATAAAAGCCGACACGTGACCGCATTCCACCTGATGCTTTAGTGACATCTACTGCTACCACGGGCAAATTTGAATGGCTGTAGATAGCCTGCTATGCTAGCCTTATATTCTCGTTATACAATACTTTCTAGCTAATCCAGGACATTTGGTATCAGCCAGAATTTTTGCGAGATTTGAACACGAGTGTCTTTTATCATGAATCCACGCCTTCTATCGCTAAGCCACGGCCGCTCTAACAATCATACATTCATCATCATACAGTCTGACTACCAACCACTCTTTAAAATTTTACGTGAAATACGTAGTTATCGGGGATATTTTATTCTAATCAAATAATAAAATAAACCAAATACTTGCAGGAAAGTAAAATAAATCAGCCCTATATTTTATAATTTTATTTTCTCTAAAGCAAAATACTACAAGAAAGAAGACCAAAGACACAAACTTAATAACATTAAAAGCGTTCCGTGGAATGCTCGATATCTTCCCTGATTGCATCTGCAAAACGTGACCTCAATAAAATATACGTTTACTTACCTTTCTCAAGTTTCACGAATTTGTCAATAAAATACTTTATACATTTTATAATGCTAGATATTCCTATGTTATTTGCATATGAAGAACCTGTATGTTAATAAAGTTAAGACGTAAATGAACACGTTTTAGGTAGATTTATTTGTAGATTATTCAGCTACGATAATATTATTTATAAAGAAAACAGCTTCTAGATTTTCTAATTTATACTCGATGAAAATTTTTTATCATTTACTTTTTTCCTTCTCTTAGTAGATATTTTTTCTTGGTCTTCCTCTTCACTTTTTTATTTTTACAGTTGCCTAGCATTTGACCATTTGAAGCTAACCTGTGTGGTCGCCTTGACTATTCTGAAAATGTACTATTCCTTCTAGAATTGCCTGTCTTCTTTCTAATCTTAAAAAAATAAATCTTCAATCTAAAATTTGTTGACATATTACCAGCAGTAAGTATTATATCTATATTTCAAAAGAAAATGGAAAATCTAACAACTTCTTTATAAATCGTTAGTATTAGTGACCAAATAGAGACCGAGTGTGCGGTTTCGGGGACGGATGACGGAGCCTAGCACATTGCGAACACTGAATTCTTTTCCCAGACGCGATTTCATTTTTCGCATGTCCGTGACTAACATAGCTAAATTTTTAAGTTATTACCCTTAGATCATGCATACAGAATCTTGTGGCTATATTATTATGTAATTTAATGTTTAAAAAAATTGCTCTTTGTAATTGTATTTGTTTTAAATCACTATTTTATTCGTCAGTCATTATATTAAACAAGATACTTCCTTGAACTTATCTATTGTAAATAAATCTCCAATTCATTACTTAACACAGATACAGTTCTAAATGAGCGTTATTCTTGTTATTGATTGGATTTTAAAAATATAATTTAATTCTTAAAGTTATAATACTTTATAAAATTGATTTTGATTTTATAGTTTACTGTACCGGATTGAATTTAAACTCTTCTATATCGTTTACAATTTGAAAGACCGTTGAGTCGTCTGAGTTGCAGAGGATAGGAGTTATCGAATCTTCGAAAAAGCAATAGATAATTTGGTAACTTTAGTATCTGAGTGTCAGTGATTCAGGTAATAATTAATTTAAAAAATAGTGTACTATAAACAAAAGTATTTATAGGTTGAGAAGTTATCTAAGAATCAAGAATATGTTTCTCTTTAAACAGCCTCAGGGTTCGCAGCAAGTTTATTTAAGGCTATTGCTTCTGCGATACAACTAGCTGTTTCCTTTACTTGTTTATTTTAAGATAAACAAAGAACGAGCACACTTTCCTTTTGTAGTGGAATTTTACTGAAACGCTTTGGTGAACATTTTTGTGTGAAAAAAATTCGTGTGTTTTGAGAATAAAGGCAGGTGCACGTGTATTTCCTGAATATTTTTATAAAAAACAAGAGAGCGCGTTATATTAGAAATACAATAGGGTAAAGCGTAAATTATCAGGGTATAATGAGAGAAGTTTTCACTGTTAATCTGAACTGTGTACATTCTTCTTATCAATGCAAACATACTACACGAATTATTGATCGGGAAGGAATGTTTTTATTATTCTTAAATATTTATTAATTTGAGGAAATTACTCGTTTCTACTAATATATTTTCTTGAAAAAAAAAAACTACCCTTTTTTAACGTAACGGTAACGTAAAAAATAAATTAAAAATAAGGTCACGTACAATGATGATACAAAGGTCTCGAAGGTATTTTCACGTCTGCGTCGATTTTATTAGAAATTTATTGCAGCCTCAAATAAAATGTACCTACTCGTATGAAGATTATTTATTTATTTTGTAAAACGGCGCATCCAGATACGAAACTTATTTTAATATATTAATTATTGAAAAAATCGTATACAAATGTATGGCCAATCAAAAAATAAACTAAAAAAACTTGTGCTCCTCCTCCTCCTTGTGTACCTCCATTGACCATTTTAGTAAAGATAATGGTGGACTTTTCTGAAGCCGTTTTCGGCTTTACTGGGTCTCAGCTGTATTGTGTGATTAATTAATGAAAGAAATGATGCTTCAAGTAAATTGTAAATATTTCAGTTTTTACTTTGACAATGGCAAATTGTTATAATGCCATTAAAAATATTTATAAATTATTAAATTATAAAATATGACAGATTAATTGAATAGAGAAAAAAAATGTACAAATTTATTTGAAGAATATATTTGTATGTATTTAGGATCAGCAATTAAGTTTTGGTACCTATAATAAATCCCTACTCAGAGGTTAAACCGGAACTTTAAATTAACAATGTTGATTTTATCAACTGTTGCTTTCCTCTCACTAAATTATTTAAGGCGCCTATATCTGTATACGAGTACTAGTAATAATGTAGTAGTATAAAAGTCAAATGGATTTACACAAAACGTAAACACCTTTTTTATTTTAATATTTTATTTACACATTTAAATCACAAAAATTATTTAATGTCAAATTTAAATGTGTAAACGAAATATTAAAATAAAAAAGTGTTTACGTTTTGTGCAAATCTACTTGACTTTTATACTATTACATTATAAGGTGTGTATGTGGATTTTAAGACATGAAGTTTGTTATTAATTTAGATTTAATTCCACCAATCACGGCTGGCTAAATTCATTTCAGAACTATGTTTGAATTCAATGAAGATTTTATTACTCCAACTTATATTAGCCAACTTCAAATATATTACTCACGAAACCCGTTAAGTTTAAATTTATGGCGAGGTATCTTCTTGTTTTAGCCACGTAAAAGGCAATTTATGCATGTCATCGTTTCAGACCCCACTTACTAAAGGGAAACTGTTAAATACTTATTTGGATTACGCTTTAGTTCCCCAAGAGTAACCTCATGTTGGCAGATATCCGTTAATACTGTTTAATTTTTGGAATTAACTCTACTGAAGATAGATGTATTGGGAATTTTGGTGGTTGGGTTATAGTGTTTTCTTATGTTTTGCGAGATTGCGGCTTACGAGTACTGCCGCGTTTATTTTGATTAATGTAACCCGATGTCTCGAGTGCTTTGCAACCGTCGTATTTGTTAGTTTTTGATAGTCAACAAAACTATCCTTAACTATTTTCAATTTTATTGCTCAGAGTTTTACAAAAAAATTAACAGTATATCTGTGTAACGTTTTGCTAGTTTGTCGTACTTAGGGTGTCAATTTGTGTAGGATTCACAGATAAGAGTATAGTTATGCTATTTGAAATTACTCTTGGTCAATCTTTAAATCAAACAGTAGATCGATTGTCATATATGGAAAAAAGACGTCCCTGAAATAAATCTTTCAAAGAACTACATTAATACACTTTTTTAATGATACAAAAGTAATTCGATCTTTTGTACACGTTCGTAACTGAACTTTCATAAACTGCTACGAAAACAGAATAAAATTGTCGTTTTCGTAACAAATTTTCATAACCAGCTACCGAAATGGATTTATTTTTCTGCGCCCATAACAGCTTATCGTAATTAATTTTTAGTAACTTAGAAACTGCATTAAAATACAATGAAGAGAAGAAGATACGTCGCATGTATACATAAATATTTATTGTAGAAAGTGCAGATATTGAATAATCTATTGGGAATTGTATTTTATTATATTTTTACTTGCTTTTATTGGTTTTGGTGCTTTCGTTGGCTGGTAGAGAATGCAATTTAGCATCAAGTTTGCCTTTGTGCACTTTATCTCACTAAGTTTTAAATAAATAGATATTTTATAGGAGCTAAATATACATTTTTAATGACACAAAAGTAATGAACATTAAATTTGTTGGAACTACAGGATGTTCTTAAAAATGACATCATAACTTACCACCTGCTGGAGAAATGCCAGCACATTATAGTGATATGGAACGAAGTCTGCGAACAATTTCAGTTGAAACGGAAAAATAGAAATCAGTGCCTAATCTACATTTCACAAATATATTCTGTTAGTTTTTCTTTTGAATAATAAAGCATTGTCGTATCTTGTTAATATTTTGTATAATGTTACAAAAACATACCGGTAAATATACCATTAAAGAATAACGTTACTAATAACTTTGATATATATATATATAATATAAAATATAAAATAAAAAAGATCATTGAAAATCTTTTTCTTATGACTACTGATTGACACCTAGTATAGCTGCCGGAGTAACGTTATCTAATATCGGTACTGTTTTGTTATTTTTGGAATAAATATAAAAAAAGAATAATTTTTTGAGATACCGGTGGAAAGTCAGAGAAATAACGTTACTATTGGTGTCTCGGGGTAGTTGCATCATGCCACATTGAAATGTAATACTCGAGTTTTGTTATCAGTGGGCTGAGTGGTGATTTTAATTTACGCATTCACCGCGTAAAGGCAGAACTTTCCGTCAATTAGACAATGCGATTCCTCAATTGTGTTGTCAATTAGACACTTTGTAAGTGCGTAAATTAAAAAAGCTACTCAGGAGTACAGTACAATCGTTTCTTTTAGCCTGTATAGCGGCGCGATAACCAAGTGTAATCTCTACAGTAAAAAATATGAATATGTGAAATATTTATTATACACGTGTTTGGGTACTTGTAGAAAATAACATTCTGGACAAAATGAAATACGTGCCCATGTTATACATGTACATAGCACACGTCTAACTGAGAGAAATTTGTTGAAACAGCTACATGACGTATGTGGAACATCCCCACGAGTTTATGCAATACGGTAGAGTGACATGAAATTGGTAAATTTTAATTCCACACTGAAAAGTTTTATTATTGTTTAAATAATTTAACTTTATAATAAACATCAAATAAAAATCATTTAGTTTTAGGCGCTTTTGTAATTATGTGTGAAACAAAACACAGAGATAATCTACCTTTTTTTTAAATTGTACCTTAGCTAGAGTGCGGTCATAGAAACAACTGCCAACTCCGCTTTGAGGAGACCAATGCATAGTCCTCTCGTTATATCTGGCTACTTCCACACTGATCCCGAAACGTGACTAGGTCTCTTCACGGGTGTTACATTCAATAATGATGGTACTACGGGCAGACTAGACTAACTGGGCTTTTATTAATTTGAGTTGTATGTAAATTTATGTTGCCGTGTATATGACAGTTTAAACTTCTCGAATTGTCATTATAAGCGAACGTTACGCAGCGTAAACTGTTATTGTCCCCAAGCGCAAATGTGTAATTCGCAAAATACAAATGCATGTCAAATACTAGAAATGAGTTTGCGAAATGCAGCTGTAACAACACGAAATGGAAGTGATGGAATACTGACATGAATATTCTAATAGTACGACCTAAGTGTTGCAGTGGGACACCTTCTCCACGTGCTATACATACTGTTTGTTTACTATGTGTTTATATATTGTTTGTGATAAAGGCTTTTCATTATGGTACCTACGGGAAAATTTAACCAATTAAATTATGATGAAAATTAAACAGAAAAAAACATGTGGCTGTGTTTTGTAGCTTACCGGTGAAAGCAAACACGTGCTAAGCAGAGGATATAGGTTCCCACCTAAAATCTTATTAAGATAGTCGTAATACAATAATTATATCGCACATTTCTATTTGTTTAATTTATTTATCGTCATATTATAACGTCTTACAATGCGTAACGTACGAGTACCATTTTATACGCGGGTCATCGGATGTAAATTAGTTCAAAAATGTTGACCTTTCATTTTTTAACTTCGCCTCAAATATTATATCTCTATAGAGAAGAATTAATATTATTTAGATATATTATACTAAGTGATATACATATAAGTATAACGTATAAATACGTACAATATGAATAGGAACTTATGGAGATTCGGACAAATCTCATTCGGTTAAATCCATTTATGTTAACGTACATCTGTCACAGCTAAAGGGTGAGTAGATTTTAAGCTCAACGAAACACAACACACATGCAAATATCCCATACGAATCTAGTCATGCGTACGAAGAAAAAACTAACTTGGGATAAAAGAGAAAATATGCTCTGTATGGAAAACTTTTACAGACATAGTTTTGTAACTACAGATTAGGATAATTTTCTTTTCTAACTCTATACAGTTTTTTGAAAGTATAATAAATTAGTTATGAGCTTGCTTTGTTTGGTAATTTGAAATAACGGCTGTATAAGAATAAACTGCTCTCTACAGTCTTACTTTTAGTAGTTTAGAAAAACAGAATTTAGTTTTTAACATCAGTACCTAATATCCCGAACTATAATAATAAAAAAAAAATTAAAATTATTATTCTGAATTGTGAATAAGCTGTCATGAAACGGAACTTCAGTTGTCATGGTGCGTTATGCATTTCATTGTATAATAAATTCGTAATTAGCATTTCTGTAGTTAGACCTAGTGCTTCGCGCGACAGGCAACATATTGCTTTTACAACGAGTAAATTTATTCATTAATAAACGAATCCGTCAGAAATAACAACGTAATATAAATCATAATATTAAGTACGTTTATTATTATTAAATTAAGATGAAAACTAAAAAAAATACCAAAAAAAAATACCATGGATGGTTTTTTTTTAATTGTAGCTCGGCGTATAACAACATCCCGCCTGATGTTAAGCTAGAGTGCGGTCTATGAACGGAAACAACTGCTGCTACAGAAAATTTTCTACAGGTAGCAGTCGCCTCCGCTATGCATGCCGGCTTGATAAGGTGAATGTGAATCATCCAAATTGTCAACTGACAGTGTACACTCCTCTCGTTACGTCTTGCTACTTTCAAACACATTTATTTTCCACATATATTGACATTTAATTTGTCCAGTTACTACTAACATGAAAATAAAATCATAAATAGAAGTTTTGCAATAAGGAAACCTGAAAAGAGCATTACTTTTCTAAAAAAAAAACAGTTGAAAATAAGTCGTGAAAATGGCACGTGTTTTAAAGAGGTTCCTGCTTGTTCGGCTAGAGACATCAAAACGTCAGTAGAAGATATATTGCTTAGGTAGACAGCCTGTGACGGGTAGTGCTGAGAGTCGAGAGTTTTAATACGATATTATCTTTTAACATTTCGTTTTTTTTATATTAAATGGTTTAATTTTACTTTTTTCATTGCTGTAACAATTCTATGTACTACATTACAGTCGGTAGGTACTAAAACATGAGTAATAACATCTTTTTTACCAACCTATTCAATCATTTCGTTAAAGAAAAAAAATTATATTAAAAAGAATGAATGAATTATGATTAATTCTTTTCAATATTTTAAAATTTTACTTTCTTGATTTGGAAGAAAGGAAGACCTTTTAAACTTTCTATCAAGATATTATTGTAATACGATTGTAACATCTACATAAAGTAAAAAAAAACTGTAATTACGTTCTCTTTGACGTGATTTGAATGTAACAGCTGTCGATGTTGAAATTGCTTTTGTATAATTTAAATTATATTCATAATGAATTAGTTAAGACTTATGTAGAGATACTCGGATATTACTCGTATAGAATAAAATCATATTTTTTGATATAGTAGCCCGGCATGTGGCCACCTGTTGCTAAACTAGACAATTCATGGCAGCAGTTACCTCCGCTATACCGGTCTGAGAAAACCAATGTCCGCCATCTAGGTGACGCAATCCGAGCTGATCCCAAAACTATTCACAAGTGTGGAAGAAGGTGATAGTATTACTTAAAATGACAGACTGACGTAATAATCATCATTAATCTGCAGACCATTCTTATTTGAATAAAAAAAAATAATAAACAAAAGCAATAGGTAAGTTAGTACGAAAATTTCACCTTCGGCTCGTCGAGATGAACGAAATAAATAAAATAATAAACATTACAAGAACATAGAAACCACAATAGTATCTCATTAACTCTTATTAGGGTACTCCCTAAAGTAAAAAGTCACTACTGCTTACTATCGTGGTTAAATTACAAGTTTAGTTTGTAAAAGTTTCAAAATTAAGACTAGAGCGTGTCGGTGCATGTAGAAAAGTTGTAAAAGTTACACTCGCTGACACCACCGCGTAATACAAATCCTCTTAGTTGAAGCAATCTTTAGTAATAACAGAATATTCCCCGTTGTCCCATAAAATAGTTCCATTAAACAAATGAGTGTGTGCGTTTCAACAAATGCTTTTAGTATTGTGCATTTTATTTGAATATTTCTATAGTTTACATCTCTAGGAGTGGCAGACAGACTAATAATGATTATTAATCCAGTCTGCTGTACTGGGGCAAGAAAATTTGTAAATACGGTGAAATCTAGAAGCGTTGAGGAATGAGCTTGGAAGAATTCAGGTATAACAGAAGGGGTCAATGGATGGTACACATTTATCTACTCAAGCCGGCATAGCGGAGGCGATTTCTGACTGCAGACATTTGCACTGCAACTCTGTGGTGGCAGTCATCTCTCTTATGCATCGCGTTCTAGTTAAACATCAGTCGGAGTCTAGTCTACTAAAAAAAGTTTAATGGGATTTCACTGAATTTTTTTATATAATACTTATTAGTAAAAACTGACTTACAACTGTTTAAAAAAAATAGTTTTCATTGTTCGTTTCATTTCTGTGACTTTTCAAACATCGTGGTTATCACATACGTGGAACTTTTTGAAACTGTAAATGGGAATTACCTAACAACGAGAACTTTTTACTGCCCAGCAAAATAGGAAACTCTAGGTAGGTCATCATGTAGCAACATAAAAGAAAATTAAATTTTATAATATAAAACAGTTTTTAACCTCATGAAAATGTTCTTCGCAAACAGTTATTCGTAAAAAGAATTTTTGTTTTTACGAAATTTTGTTGCTCAAACTCTTTTGTTGTATGTAAAGGCGACTTCTTTAAGTTTGGTCACAAAACAGTTATTTTCATTATTATAATTAAATATATTACCAAATTTTTATATTAAAGATATATTATAATATATATTGAAATGTTAAAGCGATAGGATTAAAGTCTAATGATACTAAGAACAAGTAAAAAAAAGAAGAAACATTAAGGTTAAACTAAAATGAGTGTAAATAATCACTAAATTCTCCCTAGACGAAGAAATACATATCTGAAATCTCTATAAGAGAGAAAAACATCGTCTGATTATTAAAAAAAAACAAACAATGTAATCTGAGAGCTAGAAGTTAAAAAAGTTTACCACTTTCTTAGAAGCCTTTTAACATTTTCGTTTATCTTTATAATAAACTTAAAAGTTTTTATTTAAAACATTTCTTAACTACAAAGTTACATTTACAAGTACTTAGTTTCATGTCTACTATAAATATTAAAGGTAAATAAATAATGAATACATATTGAAGGTAAAATATCTTCCTAAAAGTTTTCAAACTTATCTGAATCTATTTTAGACCTACAGATGTTAACAGATTACGTACACTTTTAGGCAGATAGAAAAAAAAGTAAAGACCTAGTTTTCGTTCCACTACGTTAAAATTACTTTATTAACAGCGTTCTACAAAAGAAGCTTACCACAAAGGGCACACGTTTCTAGTTCAACCCAGTTCATTGAATTTAAAGAGACTTTTAGCACATTTCTTTCTTCATTATTTGCAGCTTATATTCTTTCTATTACTTGATCCCCTTAACGTTACTGTAATTTAATACAATCTCTATGACTATAATTACAAATTCATACTAGTTTTTTTTTATTGTAACTCGGCATGTGATAACATTTCGCTTGATGCGCTGTGCGGGCCATGAATGGAAACAACTGCTACTACAGCGAGAAACCTGTGCGGGCAGCAGTCGCCTCCACTATGCCGGCTTGAGGAGATGAGCGTGTACCATCTATATTGACAGTGCACATTCCTCTAGTTCAAGTATTTTTTTTAAATTTTTTAAACTTTTAAAATTGTAATTTAAATAATAAGAGTAATAGGTCGTGTCAACAATTTAGGTTTCTTAAATCAAGAAAATACGGGTTAGGGGGCGATTCGCACGAATTGAACTCGCCCGAATGGGCGAATCGCCTACTTTTAAAAATTAATTAAATTTTAGTAGGCGATTCGCACGAATGTAAAATTTGCGCGTGCGAATCGACCCCTTCAAAAATAAATAGTAGGCAATTCGCACGCAATGTATTTTAATGAAGAAAAAAATAAAAGTACAGTCGTTGACATAAATCGAAAATTAATAATTTACTAGAATTTAATATTTAAAATATATATAATACATAATTTTTACTTTAGTGAGACAGTGCAGTACCAGTAGTGCCCTATAACAATAAATTAATATTAGTTCTAATTTATCTCGCGTTTCGATATTCGGGTGTAGGTGTGACAGGCAATGATGTAACACTCATTTTATTGTTTCTTTTTATTATTATTTTTCTTTTTTATCTGTTTTTATTAATTCTATTTTATTTTTATTTTTTTCCTTTTTTGTATGCGTTCACTCCACCAACTTGTGTACACAGTGAAAATTATTTTAGGGTGCAGTGATATTATTATGATCAATTTAAATATAAAATCTCCTCTACACTGCACCTGTAAATTTTCCAAATAAATAAATAAATAAATAAATAAATCGTTTCTATGGCATGTTTTAATAGAATGATAAAACTAAAACCCAATATAAAATTATTTTTAAAAGTTGTGCAAAAGGATTCCGAATATTATAAGCAGTTTATAACAAAAAGCAGTCCGTTGAAACGCAATAAAAACTCCTGAGAGAATAAGACATCAAAAAAGAATTGAAGTTGTTCTAATGCAGTTTGTTTCTGATGAAATTGATTTGCCTCTTTGTATTGAAACATTAAGAAATTAAATAATTCATATATAAAATCCATTCGCCTGATAAGTATTTGGTTATAAATAGTAAGTTTTTGATTATAAGATAATACTGTGATTTTATGTTTATTATTACTTTTAATTATTTAGATGTAGGATGATGTAAGACATTACAAGCCCTTGGTTCTATGATTTGTTTGTGATATTATGTAATTGAGAGGTTTATAATAATTTAAAAAATTATGGATATTATGTGTCTTATTTCATTTAAAAATATTTTAGTCGTATGACTTTTGTGCGTTACTGTACTTTTTTTCTTCACTTTATTCAAAAAAACGCGTTGTGTGCGAATCGCCTACTACTTATTTTTGAAGGGGTC
Source organism: Tinea pellionella (assembly GCA_948150575.1). Classification (NCBI taxonomy): domain Eukaryota; kingdom Metazoa; phylum Arthropoda; class Insecta; order Lepidoptera; family Tineidae; genus Tinea; species Tinea pellionella. The sequence continues at coordinate 2,696,723 of OX411253.1, forward strand.
GATTCGAGTACTAAACAAGAATATATTTTTATATACTCGTAGTGTATTTCTTATTGTTATTAATAATAAATAAACTTAGTTATAAAAGAGATTTAAGGACAATACAAACAAAGACGGCTTGTTCTGATACCTTTTGTTAATGCAAGAGTTTAAGGTTAACTTAAATCTTTGTTTTAAGCTAAGTGCTTTGAGACTCAGTTTAAACAATTCTTATTGTTTACCTTCACGATTGTTAGTGACTCTAAACGTTTGATATACATGTTCAACTGTTCTGATCACCAGATAGAGACATGAGTTCAACAGATATCTGATAATGGTGATGAATACTAATAATGGTTATTCTTGAAATCATGAAAGTAGTCAGATAGACCAAGTCGCGTTTCGGGATTACTTTAGAAGTAGGTAGAGGAGTGTGCTTTGCCAATCTGGACAGTATTCGTTACTCAAGTGGGCATAACGGAAGCGGCTATTGCAGACATATTGCCAACATCCTGGCAGTTGTCTCTGCATGGAATATGCATTGTATTGACATTAATGCCTTTCGTGAACGTGCACGTGATAGGCATGTGTATAGAGATACAAACTAGAGGTGCAAACTTCATACATCTGATATAAAAAAATCGTAGGTTGACAATGTTGCCGTCAAGTCAAATACTAACTGACAGAGAACCTAAACGTGGCTGTGGCCATGTTTTCTCTCGCGTCACATTGGGAGCGTTATTGTACATCTAGTTGTATATATCAATGTAGGCATGTATTTGTTTTGATACATTAGAAATGTCATTGTAAATGCCATCACGCTTTTTGTTTTTGGCAGTGGTACATTAACCTTATATTTTAAAAACAAACTTTTTTATATCTTTATTATTTTGTCGCTTAAGCTCACAATCGTAGTGATGTCAGCCAAAAGAAAATAAAAACAAACATGGTGAAGCTAAAAAGATAATTGAACGATTCAAATAACTCTTCCAAAAATGAAGTGACACGAAACGGTGAAAACAAAATCAAAACAAAGATAATTCCATGGATTCTTTAGACGTCAACGGCGCGGCGCACGTGCAATTCTTGTTAATTTTAAATGCCTTATCTTCTATTCTAGAAACGAGCAAGTTTCTTATGATATCTAATCGCTTAAAGCACCTAAGTTCAAATTAAACTTTGTCAATTTTTGCAAACGTAGTAATAAGTGTACGATTCCAGCAATTCCTTCATACGTTTCCGTTAATGGGGAAAGTTTTTCAGTCCTCTCTTAACCAGTTTATTTTCACACAGTTCTTGGACTTTACAAAATAATTCATTTTCATTACGTTTAAAACTGGCTTCGGAATTTAAAAGGATGTTGTATTTTATAAATAAATATTTTACGTGTTAAAATCCTAGTTTCGGTAATGATATGTATTCTTACCGGTACCAATGTTACTTTCTTATGGTCGCTCTGTGGTTGTAGGCGCTATTAATGAGTGGTAGGCAGACTGATGATGGTTATTAACCCAGTCTGCCGTCCTGGGTTCGAATGCAACACCCGTGAAGCGACCTTGTCGCGTTTCGGGAATAGTAGTCGGGTATAACGAGAGGAGTATGCACTGTCAGTCTAGAAGGTACATCTATGCTCGTCTCCTCAAGACGGCCTAGTGGAAGAGTTTGCTGCTCGTAAAGATTTCTCTGTAGTAGCAGTTGTTTTCATTACTGCACTCTAGCTTTACATCAGGCAAAGTTTTGTCACATGTCGAGCTACAATAATAAATAAATATACATATCTATATTAAAGCTACGTACCCGAAAGTACACTTTACGATCAACTTCATAGTTTTACTATCACAAACGCCCTCAGTGCAGACTATTGAGCGAGTTCTGTAATTTAAGATAACATCTACTCTATAAAATGAATATATTCATGAATTCAGTTCATTTATGATATAGCAGCACTTTGTTGTTGCTCCCCGGCGTACCTATAATAGTTTTAATTTTAGTATTTATTTCTGCATGTGCACCATCCATTGACAGGTCACACTCCTCTTGTTAATAACTATCATCAGTCTGCATATTTTATCTTTTAATTATGATTTTGAATCGAAAAATACGAAATCAAATGATAACATCGTATTGGTTTAGCAAGCAAAGCAGCTAATAAATATAAATTACTTCAATAGTTCTTCAATAATTAGTTGAATCATCGTAAAAATGTTCTAGGTCTATTTTATATAATAAATTATTTGCTTTGGCTTACTTTTGTTAATGTTCTTGTACATTCCTCTCAGTGATTTGAATCAATCGTATAAAATGAGGACTAGACACCTTTTTCTTTATGATTACACGACATGTGTAATCCTCCTCGACCGACCTGGTGGTAAGCTCAGTGGTGATCCATGAGCACTGACGACTAGAGAACCGGTTACCCGGTGGCTCCAGTCGCCATTACTATGCCGGCTTGATAAGGTGCTTTTTCACGCTCCGCTTGAAGGATCCAAGGTGAAAGGACTGGGAGAACATATGGGAACACCTCCATGGACAAGGGGCTAATTCTATTTACGTTGTTATGTAATATTTATATGATAATGTGTAAAGTTGGTGTAAAGCGATATTCTAAATTCTAAATTGAGACATGCACACCAACATATTGGTGATATGGCTCTATGATAAGACGTACCCACACGTCTCCTGTCCAGTGTACCGTGAAATTGGCACCAACAGAGGACACTCGATGGGAGTTGGGACGTTTGATATGTGACTGACATATGTAGAGAGATGTGGGTCAATGGGTCGTAATTTACATGAAGGTATACCAAATTCCTGTACCATTTGCTTTTTGTTCCAGTATTTAGGTTGTAAGTTCATTTATTTACAAATTATGAAATAAAACATGACATATGAAAATACAACATGGAAGTCAAATCGTAATTGCCTCTTTTAGATTAAAAAAAAATATATTATAACTCATCTCAGCCTTGTCCAGTCAAGATACATGCAAATGCTGAGATAATATAGTTAAATACAATTAATAAAATATAATAACAATAATGCAGTGATTTGGATTTTAAAATATTAAAATGATAGAAGTTAAGGTGAGGAGAGCTTTACAAGCCGTAGTGTCTGTAATATACTCGTACATAATCGGAGAGCTAGATGTGAATGTAAAAAAAGTATAATCTTTGTTATGGAAGGTTGGAATTGATAAATAAGACATTATTGATTAAATTATTGGTTATTTTTTAATAATTTTTGTCATGATGAAAAATTGAACAGAAAAAAATTAGTACACACACACCAAAAGTTACCGTTTTTTATTGTAGCTATTTCGTTTGTTGCAGTTAATAAATCTACATAGCATGCAATGAATAGCAGCATTACAATTATGAACTTGGCGCTGGTTTAAAATGCTTCGGGTGTAATGTAGGAGGTACTCGTATGTCATTTATTTATTTTCTATTTAATTTTATTCGTTATATTATAATTTATTAAGGACATTTAAGAGTGGTAAGCAGACTGGTGACGGGTATGGTTTGGACAACCTGGATTATGCACATCCGTCTCATCAAGCCATCATAGCGGAAATGACTGCCGCCTTCATCATCATCTTGACATCAGGCGAAGTGTTGTCGAATTACAATAAAAATCATGGTCTATTATTTATTTAAAAAATCCGAAATATCTGAACAGAATAAAGAGGTAGGTAAGTATTCGCATATTTCTTATTTTATGAAAAAAACCGCAATACCAATCCACTGATTATATGGAACCCACATAAAAGTTTTATTTCATTTCGGAAGTAATTTCATACTTATCTGAGATTATATTCTTAAGTAATCTTACCTCTATCTATATACGTACATAAAACGTAAGTACTATATATTCTTTTGTAGTTTATTCTACCAAATTCAGAGTAATGTCGTCTTAAACTCCTTCGAATTTTCCAACGAATACAGATCTTTTCTTTGTTTAGTATCTCAAATGAACTGAAATATTTGACTTTGGATGACTTTTATTTAATTACATTTATTACCATTTCTAAAGCATTTTATCAAAAAATGTACTCTATCCTTTGATATAGCATCGTCTCAAAAGCCTAAAGGTTTGCCCAAAATCCAGCTCTTTATGGTTCGTTTCGAGAATTGACATTGATGGATGATCCCTAAGGAATGTTTACGTAAATATGATTCGTAATCTTGCTCTGATTTAGTTATTTATTTCTTTAATGATAAATTGTTTATGTTAAAAGTTTACATGGCGTATTGAAATTGTTAATATATATCAATTTATAGGAAAAACTTAATTATACTGAAATAAAAAATGTTTTGAGCTTCGCTTCACTTCACTTATTTATTTTTCGTATTGTACGTATTTATTTATTTTTTATTTTGAAACTCGTGTAGTTATTAAGAAAAAGTTAAACAAGTCTTCACTACCTTCAATATACCTAAGTTCTACCTCCAAGTGTAACGCCCTTGAAGTGACCTAGTCGCGTTTCAGGATCTACTTGGAAGTAGTCGGGTATAATTGGAGAAGTGTGCGCTGTAATGGATTAGCATTTAATTCCACTGATGCTTAACATCAAGTGGAGTGTGGTTACATGTCGGGCTACTATAAATATACAAAAAATAAACACAAAGCAGTCGTTCTTTTACAACAACCAATTTATTTTATTAAACCTCAATCCCACGTACAAGAGCACTCTACTTCGTTGCAACCAATAAGAAAACGTAGCGAACTACGTAAACTTAACAGGAATTTAACTCTTTAAACTCGCATTGGACAAGTTTTTTTTACATTAAAATTGACTAAAATATTATTTATAATAAAATATATTTATAATATGATCACAAACAATTTTTTTAATTCATGCACATGGGTATCCCCATTATCCAAAGAATCTAGACAAGGACATACTCCTCCAATTAATGAAACGGCGAATATTTTTGACATGTACCGTCATTGAAAATTCCATGCGGTCCTAATTTAATTCTATTTGTTTTTATGCCGGCTTCAAGAGACAAAAGAGCACAACTCAGGTTGACATGGTAATTTTTTACGAAGCTAATCCCGAAACACGACTCAGCCACCCGGGTTACACTTGAAAGTGGCAACATTACACTTTCATTCATTACACATTACACACACATTCCTTTTTAAAATACCGTTTAAGAATCGACTTGTGTCGCGTTTATTTTTTATATGCTTAGTTTTATACTGATAAACATTGATATTGTAAATTATTTTAATTTAGCTATAAAGTTTAGTTACGATGTTGGCTTATAAAATAAATAAATAAACATTTTCACATAATCCAGTTTCGTCGAGTAAAACGTAATTCGTGTAATAAACCTGACTGTTTGGTGTGGTGAATGAATGATTCTTGATGCACCATATTAGTAACTTGATGCAACAATATTTGCTTTGACACTGACAAATCGTTATAATGCCATATAAAAAAAAACTATTGTAACTCATAATCTGCCTATTTGTTAAATTTCACAAATATTTCTTTCGAGAGTGATTAGAGGACAAACAAACATACTTTCACTTTTATAATATTAGTATAAATGTATTTTTTATTAAGATATAATAAGTAACTGAGATAGAGTAATGTTATTGAGTAAATCTTCCCAAGTAAATCAAAAATATAGACTGAAGTATCAAAATATGAGATTTTGGTGAAATAGGTGACGGTGAAGCTGACATTGATTGATGATCAGAATACTCAGACCCGAATACTGTTCAGAAAAACTGAATTACATCAGAAATGATGAAGGTTCAAAATAATATAATATATTTTGACAATATCTTTATTAACTTGTCTTAAACTCAAACAAATATTTTTATTTATGGGTGACTTTTTATTTTTTTTATTTTGTAAATGTCTGTATTGTAAACCAGGGGTTCCTAAATTTTTAAGGTTACGGAACACTCACAGAGTCCCTTTTATTTTATAGAACCCCACATCAATTGAAAGACACTTCGGTTTAAATAATAAAACAAATCTATTAGAAATATTTTTTAGGTGAAACACTTTAACTGTTAATGTTAAGAATGAAATTGTTTCAGCGTTTTATTAATTATTGCTTTAAAGTTCAGTATTATGTCTGAAAGCTTACAGCGCTTGTCTGGAGTAGCATCCAATCTCGACCTGAATTTGTATAAGTGTAAGCTGAAAAGTCTGTTTCACAACGATACATAGCGCTATTCCGATATAAGATTTGTGCTGTTTAACGACCAAAATATTTAACCCCGCGGAACCCTGGTGATTTTTCTACGGAACCCACTTTAGGAATCCTTGCTGTAAACCATAGTTATATTAAACTGGTTAGTATTTAGCGAGCTTTGAACACGGGTCTCGTCGATCGTGAGGTCCGTCTTTTATCGCTAGACCACGACCAAAGCGGTTATTAATAGTTAAATTTATTTTAAAGAACTGTTTAATGTACCAACATTATTATGTGAATATTAAAATTGTTCAAATTATGTTAAGGTTAGTTTTTATTATAAAAAGTAGGGGAGAGGGGTGGACAAGAAAAAAAGTGGTCTCGGAAATAATCAATAATGACCAATTCGAATGTAACACCCGTGAAGTGTCCTTGTCGCGTTTCAGGAGCAGCCAGGTTATAGCGAGAGAAGAGTGCATACTCGTCTCCTCGGGACGGCATAACGGAGGCGACTGCTGCCTGTAGAGATTTCTCTGTAGTAGCAGTGGTTTTCGCTTACAACGTTACAGCTTTACATGAGGCGAAGTGTAGTCATATGTCGAGCTACAATAAAAAAAACACAGAGATCTTTAAGTAGAGAGTGATGAAATCCGAGTCGAGAGTATCTGGTGATCTCCACTTTGATACGTGATATCTATCTACAATTTTGTTCTTTTAGTTTAGACTTTCCATAATTTCCTTCCGACACGCTCTACGAGTATATAAGCATGAAGAACCGTATCAAGTTTTATTTTGCTTTACGGACGGCCAAGGAAACGCTCATCTCATTTGCCAGTAATCAGTGGACAGGACTAGCTCAAAACAGAGACGTCTGGAGATCGATGGAGGGGGCCTACACTCGTCATTGGGTTAATTATTTAAACTTTATTGACCTAACTATTTAAACACATTCAGACATTATATCTAATTTTATTTAACGTACTATGTATAAATTACCTTAATTAAAACAGACGACTTATTACAATAAAAAACATTAATAAATGTTATGTAACTAGAAATATATGGGAATTAAAGGCTTATTATTACTATCAAGTTGTTTTTTTTTTTGCTTAGATAAAATTCATAACATAATATAATATATTCAGAATATTTTATTTCGCTAGATTTGTTCTTTTATAACATATGAAAAATAACACGAGCGCATATATTTAATCATAGGACTGAAATATTATACTATAAAGTAGAATTTAATATACAGTTTTATGTCAAAAATTCATAATTTAATCCGTCCTCACACACGAAATAAGATGCAATGCCCCATGTATGTACGGTGACCAACAATTTAAAGTAATAATAGGAAATAAAATAACGAGAGGAGTGTGCACTCTATCTAGATTCTAGAAGGTACACATTAGTCTTCTCAAGCCGGCATAGCGGAGGCGACTGTTGCCTGTAGAAATTTATCTGTACTTATCAGTGAAACATTATGTAGCTATTGTTGTGTTCATGGACCGCACTCTAGTTTTGCATCAGATGGAGTGTTATCATATGCCGAGCTACGAAAACATGTAAATACATAACAATTATAGTACTCTAGTGATTGTATTTTATGGACTACAATTTAGAATTCCTGTATTATAAGCACAAAGGTCGATAGTTGTTACAGTGAATTTCAATGTTCTCGTTCGATCAAGTTAATTAATTGAAACTTGTGGTAAATTCTCACGGCTTGTATAATGGTACATGTAATAGCTAGCTTTTGTATTAGTTTACTTGTAGTTGAATATGCATTTAGTATTATTGTATAATATAATTATACACAATTATACGCAGACTGATGATGGTTATTTGTCCAGTCTGTCGTCCTGGGGCAGTACCACCACTTTCGAATGTAACACCCGTGAAGTGACTTTGTCGCGTTTCGGGAATAGTTTGAAAGTAGCCAGGTATAAAAGAGGAATGTGAACTGTCAATCTAGATGGTACATGCTCGTCTCCTCAAGCCGGCATAGTGGAGGCGACTGCAGCCCGTAGAGATATCTCTGTGGTAGCAGTTGTTTCCATTCATGGACCGCACTCTAGCTTTACATCAGGCGGAGTGTTGTCACATGTCGAGCTACAATAAAAAAAAAACATAATTAACTTTTTTTAAAACATCATTTTTGTTAATATTAGCTTAGTATGCGACAACACTGCCTGATGTTAAGTTAGAGTACGGTCTTTGAGCGGAGATAATTGCTAACACACATAAAATTCGGACAGCAATCGCCTCCGCCATGCCGGCTGAGGAAACGTATGTGCACCATCAATTGACACAGTACTCGTTATTTTATAAATATTTGTTTTGGGCGGTAATCGAACCGGGGCCTCTGCGTAACAGACTGGCGGGCAAAAGTCCTCAACCTATAAATTATTAATGTAGGCATAACATTTTTGTGTGTTTGAATATACGTTGGAGGTCTCATTGTATACGCGTGTTCTTTTAAATTCTTTTCCTTGTATGTCTTCATCTTCATCCTCTTTCTTCTCTAATTCTTACGCAGTCACAGCCTCGCGACTGCGGAATGATCTTCCTCAGCACATCCAAGAGGCTCCTAACAGGGTTACCTTTAAAATACTGTTATTAAAATTCTTATTGAATGACTTAAGCTTTTCAGTATTATTTATATATTATTTTATTTATTCTATATCTATTGATATATTATATAAATTTATATTATATGTAGATTTAATTTGTATTTATGTATTGTATGTATATTATACTGATTAGTGTATGTGTATATATTTACCTATGTCTTTATATATTTATATATGTACACTATACTTATATATATTTGTTTAAAATACTGCTTCTCTTCGCTCACACCTGTCATAAACACATAGGTTAGGTGGAAGAGAATGCTATTTAGCATTGAGTTCGCATGTCTGCATGCTACATTAAGTTTTAAATAAATAAATATTAATTTAAAGTATTTTTTTATATCCTGTAAAACTAGTAACTTTTAGTCACTGTGAAAGCGAAACAAGAAAATGTGAGTAGCAATAACTTCTGTCTAAGCTTTGCCGTTTTGTTAGAAAATCGTGAAAAAAGGCATCGTAACTCTCAAAGATAATAAATGAATAGCCGCACTTAAAGGGTCTGTTTCAAATTGTACGAGTATGTTTAAAACAGTAAAAAAAAATAATAATAAAGAAAAAAAATTTTATTTGTATTCCTTTGTATTACATGTTTGTATAATAAAGAGATATTGCTTTTGTTTATATATTACATATACACATTTTTAAAAAATATCAAAAGCAATACCTATCGAAAGAGGTTCATCATTAATGAACGCGAAAAAGAATAAAGGAAACAAAAAATTGTTTAAAAAGTTATATAATTTGCATCCTTTTTTGCACTGTACTAGGTTCTTAGTACCTGGTTACCCCGATTACAGACCTTGTGTACAATAATTACAAACAATATAATTAATAAATCAATATTAATCCATATGCCACCACTTTCGAATGTAACACCCGTGAAGTGACCTTGTTGCGTTTCGGGAGCAGTTTGAAAGTAGCCAGGTAGAGGAGCATGCACTGTTAATCTAGATGGTACATGCTCGTCACGTACACATTCAAGTCGGCATAGTGGAGGTGGCTGCTGCCCGTAGAGATTTCTCTGTAGTAGCAGTATTCATGGACCGCACTCTAGCTTTACATCAGGGCAAGTCACATGCCGAGCTACAATAAAAATACGGTTCGGTATAAACAATATACCGAAAAGAAAATTGTGTCGAAAAAAAGAAAGATCTTTTTCGCTTCACGTAGTTGTTTTAATCTAAATTCCTATAAAATTACACTTCTTAAAGCTATTAAGGGTTAATTGCTATTCCTCAGTGTTTATTATAGAGACAATTTTATAAGTTAATGACCATACTAATGTTAATTATTTTTGACAGATTGCGATAAAAGTTAGGAAAATAATGGCGACAAACTCTCGCTATCAATATTCGTCGAAACTTCGAAATACAATTAATCAAGTCTTTGGCAAAATAATATATTAGGAGTTAGGACATAATCTATACCTAAGTATATAAATATGACACTAAGTCTTTCTGTTTATTGCCTTTTCCCGACGAAACCGCTAAAAGATTTCGATAACTTTTGTGAACTAGATAAATTGCATCCTGTTGCAAAGAAAAAAAAACAACTGAAGGGGGTAAAATATAATTACTAAGAGAAACGGATGATATTAATTATAAAGTTGCAAGTAACAGCCAGTTTAACATAACAATTAAATTATGTAATGATAATACAAGAAAGGCGAAAGTTAATTAATGTGTCATCGACATTCTATTGCCTACAGCTTGAGATGAATTAGAAACAATTAACGCGGTTATAATGTTATACGAGTAGACAAAAGCAGTCAGAGGTAAAAAAAGTAAACTACTACAAACCTAAAATAATATTATACTTTTTTTTAATATACATTTTTTCTATACTTAGAAAAATAGGTCATCATTGAGCATGTCATCTTTGACGCGTTATGTACCAAAGTATTGAAAAGTTTTATAGGAATATAGTTTATTTATTTACCATTTATAACTAATTAGTTGAACACCGCGGCGTTTGTTTTGATATTTTTTTTTTATCTTTGCTTCAATTGGCGTACGCGAATAGTTAAAATTTTAATTCAACTAAATTTTCTATTGTTATATTTTTCAATACAAGCGCCATGCAATAGTTAAATGCTCTAACTATTCAATGTTGAGCTCGTTATTTGTGTCGGAGTGCTCTCAACTCCTATTTCACGCGGCAAACTATTTTATTGAAAAGCAATACAGTTTGCGGTGCAAAATTGAATTTAAAGTGAGCTTTCAAATTAGCATAGATGCTCATAATAAATAGTATAGAATATAGATACCAATCTTTCACTTTGAAAATTAAGTTCTTGTCTTGATAACAAATATAGAATGAAAATTGCATAAACTCGTAACAAGTACGCCTTTTTCCCACAGGGGTAGGCAGAGACAACGGAACGCCGCCGCTTACCACGATCCTGGCACAACACCCTTGCTTCCCTCACATCCACAATTAAGTTCTTGTCTTGATAACAAATATAGAATGAAAATTGCATAAACTCGTAACAAGTACGCCTTTTCCCCACAGGGATAAGCAGAGACAACGGAACGCCGCTTATCACGATCCTGACACAACACCCTTGCTTCCCTCACATCCACAATTCCCTTCATGCACGCCTCGTAACAAGTGATGTTAGTAAACAGTTTTTTATTGTTGTTCAGCATACGTCAACACTCCACCTGATGTAAAGCTAGAGTGCGGTCCAAGTACGGAAACAACTTCAACTGCAAATATCTTTTTTATGCAGCAGTTACCTCCACTATGCTTTAAACTATTTAGTGATAGGTGATGATTATTAGCCTAGTCTGCCGACCTGTAATACTGCCTGAAGATCTGTGGAAACAGTTGTTTCCGCTTATGAGCCGAACTCAGAACTGCATATAATTGCATATTTAATTTTGATGTTGAATAATAAAATTATATTGTTATGTGTGATATTTAAAAATCAATCCTTAAAGATGTTCTCGTGTTAAATTTCTCGAGGTAAAGACGTAGGTGATGTCAACGATTCAAAAATGAGTCAATTTGACGAGAGCGTAACACTCACAAATTGCTTTCCAGTTGAACTCTGAAAGTGTAATAAATAAACGTATCTAAGTAGAAGGAGTATTAACAGCCGTTTTCACGTCGGGTACATCTCTTATCTCTTTCTGAGTAGGTCGTTTGTCTGTTCGCAGTCTACTCTACATTAAACGTTTATGTTCAGACTTGGGGAGTTTTTAGAAAATTGTCTGCGAAAAAATATTTATGATAAATATAAAGAGCGACTTACGATATATTTTTTAAGTTTTACTTATATTGTTGGAGGTTTCAGAAGAAAACGTTTCCGCTATATTCGAATTTCCAAAAAAAGTGGCATGACATTGAGGGTTTTAACGGTTAATAATTTATTTTAAAATATATAGGGGCGTCGAGGTTAAGAATTTAATGTTATATTATTGTTCTGATATGCGATCTTTAATAAAAAAAAATACGTCAAAAAATTCGAGAAATTGATTGCAGCGCATAAATCTAAAAAACAAAAGCGGTCCAGCCATTTAACCCTTTAATGCATAATTTTTTGTTTTGAATTAATAAAATCGCATATTATAAGATATTTAGGTACTAATCAATATATTTTCAAAAATATACTATGTATACTTTTGGTAACAATATGCATTTAAGGGTTGAGAGGAGTTCAGTGACATACATGCGTACAGAACAATTACATTATATCCCTTTAAATATACTTACTTTTTCTTAGGATAATAAACAAATAATAATAAATAATTTCAAAGTGAAATTGCATGCTTTCTTTTGTTTATGTATCTTATTTCATTCCATCTTCTCAAAAGCCTTAAATAAAGGTCAAGAGGGTGAAAGAGAATTTTTTGGGAACAGGGATCTAAGATTAAATGTTGCGTATAATTTAACGACCGATGCGAGAAAAACATTCCATTTTTATCAAGATGTTAAAAATATACGAAATTTTCTCTTCAGAATTAAAGTAAAACGCTTAGGTTACAACGTTTTTTTACGAAATACTTGAATCGTTCAGTAAGTTATTTTAATTATCTATTAAAAAAAAGGTAAAAACTCTTAAATTATTTAATAGGTCTACAGTATCAAAAATATTTTAACTATGTGGGCGTTTTTATTTATTTATTTAATTATTTTTTTAAAGGATCTATAGATCAAATTTCTTGTTCACTGAGCTTTGAAAACTTTACATAATGAATAAATTAGTAAATTTCAATTTTACTTATTGTTATTATTACTTGAAGAGCGATCGAAAATACCCGTGTTCAGACCTCATTATATTCTGACCGGTACCAATGTAACTATGTTACATTATGTAATATTATTAATGAATAATAGTAATTTTAAAGTTATTAAATATAGGTAGTTTGTAAGTAGATTTAAGTATTAGTTATTTTTTTTTTTTAGTTTAAGTATTTATTTATTTAACTTATTTAAGTATTTAACTATTAATTTTTTATGTTGTCAATGTTTAAGGCGTTTAAGGTATGATGGGTCCTGTCGGGTTAAAAGTCCCTAATTAAAATTGAAATAATAAAAAAAAATATTAGTAATTATGCCTACTACCGCTAGACCACTTTTTAAATAATTCATATCAGATAATGCCTAGAATACCTAAACAAGGGACACTCCCGAAGGTATGTAAGAACGTGAAGAGTCTCCTGGCATTTCTGGGAGATATTGGGTGACTGAAGTGATGCGGTTCCACCACCTCATCGTACGCAGCAGTGTCCATAGCTGCTCAATTGCGGAAAAGAAACCCGCGAGTAATCTACAATCTACCTTTTTTATTGTAGCTCGGCATATAACAACACTCCATCTGATGTGAAGTGAAATTTCTACAGGAAGCAGTCGCCTCCGCTATGCCGGCCTGAGGAGACGAATGGCTGGGCTAATAACCATCATTAGTCTGCCTACTACTATTTAACAGTGTCTATGGGGTCTGAGCGACTAAAGTACATATAACATAGTTACATTGGTACCGGTCAATATTAAACAAGGCTCTCATCGTTCGTGAGTTCACGCATTTTACCGCAGACCACGGCCGCTCTATTACACACACCACCTAAAACAAATATTATGTTGTTCAGAATCCTCGCTATAATTTTTCCTTGAAAGTTGTCTTTATTGGAATTCTAATGAAACTATTTGCGTCGTGGGCCTTTCGAACGAATATTTTCGTAGCCAGAGGTCGTATCATACTTATAACTTTTTATGTAAACAAAGATAATAACTTTCTAAATTAAAAATGTGTTTACTTTTATTTTTTCTTCCATCTTTTTCCACAATTATTTTGTAACAATAACAAGAGCTCTAATAAAAATTTACTTACATATAAATAATTAATTCAGCATCTTTCATTGCTACTAGTGAAAGCCCGACGTTTATTTATAATATTATATAATTTTACACAAATAACCGAAGCAAATACATACTTTTTCAGTAATTTGGTACGGTACTGGTACAGTACTAATATTCTTGAGTCAGCTAGGCTAGTCGTGTTTCGAGATCAGATTGAAAGTAGCGTAGCACGAGATGACTGTGCTCTTAATGTTAGGAGCACATTAATCATAGCCGGCATAGTGGATATAGGTGCTACCTGACATTTATCTGTAGTAATAATTGTTATCGCACATGTAACAATGGAGTGTGGTCAAATGCCGAGCTACGATTTAAAAGAATCGAACTCGGGACCTCAGCGTTAAGGACTGGCTCCCTAACCACTGTGCCACAATAAATTACGTCTAAAATACTAACATTAACATAAATAAATTCGAATTATACTTAAATATAATTAGGTAGGTATATCTAATTGAGTAAAAGTGTTAACATGAATATAAAGTAGATAATAATAAATTTTGTGAAAGGTGAAACATGTTTCCTAATATTGCTGTATATTAAATTGAACACCTTTGTCTTTTGTTTTGCACAATATCTTCACGGTGAACCAAACATGAATATAACATTAATTTAGAATTTACAAATAACAGTCTCAGTAAATTGTTTGAACGTTATATCTATCCGTATTTCTCGACATCTCTTGTGATGCTACAGTTGAAGATGTTCATCTATTAGGTAGATATAATACTCGAGAGCACTGAGATTATAATACAGGGTGTCAAAAGATATAGTAATCACGTGTCACTCTACCAATATTAAAATGTTATTGCAAGATATTTTTTATTAGTTGTTTTTAAATATTTTCCTGTATAATCAAGTCTGTTTTTGATATTTCGATGATATTTTGTTTTTTATTTTTAACAAATAATAATACCAATCAGTTACGTAGTTGATATTAGACTACTATTGTACTAAAAATTATAATTAAAAAAAAACTTTTATCGCTTCTGTATGATGTTTGCAAAAAGAAAGATAAATACCTTAAGTGTAGACCCTTTTTTTTCTTTTTTAGTTATTTATGTATGATATACAATTATAACGATATTATTTATCTGCGAAACGTAATACCGCTTATTGTATATTTGGGGAGATATTTAGTACGTAAAGCTTTTATTGTGATAAAACAAAAGAACGTGATTCTTTTTAAATTGACGCATGACATTTAAAATGAGATTGCTACATAAATAATAAGAAATGTAGACAAGCTTTATCGTAATTTCAAATTATACCTAATCAACCAATAACAGATTATTATATGTTATTCTAGTTGGAATAATTGATAATCTCTTAGTAATTAACTAGTAACGATAAATTCAAATCAACCCATAATAAATCTCACTACCTTGATTCGGAACAGACTCTTGAATAGTAAAAGCTAAGAGGTGCGAAAAATTGTTTTCTCACTTTTTCTCCCAGAGGAAATATATCATAGGCCCCCCACAAAAATAAGACAAGTCGGCCAATAAATCTTTGTTAAGCTTTGATAAGTGAGCCCTTGCCGCCCTCGCCCCGCAGGTCTCATACCATGTCCGCGATAACTTACCCTCTAACATCTTGACAAATTCACACCATTTGAAACACTTTACCACTGCATCTAAAGATCACCAACTAGTCTTAATACGGACGAAAAGCCGCAATCACCACCTTATTTTAAATTAAAGTTTACATCGGCAATGTGCTTACCTGCCAAAAATCTTTGACTGCGGTAGGTTAGATATTATTTTAGAACATTACATAATGCTTAGTCAAATTATAGATTTCTCTCCTAATGCTTAGTTAATACTGGTAATATTATATTTATATATATATACAGCATAGGTGAGAACATTTTAATTTTTTATTGACGTCAAAATATTTTGTTATCTCTTGTAAGAAGGCTTCTGAAGATATGTTTATTCAAGAACCGCGAAGTTGCGTAGAGTCCCTTAAGTGTCGTTGAAATCCTTAGAAATGAAAAGTTAGTGTATAACATGCGTCTGTATAATGTGTTTTAATAATACTTGTCGGCTTCTTTATTATAGTTACTTTCTTAACCAATTTATTTTTGTCTTCTTACATAAAAAAAAAACAAGGCCAAGGTAATTTATCAGTCATAAGTCATTTATCAGTTATATACGACTAATAAACGTTACAAGAAATTTTAAGAAGTATGTGGGAACAACATACTACGTCTCAATTTTATATACATTAATAACTAATTAAAATAAAATTATATACAAAGCTTTTAATAAATTTTGACATATTCGAGTCAAAACTGGGGTAGGGTTATTGTTATAATATTAAATTCTAAGGAAAATTAAACATACCTACGCACAAATTAAACAGGCCTGTGTGCTGTGATTTTTTTACTGTTAAATTTTCCTCATAATTTAATAATTAAATATACTGTTGTTAAATTAAAAATAAGTAACTTTAGTCGGACAAAATTTAGTATAAAAATGTAAACAAAATCTCCTCGTTGTACCCACCAAACCTCCTTAACCGTAGCTACATTGTGATTCTCGAAATACATTTTAAAAATTCAAGCAATTCTGTTGAAACTGCAGACAGACTTAGATCTTATTTGAATATTCTCAGTTCGTAGCATGATAATAAGTCTTCAGGAAATTCTTTGCTGTTAACTTAATTTTTAATGTTAAAATTACGTAAAACAGTCGTAATATTTTCGTGGTGTATTTAATAAACGGAACCAGAATAAAATACTTATTACCTAATTTTACTTTTTTATTTTACCACGGCATGTGACAACACTCCGACTCCGCTAGAGTGCGGTCCATGAATGGAAACAACTGCTACTACAGAGAAACCTGTGCGGGCAGCAGTCGCCTCCACTATGCCGGCTTGTGGAGACGAGCATGTACCATCTAGATTGACAGTGCACACTCCTATCGTTATACCTGGCTGCTTTCAAACTATTCCCGAAACGCGACAAGGTCACTTCACGAGTGTTACATTCGAAAGTGGTGGTAGTACCCCAGGACGGCAGGACTGGATAAATAATTATCATCAGTCTGCCTGCCACTCTTTAATAGTGCCTACAGGCACTGAGCGACCAAAGTATCTATAACAAAGTTACATTGGTACCGTTCTGAATTAGCGAGGTTCGAACAGGGGTCTCATCGATCGTGAGTTCACGCGCCTTATCGCTAGACCACGGCTGCGCTTTATTACTTCATATTAGAATAAGGATGTATGATTAATAAAGACGGTGTTAGAAGCTTTTTTTTTAATTAGATTTTATTTTCATATATTGGTATTGAGCTATTTATAAAAATAGTTTCTTATAATGTGGGCACTGTGATGAAAGAGCTTATAAACTTCTCAAGGACATTTGGAGGTAAGAATCAAACTTCAAAATTATAGTTAATATAAATGAAAGACCTTCAAAGTTATTTATAACATAGCCACTGATTAAAATTTACAAAACTAATAAAATATTTAATTAAGTTGACAAAAATAACAAATAAAAATAGAATAATATTAAAAGTAAGACGTAACGTGACTTTTAATCGGATCTTCTCGTTGGGTTTCTTGTTTGTTGTAACAAAACTTATGTTTTGTTTTGTAAGAAGTTTTTTTTTCTTTCCTATACAAAAAAAATACAGAAAAGTATAACAATTTGAATAAACTTGGGGATTATTCTACGCATAGTTTAAAATGTTCATTTTATAATAAATTAAAAATAAACCTACCATAATATAATTACTACCGTTTACCATTTAAATAATAAAACATAATATTCTATTTCTCTACGCACATTTCCAAATTAACTGAACTAAATAATTTCCCGTTTATTTTGATTAATTTTAATCCGAAAAGTCTCGAAATCTTTGCGGTCATCGAGTTCGCGCTGAGTTTGAGGTGTCGTACGTCACCATTTGTTATGTTCCTTCATAAGCACACGGTAACGTTCAACAAGCTGTGATATGCCTGATTTTGTTGCTCCTTCACTTTTGTTATGTCTTTAGCAACCCCCTTTTTAGAGGTTCTTGTAACAAAACTACCCTAAACTATTTAAATTTGATATGAGTCGATCTTTTCATTCGGTTCAAAAATTGATCGAGCAAAACATAAGAAAATACATTATTATATTTTTCAAGCTAAACTGAAATATTACATATAAAAACACAAATGTAAGCTGCTTACTTTGGCATCCAACCTGATACACGGTACAATTTACAACACTAATAATAATCTCAAACAACAGAAAAACCTAGATAAAAACTTGCTCACATACTTACATGGAAGAAAATCTAACATTAGTTTAATTACATGCTCTGTCAACCTGGATCCTTAGCCGACATAGCGACACTTGGATTATTGTATTGCCAAGCTACTATAAAAAAAAAATATTTTTGTCTAAAAAGTAATACATAATTAAAAAGAAAAGCTGATGTGGGAATCAAAGTCATGTATATTGCGCTAAGCTACACAGCCGTTGGCGCTTCACCGCACACCCCGTGTTTTACCTTTCCATCGGCAGCCCTTCCCTGTGCGCGTTGTATTTTTTTCAATTCAATTTTCATCATTTATAACTAAAAATTCTACCTGAATACGTAGAAAATTATCTCTATCCTATTATCTCTACGGTTTATAGAATTTATTTCGCTTCTCTTCTGTCGAGCATTCAAGCATTGTTTTTGTTTTGTTTATTTCATTGTTTGTTGTTATGTAAATAAATTTAATATTTTAAAGATAAAATCTTTACGGTACCACTATCATTATTATCGAACGAGTCCACTGTTAATTAGAGCATAGCTGGAAGCCACTTCAATACGTACGTTCAGCTTCTCGGACCAATTTGTCTGCAATTTGTGGTGGCTTACATTGAGACCGATTGCTTTATTATTTCTACGGTTTTCTGTTATTAAAATAAAGTAACATAAAATATAATTTTAAAATGATGTGCAATATGTATGTTTATTCTTTGTCGTATCATTTATAAAGTATTAAAGTAGCTAGTGAATGACGAGAGAAGTGTGCCCTGTCAACTCGAGCGCTGCACCTCTATGATGAATGAAAAACAATAGTCGTCTCTAGTTATAGACTACTGTTTATACAACAGGCGTAAAGTAAATATATAATGTTATACTTTGTATTATTAAAACATATATTTTTAATTACAAGATATTTTAAAAGTAAAAATAACAGTTAATTTTCATATAAAAACGTACTAATTTAAAAGAGCTCATTAACACTTTTTTATTCGCGTAATCAGTGAAAATGGCCGAAGGAAGCAACTTCCAGCTTCCACGTTCTCGTTATGAATAAATCGCAGAAGCTTGACGCAATCTGACGAGGCCACTCTTGCCAGCGGGCCATTTAGGATTTTCGTGGCTACAATAGAAATTGATGTGACATTCTCTCTTGTGTATGTAATGTAGTTTTAGACATTTTTGCTTGGAACAAGTTTGTAGAAGAGACCACTCCGGAAATTAGCTTCCCCGTAATAGCATTTCTTGTTTATTGTATTAATATATCATTTTAATTAATATTATTTTCTGAACTCGGTTTGTTGAGAAATGAGCAGTCAGTTCTTTTACAAAGAATAATTATACTAAATTAAAACAAAGCATCTACGCAACGTTTATTAGGTATAAAGTTATGTATAGTGTAAAATAAAACGACAAAACAGATATCAATCCTTTTAAACACGTGTTGCACTACCAATATTAAAACATTATTGTAAGATATTATTTATTACTAGCTTTTTTAAGATTTTCAAGTAAAAATCAAGCTACGTTTGAACGTCTATTAGCCGTGAGTTAAACGATCTCCCGCGTGCGACAATGCGCCAGCAATATTTGCATTCACATTGCTTGTTTTTGATATGTTGATTTTTTTTTAACAAATATGATACCATCATTATTTTACAGTTATGTAAAGATCAGTAAATGTAAAGAAAAAATTATTATGTTCTCAAAAATAAATACTTGAACCGCATCAGTATAATGTATACAACTTCTAGTTCGCAAGAGAGCTTGTAGTCTTTTTACACTCTGTTCTTGGTGATTTAATTATTATGTGACATTAATTAGTACTACAAGCTTTTCGTAAAGCAGGCAAAGTAGAAAATTCATTTTGTAGGTGTACGGTTCTCCGTTAACATTTATAAACTTTAACTATAAGGGTCGTTTGCACCAAAAGGCCGGTTAAAGTAACTTTAACTATTACTTTTACGTTTACTTTAACCGTTACGTTTACATTATGGTGTACATTTACTCCACACTAGTTGCACCATCGTCGCGCCTGTCATTTTAGACGGTTACTTTAACCTTAACCGTAACCAGCGAATCTTGGCTTGGTTAAAGCAATCGTCAAACCAATGTTGCTAACGTCAAATGTATTAAAAGAAGCCAAATTTGTTTTTATTATTTTTCGAGCCATAATTTTAACGATAATAATATGAATTTACACGATATTGCAACGCGTGTGGAGTAAAATGTAAACGTTTAACGTTTACGTTTGTTTTAACGTAAACTTAAAGTTCTTTATCTAGTTTCAAAAGAAAGTATAAAATTTTTCTTATAACCTATAATTTATTAAAAATATATTTTAAAAGGCTTTTTTGGTACATATCCATAATTAATTTTCTATTAGCATAAATTAATAATGAAACATAATTATTACCAAGACGAGTTCAAGGATAATACTCTTTAAAAATATTTGAATATTAATTTTTTTGGTGCCTGTTGTGTAGAGGACATTATATAAGGTGGGTAGATACTTGGATCCAATTGGAATAATAGGAATAATAAAAAACATCTCGGCAATGCCGGCTCGAGAACAATGCTCACCATATTTTTAGTTTATTGCGTATCTGTGGTATCAATTATTGGTTTTTAGATGTATATATTTATAAAAAAATTATGTTTAATATAAAGCTGTACGATGCGCTAATAAAATTATAAAATAAATCTGACAGGGCACTCTTTCTCGATTTACCTGGCTACTTCCAAGCTGATCCCGAAATGCACATAAGTCACTTCGCGACTTATCACAGATTGAAGTAATAACCATCATCGGATGCCTACCTTTTTACCTCTTAAAGTAAATTTAGTTAAAATATGTTCGCGAATAACCTTAGAAAATACTTCAGATAGCAAATTTATTATTATTTGATTTGAATTAGATTTAGTTAGGTTAAATTGAAATCCATCAGTCTGAGAGACTTTCTATTGTAGCCAATTGTCTTATCATACGCAATTTTCTTAAGTGCTTCGATTCTCCTAGATTTTTCTTTGGCTCCTTTTATATTGTTCGCTGCACATTACAGAGCAATCTATTTCTAGCATTTACGTAATTACATAGTTCATGTGTGCCATTTTATTAATGGTAATTTGTGTTTAATGGTGCATAAATAAATTTAAATGGGGTGGATTTTCTGAATGTCAAATAATGAGGACCAATTTTATCAGTTATAATATTAGTATAGATTATATATAGTGTGTACGGTGGCAACTCGTAATTTTTTTTTATGTCTATATAAAAATTAATTTTTTATTATAAGGATTTATATTAAGGGACATATTTACAATCCTGAATGAGAGTCCGCCGCGCAGAACGCCGAAAGATATCGGATAATGAATGGGTTTTCAGGCCTATATGGACTCGGCTTAGTACCTATGCCTTTCCGGGTTTAGTAACACCACTTTAGAATGCAATACACGTGAAGTGACCGTGTTACGTTTCAGGATCATTTTTAAAGCAACCAGGTATAACGAGAGCAGTGAGCACTGTTACTATGGATAGTGTACATCTGTCTCCTCGAGCAGGCATAGCGGAGACGACTACTGCCTGTAGAAATTTATTTGTAGTAGCAGTTGTTTCTGTTCATGGACTGTATTCTAGCTTAACATCAGGCGAATTGTTGTCATATTTGAGATTTCTCTTTTTTAGGTAGAGAGGTAGATTCTTGATTAAATATGGTTCAAAGTTTCTGGATATATAAATTTAAAAAATATATCTCCACTAAAGTTAAACAGACATTTTCCTTTAACAAAATTTGTGATTCATGTTGTGAATGGGCAATACGTGGCTACAAAACCATTTTATTAAGGTTCTTTCACCAGTGAATTTAGTATGGGTAAAAATAAGCAATAGGATATTGGTGTATTTCACCTAGATCTCTGTATCCGTGATCTTTTTGCAAAGGTAGCCAGCCTCATATGTTGCCTATTCTCACTCAGTACGTGACTTAAATAAATTTTATTCTTATAATGTTAAAATCTATTTGTGTACCTAGATACCTAGTTTGTGTATACCTAGTTGTTATTAAAAAAAAATAAAAAAATACGAATAAAAAATATGTTAACATTACAACTTACTTGAATAATTTTCATTTTTTATAGTAAATCATTTATGGTTTTACCTACATCACAACTAGGGGACTACTTTATGGGGTCGTGAAATATTGGTAAATATCAATATAAATAAATTTATTAAAAAAAAAAGAATTGTAAAAAAACACAATCAATGTCACAAAACAATGTCTAATTACATAAAAAACAGATATCACCAATTTTAAGCATTTAATATAATAATAACCTCAAATATTGCACCAGAAAAAGTCTAATTACTCAATAATCCGGGTGAAAAAATTAAAGCTGATGGTGAATGATAAAGAATGTTGATTTATTTTTCTAAAAAATGAACTTAAAATCATCCACAAACTCAAAAAAAACAATTTGGGCCCAATTTTCTTCCGGATATTATCTTTTCACCTTTTAAACTATCTTAAATAATATATAGAAATTCAAAGACTTAAAAGCCTTCTCTGAAATAGTTTATTTGTTAGATGTTTCTTTTTTAAATATTAAAATATACGTAATATATTAAATACTTCTCCAGATTCGCAACCAAATATTTTTGTTTTAATATTAGGTGCTGAAGTAAATTGCTTTTCTCTTCTTTGCTTCATCTTAAAAAAAATCACATTTACACTTCGAGAGTTACTTGTTTTATATATAAAAAAAATACGTTTCGTAACCAGCAAATGAATAAATAATGAAAAAGTTATACGATAAAACTGTGGAAGGGATTAAAGAAAAAAATCTGAACACAATCTAACTTTTAATGACGGTGTTAGAAGAAGATGCTTATTTTATTTAAAATTACTTCTAAGGAATTTTTATAATAAGCTATAGAAGATATTTCGACACCTTCAAGATTGTATATACGCTTTTTTATAGTAGACCGCCACAGAAAAATGTCTGCAAGCAGCAGCCCCCTCCGCTACGAATGTACACCATACATTGACATAGCACACTCCTTTCGTTATACCCGGTTACTTACTTCACAGGTGTTACATCTGTAAGTGGTGGTACTTCACCGAGCCCAGCCCCGCCTAGTGATTGGTATAACTGGGCACTGCTGGCTCAACAAACACTTTTTCACTATTGATAGTGCAGAAGCTGCGTGAGGACTGAAGAAAGCAGCAGAGAGCAGTCACGGATGTGGTCTCGGACTACAGTAGCGTGGACGAGCCACGTTAAAGGTTCTTCGGCACGGCGAGGACTCTCCCGGAGGTGTGCAGGAACGTGAGAAGTCTCTTGGCCTTCCTGGGATCAGGTGGCTGCGGTGACGCGGACCACCTCACGCACAATGAGCGGTCAAAGCTGCTCAAGTGCGGAAAAGGCGGCCGCATGGTATTTACAATCTACAAAGTCCCCCCCGCACGTACGACAGTACAGTTACCAGTGTATATTAGGGTCTATAAAGTATGTTACTTATTGTAAATTACTATATTTTTAGAAAGCTTTTGCATTCACGTGATTATTTATTTCAGTGAGAATGAAGTGTTCGTCAAATCAAAATGTTTTAAGTCTTAAAGTGCTTTTGTATGTTTGTTACCGCAATGTGGTTAACAATGTTTCTCTTTACAGGTGTTGCTTTGAGTTTCAGGAAATCCTTTTAAGTGTTCGAGAAGATTCGACGTAAGAGATTAAAGGTTTAATATTACTGTGAATCTCTCTTCCACGGATTGACCTTGGCGCGTTTCGGGATCAGTTTGGATGTAGTCAGGTATAACGAGAGGAATGTCACGATCAATCTGGATGGTGCTCATACGTTTACCATAAGCCGGCATAGCGGAAGCGACTGCTGCCTGTAGAAATTTATCTGTACTAACAGTTGAAACCGTTCATGGACCACACTCTAGCTTAACATCGCATTTAATTTGTCCCTCGCGAACACTTGAGCTCTAGCCGCTTGAGTTATTATTATTAAACTTCTGAAACCAATGCATAAGCAGAGAAACCAGACGGACCTTTTACAATTGTTAAGTGTAAAATTAACGTGACACGACGAAATAAAAATGGATATTCGCACACGTAGTCAACGTTTCTAGATTGCCAGATACTCGTAATATAATTATTTTTATATGTATATTACGTAAGAAAACCTTTTTCAGATTATTCCTGTATTCTATTAAATTACCTACACGTCTTAAAGATTTACGAATAGCTAAGTGAAATAGTAGATACTTTTACTTTAATGACCTTATCAAAGGGAAAATCTTACGGATTATCCTTCTCTACAAACCCGTTTTGACGTGGTTTTATTTTGATGACATATTATGTTGTAATCCAAGATTACACATTTTTACAGTACAGAATTAATTAATTTGGTATATTGGCAAGGCACATTATTGGTAAAGCGTTCCTTTCTATGGTCGCATAAAGGTCAAATCGGTATCAATCTGGATGGTACTAATCGTCTCCTCAAGCCGGCATAGTAGAGGCGACTGCTGGCTGTACAGGTTTCTCTGTAGTAGCAGTTGTTTACATTGTTGGACCGCACTCTAGTTTTACATCAGGCGGAGTGTTGTCACATGCCGAGCTACAATAAAAGTTGAAGATGACTGTTCAGGATGTACACATTCATTAATGGATTTTACTTAACGAGCACACCGTGATATGGGCGCGCGACCGCATCAGTTCAACCGCATCGACTCACCGCATTGGGCTGTTTACATTAAATCGGTCACAGAATACGGCGACCATATTTGGTTCAAATTCCTGTGACGCGAGCTTTTCGAGCATGATTCTACGTATCGCGGCAAATTTAGTTGTTTTTATGCTTAATAGGCAAGCGTTTGACCACACCCTGCCTGGTGTTAAGCAGTGGTGCGGTCTAAGGTAGAACACGCTTGTCTATGAGCTACCTATTCACCTTCAATTTGAAGAGACCCATGTTGTGCGTGTCGGGAAACACAGACACCGGGAGGGAGCTCCACAGTTTCGCAATACGTTAGTCACCGAAAACTGCATCCAAATACGGCTCGGCCAAACTCTTTTACACTAGTCGATGACCAAATACGGTCTACAACTAAATCGATCTAAACGACCTCATATAAACGCGTCTTAAAGTGTCAAATTATTATTATTTTATTTTGACAGTAGAGCGGCCGTGGTCTAGCGGTAAGACGCGTGGACTCACGATCGCTGAGACCCGTGTTCAAACCTCCCTAATTCTGACGGATACCAATGTAACTTCCTACATGTACTTTGGTCGCTCAGTGCCTATAGGCACTATTAAAGAATGGTGGGCAGACTAATGACGGTTGTTTACCGATTTGGGAGCAGTCTGAAAGTAGCCAGGTATCACGAAAGGAGTGTGCATGCACTGTCAATCTAGATGGTGCATACTCTTCTCCTTAGGCCGGCATAGTGGAGGCGATTGCTTCCCGTAGAGATTTCTGTGTAGTAGCATTGCCAATAAATAAATAAAAAAATAATTAAGGTTATTATAATTATTGATATATTTCTCATTTTTCCTGTTAGACATTATAAAACATATTACTACAACTATGTAGAGATTATGTGGAACAAATTATCATATATTTCATTAGCAGATGTTACAATTAATTTATGATGGTTCTATTTCCCATAAAAAGAAAATTGTCCCCTTTGAAAGGGGGATTAAAGCTTGAATGCAAGTTAACATAACAAACTATTCCAAATAAATAAATTTATATTCATTTCAAAACTCATATCACGATGTTGTAGCCACATTTGTAAATGGGTGGTTCTAGTAGTATAACAGTTTGTTACGTGATTTTCATGCCAAATATACTCTAAGTTCATACAACATTCTACAGCAGTCCGATTTTCAGTTGACTTCACAGAGTAAATCTACTGGCACATAATTTGTGTGACTTCGTTCGTATGTAGTGTTGTTTCCGAGTGGCGTGTGTTAATTTGTTGGCTACTCCAACCTTAGTCTTTGAGAAGTTTGCTACTTGCATGTCCTCCGATAAAGCCGTTTCATTGTTACAAGCGTTATCTTAACTTTAAACAATTCCGGGTATTTAGGAATCTATTAAGTATGCGATTTGGACTATGTTCTAGAAGGTTGTATTGCTATACGAGTAGATACAATAAATACCTAGAGTTAGTGACATATTTGTAATAAAACTGGTTGGATACTTAGAATTGTTGCAAGTCGATGAATAGACACACAATGATAATTAAAATTAATTAGTTTTATTTAGTTTATACTAGAAAAAAAAATTATTGTAGCTCGGCATGTGACAACACTGATGATGGTTATTTGTCCAGTCTGCCGTCCTGGGGTATTACCACCACTTTCGAATGTAACACCCGTGAAGTGACCTTGTCGCGTTTCGGGAATAGTTTGAAAGTAGCCAAGTATAACTAGAGGAGTGTGCACTGTCAATCTAGATGGTACATGCTCGTCACCTCAAGCCGGCATAGTGGAGGCGACTGCTATCCGTAGAGATTTTTCTCTAGTAGCAGTTGTTTCCATTCATGGACCGCACTATAGTTTACATCAGGCGGAGTGTTGTCACATGCCGAGCTACAATAATATTATTTCGAAAGTTTTGTAAATTCGAAATAATTTCGCAATTATTAGATAATTCATTTGTTTGGCTTTAATTAAATTCGTCCGCTGCGCTGTAATCAAAGCACATTATGAGATTGTATAATTGTATTACTCTAGAGTATTTTGTGTCTCGTCTTAACCAGCATTAATTCCTTTTGTTTTCCTTTTCACGGCACAATTCGTATTAAGGGAAATACTAAATCATCCCTTCGTGATGTGTACTGTACTGCTCTTCCTCCTAAATTATGCGTTTCATTTGGGATATATGTACCATTTCAAGCGTGTTCTCTGTTATTTTTAGAAATAACTCGGTTATTATTAAATTGTTTTGAAAATTTAACAGAATATAAATTAATTGTGATGGAAAAAAACTTAAGTTAATGTTTATTTATTTTTAGCATATAAAATGCTAGATTTATTTTGTTATTAAATTATGATGAAAATTAAATAGTAAAAAAATCAACATGTACACAACAGTCTGAGCTGAGTTTCGGGAATAGTTTGAAAGTAGCCAGGTATAAGAGAGGAGTGTGCACTGTCAACCTAGATAGTACATGCTCGTCTCCTCAAGCCGGCATAGTGGAGGCGACTGCAGCCCGTAGAGATTTCTCTGTGGTAGCAGTTGTTTCCATTCATGGACCGCACTCTAGCTTTACATTAGGCGGAGTGTTGTCACATGTCGAGCTACAATAAAAAAAAAAAGGTAAGATCAAACCCACGTCTTCCACTATGCGCGCAGATGTTCTGCTCACTAAACTACAAAGCCATTTTCCTATTCAGTTTTCACAATAATCATAATTTAATAACAAATCTAGCATTTGTTAATAAAACGAAATACGTGACTACAAAAACAATGGCAACTAATGATTTATTTAAAAGATTAATTCTGAAATTAGAACCAATAAACGCACGGTCATAACTCACCTTTGGTACGGTCAGGTGTCCGGAACTGGCCCCTGTCTAACACCATGATTTGTTACCGCAACATTGGTCGATTTACTATCTAACTCAAATACTTATTGGATTCTTACGACTTTCTATTGTAATAAAAGCTAATATTTGAATAACATTCAGTTAGATATCCAGTGAATTTTAGTAGAGTGGCCATCTGGACCCATTCTTGGTATATGGGCCTAGTTAACAGTTAAAAATATAATACAATAATAATATCTTGGTGTCATGTGGGCCCATGTCATTATTTTATTGTTGTCAACTGGCCCTGGTATAGATCTCAAATCGACATGTGGGTCCCTTGGGTCGAGATGACTTCTATTTCAATAAAGAAACAATGCCCATTTTGGGTCCACTTGATATCAAATAATTTGTTAACATAAGAAGATTCTAAAATAATATGTTATTTTTTATTAATTTATTTCAATTATGTCAACACATTGCATCGTTTAAAATATATTAGACAATGTTTAATTACATAAAAAACATATATCGTTAATTATAATTATAGCATTTAACATAATAATAACCTCAAATATTGCATCACTCAATAACTCGGGTGAAAAAATTCGTAACTAGGAATATAGATTTATTTTTCTACAAAATGGACTAAAAATCATCGACAAACTCGAAAAAAAATTGTGGGCCCATTTTTCTTAGACGAATTCCTTTTCCCAAATTCCTTTAAATAATTTTACTAAAAAAATTATTTGTTTTGTTTGTTAGTTACTTATTTTAATAGTATATAAAGTGTTTTATAGGCTATCTCGTTTAAGTAGCAGATTTACATCCCTGTTATTCCCTAAAGAAAATCAGGCCGTTATATTAAGTTAGCTATATCATTCGTTTCTTTTCAAAGTTTGATTTAGGTAGGCAGAACAAGGACAACACAAACATGACAAGATCCGAAAAAAAGTTTAGTTTTTAAATCACAAAAATTTCTTTTTTGTTCTTGATTGATTTCGAGTGAAAATAAAAAAAATACCACCACCTGCAAGTCAACAGACTTAAAAGTTATAGGCAGACTGACCACCATTTTTAAGTAACGTAACGTAAAGTCACCTAGTCACGTTTCGAGCTCAGCTTGAAAGTAGCCGATGAAAGTGCCAGTATAGCGGAGGCGACTCTTGTATGCAGACATTCTCTGCACCAAACTTTAGCTCTACAATTTTATTACACCATATACTTTATTTGCCTGTTTAATATTTAATTCCATATAGATATATACTACAGGAGCAAACCTCATACATCGGACATGAAAAAAGCGTAAGCGGCTTCAAACGACTTGACAATGTTGTCGACAGTCAAATACTAACTGACAGAAAACCAAAAGTGACTGCGGATCATCTTTTCTCTCCCGTCACATTGGGAGCGTTATTGCATATCTAGTTGTATACATCAATGCTTAATTCTAAACTTCGAGGAGCCTGTCTACTAACTTTTATCTGATTTAGTTCATTCTCGAAAACAGACAAATTAAGCCTTGTCGTTAGGGTTGCCAGATGTCCGATTTATGACCGGACAGTACGGTTTTTTGTATGTCTATCCGGTCTGAAAATTCGTAATAAACCGGAAAATATTATGTTATTTTTTAACTTATTGAGTTGAAAACTTTTCGTTTTTTTTTTCTTTGCACATCTGGCAACCCTATTTTTCGTTGATATAACATTTATTAGAAAGTTGTAAGATTATTTATTAACACAGTAGATTGAATCTAATGTTCGTACGAGTATTAATTGAATTTAACACTTGAAGTTCATTCCCTATTCAGCGATACATTACACGAAGTTTACAATCCATCAATTTGATGTCAATAGTGTATCTGAACCATACTCCAGGAGTTTCTGAGTGACGAATGATGTAAACACACTGGGATTATCAACTAAACTAACTAAATTTTATGTGAAAATCATTAATTTTGTCACTTCGTCATTTTGGTACGTAGTTAGCAGCCAATACATGTCATGTTAATTTTGCAATTAATAATGCTAACATATCAATAACATTTGAATAACAAGTATAGTATTAAATTATTATGTTTATTTATTTTAAAAAATATCAAAACATGCGTGTTGTTATTATATTTCAGCAAATATAAACCAGCGACTGGAGTTAACAAGTTGTTATTTGATTCGATTTGATTTGATTAGTATAATATTATTTTAAATTTGTTTACGTATAAAGCTATATATACATGTCACATGGAAATATTGAAAACGCAGTAGTAAAACGTAAACGTAAATATGCATAAATCTTACTAGACTCGCTTAATGTTATCATTATTGCTTAAATATAATGGTTTAGGTTATAATTAAAAACGTAACGAAAATTTTAATAGAATCTATGTAAAATAAAACTATTGAATAATATGAAAGGAAATAAACGTACAGAAACAATATTCTTAGTTCTAACCGCGCACGTTCGTTGCTCCTTTCATCTAGATTAAGCCATTGTCGTTGTTTTACCACCTGGAAAATTGCACTTAGGATGTTATTAAGAAAATGCTCCTCCAGCGTATACTGGAACCTTGTTTTGAGCATTTAAACTTGAATATACTTAGAATTACTTCTTGTTACTTTAAATTTTCAAACTATTTAATTATTGTACAGATTGTCTTTTGTAAATATTATTTTATATTATTATTATATTCATTCCTTTACAAATATTCAGAGTCCCAAAGCGATCCCAATGTCCCTCTATAGCACACCTTTCAGCTCTCTGTGGGTCCGAGCGTGATGAATGGCGAGCTACATCGCCGCTGTTTTTTATGCTGGCTATTAAAGTGGTATGTAAGAGTGGAGTCGCTGGGAGGAGTTTCTGCCTATCCCCGTGGGAACAGGGTGTGAGATAAGTAGTAGTAGTGGTAAATGATATCTTCACTATCCATAACTTTTTTAATACTTTTTTTACCAATTCAATTCCGAAGTGGAAAAGATTTTTTATCTTTAATTCTTATCGTAATTTAACAATGTCTACACTAAGATCTAGTAAAGTCTAGTAAATCATGAGAACCTAACTAAGATTGGCGTAATTATCGGCCAAAATTTTATTTTTATACGATTTACAGTTCATTATTAGATGCAAAAAAATATTTTAAAATTATTATAAAAATTAAACAAGAATACAAAACAGTATGTAAGGAAGTGTACGCTTTTATCGAATTATTCTATTTGCTCAAAGGGTGCGCTTCCTCTAAATCACGAAATCAAATAAAGCGCGTTGGGCAAATACTGGAAACAAACAATGTTTCGAGATTCATCTCCTTAGAATATATCTTGTTTTATAAAGATATTTTTTCCTTTAACAAAATTTACAGATCGTGTCCCAGAATGTAAAATATGCATGTAAGGAAAAAAAATGTTTACATAACGTTTAAATATAATTTCGTTATCATATTCTGAGAACATTAAAAGAAGTCGGTAAAATAATATTTTGCTTTTTTTTTAATAAACAGTACAGCTCTTGCAGAAAAAAACATTAATTGTATTATACAAACAATTTGACTTAACAATTCCTTTAAATTAAATTCTGCATTTTACACAAGTCTTCAATTAATAATATCTGAGATTATGAAGCATAGAGACAATATGCACCATTAAGGGTGACAGTGCACACTCCTCTTGTTATACCGGGCTACTTCCAAAATGACTCTGAAACACAAAGCGGTTACTTCACGGGTGTTACACTTGAAAGTGGTGGTACTACCCCAGGACGCAGCCTGGGCTAATAACCATCATCAGTCTACCTACCAATTTCGTTTTTGTTTAACTTTATTTTAATGTCATATTTTTTAATAGTTTATTTTATATGTACGTTTTCATTCTATAGTAATTCCCTTTAGACTAAACTGTGATCGCTAACAAAAGAGATCATTGGTCTAAGCCCATACAATGATTAGATAATCCGGGAAAGCCAATAAGTTTCCGTAATAAAACAGACCATCCAGTAAGAAACGGTAGAGATTTTATAACTTTTTTTATGAGTCCCCAAGCGTCTTACTAAAATAAAATGTAAAGTAACTAAACAACCATGCACCTGCCTAATAAGATTTATGAGCAGTTAAATACAAATTTTTAAACAGTTATATTTTTCAATTATAAATTATATATTTTGTTAAAATATAGTGCTAGAGCGGCCGTGGTCTGGCGGTATGACGCGTGAACTCACGATCAATGAAATCCGTGTTCGAACGTCGCTAATTCTGACCGGTACCAATGTAACTTTATTATATGTACTTTGGTCACTCAGTGCCTATAGGCACTATTACAGAGTGGTGGCAGACTGATGATGGTTATTAGCCCAGTCTGCTGTCCTGGGGTAGTACCACCACTTTCGAATGTAACACCCGTGAAGTGACCTTGTCGCGTTTCGAGAATAGTTTACAACAAAATTATCTGTAGTAGCAGTTGTTTTTACATCAAGCTACAATGCCGTTAATAGTGTTACTTTCTTAAATTAACTTTTGCAAAACCCTAAGGTTGATTTTCCAAAAAGATTCAACTGAGTAGTAAAACTTGATGTTGATGCTTTTCAAAATAACTTCTCCCATATATGCATATTATGTAGCTCTAAATATATATTTTGTAGTAATTTGGCATGTGGTTCCAGGTTGATAAACACTCTCCTCTCACCGAACCGAAACGCACATAGATCATTTTACGTATTATGTTGCTGCCTGCAGACATTTTGTCTACAGTAGCAAATATCTTCGCTCATGTACGGTGTGCGTGAAGGTTCTGCATCACTGCAGCTACCTGATATCTCCCAGGAAGGCCAGGAGACTTGCTATGTTCCTGCACACCTCCTGCAAAATTAAATGAAATAAAATAAAGCAAAGAAAATAAAATAGAATTTGAAACATGTGAAGAAAACTGGCATAAACAACCCAGTTCGTCTAGTTATTCACTTCTGCCTACAACTTCACTACCTCCTTCCGTAAAGTTAGTCGAGTCGTTGCCCGAGGAATTTCCGCCTTTCCGTTGAGACAAACTTGGTCTCTGAGAATAATAAGACTAATTTCTTTTGACTTTGGTGAACTTATTGAAGTCATCATAAAGCGTTGTTTTAAATAAATCACCGCTAATGGGTTCTTTGTTTTAGAGTAATTTTACCGTCAAAATGGGAATTTAAGAGGTAGACTAGATTTTTTCGTCGCGGCGTAGTACAAGTAGAGGCGATTATTGCCTGCAGACGTTTCTGTATTAGCTGTATTAGCAGTTTCACCGCTTATGGACTGCAGTAGATGGTAGTGCGGTACTACAATATACATTTATTTATATGTTGAACAGAATCACAGCTATTAAATAAAAAAAAGTTATACTTGAAAAAGTGAGTAGACAAATAAAACAAAAAAAAAGCAAAATATAAAAAAAATATATAAATCATTAAACTATCATATCATAGTGTAGGCTGCTGTCTGCGGATTCCCCTCTCTGATAGCAGTCATCAGGCGGAGTGCGGTCATATGACGTGCTAAAAAAAAACTCGAATCAGCGTCTCCCGTCATCTACAAACCTCTCCTATCTATTGATCTATAAACATTTAGGTGTACATTTTCGACGTTTAAGTAAACAATAGCTTTGTCTTAACATTAAAGTTTCAATAAACTTGTACTGGCGAAGTTCATCCCAACTATTGTAGTACAAGCTATTTCAAGTCCATGCGGCACTAGTTCGGTGATTTGGCATCTAGCCTGCACTATACTTACCGAGACAAGAAATTATTCTCATTGTATTTTCATACGGTACGTATTCATGATCAAGCTGAATTTTATTCATACTTCAATTTTATTTATAGTTTATTTATTTTGTGTTAACACGTTGTGTTTAACGTACTTATCTCTGTCTAGACAATCATACATTCAGGGCTTTGTGTATTAATTATTTTTTTTGTTAATCATCGTTAGCTACCTAGTTATACCAAATTATGTTAAACGCAACTCGGAGACACATCTTGAATTCTATCTACAGAATATCATCTCATCTTATCTGTTCGCACTCTTGTTCAATTAAGAAGGACTATAAAAATAACAAACTCAAGAGTTCTCATTGAAGAAGATTAAAGATGAATGGAAATAACGGCTACTACAAAGAAACCTGTGCGGGCAGAAGTTACCTCCACTACGCCGGCTTGAGGGGACGAGCATGTACCATCTAGATTGACAGTGCACACTCCTCTCTTGACTACTTGGCACCTGGCTACTTTCAAACTATTCCCGAAACGCGACAAGGTCACTTCACGAGTGTTACATTTGAAAGTGGTGGCAGAATGGACAAATAACCATCATCAGTCTGCCTACCACTCTTTAATAGTGCATATAGGCATTGAGTGACTAAAGGACACAGGTCTCATCTATCGTGAGTTCACGTGTAAAGAGTAACTAATAAATTTTATAGTATAGGTACATAATATACATATATGATCTATATATAAATAACTATTATATCACTTTGTCGTTTGATCCGTTAGAAAGTCAAGAATAACACCCTGGAGTTATGTAGGCTTTAACCGCCAATGTTCTGTGGGAAACTTGTAATCGCAACATTAGAAACGCTTTTATCGACTCTGTTCCACTTCTTGGAATGTTTTGGGTATTGTTATTGATGGCATGGATATTTTACTTTACAATTTCATATTATTAGTGCATTAAATAAATATTTTGACTTTTAGAACTAAGAGTTTCAAGTGTTACCTAGGCGCTTTTCGGGGTCAGCTTGAAAGTAACCGGGTATAATTAAGGGAGTGTACATTGTTAACCTGGACGGTGCACATTGCGTCTCCTCAAGCCGGCATATCGGGGGCAACCGCTGCTTAAAGACATTTCTCGCTACTATATTTCGCGATATGTACTATATGACATCTCGCGGCATATATAATTTTTTAATTTTTTCTGTATTTTCAACACAGAGGAATGTTTCATATATTTCAGTGATTATATAAGTAAAAAGATAAACAATGAATGGATTAAATATAATTTACAAACCATAAAATTACATTTGTTTAACGCAAACCCCATATAGAGATGCCCGCCTCCGCAAACAATAATTTAGTGTTGTGAAATAAATTAAAAATTCTTGCGCTACGAATGGAAAGAGAATTTTGCGCCATTTTAATTGTAGGATACTTTGTAGCCCTTGAATATAATAGAAATTGTACTCGTAACATTATTTCATATTTAACTACTTTAATTTAAAATATACCATATCTAATTAATAGTATATCTAATACGCCTCAGTCAACTATCAAGTAGGTTTTTTATATAGTATTTTATTGACCGCACTCTAGATGCATGTTAAGCTAGAGTGCGGTCCATGAAGGGAAACAACTGCTACTACAGATAAATATCTAGTCGCCTCTGCTATACCGGGGAGTTGGGAGGACTAATGTGAATCGTCTAAGACTAACACGTTTCTATTTTTCAAGTTTATTATATTATTTTATATTGAACGGTCGTGGTTTAGCGGTAGAAGGCTCATAATCGATGGATGAGACCCGTGATCAAATCTCGCTGACTATTTTTTCATTTTTGTTGTAGCTAGGCATGTGACAACACTCCGCCTGGAGTAAAGCTAGAATGCGGCCCATGAATGGAAACAACTGCTACTACAGAGAAACCTGTGCGGGCAGCAGTCGCCGCCACTAGCATGTACCATCTAGATTAACAGTGCACACTCCTTTCGTTATACCTGGCTTTCTTCACTTACAAACTATTCCCCAAACGCGACAAGGTCACTTCACGGGTGTTACATTCGAAAGGTACTACCCCAGGACGGCAGACTGGACAAATAACTATCATCAGTCTGCCTACCACTCTTTAATAGTTCCTATGTTTATATGTTATAATGTACTTTGGTCGCTCAGTGCCTTATGACACCAGCACTAGTTTAGTTATAGTTAATTATTTATTAGATAAAAACTAAAGTATTTGCAATACATTCAGTCAATTGTATACCTTACATTTTTGGTGCGTGGACAATAGAAAAAAATTAAACAGCATTTATTCGTCATGTATTTTTGCTAATCTTACACCGATCCTATTCTGTGTGTATGTAATATCCCGTTGCGCACGGTTACCCCGAACAACTCTGTTTATAGGCGTGTCGTGCGCGTCTCATGATTACGTAACGACAAACCTGATACCTGCACGTCGACAGTAGATGTCAACTCTTATGTGAAGTTCATCCATAAACATTAATTTAGTATGATTTTTCTTACTACGTTGTTATTATTTTCCCTCCTCTATGCCGGCTTGAGTAGACGAATGTATAGCATTAATTAAAACAGGTAAGCTGACTGGTTATTAGCCCAGTTTCTAGTTCTGCTTAAAACGCCGGGTATAACGAGAGGAGTATGTACTATCAACCAGTATGGCACATTCGGCACCCCAAGTTGGCATATCGGAGGCAACACCAAGCTTAAGGAGACATCACGCCGAGTTACTGCATAAAAATTATGATTACTATTTATTTGTATTTGTAAGGAAATTGTTATTATTTAAAAAAATATGCAATAGATAAAATACTAGTAATATGAATTAAATTATGTTTCAGTAAAATTATCTTTCAGTTCCATAAAGGCTTCTGTAGTGTAAAATATAATATGTATGTAGGTAACGAGGCTTTTACTTTATATTATAGTTGTTACATATATTATTTATATATGTTTATGTTACTAGGATTTTAAGATTTCGGGCAAACATGTTTTAACTAAAATCGCGTTTATATTGATTATTTTAAAAATTATTATATAATTATTTTATAAATTAAATTCGAACGTAACACCCGTGAAGTGACTTTGTCGTGTTTCGGAAATAGTTTGATAGTAGCCAGGTATAGCGAGAGGAGTGTGCACTGTCAATCTAGATCTAGTCTCCTCAAGCCGGTGGAGGCGACTGCTGCCCGCACAGGTTTCTCTGTAGTAGTAGTTGTTTCCATTCATGGACCGCACTCTAGCTTTGCGTCAGGCGGAGTGTTGTCACATGCCGAGCTACAATTAAAAAAAAAAAATTATTCCTATTGTTTATGTGTGAGCCGAAATATCCGCCCCATTATATTATAATTTAAAAAACAAAAACTGTTTTTTTTCTAAATAACATTTCCTTTGAGTTTTTTTTTTAAATTCTTCATCTTTACATTATAAGTCAAACATTAATGTAAAGTTAAATAAATGTGCTTAAAACGTAAAATTTTGAGTTTCCATTTTTACAAAAAAAAAACTAAGCTATGACATAGCAATATTAACAGTTCATACTTAGGACAGTTTTATGAAGATTATTCAGATTTCGCTGCTTACCCACGTTCACTACATTACATTTATTACTTTGACCGAATCTTAACGGAAGTATTTTTGGAGGGAAAATAAAGCGGAAATAAGTAAAAAAAATCTGTGAGGTAAAAGAGGCACTTAAGTAAATTGCCCGTAATAAGACTATTGGCTACAAACGAATCGTTACCCTATTACTGTTTTCATAAAATAATTTCTATTTGTCCTTAATATATGTACTTATAACTACATTATATTAATGTTATTTTGAAACTTCAAATATACAATATTTTTATTACAAGCTTTATTTTCTTTAATCACAGAAATAACAAAAGTATAACATCTTATCTAATATTTGACTTAATAATACGAGTATCTTTTAAGTACAAGATATGCGTTTATTATTTTCGTCAATCTTATATTATATTCTACACGTATATATACCATACAAAGTTATTTTTAACTGGGACAGTATAGAGAGACACGGAATATAGGAAAAATTTAGGTCTTGTTCCTCAAAATAATATTGGCATAGCAATCTTTGGACAACTCAATCTTTACCTTTAGCTTATGGCTTCGGATCTTCCCATACTGTTCCGGTGCGTCATGAAATCCGTCGATTATAAATGATTATAACTAGGTATATGATTAATAGCTCAGTAGTAATATTTAAAGATTTAAATTTTATATGAAAAAATACTTTCTGAAAATCCTTTCGCACGAACACTGTTTTTAATGGTGAAGTTAAATGAGATGAAACGGGAACTAAAGTAGACGACTAAAGTTTTACGCTTACTCGATAGTCTATTAAGATTGTAATTATTTCTGCATTTTACTGCTGATTTTCTACCGTTTGCTAAACTTTTGAGCACGATGTAAGTTACATTTAATTTTAACTTTTCATATAACAAGCTTACAAAATTTACTTCTATTTTGCATACTTATGTATGTGTAAGCATTCAGCGGAAAAACAGCAGAAAACAAAAAAAACACAAATTTTAGTATTATTTTAAGATAAAATATTTGACATTTCAGTTTGTAAATTAAATTATCTCCTGGCTTAAGCTCTCTTAGCTGCTTCAAACTGGAAAATTTAATGAAATACGGATGGTAACTAATTTTAGAGCGCTGAAAAATTTACAAACCACTCGCTGAAAAATTTGCTGAAATAAAACACCATGTAATTTGTGAGGTTTTAGCTTTTTATCAAAATTTGTTATCAAACATAGATTGTTTATTCTTCCATTTTGTTTGAATTTATTATTTAATCGTATAGTAAATATAAAACAGCTTTTTATAACTTAATTGTACTCGTAGATTTAATTATTCTACTGTTGGATATAGTAAAATTTTACTAAAGAAAATCATACTAAATACTAAAAAAATTATAATTACAATGTATGATAATAATGAATAAAAACGAGGCACGAGGATCGAGAAACTTCTTCGGACTTCCGAGAAAGTTAAAACATGTTTGCGCAAAATCTCAGGTAACTCCTCAAAATAATTGTGTTCACACACTAATTGTGCAAGTAATACGATATTCCATTTTCAATTTCTATAAAATTATATCTACCCACTCGTTTCCTATCCAATTTATAATTAATACCTCGACCACAGTCAGTCGAAAAGCGAGACTACCTACCTCTATACACTCTTAAGCCTTAAATACTCTAAAACAACGTGCCGTAGTAAGAGTAACAGATTCATACTGTTCCCTATTAGATTCGAATACTCATTTTAATATTTAATTACTACATAGAAATTAATTTATATTAATCAGTATATAAAATGACAGAATATGGTCAGAATAAGATCACAGAAACAAAATGAGAGGAGTGTCTACTGCCAATCTAGATGGTACATGCTCGTCTCCTCAAGCCGGCATAGCGGAGGCGACTGCTGCCAGTAGAGATTTTTCTGTACTACCAGTTGTATCCGTTCATGGACCGCACTCTAGCTTTACATCTGGCGAAGTGTTGTCATATGCCGAGTTACAATTTAAAAAGAAGGATCTTATAGTTATACATTGCACATTCGTCTACTCAAGCCGGCATCCCGGAGGTGACTGTTGCCTGCAGATATTTTTTAACGATAGCTCTGGTCTCCGCTCATGGACCGGAACATGAAATATAGTCTGGTCACATGTCGGACTACCATGATAACGCAACATAAGACATATCACATACTAGAAATTCCCGAAAGTATATCCACGTGATCAATTAGACAAATTGTAAGTTATATTTTTATACATGGGATTTTATAATCACTAAACGTGCCGGAGCTGAGGATTATTCTCAGGAGACGCGCGGTCGTGCTGACACGTCCCCGTGGCGTCTCCGTTCTTCATTGCTTATGTACAAAAGAGCGGTCCCGATCTAGACGTAGAAGGAGCAAACTCATAATCGACAAGATCCGTGTTCAAATCTCACTAAATACGTTATATTTACGTCGCTCAGTGCCAATGATAAAACTACTAGCGTATAGGCGTTTGAAAAATAAAAACCCACATCAAGTTAAGTGGAATGCTTTGCCCTCCCACGTGTTCTCCCAATCCTTCAACCTTGGATCCTTCAAGCGGAGCGTGAAAAAGCACCTTCTTGGG
Source organism: Tinea pellionella (assembly GCA_948150575.1). Taxonomy (NCBI): domain Eukaryota; kingdom Metazoa; phylum Arthropoda; class Insecta; order Lepidoptera; family Tineidae; genus Tinea; species Tinea pellionella. The sequence goes on from OX411253.1 coordinate 2,736,565, forward strand.
CCGGCATAGTGACGGCGACCGGGGTCACCGTGTACCGCGGTACTCCAGTCGTCGGCGCTCATGGACCTCCACTGTGCCATTACCACCAGGCCAGTCGACGTCACATGTCGCGTCAATATAAAAAAAAAGTATGTTTTAATATTTAATACTTAATATTAAAATGAAAAACTTATACAAAAATAACATTTTAGTTAATATGCAAAACTAACTGCTAATGTAAATAGAACCTAAGCTTTAGAAAAACTTTTTAATAAAACTTATACCTACTAAATATATTTCTAACTTTATAAAGGTTCTCAAAATGAAAGCTTTTAGAATTGTTATTGTTAACTTTTCTTATATTTTTGACTTTATAAAGTAACTTTTACTTTGTAATGATTTTTTTTATTGTAGCTCGGCATGTGACAACACTCCGCCTGATGTAAAGCTAGAGTGCGGTACATGAATGGAAACAACTGCTACTACAGAGAAACCTGTACGGGCAGCAGTCGCCTCCACTTTGCCGGCTTGAGGAGACGAGCATGTACCATTCAGATTGACAGATTAAAGATTTAATCTTAGATTAATTTGTATCTTTAGCAAATTAGTATAATGAATACATAGATTGTCTATTCCAAACTAGAATACCCATATCTACTATGGGTAGGTATCAAGACAAGAAGAACACAACAAAACAATACCCAGTCTTGTTTTATAATGTCATTCATAAAATATTTCTAAACAAATTACACCTTTTTTTACAACCAGGAATCAAACCCGGATACTACCGTGGCGCACTATCTGAAATGCTACAGAGGTTCACAAAAACAATATAGTAACGAACTTAAACTTTTATTGCAAATGAATTTCTCAAAAATATTTACAATGCAATATTATGAGTAAAACGTCTACATCTAAATGTTAACTTTTTAAATAAAAATTACGAAATATAATAACAATAATACCAATTGTTGTAGTAAAATTACCGTTAGGGAATAAATAGAACTGTTTTCCCTCACATTTTATTGTACAAGAATTTAATCTGAATGTACGAGTATGTACATATATTTAATATTATTATTAGTAAATTATAAGCACTATTGGAACTAAATAAACAGTACCGCACTACTTAAAAATAAAAATAATTAAAAAGTGTTTCATTTATATTCCATGTAATCCTTCACCGAATAAAAACTTCTTTCCGTAAGCCATGCTTTTATACTCTTCTTAAAACTACCTTACATATAATGAATTGTGTTTATTATTTTTGAAAACTTGCAAGATATGGATCACATAACATTCATATTGTTTCCACAATGTTTCAGTGAGCGCTCATATTGACAGTGGGAATACCGGAACAGTTTACGTAGCAATTTCATTTTCCAGAGTTTTAATGTGAATATTATTGTTTTAAAACTTTAATAATTTAAATAAATATATTAAAATTAGATTATTTGGATGCCTAGATGTCAACTTTGGGAGCGTCGAATTCAAACCTTCAAGCCGCATAAAATCTTGGTCGATTTTGTAAGTAAATATTAAGCGCAAAATAATAAAGAAAAAAGAAATAGACGTAATAAAAGTTATTAACTTTATATTGAATACCTAATATAAGGTTTTACTAGCCTCAAAAACATTTTCTTAATAAGTGCAATTTTCCAAGTGGAAAAACAAAGTCAATGGGTAAAAAAGAATGAAACGACGAACGTACGTAGTTCTAGACCTAACAAAATTATCTTTTACTACATTTCTTTATTGGAGAGTTAACTAATGAATTCTTCTTAAATATCAATTTATTTTTAATTTGTTTTATTGTTTACTATATTATAACTATTTTTAGAGACCTAATTGTCAGGAGAATATATCTTATTGGTAACACTACAAATTAAATATTGAATATTTTAATATTTTATAAGATGTAGCTATTAAAAAGAAAAATGTAATAAATATTTATGATGGTAAATAATTATATCCTTTGACCTCACCCACAAATAATTAATTATTATTCTTTTCCACTTTGAAGTTGTCGTAAATCCAACAATAATTTCCATAACATTAATCTAGTCTGCCAATTCCACTAATATAAAAGTTTCTATGTAAGTTATCCTAATTATTAACTGTAGTTTGAAATGTTTTGATGTTTTATCGTTGGTAATGAAAGAAAAAAGGCATTATGTATTTCTAAGAAAGTTTGTAAATTATAGACTTACTTGATTTATTATATAAAAGTTATAGAATTAGCTAGAAAAACTAGTTGTCGACCCGCTAAGTTGTACGCGTGAATACAAATTTAAACAGTAGCTCTCACTATCCCAGCTCTTTTTTCACATTCGTTAGGAACAACTTCATCTTATTATTATGTTTGTTATTCATCAATTAAGGTGGGAATCGAACCCATAACCTCCGTTTCCATGCTCTGACCATTAAGCTACACAGCCGCTGACACTTTACAAAATCTCATCGAAAGGCTTCTTTTCTATCTTTTCATCAACAGCCCTTCAGTTTTTAAACACCTCTTTCTGAATGAATATCTTACAGTAGCTTGTAAGGACAGACAGATTGATAGACTTTTGTTTTTTTTTTTACAATATAGAATAGAAAGCTTTTCTTCAAAACTTCACGTTTTAATCATAATTCGTTTGAACAAAGGGTTCGGTGCGTGACAGAAATTACTTCGCATTATGTTGTAAATACAAAGAATTAATGCTTTCAGCCCATTTCATGCCAATGACGTCACTCCATTATGCCCAATCCAGGCGTGTTTAATTTTACTGCCAAAATCACGGCGAAACCTTTTCAATACAGATTGCTAATTTATTTGAAATATGAGTGTCGCGTCGTTGAATAAGAAAATTAAAAATATTCCATTAAAGATGAAATCGTTTCTCTGGATCATGTTTGTATTTATTTTCATTTTACATAATATGAAATACACTGATTAATGGATTTTAATAATAAATATAAGAGCTGCTCAAAATAGACTTAAGTTAAATTCGAACCGAGAGATTCGCCCCTTCGCCCACGCATACATCAAAATATAATACAACTTTTAGCATACAATTTTATACATTAAAAACATGATTTATTTATCCTAAAATTTACTTCGTGACCTGTAACAATAGTAGAAAACCGTTGAATATTTTCGGATATATATTTTTTGTTTTCACGATAAGGTAGTACGACCTCGTACCCTGAAGTACGGTCCCCATTTGTCATAACAATCTCTTCATCCTCTCTGACATTTATATGTCCCCTTTTAAAATAAACACTCGCGGAAAGAAACGACCGTGTTCATATTTGACGTTAACTTATTTCATAGGCTTTTTTGTAATGTAATTAAATTGTGTCGAGTTTTGTAATTATTATTTATTATTATGAAAATAACAAAATATATTTCAACAGAATTTATCTTTTAGTATAAAGCTTGGCGTCCACTAGAGGCGCGCCGAATCGAATATCGTTTCTACCGCTTGCGTTTTATTATCATATTATGGTCTGATATAGACAAATTGCGTTATATTGCACGTAATAGGTATGAAACTCACTTGTCAAGTGATGCTCGATGCAATTCGTCTCTGCTTCTTCCTTATGGACGCGCTTAGTTTACGCCAACTATAGTAGTGGTGTTGTAAGAATAATACATTGCGTAGCGGTTACTTTAGCATCTAGCATTGTCCGAGAGCCAAAAAATAATTTATCCAATTCCTAAAAAAAAAAGAAGTAAAATATATTTATATTTATTGATGTTCGTTTTAATCCAGAATCAAAGGAAAAGTCACAGAATACTTTTTAAAAAAGTCTAATATATTTTCAGATATCAATAATATTAAGGATCGAATAGCTCAACTGGGTGCGAATTGTAAATGGCCTTTAATGGACCGGGTAAAATATTTCTCAAGGGAATTGTCGCCCTTGAAATATTGAAACACCTTTTTTCGTCACAGACATGAAATTCCGGGATGTACTATTTATTATACCTATTAAAATTTTATTAAGATCTTTGCACTGAGCAAAGTTACTTGCTAATTGAACTTATTACACTTCGTTTTTTCTTGGTTTGCCTGTGTGTGTTTTTTTTTACTATTGCATTTTGTTTTTTAAACTTTTATATATATTATAGATAATAAAATAATATAATAACATTAAATAACTTTATCACCGAAGTGTCATATGGGAGCATTCTTGGAGGTGCTGGTCTCACATCGGGTTGCGTCGGGATACCTCCCTGGGGTACTCCGGCGCGAACCAAGCCAGCAAGGTAAGGTCTCCTTTGGTCACACTCTGTTTTCAGAGATAACCTGAGTGAGAGAACACTCTTCATCGCTTCTGCGGAGTAGCGACCGTTAACCCTTCGCTCCGAGCCAAGAGCGGTAGTTTTTCTTCCCAATGACGGCCAAGCGTCGATAGGGTCGCGTATGAATGCGAAAGCGTGCCCGTGACCTCACTATATGACGTAGAGAGGAACATCGTGGGGAGTTTTAGTCGTGTATACCCGGTATTGGGGAGTACCGGGGAACCCGACATCACCTCGTCGTCTTCCCCGAGACGGTGAGCTATCTATAAAAGATTTCCCGCGTGTAAAAAAAGTAGAGATATTATAAAAAGATTACTATAATTTTAAGAAAAAATAATTTCTGTAAAACTGTGTTGGATTGATACTTTTTTTTTGTTATTTGTAATTTTTTTATGATGACTCGACTGGCCTGATGGTAAGCACAGGATGATAATAAAATTACTTTGTATTTAGGTCGGGATTGTAACCTACAAAGAATAGAAGTAGAAATAACCACGATAAGATGAAAGAATTTATGATTATCTTTTCTCCCTAACTATCGTCTTGAGGGAAATAAATAAATCAACGCGCTACGATCTTGAAGTGAATGTGAATAGATTCTCTTATGATTCCTCTATGTTATGTAAAACGTTAGATTTCAAAGATCAAAACATACAACTATTTTGTGCAAAATCAACACCAAATATAGGAAAATAGATAAGGAATTATATTTTGATTTACTACGTTAACAGTAAAGTTAGATGTTAATTAAAGACGTAATTATGTACACAAGCTACATTTGATCAAACTAAGAGACAGAGTGATGATTTTATTAGCCCAATCTAGCTGTTCCACCACAGTAACGCCATGACTTTCAAGTATGAAGTGAACATTCTCATGCAAAAGCAGGATGGACTTGACTGCTGCCTGCAGACATTTATCTGCAGATGTCTCCGCTCGTGAACTACAACTAATTTATATAAAAAAAGAGACATCTAGTGGTTATCTATGTAAGCCTTTTGTACTTTTGTGTTAGGATAACTTTGTAGCGACATCTAGCGTAGGGTTAAATAACTAAATTAAAACTTACCGAAAATATTTGTCAGTAATTTCCCAAGTTATTTTAAATTCAGTAAGATGTCGTTGCACTTTTAAAATTTATTCTATAGAAAATACATTCGTATGCATGTATCCTAATTAGGAAGCAACTTCTACATTCTTATAAGTTTTGATGAATTTTGCTACAATTTTCTGAATTTATTTTAGTTTAAGTTTATTTTTTTATGTTTAATATCTGGTGTGGTTTCCTAATCGATACGTTTATAGTAGTAGAAATAGCGGGAAATCACAATCTATTCATGTATTTATTCATTACAATTGATTACCTATATCATTTTGCAGTAATAATAATGGGCGATAAATATTTCAGTGGTTTTTATTTTTAAAAGTATTGAATTTGCGAAGCTGCGGTTTTTAAAAATGTGGGCTAAAATTACTTGTTTTTTATACTCTTACTCGTGATAAAAATATAATTATTTTTATTATTGGCTTACTTACTCTTTGTATATGAACATAATAATAATACGGATCTCACTGTGAGATGGCGTTGGATCTAAGACTGATATCACTTTATTGCCCATCGTAATAAACATTTTTATCTACAACTTTTTCCTTTAAAGCGCGGTTTTAAACACTATCGATTGTAAGGAGCAAGCGCAGATAGATTGAAGTTTGTTATACACATTTGAAACCGAGTTTTAATTGAAAACCTTTTGGTAGTGACTGAGTTATGTACTGATGTTATAAAGTTTATTGCAAAATTTACGACGTCCACTATAGCAGCTAAGAATAATGGCACTCTGTCAACGAAATAAGACCTTCGTGTAGTATTTCTTCATTATCTTTAATATTAGAAATTCTTTTACGTTTCACTGAATTATTTTCAAAAATATATTCAAGTGTTCCTTAGTTTAAGTTTAAATTTTTAATTTTGAATCATTGTGCGACTTCTGTATTTTAAATGCTTTGGAGCAATGTCTTGCAGCGACTTCAATGACTCGCGATATATGTGACGACATATGCGTCGTTGGATTAAAATAAGAAAGTTACCGCTGTCGCGTTACTATAGTGAGCCGCATAAAAACTTTTAATTCTCTTTCTTTTTTTTTATTTATATATTTTTTATAATTTTAAAATTATTTTATTATTTTATTAAATTTTAAATTTAAATAATAATGCCCAAATCAAATATTATTTATGTTGATAAACAAAATTGTGTGGTTGTAAATTTTCAATTTGTAATTCGAATTTCAATTTTAAGCAATTTTTTAAAAGTTCAGTCTTTAATTAAATTATTTTATGAGTTGCCTGAAAGTGGACTATATAAAAAACCAAGACTTTGCCATTAAAAATTGATTAATTAATTTTTTTTACGTCTTATATTAATTCGAAATTATAGTTTTTATTTACATTATTTTATATTCTTTTTAACTTTTGTGTCTCATGTCTCAAGAACTGTCAAATTTCTAATCCGACTATTCTAGATACACGAAAATCCGACATATTATAATGAAATTTTTTCTCTGTTACATCACCTTTTTTCAAAGATTGGTACCAAAAAGCATCTCAGGTTCTCTATACGGAATTCAAGGCACGTAGAAATTCTGTTTGGCGCTGAAGCGAACTCGACTTGCTAATGTTTCCTTCCGGCGATCCATCCGAACCTAGGTATAATACACGGTAACAAAATACCAACATAATATTCTTCTGGTAGTAGACAAAAAAAAAGTATGAAATTATAAATATAAGTCAATTATTTGTATAGAATTTTGTATTCATTTGTTTGTGACCATTTTAGCTTGTAGTTAATTTTTAAATAATAGGTTAGGGAAAAAGAAATCCATCATGTTGCGTAAAATTAATGATTTTATTTAACATGTTTCGGATAGTCCAATTTGGGTCAAATATGCACCGTTTTGTTGTATAATTTGTTGCCATTTTTAAGGGAGCTTCATAATCCCTCTCTCATGGAAGTCTTGATCCTACAGCCGAATAAATAATGGATTTCTTTTTCCCCAACTCAATATTATTATGATATTTTTTATTAGAGTAAAAACAGTGATTTCCGTGATTGTCAAGAAATACGAATTGTGACTCCTTTAACCCCGTTTTATTAAGTTTTTCGCGAGTAATTTTATCAAGCAAAATGCTATTATGATCATTTGTTTTCATTAGCAGGTTCCGTGGAGAGATTAATCGTATATTAAGCTTTTGTTTACTGACGCTCATTATTCAATTACATTTCATGAACAGACTAGCGATGTTTTGGCGCTATTGTATTGCTCTAAAAGATGGTTTTGTGCTTTTATGTGCTTTAATTAGCATTAATTTATAACGTCTGCAATTTAATTATTTTATTGCGCTACATATGTGTAGTATACATCTATTGACTCCCACGATTTATTCACGCATAAATTTCAAAAACGTATCATAATTTCTATTAGTGTTAGACGATTGTTGTAAAACATATAATCGAATAAGTTGATAATCGGAGAATTGTACATATGATTGTTCTATGTATTTGTTTTAACAATCGAATTAATACACTGCAGCAATTGTTTTTAAGTGTTTGTCTGTGAATCGACCAACAATCGAATAATTTATATTGTATTCGATTGTAATCGAATAAATCACTCATCGCTACCACGTATCTATGGCGATAATATCTATTAGTCAGAACTTTGCTTATAAAGTAGACCGTGTGCGTGGCAGGACTCAGTAACAACTAACAATTTTGCTTCCGTGTTCAAACATCGTTTGGTTATTTATAAACATTTTAGATGAGATTTCTCGATGTTATTTTCGATTACTTATTCATTAATTAATAATAAGAGGGAAAAATGTGTTGGGGTAGTAATGTACGCCCAGTTCAGGGTTAACTTTCAACCTGGTATCTACCAAACAAAATTACCTTCAGAGTGGTAGGCTGGAAGGGTTATTAGCGTAGTCCGCCGCTTTCGGCCGTGAACTGACTATGTCGCGTTTCGAGAACAGTTCGGCAGTAGCCTGTAGTAGTGTGTATGGTGCACACTCGTCTCAACGAGCCGGCATAGCGGAGGCGACTGCTGCCTGTAAAAATTTGTCTTGGGCTTTGGGTATTCAATAGTTAGTTCCTTAATTCAAATATGCTATAAACTAAAAAGTTGGTGTCCTGGGGGTCTACCTCGATCCTAACGTCAGTGCTGATGATGGTAAACGAAACATTGAAAGATGGTGGTTTAAAAATGTGACGTCAGTATATTTCATTGTACTTCAGCGTGTTGTTTCTATAAAGCCGTTATCAAGTCTCCACAGACATTGCTATTCGGAAACCAAACAATGGATTATTGGACTTCACCCATAATCCCAAAATCAAAAGCCTAACTTCTGAACTACGAACGCAATATTGCTATTTTATGACTACCTGTTATTGTTTTCATTTATCTATGAATCAAAAGCTATATAAACATAAATTTGTTTTCAGTACATAGACTCATACATGATTGTTATTAGCCCAATCTGCCGTCCCAGGGATATTACGTGTAACACCCATAAATTGACCAAGTCACTTTCAGAATAAACTTGGAAGTGGCCGACAATAAAGAGATGTCTCTTAAAGCCGGTATAGAGGGGACGAAACCTGAACATCAGGAGGACTGTAGTCACGCCATGCCGGACTACTATAAAACAACAGTATAATTAAGTAGTTATAGCGCTTATAATTCCGGACATCAACCAGGATACATCATCAGGCCATCCTAGATCTATTTTATCTCGTACACTTATTTTACTTCCAGAAATATTTAAACTATCTGTTGGATAGGATTTTTTTTATTTTGACACGACGTGTGACCTCAACTAGCCTGAACACTGTGGTTCCAATCGCCATTACTATGCCGGCCTGAGAAGGTGCTTTTTTACACTCCGCTTGGAGGATTCGAGGTGAAAGGATTGGGAGAACACATGGGAGGCCAAAGCATTCCACTTGTCAATTGTCGGACACAAAAAGGACGCGCCGAACCGTTTGTACTTTTTGAATGGTTTAAATGAATGAATTAGTTTTGGTAGAATTCGTTGATGCGTTACAACTATATATTATTACTATATACCCTTTGTACAATGTACATTTCAGTTCATAATAACAAATATTATAATACAAACATTAAAATAGACGTAGTATACAATGTAGGTACTTAGATATATAGGTTATTGGTGTTGGCAAGCAATCTAGCACCAAATAAAATTTTCTGGTTTCCATGAATGCCACATGTGGATTGCAACATGCCAATTTTGAGCAGCTACTATTTAGCTGTAGTATCCAGTTGTACAAAATTGGTATTTTCTATTTTCATTTGTTTTCGTGTGTATCAATATAATACTCGTATGTTTGCCCTGCCATTAGAATGGTTTATAATAATAAATTTTAATAATAATAAAAAAAAACAATTAAATAGTGGTAGGCAGACTGATGATGGTTATTAGTCCAGTCTGCCGTCCTGGGGTAGTACCACCACTTTCGAATGTAACACCCGTGAAGTGACCTTGTCGCGTTTCGGGAATAGTTTGAAAGTAGCCAGGCATAGTGAGAGGAGTGTGCACTGTCAATCTAGATGGTACATGCTTGTCTCCTCAAGCCGGCTTAGTGGAGGCGACTGCTGCCCGGACAGGTTTCTCTGTAGTAGCAGTCGTTTCTGCTTCGTCGACTGCTGTCAGCGGAGCGGGTCATCAGAGAGGATCTGATAGCAGTCATCTCCGTTCATAGATCTCACTCTAGCTTAACATCAGTCGAAGTGCATTCATTGACGTGCTAAAATAAAAAAAATATACCTACATATGTTTAAATAATAATGATGAAATATTTAACAAATATAGAAATATAAATACATACAATATTTATGTAATAATATACGAATAAACAGTGGTAATAAAATGGTACTAAAATGAGTTAATAGTTTAATAAAAGCTCCAGTATCTATTCACAGCTGGTGCATAGTAGTAACTCAGACTCTCCCAAGGTCCAACATTTTAAATACGTTATTAAAAGGTATTATATTAGAAAGCCTAAACATATTATTATAATAATTTTAATTTGATTAAATAATTTTTTTATTATTATTAGGTATATATTATGATGAAATTAGATTAGAAAAGTTCAGGCTGTTGTGTTATTGTTGAATTTTTTTTCTATTTGTTAAGGAACATGAAAATATATGCACAATTAATTACTTTTTTTTTTGGCTCGACATGTGACCTCGACTGGTCTGATGGTAAACTCAGTGGAGGTCCATGAGCATTGACGACTAGAGAACCGCTCGCACGGTGGCTCCAGTAGCCACAACTATGCCGGCCTGAGAAGGTGCTTTTTCATGCTCCGCTTGAAGGATCCAAGGTGAAAGGATTGGGAGAGCACATGGGAGTAAGGCGACCCACAGGCAGTGTTTAGTGTTTCAGTTCGTCGGTATAAGGACGCGGTAGGAAAACCCCTATATGTCAGGGACATAAGACTAGTTGTAGATCTTTCTTAGGCCGTCGTTGTCTTCATTCTCTTTGCTTCGTTTCGGAATATTCCGCGATTCAAATTACCCACTTTGGGCTGTTCGGCGAAGCTCAAACACTATTTAATTTTCGTCATAAAAAAATCTAGCGTTTTGTACATGTGCATAATTTAAAAAAAAAGAGTAATCGGTTCATTTTAAATACTTAGTTATTATTAAACTAAATTTATGAATATATTCAAAATGTTTAATTGAGTATTGCAACCACTGCTTTATAGTCTAGAATTTCAGACACTAGAATACACCATATTCAAGTTAATTATAGTGTACTCGTACATTAGTTACCGGCCTGCAAATGTATTATACTAAACAATATTATACATATTTTATTATGCACTTCATTTATATCTAGTTTGCATAAAAGTATCAATATTTAAAAAAAAAAGTATTTCGTGCTCAGAAAACGTCAGGTGAGGTGAGGTGAGGTGGGGGAGGGGTGTGTCCTTAAGTGAATATGCATGCATGAGAAGAGTAATGATCGTGGTCGATGCGAAAGTAGTAAGTATATAGAGAGACTGCTGTAACTCCATAGTCATTGCCTATCCCGGCATGCGTTTGGTAAGAAAAAGAAAATATTAAGTATTGTCTTATTTTTACAACATCAAACATTTTTATTACTTAGAATAATAACAGAACTGAATTAATATTGAAATATACACTACAATTTAAAATAGAAACACAAATATAATTTATAACTAATATATATCCAATAATTTAATAAAATGAACAAAATATTTACATAGATAAGCTAAGATCAAATAAACATCAAGAACATTTTGTGTTATTCAATGCTTTATTTAATGATGATTTAAATCTCTTTTCACTTACCTTAAAAGCATCTTCTTTAGGGTAATGTGTTTAATTATATTAGATCTTAATGGAAATTAAGATTATAATGTTCAAATAAAGATAAATTCAAATTATCTTCTTGAAACTTTATTTAGCGTTTATTCAGATGTTTTTCTGCTTTTTACAAATTGATGGCACACGCGGTTCATTGTAGGTATGTTACGCGACGGTTCCGGGATCTGTTCTCGTTCCATATTTAATTGTTTCAAATCTGGGTATGTTATTTTTAATAGTAGCTCGGCATGTGACAACACTCCGTCTGATGTATGGATGTAAGATCCATGGTCCAATGGATGGAAACAACTGCTACTACAGCGAAATCTCTACGGGCAGCAGTCGCCTCCACTATGCCGGCTTGAAGAGACGAGCATCTACTATCCAGATTGACAGTGCACACTCCTCTCATTATATCTGGATACTTTCAAACTGTTCCCGAAACGCGATTATTAAATAATGGCATATTGATTTTAATAAGTGTCGTATATGTAGATTATTATTTTTGTTTGTTTTCGTTATAAATTTTTTCGTCTGATCGAAACAGTGAGCACGTATGAAAGAAATGATGAATGTGAAAGATGTATAAAAATCGTGAAAGGTGACGATTGATTATTTCTGCTCCCTGTAGGACTAAAGGCGTGAAAAGATCTTATAAAGATTTATTATTGTGTTTTCGACTTGAATGTTCTTATGTTTACTTATTTATACTTTTGAGCCGGCATAGCGGAGATGGCTTCCGCCTATTAACATTTATATGTGGTACGAATCGTCTGGACTGCACTCTATTTTAACATCAGGCTGTGTGGTTCACATCCCGGATTATTAATTATATTATTATAATAAATAAAAAAGAGATACCTATGACGCTCTTTTCTAATTAAATCCTTTTCTCTACATTTTATAATACCAAAAAGTACAAAATGAAAACGTAATTTACAAATTTTTGAACAAAACACGCGATATATGAATTTGGAAATATTTCCATTAAGGTGAAAGCCAACACCTGAGCGACCGATTGCACGACGATGCATTTTGTTTTACAACATTATTATTTTGCACTAATTATTATCGCAAATCACTATAATAAACAAATAACTACAGCACAGAATATATAAAATGCTTGTGAAATATAACCAATATAAAATGTTTAAAATATTTAAAATGCATTTGATATATTCTGTGCCGTAGCTATTTGTTTATTATAGTGAATAATTAGTGCTGAGAAAGTTATATAATTTCTTAATTTGAACATAAATCTGCTATGTTTCAAACCATGTTGTAAAACAAAATGTATGGACGTTCAGGTGTTGGCTTTCGCCTTAATGAAAAATGTATTGTATTGAAAGATGCTTATTTTCGATATGGTGTAGTTAAGCTACAATAAATTGCTCATATTCATGCAAATTAATTCACATTTAAACATAGCGTATTAAATGCCAATCGGGGGTAATAATATTTTTGATGAAATTATTACTTTATAGCGTGACCTATTAAACTGTGATTTTGTTTTATTCACAATTTTCCTTTTGTCTGTCGACTAAAGCAATCATTCGATTTCTCACACCAACATAACATTTTCAGCCTATAAAACCATAAAATATTACTGGGTAAAATAAAAATTTTAAGTAATATAATATATTAGCTGACGGTGCCTGGCACTGCCCATGGTTTTTTTTTTTTTGTTTTGTTTTATATGGCCTTATAAGCATTTGTCAGTGTCAAAGTAAATATTTTGTAAGTAAATAATAGTGTGCATAGTGTGTGGAAACACAGGTTCTCTTCTTTTGAATTGTTTGCCCACACTCACGCACGTTCACGAACACTTAATGGTTAATAATCCACCATTATTACGCATTAACACTCGAAGAAACACAAGTTTAGGAAAATAATTAAAGACAGATAACCTTAGGTCTCAAGATGGCCGCTAAAACTCCCACTGTCCGGGTTTTTAAGTTGACAGTTCTCAAAGTGTGCATTGTGAGAAAAGAGCAAAACAAAAGAAAGGACCTGGCTGTATAGAGATTTATTTTTCGATTTATAAAAAAAAAATAGCCATAAGATGTCATTCTGTACAACTTTTCTTCCGGAACAATAACTCCGACTCCTTCTGTTTCCGAGATATTGCGGTCATTTCTGGTCCAATTATTCGAAAGTGATGGTACTGCCCCAGGACTTCAGACTGGGCTAATAACCATAATCAGTCTGCCTACCGCTCTTTAAATTATCTAAGTATGCATAGTAATTGAAAACAATCTATCTTCACGTCAACCTCAAAACCATAGCCGGATGTTAATTATCAAGGATACAAGTTAATTAAGCTTTTAACGTATTCAGATATATTGCTTTAGTACTGATGAGGAACACAATGCCTATTTAATTTAGAGTAATTTATCCTTTTTGTTCTAATTTAAGATAAATGAAATCTTTAATTATTTTTATAAATCTTTAGTTTATTTCTTTCGTTTTTCTTTAAATCTATAAATATTTAGCTATAACGCTAATTAATATAACGAACAGTAAAATAAACGCACGCATGCAGTTTGTTGCAGCGTACAGACCCGCTGACCACTAAGCTACCTCTGTAATATTCCTCTGTTCTGTCTTTTCAGCGGTTGATGTCATATATTATTGTTTTTTTTTTTGCTTGGGTATAACTTTGAAACTTTAACTCTGATACTGATTCAATAAAGCAGTGATCCTCAACCATCGTGCCTCGGCACTTTTATGTAATTAATCCTTTAATAAACGTACGATTGTTTTTGTACTACATATTGTTTTATTTTACATTCAAAATTATAATTATGAACTATTTTACACAGTGAATTTTGGGTAAGTAAATAACTTTTATACATATTTTTTCCTTGTGTGCCGCATTTAAAAAAACATTTAAAAAATCGTTAAACCGTGTGCCGCGACAACAAAAGGTTGAGAATCACTGCAATAAAGTATTATGATACATAATAATATTATATTAAGATTTATTTCGGAGTTTTGGCGGCCATCTTGAGCTGTCTGTTTTCCATTATTTTCTTAAACTTGTGTTTCTTCGAGTGATAATGAGTAATAATGCTGGATTATTAACCATTAAGTGTTCGTGAACGTGCGTGAGTGTGGGCAAACAATTCAAAAGAAGAGAACCTTTGTTTCCATTTTCCCTCCAAAACTCTCTAGGAAGTTTCAGTAAAGATTCTACCACTTTACTGGAACAATTTTTGACTTGACTGAGACTTGACCTGACTTGTGATGAATGAATGCCTCATGATGCACAATGTTATTAACTTGATGCAAAAATATTTACTTTGACACTGGCAAATTGTTATACGCCATATTAAACAAAAAAAAAAAAAGATTTATTTCATAATGTACAAAAATTGGAATCTTACGATCTTTTGAATTTCAAAAGAATCTCGTCAGCTGTCGAGTAAAGCTAAGCTACCAATCCCATATTCATTTTCCAACTGTAACCATATCCATGCAGATATCATTGAAAAGCTCACCTAGTAAATCGAGTTACGTACTTTTAAAATTATTGATTTTTTTTAATTTAAACTAAAATTGTAAAATAAACACTTAAATGACCTGTTTTGATATAAAAAAATCTCGTTCGAACCATGTTTTGTGAATGGGTCCCCTGTGACGGTTTATTTAATAAAAGTCCCCAAATTTTATATAACGTATAATCATAAACATTACGGACGATATTTTTAAGAAGGAAAATAAGGAAACGTTAAAAACCAATTAAATATTTTAGTATATTTTATACAATCTTTATTATTATTATATTATTTTGAATGAAACATCCATTGATATATACAACTAGATGTGCAATAATGCTCTCAATATAACGCGAGAGAAAAGATGACCGTAGTCTCCTTTAGGTTCTCTTTTAGTTAGTATTTGACTTGACGGCAACATTGTCAAATCGTTTGAAACGCTTTTTTTCATGTCAGATGTATGAAGTTTGCATCTCTAGTATTTATCTCTATGGAAACATCTAAATAAATTAAAACTCTATTAAATGTTTTTAAAAAACAAGAGAAAAAGAACAGAAAAGACTCTCCAAATAAATAAATAAAAAGTACCCACATTAATATGTGAAAACGTATAAACATACACATTTCAACATTTACCAAAAAAAAACATTCGAAATATTTTATATTAATTTAAACTCGTGGTGTGCGGAATGTTTTGAAAAAGTTAGAGTTAAAAATAACAGCTTTAGAATTTTTATATCACGTTTAAAAAGTACAATAATTTACCTATGAACTGCGTGCGAATCTAGTTAAATTCTGACCGGTACCAATGTAACTTTGTTATAAGTACTTTGGTCGCTCAGTGCCCATAGGCACTATTAAAGAGTGATAGTTAGACTGATGATGGTTATTAGCCCAGTCTGTTGCCCTGGGATAGTACTACCACTTTGGTACTTATCAAGTACATATAATTTAGCGAGGTTCGAACACGGGTCTCGTTGATTGTGAGTTCACGCGTCTTACCGCTAGACCAAGGCCGCTCTAACGCTGTTAGTATTATAATTCAAATATTAAACTAAAAAATAAATCAAATATAATTCTAAAAAAAGGCGTTGTCATTTACAAAACGATGTCTTGAATCTCCTGGTGCTTTCAGAAGGAGTACATGACCAAAGTTTTTTTTTAATTATTGTAGCTCGACATGTGACAACACTCCGCCTGATGTAAAGCTAGAGTGCGGTCCATGAATGGAAACAACTGCTACCACAGAGAAATCTCTACGGGCTGCAGTCGCCTCCACTATGCCGGCTTGAGGAGACGAGCATGTACCATCTAGATTGACGGTGCACACTCCTCTCTTATACCTGGCTATTTTCAAACTATTCCCGAAACGTGAGGTCGAAAGTGGTGGTAAACCCTATTTCGCATGTGAACAGTAAATAAATATGTCAAAGTTTGAAATAGTAACATAGGATGGCTTTCGAGTCACTCCCTAAGTGATATTGCTGTAAAGTGTGAACTATGTGCATTAGGATGTTACATTTTGAAATACTGCATATGCATTTCTACGAGTATATGTAAAATTTATGCATTTATTTTGAACTTGTACTAAAGTTTATTTAAATGAAGGAACCTTTTGTGATTATTTTTATCTAGCATCATTTAAGAACTTGTTAACTGTATAGACGTTAAAGAGTAGTAGGCAGAGACCAGCAACTTCAACAATGCCCCCTATATGACACTGTTACTCACGGGCCCAAAGTAATTTAATCATATTACCACTTATTGCTCCTTCTTCACTTTTCTCTAAAGTAAAACACGCTGTATTTTGGACAAAAAAGATTTTTGAGTAATTTACATAATATTAATAATATAACTACATAAGTCATAAGTTAAAGCAATGAAATTAGTAATAGGTATATTTCAGTAACACAAAGCATAACAAATTATATAATCCGTCGTCATAATAGCACGTCCTCTTTTCCCTTTGAGAAAAATCGCAACCATTTCTCTGGGCCACATTTAGCAGCCTTCTTATTGCTCTTCATATTTTCGCCCTTAATAAATTATTGAATCTCATTTTTTATTAAAAATATAATTTTTTGCTAATTTGTAAACATAAAATATATTTATTTACAACATAATTATGAATAATGCAATAGAAACAATTAATCGCCGTCTAATACGGTCTCGACGCGACTACGCTAAAATAAACGCGAATAATACTCGAAAATATTTAAAAAATAAATAAAAATTCACTATGCATACTTTATTGAAGAAAAAGTGTATACATAGGTAACTAAGTTTGTACTTTAAAATGGTTCTATAAATTGGTTCATTTTGTTTATTTGCCTACTCAAGTACACAGTCCTATTTTAGAGTTGACTTTAAAAAATGCCATGTAATAAATGTGAACATTCACACGAGAGCACCCCATCACAACAATGTGTTGCCACCTGTCTCAATGATATATGGTCACCCTAGCTTAACTGCTTGTCTTTTGTGGAATTAGATATACAAATAAATTTATTTTACATAGATTTATTAATTTGAATGGACAATTCTTTGTTCGAGGATTTGTTTGGATACTTCAATTTTTCTTGATTTCCATTGATATACACATGTATATAGATGTGGGATAACGTTCCCAATGTGACGCGAAAGAAAAGATGACCGCAGCCACGTTTAGGTTCTCTGTCAGTTAGTATGACTTGATGTATTTTTTTTATTTAATTCGCAATTGTATTTTTGTTTAAATTTATTTTAGCCCGTCATATTATAACCGCATTCCGCCTGATGTTAAGTGTCGCAGACAGCAGTTGCGTCCTCTATGCCGGCTTTGTGAGATGTTTTTCACACTGCTCTTGAATGATCCCATGTTTGTAGGAAGAAGGAAAGACGTAGCTGGAAAGGTCGTTTTAGTGAAGCGATAGAAAATGAACTGCCCGAACCTTTATGTCCAAGCGGGATTCGGTAAGCTCTATTATTAGTCCAGCATTGTAATTTAAAAAGAAAAAATAATTTTATTTATTTATTTAAAATAAAAAAAATTGAGGGGTCGTGGTCTAGCGGTAAGACACGTGAACTCACGATCGATGAGTCCCGTGTTCGAACCTCGCTAATTCTGACCGGTACCAATGTAACTCTGTTATATGTACTTTAGTCGCTCAGTGCCTATAGGCACTATTAAAGAGTGGTAGGCAGAGTGATGATAGTTATTAGCCCAGTCTGTCGTCCTTTCGAATGTAACACCCGTGAAGCGACCTTGTCGCGTTTCGGTTATAGTTTAAAAGTAGCCAGGTCTAACGAGAGGAGTGTGCACTGTCAATCTAGATGGTACATACTCGTCTCCTCAAGCCGGCACAGTGGAGACGACTGCTGCCAGCACAGGTCTCTCTGTAGTAGCAGTTGTTTCCATTCATGGACCACACAGTGTTGTCACATGCCGAGCTACAATTAAAAAAAAATTAAGCATATCCTATAAAGTATTTATGCAATCATCAGCACAACATTTTATAACCAAAAGTCGTTTTTACACATACACATACCCAAAATTAAATTTGGGATCGTTTCATAAAAGCAAATGTTATTAACAGAATACTCACAACCTTTTTAACACCCCAATTACATCTGCGAATTCAGACTATCCTAAACCGACGACCTTTGTAAAGTAATTTTCCACTGCAATTTTAAATTATGTTTTATTTTTTCAGTTTTAATTTTTTTTTTCGTATAATATTGTTACGTTCGTGGGGTGTACAAAATAAATACACGACTTCGCTCTTCACACCGTTTTATTGCATACGACACACAATAGCGTAGAAGCAGGAGTGGTACGATAGTCGCAGGATAGCCTTCAGTCGCTGTTCAGTATCACTTTGTATCGCAGGAGTTGCTTGTATCGCATCCATAATAAGAGTATTTTTGGGACACTCGGGTGTCGGTATTTATACTCAAATAGGAGGAAGTTTCGAGAAAAATCTCGTCGAAGTTGTTTACTAATTAATAATGTAAACAAGGTCACAGGTCACGCCACTCGCGTGGGCGTGGCCAAGATGTTTACGCTACGCCGCTTATACGAGACCTTTCCAGAAACTTCGATGCATGCTGTCTCTTTCGCACCCTAGGTGCACGTAACAATATATTCATTATTAAATTATTTTAAACATTTCATATTAATTTAGTGCTCATCATACTATCAGGCCGCTCGAGGTCACATGTCGTGTCATAATAAAAAAATAATACGTACATATATAATTAATTATTTAAAGTTTCTAAAAATTAATAGGAGGTGAATGGATTTCGTTTGCCGCATTTGTACTACATATAATCTAAACTTTTTCAAACCGAGAATAAACGAGATAGTGAAACCGTGGCCTAAAGGGTCGGTCGCAGAATTGAATTTGACCGCTAACGGTCGTTAGTGTGACAATTTAATGACTCAAATGGCCTGATGACATATCGTACTCCTATGACCTTTGCCTTCATAATATATTATAGTCAAAGACTTGTATATCTTGTAAAATGTTATTTAGCACAAATATTAAGCAGAAAATTAATATTTATGCCTACCATATCTTTAAAACCCTTTCTGGGTTAGTAAGTAGCCAGGAGAGGAGTGTGCACTGTCAATCTGGATGGTGCACATTCGTCTCCTAAGCCGGCATAGTGGAGACTGCCTGTATAACTTTCTATGGTAGCAGTAGTTTCCGTTCTTGAAAAGCCTCATACTTTACACCAGGCGGTTGTCGAATGCCGTCCTCTCACCAAGATGACAGTGCACACTCCTCTCGTTTGTAAGATCGTATCATACCTACTTAAAAAATGTTTGTTTTTTTCTTTTAGCAATTTGGCTATATATTAAACAGGTTCAAATACAGAAAAAAGGACTTTAACGTCAAAAGTCTTTGCTATAAATCATAAATGTAGCCTAAGTAAGGTAAACTTAATCTGAGGGCTAAAACTCTATAGTAGATCTAGATACATACGTACAATATGTATGTACATACATACATATGTACAATTGTACATATATTACCCTCAATAATCTCACATTTAAATTCAAAATTTCAAACCTGTTTACCCGATAGCCACCGATATAAATCTGTAACAAGAGGGTACACGACAAATGTCCCACTTCCCCTTTCTTGGGTATTGTGCCGTCAACAGTAAAGATGCTATCTATTACACAAGTTTATGTGATGTTTTACCTTCCACGATAAGACAATAAGAAAAAACCTGCCAATATTTTCCGTACAAAGTTAGAAGCGTTTGACAAATACCGTGCAAACTACGTCGGTTGCGCAAGTTATGAATTTGCATATTTTGTATTCAGACGAAGCGGATCGGACCGCGCGCCCCTCAGGACCAAATAACCCACTTTTAGTATAGGACGTTCCTTAAATGAGTTGTAAAACTTAATTAATGATATTTTAATTCCATTCCATTCTACAAATAGTTTTTTTTTATTCATTATATTTTTCCAATTTTCCTAAAGAAAAATCTTGTGCCTCTCAAACCCCACATGGGCTTATTTTATAGTAGCCTGTAGTTTGCTAGATAAATTTCTGCAGACGGCACTCGCCTCCACTATGTCAATTTGAGGAGACAAATATGCATACTTCTCTCGACATTGTAGCTACTTTAAACTGATTCCAAAGGCAAATAGGTCATTTCACGGGCGTTACACCTGAAGGTGGTGGTTGTTTTAAAAATCTTTCACAAAGAAAAACTCTATGTATAGATATCAGACGTGTCGTTTGATTAACTTGGGGTCTACCATCAATCGTGGCGATGCAAAGCGTCCTATAAAGCCGCCTTAGCGGAGACTACTGCTGCCCTTAAGCTTGAACTCCGTGGTCAAATGCCGGACTACTATAATAAACTATTCTACAAATATTTACTTTTCGCTAGCAATATATTCGTTGATCTTTTAAAAAGAGGGATTTAGAACATATGACTGTAAAACTGTACCTCAATTTTAAAAGAAAAATGCAACGTCAAAAATCAAAAATCTTGGTCGTAAAATAACCTTTCAATAACATGTTTTCGTAAGATATACACCGAATAAAGATAAATGTGAAATTATTTCACGAGACACGCTGTATATAGCAATTTTCTCTTCAAAAGAATGAAAATATCACTTTACCTTCAGAATACACAAGTAGGTTTCCCATTTTTCCAACAGTTGTCATTTTGTAAAAGAAGTCTCTTTGAATTTATATAAGTAGTGTATATATTTTAATACATTCAACTTTTCATAGAGGATAGTCTGGCAGCAGTCACCTTCGCTATGGCTATTTCCAAGCTGATATCCAAACTAGGTCATTTCACAGGTGTTGCACTTAAAAATGATGATATGAAAATGAAAATCCTTTATTAACGTAGGCATGGACTTGGCATGCACTTGGTCATCGTCGGAATCTACTTTTGGCTTCGGAAAGGCATATGACGAGAAGACAGCCATAAGAAACTCGTCAATTATAGCCTGTGTTTATAATAACAAAAAAAAATTGATTTATAAATTCAGAAAAAAATAGTCTTAACTAATTTAACAAACATAACTAAACCACAATATGGGGCACCAAAATGAAGAAAATTATATATTAATATCATTGCAATCCACGTTTCAACCACACGATATTTTCCCAGGACGGCAAAATAGGCCAATAACCATCATCAGTCCGTCTACCACTAAAAATCAAGGTTCCATGTGCAAGAGTAACTTGTAGTGCGGGGCTAACATCGTCACGATTGTTATGTAAACCTTAAAAAAAAGTACATTCTATCAGGAAAACAGTAGGTAATCTAAATATAAATTCTAAAAGCGTACAAAAACAAATTTTAACAAAAACAAACACAAATTTTAAAGATATAAAACAAATCTTTAAAGTCCAGAATTCTGTACCCTACAATAAAAACAAAGAGGAAGTTCTGTCACCACAAAAGTGTTGTTGATATCGTTATATGGGCGACCTTTGTCTCTTCTTGGACAATGAGTCTTTGTTCATAGAAAACAAACTTAAACAACCGCAACATACTTCATGTGACCATAATTTATCCCAGACGAAAAGACCAAGGAGTAATTAAATTAGTTTTATTTATTTATTTAAATCTTAAGTGTAGCGTGGACACAGGCGAACTTAACGCTAAAATTCTCTTCCAGCTAACCTCCGTGTTCAGGTCAGATGTGAGCGAAGAGAAGCACCTTTTTAAAACAAATGTAAGTAAAGCATGAATTTAAAAAAAAATTGCTTACATGAAAAAGGTCACATAATTTAATTATTGAATTTTCACTGTATAGTTAACACAACATTAATGAACATTTTATTATTAAATCTTACTAAATAGTGGTAGGCAGACTGATAATGGTTATTAACCCAGCCTTCATGGGGTAGTATCACCACTTTCGTATGTAACACCTGTAAAGTGATCTACTTGCATTTCGGAATTAGTTTGGAAGTAGCCAGGTATAACGAGCGGAGTGTGCACTGCCAACCTGGATTATGCACATTCATCTCCTCAAGTCAGCAGAGTGACCTCGATGGCTGCTAGCAGAAATTTATCTGTAGTAGTTGTTTTCGTTCATGTAGTTTAACATCAGAAGGAGTGTTGTCATATTATCCCGAGTTATCATTAAAAAAATACTCATACATATGAATGAAAACAAAAATCACGTAGCCGTAGTTTTGTGTTAATTAAATTCTAATCCCTTAACAGAATGTGGTCACCCGACATTATCCAGCTTAGTGCAGTGTAATAATCTTTGTCCACGTACGCATTACGGGTGGTAGCATAATACATTATTCTGTAAGCGAGTCGCATGGGAATAGTAAAGTTGAGTGTGACCTGCCGAGCGCAGTGGGCCATACAATGAATAATTTAGTCCACTGGCACTAGACGAATATTCTCCAAAACTTGTACCTAAGAGCGAAGAACTCCAGTTATGTGCTAAATTTGTTAGACCTACTCCGTTCATTTGATTAAATGAAGCTTTGCCTTTATTGCTCATTTTACTATGGTTAGCTTAAACTTGTTGACGCGGTCGTTTTAGATTTTAGTTGTTTCACACAATTTTAATTACTTACTTTACTATTAATTAAATTTCTATATGTATTCAAAATTACTACGCTTGTAATACCAGAGGAGAGAAGACAGTGATTGAGACTTTCATCGGCTTCTTCTTATCCATTTTGTAGGAAATACGATCTTCTCCTGTTTTAAGAACATCACCGATTTAATCGATAGACGTAGATAAACGTATTTTCTTATATTAGACCAGTTGTACACTAACAGCTAAGCTAAGATATTATCATACTAGCGTGCAGACCATAAACTATATCAACTATAAACAACTTGGTCTGCAAAAGGTTTTAGGATTTATTTTACTTATTAAAATAGTTTAATTTATTGTTAGTAGTTTTTTTAATTACTAATGAAACACTTGATAAACGTTAAACGCAACCATTAAATTACCTTGCTCAGAAAGTGATAGTGTTCTGGATTAATAATAATAATAATCCAAATAATAACTACGACTTTATTACTATACAAGAATATAAACTAAAAGAATTCCTTAAATTTTCCCAAATAAAAATTCACGTTGCTCCATAAAAATTGTTTCATTATTACCTTTTCAGTGGAACTAATTTATTTGTTAGGTTATAAATGAATTTTGATAATTGTTAAATAATATTTATTAAAACGTATTTATTTGCAAGCGATGTAAGTAGACGCACCAAGATTGAATAAATTTAGACTGAATGAATGCTAACGCGTGCCCAGTCTATGTCCACTATGCATCGTGTGAAACACCGTGGGGTTTTAGTCAGTACGCTGGAGTGCTCGACATAACCCCGGTACCTTCGCCAAGGGCCAGGGAATCCATAACAGTAATATCCCCGTGTAAAAAAAAGCCAGGTATACCGAGAGGGCGGTGCATATTCGTCTTCTTAAGCCGGCATAGCGGAAGCTACAAGTGTATGTCCGTGACCACACTCTAGCTTAATATGACTTAGTTCAAAACTTGAATTGTAAAAGTATTTCAATAATATGATAAACTATGTGACGTTAATGTAGTTTTCTTCAATGTTATTAAATTTGGTGCAAAAAGTGTGAGCGAGTCAAAATTCCCTCATCAAAATTCAAGTAGCTATGTCTGTTAGATAATCTTCACATTATCCCGGATAGAATTTTTTATCCTGTCCTTTTTCAGCCTTGAGCCTAATTCTATCTAGACTTTAGTAACTGATATCAACTTATGATAGGTTTGTACAAAATACTATTTACTAAAGAATGGTAGGCAGACAGCAGCCGCCTCCGCTTTGCTGGCCTGAGTAGCGAATGTACACCACTCAGATTGACAGTGCACACTACCTAGCTACTTCCAAACTGATCCCGAAACGTGACAAGGTCACAGACGGACGGCAGGACGGCAGACTGGGCTAATACCTAATCATCTGCCTCCTACTCTTTAATAGTGGCAATAGCCACTGAGCGATCAAAGAACATATAACGTAGATAACGTAATTGATGAGAATTTAGCGAGTTTCGAACACGAGACTCATTGATCGTGAGTTCACGCGTTGTATTCCTAGACCACAGCCGCTCTAAGTTTTAAGAAAGTCATAATATCAAAATGTTTCTTTTCAAATTCAAGTAACCATGTTATGTGGGGGAGTTAACCAGCAAAATGAAAGCAAAAGTTGATGATTCATAAAAATATTCTAACATCTACCTAGTAGCTTTAATACCCACTTTGAAAGTAAAATATGGACTTATGTTAACGGGTTTTCTATGCTAAAGGAGATCTTTAAACGATTTTGTACGTGGACTTCTTCCTCGCTTATTTATTTATTTTGTTTATTCTTTTAAAGCTATTTCTGTTAACGTTTGAACGATATCGCATTTTTATTGGAAACTGCATGTTAATTTATTAAGAAAGCGATAGATGCAGACTTTTAGAGCGGCCGAGGTCTAGCGGTAAGACGCGTGAACTCACGATCGATGATACCCGTCTTCGAACCTAATTCTGACCGGTACCAATGTAACTTTGCTATATATACTTTGGTCGCTCAGTGCCTATTAAATAGTGGTAGGCAGACTAATGATGATTATTTGCCCAGTCTGCCGTCTTGGGGCAGTATCACCACTTTCGAATGTAACATCCGTAAAATGACCTTGTAGCGTTTCGGGAGCAGTTTGAAAGTAGCCAGGTATAATGAGAGGAGTGTGCACTGTCAATCTAGATGGTGCATACTTGTCTCCTAAGGCCGGCTGTTTCCCGAAGAGATTTCTCTGTAGTAGCAGTTGTTTCTGTTCATGGACCGCAGTCTAGCTTTACATCAGGCGGAGTGTTGTCACATGTTGAGCTACAATAAAAAAAAGGCTGCTGTAGGTCTGAGCTCAAAACTACGCATGTCCTTACCGGAATAGATAGAGACTGTAGCCCGTCAGTCCTTTTTCCCTCTCTTTCTCTTCGCGGTAGGCAACATTAATATTCATAATTTTTCTCAGACAGGCACGTCACGGTTGGTTCAGAATGCTCCCCACCTGACCTTTAAATTCCGACAGTATATCATTAATTTCCCCTCTTCCATAGCGTGTCGAAAATCGTATTAATTAATGTAAGTACTGGTTAAGTATAGTGAAATCTTAGTTTGTAATGTATAGGGATTTTTCCTAGGAGGGGGAAGGGAGATCAAAGACAATGGAAGATTTGTTATTTTGCTCTGAAATTGCCTATCAGTCATTTGTTATTTTTAAAAAGAGAAATATATTTTTTTTAAATTGTGGTACTACCCCAGGACGGCAGACTAGGCCAATAACCATCATCAGTCATTAAATTCATTTGTTTTGCCTTTATTAAATAGGTCGTTACTAACCGATGGATTGATGGATATGGACCGGATCCTTTGTTTATTCACCGTTCAGCCTGACAATATTGACAGAACGTTACAAAAGTGTCATCATGTACGTTACACGAAGCTATTCAAGTAGCTATTGTGATTGAATATCAATAACTCAAGTACACTTCAAAAAAATACTGTGTGAAGGGTAAGTCTAATTTCATCAATTCAATGAAAATTGAAAATTAGGAATATATGATTTTTTTTGAATGCTTGCTTGTACAAGCACTGGGCGACCAAAATACATATAACATTGGTACCAGTAAAAATTTAGCGTATTTCGAACACGGGTCTCATCGATAGTGAGATCCGTCTTCTATCGCTAGACCACGGTCTTCTTTCTTGTTTACTTCTTTTTATTACTTAATAGCTATAATTGTAACATATACACTGATTTATTATCAGCAAATTTGCCGCTTTACGGCAATAGAAAATATATAATTCTCTGAAATCACATCAACAATAGACGTGGCTCCTTTATTAATTTGTGATGGTGATGTCAAAGCGGAAGAGAATGATTTTGTTAAATATTGCTGATTGATTATACAAACATATAACAAAGTTACATTGGTACTGATTAATTTCGTCCTGGGATAGTACCAACACTTTCAAATGTAACACCTGTGAAGTGACCTTGTCGCGTTTCGGGAATAGTTTGAAAGTAGCCAAGTATAACGAGAGGAGTGTGCACTGTCAATCTAGATGGTTCACATTCGTCTCCTTAAGCCAGTATAGGGGAGGCAACTGCTACCCGTAGTAGCAGTTGTTTCAGTTCATGGACCGCATTCTAGCTTTACATCAGGCGGTGTGTTGTCATAATTATTCCGAGTTACAATAAAAAAAACTGAAAAAAGCGAAAGCGAAAGCAGGCAGCAGTCGTCTCCGCTATGCTGGCTTGAGGAGACACCCATATTGACAGTGCACACAACTCCCGTCTCGCACGTTTCTTTAATATTAAAATACGAAGTAATCTCAGAATATACGCCGAAATAAACTTATCTTTTATTCTTTGACAAGAATTTATATAATGTAAAAGACACAAAACTTTGTTTAACATATCTCACGTCCGCTTATTTCCGAGGCGTTTCGTTCCATAACTATAAACATTGAAGCAACATTAAGTAGTCGACGATATTCATTTTTAATTTATGACTTTTATATCCTTAAGCAAACTTAGGCTATATATCCCCATCTGATGACAAAATAATAAAGGGAAAACCCAGCAATTCCCTTTGGAGCAACAAAAATAACTCAGCGGAAAATGTCTTATTCAACCTAGATTGATGGATATTCCAAGATGGTTTCGGCTACTGTAATCAGTTTGAGTTTTTATGACGCATCTGTAATGCGTTATCTGGTGACGTAAATAAATAATTTTCATTTCAAGATTGCTTCTTAATATATTCTAGTATAGTTTTTTTTTTATTTAATAAACTTTTACGAGCACCACTCTCAAATGTAAGTGAAGTGAGTTTGCCGCGGACTGTGCACTGCCAATCTGGATGGTGCACATTCGTCTCCTCAAGCCGGCATAACCGAGGTGACTGCTGCCTGTAGATGTTTATCTATAGTAATAGTTGTTCCCGTTCATGGACCGCACTCTAGCTTAACATCAGGCGATGTGTTATCATATGTCGACTTACTATAAAAATAGAAATTAGAACACGCGGGCTAATAATTGCGAATTTTCGACTTTTATCGCCTGTCTATGTCCGTTTAAATTATTATTATTTTATGGTGTATTGTTTCAAATCGATATTTATGGATTTCTTTCTCTATAAACTACAATATTTTTCAATCTTTAAAAGTATGACCTATCGAATTAAAAAAATTTAATAATAATAAAAATATGTAGACAATATTACCCCCATAATATATTTACAGTAGCAGTTAAACATTGTTAATATTATTTCATTATAAAAGAAATATAGTCAAATTATAAACGTGTAGGTGACATTAATGGTACAATAATAGCGAACGAGGGCCGAACTCCCTCTTTTATGGCATGTTAATGTACGTTTAAATTATTCGCACATGTTTAACGGTAGTTTAGGTTAGGACAAATTTTGCGAAAATGTACCTCCTAAGTTTGAAATTATTGCGTTATGAAACTTCCGGATTTTCAGTGGATTAATAGAGCGTTTGTTTTTAAACTAAAAATAAATATAAAAAATAGACAGGACACCTATACTGTTGAAACATAAAAAGACTTGAGAGAATCAAACAGGGACTTTTCTTCCGCAACCGAACCCTTTCTGTCGGTTAGTATTTCACTTGACGGCAACATTGTCAAATCGTTTGAAGCGGCCTACGCTTTTTTCATGTTAGATGTATGAAGTTTGCACCTCTAGCTAATATATCTCTAAGGTTATATGTTTTTTTATTTATAGTTCACATATATATAAGACTTCTTACTATATTCTCACATATCTATAAGCTAAGGCATTTAGTTGAGGATTAAGCACACGTAGTCCTAAGGCATTTGCTACGAGATAGAGACGTGCATAGATGCAGTGCAACTCAATACTGAGAGCACTTGACAAGATCGAGTACAGCTTAGCTATGAAATGGAGTGCACTATTCTCGCGTCTTAACGTAAGCTCAGAATTTGAGTATAAATTATATCTAATAAATTTTTTATCTGTTTTTAAACCAAGGTTTATTCAAGTCTATGTTTAATTAAATATATATTAAAGGAGAATGCCCATTTTTGGGCCCACTTGACACCTAATAGTTTGGTAACAAAACAGTAATCTAAATTGTTTTTATTAATTTATTTTAATTATACCAACTCATTTACCAATTATTAGACATATATAGACAATGTTTAATTACATAAAAAACAGATATCTTTAATTATTAAAGCATTTAAAATAATAATAACCTGAAATATTGAATCAGAAATCATCTAATTACTCAATAACCCGGATGAAAAAAGACAAACTCAAGAAAAAAATTGTGGGCCCATTTTTCTTAAGCGAATGGTCATTCCTAATAGTTTTTAGAAAGAATTATCGATTTAAATATTGGTCATCGTTAAAGAGTCAAAGAGTGGTAGGCAAACTGATGTCATTCTGGAGTAGTATAAGTGAAGGATCTAGTTGCGTTTCGAGGTCAGCTAGATGTAGCTGGGTATAACTAGAGATGTGTCCGCTGTTAACTTAGATGGTGCACAATCGTCTCCTCCATGCCGGCTGCATAGCGGAGGCGATTGCAGTCTTCAGACATTTCACTTAACATTAGGTGCAGTGTGGTTATATAACTGGTAATTATTAAAAAAAAATTAATAGTACGTCTTAAAAATGGTTTTCATACAAAAGAATTCTCGCGCTAATTAAATTACAAAGAAAAAAAAAGAAATACCTTCTATTGTCTACAAAATAGAAATTCAATACTTTGTAATAAAACACGTACTTAATAAAATTAGGTTCAAATTGTCGAAGGTTGTTCTGACATTGTGAAAATGATGAATAATAGTTTTCAGTCAGAAGGTTAGAATGCTATTATAGAAAACCTAGCTTGCTAAATTATGTGTATATAGGACTCGTCTTTTGTTATGAATAATTAATATTTGCTGTGGGTCCGTAGATATGGCGTTATTGTACCTAAATGAGGCCCTTTGAAATTGTATTTTATTTTTTTAGAGAATCACTTTATAATTAATATTGTAGCTCAGCTTATGATAACACTCCGAGGCTATGAAGAGAAACAACTGCTACCACACAGAAATTTCTGTAGGCAAATAGTGTTAGGCAAACTGATGATGGTTATTAGCTCAATCTGCCGTCCTTAGGTAGTACAATCACTTTCAAATGATTCGTGAGAGACCTTGTCGCGGGATCATGTTCAAAAAATCCAAGTCAGCATATCGGAAGCGACCGCTGCTTGTAGTAATTTAACTGTAGTAGCACTTGTTTCCGTTCATGGACCGCACTCTATATGACAACCGTCCACCTGACAAAAGCTTTTGTCAGGTGGAGGGTTGTCATATACTAAGCTACAATAAAACAAAAATCTAAATAATATAAAAAATATTTTCTCAAATTAATTCAACAATAATAAAATTAAAGAAAGAAAAAAATTAAAGTTGTTTTAACCTGGAAAAAAATCCTTTGAACTAATGAAGTAAAAGGTCTCAATTCAGGTGAAAAATTAGAATCAGCATTGGCTACAACGATATTAACCCGACTTTAACCTTTGTCTGATCAACCGAATAAACCGATCATCAATTTTTTTACCTTGCGAAAAGGATAACCTTTCAAAGTTTCTGTGGTGATTATGGGTTATAGGAAGGTCACAGTTTCGATTCCAAGTCGTAAAAAAAATTTACTTGTAATGAATATTACTTATAAATATAATATAAAATATTATTGAAGAAATAAAATGTAGATAAGCATTTGTTTCGGGTTTGGGTTGTTCTGTATTTGTATATTGTCTGGGGCTCAATTATTGTATTATATTGTATTATATTTACGTTTATTATATTATATATTATATTTATTTATGTTATGGTTATTCTTACTTTTAAATTCATTTGTTTTGCATTATTTTCCCCAACATAAAGACATATGCGATGTTATATATATTATTCTATAAAATACATTATTATACAATACATACGTGTACAATATGGTATACTTTGTATGTATTTTTTTAAAGCTGACTCTTTTTTTTATTGTAGCTCTAAAATGTGGTCCATGAATAGAAACAACTATTACTACAGATATTTTTTTCTGCAGGCAACAGTCGCCTCCTATGTCTATTTGAGGAGACGAATATGCAGCATCTAGTGTTTGTTTCCAAAATGATTTTTTTTTTAATAAAAACTCTAAAAAAAATATTCGCGTGTTAAATAGAAAATGTTAAAAGCTAAAAATGTATCCTAAAAGCATGGCGTAATCAAGCTAGATGCAGTAAACACTTAGCGTGAACTCCGGTTGGCATGTCGGCTAATGGATTCTGTGTTAGACGTGTGTGAAAAGGTCTCTTGCTGAATGCACGGTTAAGATAAGATAAAATGATAGTGTTAAATTGTTTTACAAAGATAACGTCAAGTACAACGTAAGGCACTTTTTTGAAGAGTAAAGTAAGTAAGTAAGGTAAAGTAAGTTTAAAGAGTGATAGACAGATTCATGATGCTTATTAGCACAGTCCGCCGTCCTAGTCCGTAGTCCGTAGTACCACCATTTTCGACTCACACACCCGTGAAGTGACCTTGTCGTGTTTCAAGATCAGTTCGTAAATAACCAGTTCAAGAGGAGTATGCACTGTCAATGTGGATGGTGCATATTTGTCTTCTCAAGCCGGCATTGAGAAGTTGACTGCTGCCTGCCTTGGCATAACATAATTTAAATAAAAAATAATCATTATATATAATACTGCGATTTAATTAATACTGTGGATTTAACAGAAATGATGGGTTTCCCAAACAAACTTTCAGCCCTTATGAGGGGTGAACCCTTCAGTTTATTTTTTGGAACAAAAGGTAGCCTGATAAAAACCTGTATAATTTTACCGAAATCTGTCAGCGGTTTAGACGTGAACAGGTAATAAACAGACAGAATTACTTACACATTTATTTATATATATTTTCCTTATTGTAGCCCAGCATATGACAACATTCCACCCGATATTAAGTGTGGTCCATAAACGGAGCACTCGCCTCCGCTATACCAACTTAAGGAGATGAATGTGCACAATAATTATATTAGTATAACTTAAGCACACGTGTGTATACGAGTACAAAGTAAACACAGTATATAAGTGATTTTAATTTCACAAACATGTTCTTTTATGAGATGAGAAAATTTTCTTCATTTTGGCTTAAAACATATTGAGGAGGAAACAAATTAATTCGACCGAAAAATGAGAGTCTTCAAGGCAACATCCTTGAATTCTTTTCATCTTTGAGTAATCAATGGCCGAAATAAATATTGCTCTTTAACTACGTGAAAATTTATCGCATCCGTTTTATTGACACGTGTTTTTAGACATTTTTATGTACATAAATAATGAATGATATCGTTGCCCGTTTAAAGCGCCATATCGCATTTTGTAATGACAAAAATCTTGTAACAAAAATAGATCTTTACCTTAATCTCGGATATGTAATAGTGACATTTCCTGTTAAAGTTGCAGACGTTTGAAAATCCACTGTTAAAGCACTGAGGCACGAAGAAAATAGACAAATAGTGAATACTTAATACCTATTCTTGTTTGATACGTAAACGAATTCGAAACTTTTGAGAATGCAAACTCCGTTAGTAAAACATAAAATCTATTATATAACATATGGTAACAGTAATAGCCCAATTATTATTTTTTCACCCATTGATTGAGTGCTTTAGTCGCGATTTGGGGTTAACTTGGAAGTAGCCGGGTATAACGAAAGAAGTGTGCACTGTAAGCATGGATGGTGCAAATTTGCCTCAAGGCATATTGGAGGTGATTGTTTTCTTCAGAAATTCCCCGTTAGTAGGTCACTCTTCACGGGTGTTACACTTAAAACTCTTTATTAACGCTTTTATATACACTGATACAGTATACACTAAGTAACCAAAGCACATATATCATAGTGATATTAGTGCCGGTCAGAATTTAGCGAGGTTCGAACACGGGTCTCATCGATCGTGAGTTCACGCATTCAACTGCTAGACCACGGCCTCTCACAGAAGTAATAAAAATTATTAGAAATATCAGAATAACCCTTTTGAAAGTGAGGTGTCAGTTAAGAGGACCCGTTACAGTTCACTTGCCGTTACGGACCGTCGAGTTTTAGGAAATATTACCTACCCTTGTCCAACCTGGTATCACACACCCTTAGGGATTTGTTTGGATATTTTAATTAAACAAAACATGTTTGTTAAGTGAATGTTTTGTATTGTAAAATATATTACCTAATAAGTTTAAGTACGAATGTTATGCATGAATTATACTATGAAATAGAAGTGTCATAAAACGATGAAGTAAATGTCAGTTATTTTACTAATTGCCAAAAATATATTGAATATCTATTTTGCAGCAACTTACTGGTGAATAACTATACTAACAAAACCTCTAAACATTATAATAACTTGTTTAATTGTGGTGCATGGGGTTACGGGCAGTATTTTTTCTGTCGTGCCACTTAACTATCCTTCCTACAATATGGAATCCTTCAATGACAGTTTTAAAGGCGGACATAGTGGACACGACTCCTGTTGCAGATTTTTTTCAATGATAGCAGTCGCAAGCGCTCACTGACGAGCTAAACAAATAAAGAGTCTATCTATGTACTTGTCTATACAACTTTGGCAACCCTGTAAAAGATATCTTCGAGTAGTATCTAAGTCGATCTGGATGTCACTTGAGTAGTTCCACTTTTTTTTCTGAGAAAATAGATCTTAGATGTTTTTGTAGAGTGGGTCACGATTACAGACACGAAAGGTCATCTCCGTCATCTATCATACTATTAAACGAACTTACATGGTACCTTGTGTATTGAAGAAGTTATTGTTATATTTAATTATAAACTAACACCCCAAGGAGAATAAAACATTAAATAATAAATAAATAATTTAATTATCCATGCTAACACCACGCTATGATTATATTTGAAAAAAAGATAACGCAAAAAAAAAATGGTTTAAAATTTAATAAAAAATATCACTAGATTGTTTTATAAGAATACTTTTGTTCTTATTCAAACGTTTAAGAGCATTAATTAGCAGTTCATGCAATGAAGTTTTCTTAATTAAAAATTTAATTAAAGTCATTTGGCAGGTACTACGAAAACTTTTCATATTTTGCAAATACATTAACTTTGCCTTCAGCCAAACTTACTAAACATGCCTTTTTTATATGGGGGAAATACACGACTAAAACCCCCATGGTGTCACGGGCACGCTTTCGCATTCATCCGCAACCCCACCGATGCTTGGCCGCACCTCATCGGGAAGAAACACTATTCCAGCCAAGTAAATAAGCGGGAGTCCAACCCCAGGACTACCGCTCTTGGGTCGGGGCGAAGGAGATAACGCTTGGTACTCCGCTACCGCCTTCGCCCACGCGATGAAGGGTGGTCTCTCACTCAGATCTTCTCTAAACCTTGCTGGTTTTGGTTCGCTCCGAGGTACATCAGGGAGGTATCCCGGGACCTCTATCCACCACCTGAGGACGCGCCCGATGTGAGACCAGCAACTCCAACGGTGCCTCCAACACGACACTGTCACTCACGGTCAAAGGACCATGAGCCACGGGTAACTAAACACGCTTAGTAACGGCAACTTATTCTTATATTTTATTATCTCTACCTATGATGTTTTAGAATCTAGAAATTATTAATAACAGACTTAATGTTCCACGCAATAAAATTACGGGCCCAGTCTGCCCTTCGTCAGTTACAGGTGCAACATGCTCCACGTGACTGTGTTTTGGGGTGATCTAGGACTCGAACTTGCATTCATCTCCTCTCGCAGAGGCGAATGCTACCAGTAGAGATTTCAGTCCGACTCATAGGTTACTCTCTAGCGGAATTCGGTCACTTGTTGGACTATTAACATAAATAAATAACAATAGAAATGTTAGTCCCCCAACATATTTGTGTAGTTGTTTTGTATAAACTAAAGTCAAATAAAGGGAGTTACAGTTGCGTGTTTACAAGGCTCGAGGTCATGTGAAGCCTTTATTGACTTTGAACTTCCTGCATGTTTCTTACTCACTATGTACATAAAGTTTTAAATTGTTTATATAAATTAACTTTTTATATACGATGTATAAAATTCGATTCGATGTTTAATGCATCTAGCAATGATGACTTAAGAAAATTGGGCTTGTTATATCTCAAACCCTATATCAATCTTTATTGGCAATCCCTGTGATATAAACACTCTGTCTATAGGTATTTGAAAAGAGTTCAGTGCATTTAATGCAATTTATCATTTCTAATTAATAAACTTTAAAAAAGATATTGGAAAATTATTATTAATATAAGCACTATTTGTTGGTGTTATATATATATTTTTTCTATTATTGTAAAAGTAAATGAAAATATCAATGTTTGTTAGCGACCACGAGGGCTGCAAATCTTATACCTTTTCAAAATAAATTAAACGCGATCGTAAGCTGCATAAAATATTTTCGTATATAAAATACGAAAACAATAATGTCATAATGTGTTATAAGTTGTTGCAGTAGGTGAAAACATTGTCAGTTTACACGATTATTTCACTAGAAGTTTGCTGTTATTTCGAGAAAGAGCTTTAATATTCATTCTTCACATGTCACTCGTATAAAGTTACTCGTGATATTATACATGATGTGTACAAATATTTACTTGACATACAGGTTGTCCCATTTGCCTCAGAGTTAGAGCTTTCTTGTTAGTTACGTGTTCTGAATTAGGTATTCTCTTAGTGTGCCTTAGGTATCTGTTGTAACAAGTTTTGCTTGTACATCTTGAGCTTTCTAGAATTAGGTTTCCATCATTCTCTTTTAAATGGGTAAAGTTTTTTATGTAGTCTTAGGTTATTTCATCTGATTTATTATATTATTGAACATTAAATTTACTAACGTAGACAAAAAAAAACAGTTAAAACGAGACTGAGCTGATCGCGTCATTATGGTTAAAGTGGACTCCAGATTGTAAGAAGACAAGAAGCATCAAGGCATACCTAAACGAAGATGGCTGGACGAGCTCGACAGCCGTGAGTTGTGGAAAAGGGGGAAGTATTTGCCCAGCATTGGAAATTCAAATAGCTTATAATAATAATAAAGTTAATTAGAAGTTAATTGGTATATTTTTGGTCAAAGAAATAAAACAATTTTCTTAACAAATAGATGTAATTTATATATTATTACCTAATTTTTTTTATTTACAATATACACACAGTGATTAACTAATAAGATAATCAATTACATTATAAACATTAGTCCCTGTTACTATCTGAATGTAATTAAAAATGTTAGTATTACTAAAGTGGTGACCAAAGTGAGAGATGCCGTCGAACCTGAAAATAAAAAAAAGCTATATTATTTATTACATTCTTAAATCCTCGTAGGCTCGTAATATTCTAAGGTAAGCAAACTGTTATAAAATACTTGGATTAAAATCGTTTTGTTTTAAATATATTCATTTAAAAGACGGATTGAGTGCTAAGCTGGGTGGTGCAGATTCGTCTCTTCAAACTGGCAAAACGAAGGCAACTGTTGCCTGCAGAAAGAGCAATGTCCACTTTTGGGCCCACTTCATAGTTTGTTATCAAAACAATATTTTAAAATAATATTTATCTTCTTTTTTCAGTAATTTAATCAAATTATACCAACACAACTTTTACCAATGAATAGACAATGTTTAATTATATTTAAAAAAAAATATATATCATCAATTATTAAAGCATTTAATACAATAATAACCACAAATATTGCATAGAAAAGTGTAATTACTCAATAAGATGGGAAAAAAAATTGATTGGTGAATGAAGATCTATTTTCCTACAAAATGAACTAAAAATCATCGTCAAACTCGAGAAAAAAATTGTGGGCCCATTTCTCTTAGGCGAATGGGCATTCTCCTTTATCTGTGGTAGCAGTCGTTTCCAAAGACCGCACTCTAGCTTAACATTAGGCGGAGTGTACACTGAGTTACAATTTGAAAACATTACGTCTTCGTAACATGCCGGAGTACACATGTTTATAATGGATAGCCCATAGTACCAAGATACAAGATATCCAAGTTTGGGGTCTGGGGATTATATGTATCTACACATATTTATTATTAATATGATAAGTAAACAATGGCAATAAATACATTAAATATACTAGGAGATGCAGAGAAGCACATACGAGTAGATATTGATTCAATATGGCTTTATCTTGTTTGGGCAACAGTATTTGTAGAGAATGATCTCGATAATACAATCAAATTGAGACTCGTGTCTTGATTACATTCGCACTCAACGTAAAACCAATTCAAATCCTAAATAACTGTTATTGTAATATGAACTTTAGAGTCTTATAAATAAAGAATAAAATTCTCTGACAAATAATGTAAATTATGGTGTATGCAGAACGAAAATAATAGAAATTACTAAGCAAAAGTTTTTAATGGAAAGAATCGATTTAAAAGATCGAGTTCATATAGTTCGTTCCCATTATTTCAAACAAAGGTGAGCCAGAATCGATCCAATATGCCTATGGGATTCAAGGTGTACTGCGGATTAATTAGGCTTATTACTTACCAATCTTAGAAGAGCTGTCTGGCATAATCATATTATCCATATCAGCGTCTCTAAGGAACCTATAATTAGCTTTGAAACCAGTCCCGTCTAACCTATCATTAGATTTGAAAGTTACTCTAAAGAAATTTTTCTGTGACGTCACGTGAAGTTCTCGTAACTGTCCACAATATCTAATTGTAGTCGAGTCTATCATGTGATGTGAAAATTGGACGTAATCACTCGCTGACATGGCTTCACATCTGAAATAAAATTGAATTTAATTTATGGAAATTAATTTAGAATTATTGTGGCCGAGTTAGTGTTGAGATGGTAGGTTCGCGATTAAGAACCTTCCGCGTTCGAATCTCTCAAAAATATTGACCAATATAACTTTGTATAAATGAACTTTGGTCACTCAATCTTTATGATACGAGCACTAGCGTCTATTAAAATTAAGACTCCTAAAAGAGTGGTAATCAGAGTGATTATTAAGTTATTATTAGTCCAGTTTGCAGTCTTGGAATAGTAGCACCACTTTCCAGTGTAACTTCCGTGATGTGAAATAGTAGTGTCGCACAATTGACAAGTGGAATGCTTTGCCCTCCCATGTATTCTCCCAATCCTTTGATCCTTCAAGCGGAGCGTGAAAAAGCACCTTCTCAGGCCGGCATAGTGATAGCGACTGGAGCCACCGTGTGAGCGGTTCTCTAGTCGTCAATGCTCATGGACCTCCACTGCGTTTACCATCAGACCAGTCGAGGCCACATGTCGTGCCAAAAAAAAAAAAAAAAAAAAAAAAGTGTTTCGGAATCAGCTTCGAAGTAATCATAAGAAGGTGTCGTCTATCAACCTGAACAATGCATATTTGT
Organism: Tinea pellionella; assembly: GCA_948150575.1. NCBI lineage: Eukaryota > Metazoa > Arthropoda > Insecta > Lepidoptera > Tineidae > Tinea > Tinea pellionella. The sequence continues at coordinate 2,774,700 of OX411253.1, forward strand.
CTACTATTAAAACTGTTATTAAACTACAATTAAAATGTATATATAAAACAAAATTTACGTTTCAATCAGTACCTGCATAGTTATAAATAATTGGATTTTGCGTTTAAATTGGAACTTGCACTTACGGAATAACACCCTCGACGTCAAAATACGTGAAATGCAAGTACACTTTTTCATTTTCGCTTGCGTAGAAAAAATAATTGCATTCCGTGTCTCTGGGATAGAGACCGGGGAAATTGGGTGATGTCAGCGTTCCCCTTACATTTTCTGTACTATTAAAAACGAAGGCACATGGAAATTCCATAAGTTGTTTACCTGATGATATACTAAAATCTGAAATAAGCAATATTTTAATTAGTGAAGAGGTTTTGTGACTTTAAAACTCAATATCAACTCCGGCCCATTTTTTTTACCTAGATGACTTTAAATAAAAAAAATTAGGGATATATAGAGGTGTATGATAAAAATGTTGGTTAAATATCGCTTTAAGCTTTAAGAAAAATGTAGAAATAAAAATACCTTCAATAAATGAATAAGAAATTTTAAATCCTCTACTGGATTTTGATGATAATATTCCACGAAATTCAATAGATAATTTTGGTCCATTCGACATTATTGGCTTTGGTATGTCGTTACCACAAAACGATGCCATTTTCTCTAATCTTCCGTCTACGTACAAAAATATATCTAAGGAGTCCATACTTTCACAGCTGAAAATTATATTTTATTACTACTAGAAAATCTTCAAATTCTTTTTTATAGCAGTCCAGTATGAAGCACCTATGTTAAGCTAGATCTGATGTTGCATTCTATAAGCGGATAGAACCTACTACCACCCAGGCCTGCCATGCCAGTCCAGGTTGACAGTGCACACAGCACACTCCTCAATCTAATCGCAAAACGCGACTATGTCACTTCGCGAGTTTTACATTGAAAAGTTACAGTACAGACTAGCCTAATAACCATTATTTGTCTGCCTATTACCATTTATTTGCAAAGGAGAATGCCCATTTTTAGGCCCACTTGATACCTAATAGTATGGTAACAAAAAAATATTCTGAAATAATATCTTATTTTTTTATTAATTCATTTCATTTATATCAATACATCATTTACCAATCAATTGACAATGTTTAATTACATAAAAAACAGATATCTTCAGTTATTAAAGCATTTAAAATAATAATAACCTCAAATATTGCATCAGAAAACATCTAATTACTCAATAACCCGGGTGAAAAAATTAAAACTGAACGGTGATAAGGAATGTAGCTTTATTACTTTATAAAATGAACCAAAAGTGATCGACAAACTCGAGAAAAAAATTGTGGGCCCATTTCTCTTAGGCGAATGGGCATTCTCCTTCATTATATTATAAAACATGATATAATAGAAGGCAATGGACAGGTTAAATTAAATTAATAGTTTAAGTTTTAAAAACAACACCAAAGTATTATTAATATAGTAATTATCTAAAACATTTAACAATAGGGTTGCCAACTTACTCGATGATGTTTTCATTCGTTTTGTGCAAACTAAAGTCTTCAAACATCAATTTAACCCTTTCCCTGCCTCGAGCCATAAAGTCATAATGACAATGCGTTTTCGCTGGATACGGGCTCGGATATAAGGGAGAGATCAATTTCCCACTTTTGCTTCTATCACTATTGAATACTTGATGACACGATGAAGCTGGAAATAGGGCTTTTATTAATGGATATTTTATATAAAAGAGATATCTGATATGATTCTAATGTTGTCAATATTACGTTACACGTTAAAATTATTTTGTATAATATTTTGCAGGTATTTATGCTTTTTCACTTTTATAGTATAACTTCTTTTATCATATTTACCTAATCTAATTACTGTCACTTGACAGCACACGACGTGCTTTTTTATTAAATGACTTGAATTTTACTTTTTTTATTTTACTTGTATTTCTAATTGTTATTGTTTAAATGTATAGTAATAAATTGATTGTATATATTATTTAGACAGAATAATTAATAGAAAAATACATAAATAAACTTACTGGTAGCACTAACAGCGGGTCCTAAACCGTGAACTGCCTCAAAATTCAGCTTTTTAGACACATCATTATCTGAAATTACCATATTTACATTTTAATCAATATTCACGTTCGTTTGGTTCTATTCTCTATGTAGCTAAATCATGCAAATTATTAGGTATAACTTTTTAAAATATTATATAATACATGTTTACGCATGTTAATAATTCTAATATGTATCTTAATAAAAGCTCAAAAAGAATATGGAATGGTAAAAAAATAAAGCTATATTGATATTTGAACGGAAAAATGAAAATTAAATAAAAATAAATATTAATTTTAATAGCTTTTTTATTTTATAACTCAAAATAAAAAAATATATATGTATATACAAATTATAAAGAAATAACTTGAGTATAAATTATGTTAAGATGGTGGGATGAAACAAACTATATTCATTAGATAAGTTTGGACCTTTGAAGATGTCGCAATAATTGTTTGCAGAAGATTATTGGAACACAAAACTCCTTAGACAACTACGAATGACAGATTATCTACTTCGAAACTTGTCCATTCTTCATATTGTCAAGAAGTTATTGCAAAACAAATAAGTAATAACTTAATTAACATTATCCATTCTTTAGATCTAAATGAGTTTATACAGATGGAAAAAATAGTTTGCAAAATAAACAAAACAAAATTAAAAGTATAAATTACTTAATAAAATAAGCAGAGGCCTCTAAGAAGGCTAACCGTGTGTGCATAGAAGCCTACGACAATAATAATAAAAAATAAACAAATAATTTATGATTTATATAACTAATATATATATATATATAGCTAATGTATTATTAGATTAAGAAAAAACAATTTTATTTTTAGTCCAATATGTTATATGTAAGTTACAAAAATATAGTTTGAAACTTACTCAAAGCATGGTAAAAATATTTGTATAAAAAAGTATAAAATTTCAAACAAATAGATACGTTTACATTTTCAAAGTAAATTATTCAAGAGAGTCATCATTAAAGTGTTATTTTAGACAACACAAACACTAATGAATAGTTGATAATGCTTACTAAACCTGTACTCGTGATGTTTTCCTCCGGCTGAAATTGAAAACTGGCTTTGAATCCTTGCCCCGGATTGTTTGAGTTTGCGGTGAATTGTACCAAAAGGTCTTTGCCAGTTGATAAAATTTCATAACCTAAAATTATATTTTGTTTAAAATTTAATTATATACAATACAGATTGAAAATAAGAACTGTACTATTTAAAATAGGCAAATCGAGTAGTTGTTTTTAGAAAGGCGAATGCGACAGAGATTTGTCGTATATTTATTGTGGATTTTCTAAGATTTAATTATTCTCAAAATAAAACTTTGAGTATCCGAACCCAGGTTTCCTAGCGCTGACCACTCGCTACTACCTATTAAAAATTATTACTTACTTACCTATTACTTCATTACAGAGTAATGCAATCACCGGGACTGTCGCCGTACGCCCATCGAATACTTTAATTATATCTGCTCTGTTAAGACAACTGTAACAAAATTATTTTATAATTTAATAAATTCAAATTTAAGTTAAATTATTGTTTCCAATTATTAAAATCTTACTTACAATCAAACAATGAAATTAGTCATAATATTAAATTTTAATGTATTTGAAAAAATAACTGACAAAACCGGGAGTAAATACACGTTTGGCCGCGGCTGACCTAACCCACCCAGGCAGGCACTAGGGAATGCAATCCCGATCTCGCGGGATCTCGTGTAATTCTTCGGGATCAATCCCGAATGACGAGATCCCGTTCGAGATTGACGGGATTGGGCGGCAGTGGTCAGCAACGCTACACACATCTATTCGGGCTAACTAGAGATGGGCGTTGATTCAACGAACTGTTTTTCTTTCTTTCCCGAAAATTCCGGGATCTCGCAGGATTGATATTTCTAATCCCGCGGGATCTCGAATTTGCGATCTCGAGTCGGGATTGCATTCCCTAGCAGGCACACAGCCATTGGTGATCCGAAATACTAACCTCAAAATTTCTCTATTCTATCTTTCTGTATCTGCTAGATGTACATCACATATTAATGTTTTGTTTTCATCTCAATTATTTTTCTTTGACAATTTTCATCATAATTTAATAATAAGATTTATTTCGTTAACCATAAAGAAACAAATTAAAAAGTAAATTCAAAATTTTAGTCAAGTTTTCATTATGTAATTTAACTTCTGTCAAATTCAGAAATGAGTGTCTAGAAAGGGTTTGAGAAACAGTGGCTCTTGAGAAATTAATATAAAGTGTAATTTTGTAAGGAGAATAACGCGATAATGATTATAACTTTGAAGGTACGTGTATGAATTTCAATTATGCCTACATCTAAAACAGGTGAAGTAATTCAATTATGAACTTAGATTTAAATTAACAACCATAAATAATTACGTTTTAAATATTTATTGCAGCGTATTTCACTTCATTTATAAGTGTATTTTTTTTATAAGTACATAGTGGGAAATTCATTTGGTGGCGGGTATAATTTTTTGTATTTTATGTTCTAATTCTTCTTTGTTTTTACTTATAACTGTCGCTGTATTTTCTCCAAAATAAATAAATAAATAAAAATTAGAATTCGATGGCTATTATTATTAATATTAGGAATTAACATTATTATATAATTTACATATAGGATACACTCTATTATGCTTTTTTGATTAATTATAATTAGATTTATTATAACGCATGAGTTCCTTTCTCCATTTTCCATTTAACTTCTTTTTATTAAGGCTCCAATCACCCTGTATATCTTATATGTAATCCTCTTTGTCTTTCTTTCTAGTCAAATGTCGTTACTTTATCCAAGAAAGAATAAATTCTCCGTGCATGAAGGAATAATTTTAAAATGTTACCTTATATCACCTTTCTGTAGAAAAGCTTCCTCAAATATTAGCTTGATCCTCTCCTGCCGCCTACGACAACAAACGTGCTTTGTTATTTTTAAATTTCCATTTACTTATTCATTTTATATTTCAAAAGATACTTTAAAAGTTTGTTTTATATATTGACTGCTTTAAAATAATTTATATCCCGTTTTTGTTTTAGTACATCAATGCTGAGTGCAAAGTATTAAACCAGACACTATCGAAATTCGGAAATTTTTTCAATCAATCAATCATCTGGTTTTACTAAGTTGATCCCATTTGGACAGAAAAAGGAAATGGAAAACTTTATATCTATTCTTTATAGCAAAATGTTCGAAATATTCATTATCTTGACTGGACCAGAGATGTTCCCAGATATTGAAATTTTATATTTTTTATAATATATTTTAAAGTTTTATATTTTTTGCACGAGAATTTAATGTACTTTATTTTGATATTTTCTACAAATTACGATTTATTTGTATTTATGAGTATTTATTGTAATAAGTAATTGTTAAGCTAGAATGCAGTCCAGGAGCGGAAACGATTGCTGGCAGCAGAATTTTCTACAGGCAGCAGTCGCCTCTGCTATCCCGGTTTGCAGCAGTCAGTTGATTATTTTGTTCACGTTAGAATAAAGACAGCTTTGTAAACCAGTTAACGTTTTATATTAAGCTTTTGGTACTCACCGTGCATGAAAATGATAAGTACAGCGTACATTGCTAGGATAACTTGATGGGTATCTAGGACTATATAGCCGACCATGAGCTGGTCTATTTGGTTGAGAATTGAACACGTAGTCGCACCATGTATCTGGGACTTGTACCCCGTCTGTTTCAAACATGCCTATAGAAAATTAAAGCATTACTTTAATGTTAAAGTCTCTTGTTTAAGCGTAATAATTATTTAAAAAATGTTAACACTGAAATTAAATTAAAACCCTTCCGTTTACTTTTACGTTTAGATTACTCGTATGTAAATGGAACACTCGCCTTAAATGCTAATTTGTTGTTGTAAAAATATTTTTTCTCAAGGAAAAGCTTTCACTATAAAAAATAATGTAAGCACATATTTATATTGTTTTTTTTTAATTTCAATCAAAAGTCCTCTACGGAGTTTTTGTTCTTCGAAGTAAAATAAACTGACACGACGCTACGTCACAGTACTGCGGTCTCAAGAGATGCATAAATTATATATATCTTTAGAAAGAATATAGTATAAAAAGTAGTGAGGTAGGATATGAAAGTTTGTATGAGCAACCGATCATTTCTTCTCTAAGTTAAATGCAAATAATATTTTTTACACCAGTTAGTATTTAATAAAGGTAAGATATTAGTTTAAACTTTGAAAACCAAATTCAATAACTTTAAAAGATTATTTACCTACCTATAAGTTAGATCTTTCCTAGTTAAAAAATAAATCTAAAGATACTTACGTCTATCTATAAATTTAAAAGTCCCAACGAATCCGCTACTGTTAGTTTTCTTTGTTCCAGAATGGAATTCTAAAACCAAAGCAGGTCCATGGGAATATAAGGCCGGTGGAGCATCTGGTCTTCCACCACATAGAACTCTAGACCACACTGAGTACTCGTTCACACGTTCAGGTGGTCCTGGTCCATGATGTGATCCTCCTTCTGCGTAGACTTTGAGATAATCTCCTCGAGTACAACTGTAGAAATACATAAATAATTATAATCTAACTGGAGAAGCCCAGTCGCTTAATCAGTAACAAAGTTACTGCTATAATTTATGTTGAATATTTTTTTTATTGTAGCTCGGCATGTGACAACACTCCGCCTGATGTAAAGCTAGAGCGCGGTCCATGAATGGAAACAACTGCTACTACAGAGAAATCTGTGCGGGCAGCAGTCGCCTCCACTGTGCCGGCTTGAGGAAACGAGCATGTACCATCTAGATTGACAGTGCGCACTCCTGTCGCTATATTTTTATTAGAAACCGACCATTAAATGCCATTTAAGTAAAGGAATCAAAAACAAATATTTAAATTATTATATTTAAAATAGAATAAACTTCTAACAAATATTAAAATTAATGAAAATTGCACTGTGATTTATTGTTGAAAATCTTCGTTATTTCAATAATGTAAACAGTTCTATAATGTATATCATGTATGTCTATTTGTGTATTTATATAGGTAATCCTATTACAAGAAACCGTATCAAGATTTTCATTTAATAAGCCTTATTTACACGCGATGTCGTACTTGAATGGTAACTTAATTAATATTTTTATAGTATTCATTAAAAATTTGAAGATCGGTTTAACAAACTAGATAAAACATTTCGCTTTCAACTAAAAAGTTTAAGTGTATGTGAGACTTTACGTAACTTTACTCTGTGGATCTGGAGATCTGCCGCAATCTAATACTTAACTTTATTATTATGCGTCAGATCCTTGTTAAGAGGGTAACAAGCATAAACTCGGAAGTGGCTGTTAAGATGCTTCTTGCAAGAGTATAAAGGATGTTTTTATTTGAATATTATTCTTTGGTTTTTATTTATTTTTAAATTATAATATACAAACTCACAGCTCATGAACGACCGAGCACGCTTGTCTAAGCGATGTTATTATGACTTTGCGGCTTAATTTTACATGAAAATCCTAAAAAAGCTAAGAATATAAAAAAAAACTTCTAATAATGTTTTAGTAATAGTAGTGTAAAGATTGTTTTCCATCTTTTTACATCCCTGTATAATGAAAAATACAATACAATTGTCACGCCTTTTTCCCCACAGGGATAGGCAGTACAACGGAACGCCACTTACCACGATCCTGACACAACTCCCTCGCTTCCCTCACATCCACAATTCTCTTCATGCACGCTCGACGGTTATGAGCACTAGGCAGTTTAATTTTCATAAGGATGTCTCCGATTTGAAAACACCCTTCTAGGTCTACCTTGTTTAACGCACATCAGATTTACATATTCCTTTTGTCAATCTTCTTTCACTCATCCTTTCCATGTGCCCAAACCATCGAAGCATGAAAAATAAAAAAACCGAAAAGGACATTGGACTACACAGTGTAGCTTGTAGCGTTTATAGTAGTGAATACGACTCCTGTACAACATGTAGGGTAAGATTACAATAGGTTTGAGTACGAACTAATGTTACAGGCTTGCTCCGTCAAGTATCATAAAGGGTACAATAGATACACTGAGTCTACGACACGGTTAGTTTCATTGCCCTCACTCTATTTGCGAGCTTAATATAAAATAGCTTGGAAGTATAGAATAGAAAATAATATTTGAGAATTTATATAAATTTTATGTATTCTGTTGTGCTTATGAAGAGATTGTGGCAAGTGGCGTTCTGTCCCCTAAGCACGAACCAACTTTTAACAGTTTGGCTTCGAGTACATTTTGTGGGCAACACCACATGAGAACTGTCAAAGAGATACTTTGTTGATGTAATATTAGGAAATAGAGTAAAAAATAATTGTCAAATATAAATAATAAGTTTTAATTTATCTTTAAACAATATAATTAATACATTTTTTTTATTATTATACCCAACGAAATATCTCTCTTGACAATTGTGCTGTGGTGTTGCTAACGAAATGTGGCTTCGAGCACTCTTCGAAGATTGATTCGTGCTTACCCCACTGTTGTCTCTACCTATCCCTATGAAATGAAAAGGAAAACGGCGTGACAATTTGATTGATTGATTGGTATAAAATTTTCTAAGATAAATCGCAAAATATAGAAATGGAAAAAGATAAGTGATAGCGATTGGATCAACGCGATTACCCAAGCGCTATTCGAGACCCTGCCTCTTCGAACATTCGGACTGTACGTGCACTGTGATTAATTTTCTATATAATTTTCATCATAACGTGATGTGCGCACCACCGTATTTATCATCCAGGTTTGACAATCCACACTCCACTAGTTCACTTCAGGGTGTTGCACTTGAAAGTGATGGTACTAGCACCGGAAGGTAGACTAGCCCAGTCTACCATTTATAATTTAGGCATTCTAGATTAGAACACGAAGTGAATGTTAGAATGTAAATCTTAGTATCATTAATCTGTTTTTTTTTTTAATTGTAGCTCGACATAATTATAACATCACTCCACCTGATGTAAAGCCAGAGTGCGGTCCATGAACGGAAAGAACTGTTGCTACAGAGAAGTCTCTACGGGCAGCCGTCGCCTCCGCTATGCCGGCCTGAGGAGATGAGTATGCACCATCTAGATTGACAGTGCCCACTCCTCTCGTTATACCTGGTTATTTTCAAACTGCTCCCGAAACGCGACAAGGTTACTTCACGGGTGTTACATTCGAAAGTAGTGGTACTGTCCCAGGACGGCAGACTGGGCAAATAACCATCATCAGTCTGCGTACCATTCTGGAATATTTGTTAAAGAAAATATATTTTGTGTCATTTAATGCAAAAACGAAAACAAAGCATTGATCTATACTATACATGCTTTAGTAATTATTTTGTGCTATTGTTGAATAGAAAATGTGTTAAAAATAACAAGATAAAACACACCATTTCGTTTAGTTATTGAGGATATAGTAGATTATCTATTGAACACGAAAAAAGCCTTTCGTAACAATTTTCCCCCTTTTGTTGTGAAACGTAAAACAACCTCGCATCGAAAACTGTTCTATTATTTGTATCGCGTTCCAATAAATAAATAATAAAAAACACTATAACAGAGTACTAAATAAAACATTAAAGCTTTTAGAAGGTAGACCACATTAAGAAGCAATTTGTTGTAAAAAGAAGAAAGGTAACTTGAAATATTTATAAGTTACTTTAAGAAACAGTTAACGGCTTCTAAACACAGCTTCTAATGTACCTAAAAATAAATTCTTACCTATATTCTTGACTGAATTTAATTCAACTTAATATTGTAATTAAATTATACGGGATAGAATTCATTTTCGTAAGTAGAATTCGCGTAATCGGTTGATGTATGCTAATTCTAAAGACATCTTTTATCTAGTTATTTTATATTTGAAAAAGGATTTAAAGCGAAAATCCCGCGGAAGTTTCTCGGTTGTACGCTTTGCAATAATTTGTCAGAACTAGCAACTCTGGACGCGACATACTTTGACCGCGGTTTGTTTTGTCCGTCTTTTGCCACCGAATGTGGGCTATTACTTTGTTTTAAAGCTGGATAAAAACCTCTTAGTATTGTCTAGTTTAAAATAACTCATCCAAATGCTTACAAAAAGAGCAATTTGTAGAGTTAGTGGCTTTGAATTATTCTCGTACGAAATGCTGAATGGGCTATTATGTTCTGTTATTTATTTTGTATAGAACTAAATAAACTTAATTTTGCTTCGTATTCTCTAGCTTTAATCTAAAGTAAAAAACCAAAAAACATACAATCTAAACTGCGGATCAACTACTTTAAGGTGACGTGAAACGAAGTTTCAGTAAACTTTAAGTACTTTTTCTGCTCAAAATTGTGCTTATAAATCTCGCACATCACGATGTGACGTATTAATAAGTAAACATTTCACAAAATTAAAGTTTCTTACACAACGAATATTCACACATCTCTTTGAACGAATTTCGGTCTTCTAAAGGACCTTTGGTATAAATTTTTTAAATCAAAAATGTATTATTGAAAACGGGAAATTATTAATTTCAAATGAAAACGTGCAAATATGTAGTTTTTTTTTTAATAATATCAGCAGCGTAGGATTGAAACAGTAATATTTCAAAACACAAAGGAGTTCGCGCATTTTTCCACACGTTCCAAGTAATAATTCGCTAGAAAGAATTGTGTGAGCACACGTTGCTTGGTTCAACACGATTTAACAACTCGTATCTGCTTTCTTTGACCGACAAATTAAATTTTGTTTGCACCAACTGACCTTTTCTGAACTTTTCTTCAAAAAAAAAAGTAAAATAGGACTGAAACAATTAAGTAAATTAATTAGAAACTTTTTTATTAATTAAATGAGCCCAGTTCAGTCGTCACCTAATTCCGGAGTCCGAATTCTTTCATGGCGTTTTTTTGTATTTTAACGTAAAACTAAAACAAACAATTTACTGTTAAAATTCTTGTTAAAAATTAAACGATCAGCACATTTCCCTTTTAATTAGGCGCGATAAGTAAGGGCGCGTTTACTTTGCAACATTGCGTGTGTTATACTTTTTTAATATCTTATTCAATATCTAGACGCGACCTAGTTGCATTTCGGGATCAATTTGGAAGTAGCCAAATATAACGAAAAGAGTATGCATTGTCAAACTGGATGGTGCACATTCGTCTCCTAAAGCTGGCATAGCGGAGGCGACTGCAGAGATTTCTTCTGCTTGTTACTTACTGTTCACGGACCACTCTCTACTTGGAGTGGACACTTTGGAGTGTTTTCATATTATTATGTCGAGATAAAATAAAATAAAAAATCGATAAAGACACGTAAAGCTCCAATGGCTATGTAATTTATTAGTGATTTAGTAAACATTACTGATTCAAAATTATATTTGGTAAATTCCAGTTTGATAATAGAGTTATCTATAGTTTTAAATAGTTGCGTCTAACTTTCACAAAACCAAACAATTTCTCTAATAATTTGCTGCATGCTAAAGTAAACAATAACATACGAAGAAGGAACTTAGGATAAACATTTTATTATTAATAATTAGGATAAAAGGTTTCTTTATGAAACGATATTTATTATAAAAAGTTGAGTATATTCATAGCTATCTATATAATGTAAACTAGTTTTTTGGGCGCGCAACGAAAAAACAAATTATGGATTTCGAAATTAGAGGGCATTCCCTACAACCTTTGTTTTGGAACTTCGGCCCTATCTCATTCCGTTTCGGAGATAATGCATTCCGGAACCGGACGGAACGGAGTTCCGGAACATGTCGAGGTTTTCCTGAGGTCGCGGGAATGCCCCCTACACGCCCCAAAAAGAATCATCTCTCTAACCCCCCGGCAAGTGCTCCATAATTGATGTCAGTGAGTGAGTGAGTGAGTCAGTCAGTGGTAATCAAGCTTTATATAATATGAAATACAGCTAGCAATCCTGCGAACCAGAAGTTTTTATTTGTTATTTTTAAAAAAATTGCATATTTTTTAATTTATGGGTCTAATACCAACTACATAACATTATTTGTTTTAAAAACAAAACATCATCCAAATAACAAAAACAAAAATATTACATTGCTACTAGATTTTACCTAAAAATCTTTATTTAACAATAAATACATATATACAAGGTGTCCCAAAACTCAACGATAAGCGGGCACCAGAGGGTGGTCCTGCTCATGACTACTCGAGAAAAAAATATAAGAAAAAATAATCTCCTATTTTTAAAAAAATACAACAAAAAATTAAAATCTTTCGAAAATTGACAACTCTTATGATATTTTTAACTACCATGACCACAATTTTCCAAATATTTATAATTTTTTTTTTTGTATCGGCATCCTAAGTAGCACTGCTATCCATCACAACCCTTAAAAATCCCAGATTACCTGTAGTTTTTACACAAAAATCAATCAAAACTACTTTTTACATTAAAATTTCAAAAGATTTTTACTTACAGTCTATTTTAACACATCGTCGTGTAAAAAAAAAGTATGGACACTACTATGGCAAGTTTTTTTAAAAATTGACGCAACTAACCAAGATTCTAAAATGGTACAATACTCTAGGAAAACTGGCCACAAAAAAAAAACATGCGTACTATTTCTAAACAAGAACCAACTTTCATAAATCGTTGTTTGTTGATAATAAACGCTTTTACCTACCGAAAATTGGTTTTTTGTTGCAACTTCTTGGAATTTGCATGAAAACGTGCGTAGGCAATAAAATTTAGAAGTTGAATAGTAGATATTCGTTGTTGAATAACAATAGGGCCCTTTGAGTTAGAAGGAAACTTAGATGGCAATAGTTATTTAAACTTTTTACAAAATGACTTGCCAGAATTATTGGAAGACGTGCCCATAAGAGATTTACAAAACATGTGGTTTCAAAATGATGGTTGCCCTGCTCACTATGCCCGTCCTGTGCGAGAATACTTAAATCAAGAGTATCCAGGGCGTTGGATTGGGCGACTTGGTCATATCCTATCTCTGGATTTCTTCTATTGGGGTTGTCTACTCAAAATCAATTGCAACATTGGACGAGCTTCGCCAAAAAACTACTCAGGCTGCGGAACATATCAATGGTAGAAGATATGCACGACAAATAAAACGATCTTTTTTAAGACGATGTTGTGCCTGTATTATTGCCGGTAGCGAATAATTCGAATATTTGCTGTAATATTAATAAAATTATAAATTGATTTTTTAATGCTTAAATAAATAAATAAATAAATGCTTAATAAGCAAGCGTTTGACCACACCCTGCCTGGTGTTAAGCAGTGATGCGGTCTAAGGTGGAGCACGCCTGCCTATGAGGTACCTGTTCACCTTCGATTTGAAGAGACCTATGTTGTACGTGTCGGGAAACACAGACACCGGGAGGGAGTTCCACAGTTTCGCAGTACGCACGAGGAACGTGTTGTCGAAACGCCCGATAGAAGAAAGGGGACGGTAGAACCAGGTTGTGTAGCTCTTGCGCACACTCCCCGAAATGTATCCGGTAAAAAATAAATGTCATTTGTTGTACTATTTGTTTTGTTGCATTCAATATTTTTTAACAAGAAAAAAAAAACAATTTTTGGTAGGTAAAAGTGTTTACTATCAACAAACAACGATTTGTGAAAGTTGGTTCTTGTTTAGTATTATACGCATGGTTTTTTTTTGTAGCCAGTTTTCCTAGAGTATTATACCATTTTAGAATCCTGGATACTTGCGTCAATTTTTAAAAAAACTTGCCATAGTAGTGTCCATACTTTTTTTTTTACACGACGATGTGTTAAAATGGACTGTAAGTAAAAATCTTTTGAAATTTTAAAGTAAAAAGTAGTTTTGATTGATTTTTGTGTAAAAACTACAGGCAATCTGGGATTTTTAAGGGTTGTGGTGGATAGCAGTGCTACTTAGGTTGCCGATACAAAAAAAAAATTATAAATATTTGGAAAATTGTGGTCATGGTAGTTAAAAATATCATAACGGTTGTCAATTTTCAAAAGATTTTAATTTTTTGTTGTATTTTTTTTTAAATAGGAGATTATTTTTTCTTATATTTTTTTCTCGAGTAGTCATGAGCAGGACCACCCTCTGGTGCCCGCTTATCGTTGAGTTTTGGGACACCTTGTATATACATTTCAATAACGTTTTAGTATTATTAGTGTAACACATCGTAAAATGGATTGCTATCTCTTTTTTACATCCTGTAGATCTGTAGATACTTAAAGTAAGGCCAATGAGACGAGACGAAATACGTAAACAATATGACCGTTACTAAGTTACATTACGATAGCTAGCGATTATTATCTCTGTCCTTGGGCTAAAGTCAATCGATCGGGATTTGACGTTCCACTGTCAACTAGGTGATAACAAAACGTCAAATCCCATATATCGATTGCGTTCGAAGTAATACGTAGTTTTTCACGTCCGTGTTTGTTTAAAAAACACCAAAAGGTAAAATATTAACTCATTTTTGGGGTTCCACCTACTTATATAACTTCTTCAAATAAAAATGTTTTGAAGCCCTGAAAGTTTGTTTACATTCTTTATCTCATTTAGCTGGCCTTACTTTAGTTACCCAATTTTGCACACCAGCTGAGTATTTTACATAATAATTAAACTAAAATGCACTTCTATTAGGCGTATACCATGTACACCATTTTTCGCACATCCCTATACTTAACTTTATATATTTTTAACATTATTGACGGTAATAAAAGCAATGTTTGTGTGTATGTGTGTACTTACGCAAGATTGTAAATACGTTAAACTAATTTATGGGGCAATTCCATTCGAATTCCATTACTATAACTCAAATATTTGAATAGTGTTGAAGGAAACTGCTTATAAGTCTTGAGCGGAATTCTATTCATGTATGTCACATAGTGTCGTTTGTTAGACACGCTCCATTAGTTGGCGCGGTGTCACCGCAACACGCGCCGCGTGATGTATATCTCGGAAAAGCGAACTTTGATACGTATTTCTACCAAATATTTATGGCTAACAATAGTTCGCGTACGACAAAGATGAACGACTAAACAGATAGTGTTTTGTTAACGCTTATTTACCGTGAAAATAAACTCGTTTTTTTTTTCATGTATTTTTCTAATGGATTTTAGATTGGATTAGGACGTAAACAACTTAGTATATTCATCATACCCGTCGCACATGCGCCGATAAACGCCTACGTGTTTGTATTTGAAATAAAATCAAATTTAATTGCTAGTTTTTTTTATTATGGCTCGATTATTTAACAATTAATATATTAAAAATATATGCGTAATAAATAACAACAATAACATTACATTCATAAAACCGGGTAATTGATATAAAAAATAACTCTATTCAAACCGCAGTGTATATTAAATATAATATATACTACCAATAAAAGAACTCAGTAGGTCTGTATTCATGACAATTGAATAAATTTTGGGCACGTTTCTAACAACTCTAATATAAACAGAATTTTCTCGATTCCGCTCTCAAATAAAATTGGAGTGAAATAAAATTTTTATCGATCATTGATGAAACTTTAGAAATGTCTCAATAAAGTTTATCCTCGTACGTTTCTCGTTTATTTTGCAATGTCGCATATGGTGCGGCGGTTTCTTGACACATTTATAATACAAATCCCAAGACAACACTAATAAGTTACAAACGTCATCTCTCAAGGAAATTGAATCTATTTAATCTTTGACTGAGGTTTAATTTACATAAATATGTGTATACCACATTTATTTATTACATTATTGTCGCTTACACAACCTAGATACTAGTGTCAAGGCGTGAAATGAGATCCGAAGGGAAACTGAAGCTTAAAAAAAAACCAATAACAATCTATATAAATTAACAGACGAAATAATTAATCAATAGTATGTAGATCAATTTGTTTGTCGTTCGAGTGTGGACAAAGAATAAAGCAAGCCGGACTTTAGTTTAAAGAATTTACAATTATTATCGATTGTTTATTTGTTAAAAAATAAAATGATCCTTATGACAGTGTCCAAGTGTAACCAATTTTAAATTGTTTGTTTTCATTTTAGGAATGTAATTTTATTTATACAAATGTATTATATGTATATTAATTAATAATTAACTATGTTATTAAAGCACTAATATACAGTATGTTACAATGTAATAAAGCAAAATAATTTTAAACTCATAAATTATAACAACATTACGAAGAGATGGCAGCTTCTTCGTCTTGTTCAGAAGTCGACAAACTTTCTTAGGACCTTCAAACATTGTGTAGCTATTTTCTGGGGGATAACAAGAAGTTTTGTTATGGACGCATGAAATTCTCTGCGGATATGTCCCTTTGAGAATTGATCGTTATGAATTCTTTAGCGTCCAATTTATGTAAAAAAAATTGAGGATATATTTACAAATATTTATCTTATAACAAAAAACGTGTAACTCGTTTTATTTAATACCTAATTTACACCACTAAATTCAATTTTATAGTTTCGGCTTCATAATTATGACCACCCTCCTAAAGTTAAGCTAGCGAACGATACATGAGCGTAACCACTATTCACACGAGCCACTATTCCGGTTTGATTAGACGAATATAGATCATCTATTGACAGGGCACAATCTTTTCGTTGTACCTGGCTACTTCCAAACACAACTTGGTCGCTTCACGGATTACACATAGTAGAAACATCGCCACTCTACTTACCACTTAGAACGGATAAAAATATATGTAGGTACTTTTCATTGTAAAATTAAATAGATATTATTTTGATATTACAAAATCATCGGTCGTAAGTATCTGTGGAGTGTCCTTAAGCGATCGCTGCAAGCTCAAGGACAATATTGTGATCAGAGTGGAAAGGAGAGGAGTATGCTGAGGTGATTTGGGAAGGATGGTTTCATCCAGGAGATTAACTATGATGTAATGGATGGCAATGTCGGTAAGATGCGTCGTAGCAAGACCTTTCTCAGCCAGATTGGTCAACTGCCGAGATAGGGTCAGATAAGGAGCACCCTCAACCGACGTGCATGTATGAGCAAATGCAGTATGTAGATAGAGGAGTCGCTGGCGCTCCATAGTTTCTGCCTACCCCAGTGGGAACAGGGTACAAAATAATTCCAATAGCCACAGAGGACTGCGAAATCAACGACTCAGTCTCTAAAGGTTTATGCGCAATTGATTGGAAAGGTTAGAACATGGCAATATGTAATTGTATCGACCACATCGCTCTCGTAATGGCCAGTCGAGCCTTACACGTTTATTTCGTACACGTTCAAAAGGCGAAAATGCATGTGTATTTCACCGCGCAGTGTGCCTGCGTTTTTTCTTTTTGAGGCTATTCGAGGGCGGTGTAAATAGAATATGAGGTTTTATGAGTTCTATATTTACACCTAATATTGCGTTTGTACATTTTATTGCGTAGTGTAATATAATAATATAATATAACTTATTTTGAAATTATGAGGAAAGTGAGCAGAAAAAAATATAGTAGGTAATAATATAACTTATTAAAGTTAGGGTAAGTTAGCCTTGAATAAAACTTGATAAAATAATGTGATCAGTATTGATTTTTTTTTAAACATTACAGAAACACTTTAGTTTCAATTTACGACGTTTATGGTAAATAAAGTCTTACAGTTGGAACAAAAAATAAATTTGAAAGAAATTTTAAAACCTCAGTAAGCAGAATGACTTCGCCTTTGTTCAATTTCAATAGAGCATTTTATTAATCAAACAAAAGATGTCGAAAACAAACGCCTGTTCAACTTTTTCAATGAAAGGTCGCTTTTATATTGATTAAAACTAATCAATCAATCTTTGATCATAAATAACTTCTCCAATTTGCAAAATTACCTTTTTTATTAACGAGCGGGTGATTCGATTATTGAAAGTTGCGATGACAATATTCGAATAATACGAATATGTAGTCATAAAATTTGTTTACGAAATTTAATTAATTTACGAGTGAGTATAAAGGGAGCCGTCACCAGAGGCGCACTGAATCGATTCGTATTTCTACTGCGAGCATCCATCATAGACAAACCGCACTGTATTACTAGATAGTAAATCGGAAATTCGCTTGACAAGCGATACTCAATGCGATTCAGCTCGGCTCCTTCCTAATGGACGCAGTTTCAAAGTAAATATAGGTAAGTGTTTTGCTATTCGATTCTTGTGGACACTAGTCACAAGATATTACAGGATTCAATTAAAAATATTTATTAATTATCGAAGTCACAAATTTATTTACACGGTACCCGTTTACAATTAACAGGTAACGTTTACAATTGTGTTAGTAAAATTGGAAATCTCAATCAATCTTTGAAAGCTTAAGAGTAGCCGTGTTATAATGTATACATGTCCTAAGAATATTGTTCTAACCGGAGATGGGAGGTAGTTTTATAAGCCCATGACTGAGTCAAAAACAAAATTTTAACGTAGCAAAAAAAGGAGAAGAAGGAGCGGCAAATGTTAACAATACCTCACGTGAAAACTGTTGAAAACAAGGCACTGAATTTCAAACAATGCTCGAGAATTGTAGGAAGCCAATAAAAATAACGCAGAACGCATGCTCAGGGATTTTTGAGCACGTTACAGAATTTTTATTGCTTCAAAACGACTCTTAAACGTGTGCCTTCATTGTTACAATTGTCATATAAATATGTAAATTAAATAAATAATGTGTACAAGTAAAATTTAACGATTTTTAGATTTTTGACTATTATGTAAACCATGTCTGTTTTCACAATTGAAAAGTTATCAAAATATTGTTTCATAATTGATATGATATATTGATTACATGGTATTTTTTATTCTTTTTATTATTATTATTATTATAAAAAAACTTACTCCAAATGTCCTTTATAAATATCGAAATCAGTAAACACCAGTTCGACAATTTCATGAGGTGATGCGACAAAGGTATACAGAATGCAATCAAGTTGAGCCGGATAAGGTCGTGGATAGTCAGGACTACTGAAGGTGCCTCTCTCTTTTCCATATGTAGATGTGAAACGAATGCATGTGCAACCTGAGAAATATATTATAAATATTAGTATTGATTATAAAGTTACCTTTTTAATAATTCTGTTATTGTAGTTCGAGTGCGGTCCAAGAACAGAAACAACTGCTACTGCAAAGAAAGGAAACTACAAAAGAAAGGTTTCTGACTGGACAGACCGGTTTTTCGCATGATTGTCCGAACTGGAAAACCGCAATCAACCGGGGAATATTATGTTAATTTACTAATATTTAAGATTAGGATATTGGGTTATAAACTTTGTTCGTTTTTTTTTCTCGACACATCTGGCAAGCCTAAATACAGGTACCAGTTCCTGTAAATGTCTGACCAGGTCATTTTTTTATTATAGCTCGACATATGACTACACTCCACCTGATGTTAAATTAGAGTGCTGTTAAAGGTTAAAAAAGAAAAGATCTAATGTCCGTAACTAAAAGCGGAAACTTAATTTAGTAGCACGTACTAACACTATATACATCGGAAACGAAGTAACACAATCTAACAAACACTCACGAGTATTGAATACTTTATAGGAAATCCTACCCAATGTACAAGTATCTTATGTTATTTTCGGATACTTTCTGCTTTTATTGAGTTCCTTTTGTACACGGATGCTAGTATTTTTATCTCTATAGTTTTTTATTGTAGTTATTCTTTGTCGATCTTCTTTGACCGTGAGTATCATCTGGGAGAGCACTGTCGGAGTTGCTGGTCGTCCACCTGAGAAATGGTGGATAAAGGGTGGATCGCGAACCAAAATCAGCCAACAAGACTAGAGGAGTGAAGGCGGTAGTGGATTTGCGTAGCTTGGGACTGAAACACTCGTTTACTAAGTTGGAGTGATGTATCTTCTGTGTGAGTTCTGGGTCCTACGACATTCGGCGGGGTCGCGGACATAGAAAGGGCGCTGTAGGGACTTTTTTTAGTTGTGCATTTCCGGTAAAAGGGAAAACTGAGAAACCGGCATGCTTCGTCGTTTTCCCCGAGACACGAGGTATCTATAAAAAATTACTCAGGTAAAAAATAAAAAAAAGGATTATACCGTGGGCGTCAGTTAAAATTACGACGCATATTTGGCGGACATATTCTATATACAAATTGACATTTGACTTTATTTTACATCAACTCAAGCCGCTTATTAAGGTCGCTTTTCACATGTTGACAGTTTTTACCCAAAGCTCTGCATCCATTATTTGTATTTATCGTGGCGTAAATACGTAAAAAAAATTGTAACTTATGATGCGTGTTTATTTCTAATACGTGATAATATTATATATATATATAACGCATTAAAAGCATTTACCATAGGAGTTATTACAGATGTTGCCATAGTAATAAAAAATATCTGCTAATTTAATCTTCAAAAAAGACAGACGGATTAAGAATGTCTTAAGCAATTTGTTAAAAAATTTTAGAAAATCCGTACCAATCCAGTTATAAAACATTTTAATATTCTCTCAGAATCGTAGGGCCCAATCTTTTAAATAATTTAGCTACGTTTATCTTCTTCTAAGTTGTTTCTCGTCCTAATAAATTGTAAATGGGAGAGTATTTTGTAAGAAAGGGAGTGACGGATGATCGGCGTGCCTTAATGCGGTACATTTTGCGGGCTTATAAATAAGGAAAAGTTGAAAATAGAAGGCATAAAGGAATACGAGTGCTATTAAATAATTATGTTGCGTATTCATTGATTAATTCCCTATTTATATAAAGCAGCAGAAATACACGATCTAATCCCTCCTACCCCACATCGCTTGAGGTCGACGCGTGCTGGCGATCGAATGCATCGCCTCACCGTTGAAACAATCCCCTCGCGGACGAAAAAGTTCGGGCAATCCCTCTTCTGTCGTTCCATTAAATTGTGGAACGACCTTCCCTGTCACGTCTTTCCACCTTCCTATAACATGGGATCCTTCAAGCGCAGTGTGAAGAGGCATCTCATCAAGCCGGCATAGCGGGCGCGACCGCTGTCTGCAGATCCCCTGCTCCGACAGCAGTCGCCTCCGTTCATGGATCGCACTCTGGCTTAACATCAGGCGGAGTACGGTCATATGACGTGCTAAAATAAAAATAAAATGTATACAATTCCTTAATTATAAGTTTTATCTTGCTCTACAGAGAATTGACACGTAATTGACGTATACACAAACACTTTTTTTTAAGTTTTAAAAATAATGCGCGGCATGGGCATTAAATTTCATCAGCCTTTGTGGATGACTGGTCTTATTATGCTATATATATACTTACTTGGGTTGATAGCATATCCTTCATCTACCGTATGCAACGATACATGCAGAAGTAGAAGCAGCATTGTCGATATCTGTAAAGAGATGACACAGGTCAATAACAAATTGTGATAGGCTTAGATTATTTTTGTTTAAATTTAATATGAGGAACAAATGCAATAAATTATCTATTATATTTAAATCGATTTTTAGTATATTAAAAATTGGTTGCTACTGTTAATCGTGGTAAAAAAAACCAGTTGAAAATTTATGTGACGTCACCCAGCACTTGAAAGGGCTGGCGTGGAAAGATGAGTTGAGAGATAAAGATAGCATTTTTAAACGGTTACGGGAAATGCCAATGCCTATACACCTCAGTATCAAGGCGAAGGACGTGGGTTTGACCGACACCTCAGCCATGTTGAGTTTTCTGAAAAATAGGCCCACAATTTTTTTCTCGAGTTTGTCGATGATTTTTAGTTAATTTTGTAGAAAAATAAATCTACATCCTTTTTCATTACCCAGTCAGTTTTTTTTTTAACCCGGGTACTGAGTAATTAGATGTTTTCTGATGCAATATTTGAGGACATTATTGTTTTAAATTCTTTAATAATATAATTGATGATATCTGTTTTTTATGTTATTAAACATTGTCTATTTATTGGTAAATGATGTGTTGATATAATTAAAATTAATTAATAAATAATTAAGATATTATTTTAGAATATCATTTTGTTATCAAACTATTAGGTACCAAGTGGGCCCAAAAATGGGCATTCTGCTTTTTCTAATTTAATTTTTGTACACTTTATTACCACAAAGACCAACAAATGAGAATGACATAATTGTCAGTTTTCTGTTGGTATAAACACTTCATATTTTATTCATATTCTAAACAATCCAAGAATCTTTGACATGAATATTTTTAGACGGCGGACGGATGAAAACAAGCCCCGCAGGCGGTATGAGGAAAACGTAAACGGTACACATCATGCAGATTCAATAAGGCACAATGTTTGGTGAAAAATTTAAACTTTTATAGTATAAAAAAAAACCTTTTATTATCGCAATTTTTCATAAACGATGCGACGTTAAACTAGAGTGCGGTCCATAAACAGAAACTACTGCTACTACGCAAAAATTTCTGCAGACAACAGTCACCTCCGCTATACCTGCTCGATGTGTGCACCGTCCAGACTGACAGTGTACACTCCTTTCGTTATACCCGGCTACTTCTAAACTAATCCCGAAACGCGACAATGTCACTTCACTACATTCGAAAGTGGTGGTATAATTTATCTACATTTAAAATTTACTACGGATAGTATAAACTTACTCGTAATTAATTCCTTCGAGAACCACAGACTATTAAATGTATCCATCTGCGAACAAATAACTACAGATCCTGTCTTAATGACTGAACCTTGGGGTTTAAATTAACGTGAAGTCCAATTTGTGAGGACACACCGCAGTCAAAGGTTATTAGTTGTACCATTGTAATAATACATTATTAATTTAAATATCAAATATACATAAATAAACCTTAATCCAATATACACAAGTATTAGAATCCTGTAATTTCAATTTCAATATTTCTATTTCAAACCAATGATTTTGTAATTTAGCAATAGAGTCATACTTTAAGAAAAAAAAACCATTTCAAGAAAAATTCCACTTATGGAAGGAGATCCTCGTTTATGGGTCACACTACAAATAAAAATAATATCCAATTATTAAAAAGTGGTACTATTAAAGAGTGGTAGGCAGACTAATGATGATTATTTGTACCACCACTTTCGAATGTATCACCCGTGAAGTGACCTTGTCGCGTTTCGGGAATAGTTTGAAAGTAGCCAGGTATAACGAGAGGAGTGTGCACTGTCAATCTAGAGGGTGCATGCTCGTCTCCTCAAGCCGGCATAGTGGAGGTGACTGCTGCCCGCACAGGTTTCTCTATAGTAGCAGTTGTTTCCATTAATGGTCCGCACTCTAGCTTTACATCAGGCGTAGTGTTGTCGCATGCCGAGCGAACAAAAATCTAATCGAAATTATGAATTCATTAAGGTTATTATCATTATTGATTTATTTAGTCAGGATAAAAATAATATGATAATGTAGATATTATGTGGCCTATTTCCCATACAAGCATAAATTGCCCCCTTCTAATTAAAAAAATAAATATCTATAGAATTTCATGAGCGCGAGGCGAGGTCGAATGAAGGATGGTTAATCAGCTCGCGCGCGCTTTCATAGGCGCAGTGGCAGACTAAGGCTAAAGCGGGCCCTAGGCAACATTGTAATTCCGGGCCTATTTTTCAGTCATGATACATACTTTGCGTTTCGTAAAAACCTAATTTTCAGGCCCCAACAATTACGGGCCCTAGGGCGAGTACATATAAATTAATTAACAATTGTAAAAGTAAATGCAGCAAGTTTATTTCTTCCATTCAACAATGTCACTTTTGTGTCTGACGCCAACTTCAATGTCTTGTATATAATGAAAGGTCGCCAACCAGTCGTAAGCCGCTTACACACCGTACTGATGAAACTAGAGCCTTCGGGGTACCTATTAGGAGAGTTCAGAAGCGTGCTTTACGTAATTGAATACTCTGGGTCAATGGGGAAAGTATTTTTTTTTTCTTTTGATGGAATCTATGACAACATATTATTTTTTGAGTGTACTTGACAATTATTATTTTTTTAAATTTCCAAATAGGGCTTATTTTTGTTCCGAGCGACCTATAGTCGAAGTAAATTTTTATTTATAAAATTTATACATATCAATAAATAAATTTAAAAAAATTTTTAGAAATCAGCAAATATATTGTGTTGTCCTTGGCCTAATATACAAAGTTAAAATTTTCTTTTTTTAAATACTTATTATGTATTGCTACACTTTTATTATTACTAAAAAAAATATATTTCTATTTTGATTTTTTTCTCCAAAATGCTCAATGTAGGTACCGAATGACTATTTATAGGAAACTGGAAAAAATACTTCATGATACCTGTATATTTTATTCGATTGGTACGATTGGATCCCTAGCCAACATAAGAAGATTACGTCTTATACGGCTGTAATGAACGACAGAACAAGGACGTAACTTGTGGGCTTTCTTCTATTAACACCTTCATACCTACCTAACTACATACCTTTATACTTTCTACGAAAAAAATACAACCTTACGTACAAAGACATAAGAGCGAAAATTACTAAGACCTAATAATACAATATTTACAAAATAATTAAATTAAAATTAACTCTATTTTCTTACGAGAAAAGTTATAAAAGAGAGCGTTTGTAATGATAATATTTAAAATACATGGTTATAAAAAATATATCCTAATGTAAAAAGATAATTATAATAAATTTAGTTTTCAAAATCAGAAGCAAAACCAAACTTTAATGGAATAATATTTATAAGTACTGTCAATCTGGATCATACTTGTCTCCCCAGGCCGGCATAGCAGAGG
The DNA here is from genome assembly GCA_948150575.1 of Tinea pellionella. Classification (NCBI taxonomy): domain Eukaryota; kingdom Metazoa; phylum Arthropoda; class Insecta; order Lepidoptera; family Tineidae; genus Tinea; species Tinea pellionella. The sequence goes on from OX411253.1 coordinate 2,799,410, forward strand.
CGACTGCTGCCCGTAGAGAGCTCTATAGTAGCAGTTGTTTCCGTCGATGGATCGCACTCTAGCTTTACATCAGGCGGAATGTTGTCATGTGCCGAGTTACAAAAAGAAGAAGTAAATGTTTGGATAAAATATACTTCTTACATTCTATTACTGGTTTACCTAATAATATAATATAAACTTCTATTCAGACCTATACTTCAATAAAAAAACTTAATTTTTACAATATACATATATTTTATGTACATTGCTTACCACAAACAAAAATTTATTAGTATATTTCTAATAAAAAACGCAATGGTTGGCGAAAGCTGTTACAGCGACTCTGGAGAAATATTATTCGTAATAACAAGAGTAAAGAATCGCTGTTTTCTATTACATTTCTGAGATATCGGGAGTATGTTCTTACACGGAGTGTTTGTAAATCAAAGGCAGAGGGAAATGGGAAAGTTATTTGTATTTGCCAAAATGAAACATTTATTGGAGCAATGCGCGTCCATTTTATGCCGTTGTAGTAGACACATTAGTAGTATTAATTTATGATCTAGATTCAACTGCAAATCCAAATTAATATTTATTATTCTCATTGTATCAATTTATATTGCGTTTTCTATATCCATTTAAGAGCGGCCGCGGTCTAGCGGTAAGACGCGTGAACTCACGATCGATGAAACGCATGTTCGAACCTCGCTAAATCTGACCGGTACTAATGTAACTTTGTTATATGTACTTTGGTCGCTTAGTGCTTATAGGCACTATTAAAGAATGGTAGGCAGACTGATGATGATTAATAGCCCAGTCTGCCGTCCTGGGGTAGTACCACCACATTCAAATGTAACACCCGTGAATTAGCATAGGCGACTGCTGTAGACATTTATATGTTGTAGAATGTTTAATTGAATGACCAAACTGCATCCCAGTAGTGTGATAACAATTGTCTGAATGTTCGTGAAAGTGCTAAATAATTGTACATAGTGGGAAATTTATTTGGTGGCGGGTAAATCTATTGTATTTTATGTTCTAACTCTTCTTTATTTCTGCTTCTGCCTGTCGCTGTATTTTCTCCGAAATAAATAAATAAATAAATAAATAAATAAATAAATAAAAAGTTGGTGTTCATGGACCGCACTCTAGCTTCATATGTCGAGCTACAATTATTTATGAAATAAAACTCATATACCAACTTTGTAGATGCATTTAAATATACATTTGTAAGTATAATGAGTAAAGTTAACTTTCCTTTTTTATTTGATGGCAGATTTTTTGCTTTTTAAAGAGTTTTGTGGTGCGAATCGTGTATTTGTTATGCATTTATTTATCTATATTGTCACTTTTTAGTAAATACCGCTTAGAAGTAGCCAGGTATAACGCTAAAGGTATGGACTGTCAATTTGGATGGTGCACATAAATTTTTGAAACCGGTATAGTGGAGGCGACTGTTGCCTTATTTAACTTATTGAACATCAGGCAGAGTGTAGTCATATGCCAAACTACTGCATGTATTAAAAAAATAAACTGGGATAAGACAATAAAACTTCACCTTCCACTATCTTTAAAATAGTTTACACACTTACTGATAAATGGTGAATTTGAATTATGAAAAAATATGGGCCGAATATTATAATGGTCGAATCAGTGCAATTTAAAACAACTTATAAAGTTGTAATGCCTGAACCTCTATTGAGGGAGAGACAAGAAATACAACTTTGTAAGACTTCATTTTCAGCCTTAATACAGTGTCGCAGAAATTGGTTGACGTTATATTATTAATATATTTTTATGATACTATTACGTTGTGCGTTACGACGTTTATCTTTTACGAAAAATTATGTTTGTATTACGGGCCGCATGTTATGATGATTAAAACCATCTTGTTGTTTATTAAAAAATTAATTACTCGTTTTTTAGTGGAAATTTTTTACAATATCTTTCTTGTTTTATTATTATTTATTAAATTAATGTAGCACCTTTTTTAGTTTTTTTTTTAGATTTTTTAGATTTTAATGTCATTATAGCGTAAGTTTGATCCTAATCGCCAGAGAGTCACCAATATACAGATGTAAAAAGACTGGGGGATAACCCACGAGCCAGAAGTGATGCGATTAAATTTTTTTGAATTTTATTGGATTAATATAAACTACGTAGGTAGTACAATTGTTTGTTCAAAAAAAGACATAAAATATCATCTAAATGTCGAAAACAAGCAATGTGAATGCAAGGATTGATATACGACTGGTATCACTATGGCCTCGTAGCACAAGCGAGGTCATAAACTCACAGTTGATAGGCGGCCGATCGCGCTTGCCTTGGCAATGTTATTATGATATTACGACTGAATTTATTTAATCTTTAAAAAGCTAATAATAATAAAAAATACCTTGGAATAAGATAACAGTATGCCCTTTGTCCTTTTACAGCCTGTATATTTAGGAGTATCATCTAGAATAATCAATTTAAGTAGATTTTTATTATAGTAGTTTGTTCCCGTGGCTTCCTAAAGCCAACGCTTGAGAGGTATCGCTATCTGTCTTTACGTTGTGCCGAATTAAGATTAGCATAACAAGAGGCTGGATTTTCCTTCCATTTAAACAGAAGTACAGAAAGTGTTTGAACGAAACCCCCATTTGTTAGAACTGTCTCACTTAAAAGTTCCTTTGTTACTTCTCTGGTACCACTTTGGGAAAATAAAGTGATCTTAAAGTTCTACTCGTTAACGTACGAGTGGTAAAAGTCGGTTTAATGAGAAACTATTTTTAGGAGTCAATTTAAACATAAAATTCATAAAAAATATATATCTATTATAAACTCATCGTCGATAAAACTGACAATTTCAAGTGATACATCACAAAAAAAAAATCACGAAGAGTATCAATAGTCGTAGTACTTGAAGTCGGTTTTATCGACTTTTTAATGCGTATCATTTTAAAAATATACTACTAGAAATAACTGCTATAGTAGTAAATATAATTAAATTAGTAATAGTAGTTCTAAGGTTATAATTTTTTCACTACTTGGCCATCTTTAGCTTTCTCTTTCCTGAAGGCCAGCTGGAAGGAAATGCTTGCGGCATTAAGCGCCTTTTGTATACAGGGTAATGTTTTAACTGGGACAGTATGGGGAAATCCTAAACCACAGGAGATACAGGAAAACTGTCTTAGGAACCATTTGCTCTTTTTTTATGAAAACGAATTTGGCATAGTAATTTTTCTGGTCAAGCTTGAGTTGTCCATAGAAATGAGTCTTTTGATGAAAAAATTTTTTGATGCGGTTCGACTCAGTTTCATGTAATGATCATTTCATTGTATCGGAAGAAAAAAATCGAAGCAGCAGAAGTTAGTCAAATTTAATAAAATGGTTTGTCATACAACGGGCCAGTACAATATTGTTGTAAACTTCAAGTCTGGTTTATCTTTTTTAATTATTCATAAAATATGTAACATGTAAAATGTAAGAAAGGCATTTTGTGAGATTTCCATGTTTCGCTTGTAGACTTGGTACGTAATACATCAATTTAATCACCCCATTTTGAAATCTCTTTTTAAGTGGTGTAAAATTGAATCCCAAAGGAAATTTACGTTAAATTACCCTTTTGAATGTGTGTCGTTTTGCGCGGGTTCAAAGACACGCTAATAATTGTTACGGAAATTTGATTACACTTACCATTTTACAAATAAATTATATAATGATTAATTAGACAAGAATATCTCAAGGGATCTGCCTAATGTAAAGCTAGAGTGCGAATGTTTCCATTCATGGACTGCACTTTAGCTTCGCATATACGTAGTGTTGTCACATGCTTTCCTTATGTCTTTTTACACTCTGTTGGGACCCGAAACGCTGAACATGGAATGTAATACGAGTATTTGATCTTTTAATGTTTGTTTAATGTTAATATATGCTTTTTCTGTCTATTGTTCATTATACTAAATTATATTTAAAAAAATACAATTTCCTGAAGTTTCAGAACTCAGAATTTACATAAGCTTCTTATAAAGACTGTTTATTCACACAGTTGTGTAAACACGATAATGCTCGACTTTTTTTTTTAGGAAAAAGATGAAACTTTCAACCGTTTCTTATTACGCATACAAAATACAATCTGAATGATAAAGAGTTCCTTTACCGTTGTTATGCTAATCTTTGGTGTAGTAAAGAATGAAATACGATGAATGTTTTTCTCTATTCAAATATTTGAATTTCAAAGAAATGAATTAAATTGTCTTTTTGATGATCAAAAATTTTAGTACTTTTCTATACATATTAATACACAATGCGAAGTGAAGAAAACAGTGGCACCGGCGTGGCTGTGGTCCCGGAGAATATAAGCCGATTCCACCTGCATCCCTTTTGAAATAAAAAAAATGTCTAGTAATATTTTACTTAATTTTTTAAAGTACAATAATTTTAGCATATTTAAAAAAATCGCAGTTATATGACCATCATTTCCTATCAATCTTGACGAATCTATGTCGAAGTCTCGAATATGACAAAACGGCGCCGAGAGAATTAATAATTTTTCGCAATTTTGTTTATACCATATTGATTACAATTCTAAGAGCAAAACGTTACAATCTTCCAAAATAATTCTGGTTTTTAAATGTACCTGTTTGCATATAAATATATTAATGTACTTCTTTACAGCTTTAAATTATGTTAACTTGTACAAAAGAATTAATTACTAGCTCAACTAATTCTATGGCAAAAGACAAGGTAAATGTACGAAAATTGCATTATATAAATAAAGGCTTTGTGTTCATGCACATTATTACTTTTTATTTTCTTTACGCTGCCCTGCCTATCCCTGTGGGAAAAAGGCGTGACAATTGCATTGTATTGTGTATTTTCTTTAGTATTATTATTTTTATAATAAGTCGTTACAAAAACAATGCCAACCTATTATATGCCTTATACAGGGTGTAAAAAGACAGATAGCAATCCCATTAATGAAAAAATAAATAAATAAATAACCCACTAGTAAAACATTATTATAAGGCATACAGGGTGAATTTTTCATGGCCAAATCCTAAACCATAAGAGATTGCGAAAAATGCTGAAAAGATTCTCGATGCCGATTTTGATGAAAACTAAAACTGCATTTTCCTATGAAATGAAATTAAATTAAATGAAGCCTAGCCAGGAATCGAACCCGTTGATTTTGAAAAATAAACCACAATAAGGATGGTCTGATACCATTGCGGTATAATAACATAATAATTAATAATGCTATGTAGTTTATATGGCGTAATTAACTTTAACAAATGAGGCAATTGTTTTGTAATTATGATCTCAAAAATAAAACATATGCGTGCATCAGTATAATGCACACAACTTCAGGTTCGCGGGATTGCCTTTTGTCTTTTTACACTGTTATAGTATGATAATATACGCTTTTTATTTATAAACATCATATATTAAACGTTTATAAATATTATAATTTTGTAAGTAGTGTTTACGAGTAATTGCAAAGCTTATTCCAAAATATTAGAGTAAACTTTAAAGACCCGGTTCCAAAACATAACACTTATACGTGACTTTGAATCTTTCATATAAAATGTTTTACCATAATATTCTCTAACTAAAACCATTAGTTTAGATTTTATCTTTATTGAGGTAAAATTTAATTTTAACTCATATTTAGATTTAATGAGTAACCTATGCTAACATATAAATGTTAAAATAACTGTTACATTTTCACACCTGAAGAGATTTTCATGAAATTTAGTAAGGACATGGATGGTATAAAGAATAGTTCAAAATTACATTTGTAAATAATATAAAATATAATATAGACGTAGACAGTGTAGATAGAATGAAAGTATTAAAAGATTTTATCCGGTTTATTCTCGTCGTTGATTATTTTTATCCGTTATTTCGAAAGCTTTGCAATCTGTGACCACTTTCAAAACGTCGGATTCACTTCCTCAAAATTCACCTAATAAATCGCGAATAACATTAAATAAATGAATAAAAACCAGTTTTGATTAACATATTACTTTTGTTTTGTAATAATATAAGTTGTTTTTATTAATAAATATTTTGAGTCCTAACTCATTTTAAACAAGAATTTGATTAAGGTACTGTTAGAAAATGTAAATTACTTTCGGAACGAGTTTATAAGTGAAAAATGTTTTGCGAAAAACAATTTCAAAGACAATCTCAGAATAGAAAACTACTTTGTAACCTAGTTGATAAGTCTAGAAAACAATTTTTATTACATTATTGATGAAGTTAATTTTATTGTTTACTTCTATTCATAGTGGGGTGGTAGACACATAGATGCTAGCTGTTTTAAAGTATTTATAAAAATATGTATTTAATTTTTTTTTTCGTTGTCATTTTTCCTCATAGTAATTGGTTGTTTAGAGAAAAATTGCTTTTTAGTGATAAGATCGCCAATTACAAAAATTTTGCTTCAACTTTATGCTGTTTTGTCGCATCTTTTTTGATTTTATTTTTTACTTTTTTACACATCAATAAAAGATAAAGAGTTTATTATTATTAATAAAAAATAAATGTGAGTTATTTTCTTTTTCATAATTATATTTCTAGAGGCAAATATACTTATCGTTATTGATTATTCTGTCAATGCTTTAAGCCTGGCAGCTAGAAAAGGTGTGATATTAAGTGTAAAATATTTCAGATTACTCATAAAGTTGAAAAAAGGCATATTTTTCCGTGTTCTCTCAAATCATTTGTATTCGTCTAACACACGTGTTCTCTTTCATATTACTTGCTTGATCTTTAAAATGTAATGGTTGGCACAGAAATGAAAGTAATAGATCATCTTTTTCATAAAGATAATTTATATTCAAATCACGAATGTATACGGAATTGTAGGAAATTTCTCAGTATATAAAATCATTAATGATTTAATTTACTTTAAAAATTTAGTAATAATTTTAACTTCTGTATTTGTAATTCAACTAATAATTAAAAAAAAACATAATTATTTTAATTAGTTTACACGCGGAAAAAAACATTACAAAAAATGCCATAGCACTGCGTGTTACAGTTGCACGAAATGATATGCTTGCGTGGACTTTAGAATAAAAATATTATGTTCACCTTCATAGTTCCTAAAGACCTTTGCAGCATGTGAGAGTATCTGAAAATAAATTATAACTTACTTTATTAAGTAGAAGCGGAAATAATTTAATCATCAACTATTAGAGAAACAAAATTTAAACATAATTGTTATGAAAATGATATGTAACTATAAGTATACAAATTGAGGGTTTATGAAGTACGTTAATATTATTTTTTCTTATAGTATACAAATGTGGAAAATTTTCATAAAAATATTAGATAATCTTGATAAACGGCTTCAATTTCCAGAATTTAGGGGTGAATTATTAAAATCGAAGGCAGGGACGGGTAACATCGGAAACTCATTAATAATGTAGCCGCCTGCTTCTAATTTGATCGTGACTTCGACACATTTCATAAGTAGACCATTTTTAATGTTATCAAATTACCAAACTATAATAATTATGCAGGTAACAATAAAATTAATTATTTATTTGTCTACTATTCTTTCAACAAACATACTTATTCAATTTTCGTTGAAATAAATAAAATAAATACTAACCCTTTATTTAGTTATCTTTAAAAAATATTTACTCACAATCAATAAAACCAAAGAACCAAAACAAAAGAAACACTAAAGTACAAGTTTTTAACTAAAAACATTCTTTAAATCAACTTCCGATTTCGTAGACGCTGGTGAGGTCTACGTAGCGCGACTGTTATACGAGCTACGTCCGCTCGCCCTAGCGTTCACCGTGAATACTGACGATCGGGTTCTCTACCCGGCTTATTGGAGTTTATATATTAGGTTTTATACCTCTTAAACATTAGGCATACTTATAACTTTAACCATAACTTTGTGGAATTAATAAACTCATTTTTAATATTTCATGTTTAAACAGTATATTGTTCTGTAATAATTGTATTTATGATAAACCAAAAATAGAACTATACAAATAATTATTTTAAGTTTTCAACTCTTATTTCTAAGTTTGACAAAACGGTATCCATTAAAAATATTTCAGGGATAAGTAATAATTTGCGGTTTTTTTTCTCTCCCCTATAGTTTTGTTTATTCGAATAAAAATATCCCCAAAAAGAGTGTCGTAAATCTGATTGTAGTACAGATACTGAATAATAAATGATAGTAATAAATCTCGTATGAAAATCCTATAAATCTGGGGGTAGTTTCGTCTGCAGGTTAAATTGAGCCACAACTAAATATTCATGTAAAACCGCGGTCAGGAATGCGGTTCCATTTTGACGGATTTTTCTAGCGAACATGCATGACACATTCAGGACAGTAGTCAGAAGCATGTGACCACATTTCCTCTGAAAGTGCAGTCCATAAGTGGAAATAACTTCTACTACAAAAAAAACTGAGAAAAGTGCAGGCAACAGGTGATCCTCCGCTATGCCGGCTTGTGGGGACGAATGTGCACTATCCATTGACAGGACGCACTCTTCTTGTTATACCCGGTTACTTCCAAACTAGTTCACTTCATCGATGTTCTTAAAAGAAATAGTACTATCCAATGATGGGGGACTGGGCTAATAGTTAAACTGTATAAATAATTTTGTAACAATTAAGTGTTCCTTTAATATCTATACACAACTTTACCACTCAGCTTACAACGAAGAACTTTGTACTTAAAAATTTTCACAACTTCATATTACGTTTCAAAAGTGTAACAATTACTTCAAACCTCGTCAGGCTCACAATTAGATTAAAGACTACTTCAGGGTTTTACTACAGGAGTTTACCCTGTCGACCAGGACGGAGCACACTCATTTTATTAGAGTACGGTAAATTTCTGCTGACAATAGTCGCCTCCGCTACGCCAACTTAAGGAGACAGGTTGACAGTCTGGCTAAAGTTACGATAGGAGGTATTACGAATTATTATTAATCACAAGTAAGTTTTTTTTTCTATTTTATTGTAGCTCGGCATGTGACAACACTCCGCCTGATGTAAAGCTAGAGTGCGGTCCATGAATGGAAACAACTGCTACTACAGAGAAACCTTTGCGAGCAGCAGTCGCCTCCACGCCAGCTTGAGGAGACGAGCATGTCTAGATTCTAGGCTACTTTCAAACTATTCCCGAAACGCGACAAGGTCACTTCACGGGTGTTACATTCGAAAGTGGTAGTACTACCACAGGACGGCAGACTGGGCTAATCAGTCGTCAGTCTCCCTAGCACTCTTTATTAGTGCCTATAGGCACTGAGCGACCAAAGTACATATAACAAAGTTACATTGGTACTGATCAGAATTAGCGACGTTCGAACACGGGTTTCATCAATCGTGAGTTCACGCGTCTTACCGCTAGACCACGGCCGCTTTGAAAAGTCACGTTTTAATATAAAGTTTTTTTTTTTCAAGTATTCTGTTGAATATTCTAACACTAAGATATTAACGAGAGCATCTTTAATATTCGAAACCATTTCTCGTGTCTAATTGAAATTGAAAAGTATACTTCTCAATTAGTCTGAGCGATTTCCATTAACGTTTGCGCCTTTTACATCATGAAAATTAGCTTTTTATCTTTAAATTAAAAGCTTACCCATAATCCTAAGATATTTGTCAAATTTTCTTTAATAATAATTGTATTTTTAATTTTTGGTGTGACGTAATTTAAGAATTATTTTTTTTTAAATTTCATTTAAATTTTAAATTATGACTTTATATTTTAGCCTAATTTTCATTTATTATGTTAGTGTTTATGACATCTATTTGGAGCAGAAGAGACTCGATAATCGTCTTTCAATTTTTTTTATATTTTTGGTTTATTTGTTATTATTTTTATGTTTATTATCAAGCTAATTATTACCATTGCATATTTAAAACTAAAAATAGATATTAAAAATTCTTAATTAAGACTTGTTAATTACCTAGATGCTGACCTTACTTAATAGAAGTTGTAACAACTACAAGAATCGGCACCGACCAGAATAGGCCCGCGCTTAAATTATGAAGGCGAATCTACCGCCAACTCAGAATAGGCCCGCGCTAAAATGCGAAGACAAATCTACCTTCAACTAAAAGAGGTGGCCGTACTGAAGAAATATGAAGACGAATCTACCTTCAACTAAAAAAGGGCTATATAAGCGGGTGCTGGCGCTGTGAGAAGTCAGTCGAGGCCGCGCCCGCAACGGACCAGCTTAGACTTTAGGGACCTCTCCAACGATAAGACCGTGAGTCGCTTCCGCATTGGAACAACTTTGAGGTATTATCATTGAAGAAGGGTAAACAGTGTTGACACCGTGACCAACTTGACTCGGGTGTAACTCACCGGTGCATCGGCCGCTTCCGTATCGGAACAGCCTCCGCATCGATAGGGTTGCCCTGCGGGATAGTCGGACTTGGGTCAACCCTGACGTACTTTTCGGTGATACGCAAGCGCCATCTAGAGCCTTGCCTCTCATCTTTATTTTGTAAATAGTTTCGTTGTGTATAACTTTAATTGTTTAATTTTGTTTCAAGTCACTCTGACACATTTGCGTTAATTGATTTTGATTGATGCGCTTTTACTTTTGCTTACCTTGTGTGTATTTTGCAAAAATACATATTCTCTGTGTTTCCTTTTCTTTCAATAGTTTTATTTTTCGAGATCCCACTACCCAAGAAAAACGACCCAACCAAGCGGGTTACAATTGACGGCCCAACGTGGGGCCAGAAGAATTACATTTTGGCGCCCGAACACGGGCCCATCCATTACAAATTGGCGCCCAACGTGGGGCCCGAAGAATTACATTTTGGCGCCCGAACACGGGCCCATCTGCTACAAATTGGCGCCCAACGTGGGGCCCGAAGAAGTAAATTTTGGCGCCCGTACGCGGGCCCATCTGTTACAAAGTCTAATTACTAAGTCTTTCTTAAAGCGATTTTTTCTTTACATTGTCTTTATTAAAAACTAGTCGTTCAATTAAATTTTATTATGAAATTTGTAAAGATTTTTTTCTTTACTATTTGTTCTTAAAGTTCGCTTTCTGTTCTTTCAATTTTCTCATTTTTTTCTAATCTAAGTATTCTTTAAAATTAAATTAGCAGGCATTGATAGTTATATTTTATTATTTGATGAAACAATAGGATTAAAGGAGCGAAGTACAGTTAGCGTATAAAATAGGGTTATTTTATTAATAAATTGCATAAAACCATACTTGGTTTGAAATATTTATAATTTGTTAACCGTACATTGAACAAACACAGAACACAAATGGGCAAGGTTTGATTGGGAAAGAATTGAAGAAAATTACAATCGCTTGCCTTAGCGATGTTATTATGACATGGTGGCTTGATTTTACATGAAAATTTACACGAATTTGATTATTTATTGGTAAAATAACTCGGTTATCTACTTCTAAAAGTCGAAAATCTGAAATTTTATCTCTTAATAATTTTCTTATTATATATGAATCAAATTGAATATTATTAAAATCAGAATATTCATCTTTAAAACGGTAATACATTGCAAACACGTAGTAAAAGGATTGCTAACTGTCTTTTTACATTTTGTATTTCAAGATATAATATTTTGAAATTAATATTAATTTAATTTAGTCAAATTAAATAAATGTTTCAGTTAATATAGGTATTGCACTAAAAAAAATTATAAAATTTTAAAATTAAGTTTGCCCTGAAAAGAAATTTGTATTATTTCACAAGCACATAACCTATCCAAATTTATGCTCAGTGAGCGTTCTACAGATTTTTTTTTATTAAAAAAGTTTTTGGTACTGAGTGGAACTTCTGGTACATCGCATCAAATACTTTTAATCAGAAAACTTTACACGACCTTTCTTTTTTTGAAAAATGTAAAATTAAATACGTTTAGAATTATTTTAAGGTCAGTCCACATGCGCTCTTTTTTTTATTTGTAATGCATTGTATTCGTGGCGTACGTCACGTACAAGTGGCCAGACCTTTAATGAATATTTTGTCATACTCATCGTCCTACTGAAGTTACTTAAACTAAGGTTAGAATTTTAGTTAAAATATAATGTTACTTTTAATTACAATTGTAGAGTGCTGATGTTCCCAATTTCGTATCTCTGTGCCAAATTTTATCGAAATCTGTTCAGCTGTTTAGACATAAAAACACAGAGACAGACAGAAATATTTTCACATTTAAATCTAATTAATTATTGCTCAAAAGGTGATTAGCATAACATAATGAATAATTTATTAATTAATTTCAATTCAAAACCTTCCGTTTCGAATATAACTCTGTAATACTATAGATATCTGTAATCTATATTTTCATCGGAGTAACAATGCGGATATCTCTAATTATCTCAGGGATTTGAAAATACTCTATACATCAAAATACTAAGCAATTAATCGTAAATTCCCGGTTATTTCCCAGCGAAACAATACACCCCATCACGGTGAAAACAATAAAAGTTTTCATTCGAGCCAAAAGCCCCAATTTCTGTGCCACAATGAGAGTGTTGGAGCGTTATATAGAACCAGTTTATAGATTCAGACTGAATAAGTTCATTTATGTTTAGAGTTTGTGGTGGGCAGACTGATGATGGTTATCAGCCCAGTCTCCCGTCCTGGGGTAGTACCACCACTTTCGAATGTAACACTCGTGAAGTGACCTTGTCGCGTTTCGGGAATAGTTTGAAAGTAGCCAGGTATAACGAGAGGAGTGTGCACTCATCTGGATGGTATATGCTCGTCTCCACAAGCCGGCATAGTGGAGGCGGCTGCTGCCCGCACAGGTTTCTCTGTAGTAGCAGTTGTTTTCATTCATGGACCGCACTCTAGCTTTAAATCAGGCAGAGTGTTGTCACATGCCGAGCTACAATAAAAAAATTATCTATTTTTATCTAATTCCTGGGGTAAGGTAATTAAGCCGGCATAGCGTATTGTTTACTCCTCTATTGTAATAAGATGCGATAATGTATGTATCAATGGTGGCGGTCTTTCCTTACAGAGCACACTAGCTTAACAGCAGACTTGCTATAAAAATGAAGGCATGCGCTCTTCATTGTTCACCCACGTCCACAATCACGGTGCCTCTATATTCCCCCCTATATATATATAATCCCCCTCTATCTTGGGTCATTTCAATTTTTTCAAAAATTATCTCACAATTATGTGGAGCGATTAAAAATGTAATTATACTATTTCGTTAGAAATTCGCACTAAAATGAAATCTGGAACAAGTCCTTAACTGAATCCGGTTTAACGAAAATCACGTTTCACTAACTACCCGTTCGAAGTTGATAATTCGTTGAAGCGAATAGTTTAGATCCGTGCTCCTAGACCAAGTTCCGTTACATTTAATTTTGAGCCACGATGAAAGTTTTTCTGCATTTATTTAACTTTACCTGGTCTTATTTTTGTCCGCAAATTGAAATCCTCGGGTATAGATTAAATCTATACTAATATTATAAAGCTGAAGAGTTTGTTTGTTTGTTTGTTTGTTTGTACGCGCTAATCTCAGGAACTACTGGTTCGATTTGAAAAATTATTTTTGTGTTGGATAGATCATTTATCGAGGAAGGTTATAGGCTATATAACATCACGTTGCGACTAATAGGAGCGAAGAAACAGTCAAAAATGTGGAATATTGTTCATCTTTGAGGGCTTCCGTTGCGTGCGCTGCGAAAACCGTTCGAGATACCCAAAAAATATGTATGAAAGAATTATTCCTCTTTAAATTATCTAAAAAAAATGTCCACGAGAGTATATGTCTATCTTTTAAGATTAACTCACAATAACCGTTTTTATGATAATCAAAGGTCGAAATTAATGCATTATTTCAAATTATTTGTCAGAGTTGTATCAACATAATAATATTTATCTTTATCCAAATAAATGTGTTATTAATTAAGAGTATTTAACTGTGAACACAATTGTCTTTGACATCACCTAATTTTAATAAACATCTTATAAGATAATACAATTTTAAAATAACTCTAAAACAAAATTCACACGCGCCGTATAATGAGCGCTGAGAAGAGGCGGTGCTTGCGGGCGAGGCGGAGGGGGGTGTAGCTCTACGAGGTACTATGCCGCTTTAAAAAACATATTCTTTTTAAACTACTTTAAAATATATTCTATTAATTATGTAACTAAATCGTCTAAAATAAGTTGTGGATAACAGCTATAGGTAATTTATATTAATGCATTATCTTTATCTTATGTGTAACAATAACTTGAAAAAACCCGGGCAGCGCCGGGCACCGTCAGCTAGTAATTTATATAGGGTGTACTTTTCAAGTAGGCTTTCATAGCTAAATTCGAAACTAGGGCTGTATCATTAGATTATTTAAAAATCCATTTTCCCAGCCAGTAATTAATCGAACCCATTAATTTAGAAAAATAAAACAAATACTGTATTATTGCACTATCTGATAGTGTCATTAATAATGATAAAATTCTAAAAAGTAATAACATACGGTAAACCAAAGGAAAGTGTTGATTTTCTATAATGTTGAATCTGTGTAATTTTCTTTTACATTAATATCATGTAAAATAAAATGTTTTGTAAGACGTAGTTAATTTAGAATTACGTAATTAAACTTTGTAGCGAACAAGTCGTCGCTTCCAAACAAAAGCGCGTAACAAAATAAAACCGGGCAAGTATAATTGTTATAGAATTCAAGAATAATTTGCGGAATTTTTGACAAATTTAATTATATATTCTTTCAGAACTTTATCGAACTGACAAAGTCTGTCTTTTCTTTTGTTATTATTCCCAAAAAGCTTTTTCTGTTGCTAACATTTTTTCCTACTTTGGCTTATAAATAATATAGTAAGGAAATGCGTGACAATTGTATTGTATTGTATTGTAAGGAAATATTTATTTCAAAAGTACATCATCACTGACGGCTAGTAATAATAATGAATAAAATATGATTACGAGTAAAACGTTACTATACCCGAAACGGCATACATACATAATTATGACACGTAAATAAATAAATAAATATATCTTAAATAGTTTAAAATTGACTTAAAAAATATGATAACTACAATTAGTTTGATAATTTTTTTAATGCCTAATGCCGTAACCGCACTCCCTTATGATCGTAAGGAGACAAATGAAATGTCTATAGACAGCATTCGCCTCCGCTATGCCGGCTTGAACGACATCTAATTTCACAGGGCATACTCCTTTCGTTATACCCAGCTACTTCCATGATAATCCCGAAACTGGGCTATTTCACGCTTATTACACATTAGTGACTATCGACCTCATTTGGAAACAAAGACCTGTATTATGTATCTTTATCAAAGTAACCAAAGATAAATAATTTCATCAATAACACTCGAGCGTTTAATAAAAATAGCGAAGCTTCTTCTAATAGAAATAGATGATGTTAATTTATTGGTATTAATTTGTATCAGAATGAAAGAACGGCGTAAGCCCCGACCATTTATTTTATTTAAACATAAATCGCCTGTGATTAACAAAAGAAATAATAAAAATTATTCTTCTTGAAAGTATAATTTTACTTTCTTAAAATGTTTACACTATAATATTAGAAAAAAATCTAGTAAATGACTATTAAGAGCGGAAGTGGTTTAGCAGGCGTCTCACAATATATGGGACCCGTGTTCAAACCGACCAGCTTAGTACAGGCATTAAAAAATATGATCAAGCCACATTATTTGTACAGTGCGTGCACCTGTCACCTTAATACGTTACGTCACGCATGACACGCACTTTTGTGGCACTTAAACTTATTAATCAAGTAATAGACTTAGCAACATGTTGATCATAAACATGTTATGTTAAACTCAATAAGATAAGTATGACGTCGGTAGAAGAAGTACATAAATAGACTATAAAATTCACGTAAAAAAATAAATATGATTCAATAGAGCAGCAAGCCGTCGGCATAAAAGTAACTCTTAAAACAGGGCAATAAAACTTCCATTTCGCCAAAAAGTGAGGAACAATTGAATGACTTTTATGTTGACTTTTACGGCTATTTATTGCGGGTCACCTCACCCTTCTTATAGTTCACACGATATCACTCCATCATATTTTTACAAATGACCACTTTTACAAATTCAATGTGTAAATGTTGATTAAATGTTGACATTTGTTTTATTAATGTTTTGTTTTATTGCGAGTGGTAATGGTCTACCCTGCTGAGTCTTCTCTGTGGTAGCAGTTGTTTCTACACTTAAGCGTACTCAAGTTTAACACAAGAGGAGTGTGGTCAAATGTCGTGTTACTTTTTTTTGCATAAAACAGCTTTTATTAAGTAACCAAATACCTCAATGTATTAAATTTCTGTCTTCGAAATTATTATTAATAATTGCAAACCTCAGAAATGGACTGATGATTTGCGATATACCGTTTTGATTGGAGTTATTCTCATGTCAAAATTAACAAAAAAAAATAAATAGGAAATGAAATAACAAATAAAAACTTGATGTTATTTCCTTAATTTCAAATGAATGTAACGAGAAACTTACTTACGACCACTGATAAAGATGACTGGAAAAAAAAACACATTCTTTTCATTTCCGAATCTTACAACAAAATTTAATTACAAATCATTCATTGCTTTGTTTCTTTCCGAATACAATAATCTTTGAAGAAGTTTAACATCAATGTAAAACGCCTAAAAGCATAGTACAGTGAGGTAAAAATACGAAGTAAGGAATAGAGCTCGTTCACACGCGCAGTCATTCACGAGCTTGCCTGATTGCCTGTGCAAACTGAACTGTGCAGGCGACACGGATCCTGTAAACAGCAGGACTGTGCAATTAAATCTTCAGCATGCACAGATTCGTGGTAGGAATTAGCTAGTAGGTTTGCGCGAGTTTCCCCGCACACACCAGAAAAACGCGCAAAGTTGTCGTCTTACCTGTGCAATTAAACCGGAGCGTGTATCCGAAGCATTAGAAAGGTTTGTTACCGCCAAGGCATTTATCGCAAGGCAGCATCGACGTAAATTCACTCTAATATAGAATGGCCCCAACTAAACCCAATTCACTATGCTTTAAATTGCGACAGCAGATTTGTGGAAAGGTGAATTTTATTATAGTGCTCTATTTTAAAGGGGTTTACGGCGCTAGACTTTATGGCGCCGCTAATTCGAACTGCTTATTTTAATTATACACTTACGATTCTACTCATTATATATGCTTTACTCTGAGCCAAAATTTAATGTGTATTTTTATTTTATCCTTTAGTTCGTAGTTTAGTATTTCTTTAAAGTATGTATACAATTGGCTTTGCAAACAAATTTTTGGTTTTACTTAAAATGGAAATAAATGTTTTACTATGTAGAAAAATTACATAAAACATAATTTTCGAATCGATTTGAATCGAGATCAACTTGAAAGTACTCGAGCTATACAGAGATAAGTCAATTTGGAAGGTTTAGATTCGTCTCCCCGAGCCGGCATAACAGAGGCTATTGTAGACATTTCTTTAAAATTTGCCTCCGTTTTTAGGTCCGTTTATGGTCACAAAAATAAAAATACTTGGACCGCATCGGTATGAAGTATACAACTTCTGGTCCAAGGGATTGCTATATTTTTACACCTGTATATAGGTGTAGGTATTTATTTTGTTGTTTTTGAGGAAGTATTGTAGTACGGTATATTCTATTATAACAATTCTTGATCCCTTTATAAATCGTTAAGATATTTTTGGCAGCAAAAGGAAGCCTATATAAAATATTTAGCACGTTTTCTCGGAAATTGAGATCTCTCTACAATATTGTTCGAAATACCCGACGTATTTACGGACGCCTTTTTGTTCCAATGTCAATACACTGATTGCTTACAACTTTTAAAGGTACAACAGGAACTTTCTTTTTACGGTCTACACTTTTTTATTACAAAAGATAGACTTAATAAAGGCTTTTTACTCAAAAAAATCTAAATTGATTTTTATAACAATGATTGGTAATTGAATTGTTAATTGGATTTATTTTTACAAATTCGTCTTTGGTGTACATTAGCCTAGTCTGCCGTCCTAGGGACCGTGACGGGGATCAGTTTGAAAGTAGCCAGATACACATTTGTTTCCTTAAGCCGGCATAGCGGAGGCGACTGTTGCCTATAGAAATGTAGTAGCAGTTGTTTCCGTTCATAGACTGCACTCTAGCTTTTCATCAGGTGGAGTGTTGTCATATGCCGAGCTACAACATAAAAGTCCACGTGCGATAATTAAAAAAAATATATTATAAAAATCACACGTTTAAAAGTACTCACCACTATTCCGGCTCAGCAGATACGAACAAATTTTCTTCAAGCACTACTCCCTTATATAGTCCTCCTGTTTTATCAGATATTTTCTTGTAGTTTGCTCATGTGTTGGTGAAAAGGAAAAAGAAAACATCTTAGAAAAAAACAAACAAAATAAATAATTGAAATAAAATGTTTAAATAATAGAGAAGACAGCTCTAGAAAGCCATTTTGTTAATTTCCTAAAAACGTTTTTTTTTCTTTTATCTCAACATATATTTTTTTCGGAAATCTTTTATAACCTTTATGAGGAAAAGTTGAAGTAAAATCGCACCTCTAGCTCTACATTTTCTTTTCACACATTCATACAAACGGTCCATTAGTATGATGATATTTCATTTAATGTGTCCAAGATGTGAATGAATTCTAGCAATTTCTTGTCATAACACTAATGGATTTCGCAATCATAAACTTATCAGAAATTATAATTACATAATATTTCTAATTCATTTTGATTAATATTTCTATTACCAACACGTAGTCAAGGGATTATCGAATGCTAACGACTTTAACTTTTTTTTATTTTAACTCGATATATTGAGACAACACGTGTTTAGCTGAAGTGCGGTCTACGAACGGAAACAACTGCTACATACCACAGAGAAATTTCTGATGGCAGCAGTCGCCTCCGCTATACCGACTTAAGGAGACAAATGTGCACCATCCTGGTTGATAGTGGCTACTTCGGAAAAAAAATCCTTTTTTCTTTTTTTATTGTAGCTCGGCATGTGACAACACTCCACCTGATGTAAAACTAGAGTGCGGTCCATGAATTGAAACAACTGCTACTACAGAGAAATCTCTACAGGCAGCAGTAGCCTCTACTGTGCCGGCTTGAAGAGACGTGCATGTACCATCCAGATTGACAGTGCACACTCCTTTCGTTATTCCTGTCTCGTTAATTCTTTCAAACTATTCCTGAAACGCGACAAGTCACGGGTGTTACACTCGAAAGTGGTGGTACTACCTCAGGACGGCAGACTGGGCTAATAACCATCATCAGTCTGCCTACCACCCTCTATGCCTATAGGCTTTGAGCGACCAAAGTACATATAACAAAGTTACATTGGTACCGACCAGAATTTAGCGACGTTCGAACACGGGTTTCATCGGTCGTGAGTTCACGCGTCTTACCGCTAGACCACGGCCGCTCAATAAATATAATAATAAGGAAAATACAAAAAAAAACATCGAATAAATATTGTTCTGTGCGGGTAACGTGAGTGTGACGTCATAACCTGTCTGCGAATTAATATGATCTTTAAAAACTTATATTTCTGAATTATTAATATAGCAAAAAAAAGTTTAAGTGCGAAAAGTTGTAATAAAAAAGTAGTAACAAACTATGTTACTATGAAGGAAAATTTGGCTGTGATGACAGCTAAAAAAGTACGTTATTATTATTATTGATTTACTTATTTAAATTTTAAAATATTCTAATATATTTTTGAAGTTATTTATAACATTAAGTCGAATCTAAATTCAATCTCACGTATGTACATAAGGTAAGGTTACTGCCAACCAATTCGGCATCCACTATTTACTTGTTTACCTCATTCCTTTGAAGTAAACTTCGTTTCATTCACCAATGGACAGTAGAAATTTAATTATTTGGATCTAATCCAAAATCTAAATGTTTAATATTTATGAATAAACTAACTCAATAGTTTTTTAATATATGAAAAATCTATGCTATCATATTAGATCAGTATTTTAAACAGAGGCAGTCGAATGAATGACAGTTATTAGCCCGGTCTGATGTCCTGGAGCATAGTTATCGTTTGCTGAGATTTTGTGATTTCGTCAACCAGTCAAATTTTATTACCCCTATTTGCTATGAGATTTTGGGAGACCTATAGTATCGCCACTTTCCAGCGTAACACCCGTGAAGTGTCTCTCTTGCTCTAGTCGCTTTTCGGTATTAGTTTCGAAGTAGCCAGATATAACGAGGGGAACGTTCACTGTCCAGCTGAAAAGAGCACATCCATGTGAACGGCCGAGACTTCTGTCGCCTGCAGAAATTATGTAGTAGCAGTTGTTTCCGTTTGCGTCGTAGAACTATTATTTAAAAAAATATCCGACATAAAAATTAAAACTTAGTGTCTGAATTGATTGAATGAAACGGACTATACTTCAAAATGTGATATGTGTTTGACTCCATATACCATAAAGTGTATTTATAAAACGAAATTGATGTTACGCTTCTCTCAATATTGTAGCGATTGTTTAGTACATGACATTGTACATTGTAGCTCAGTTAATTTTAAATTAAACCATATTATCAAACAGTTAAGGTCTAGCTAAGTTGATTCAAAATTATGAAGCTAATATATTAAACAGTGGTAGAAGAAATTAATTATAAATATTGTTCCATCAAATTAAAATTGTCGTTGTAAAAACATTCGCCGAGCAAATTATTTACAAAGCTGTTGAAAAGTAACAATTTCTTTTCATTTTACATTATGACAACCGTACACCAATATACAACAGAAAGTGTAACGGGTTCACGTATTATTTAAATTAGACTTTATTAAAGTAACAATAAAATACAGAATATATTCTTAACATTGTATTTGTTATTCATAATATTAAAATAAAAGATTTTATTCGACTAACAGGACACAACGTAAGCCGTATAAAAATTTAATAATATTAATAATCCACGCAAAACCTTTTAAATTAAAACATGATTGATTCTTCAAATATAAAATGAAGTTTATTTAAAATTCAACAACTTTAATTCTTTAAAAATCTTAATAATAAAAGGAAACTTAACGTACCTGAATAAATATATCGTCATTATATTTATTAAACGCGTCTGGCCTTTAATACAAAAAAACATCACATAATAAATAGTAATTTGTATTGGTCACATGCTTTAGTTATAGCAGACCTTCTACACGTCAGGTTCTGCATCATGTTTAAAACTGTTTTATTTATATTATTTTGTGTGGCGTTCGAAGGCATTCACGGAAAATGTAAGTTATCTACCACTGTTCATTTGCCGCTATTA
Source organism: Tinea pellionella (assembly GCA_948150575.1). Lineage (NCBI taxonomy): Eukaryota > Metazoa > Arthropoda > Insecta > Lepidoptera > Tineidae > Tinea > Tinea pellionella. The sequence goes on from OX411253.1 coordinate 2,820,676, forward strand.
ATCCAATATACAAAGATTATTATGGGAAAAAGGCGTGACAATTGTTGTTATTATTTAAGTATATACGATACGTTCATGTATCTCATAAAACTGAACTATTATTAAAAACTCTAATCTGATCTAAAATAATTTTGTTCACAGCGACCCAGTGTACGAAACCCCATGAACAGTATACAAGTTGTTACTTAGGTAACTGTTCACCAAAGACATGTGACCAAGTCGGTAAACCAATCCCATGCCCAAGAATAATACCACCATGCCCTGATGGGTGTATTTGTGAATACGGATACGTGAAAGACGTTAACGATGTTTGCATACCTATTAAGGATTGCCGTAAGTATTTTTTTATTTCACGTTAAACAATCGTTATACTATGTGCATAATATACATATTTTAGCAACTTGTGATGATGATCCAAATGCTGAAGCTGGCTGTGGTCATCATTGCGACACCAAGTGTTCTGGCTTTAATGAAACTATACCAGGATCTTGTCTAACAGAAGATTTATGTGCATTCAATGGATGTAATTGCCGTAAAGGATTTGTTTATGACGCAAACTTTAGGAAGTGTGTTAAGAAAGAAGATTGCAGTAAGTACTTTTACTTATTGATTTGTTTAACATTTATTTTTTTCTAATATTACAAATTAATTTAAGCAACACCTTGCGAAGACAATGAACAATACATTTACTGCGGAATACCTTGTCCAGAAGCTTCATGCAATAATCCTAACCCCAAGCCATGTCTTTTGGACTCATGCAGAAACGGTTGCTTCTGCAACGATGGGTATGTTCGAGATGAAAACAATAAATGTGTACGTAAAGAAGATTGCAGTGAGTATCTTAAATATATCGTTAAAATATTTTTTTAAAGAATCCGTCTGTAAAACATTTGAATTGAATTATATTTTAGGAACATGTAAGAAGAATTCACACTTTGAAGATTGTCCTGATCCATGTCCAGCAACATGTGCACATACATTGCCGTTACCATGTAAAAAAGCATGTAGACCAGGTTGTCAATGTGACGATGGATATGTCCTTGATAAACTTGGTGGTGAATGTGTTAAAATAGAAGAGTGTAAAGGTAAAAGAGTCTGTGTGTTATAGACGTTACGAGTACATTTGAAAGTGGTGGTACGGCAGATTGGGCTAATAACTCTGCCTAGCACTCTTTAATAGTGCCTATAGGCACTGAGCGACCAAAGTACATATATGTAACAAAATTACATTGGTACCGGTCAAAATTAGCCAGGTTCAAACACGGGTCGCATCGATAGTGCGTTCACGCGTCTTATCGTTAGACCACGGCCGCTGAAACTCGTCTGTAAACATGATTTCTTGTAAACATTCTAAATTAGATTTCTTACTTTCTCATCATGCAATTCCTAGACACCAGTCAATATTTTTAACTTTCACATAGGTTTAGAAATTTGTTCTGCTAATGAAACTTGGGTAAATCAAAATCTGGATTGCCCTGACCAATACTGCCCTTTCGATGATAGTCCGGAACCTGTATGTACTTACTCAGAGTCTGTAGCTGGTGGTTGTCGGTGCAAAATTAACTATAGACGTCATCCTAATGGTCAATGTGAACTAGCTTCTGAATGTTGTAAGTAGCTGTAAACTATTTTAAAAATTGTTCAACGGTTCAAGGGTAAAATTGTAATTATTTTTTAGCGCCAGTAGAATGTACTCGTCAGAACGAAGTTTGGGATTCTTGTCCATCATGTTCACCTAATGACTGTAGTGTAGCCTACTTACCTCCGATCCCCTGTAACACACTATTATTAAATTGTCAACCAAAATGTGTATGTGCCAAAGGTTATTATCAGAACGAAAAAGGTCTTTGTGTGTCGCCTGAAGAATGCAGTAAGTTATTATGAGTATACGTGTAAATTGAAATTATTCACTGGAATAATGAGATAATTATAATGCGATTTTTACAACAGGATATTGCAAAGATCCCAATGCTCAATTCGTGGACAACCCCGCTCCATGTCCAGCAACGTGTCAAAATACCTTGCCACAACCCTGTAAGAAGGCATCTTATCCTGGATGCCAGTGTAACAAGGGCTATGTATTATCGGAATTAGGTGGAACATGTGTTAAAGTCGAAGAATGTGCAGGTATGTTATATATGACAAATAAAATTTATATTGCAAACTATAGAAAAGAATATATGCTATGTTTGTTTTTACAGAATACGCAAACTGTGGAGCCAATCAAACATTTGTAGAATGCAATCACCGTTGTCCTGGACGTGTTTGCCCAAGAAGTGATGCTCGTCTCGCATGTAGACCCCCAAACCCTTGTGCTGGAGGTTGTGGTTGTAAGGCAGGGTACAGATGGAACAGCGATAATGAGTGTATTTGGGCAGCTGATTGTTGTATGTTAATACAAATGTTGATAACTATTATTTAAGTAATTTAATTAAGTAGTTCTTTCTTTTATATTTTGAAATATTATAGTCGTGTTATATATTTATGCTATTCTTCAATATCCATAGCGCAAAATGTCCTAGTTTTCGGTTTATAATTTTACTCGTGCCTAGGTATTTATTTATTAATATTATTTTAGCTGAAATACTATGTACTCGACCAAACGAATATTTTCATCCCTGCTCCGATCCTGATCTGATGGAAGATTGCACCAACAAACAGAACCAAGATGATCTTCCACCTCCTGGTACTTGTAATCCATGGTGTGTTTGCAAAAAGAGATTCTTCAGAAACTCATCTTATGAGTGTGTTCCAGAAGATCAATGTCGTGAGTAAAATAATAATTTTATGACTTTGACACTATTAAGATAAGTATACAACTTCGTTTTTTTTTTTAATTTTCAGCTGTCGTTTAAACCAAGGATTTATAGCATCAAGTAACACTAGATATTTTGGATGTTTAATAAATAAAATATACATATGAAAGTTTTAATTTTTAATATCCACAGAAATTCTCTAAATACATTCTGTACCTTTAATGATTCGAACGGCAATTTGAACAATTTTCCAACCTAACCAAAATGGGGTCACATAGAATATTGCAAAGAAAAAACCTCCAAATAGAGTATAAGAGAGGAGAGTATAAATTAAAATTACAGAACTACTCGTATTCCCATACTAGAGTTGCTGTCCCAATATCCAAACCTAGGACCCGCGTGACTAACAATGTTCTTTCTTCAGACTCCCATATTTATGATTCCGTTTATTTTTTGTATTGCAAATTGTTAACATATCGTTATTTACAACTATTCTCTCTTATTAAAAAATAAAATCCATTTAGAAAAACAATCAAGTCTACAAAATTAACTTGTTTGTAATAGATAAAGGTAGTAAAAATTATCCAAGGAAATTATGTTTTATTAAATTCCTTCATAAAAAGTTTTTCTCTCAGAACAGTTAGTGTCACAAATTATTTTGAAGCTTGAAAAATTACTAAGTAATAAACATTACGACATTTTTCCACGAATTCCATGTTTAATTGAAATAAAAGGGTAATTTACCGAATAATTTTATTCAGAATAAGTTTTTTGTTCTTGTTTCAATAAATAGTTGACAATCATGATATTTACAAAGCTGATGTAAAGTAAAGATATTGTTTAAGTTTTCAAAGAATATTTAAGTTAGTATAAATGAAAAACATTACAAAACAATAAACATAAATTAAAGTGTTTTGTTTTCTATTGTTTAATTTAACAATGTGAATAATTATAATTATGCAATTAATAGCTATATCTATAGCAACACATTTTTATTAAGCCACACTTTTCAACACAACTTTCTGACAACCAGACAACACGGGTGAAAATGAGGGAGATAATATATACTCTTTTGTTTATAACAATTTCTATTAGTACTGGAAAGTGTAAGTAGAAGGTCTACTTTACTATTATAATAATTTTTCACATATCTAAACACATAGTTTGCTTAATTAAAAGATTTTATGAGGCTTACTATTGAGTTCAATTTTATTACTTTAATCCATATTTTGCAAGCTTTACAGCCATCGCCGTCAGTTTCACCGCGACTACGATCATAATCAAAATAAACGCAGTAAAATCTTTTAATTAGTTAAAACATGTTAGCGAATAATCTTCAAAATATTTAAACACAAAGATGATGAACTCTGAACATGTTTATTTATAGGCATTGACACGACAAAGGAAACCGTGGAAATGGTTCCGCCTAACAACGCTTGTGGTCCTCATGAAAAGAGAATAAGATGCCTTGTGCCATGTCATTTTGATGATTGCTTAAGTTTGTATGTACAAAGAGACTGTGCTGCCCCACCAGACCCAGATGATCGACCATGCGTCAGCGGCTGTGTGTGCGAAAGTGGTTATCTTAGATGGAATGGTGTTTGTATTCCCCAAAAACAATGTCCTCCGCGTAAGTTTTTATTGTAACTACGATATAAATATTTTGTAACCTTTATTTATTTATTTATATTTACATTTAAATATTAAATAAGTAATAAATCACATAATTTCAGTGGAATGCATTAACGATCCACATGCTGTCCGTGGTTGCAACGAAAGATGTGGAAGAACTTGCAGAGATTACAATATTCAAAAAATTTGTAGGCTATCCTGCAGGATTGGATGCGATTGTGCCAAAGGCTACGTTTACGATGAAAACATAAAAAAATGCGTTCTTCCAACAAATTGTTGTAAGTTAACAATTTTTTCCTAGAATTTTTTTCTAGTTTGAGTTATTACAATACAATAATTTATTTTTTCTAGCGTTGCAATGCGCTGAGAATGAATTTTATAATCCAAACGGAACGTCTTGTCTACAACCATCGTGTGATTGTCCAAACCCAGATACCTGCAACGACATTCAAGCTCAACCAGGATGTTTCTGTAAAGACGGTTTTATACGGAACTCAAAAAATAAATGCATCCCTGTAGAAGACTGCAAAGGTAGATAACAAAACCACGGATAATGTAATCGCTAAATTCTGACCAGTACCAATGTGACTTTGTTGTACGTAATATACGTATTGTTATTTTGGTCGCTCAGTGCCTATAGGCACTATTAAAGAGTGGTAGGCGAACTGATGTTGGTTATTACCCCAGTCTGCCGTCCTGGGGTAGTACCGCCACTTTCGAATGTAACACCCGTGAAGTGACCTTGTCGCATTTTGGCAATAGTTTGAAAGTAGCAGGTGTAACGAGAGGAGTGTGCACTGTCAATCTAGATGGTACATGCTCGTTTCCTCAAGCCGGTATAGTGGAGGTGACTGCTGCCCGCACAGGTTTCTCTGTAGTAGCAGTTGTTTCCATTCATGGACCGTACTCTAGCTTTACATCAGGCGGAGCGTTGTCACATGCCGAGCTACAATTTAAAAAAATCAATTACAACTTTTTAAATCTATAACTAAATGTTATACCACGATATTTTAGTTACTATATTATTTTACTGAAGATAATTTTATCTTGCATATTTTAATACAGATTTTTTTGTAGTGTTACCTTGCGGTGAAAATGAATACTATGATCCAAACGGCACTTCATGTCCACAAGCCTCATGCGATTTTCCAAACCCAGAGACCTGCAACGACGTTCAAGCTCAACCAGGATGTTTCTGTAAAGACGGTTTTATACGGAACCCAAAAAATAAATGCGTCCCAGTAGAAGACTGCAAAGGTAAATAGACTCCTTAACCGACAACTCCTTTTTTTCTTTCTCTACAACGCATAACCACTTTCAGAATTCTATTGCTGTCCTGGTAACCAAACCTATGTCCCGTGTACCTTCCGTTGTCCACAAAACATTTGTCCAATAGATAATTGGCCAATGGCATGTAAACCGCCTAGAAACTGTCCAGGTGGTTGTGGATGTCCATCTGATTATAAATGGGACGAAAACGATGAATGTATTCATGCTTCTGACTGCCGTAAGTTATTACTTAATATCCTATTTTTTTGTTTTTTTTTTTATTGTAGCTCGACATGTGACAACACTCCGCCTGATGTAAAGCTAACGTACAGTCCATGAATGGAAACAACTGCTACTACAGAGAAATCTCTACGGGCAGCACTCGCCTCCACTATGCCGGCTTGAGCAGACGAGCATGTACCATCTAGATTGACAGTGCATACTCCTCTCGTTGTAAGGGTGATTCGTTTTTATTTTAAAATCTGATTTTGTTTGGCTATTTAATATTTTTTAATAACGGTTTTATTTATTTATTTTACAGCTCCTTAGAAGACGTTATTTAAAATTAAATAAAAATAGATTTTAGGAGTATAAAAACACTTACTGGAATAGCATACTTGTATATAAACAAAAATAAATTTTATTTTTCTAAACATGTTTAATGACTAAAAAATTATCAGTACAATTTCTATTTAATTAACTATAAATTAATGCAACATTTTCAAATTTGTGCCTTCAATATCGGTGAGCTTTCTCGTAAATTTCATATTATGACACTTGTCGAATGCAATATCGATGTATCGCAAACGTTGAGCTTTGCACCTCGTAAAATAACCGACGTTTATGACCGGTCTGCGAATGGATATTGACAAATCGTGTCATCATCAAAAATATTGTAGTTATATTCTTAAATTTACACACGGATTCGTTTTTTTATTTAAATAATAAATAAAAATATATCTTATATTGTAGCTTGGCATATGACAACACTCCGCCTGATATTAAGCTAGAGTGCCGTCAATGAACGGAAACAACTGCTACTACAGATAAATTTCTACAGGAAGCAGTCGCCTCCGCTATGCCGACTTTAGGAGACGAATCTGCAACATCCAGATAGACAGAATACTCTCTCTCGTTACATCTAGCTACTTCCAAACTGTTCCTAAAACGAGACAAAGTTCACTACACGGGTGTTACATTCGAAAGTGGTGATACTACTCCAGGGCGGGTATATGCTACTTTTGTGTGGATAACTTCTTGACGGGTGAAATAAAACTGGACATAAGTTTATACAGAAATTTTATCACTGTTTCTTATTAGAGTTGTTAGTTTTTATTGCCTTTCTCTCAGCACTAACAGTTCTTCTTGTACAGTTCGCAGTAATTTCAGCTTTTATTAGTACATTTTGTGGGTTACATTAACTTAATATCCAATCATATTTTTATTACAAATCATAGTTATCAAATTTATTATTGATTTAACATAAAATTATGACTGAAAAAAATACTATATGTAGAATACACAATTTGTATAAATAAAACTACACACAGCTGAACAGGCACCCGCCTCGACCCAGCACACGTTAATAAGTGACAGCAGGAAGGCACGCTCTCCCTGCATCCCCACTACCATGCACCATGCTTTGGCGCGCGTCAATACATTACACTATACCTGTAAATATAATTTTTAAGTTTTAATAATATCTTGATATCTATGTAAGTATGTATTTATTAAAATTTAAAATACAAAATTTCGTATTTCATTATTTTTACCAACAACTTTCATGACATTATATTACATACATTATTTCTGTTTCCAAAAGAAAATTCTAGTAAATTTACCTGACATTTTATTTAGAGCTAAATACTTGAAATTAATTTCATAAAACGTTGACGTTTCATTGTCTTGCGCCTTACAAAGTTAAGGTGGTTAAGACCTTCAAACTGAATTGAGTGACTTTATCCTGGATATTTAAGTTTAAAAGTTAAAAAATGAAGACGACCTTTATGATGGCCGAGTGGTTAGCCCACCTATAACGCTAGATTTGATTCCTGATCTTGACAAATACACAATGTAAAATAGAGCTGAATTTTAGACGTTGTGAGACGAAGAGAGACATTTTCTTTTTTCGTAATTCTTTTACAATTGTTGTACCGGTATATTGCCATGATAAAAATATATGTTTAAAAATAAATTACTTTCTACTATTTTTACTGTTAATATATGTCATAATATCTCCAACCGCCGCCCATGAGGTTTGGCAATTGATCAATTGAGAAACTTCGAAGCCGCTATTATAACTTATATTTAGTTCATAAGTTTAATTGATACCTATCTCAAATATTATGATAATGGACTACACAGTTTAACCAAATTATTTGACGTTTATTTTGGTGACAAAATTTTATATTAAAATAGTTATTATTTCCACTTTTTTAAATAACAAAATATTCTTAGGCTATTCATTTTACTTATTTATACGTAATATTACGTTATTCATACGTAAAATAGTTTTATATATATTATATTACACACCCTCTCACATACACCCCATTCACATTTCATACTACACACTGAGAGGACCGCACATACACGCACACTCGCATACACATACATACACACACTACAGCTAATTTTTAATTTTAATTTTAATTAAGTTTAAGTTTTAAGTTAAGTTTAGGTCGAGCACTGCCAATGGAGATACAGTCGCCAGACTAGTTTCAATGGCAGTGCATCTTGTACTCAGGACCAAATAAATAAATAAAATTAAATTAAAAAAAAAATAAAAATTCAATTTTAATATTGTGATACCATCTAAAAACTATCACTCAAACTTGAAGTTGATCAAATGTTAGTTCTTCCAAATTCAGCACTAGTATTTCTCACTATATTAAGGTAAAAGTAATTTAATTTTATGGGTAGAAAATGAAAAAGTTTGCAATTTGATATAGACAATGAGAAAAACGACTCTTTTACTAAGCTATCTAGTTAAACTACCTATAATAATGTATTAGAAGTCTGAGCTGCCACTTCATGATTTTTGTATAAGGGTTCATATATCCAGGCACAGTTACTCTAAGCAATAACAGTTTAACGAGACAAAAATGGTCCTCGGAGCCATTTGAAAAACAAACTCAACACGTTTGAACGAGCAACGCACTTCGTGAATATTTGCACAAACTCATAATGCGGACGGCATAAAGTCCGAACAATTTAAATTGGCTCATGAATACAGAGGAGTAAGTTTGTAGAAACGCTGCGTTTGTTAACATTTAAATCTTAACTAGGCCTATTGTTAAATAGGCCACAACTGACTTTATATAAGTTCATTTGCATGTACAAACAAAAGGTAAAGTAAACGGTTGAGATTCAACATGGTTTTATTCATGACGTGTTGTCGTTTTTAATTAGTTTTTGCGTTAGTTAATTTAATTAATAAATTTGTAAAAGAAAGGTGTCCTCGTTCTTTGTTTTAAAAGTTAAACCGCAAACTTTTCGCTGCCCGTAAAAAGGGAAATAAAAGTTTTGCGAAAATTATTAGTTCTTTAAATTATTATGCACCTACTTACCTACTTGCACGAGTTTCAAAGATTCCAAGCGTTGATGTTTTATTTTAAATTTAAAAGTTTAAAATAATAATTTCAGGCCTTGCGAATAAAATGAGCTTGGTTTGTAGAAATAGGGAAAATACCCTTTTAATTTATTCTACCATATTTTCCTTGTGCTTTTATTAGCATAAGTAAATACGCCAAATTACTAAGCTGAATCTTTTTATAGAAAATAATTGGCTCGTATTTACGAGGAATATTATGACAAACCTCGCCTATACTACCTAAATGGAAGCGAAACAGAATATAATAATTCAAACAAAACAAATAAAAAGTAGTCTGTCGTTATAAGAAAAAAACTATTGTGAAGCGAAATAGCAATGAATTTATAAAACTTGTAATTAAAAAAAAAAGGGGTAACTAAAACTCTGCTGAGGAAAAAAGGTTTTAATATGAATTTCCAACAAAGTTTTCTTTGTTTTAACAGTACATACTTATTAAGTTATAATTGCTTCTGAACTGCCAGAGCATAAATAATAAATACATTTTAATAATTTAAAGATAATTACTATTATTATTATAGCCTATTTAATGTCCCACTCCATTCTTCCTACAACTGACGGCTTCAGAGGTTCTCGCTGCTTCTACCCTCGTAAGTGTTGAGCCCCCGTCATCTTCATCGGGGCCTGCTGGATCTTGTTCAATCTAGAGTTCACTCTGTCGACTAATCAAATACATCAGACACGCGACAGAGCTGACCAGTTTAATCTAGCGACTTTTTGGGCTACGAATTTTAATAAACAAAATTCAAAATTATTTTGAAATAAAATCTTACTTAATTAGCTATCTACTTTTCGTGACTAAAAATCGTATCGAAAATGTTTCAAATTATAATTTAACTATGAAGTATTAAATAAAAATGAGCTCTATAATTATAATCATTGAGTATATTTTCACATAATTAAATATAAGGAAATCTAACCATTAAGTCTTGATAAACGTTTCTACCCACAAACAATGGCCAATGAAATTTGACAAAACCCGAGATAAAGATGAAATATAATTTCGTTAATGGAGATGATTTTATTTAAGATTCGGTGAGATTTGCGATATTGAAGTTTCTTTACATTTAGAGGTTATTAATGTCCATCCATTCGTACTTATAATTATTATCTGTATAATGTTGTAATTATTTTGTTATTGTAAATAAATTATATATTGAGTCCTTACATAATAGACATTAAGGTTTAAACGTGATCAAATACAAAGATTGGGTGGTATTAAGAATTGAACTCGCTGCTTGATTTCGGTTCACGATTCAGTTCACCAACTTTTTGTACAATTCAAGCATTTTTCTCATTTATTTTTTAGGTTTATTACGCTATTTTGGAGTTTAAAGTTACTTAAATACTTAATTCTCAGTGTTGCATGAATGAAAATTCTTCTTCTATCTTCTTTATGTATGTACTTTAATTTTTAAACTCTAAATTTAAAGTCTAAGCACTTAGTTTTATGTATAATAATATACACAAATAATAACTGTAAGTATATTATAGAAAAAAATGTGAAAATTCAGCAAGAAACTTCCTGAAATAAAACAAAAAAAAGTTTTTGTCCGCGATCCGTCCACCACCAAACAAGACCAAAACTACTATTCACTATGGAACTTTTTAATAAATTTTCTTCGAAAGAAAATAAAGACTGGTTTGTAAGGAGTTTTTCATTTTGACGCGTGGGCGAAGAAAAGTTTTATTTAAAAAACGTAACTAGCCTTCGCCTTCGACAGACCACGCTTTGTTAATACCCTGCTAGTCACGAAAACTTACTTTTTTAAAACCCCATATACTACCACACTGTAGTCGGGTGGTTGTAGACTGAAATTAACCCGTGTTATGAACATAAGTAAATAAAATTAAGATGTATTTTTATCGTTACAAGAAGATGGGTGACATAGGGCATACACATAACATACAAAACAAAAAATATATATACATATAATATACTGAAACATAATATTATTTGCGTTAAATTTTACACATTACAAAATAAAATATAGCAGTATAATACATACAATAAAATTTTCCATTCCATTAGACATGAGAGAAGAGGTTCTCAAAACACGACTAATTTTAATGGTAATGAGGCAATTACCCGAATAATTCTAGTGACCCGACGTTAACTGGTAATTTTATGTTTACGAGTATAAATTAAAGCTATTCTAAAATTATATTAACAAAAGCAAAAATGAATTCGCAGATAATTAAAAAATAATAACAAAAACTTTTTTTGTTATATAAAACATTAGTATTAAATATAACGGAATATATAAGATCAAGCCCTTTCCTCTTCGGGGTAGGCTGGAACTATGGATCTGCTACGACACTATCCTAACTAACCGACACCTACTTTCGATTCGGATCTGACATTATTGATTCCTATTTAAAGTAAATATACCATCTTTTAAAAAATCGCGACTATTGTGATAATTAAAGATTAATTTGTTGGCACAGCGGAGGCGACTGTCCACCTTAAGTTATAAAAAGCCCGCATTACAACTTAACAACTATTACTACTACAACTTCACTCACGCCTTGGTTCCACTAGGATAGGCAAAAACCATGGAGCGCCAATGTAACAATACCTAACAGTTATATTTAAAATAACGAAATTACAACAGGCTGACTCCGGTCACATTGTTTTCATCTTATTATTTAGTTAAACAAAGCATTTTAATATGATAATCATAAGACAAAGTCCGCATTAATGCTTGTTACGTTTAGTCGCTAACAATCGAGTCTCAGATAGAAGTTCGTCACTGAAACTTTAATATAAGGCCGCAATGAAATACTATTATGTAGATATTCTCTATATTTTCTAACGAATTAGCGATATTATTTTTAATTATGACGTATTTTTTAAATATTTTTTTAGTATATGGATTTGTTATTATAAAATTATGATTCAAAATAAACAAAACAAAATCATAGCGCGCACGTAGGAATGGAATGTTGGAATCGAACGTTGGATGTAACAACGTCGAAATTTCTCTGTCTATTTTTTTCACCAGCAGCTAGTTCTAACGGCTGGGTTCACGTCACATATTAATATAATGTTTACATGGCTATTATTTCTGTCCGAGTTTCATGATAATTTAAATATTTATATAATAAATTGTATATTGAATATTATTTGACATATTTTCTTAAAGCAAGGAAATTTTACAACATAAACGTCCAGTTAAATTGACGTTCGGCCACGGACAGCTCAATGCATTATGTATATTATAATTTCTCTACAACTACGAGTATTAACATAGACTTTAACGAATCAGCAATTATAAAATGATTCGTAGAGAATCTTTTAGCAGCTGCGACTCGTCTCCAGTGAGATTATTAAAACTTTTCAACAATCATAAGTTTCATTTCAAAAAAGCTGACTACATTTTTGTTCTTTTTCTGTTTGATTTTTTCATAACTTTACCTAAAAGTATTTTAATATTATTTTCCTAAACGGTTTTATAAAACTACATAAATATCTGTAATAATGATATAGTATTTTTTTTATTTCATAATTAAATTTTGATGAAAATTAAACAGAAAAGCACAAAAAATCAACCGTACACAAAAGCCTGAGCTAAGTAGTGATCGAACCCACGACCTCCGCCATGCTCGCAGATGTTCTGACTACTAAATTGGCGTCTTAAGTGAACATGTTGAAATTTCTTTATACTAAAACCTGTTGTTTGTTTTTTAAGAACTTTGGCCCCTAATGTCATATGCAAAATTCTACGTAATATTTCCGATTTACATATTTTAGTTTTTTTAGTAGTAGAAAATTAATATAGTGCAGCAAATAATTTGAATGGAATGCTATTTTATGTTCCCATCGGCCCTTCTAACCAGTCGGTTGACTCTACTTTACAGATACGAGTAATTTTGTTGCTAACTGGTTTATGGTTTATAAATTTTCATTATTTTTCACTACAGAGATATGTGCAAACAATCGTGCTTAACTAAATGAAAGATCTACAACACTTTGAAGTCTTGTAAGAGGTAAGTGCTATAGAAAATAAATTAGTCTATATTAAACTAAGATGCAGATACCGTGAAAAGTAAGTTCAAAGTAAACACGGCATCAAGCATACTCTTCTTGGGGCCCGCTCTTAGTGAAGGCATGTCTGTTTGTACACTACTTACCCTGAAGCAATAACTTTGCAAACTAATTGCTTTAACGTTCCTTGTAATTACGTTTTGCTCATTTAAACTTTAATTTTGCTATTTATAAAATTGATGCGGTCGATTGATCTCTTCGCTGTTTTTACCTTTTTTTTTTTTGCTTTTTTAACGTAAATAGTTATTCAGACGTTTCCTTCAAACTATTTTTTATTTTCCAATAATTGATAATTATTTATATTATTTGTAATTTTCTTTGCATTAAGGATTTAATTGAGATCTGTATCAGCTTTTCTTATCACCGAATGTAGTGGAAAAACGCATATTTTACGATAATGCAAATAATAATTAGTTATTTAAATTAAATAAATATGAACTCTTTAATCGCTTATTTCCAAAGAACCTTCAATAAAAATTCCGACATTATTATTTCATGCAATAACTAGATATTACTAGCCATGTCATTTCATCAAAAGGGTAAACTATGTAAACCTCTTTAGGGATCAAGGTCCAAAGTCCATCAACTGTCATTATCCAGTATCAATTTCAATTTCGCCCTTTACTTGAATGACTCGTATAAACTTAACCTTGACGATAGGTCATTAATATAAGGGTAAACTGTGTTCTCAATGGAGTTGTAAAATTTGAGTAATTACTACTTAATAAAGTTAGTTCCATGATCTCTAATTATTATTATAATTTATTTAAATTTCTTATAGTTTGTAATTACTTCTATATTTTAGATAATAATTTACTAATTATTATTTTTTTTATTATTTGATAATTCATTCGTATTTAAATACTGGGGTTGAAGTAAAAGAAACGATACTCTCGTGGCGGTCTCTTGTATAACAGCCGTATATTAGTATTAGCATTCACGTTGCTTGTTTTTGATATTTAGATGTTTTTTTGTGTTTTAACAAAAAAAATAGTACCATAATGTTATGTAGTTGACTACTAAGTATCAAAAGAAATATGCTATTTTTTTTTAAATCTCAAAAAGAAAAAGAAAATGAGGTTTACAAATTTTAGTTCGCAGAGATGGCGCCTTCCTTTTTACAGGGTATAATATTATGGTAAAATTATGTAATAAAAATAAGGATTATTAATTTTTAGGCAATTTCAGTTATCTTCCATCAAAATTTATTTTTATTGGACACTGATTTACCCTAAATGTTTATAAATAAAGAAGTTCTTATCCTATTATCCTCTTAAGTATATAATAAATAAATCCCTTCGCTTAATCGGATGTTGAACCAAGTTGCAAATTTATTAAACTTTATCACGATGTTTGCAACTTTGTCTGAGAGCGAGAGAAATTTCTATTTTAATAGACATTTTGTTGTTTCTTAAATACAATTTAATCCAGTCTAATAATTTTAACCGACGTCTTATAATTTTAGGTATAAACATTTTTTATTATATCTTTCAGATTTTATAGATTAAAGCGGCCGTAGCAGTAGTAGAAGAAGAGAACACACGATCGATGAGACCCGGGTTCAAATCTCGCTAACCTGCATCAATGTAACTATGTTTCAATCAGTAAAACGATACCTAGTTTACGATCAATAGAACAAGTTCATCCTTATTTTGATTAATGATAAAGCCAATTTTACGAAAAGTTTATAGAAAGAAATCTAATCGTCATCGTTCTAATGATTCAAACAAATTCGTCCGATTCCCGGCAAACATTAACTAAGTCGATAACGAATAAAAGAACCGAAAGTCAATTATGTAACAAGAATAACATTTCATTCTACCAATTACGTACTTTTGTAGTTTGCAAGGAGGCCTAAAATGGATTTTGATTAATTTTGATCGATTATACTTTATTATGTATTGCTATCATAGCTCGCGCTTTATTCCTTATTTTAAATATTTTTATAAGTTATCTTACTTAACTTAATAATAAACTACCTAAAACTTTGATAAATAATCATAAATATTGTTGCCTTAAAAGACTACAACATTTTCGTGGAACATCAAGTGTTGGTCATTTTAGCACTCCCGCCCAAAGTTAATAGTGAACAAAGGGAGAACTAATAAGACAAATTAATCGAAACCAACGAAGTTCACGTAATTTTTTTCTTGTTTTTAGAACAAATTATTTAGTTATTTCACCTACAAAAACTTACTTAATTTTGTTATAATTAAAGAAAACTAGTTTTTACAAAACTTAATTTTTATAGCAGCTGGTCATATGACCCTCTTGATGTTGAGCTAGAGTACAAAAGTTTTGGAGGCAGCAGTCGCTTCTGGCTCCAGGATACGAATGTGCACGATCCAGTTAAACAGCTCGTTATATCTGGCTACCTTCAAACTGACTGAAACTACACGAATTCATGGGTGTTACTTACTTGATGGTACTTAACAAAAAAAAAATGCATAATTGTAAAAGCTTCCATCTTTTCAAATTTTCATCAAATAGGTTAGAAGTATATATTATATGTAAGTGTATTGTTGAATATATAAATTAAAATAGTCGTTAAAACATCTTTCATAGAAGCAAAAACTTCTAGAACCTCCCTTTGGAGCGAAACGTCCGTCGCGAAGATTGATTTATGACTTTTATTGCAAAAAGATTTTTGCTAGTGCACGATTCTGGTTATGGATAGATAGCCTTGATACATTTAATGATAAAACATATTTATTTAATAAGATTGTATAAAAAAGTCATGAAATTTTTTCTTTAATTTAATAATATGTATATTATACGCAATATGAAAAGCATACGAATTGTTTACAATTAAATAATTATAATAAAAATTAATGTTACAATAAAATAGAGGTGACAATAATTAAGAGGAAGGCTTTGTTGTGGTTAATTATAATTTTACAAGAGACTGATCTTGATTTGATCTTAACGCAAATTAAGATGTGGGAATGGAATTGGGGTGACCTTTGTATTATTTTAACAAAAGCAACTTCCTATTTTATTACCCTCATGAGGTTCGAATAATATAAATTATTAAACAATCTCGATTATTATCTCTTAAAATATTATATATTAAAACCTATTAATTTTTTTTTGTCCTGCTGAAGAAAAATAATTAACGAAGAAAACCTTCTGACCGCAATGTTACTTAGCTTGCATTTTTTTTAACTAATTTCATTCAAGGAACTTGTATTTATATCATAAGAGAAAATACTTTTATAATATTAAATGATGATGAAAATTAAGCAGAAAAACAAATTGTGGGAGAAAAAAAAACTGTAATATGTGTGTTAACATTGCAGTTGAAAAAGTTGTCGACGAAAAGATAGACATCGTAGTGCCAATAGTTTTGTCGCATAGTTGTCATCCGCGCACCATGTGGATGACTAGGGTTCGATCCCCATCTCAGCTTATGCTTTGTGCATTGTGCGTGTTATTTTTCCGTTCAATTATCATCATAATTTAATAAGAACAAATTTAGCATTTTTAAATGCCGAAAAATTATTTTAAAAAAAACCGATAATATTTAGGAATATTTATTAAATAAAAAGGCAATAAGTAGCATTAAAATTAATCATTTATCACAATCGACTGGCAAAACACACTTCATAATCTTCTCGAAGTACACATAGCCTTTTTTGCAGGCGCAACTATTGTACCTGCACCCACTAAGACACATTTTGTCGTGATCTTCATAGTCAGAGCAAGAATTGCCACAGTAGTTACCACAACCTGTTGTTGCATTTTTGTCTCCCCCGCAACTTGCTGGAAAATGAAGCAATATGTGGCTTTTTAATGATTCCGTAGTTTAAAAATTAACTAAGACTTTTATACTACTGAGAAAACTTTAATAATGCTCTCATTTTTATAATTAAACTTTTAATGGCAAAGACATTATTAGATAAAGAAAAAAAACTAAAATTAGTGATAGTTTATAGAGTGGTAGGTAGACTAATGATGGTTATTAGTTCAGTCTTCAGTTCTTTGGAAAATAGCATGATTTTTTACTACAATAATTATCTAATACAATATTTTACTACCAAAGTCATTATTATGATTGCTTCTGAATAATTTTTCCGCCACTTCATTGTCAGTATTGTTATGAAAAGTAAACTAATAAAGTTTTAAGGCCGGGTCACATATGCATGCATTTGTAATGTATTGTCAGTTTACATACACTCACATGTCAGCATAATGCGAAGTATAACAAAATGAGTGTGCCCTGTCAATGGATAGGGCACATTCGTCTCTTCAATCTTACATGTCGGAGGGAACTGCTGCCTGAGGACATTTCTATGGTGGCAGTTATTACCTAATTTCATTCAAGGATCGCAGTCTTGCTTAACATCAGGTGTAATGTGACATGTCTAGCTACTTTAATTATAATCCGCTTTCATAGAGTTTTACAGAGCAGTAGGACGATCCACATCAAGTTTCTTAACGCGACAGGGGCACTTCCAAGAGGTGTGAGGAATGGGCAGGCAGGAAAGGAGGCAGGGACGTGAGGAATCTCTTGACCTTCCATGTCTCCAACATGGGGTGCGGACCATCTCACGCAAAGCCAACGGCCGTCACAGGGATAACATATAAAATAGCAATGCCACGCGGTTTACCTATGTTAACCCAAAACAAAGTCGTAAAAAGTCAAGTATATTTTCTTCTGAATAAAAAAGCGATCGAGCCCCTTTTATTTTTTAAATCGTACTGATAGTTCCGAAACACACATGGGACAAACATATATATTTTTTTTATTGTAACTCGACATTTGTTTTAATATATAAATATATACTGTACGTTATGCATTGTACAGTCCACATGGCAACATAATATGCCGTATCAACTAGCATTCGTAACATTGTAAAATTGCTATGGTGACTTGTTTACATTATTATAAAACGTTACTTGGGGGTACTGTCATCTAAGAGTTCCAGGTACACTATAATACCTCGAGCGACTTTGTTTATTGTATGTGGCCTAGCCTTTATCCATTAAATATAGAATTAAATGAAATGAATTTGAAAATACTCACGACAATCTGTCATGGGAATACACGTATTATTCGCATCTCTTACATAGGTATCTATACAAACACAGCCTCCTCGACAAGCAGTAGTACCACCAGGACATGGCTTTGGATAACCGAGTTCAGCGCAGGTTTTGGGACCACAAAATGCATTCTCGCATTGTGTAAACATTTCGTTTTCCTTACATATAGATTCTTGGTTTGGTGCTGAAATTAAAAATTTTGAAAAATTTATTATTGTATTGTAATTGTTTTTAAGGGTTATTTAAAAGTAGGATTACGATAAAATGGAATGTGGAATATCACTATCCTGATTTATTTATATATTTGATTGTTTGTTTTATATATTTGACATGTTCTAATATAACTTTTTCTCACTTTATATTCATCGATATGAATTCACAAATATAAAGATTTATTTTTTAAATATTAAACTCAAGCTGACATTGCCAATTTTTTTTGTCAAACGATTATTAATAAATGTAATATTTATAGATATTATATTAAGAAAACACATAATTTAAATATAATAAAATGCAATATTTAAATAAAGTATTTTTAATTAAACTAAAATTTTAAGCCATTAGATCTACTTTTCCAAGTGATCGCAGAGTTCATTAAAATGGCATCTACGGACAGACTTCATCAAACAAAGTTTAACAAAAATAATTTGAAGTGTAAAACAATATAAGTTATAAAATTACTTTGATTGTTCTCTCAACTCAAAACTCATTTTATTTATATTTACTGTACATGCCATAGAATTAACATTTCAATGCCGGATATAGAATATTGCAAGGAAACTGGCAAGTTAGAGAAATAATCTACATTTAGATAAATAAACATGTTTTAATGCTTGTATTAATAAATTATAGGTCTCCCAATTTAAGTGTCGTATTTAAATTTGTCAAACGGTTTTTGAGAATTCGGTATTTGAATTCGGTCTTTTTTATAATAAGTTTTACGAAATTTAAATATTACAGACCTAGAAGATATCGGTGATATGTTAAATCGTCATATATCGTCAAATATCATAAAAATCTATCCAGGTGTAATTTTAATCTATTTAAATTAAACGGTTAAATTTAAACGTTAAGGCCGCATAGGTATGTTTTGTATAAGAACTTGAAAGTAGATTCTAGTCTTAAATGATAAGAAAATAAGAATACAAACTCACCTTCACAATTTATAAATTTTATACACAACAATACGAAAATTTGTTTTAACATCGCGAAGTTTTTTTTAAATCGATGCAGTAAACAACCTCGGACGACAAACAAAGTTAAAATGTAATAATGCACGGCGTAACGGTCAGATGAATAGTCAATTAAGATGAATAGTCAATAATAAACCTTATAAAAGAATACATTAAAGTCTCAATTTTAATTCTTTAGTATTTATTTATTTATTTGTTTTGTTTTCCTTATTTACTAAGTCATTTATCTTCTTCGGCTCGGGCATTATTTTATGCTTTAACTATGGCAAATTTTAATTGCAACAGTAACTCTGTAATAACCTTGATAAAGTACCAATCAGAACAATAATTAATTTTAAAAGAACTCAACCCTTTTTGACTGCATTACGGGCCCGGCTGCTACCTAGAGAACTTTCTCTGCAGGAGCAGTGGCCTCCGTTCATATACTGTTTTCCAGCTTAGTAAGGTAAGTAAATATTTATCAAAATTCGGCATATTAAAAGAGTGCCCCAGGTTATCACAAAATCCTTTTATTTCAACAGATTTTTGGCCAATTTCCGAAAGTTGTCTCAGCTTTCTCTCTCTCTATCGGATTTCCTACTAAAGCCTCTTATCCTGTTTCCCTATATTTGTCGAAACGTCTACGGATTTGTGTCGAAACCATTTCCCAGGCAATTTCACAACACTTCCATAGGTATGAATCGCGCTTTGAGGATCGACAATATATTTTCATATTATGATTTACTTAAAAAAAAAAAGAAAATCAAAACAAGTTTATTTTTATTAAGTGCACAGCTATTGAAAGTATTCCAAAAGAGATATTATTTTAAAATACTAGTATAATAATATATTTATACACGAGTAAGTAGACATTTAAATACTTATTATTAAGGACCACTGCCACGAATCTTGATTTATCCTAATTTTCATGAAACATCCCTTTTAATCTGATGTAGCTGAAAATAAACAAAATGTTTTGTAAATTAGCATTCGAGATATTGGTCTCACCAAAATTTTTTTCCAAAAAAAAAATTCCTCCAAAACTAACGGCAATTATCAATTGGAACGCAAGGGCCCATTCCATTACGATCCCTCCTCACATATCCAGGTTTACAAAAGCAAGAGCTACTAGTAGAGCACTGGCTCAGCGGTGCAGATGGGTGTAAGTCAGCACAACTTCTGTGGCACTCATTAGTGTCTTCTAAATAGTCTTCCAATGGCCCACAATCCTCTGAAACAATTGAAATCTTTAAATTTATTGATTTCCAAAGTTTTGATTTTTTTTTTCTATGACAAGTAAAAAACAATGAGCTTTCAACCCAGTTCGGTAACGCTAGTCCCATCATACCCTTAACATGAATGAATATATACTTATTTTTATTAATTTGAACAATAAATTTATATATGCATTTAGTTGACTCGGACAAAGGATCCACTAATGCTGTAGAATTTAAAATTTATGAACTAAAAGTAAATAATTAACCAGTTGTTTTCAAAGCTTTTAAATAAATACTTGTATATCAACTAAAACATTGCTCAAGTATTATAAATTGATCTTTTGTGATGCATATTTTAAAAGACAAGTGTAATTTACATTATTTTTGAATCAAAATAACACTTCATATTTGGGTATGCCTGTTCCTGCCTGAAAATGCTATATTCTACTTTAATCTAAGATATTTATACAAACGTGTGATTGTAGTTCTAGATGCACTGTTTTGATCATCCTCACTAGTTTCCACTACAGTTGTATCACCATGCTTGGTTATATCAGAATTATTACTTTCTTCGGAAGATGATTTGAAAGCTGAGGAACTTTCGTGATTGGATGCAGTTTCAATTGTCGATACACCTATTAATTTTAATCTCATTTAACATGGCTTTAATTTAAATTCTACTTTATCGAGTGTAATAATCGATACCTACAATCTCTTACGCAAGCATTGCCTTTTCTGATGTAGCCTTCGTTACACAAACATCCTTCAATGCATCCTATAATACACTGGGCACCTTTGGGGCAAGGATTGATGCATGGCGAGTAATGTTCATGGTTAGTACAATTTATTTTGGTACAGACTCCACCTCTCCTACTATATCCCTCATTGCAAGCGCAACCGGGGAGGCACTTAATACGACATACGGCTCCTTTAGGAAGTTTAGGACATTTGTTAATGCAGTTAGTGTAATGTTCATGTTTGCCACATTTCTTCACACAAACTTTGTTTCTTTTCTCGTATCCGTCGTTACAAATACAGCATTTTTCATACTTGTCATAGTATTCGTTTTCTCCACATTCTTGCTCTAAAAAGATTGCACATATTATTAACATCTTAATTTACCCATTTCCTTTAAAATGAATTATTACTGACCAGGACAGTTTTCAGGTAAAACACATTTTTTAATAGAAGCATCGTAAACGTATCCATTGCGGCATAAACAAATATTTGGGTTAGGAGTACACAATATGGCAGGGCACAATATTACAGGTCTCAATTTGTAGTCACTACAACTATTTCCACAGTGAGTTCCACAGCCTGCTCTAGCATTTTCATCACCACCACAGCTTGCTATAAATAAACAATTAATTGATTAAATAATCAACAACGTACAATATCTATACGAGTGGTAGGCAGTCTGTACTCTGAAGTAGTCTCATTTCGGGATCAACTTGGATGTAGCCGGGTATAACGAGAGTGAGTAGAGTGTTTTTTTTTATTGTAACTCGGCATGTGACAACACTCCGCCTGATGTAAAGCTAGAGTGCGGTCCATGAATGGAAACAACTGCTACTACAGAGAAACCTGTGCGGGCAGCAGTCGACTCCACTATGCCGGCTTGAGGAGACGAGCATGTACCATCTTAGATTGACAGTGTACACTCCTCTCATTATACCTGGCTACTTACAAACTATTCCCGAAACGCGACAAAGTTACTTCACGGGTGTTACATTTGAAAGTGGTGGTACTACCCCAGGACGGCAGACTGGACAAATAACCATCATCAGGTTCATCATCAACCTGCCTATCACTCTTTAAGGGTGCCTATAGGCACTGAGCGACCAAAGTACATATAACAAAGTTACATCGGTTCCGGTCAGAATTAGCAAGCTTCGAACACGGGTCTCATCGATCGTGAGTTCACGCATCCTACCGCTAGACCACGGCCACTCTTAAACCAGCCCTATGAACCAGCATAAAGGCGGCGACATATATTATATTTATAGTAGCACTCTTGACTCTCTCTTGACGCTCATGGACTGTTTCGTTTCTATTCTTTGATTTGAATGTAAATAATATACTTACGACATTGAACCTGTGGGATACAGGTTTCTGTACCGTTTCTTACATATCCATCAATACAAACACACCCTCCTTTACTTTCTTCTTTAACGTCAGGACATTCGAGAGGATATCCCAATTGATCACAAGTTTTCACTCTACAATATCTATCAACACAATTAACATATTTCTCATTTTTAGGGCAAGAATCTGCAATCAAATATTAATTACATTATAGCTAGTATAGAATTAATTCATGGTTCTAAATAGAATTCCCACAAAAAACTATACATACTGCAATTATCTTCAGGAATGCAATACCCGGCACCATCTCTCACGTATCCGAATTTACAAATACAACTTAAGTTCTGCGATGAACAATTTTGTTGCTGGTGTCTTGTTTCACATGTCAATTCAATACAACTACTGTACACTTCGAGTTCGTTTGGACATAGTTGAGCTAAAAATCGCATAATCGATATGCTCAGATTATCATAACCGCTAGGTAAATAAATATTAATAAATAAATCAAACATTACGTGATGTTCCATGAGTCCATTCCACAGCAACAGAAAACACAATGAATACCACTAAAATATTCATTGTTGTACACATTTCACTGATCAAACTGTGAATTATTATTTACCACACCATATTTTATAATATCGAAGTGTGCATAAACAAACATGTATTTAATTGTTGTAATAAGAATTGAAATTGTATAACAATAGAATTTCTTTGTAAATTACATTTGATTCGAGATTAAAATAAATTTTAAGTAATTTTGATAAGTTTGGTAAGGCCATAAACCTTGCTGTGAGCTGGGAATAATGCATTTTAACAATTAGACAAATATATTTTCTTATTTTTAAAAATTAAATAAAATCACAATTATAAGAATATATTATATATTTCTAAGTCAAACAACCTATTGAGTTACTATAAATAATATAATAGTAACAAAACAAAACATACACAACGTCTTTTATGTAAATTAAATATAAAAATTAAGTGAGTTTTTTAATTATACGTAAATGCGAAAAAAAATATAAAATTATTTTTATTTTATTAGGTATTTATATTTATATATTTATTATTATATTAGGTATTTTATATAAAATATGAATTATTCCGGTTTTTATTCATTCTTCATTCTCTACTTCCATTCTAGTCACTTTCGTCTTCGGACTCCTCCTTTTCATAAACTAAAAACAATTAAACAAAATTAATGTACACATAAGTTAGAATGGAAACATCACTTTCACTTTATCTTTCTTTCCCTTCAAGTGACAGTCGCATTTTAACATCAACTTGGAAGTAAGCGAGTCTAACGAAAGAAGTGTGCCCTGTCAATGCATGGTGCAAGCCGACATAGCGGAGAGGACTGCTACGCACTCGAGCTTAACATCAGGCGGAGTATTGTCATATGCTATAAAAAAGGGGAATAAAATTCGTGTATTTTACATTTTTTTATGCATTTTCCGTTCTTCCTGTAAAATCCTTTGTTACAAAGACATCCGGGCAGACAGGGAGCAAAACATTGGGCTCCTGGTGGGCATGGATTAATGCACGTGGTGAAATGTTCATTCTTAGGACAATCTATATCTGTGAATTATAAAATGGTATTATAAACGAACTTAATTACAAAAATTTTATCCTAACTAATATCCTAGATCCTATAACACGCTTCTTTCGATCCTCCAAGCGTAGTGTGAAGAGGCATTTCATAAAGCCAGCATAGCGGACGCCACTGTTGTCTGCAGATCCCCTTCTCTGATAGCAGTCGCCTTCATGGATGGGCGGTGTGCGGTCATACGACGATAAATAATTATAAAAAAATACTAATTATAACAAAATACTAACAACTCGGACAATCTCGTGGCAGAACGCAAGTTTTTGTGGAATGGTCATATACATAGCCTTTGCGACAGTCGCATCCATTTATGACGCAATATTGTGGGCAAGGCCCAGGTGGATTGTCATAGTCATTACAATTATTTCCGCAGTGGTTGCCACAGCCTGATGTTGCATTAAAATCACCACCACAACTTGCTGAAAATATTAATTAGATTAGTTCACTGTCAACAGACTACAACAGCTTTTTAGCTTTTCCTTAGCTTAATCAATACTTACGACAGTACTCTTTAGGTATGCATATTCCAACACAGTTTCTCACATAACCATCTATACAAACACAACCTCCTTCACAGGGTGGTATAATTCCTGGACAAGGAATCGGTTTACCCAAATCGTCACATTCCTTAACTTCGCAATATCCAGCTACACAGTCCACATATTTTTCATTCACAGGACAATATTCTGCACAAAACAAATTAATTTATATGTCGGAACGGTCATGAATACGGACTCTTATTTCTCATTTGAACGATTACGGATACTAACTAGGAACAAAATGAATACGTGGTCATGAGTACAAGCACTAACTGAACATGAAACAAAAGCATCGTTACGCTTTGATAGAGTCTCTGAAAACACGTCACGCGGAGGACACGTTGAGACTTGTTTGTCCGGAGGAACTGTCGTGTTTCAGCATATTTGCTTAGTTATCGCCCACAAATGGAGGATAGAAGCCTTGGACCGCTCTCCCGTTCTGTCATATAAATAAACTCTGCAATTCTATCTCAACAAGTCATCAGTACTTCTTTGTAATTTATATGTGTGATATTACAGAAAAAAAAATGCTTTTCTGTTTGGGATCCCAACCCTTACTTCTTTGGTGATAGGTTTATGTAGTCCATGTCCTGATACCGATAGTACAGGTGTTCTAATTTGGAGTATAAATGTATTTAGTATTATTATTTATGTTATTGTTAATTAACTTACGACATTCTGATTCTAATATACAATTCCATGCTCCGTCTCTTACATAACCTTTTTTGCATTCACACCCTTGGTTGCATTTAGCATCGCAGATGATGTTTTCATCTTTATTCTCACAAGTTCTTGGACAACTTGAGCTGCAACTGTTGTAGACTTCATGTGCACCAGGACATTTAGGATCTGTTTAAATAAAAAGTTTTATTACAAAATTGCTAATTTTTTGTTAATTAATTTATATCAAATTGTATTATATATATTATAAATTTTTCGGCGTATAACACGTGTTTTATTTGCGTATTCTTAACATTGTTAATATCTGCCTCAGGATGGCAGACTAAGCTGCTAACCATCTGCGTACCATTCTTTAAATATTCTAGTAAATCGGTTTTAAAAATTTTAACCTTAATTCGGTTATAATAACAAATGAAGAATATAAGTATAAAAGCGTTGTATGGTTAATTTTCTGCCCTTTACCGTCTGCAGGGTAGCCGCTAGAAGCTGGAGATGTTCCTTGGATGATTTGGATACAAGTTCCAAGCACACTCAAAATTAGCACAAACTTCATTGTCGTAAGTTTTTACTTAACTAAGCTTGAAACCTAATGTCACCATATTTATAACGTGTTCTTACAATTGGATAAACAAAACATATACTTAAGTGATTTATTACTCTTTCCGATTATTTTTGTATTATAAATTATAAAAATATTTAAATGCGCATTTCTTTATAACCAGGGACACGCAGAATCGAATTATACATCGTACTGCTCAGTAAGCCAGAAATCATTTAAGAACAGAACTCTATTCGACTCGATCTCTTGCTAATTAATTTTATGATTCGAGTCTGTCATAATACACATACAATACCTTCATTCCAAAGACAAGATCATAACACCCAGAGCCAGACCCAAAATACTTTTGTTATTTATTTATTTTTGCGAAACTAAGAACTAACAATTACATTAAATATTGTCGTAGGTAACAAAAAATTTACAGTTTTATTTAGATTAGATTCCATTTGTTATGATTTTTTCTTATTAGGAATCGACCCAGATAACCTTTCCGCTACAGAGACTGACACGATGAAGAGGTTGAAGTAATTAAATATAACACAATGAAAATAAATTTATTTATTGATTTCACAATGTATTTTGGAATTTATTGGACGAAATTTGAAGAGGATTAACTTCACTTTTCATTGTTGCATCGTTTTGATATGAAATTAATATTTGGAAATAACAGTTTTAAGAATCTGGTATTTCAATTTAATTAGGGATTTTACTTGGACAGTCTTCAGCCTTTATACATTTATTTTCAACAATATCATCATATACATATTCTTGACGACAATTGCACCCATTATATTCACAAATTTCAGGACACACTTTCTTATGATCTTTGTAATCTGAACATGAGTTTCCACAATAATTGCTGCACCCCGAAGTAGCGTTGAAATCACCTCCGCAACTTGCTGCAACAAATTTACCTCGTTAGCGATAACAAAACTTCATAAATCTACTCGATAAATATTAACTATAGCTTAACTTACGACATTGTTCTACAGGTATGCAAATACCAGCAGAATTTCTCACGTAACCTTCCGTGCATACACATCCTGGGTCTTGGCATGGTCTACTTAAATCTGGGCAGGCCACAGGATATCCAAGTTCATCGCAAGTTTTTGGTACACACATACCCATCATACATTCTACCCACATTTCATTCTTTGGACATGAATCTGTAAGTTAATAAGTTTAATTCATCTAGCAATTTAAATTAATTTGCAGGTCGATTTTTTTTTTGTAAATAGTCCAATGGCTTGCAAAAAATAACAAAATAATATATCTTCAATTGTCACGTGTTGGATGCCTCCTGTTGTCTCGGACGCAGAATGGTAACAGTCGCATAAGAGTGCAGAGAATAAATAAAATAAACAATTTCAAAATTGAAGCCGATGGGAATTGGCTGGTATAGACGCTTCACCACTGATGAACAGTATGTATTGTGTGATTTATATTAATTAATTATGGTTTAATTTACGTACTACATTTATCTTCTGGGATACAGTTCCCAACACCATCTCTAGCATAACCATCCTTACATATACACCCTGCTTCTGGTTCTTCAACGCTTTTCTTTTTCTTATTCCCACAAGTTTTTTGACAATTTGTATTGTCGCTCCAAACTTCATGCAGTCCACACGGATTTGCTAAGAATATAATTATTTATTGCATTATTTTTTTGGCATATTTAAATGTTGGTTATTTTTTTTCGTTCATGTTTCATCACAATTTAATTTTACAAAAATTGTACTTTATTTACGTTGTTGTTTTTTTTTTTCTAATAGTAGAGTAATATTAATAGCACTCACGCGGTGGACATTGGTCGCTCGGTATACAATGATTAGTTTCATTTCTCAAATATCCATTAATGCAGTTACATCCTTGATGGTATTCTCTCTTTGGGCATGCGTACTCTGTATATGAGATCTCACAACTTTGAGGTGGGCAAACTTGTGCGCAATAGCTTGGCTCTTCGTTAATTCCCGTACACTTTATTGCTGATAATCAAAGAAAATATTAGATCTCCCTTAATTCATTAATTAAAAGATGAATAGATACTTACGATTATCGGAAAATTTGGCACATTCCCAAGGGAACTTCTTGAAATAACCTTTATTGCAAACGCAGCCAGGAACACATGTTTCGGCACAAATGTCGTCATTGCATGATGTGTCGCATGGTCCCGTGCATTCTTCGAAGTGTGAATTTTCGGTGCATTCTGGAGGAGCTAAAATCACAAATCGAATTTAATTTTTTATTTTATATGGTCCAAATACTTCACTTGAATGAGCTTATTAAATCGTGATTTTTTTGAAATTAATTTTATTACATCTGTTAATTCTAAACAGCAGCATAATACTCACAACATTCATTAAGTTGAACACAGGTTCCATTATCATGTCTATAAAAGTCTGGTGCGCAATCGCAGCCTTCCTTGCAAGCGAGAATGCACGCTGATGGTGGCATAAATCTATTCTTGCATGTTATTGGGCAATAAGTTCCGCATAAATTGTAAATTTCATTTACTGGACATTTTTGCGCTGTTGAATAATAAATTAAGAAATGAACACACTGTTAAACTAACATCATTTCTGGAATGTTTAAAGATTTGTTGGTGGTATCTGGCTTATAGTCTAAATTATTAACTAAATTAAAATATTTTATGCAGCCTTCATTTTGATTAGTTTCATTCGAAGCGACGCCGCTTGGAAATCTTTTCGTGTTCGTGGCAATATAAATCTGATATATATATATATAGTGAGTACGTTTTAATATATTACCTAATTTAGTTAAACACTATAAGGATATCATATTGTATTAGTCTCAATCAGTAAACATACCTTCAGGACACTGATCTCTACGTATACATTGGTCGTATTTATCTCTCAGATATCCTTTCTTGCACTCACAACCTGGTATTGAAGTCTGATTTGCAATGCAATTTACTCGTATTAACACTAAACGACACGAATCTCCTGGACATTCTTTTCTATTCTTATTGAATTTTTCATTGACACCACAAGTTTGATCTTTTGCTGTTAACAAAAGTAATAACTTAAAAATTTAAAACTATAGAAAGATTTAGGCAGACTGATGATGGTTATTTGATCTTGACATAAATAAATTGGTCTTAACCCAGACCACCATTTTCCAAGTGAAGCGGCCCAGTGGTGTTTCAGTATTAGTTTAGAAGTAAACTTAAACTAAAAGGATATTTCACATTCATCTTCTTGAGTCGGCATAGCGGAGGCGACTGCTGCTTATACAAATTTATCTATGGTAGGGTTTTTTTAAATTTCAATTTTAATTAGAGACTTTATGGTAGGGTTCTTAGATCGCACTCTAGTTTAACGTGAAGTGTAGTCATGTGCGAGCTACTTTAAAAATATAAAGATTTGTACGTACGACACTCCGCCTCCTTAACACAAATTCCAGCGGGATTCCTTAAATATCCATCATTGCATACGCAATCAGGTCGACAAGGTAATGGAATAGCTGGTAATTGTGGACAAGTAAAATCTGGATTAAATTTTGCACAAGAATCTCTAGGGCAAAATCCCGGACAATCATCCCAATGTTCATTATCTCCACATATTATTTCATTATTTTCTGTAATTTACTATATAAATTAAAATTATATATAATACTTTTTTTTACTATTATATCAATTAAAATTTGAATTGAATCATGTTATTGATAGAAAACTTGTCAATATATTCAAATCATTCGACATGTAACGGGTGCAGAGCAACTACGAAATTTTCTGTAAAACAATTTTAAATCAATAAAATTTTAATTATTTATTAGGTATTAAAATGTACAAGACAAGACTTTAAAAAACAAAACTCACCAGAAGCTTGTATCCTATTTAAAGAAAGCCCGAAAATGACAATGACCGTAGTTACCTTCATCGCGCACAACACCATATAAACTGAAATATGAATAATATAAATGATTATTTATATTAATTATTGAACATTTGCACATTAATTTCAATTGTTTTTTACTTTTAAAATTTACTAAAATCTTTTCTTGTATTTTCTAAACAGCTTATGTAGAAGTAATATGAAACTTCATCAATTTGTTAGTGATTTATAAAGGAGAATACCCATTTTTGGGCCCACTTGATACCTAATAGTTTAGTAACAAAACATATTCTGAAATAATAACTTATTTTTTATTAATTTATTTTAATTATATCAGCACATCATTTATCAATCAATAGACAATGTTCAATTGTATAAAAACAGATATCATCGATTATTAAAGCATGTAAAATAATAATAACCTCAAATATTGCATCAGAAAACATCTAATTTCTCAATAACACTGGTGAAAAAATCATAAAATCATAGACAAACTCGAGAAATAATTGTGGGCCCACGTCAACCAAGCAGTTGGAATGGCTCCTGATGGAAAGATAGAATGAAGGAGTGTCAATGAGATAATGTCAATAGCTGTGTACATTGGTGGTCATAGTATCCGCGCGCATTACGAAGGAAATAGACTCAAGTAGTCTTCTTTATTTTCTAGTCAATTTTCACTATAATTTAGTTTAATAAATAACAAATTTAGTATTTCAAATTTTAATATATTTAATACGTCGCTTTTTATTTTAGGTTTGCTAATAATAAAGAAAAACAATAAAAATAAAGAAAAAAATAACAACACATTCATTATTTATTTAATATAACAATTTATTATTTAAAACACGTTTAACATAAGACTTTTCAAATATGTATCTTAAAAAGTCATCAGTCTGAAAAATACCGATAGATATGCTCCAATTTTCAAAGGATAAAATTCGGTGAATAACACAAATCCGAAAAGTGAAAATAGATTCGTTTTGCTGAAGTGAGGTAAATGCGCGAGTTTATCCTACAATCCTAAACTGAAACAAGTTTCCCCTTTCAAAATACGACTAAATCTTTGACCCCTAAAATGGAATTCGGGTATTTTCCGTACATTCTCACTTTATCACAAAAAATTAAGTAACTTACTTAATATTTTATGTTCTTTCCTTCTAAATTCATTTTAAATGAAATGACCACGTCGAATTTTGGTATTAGCTAGAGCAGTGAACGCTTACCCTATTAAGCCAGCATAGTAGAGGCTATGCGAAAGTGATAGCGTATTACCAATATAAAAAACTTTTCATGCAAAGAGATCAGCAGAAACAATGCATCGGTGCCATCTACCATGTTACCACTCTTCATTTACATCCGTCCAAAACTTTATGAAATGTATTTTTCTATAAGTGTAATTTTCTGTACGTGTGAAAAAATATATGACTTATAAAACAAAGTCTAATTGCGAAAATAAATGAAGATTTTACGTGACCGTAACAAATTGGAGATCTACATTACATGTTCTACGAAAGGTTTAAAAGGTAGACTAAGGTAGGCGGTCAGCTAATGCGATTGTCCGTTACATAGGCCTTAAATTTTAGAGGATGAATAAGTAAAATCAAAAAGGTTCACCAAAATACCCATCCAACGTCTAAAAACTCTAACACATTCGGTCTCATTTAATATTAACTATCGCTACCTAATCAAAAAGGTAAAATAATTAATTTTTACTATTTAGAAAGCAGCCGAATCGAAGAGAATCGAATCACACCGTAGCGATTCATCTGTGACGAACGCAAACAGAAGATTTAAATTCGATTCAGCACGCCTCGACCTATCTCTTGGCGCATGTCCCTAAACTTACCTAGATATAACTATAATAATAACGACACAACACTATTTAATATTGCACTAATAAAGTATTATAAAATCGAAATACTAGTGAGTATAAAAATAATCCTCGCACATAGATTTTTAAATAATGACTGCTCAAAAACAAGGAAAACGCACAATTCAAAAGAATATTACTTAACATTATAAATCGATCGTAATATTCACGCTTTAAAGACCTTATTTACTGTTTAATAAGCGTTACTTTGGTTTAATATATGGACATCAACAATCAAGGTTATACTTTACGTTTTACTTGTATAACAGTACAAAATAGTTTTTTTAAACATATTGTGATTCCCCTTGTCCGAATACTATAATTGTTATAAAAATATGAACAACCAGAGCCATATAACATTTATCTACCAGCATTAAATATAATAAATGAATAAAAATTACGTATTTAAAAAAAACCTAAATCAGCAATGTATGCAAGTAATTGTTAAATCATTTTTGTTATTTATTTTGTAACAAGTGTTATTACTTATTACAAATACATTATAATCTTGATTAAACAAAATATCTATGAAATAATACTTTCATTATGAATCGAATAAAAGCGAAGAATATTATTTTAATTAACAAATACAATAAAAATAAATTAGAAACGTTTAATCTATACTAATATTTTAAATATGAAAGGGTGTTTGTTTGTCCCCCAATCACGTTCAAACAACGGATAAACGTTTCTTGATGATTAAGCATGGACGTAGATCGTAGACTATGATGTAGAATAATTTATGAGATTTTATTTTTTAATTCTGTAATGCGTGAAATATCTCGTTTCTTAATGAAGGTTTTAATGTTTTTTTTTAAATTAACATGAGTGAAAATCGAGGTACAGCTTTTAACCATGTGGAAGAGGACCGCTAAACGTATACTAATTTAGTACTAAAATACTAATTCAACAATTATATGATTATGTATCGTACGTGTATATGAAGTTGCGGGCAACAGTTAGTTGATAATAAAACACAATAAATTTTAATGATTGTCACAAATATTATTGAACAATATTTTCTTTGTAAAAGTATCATTGTTTTATATTCGACAAGTTATAACATATTTGTATAGATGGCGAAGTAATCTTTGTCTTAAATCTTATATATTAATAACGGGTATTATCTTTTGCACTTG
This sequence comes from Tinea pellionella, assembly GCA_948150575.1. NCBI lineage: Eukaryota > Metazoa > Arthropoda > Insecta > Lepidoptera > Tineidae > Tinea > Tinea pellionella. The sequence continues at coordinate 2,853,762 of OX411253.1, forward strand.
AATATACATTTTACATAATTTTCCATGAACTATTATGATTTAAGCGTATAAACATATATATTCAGCTGAAAAATTGACCGCCGAACTGCGACGGCAAATTTATTACAATAGTATGAATAAACCAGTTTTTATGTAAAGAAAAATGACTTCTATTACTTAAAAGTAAAGACTAACATAGGCTGACAATACGAACGTTCAATGATTATTAACAAAAACAATAATCCTTAAAAAAAATGTGCAGTCTCTCTTGGTTCTCTGATCGGGGGACACGCAGTTATGTATAATATTATAGTTGCATGCATAGCTGCTTTTGCACTGAGCCATGTACTGGCTACATCACCACCGAGTCCACCAAAACCTCCAAAATGTAAATTTTTGTATATTTTACATTGATTAAACATTAAACTTACAATTCATTACAGATTTATTACAAAAATTACTGCTTGCTGAGTTATTACTACATTAAAAATTAAATTCGATAATAAAAAATGCATTTTACGAAAAAATATAAATATAAACTACTATATAATTAGCACCTGTTACTTATTTAACGTTGTTTCCATAAATTCTTAGAGTTTGGAGATTAAAGAAAAGTGTTTTTGTGTTTTTTCAGACTGCATAGATCCTCTTAAAGAATGGAGTAACTGCGGCTCTGCGTGTCCAGCCTCTTGCAGTACTTACAACAATACATGTTTGGCTTGCACTCTCCAGTGCGTTCAGGGATGTTTCTGTAAGCCAGGATATGTGCTTAATGACAACGGGGATTGTATCAATCCTGATGACTGCCGTAAGTTCTTTTATTAACCTACCAGTGGGTAGATAGGTAAGACCGCGGGTTGAAAATACAGAAAATGACGGCATTTGCTTCAAATGTAATCCCAAAAAGCGACTTCTCTAGGTCATGTCAATTGCAGTCAACTGCGGTACTAGGTACTTTAGACTATATCTAAACTATATCATGCCCGTAAATGAGGATATGTATTCAAATCCCACCTCAGCTCAAGTTGTAGACATGTAATTTTTTTAAATATTATATTTTATCATAAACTAACAATAAAACAAATGTAGCATTTAAAATGACAAAAACTTGTAAAAAAAACAACAATAAGAGTTATTAAAGAAAAACTATTAGTTTGAAGTTTCGTTCCAAAAACATTTAATTTAATTTAATTTTTAGCCCGTGATTGCGGAGTCAATGAAAACTGGGATTGGTGTCCACCAACTTGTCCACCACACCAGAACTGTTCAGTAATTTGGTCTAAATTCGATTGTACTGGAAAAGATCTCGATTGCTGTGCCCCAGGTTGCCGTTGCAATGATGGACACTTCAGAAACGATGATGGAATTTGCGTAACTGTCAATGAATGTAGTAAGTATTTACATGAACTCGTATCTTTATCCTTTCAATAAACGAAGCCTTTTTCAATAAAAAGCCAAAAACTGTCGGTACCCAAGTTTGAAACCAAGTACAAGATTTTATTTGGGTAGAGTACAGAACTGAATTACAAATAATAAGCCTTATCGCAGTGTACTAAATCTATCCATTTAAATAAATAAAAAATTAATGTTATAAATAAATAAATACAAAACAGTCCACAATCGCGTGGTTACACACACTTAAGTGTAATGCGTTTCAAGAGCAGCTTTGAAGTCGCCGGGTTATAGCAAGAGGTATGAGCACTGTCAACCTGGACGGTAAAGATCTTCAGCAGACAGCGGCGGCGACTGCTGCCTGCAGATATTTCTCTGTTGTAATAGTTATATTCATTCTTTGACCGCACTCTACGAACAGTAACCTAAGTGTAATAAACAAAGGACAAAGCCCATTATTGGGCCCACTTGATCCCTAATAGTTTGTTTAAAAAAATATATACTGAAATAATATCTTATTTTTTCATAAATTTATTTTAATTAAACAAACACATCGTTTTCTAATATTGATTGAGACAATGTTTAATTATATGAAAAACAGATATCATCAGTTATTAGAGCATTTAATATAATAATAACATCAAATTTGGTACCAGAAAAAGTCTAATTACTCAATAACTTGGGTGAAAAAATTAAACTGATTGGTGATAAGGAATGTAGATGATCGTGAAACTGGAGTAAAATTTTGTGGGCTCATTTCGCGAATGGACATTCCCCTTTAAAATATTTTTCTTTCAGTACATAAGTGTGGTAATAATGCATACTATGAAGACTGCAGCGATGCTGACTCCAGAGCATGTGTACAAGGTTGCGTATGCCAAAAGGGCTATGTTCGGGAGGGTGGTGTTTGTGTCAAGGAATATTGTAAGGAAAATTGAAACAACTTCTATTACTATCAGATATTGAATATCAGATTCTAGGAGCGGTCTAGAAGTAAAACGCGTGAACTCACGATAGATGAGACCCGTGTCCGAACCTCGCTAAATTATGACCGGTACCAATGTACTATGTTTTATGTACTGTGGTCGCTAAGCATTATTAACGTGAAATGCCAGGAACAGTTTGGAAGTAGCCAGGTATAACGAGAGCGGTGTGCACTGTCAATAACCTCAAGCCGCCATAGCAGAGACGACTGCTGCCTATATAAATTTATCTGTAGTAGCAGTTGTATCAGTTCATGGACTGCGCCTTAGCCTTTTATATAAGGCAATGTGTTGTCATATGCCGAACTACAATAAAAAGAAATCACTAATTCAAGTATATTTTTTTTTATGTTGGCACGACTAACTGACGTTTTTTACTAACATAAACTTAGTAGAGGCCCATGAGCATTGATGACAAGAGAGCCGCTTACTCGGTGGCTCCAGTCGCCACTACTATGCCGGCCTGAAAAGGTGCTTTGTATTTACGCATGAATTTTAATTTACAGCTCAAGAATGTCCAGTTAATGAACATTGGACCAATTGCACAAATCCTTGTCCTGAGGGTGCTATGTGTTATGTTCCATGCATCGCAGGCTGCATTTGTGATTATGGCTTTGAGAGAATAGACAACATTTGCGTTAAAACTGGTAAGTAAAATGGAGTAATGTTTTATTTCCTAATTCTAGTGCTAAGTCAAAACAATGCATAAATTACACGATTATAGTATTATAAATCAATTAAACATATTATTTGCCTCACGAACTCGCTAAATAAGCTGTCATATTAAAAAATCTTAGAGCGAAGACAGTTTAAAAAATTTATGTTAAAGATTACGTCCTCCGCCTGTTGTCATGCAAAAAAAAAACAAATTCATTAATCATGATAAACTTTATATATTACAGACGAGTGTGGTGTCAACGCCCATTATGTACATTGTCCAAGCTCATATGATTACGAAGGAGATGATTGTATACCAGGCTGCCAATGCGATTATGGATATGTATGGAACGAATATGAAGGCGTTTGTAAAAAGGACTACACTTATCGTAAGTAAACAATCGTACGTTAACTAGTTCTAAAAGTGGCCTACATTCTAACTTAACATCAGTCGGTGTGTCGCCACATTCCAGACTAATGTATATCATATCAATCTTCTATAAATAAACCAGCGTAACAGACGCAAAAAATGTTTTTTTTTTTTAATTTAACCCACTTGTTACTGAAACAATTTTTTGTCTCGGATTATAATGATTTTTTTTTTAAATAATGCTCTATAATAATACCTTATTCTAGGAAAATATTGAAAAAATTTTGGTTTATCGGAAAAGACGGAAAATGGGTTGCGTTAAACGGCCCAGTAGTAAGATAGGCTACTTACTATAAGTTTGCTTGCAGATATTTTAGTATTATATAGTGGGTTAATGTAGCTCGGCATATAACAAAAAATCCGTCTGATTTAAAGCTAGAGTAAGGTATATCAACGAAAACAACTGCTACTACAGATAAATTTCTACAGACAGCAGTCGTATTGGAACTATACAAACCATGGTGTCAATTTAATTCTTTTTTTATTTTATTAGCTTGCGGTCCAAATTCGCACTATGATCCTTGCCCACCAACAAATTGCCCACCTGGTATGATGTGCCCAGCTGTGTGTAGACCTGCATGCGTCTGTGATAAAGGTTATGAACAGAACAACGAAGGAGATTGTGTAAAAAGTAATGGTAAAACAGGCCCCAAAAATAAACTAAATGTTTTCTCGGAAAAAATACATTTTATTTTTTTTAGATTGTGGCTTAAATGAATACTGGAATCCCTGTCCACCATGTCCACCAGGCAGAGCTTGTGCAGCCGTATGCATCGGTAGATGTGTATGCATTGAAGGATACGAATATAATAAATACGGTGACTGCGTGAAGAAATCTGGCAAGTTTATTTATTTATTTTATGTTGACAATTACGTATTATAATTTACCAAATAGACCTAATTTTCATATTCATCCAACTGCGTAGTCTATCCTATAAGCCCTGATCCTTTAAGTAGAAGCATTTTACCAACTCGAGTTCCTTCTACGGCTTCAGTCGAATTCGCTCATAAATTGCACAAGTCTATATAGAGCGTATAAATTTCAATGAAAACAACTCGTCTGATATATATTTTTTAATATAAAGAACGTCTTTGTGTGTTTCTCTTATGCTATCATTATGGCAGCTTGTGAAACTCGGAATTTCGACCGGGATTCGAACCCAGCACCTCTGTGTAAACAAACTGCACTATAGAGGTCGTTAACGGTGTATGTATAAGGTCGTTTTTAAACGGAAATTAGTGAGGAAATTTGAAGAAAATGTGTACAAAAAAATGTACTTACCCCAAAGGATATCCTGTGTTATTGATCAGGAGAAGGTTAGAAAAAAAGTCAAGTTACCGCAGCTCTAGTTAAAAACATTTACAGAGATAAGATGTGCAGCAAATGAAACGCTAGGAGCTTGTGCCAATGGATGTATTAACCAAAATTGTCCAGAAAAAAATCCAATTCCACCTCCACAATGTTCTCCACCAGCCGAGTGCGTACCAGGATGCCTATGTGAAAAAGGATACTACAGAAGAAGGGGAGATAGACGATGTGTTTTAAGGATAGATTGTATTAATTAAATTGTAAACAAAACTTTGAGAATAAATCATTTGATCATGTTGTTTTTAATTATTTTGTTCATTTCTACATTTAAAGAGTGGTAGGCAGACTGATGATGTGTTTGTGTTAGGCGTTACTTTGTGGAAATCCATAATCAAAATTATTTTTTAAACACTACTGTGCAATTAATTTCCGCTAATAAATGTTAGTGAGAGTAGGTACACAGCCACATCAGCTGTCAATGTGGGGCCTTTCACCAACATGCAAAAACTTCTCAACGCGTTTCGCCACTACACGTGGCATCCTCAGGAGACGTGTGGTCGCTTTTGCATATTGGTGAAGGATTTAACATTGACAGCTGATGTGACTGTAACTTACGCTCACTAAGATTTATTAGCGGAAATTAGTTGCAAAGTAGTGCTTGAAAATAATTTTAGACTGATGATGGTTATTAGTCCATTCTGCCGTCTTGAATACAACCACTTTCATTTCCGTTTCAAAGTAGCCAGGTATAAGGAGAGGAGTGTACAATGTCAAACTGAATGCTTCAGTTTATATATTAAATGGATGTAAAAGAATTTTAATAGAATAAAATTTGTCTCAGGTAATAACAATTGTAACGAATTGGAAGTCTACAATGATTGCGGCACAGCTTGTCCTCCTACGTGTGACAACCCAAAACCTGAATTATACACTTATAATTGCGTTCAAGGTTGCTTCTGCAAACCAGGTCTCTATAGAAACCAGGATAGAGATTGTGTGCCTTTCGATCAATGCCGTGAGTTATTTATTTTTATTTTTATTCCTCTAGTTATAGAATGACCCCACAACTTTCGTGTCATGATAGTAAATGTTCTAAATTATCACTACACAGTCTTGGCGGCCATCTTGAGACATTAGGTTATCTGTCTTGAATTATTTTCTTAAACTTGTGTTTCTTCGAGTGTTAATGTGTAATAATGGTGGATTTTTAACCATTAAGAGTTCGTGAACGTGCGTGAGTGTGGGCAAATAATTCAAAAGAAGAGAACATGTGTTTCCATTTTCCCTCCAAAACTCCGTAGGAAGTTTCAGTTAAGATTCTGCCACTTTACTGAAGGAATTTTTGACTTGACCGAAACTTGACCTGTCTGTTTAGTATATTGAATGAATGACTTGTGATGCACAATATTATTAACTTGATGCAAAATCAAATCACTAAAAAATCAAAAAAAAATTTTGCCCTTCTAATAAGTTACAGAACTTACCACTTCTAGAGATATATCTCGTAGCGAGTGCAATGTGCACTGTGAGTCTGGATGATGCATATTTGTCTGGCGACTGCTGCCTGTAGAGATTTATCTGTAGTAACAGTTGTTTCCAGGCGGAGTGTTGGCATATAAAGAACTACTTTAAAAAAATACATAATTACTATATTATAGCACACAATTGTGGAAGAAATGAAACTTACGCTATGTGCGCTTTCGGTTGTCCAACCAACTACTGCCCGGAGAGTAACGGTCCAACTCCACAATGCATGCCACCAAAAGACTGCAAGCCTGGATGTGTATGCAAAGGCGGTTACAAAAGAGATAGAAGCAATAACAACGAATGCGTATTAATAGAAGACTGTCGTTAGTAGAGTTTTTACAAACCGTGAATCAAGTCCTTAGTAGTAATATTTTATACAAAAAGGCTCGACGTTTAAGCATCACACTCCGCCAATGTTAATACGGTCCATTAGCTGAAACTACTGCTACCAGATAGAAATCAGCAGTCGCCTTCCCAATGCCGGCTTGAGGAGATAAAAATGTGTACCATTTATCAATAGTTGCCACTCTCGTTTTACCCGGCTACATACAAACTGATCCCGAAACGCGAGTAGGTCACGTGTCACGGGTTTAAAATGGCGGTACTACAAGTTTAAACGGCAAATTGGGCTAATAACCATTATCAGTCTGCCTACCACTCGTAATTAATGTCTATATTATACCATAAGCCCTAATTACCATTGGTATCGGCCAGAATTTTGTGGGATTTGAATACTGGTAATTATGCTCGCGAATCCCCTGTGGTTTTTTTTTAATAATACAATTGATTTCAGCTAAACCATTAATTTGCGGTGAAAATGAACATTATGATAAATGCGGTACAGCTTGCCCTTTGACCTGCGACCAACCAGAACCTAGACCCTGCACAAAGCAATGCGTCAGAGGATGTTTCTGTAATGATGGTTTAGTTAGAAATAGTGAAGGAAAGTGTATACCAAAGGAAGAATGTGAGTATTTTTATACTTTATTTATTTATTTTTTTATCGTAGCGCGACATGTGACAACACCCCGCCAGATGTAAAGCTAGAGTGCTGTCCATGCAGCAGTCGCCTCCGCTAAGCCGGTTTAAGGAGACGAGCATGTACCATCTAGATTGACAATGCGACAAGGTCACTTCACGGGTGTTACATTCGAAAGTACTGCCCCAGGATGGCAGACTGGGTAAAGAACCATCATCTGTCTGTCTAGCACTCTTTAATGGGCACTATCACCACTTTCAAGAAGCAGTATGACCTAAATGTTAGAATAGGTCACGAAATATAGATATGTAAATTTTCTAATTTTACTGTTTTTTTTTCTTTTACTTATAACGCATCATGACATTGTTTCAAAAGTTGTACGCATTTAATATAATGGTTTTTATTCTTATATTAAGTTTTAATTTTAGGTATATTTTTTACAATACTTATTTATATTTCAACTTGAAACTTTTAATTTGTTTCAGGTAACAATCATGTATGCAAACCAACCGAGGTTTACAAGGACTGCGGAACAGCTTGCCCGAGAACATGTAAAAATCCAAACCCACAAATATGTACTGAACAATGCGTATCTGGATGCTTCTGTAAAGATGGCCTATTCAGAACTGAGAATGGTGATTGTGTACCTTTCCCAGAGTGCCGTAAGTATTTTCTTATACTCGTATTGTAGTTCGGCATATGACAACACTCTGCCTGTAGTTAAGCCAAAGTTCGGTCCATGAACTGCTGCCACAGATAAATCTCTGCATGCAGCTGTCGATTGCGCTATGTCGGCTTGAGTAGACGATGTGCACTATCCAGGTTGACAGTGCACTCTTCTCTCGTTATACATGGGTACTTCCAAACTAATCTCGAAACGCGACAAGGGTGTTACGTTCAAAAGTGGTGGTATGGGACGGCAAACTGGACCAATGTTCATCATCAGTGTGCCTATCAGTCTAAAGGCAATGAGCAAACATAGTACATTGGTACCGGTCAGAATTTAGGTACATTCAAACACGGGTCTCATTGATCGTGTGTACACGCGTTATACCGCTAGATTAAAGCCGCTTTTGCATAAATTTAAAACTGTACTTACCGTTTACAGCAAATAACTGCGATGAAAATGAAACCTATGCTTTCTGCGCTGTAAAGTGCCCAACCGATTATTGTCCAAGGAGTAACAATGAACCACCACAATGTGATCCACCCTATCCCTGCCCACCCGGATGTATATGCAAAAAAGGATTCATAAGAAATAACGAAAAAGATAATAAGTGTATTCCTAAAGAAGATTGTCGTGAGTATTTTACCTTTTTTTAAAAGTAGCTAGCTCAGCAACTGACCGAACTACGCAAGTGTCTGCATTTAGGAGCGGTACTAAACCAAATCTAGCTTTGCGAGGACTCTTTCATTTCCTAGTCAATTGAACTGCTACTACAGAAAAATCTTTACAGACAGCAGTCGCCTCCGCTATGCCGGCTTGAGGAGACTAGTATGCACCATCACGTTTGACAGTGCACACTCCTCTCTTGATACCAGGCTACTTTCAAACTGCTTCCGAAGCATAGTCACTTCACGGGTGTTACATTTAAGTGTTGTAACATTGGTCATTCATTTATAGCACCACCTGTGACTTGTGGTAAAGATGAATATTACCATGAATGTGGTACTTCGTGTCCGCCAACGTGTGATAATCCAAATCCCCAATTTTGTGACAAGAAATGTAACCGCGGATGTTTCTGTGTTGGCGATCTTGTAAGAAATAGTAAAGGCAAATGTGTGCCAGTAGATCAATGCCGTGAGTATTTAATTATAAGAATAACATTCATTTATTTATTATGTCACATGATATAATCTATACAGTCTTATATAATGTGGGCGTAGCAAGAACATTAATTAGTTTAATAAATATAAATGTTATTAAAATAAAATTAAGTTAAAGTTAAACATTAGAAACAAAGTTAGGAAGACCGAGAGATTATTCCTCATTATATGTACTAGATGTTGCCCGCAGCTTCGCACGTATACTTTGAGGTAAATAAAAAAGACTATCTAGCACAAAAAGTAGTTTCAAATCAAATTTATTAATGAAGCTCGACAGATATGACAACACTCCGCCTGATGTTAAGATAGTGTATCTAACACAAAGTGGTGGTACTACCCCAGAGCGCAGACTGGGCTACTAACCATCACCAGTCTACTTACCACTCTTTCGGCACAAACATACAAGGAAGAATTTATTTTAATATATTTAAAGATGTTATTCAACACAATACTTGAGGGTGTGGCTTCATATATTAGAGAAAATAATCAAGTTTTTTTTAAATACCTGTACTAAGCTAGTGCTTGTATCACTAACACTGCGATCACTGTGTGATGAATTTGATTACTATCAAAGTACATTGTATAGTTTTAACTGAGTACTTTGGTACTGGTCACCGAGGTTTGAACACGAGTGTCAACAACCACCGCCACTCTATATAATAATAAACTTATTTTTTAGCTGATACAAAAAAATGTACGAAACCTAACGAAGTTTGGGATAAATGCAATGCTCTTTGTCAAACAACATGTGATAATTATGGGAACTCTAACCGAGCTTGTCCAGCTATTTGCAAACCAGGATGTGTTTGTGCAAAAGGTTATGCAAGAGATAATAATGGAGAATGCATCTTAACGCGTGATTGTCGTGAGTACTTACTTTTTAATTGAAGCTCGCCTGACATAAAGGTAAATAAAGCGCAGTCCATAGAGAAATTGATCTCCACAAGCTGCAGTCACATCCACCATGCCGCTTTGTGGAGATAAATGTGCCCGATTGATATGGCACACTCTTCTCGTTATATCTGGTTACTTCCAAACTGATGCCGAAACGCGACAAGGAGACTTCATATCAGAATTAAACGAAATATAAATTTTCAGCTTTGAAAACTAATTAAAAAAATTACTTTATTATTTATTTATTTATTTACACAATTTTATATTTATTACACAATTTACTGATTATTTAATTATTAATAAATTATTGTCTTAATTAAAAATAATATTTGTACGCTTACTAGAACGAAGTGCTAGAGATCTGTAATATTAACTTTCAACTTTTATACCATGTACCACAAATAAATGATTTGATTTGATTTGATACACATCAAAATAACATTACAATTAAAATTTGGGCTGGCTTGCATGACAAAACATTCGCACCCTATGGGAGCAGTGATTACTGATTACATTCAACAATTTTATGCAGATATCTCAAAATTGTTATACAAATACAAATACAGTCTAATTAAACAGTTTAATATAATATTATTATATTAATAATAATATTAAAAATATATGTTAATTTTAACCAGCCGCGACTAAAGCGAAAATACGAATAGGTAAAATAATTTTCGTATTAATTCATTATTTATTTTAATATTTAAGAACCTACAGAAAAAGAGACTTGCTATAAGAAACATGAGATATGGGATGAATGCAGCGCCATGTGTCAACCATCTTGCGACTATGTAGACGATCCTCATAGTCAAAATTGTCTAGCTATTTGCAAGAGCGGTTGCATCTGTGAAAAGGGCTATTTTAGAAATAGGAACGGAGACTGTGTTAAGCCTAAGGACTGTCGTAAGTACCGCAATACGTGTTAAAGAATTGTTAAGACATACTTACGTGTGCATGCATGACGTGTGCCTTGTAAACACTAGAAATACTGATACTTACACATACAATATGGGTAATCTAGGCACGTGCCTAGGGCCTGTAATTTGCATGCATTTGTTCCTTTTTTTTCCTGGATTCCGATAATTAAAAAGAACTACATACTATATGCTTTAAAACCAAACTACTAAACGCGAAGTAGGTATCATGACTGAAAAATAGGCCCGGAACTACAATGTTGCCCAGGGCCCGCATACATCTAACATGAAAAAAGTGTAGGCCGCTTCAAACGATTTGAGAATGTAGGCGTCAAGCAAATACTAACTGAGAACCTAATGGTGACTGCGGTCATCTCTCGCGTCACATTGGGAGCGTTATTGCACATCTTGTTGTATATATTAATGATTATAAGATTATTTTTTGGTTATTTCAGCAAGAAAAAAATGTCCGAAAAATGAAGTGTACAAAAAATGTGGTACAGCTTGTCCAAGAACCTGTAAGAACAAGGATATCAAAATCAATTGCATAGAAAAATGTGTGGAGGGTTGCTTCTGCGAAGAAAAGCTTGTGAGGGACGACGATAATGTTTGCATTCCACCCAGAAAATGCAGTAAGTTTGTCTAATAACTTGATTTAGCTGTTCACCAAATTCAGAAAACAATTAAAGACAAAACGTTAAAAAGGAAGATTTTCCTTATGATGATACAACCAGCGCCATCTATCGGTCAATATTATTTCTAATTTTCTAAGTGAATTAAATTAGTAAAAGAAGTATTAATACAATTTTTAGACACATGACAAGTGGCGTTATAATTTACACATTGTTTTTGCAGAAAACATTTCAACTAAACTACGTGCACCAAAAAACGTGGCGGAACCAGTCCCACCCAAGACAGAAGAAAGTTAATTATAAATTACAATCCATAATCTATTCCGTTGTTAAGTAATAATTGCATGTTTTTAATTTTGATAATAATAATTTAATTTATAACGCATTTTTTTAAATTGTAAAATTGTTGTAATTTTGTAACAGAATTATTTTTATTATTTATAATATCACATTTCGGTCTGTAAATAGGTTTAGATAATTTTAAAACAAAATAAAAATAAAAGAAAATATCAATTATAATATTAATTTTTATTTCCAATATTAACAAATCTCGACAGAATTTACAGGATTTTAAATAAAATTTACAAATTATACATAGCGTATAGATAAATTTTAAATTCAATTTTGGCGCAGTATTAAACCGGTTTATATAATATTTAAAAAAAATATATTTAAACTGGCACAGTTATCTAAAAAAAAATGTTTCAATAATATAAAAATATATTTGGACCCTTTTCAGGTTTAAATATATATTTAAACCGACTGGTAAATTACTTTAAAAAAATTATAATTATTATTTTTCCAGATAAAAAAAAAGTAGTTATTTACCAAAATATATATTTATTATAATATAAAAAATACAATGGCACAAAGTACGCCATTTAACTAACTATAAAAATATACATTAAATGTACAATGCCACAAATATTTACATTACGACATATGCAACTTCCTAATAAACTTAATCTATTAGAATTACTATAAACATTTTTACATAACAATTTCTTGAACACAAGACTAGCAATCGCTGAAAAGGTACGATATTTTAAATATATATATTAATTATGATGTATATTCTAGAAATTCGTTATTCACGTTAAAAACTACAGGACAATTATTTCAGTCGACATTTTCATCCATAAAATTACTCTTCGTTGAACACATTTGAGTAAAATAATAAATATAATAAACAATGAGCAAATTATTTAATGACGTAACATTCCTAACCAACCATTTCACATTAAAGTCTTAATTAATAACTTGGACGGATTACACAGTTCACTTTACACAAATTTTCACTATAGTTCGGTTGTTGTTTCGACAGGCGATTGGTCGTAAGAAAAACCGGTGAAATTTCTTTTTCCGAACGTCACGTTATCATTCTCTGACGCCCTGTAACGACAAAAACAATGTTATAACATAAAATTTAAACAAAATATATTTTTTATTATTACAATTTTTTCGCATATACGAATCCCATATAAAATGTTTTCTGTTCTATTTTTATCATGATTTATTAACAATAAATTAAGTCAATCGATTTTAAAATTGTTGAATTTTTGAAGACGGCCGTGGTCAGGCGGTAAGACGCATGAACTCACGATCGATGAGACACGTGTTCGAACCTCGCTAATTCTGACCGGTACCAATGTAACTTTGTTTCAGTTTAAGGTCTTAAAATATTTTTTCTACTATGTAACCAACCTAATTATTTTCTCACCTTTGTAATCCAGGTATTTCGTCATAAGCCATAATAGGCTGCGTTTTCTTCTTATGATTATTACCACCATTAATTTTCCTCCCCAATGTTGCAGCTAAAAGTCCCCCACTAACACTATTATTTGCACGCGGTAAAGTCCCAATTGCGTTGTTCAACGGATGCGGATTATGACTTCTTCGGTTTAACGTTTGAGTATTACGAGCAATGGACGAGTTATTCTGAATATTGTCGAAGAGATTGTGTGCATGCATATTGTTTAAAGTACCATTCTCGTTGACGCTTGACGCTCTAGCTGTCGTTGCTGTTTCAGACAGCGTTGGACTGCGTTCCCCTGTAACGTTACAGTATCAAATTACAAGAGATTTCTTAATTAAGTAATGGATTATTAATAATTAAAGGAAAATGGCCATTTTTGGGCCCACTTGATACCTAATAGCTTTTGGTAACAATACAATATTGTAAAATGATATCTTATTTTTTCATTAATTCATTTTAATTATATCAATACATCATTTACGAAACTATAGACAATGTTTAATTACATAAAAAACAGATATCATCAATTATTAAAGCATTAAAAATAATAATAACCTCAAATATTGCATCAGAAAACTTCTAATTACTCAATAACTAGGGTGCAAAAATTAAAACTGATTGGTAATAAGGAGGTAGATTTATTTTTCTACGAAATTAACTAAAAATCATCGACAAACCCTAGAAAAAAATTGTGGGCCCATTTTTCTTAGGCGAATGGGCATTCTCCTTTATTCTTATTTAAGTTTAAAATTAAATTAATTTACTTTATTGTATTGTATTGTATATACTTTAGAATATAACATACGTAACCAACATCAACGTGTCAATCGAAAACAAACGTGTGCACTGTCAGTCTGAATGATGCACAATCGTCTCCTCAAGCCGGCATAGCGGAGGCGACTGCTAGCTTTAGAAATTTATCTGTCGTACCAGTTGTTACCGTCCATGGACCGCACTATAGCTTTACATATGCTGAGGTACAATAAAAAAAATACTCGCCGTTATCTTTGGATAAATATTGCACGTTATGTATATTGAAGGCGTGATTGTTTGAACTGAAGTCTAGTTGCAAATCAGCGTCTTCCACCGCCATGTTCAGGACCTAATAAATAAAATAAAACAACTTTATTCCTATATTGTCCGTTATCTTAACTATTTTATTTCGAATTGAAAATACTGGATAAATACTCTTTAGATTTTGCAAATGTAGATTCCGTGTTATTGAAATGACTAAATTACTAAGGACAGCAGTGACATAGAATGGACACTGAACGAATTTCACGGTAGAATGAGCAAGATTTAAATGAGCGGCCGTGGTCTAACCAGTGATCAAACCTCGCTAAATTCTGACCGATACCAATGTAACTATGTTACGCTACGTTGGTCGCTGAGAGCCTGTGATACAAGCACTACCTTAGTACAGGACTTTAAAAAATCCGTCAATATATTCGGGCCGTGGTCTAGCGGCAAGACGCGTGAACTCACGAACGACGAGACCCGTGTTCGAACCTTGCTAAAGACCGGTACTGTGGTAGGCAGACTGATGGTTATTAGCCTAGTCTGCTGACCTGGGGTAGTACCACCACTTTCGAATGTAACACCCGTAAAGTGACCTTGTTGCGTTTCGGAAGCAAGTAGCCAGGTAACGAGAGGAGTGTGCACTATTGATGTATACTCATCTCCGCAGACCGGCATAGCTAAGACGACTGCGGCCCGTAGGGATTACTCTGTAGTAGCAGTTATTTCCGTTCATGGACCGCACTCTAGCTTTACATCAGGCGGAGTGTTATCATATGCTGAGCTACAATTTTTAAAAAAATACCTGAGTTTCATATCTAGGCGCAGGATCATCTTCACTAGATTCATATCCAGATTGCGGTCGTGGTGGAGGAGGCATGCTCATACTTAATGTACCATATTGTTGCATTGACTGCTCTTTATGTTTTTTATATCTGCAATTAATTTAAAACATTACATTAGAAAAAGCCTGCAGACGCATCCACAATGGCGGCTTGAGGATGTCCAGGCTACTTTCAAGTTGACTCCGAAACGCGACTTCAAAGTGGCGGTACTGTTTACCCCACGACGATACACAGACTGGGCTAACAATCATCATCAGTCTGCCTACCACGCGATCTAGTTTTTTTTAAACAACGTCATGCTTTCTCGAATTGATGCTACTACAGACAGCAGTCACCTCCGCTATACCGGCATGAGGAGATGAATGCGCTTGACAGTGCACACTCCTCTCGTTGTACCTGGCTACTTCCAAACTGATCCCGAAACGTGGCAAGGTCACTTCACAGGTGTTACATACCCTATAACGACAGGGCTAGCTAGCAGATAAATGAGTAATAAATTATCACCTATTCCAAGAAGCACAGATATAAATAGTAGCCGCAGTCGCAGCAACCAATACTAAAGCTGCCAATGCCAACAGTGCAGCAGGTAACGCATCTGCCAAAGGAGCTGCTGCCACGTAAGGCTTTCGTGGTGGCTCCACCGCTTGCAATGGCCCTCGTACTTCACTCACAGACAACTGTAGACGAGATGCAACTGCAACTCTCACACCACTTTCTATTGCTCTGTAAATGAAGTAATTATACTTGCAATATTTCTGTAGATTTGTTTTCGCTGTTCACCGATAGGTTCGCATTAGAAATAGTTGACACGAAGGCGTGATACTTCAAAGCAGACCGATGAAAGTAACGTTATAAAAATACCGTTATTAAATTTCGTTAACAAATATTCAAAAATATCGGTATATTTATGCAACGTTACTTTTAACTGTATTTTCTGAGTATCAATAACAAAATTTTAGTCCCTAATTTAAATAACTTCAGACGAAAATATTAAACTATGCGAGAAACTAATTTGGTCTTTCTGTGCGCACCAGAGAGTTTATTTTCCCATTTTTATAATAAATATTTACTTTAAGAAGCCCAAGCCCAAAAAATAAAATAAATAAAGAAAAATTCATACGTTTTCACACGTTGAGAATCTCTTGTAAGAATAGCGCTCGTCTTCGGATCAACTAAATACAACCATACGTCAGTGCCTTTAGGATCACTTTCCAATGTTCCGTTTACTCCTAAATAGTGTCTATTTGTTAATTTTTCAACTCCCGCTATCAGACCACTTTTTTCTTCAATTGCTGTTAATAAACTTCGGGCTCTGCGTCGTATATCGTCTGGATTATGATCAGATACTTCTACCACTAATTGGTTATCTTTTTGTAGAAGATTTATCTAAAAAACACAT
Organism: Tinea pellionella; assembly: GCA_948150575.1. Lineage (NCBI taxonomy): Eukaryota > Metazoa > Arthropoda > Insecta > Lepidoptera > Tineidae > Tinea > Tinea pellionella. The sequence goes on from OX411253.1 coordinate 2,870,305, forward strand.
TAAAATAAGTTAATACAGACGTATAAAATGCCTTGACCCCAAGGATAACAAAAATTCACGAAACAACTATGATGAAAATTGGATAAACAAAATTAGTTAAAACATAGTCCAAAGCGGGAATCGAACCTGCGTTTTACGTTATAAACCTGGATGATCTGACCGCTGAGCTACATCCTTCGGCAGTTCTTCTTTCTCCTTAAGATTGTTTTAACCACGTCTTTGCGGTATGCATTTAAAACATGCTCCTGATTTTTTTAATTACCAAAACCTAAATAGCCGCCCTAAGAGCGGCCGTGGTCTAGCAGTAAGACGCGTGAACTCACGATCGTGTTCGAACCTCGCTAATTCTGACCCGCACCAATGTAACTTTGTTATATGTACTTTGGGCGCTCAGTGCCTATAGACACTATTAAAGAGTGGTAGGCAGACTGATGATGGTTATTTGTCCATTCTGCCGTCCTAGGGTAGTACCACCACTTTCAAATGTAACACCTTGTCGCGTATGACGAGAGGGTTTTATATATTAGTGCAGATATAGATGTGGACTAGCTAACTAAGAACGTTACTCACAACAACAGCAGTTCTTGCAATGTTATAATTATCTGACGCATTCGGATTATCTCTTGCAGACACACCGAATTTGAATGGCAAAACGTCTTGAGGTATATTTTCAAACGTTTTTATGTTACTAATAACTCCCGTATCCTGATCTAAGCTGAAATATTCCTCAGCTGCATCCGTCCATGAATTCTTTTGATACTCAATTTTGCCATAGTCCCCACTGTCTTTATCTTTGGCCTGGAAGTTTAAATTAAACCTTATGAGCATATATATTAAGTTCATTTTACTAAAATCTATTTTATATATGAAGTATGTTTATGTTTTAAAGTATGCGATCATATTGATGTTAGGCCGGCATAGAGGAGGCGACTACTGTCTGCAGTCATTTCTCTGTGATGGCAGTTGTTTCCGTTCATGGACCGCACTCGGGCGGTTACTTCTTTAACATTAACTTTTTTTAAAAATGTCTTTCTTAAGTTTTAACCCTTTTAAATAATAAAATAATAAAATGTAAGCTTACCTTAACTTGTAAAACATTTGTACCAAGTAACATATCTTTGGTAACGATAGCAAAATATTTCCCTTTGGCAGCCGAAATTGTTGATTGTTCGGGAACCACGAACGCTGGCGTGTTATCGTTTTCATCTGTGACATGTATTTTAATATTGGCACGACTTCCTTCTGGATTAATGAGACCTTTAATTGATTCTAATTGAATCTCTAATGAGTATTCGTTAATCGTTTCATAATCTAAGGAACTTGTATTGAGGTAGATCGCGCAGTCTCTATCTTCGTTTAATATGACGTAGAAGGCTCCTGTAAGTATCAGTTTTAAATATTACTTAAAAGAAATATTGATTTCTGTTAATTTGAAAATGTATGGTAATGAAATCAAAACTTTGTTTAAATTTAGATTATAAGATGTTTTTATTGAAGCGATTTATTTCTTAATTAATATAAATATAAACAATAAAAAATTACCTTTGTATGAACTCTCAGTTAGTTTACATTTGAGAGGTGTATCGGGCGAATGAGCACGTTTATTTAACAACGGTAAAACCCTAATTAAGGTACCATTTTTAGCATTCTCAGCTAAGTGTTCTGTATATACTGTGTCTGCGAAGCCTAGACCCACCTGTAAATTAAAAAAGTTATATTTTATTAAAGTTAATACACAGTTTTTTTTTCTTTTTGTCATTATTATTATTATTATTATTATTATACTAATATATAGCTGCAATACCACTCACTCACTCACTGATCTATTGACATCAATTATTTCGTACTTGCCGGTACAGTGGAGGGTAGCGGTTTTTTGAATCGTATAGAGGACGTCCCAAAACCGTCGAGAAAAATACGACTTTGACCGGAAGTCGATTCTGGACCGGAAGTGGTAGCGATATCTCAGAAACGGAAAGAGATGAGGCAAAAGTGCCGAAACAAACGTTGTAGGGAATGCCCTCTAATTTCGAAAACGATACTTTCTTTTTCAAAATTGCTCAAAAAAAATTTTTCCTCGATCGTATTTATATCCTTTTCCCGCCGGTACGCCAATATGAAACGGAGCATGGCGGTGGGCGTGGCCTAACAGCATTCGCGACGAGGCATTTTCGGGACGAACGATCGAAACGGCTTTACCTCGGTCAGTCGGACGGTGAGCGCGGCCGCGTGAACATCGAATTTGCTCCGCGCGGCGGGCTTTCTTTTAAATATCTCAAGAAGTAGATACGTCAGAGTAACCATGTAAAGAACAATTTTGTTCAGTATGATCAGCACTATTTGTTTTTTATTTTTTTTAAATCGCCGTATTTAAAAAAGTACATACGTTAGCGTCACCGTGTAAAGACCAATATTGTTCAGTATGACCAGCACTACTTTTTTTTTAATTTTGATTTTTTTTTTTAATTTTCTAAAATCGATATTACTCAAAAAGTACATACGTTAACGTAACCGTGTAAAGACCAATATTGTTCAGTATGACCAGCACTACTTTTTTTTAAATTTTTTTTTTTTTGAATTTTCTAAAATCGCTATTACTCAAAAAGTACATACGTCAACGTAACCGTGTAAAGACCAATATTGTTCAGTATGACCAGCACTATTCTTTTTTTAATTTTTTTTTTCAATCTTTTAAAATAATCATATCTCGAAAAGTAGATACGTTAGCGTCACCGTGTGAAGACCAATATAGTTCAGTATGACCAGCACTACTTTTTTTTTAAATTTTTGTTTTTTTTTAATTTTCTAAAATCGCTATTACTCAAAAAGTACATACGTTAGCGTCACCGTGTAAAGACCAATATTGTTCAGTATGACCAGCACTACTTTTTTTTTTTTTTTTTTTTCTAAAATCGCTATTTCTCAAAAAGTACATACGTTAGCGTAACCGTGTAAAGGTCAATTTTGTTCAGAAACTTAATGGCCTTTAGATGGCGAGCTAAATATTTTCAAAACTGCCCTAAAATCTATTCGATCTAATACGTTTTACGACAAAAAGGGCCTCCGCGGGCCGCTTGCGCCCGCGGTCTTTACCCAACAGCTAGTACTAATATATAGCTGCAATACCACTGACTGACTGACTGACTGACATCAATTATTTCGTACTTGCCGGTATGGTGGAGGGTAGCGGTTTTTTGAGTCGTATAGAGGGCGTTCCAAAACCGTCGAGAAAAATACGACTTTGACCGGAAGTCGATTCTGGACCGGAAGTGATAGCGATATCTCGGAAACGGGGCGACTCGGGGCAGTCACCCCGTAGAAAAAGTTGTAGAGAATGTCGTCTTATGGCGAAATCAAAAAAAAAATTTTCAAAATCGGGCAATAAAAAAATTCCCATACAAATCGGTCGGCCCTCGATGATACTTCCATCTCGCTCTTTTCCATCGGTCAGTGCATGAGGCGAGAGCGAGAGGTGCGGAGAGAAAAGCTTGCATACGGCCGCGTTTTCGGGACGAACGATCGAAACGGCTTTACCTCGGTCAGTCGGACGGTGAGCGCGGCCGCGTGAACATCGAATTTGCTCCGCGTGGCGGATTTTTTTTCGAATATTTTAAATATCTCAAGAAGTAGATACGTCAGAGTAACCATGTAAAGACCAATATTGTTCAGTATGACCAGCACTATTTGTTTTTTTATTTTATTTTTTAAATATATTTTTTTAATTTTTTAAAATCGTCATATCTCGGAAAGTAGATACGTTAGCGTCACCGTGTAAAGACCAATATTGTTCAGTATGACCAGCACTACTATTTTTTTTAAATATTTGTTTTTTTTTTTAATTTTCTAAAATCGCCATATCTTGAAAAGTAGATACGTTAGCGTCACCGTGTAAAGACCAATTTTGTTCAGTATGACCAGCACTATTTGTTTTTTATTTTTTTTATTTTTTTTAATTTTTTAAAATCGCCATATCTCAAAAAGTACATACATTAGCGTCCCCGTATAAAGACCAATTTTGTTCAGTATGACCAGCACTACTTTTTTTAAAAATTTTCTTTTTTTTTTAATTTTCTAAAATCGCTATATCTCAAAAAGTACATACGTTAGCGTAACCGTGTAAAGACCAATTTTGTTCAGAAACATAAGCGCTTTTAGATAACGAGCTAAATATTTTCAAAACTGCCCTAAAATCTATTCGATCTAATACGTTTTACGACAATAAGGGCCTCCGCGGGCCGCTTGCGCCCGCGGCTTTTACCCAACAGCTAGTACTAATATATAGCTGCAATACCACTCACTCACTCACTCACTCACTCACTCACTCACTCACTCACTGACTGACATCAATTATTTAGTACTTGCCGGGGGGGTACGGGGGTGAAATTTTCGGGGTGTATAGGGGGTGTCGAAAAAACCTCGAAAAAAATACGACTTTGACCGGAAGTCGATTCTGGACCGGAAGTGACAGCGATATCTCGGAAACGGGGCGAATCGGGGCAGTCACTCCGAAGAGAAAGTTGTAGAGAATATCATTTTATGGCTAAATTAAAAAAAAAATCATAATCGGGCAAAAAAAAAATTCAAATCGGGCAAAAAAAAACCATACAATTTTCGGGGTATTTAGGGGCGGTTAAATTTTGTTTTTTTTAATTTTCTAAAATCGCTATTACTCAAAAAGTACATACGTTAGCGTAACTGTGTAAAGACCAATATTGTTCAGTATGACCAGCACTACTTTTTTTTTAAATTTTTGTTTTTTTTTTTAATTTTTTAAAATCGCCATATCCCGAAAAGTAGATTTATTAAAGTAGACTCGAATAGTAGACGTTAGTGTCAACGTGTAAAGACCAATTTTTTTCAGTATGACCAGCACTATTTGTTTTTTAATTTTTTAAAATCGCCTTATCTCAAAAAGTACATACATTAGCGTAACCGTGTAAAGACCAATTTTGTGCGGTATGACCTATTTTTTTTAAATTTTTCTTTTTTTTTTAATTTTTTAAAATCGCCATATTTCGAAAAGTAGATACGTTAGCGTCACCGTGTAAAGACCAATTTTGTTCAGTATGACCAGCACTATTTGTTTCTTTTTAATTTTTTAAAATCGCTATTACTCAAAAAGTACATACGTTAGCGTAACCGTGTAAAGACCAATATTGTTCAGTATGACCAGCATTATTTGTTTTTTTTTTTATTTTTTTTTTTTAATTTTTAAAATCGCTATTACTCAAAAAGTACATACGTTAGCGTAACCGTGTAAAGACCAATATTGTTCAGTATGACCAGCACTACTTTTTCAAAATTTGTTTTTTTTTTTTAATTTCTAAAATCGCTAATACTCAAAAAGTACATACGTTAGCGTAACCGTGTAAAGACCAATATTGTTCAGTATGACCAGCACTACTTTTTTTTTTTTTTTCTGAAATCGCTATTACTCAAAAAGTACATACGTTAGCGTAACCGTGTAAAGACCAATTTTTTTTCAGAAACATAAACGCTTTTAGATGGTGAGCTAAATATTTTCAAAACTGCCCTAAAATCTATTCGATCTTAATACGTTTTACGACAAAAAGGACCTCCGCGGGCCGCTTGCGCCCGCGGCTTTTACCCAACAGCTAGTACTAATATATAGCTGCAATACCACTCACTCACTCACTGACATATATTATTTCGCACTTGCCGGTATAGTGGAGGGTAGCGGTTTTTTGAGTCGTATAGAGGGTGTTCCAAAACCGTCGAGAAAAATACGACTTTGACCGGAAGTCGATTCTGGACCGGAAGTGGTACCGATATCTCGGAAACGGAAAGAGATGAGGCAAAAGTGCCGGAACAAACGTTGTAGGGAATGCCCTCTAATTTCGAAAACGAAACTTTTTTTTTCAAAATTGCTCAAAAAAAATTTTTCCTCGATCGTATTTATATCCTTTTCCCGCCGGTACGCCAATATGAAACGGAGCATGGCGGTGGGCGTGGCCTAACAGCATCCGCGACGAGGCATTTTCGGGACGAACGATCGAAACGGCTTTACCTCGGTCAGTCGGACGGTGAGCGCGGCCGCGTGAACATCGAATTTGCTCCGCGCGGCGGGCTTTCTTTTAAATATCTCAAGAAGTAGATACGTCAGAGTAACCATGTAAAGAACAATTTTGTTCAGTGTGACCAGCACTATTTTTTTAAATTTTTGTTTTAGTTTTTTTTTAATTTTTTAAAATCTTCATATCTCGAAAAGTAGATACGTTAGCGTCACCGTGTAAAGACCAATATTGTTCAGTATGACCAGCACTATTTTTTTTTTAAATTTTTGTTTTTTTTTAATTTTTTAAAATCGCCATATCTCGAAAAGTAGATACGTTAGCGTCACCGTGTAAAGACCAATATTGTTCAGTATGACCAGCACTATTTTTTTTTTAAATTTTGTTTTTTTTTAATTTTTTTAAAATCGCCATATCTCGAAAAGTAGATACGTTAGCGTCACCGTGTAAAGACCAATTTTGTTCAGAAACGTAAACGCTTTTAGATGGCGAGCTAAATATTTTCAAAACTGCCTAAAATCTATTCGATCTAATACGTTTTACGACAAAAAGGGCCTCCGCGGGCCGCTTGCGCCCGCGGCTTTTACCCAACAGCTAGTACTAATATATAGCTGCAATACCACTCACTCACTCACTGATCTATTGACATCAATTATTTCGTACTTGCCGGTATAGTGGAGGGTAGCGGTTTTTTGAGTCGTATAGAGGGCGTCCCAAAACCGTCGAGAAAAATACGACTTTGACCGGAAGTCGATTCTGGACCGGAAGTGGTAGCGATATCTCGGAAACGGGGCGAGTCGGGGCAGTCACCCCGAAGAGAAAGTTGTAGGGAATGCCCTATAATTTCGAAAACGATACTTTTTTTTTCAAAATTGCTCGAAAAAAATTTTTCCTCGATCGTATTTTTATCCTTTTCCCGCCGGTACGCCAATATGAAACGGAGCATGGCGCTTGGGCTAACAGCATCCGCGACGAGGCATTTTCGGGACGAACGATCGAAACGGCTTTACCTCGGTCAGTCGGACGGTGAGCGCGGCCGCGTGAACATCGAATTTGCTCCGCGCGGCGGGCTTTCTTTTAAATATCTCAAGAAGTAGATACGTCAGAGTAACCATGTAAAGAACAATTTTGTTCAGTGTGACCAGCACTATTTTTTTAAATTTTTGTTTTAGTTTTTTTTTTAATTTTTTAAAATCTTCATATCTCGAAAAGTAGATACGTTAGCGTCACCGTGTAAAGACCAATATTGTTCAGTATGACCAGCTCTATTTTTTTTTTTTAATTTTTGTTTTTTTTTTAATTTTTTAAAATCGCCATATCTCGAAAAGTAGATACGTTAGCGTCACCGTGTAAAGACCAATATTGTTCAGTATGACCAGCACTAATTTTTTTTAAACTTTTGTTTTTTTTTTAATTTTTTAAAATCGCCATATCTCGAAAAGTTGATACGTTAGCGTCACCGTGTAAAGACCAATTTTGTTCAGTATGACCAGCACTTTTTTTTTTAATTTTTTTTTTTTTTTTTTTTAATTTTTTAAAATATTCATATCTCGAAAAGTAGATACGTTAGCGTCACCGTGTAAAGATCAATATTGTTCAGTATGACCAGCACTATTTGCTTTTTTTTTTTTAATTTTCTAAAATAGCTATTACTCAAAAAGTACATACGTTAGCGTCACCGTGTAAAGACCAATATTGTTCAGTATGACCAGCACTACTTTTTTTTAATTTTTTTTTTTTTAATTTTTTAAAATCGCCATATCTCGAAAAGTAGATACGTTAGCGTCACCGTGTAAAGACTAATTTTGTTCAGTATGACCAGCACTAATTTTTTTTTAAATTTTGTTTTTTTTTAAATTTTTTAAAATCGCTATATCTCGAAAAGTAGATACGTTAGCGTCACCGTGTGAAGACCAATTTTGTTCAGAAACGTAAACGCTTTTAGATGGCGAGCTAAATATTTTCAAAACTGCCTAAAATCTATTCGATCTAATACGTTTTACGACAAAAAGGGCCTCCGCGGGCCGCTTGCGCCCGCGGCTTTTACCCAACAGCTAGTACTAATATATAGCTGCAATACCACTCACTCACTCACTCACTGACATCAATTATTTCGTACTTGCCGGTATAGTGGAGGGTAGCGGTTTTTTGCGTCGTATAGAGGGCGTCCCAAAACCGTCGAGAAAAATACGACTTTGACCGGAAGTCGATTCTGGACCGGAAGTAGTAGCGATATCTCGGAAACGGAAAGAGATGAGGCAAAAGTGCCGAAACAAACGTCGTAGGGAATGCCCTCTAATTTCGAAAACGATCCTTTTTTTTCAAAATTGCTCAAAAAAAATTTTTCCTCGATCGTATTTACATCCTTTTCTCGCCGGTACGCCAATATGAAACGGAGCATGGCGCTTGGGCGTGGCCTAAAGCATCCGCGTCGATCGCTCGTCGGGGCTCGCGCTCTCTATGTTCCGCCCGTTCAGAGCGCGCAATGAAAATATAACGACGCATTTTCGGGACGAACGATCGAAACGGCTTTACCTCGGTCAGTCGGACGGTGAGCGCGGCCGCGTGAACATCAAATATGCTCCGCGCGGCGGGCTTTTTTAAAATATCTCAAGAAGTAGATACGTCAGAGTAACCATGTAAAGAACAATTTTGTTCAGTATGACCAGCACTATTTGTTTTTTTTTTTCAATTTTTTAAAATCGCCGTATCTCAAAAAGTACATACGTTAGCGTCACCGTGTAAAGAACAATATTGTTCAGTATGACCAGCACTACTTTTTTTTAAATTTTTGTGTTTTTTTAATTTTCTAAAATCGCTATTACTCAAAAAGTACATACGTTAGCGTAACCGTGTAAAGAGCAATATTGTTCTGTAGGTCCAGCACTACTTTTTTTTAAATTTTTGTGTTTTTTTTTAATTTTCTAAAATCTATTCGATTTAATACGTTTTACGACAAAAAGGGCGTCCGCGGGCCGCTTGCGCCCGCGGCCTTTACCCAACAGCTAGTTGATATATACAACTAGGCGTGCAATAACGCTCACAAAGTGACGCGAGAGAAAATATGACCGCGGTCACCTTTAGGTTCTCCGTCAGTTAGTTTGACTTGACAGCAACATTGTCAAATCGTTTGAAGCGGCCTACGCTTTTTTCTTGTTAGATGTATGAAATTTGCACCTCTAGTATAAAGTCAGCCTTGGCGTGGAGACAGTAGTGTGCATTCGTCTCGTCAAGCCGGCATAGCGGAGGCGACTGCTACCCGCTGATATTTCCCTGTAGTAGGCGTTGTATCCGTTCATGGACCACATTTAGCTTAACACCAGGTGGAATGTTTTATGCCTAGTTACTATTATAAAAAGAATAACTTACATCTGGTGGAACAGTAGCTGAATGACTAACGTAAACTGTAAGACTTGTTACTGAAGACATTTGTGGCTCTCCTTGGTCGTACGCTTGGACATCGACCTATAAATTATTTGTATTATCAATTATTACCTATCTAGTTTAAGATGAAAGGAGAATGCCCATTTTTGGACCCACTTGGTATTTAATAGTTTGGTAACAAAACAATATTCTAAAATAATATCTTATTACAATTTTTTATTAATTCATTTTAATTATATCAACACATCATTTACCAATCAATAGACAATGTTTTATTACATAAAAAACTTCTATTATTAAAGCATTAAAAATAATAATAACAACAAATATTACATTAGAAAACATCTAATAACTCAATTATCCAGGTGAATAAAATTAAAAACTGATTGGTAATACTAATAAGGAATGTAGATTTATTTTTCTACAAATTCAGCGATAAACTCGAGAAAAAAATTGTGGGCCCATTTTTCTTAGGCGAATGGGCATTCTTCTTTGAACAGAAAAAAAAAACCGCGCTCACACGGTCTTAAGTGAGAATCGTTTTCCGTACAGTGGACCAAGTATGAGTTCACATTCACGCTCTCACGGCGTAAAATAAGTACTCTCCACCAATTAAATAATTTCACTTAACGCCGTGAAAGCGTAAATATGCACTTCTACTCAGACCTTCTAGCCACTAGCCTTCACGCCACAATTACAACTGTCAGGTTGACATCACATGCATATACTAAGCTAGTGGCACTGACCGACCAAAGTTCATAATATAACATTGGTACCAGTCACAATTCATAAAATAGCGAGATTCGAACACGGGCCTTATCGCTCACTAGACCACGGTCGCTCTCTAATAAATGTAAAAAAAATACGAATTTAATAAACTAATAAAACTTACAGTATATTCACTATCGGTTTCTTTCCTCAAATCATCGCGAATTCTAATAGCACCTGTGTCAGGTTCGACGTGGAAATATTTGGAAGCTTTCCCTCTACCAGCCAAGCGATAACGCACTCTATTATTAGGTGGTGTAGAATCAGAATCGACTGCTGCGACCGTCTGAACAAGGCTACCTATAGGCGATGAGTCCTCCATTGTTATTGGTCGTACTACTGATGTGAATATTGGTGCGTTGTCGTTTTTATCCTGGAATTATTTTTGGCAATAAGAAAGAGCTTAAAAGTCATCTCCTCAAGCCGGCATAGAGGAGGCGACTGCTACATATTTAATTGACCGAATTCTATCTTAACATTAGACGGAGTGTTATCGTACGCCGGGCTACTATAAAATAGAAATTAATTTTCCGACACATTTTTCAGTAACAGTTGAGAATAACTTAAGTTGTAATAATACATGCATTATTTAGTTTAATAAGCACGTACCAAGCCGGCATAGAGGAGGTGACTGCTACCTGCCGACGTGTCTGTAGTAGTAAAAAAACTAACCTCCACTAAAACTTCGACAATAGTAGTAGCTCTATCGCTATTATCATTGTTTTCTTCAGTTCCAACAATAATTTCGTGACGTGCACTCATTTCCCTGTCCAACGCTCGCAATGTTCTTATCATACCACTTTTTCTATCTATACTGAATAATTCTGTGTCACCTCGTATGATTGTATAAGTTATTTCTTTGATGGTATCTGGGTCTTCAGCCTGTAATGTATTGAAAACAATACATTAAAAAAAAAGAATCATCAATCAAGGAGATATGAGGTAACAACGCCACAAAAAAAAAACACGACGAATTGATAACCTCCTCCTTTTGAAGTTGGTTAAAATCTAAAACTAAATTAAAACACAATTTTTTTTTATTATTGTAGCTCGGCATGTGACAACACTCCGCCTGATGTAAAGCTAGAGTGCGGTCCATGAATGGAAACAACTGCTACTACAGAGAAACCTGTGCGGGCAGCAGTCGCCTCCACTATGCTGGCTTGAGGATACGAGCATGTACCATCCAGATTGACAGTGCACACTCCTCTCGCTATACCTGGCTACTTTCAAACTATTTACGAAACGCGACAAGGTCACTTCACGGGTGTTACATTCGAAAGTGGTGGTACTACCCCAGGACGGCAGACTGGACATATTACCATCATCAGTCTGCCTACCATTCTTTAATAGTGCCCATAGGCACTAAGCGACCAAATTACATATAACAAAGTTACATTGGTACCGGTCTTTAACGAGGTTCGAACATGGGTGTCATCGATCGTGAGTTCACGCGTCTTACTGCTAGACCACGACCGCTATATATATGTATATATATATATTTCGAATACTCAAACCAAACTATATACTACGCACAATGTTCTGATACCAGAACAAACATAAAATCCCGCCACGAAACAAATAGCTAACCACAACATCTTATTGTATAATTTGTTATAGTAGCTCGACATATAACAATACGCGAACGCAACAAGTGAAACCACAGGTTTGACATTGCACAGTCCCTTTGGTTATACCAAATTAATTCCTAAACGTGACTAGGTCACGGGTATTACATTTGAAAGTGGTGGTACTACTCTAGGATGGCAGACTGGGATAAAAACTTACTTGAACTTTAACTACAGGATAATTAGCAGAATTTTCGGGTACATGAGCAGTATATAAGGGTTGTAGGAACAATGGTGCTTCATCAGGTACATCTTGAACTTGTACAGTAACTGAAGCTGTACCCAATCGCTTGTCTGGAGCGCCATCTGTCGCTGTTACCACGAACTCATATACCTGGAATAAAATAAATAAATATATCTATCTATAGGTATATATTTTGTCGCATAGGAATTGATTTGTATGCAAGCGCCATGTAGTACCCAACGTAGTCTACAAGAAGAGGAAGCTATTTCCGCGTCGGACAGCGCTCAGTCTGGGACGATCGCTCGATGCGTGAGGACGTGTCGACTTGTGTCTGACCGTCGTGCATTACCTGCCTGATTATACGATATCCATCTAACCCTGAGAGACAAATGTGCATGCCTCTAGCTGTAACCGGTGTTAAAGTGATGATTTTACCCCAAGACGGTAGACGGGGCTAAAAAAAATTTTAACGATTTTTTTACACAATACTTATTACAAATATTTGTATCGATTAGACTTGGGAATCGAACTCGGGGCTTCCACGTAAAAGACGGACGCACTAGCCACTGAGCCAAGGAGGCCATCTGTGTTAATAAGAACAAATCAAAAACATACCTTATTAGTTTCATAATCCAATTGAGTGTTTGTAGTAATCATTCCAGTGGAATTATCGATTGAAAATGGCAAATGTGATGGTAAATTGTAACTAATTTTGGCATTTAGACCTTCATCAGCATCTGTCGCGTGTACGTAACCAACTAACTCGTTACTTAAACCTGTAAAAAAGTTTATTTTAATTTTAATACGTCACATTAACCCAGAGTGCGATCCTTGCCGTCCATAGACAAAGAGCTAGCGACAAAAATTTAACGTTATAAGATACATGTGTTTCTAACTTTTTCAATATTAATTCTCCATTTTCACTTCTGCTAATTTACATACAGTTTTTACATAACCTAACAAATTACAAATTGGCAACGGAGTACCAACGTTTTAGGCTGAAAATACCCTTGTACCTTTCACGTAAATTTTTTGCTGCCAGCTCTTAGACCATTAGGAGGCCTCAGTAGTTTTTACCTTAACTTTGATAGATATTTATTTAGAGGGCTACGACACTAAAAAGGTTAAGAAATGATGCTCTATGCTCTAATGGTCGAAAATAAATAATAAAAAATAATAATAAAAAAATTTGAAAAAATACCTTCTTTAACATCAAATTTATAAGAATCTTCATCAAATTCAGGATTATTATCATTTATATCAGTTACTTTTATATTAACAGTTGCTGTGCTTGCTAACTTTCCTGGATCTTCAGCACGGACCATCTATGAAAACAAAAATAGAATTGTTATTTAAATATATTTACGTTATAGAATTAGTCGAGATTAAAACTTTGCAATTAAATATGGACTTTTGTATCGTCATCGAATCCATTCGAATTGAATCCTCCTTATTTATTTATTTATTTATTTATTTTGACATTCCTCTTTTCACAACCTTAGCCAAAAGCAAAGAACCGGACTGGCTTTGAAAAAAAAACTCCCGGAAAATGGCGCCGCCTCATTTCACAATATCATTATATCATTAAAAAACATTATTGTCAAATGCCTCTTTGTGCCGTCAACGTCAAAGGAAAACATATAAGAAGAATTGCTATACACGCCAGCCGGTAGAGGTCTAAAAGAGCTCGATTAATTGTGTAACAAGTGCTCCACGGGACAAGGCAGGTAATCACCCCTACCTAGAATCAAACAGTCCACTTCGGCGCGTTCATTTGTGGGATTGCAACCACAAGTTGTTGAATTTGCAGGATTTATTTAAGGATTTATTATCTTACCAATTGATATCGTGTAAGGACTTCCCTATCTAGTCGCCTAATAAGTGTAATGATACCGGTGTTCGCTCCAACTGCAAATTGTCTTAAATCGTTGCCAGAAACAATTGAATAGTTTATTGGCTCGTTCTCTGGGTCTTTTGCCTGGAAAACCGACATTTAACTAAGTAAAAAAAAAAACCAACACTTTCAAGAGAGAAATACACACGATACATTTAAACGCGACATTTAACTAAGTAAAAAAAAAACCAACACTTTCAAGAGAGAAATATACACGACACATAAACGGTGCAGATTTGCCTTGTCAGACCAGCATAGAGGGGGTAACAGCTGCCTGTAGACAATTATTATTCTATGTAATAGTAGTTATCTAAGGCTAATGGACAGCACTCAAGTTTAATAACAAGGTGTTATTTTTTTTCAAATGTTCATACTAAACTATACCTTGTATCGTACATTGGTACCGGTCTCGAGATTTGAACACGGGTCTCATCTATCGCTAGTTCACACCTATCAAATGGTCACGTTAAAAACTTACAGTAACTGTAGTAACTGTGGAATTAATAGCGGCTCCTTCTGACACATGAGCGTGATAGTCTCTTGATGAGAATTGAGGTGGTCTGGTATTGGGTCCAGGTGCGACAGAAATCTCAATAATTCCTTGAGAAGTTAAACCTCCAGCGTCTGTTGCTCGTACTGTTATACTGTATTGTTCTCCTGTTGACAGACGACCTGTGCTTGCTGAAACGTAAAATAAAAAACATTAAATATCAAAGTCCTGAAAAGATGAATATCATGGTCACCGAAACAAAATTTTATACTGAATGAGAAAGTCAAAGAAATACGTATACAGATGCATTTGCCGCGTCTAATTTACTTAAAATTTAAACGATTTTATTTACAATTTACCTAGAAGTCCTGAAAAATTAAATATCATGGTCACCGAAACGAACAACTGCTACCACAGAGAAATTTTTGTCTCCGATATGCCAGCTTAAGGGAACGAATGGTAGACAGTCGAAGTCGACAGTAGACACTCCTAAGACACTCACTAAGCGACAAGGTAACTTCACGGGTGTTACACGCGAAAATGGTGGTGGTACCCCAGGACGGCAGACTAGGCTAATGACCAACATATGTAATTGAGAAACCTTGGTTACGAACAATTTAATTGTTAAACTTAACGTAACTTACATATAACTCCAGTGGATGAATCTATACTAAACTTATTTGCTCCATTATTTGAAACGTGGTATATACCATACGTTATACGTGCATTTTCGCCTTCATCGATATCTATTGCTTCCACCTACAAAACAAATTTAAATTTAGTACAAAAATTAATATAAACAAAAGCTCTTAGCATGTTTGTTGCAATTTATTATTATAAGTATAACAAACAAACCAATAGAGTATCTCAGCAAAAAAATAAAAATACAAAAATACAATTTTTTTTTATAAAAAATGAAATTAGATTGCTTTTTTAGCTTAAAAAAAGATCGAACACACAATTACATCGCATAAAAAAAAAGACAATCGATTAATTTTTTAATGAAAATTCAACTACAGATTCAATTAAAGATCACCCGAAGAAATTCGTTCGCAAAAAAAAATTGAATAAAATTTTATAAAACAATATTAAGTCACGATATAGGGTGATAGGTACCTTATAAACCATAGTAGGTTCTAATGTAGCTGGAACAATAATCGGCTGTGTCTTAGGAATAACAGGTGCATTGTCATTTTTATCCACGAGTTTGACTGATAAAGAGAGAGGTGCCGAAGCTGCTCCTCCAGCAGTTTCTCTTGCTACAACCTAAAGAAACAATATACCATTAAAATAACACATCGAATAATGCTTTTTTTTTTTTTTTTTTTGTAACATCTATTAATGAAATGTGTGGCGATTTGTTCCTCACAATCTCATAAATATATTTTTTAAACATAATCTATCGCTCATTTACAAATATAATAAATTGATTATTATTTTTGTGTGTAGACGTTGGGGGTCCAGAAACGAAGATCTCCTTTCCTGAGGGTTTTCACCATAATTAGCTCTACTTTGTAGCTGAGTTGATTGGTTATTGACACAACACATTATGTACAAATTATCGGTTATTTATTATTTTAATATAAAAATTATAGTGAAAATTAAAATGTTGTACACACCTGAAACCTAAATTGTCCAGGATTTGGTGGATCTCTATCCAATTTCTCATCATTCACAATTAAATAACCTTCAGAATCTATATCAAAGAAGTTCGTTGTTAACTCGTAACTGTAATTGGGTACAGGATCTCCTGGACCCTAAAAAGTAATTTTAAAAATATTATTTATTTTACAATGTACTAAGTCACCGGCAACATTGCAAACATTGCAAAGTGCGAACTTTCCGACGAGGTAAGGGCACGAATGGAAACAACTGCTACCACAGAGAAATTTTCGCACATTACACCTCCGCTATGCCGGCTTGAGAAGGTAAATGTGCATCATCCAGGTTGACAGTTTGGCTACTACCAAACTGCCCCCGGAACGCGGCAAGATCCCTTAACAGTGTTACATTTCAAAGTGGTGGTACTATACCAGAACGGCAGCGGGGCTAATATATAATAACCATCTATCTACCATCCCATCAGTCTGCCTACCACTATTAAAAATACATACGTACTTGAGAGTAACAGTTAACGTAACAGCGAGAAAATTATTCAACTTTAATTAAACTTGAGCAAATTCCAAATAAAAACAATAATCACAAAACTTACCAAATCGGAATCAGAAACGCTCAATTTAATTGGTCTTTTAAGTGCATCTAATATTCTAGTGCCTTTCGGTGAGTTTTCCTCAACCTCTCCTTCATCAGCCGAGGCAGATACCACAGGAGGATTGGCATCAACCGGACGAACTGTTATAGTTAACTTAGCATTTGTATAACGACGTGATTCTGTTACTTCTTCAGCCTGAAATAAGGTTATTTTATGTCAAATTACTACGTATTTATTCTTTTGTTTTTCTTACTTGTTTTTTTAATATTATATATTTGCATTATTATTAGATGCGGTGAGCGGTATTTTCTTATGTGCCAATGCTTTTTTTATTTATTGTAGCTCGGCATGTGACAACACTCCGCCTGATGTAAAGCTAGAGTGTGGTCCATGAATGGAAACAACTGCTACTACAGAGAAATCTCTACAGGCAGCAGTCACCTCCACTATGCCGGCTTGAAGAGACAAGCATGTACCATCCAGATTGACAGTGCACACTCCTCTCGTTATACCTGGCTACTTTCAAACTATTCCCGAAACGCGACAAGGTCACTTCACGAGTGTTACATTCGAAAGTGGTGATACTGCCCCAGGACGGCAGAATGGATCATCAGTTTGCCTACCACTCCTTAATAGTGCCTATAGGCACTGAGCGATCAATGTACATATAACAAAGTTACATTGGTACCGGTCAGAATTTAGCGAGGTTCGAACACGGGACTCATCGATCGTGAGTTCACGCGTCTTACCGAACACGGCCGCTCTTGAATATTTTTATTGCGCCTAGAATACTTTGGGCCAAAACTGGGTCAATTGGCACTATACAGGGTCAATTTTCGTGTTAGGAACTGTTTAGTTTGGATCGAAAGTTTTGGACCAACGTTTGGACAACCAAATTGCTGCCTAATACAGAATACTCCAAGAAGGTATCAAATTTTAAATACTTCTCCAAAACGGAAGCAGTAAATTATTTCCAAATATGTCGTCCAAGTTGTGCCCTATTTCCTTTGGTCTAAGGTTGATTATAGGAAACAGTAAAGTACTAACCTTAACACTTAATACGAATTTCTTAGCAACGCTAGTATCGACAGGTATAAGTTGTCTCACTGCACCAGTATTTTGATCTATTGAAAAATAATCTGACCACAAATCTGGTTCACCATTTTCGATGCTGTATTTAATTCTGGCATCCAAAGTGTCCATATCTATTGCTTGAATCTTTTCCGGTTCAATCGTTAGAATGCCGGCTAGAACACCACTGTTTACCTAAAGAATAAAATATAATATTTAATATAATTTTCCAACATTTTTTAATCTAAATTAGGTTTATTAAAGGGTTGCATAACGATAAAAATTTAAATAGATTATGAGACAATTAGTCCGTAATAGAGTATCCGCATTAAGCGGAGAACATGGGTTTGAATCCCATTTCGATGCAGGCTGTTGTGTATGTGTTAATTTTTTATATTTAATTTTTATCATAGTTTTAACAATAAACAAATCCAGCTTTTTAATTCGCCAAAAATTACCAAAAATATTAAATTAAGGTTGTCAGCAATTACTATTTATTACCTACGGACAGGTTTGTAAAGGAGAATGACCATTTTTGGGCCCACTTGATACCTAATACTTTGGTTACAAAACAATATTCTAAAATAATATCTTATTTTTAATTCATTTTAATTATATCAACACTACATTTCCCAATCAATAGACAATGTTTAATTACATAAAAATATATATCTTTAATTATTAAAGCATTTAAAATAATAATAACCTCAAATATTGCAGAAAACATCTAATTACTCAATAACCCGGGTGAAAAAATCAAAACTGATTTGTAATAAGGAATTAGACATTTTTTTTTCTACAAAATTAACTAAAAATTAGAAGAAACTCGAGAAAAAAATTGTGGGACCATTTCTCTTAAGTGAATGGAAATTCTCTTTTTTAATATTAAATCTATTATTTGATAATTATATAGCTATCTTAAAGACGTAATTAAATAAAAAAATAATAATTATAAGAAAAATACTTACATAACTAGAATATTCTGGATTAATGCATGCTCCTTCATGTAGAGAGCATCCTTTGTAGATGAACGAAGGGTCCTGGTCATCATCATCCTTCACATTTACAGTTAACGTCGTAGTACTTGACAATCGTTGTTTGTTGTTGCGCGCACGATCCTGTCAAACAAAAAATACTTTCTGCCTATCCCAGTATATGAACACGCACCGAACGTCTAAATTTTCTTATTAAATTATCATAGACTTTGTTTAATACTTCAATTCGGTACGAGATCGATGTCTGTTATCCCGGGGTAGTACCATCACTTTAAACTTTAAAGTGTACCTGTGAAGTGACCTAGTCGCGTTTCAGTACCATCTCATCGCCTTTAAGCATTAAGCTCGCCTTTGTATTTTTTTGTGCAATAAAGAATTTTATTATTATTATTATTATTATTATCTCAGAAGTAGCTTGGTATAACGAGAGAAGTGTGCCCTGGAAGCAGGCATAGCGGAGGTGACTGCTGCCTGGATCGCAGTCTATTTTAAATCAGACGGAGCGTGTTCACATGTCGAGTTACTATAAAAATAATACTCACAGACGCAACAATAGTGACTAGATATTTCTGCGTGCGTTCATAATCTAATGTTCTATTAACAGTAACTTGTCCTTGATGTGGTAACCCAATTGAGAAATAATTGTAACCATCAACAGCTGTAGTGCCATCGTCTAAAGTTTTATTCTCTCCTGGTACTATGAAATATTCCGCGAGACCATTGACCCCAGCATCGATGTCTACTGCCCGAATTTGATCAAAAATTGTTGTACCTATTGGTGTTAACTGCAATTTAAATAAAAATATCATTAGTGGAAATATTTTTTATACAAAATACACGTTTATGAAACTTGGAATAAGAGTCAAAATAGTTACCTCGGAAATAGTTGTTTCATATGGCGTTCCTTGGAAAACTGGCGCATTATCATTTATATCAGATACTCTAACAATTACGGGAATAGTTCGGCGTTTATTAGTTGATTTAACTTGACAAACCAGCTGTAAAAAATCATATCATTACAAAATTTTGATTGAAACTTGTATGATGAATCATGATGAAAATCTTACAGGAAAAAATTAACAAGACACAATACTCATCATTACTATCTTTTTTTTTTTTAGTTTAGCCCGCCTGGTGTTAAGCCAGAGTGCGATCCATGAGGAGATATCTCTCCATTAAAGGAAAAGTTTTTTTGAAGTGAATATATAAATAAAAAATTATAAAACGTACGAACCTGAAAAACCATATGAGATAAATTATCAGCATCCCTATCTAAAGGCTGTAACAATTGTAATCTCTTTCCATCGAGTTGAAACAATGTGGGGCCTTTAGGAAACACCGTAGATAGGATCACATCCACACCAGGCTCACCTACTATTGGCAGGATATCTGGCAATGTGGTCTGGTTAACTTCTGTAATAGAAAAAAAAAATGAGAAGGAAATGTGTTTAAGAAACAGCTTACCCTTTATTAATATAATCCGCATGTCGTATTTAGCTCTCTTGGGGACCAATCAGAATTGCGGACATATTATGAACGTCGGTATTATAAATTACAAGTCTAGGTATTTTCAGAGTTAAATGTTTCCAAGCTTATGTTCATCTTCTCATCCTATCTTCAAATTGTTAAAGAATTTAACAAACAAATTTTTTACTTCAAATATAACCACTAATAAAAGCTATTAACAATACAATGAATAATTAGGCATGTCATTAGAATTACTACGGAACATAAGTTTTGAATTAGCAGCTATTGTTCCGATTTGTTACACCTAATGTTAAATACTGACTTACCATTAAAACTGGAAAATTATTTTAATAAATTGGACTTGTGTAATTTTATTTATTTTAAAACTGTTTTATATTTAGTTACATTTTTTATAAATATTTCATTATTCAGTAGATAACCAAACCTCAGAGAAGCAGACAACGGTGAACCGGACTCATAACAAACGCGGTTAGACATATGAAATTTCCAAATTAGCGGTTCATTTTGTAGGAAAGTGACTCAGATCGGCGGCATTTTTTATTTACTAAATGACTCACTACTTGAGTGATTTAGGGAACATTTTTAATGCTACCCGCATTTTTTTTATATAAAAATAAATTTTTCGACTCAGGTCAGTGCGCGATACGAGATCCGGGTTCGAATAACAAGTTAAAGTATTTATTTAAAATATTTTTTTATACTTACAATTTATTATACAATATAATAAACTGTTTAAAGGTAACCGATAGGTGAATATGTATTTTTTATCTATTTAATTCATGCTGCAATAGCAAGACGGCTACTAAAGTGTGTTATTTATAAAATATATAAACATAAAACAAAATTATAACAGGACTCAAATGAAGATAAATTCAATAAATTTGCATAACATACGATTCGAATTTACGGTTTAGTCATTAATTTTGCAATAGTAATTTACGATTATTCCCTTTCCAATACATAAATTATTTTAAACAATGCAGAGTAAATGTTATAAAATTTCCAAAAGTAATTCATAGTTAATAATAAATGTCATAGATTCACAATCCATAAGTTCGCGAGATTGACAGAATCTGACCCTTCCTTTAGTTAGTGCCTTAATAAATAATAAGTATTCATAAAAAGTAAACTTACGATTTCCACGACTTTCTTCTATGTCCACGATGATGCTGGACTGACCTGTCTCTACTTCGCATGGTCCTGGAAAAGAAGAATACAACATTGAAATTAGTAAATAGTACCTATGACTGAGAAAAAAGAAAAACAATTAGCGAACTAATTGTGCTTATGATTACATTATTAAAAAAGGCACCTCATCATTGATTGTCAAATTGTCAATATACATTTTTAATCCAGTAAAAAAAAACGTAGACAAAACTTAGTTCCGATTTTTAACATGGTTTAACTTATACATTTATGGCTGCGGAACATCGTCCTTTTAATTTCCAATTTTTGCATATGGTAATGTCATTTTAATATCGTTTCTCAACTTTAAAATAGGATCTTTGCCTATTTTGTCTAATTCCACTGTACATAATGTGTACTTTTTTATCAAATCTGTATGGCTGTATACTTCTTGGCTCCGATAGATAGTGGGTCTAACATGTAATGAGAAGTATTTAACAAATAAATCACAAAACAATTACAAAATGCGATTCTAAATAGGCTGAATAAATTCTAATAAACAAAACATTCTAACAAACGTATATAAATTAACAAATAGACAGGGAGTTGGCCAATGAAGCGAGCAGTGCGAAATTTCACATAGACCGCCTCGTTAGGCCCTGCATTGCTAATTAAGATTTACACAATGTTTATTCTCTTAGCTTTCCCATAAAGAATCAATAGTCTTTTATTGCCACTTCCGCAGCTCGCGGTCAATTTATCTACAGTCTACACAATAGAATTTAAAATATGCTAATTGGATATTTGGATATTTTAACAGCGGTATACCTATCAATAGGCCTTTGATGTAACGGAATAAATTATTTTAAAAAGCGCATTGTGCCTCGTCCGTAGCAAATAATATCAAAGGGAAGGGTTAATTGTTGACGCTTAAATTTCAGGACATAAGGACAGAACATAATAAAATTATATAATATAGATTCTTTAAATTAAACAAAGAAAAATTTGTAATATTCGATAATATTAATAAACTCTAAACAAATGAAATAAACATAGTTACAAATATAACAGCAATTAAATAAGCTAATGACCTAGAATAGTGGCTATTGAAAGAACAGCAATGCTCGACTATTATTCACAGACTGTATAAAATCTTCGCACGCAATCGATGTCCAATTAAGATTTACCATCGAACTGTTTTTGTTAGAACACTTCAATTATTCGCTAAGTTATTCAAATTTTATAATAGCTTGGGAAAACAAACTTTATTGTTTACAATTTACATTCTAGACTTCTTTAACGCTGACTAGTCGCGTTAGATTGATAGCAAATATCGAAACCTAAACATCGCACATTTTTATAACAAAAGTAGTTTGCAAAAAATAAATCTATTAAATAATTGTACATGAAAAAAGCTCTATGAATAAGACATTACAAAATCAGTCTAGCATAAATGACGAATGATTTTATGAACAATCCATTTAATCCACAACCCACACAACTCTAAAAAAATCTTAAATGAAACGTGAATGTGCACAGGAAATAGTGTTGTTATTTGATCGATGTCTTACTACTTTATTAATGCTGTTAATTATCTGAGTGTGTGTAATAAAATAAAAACTGCAAAAATCAAAGTCTTACAACAAGACGAAGTAATACTTGTAATAATTGAAAATTGTTTTATCTCATAGTCGCTCTAGTACGAGTAATACTTTTGTTTTTATTTACACTAAGAGGTCATTGTTAATTGTATTATAAAAACAATATTTCTCTATTCAATTCAATACGCTATCAATATCTCAGATGTTTATCGATCTGTCGTAAATAAAATATAATTGTTATTCTATATTGTTTGCGTGAGAATGACGTAGTTTTTTTTAGCTTGGGAATTGGTCGTTCAATGTGTTCATCAATTTGCCCTTTAACTTACAAAGGCGTGATTAATATTAGTAATAGGGAATAAAAACTAGTAACAAAAAAACGTGGAAGTGATTATATATCAATTAATCTTTTTTTATAATAGTCAGATCTATAAGCATAGACTACAGAGATGCCTGCACTTGAGACGACTGTGCAGTGTACATTCCTCTCGTTATCGTAATCTATAAGTAGTTTTTTGTTTTATATTAAAACAATGATCGCGGTCACTTCCGGTTCAAATCAAAATTTTGCAAAATCCTTTCTTAATGCACGCCTAAAATATACAAAGCTGCTCTTAAAATTTCAAGTCGCTAGCTATAGTTTTGACTGTACGTTGATTATAAATCAGTCAGACAATCAATTAAGACTTATGTTTAATAGTATTAGGCGTTATTTTGCGAAAATCCACAACCAAAATATTTTTTTAAACACTTTTGGCAACTAATTTCCGCTAATCATTGTTAGTGAGGGTATACAGTCACATCAGCTGTCAGGCCGTGTTTCGACACACCACGTGGCATCCTCAGGAGACGTGTGGTCGCTTCCACTTCGCTCCGATGACTGACTGTCAGTTTTAGTTTTACAAAAGTAGTGTTTAAAAAATAATTTTAGTTAGGACTTATTCTTTTATACAGACAAGCGGTTATATTTTAGACTAACATAAAAATGTGTTATAAGGAAATTCCTTAGTATCTATTTCTACATGAAAATCAGTCTATAGTAGTAGAATGTAGCTTAATTAGAAGCAAATTAATTTTGCTAAGCCCCAACAGTATGTCCTTAAAAGAAGCTCAGGTTAATTAGTACACGTGTACTTCATAAATTTTATATTCAGAAGATAAGATTCTTGAGATTGTTTCGTTTTGATTTACGAGTTTATTTACGGAAAAATATAAAAGTTTTCTAATAAATTATACAGAATTTTGATAATTTCAGTAAGAAGCTATAGGATTTTTATCCCAGTAAATAATTTATTTTTCCATCCATTATAACATAAAAGAAACAAAACAGTATTTTTCCTTTGAAATAGTAAACGACGAATTCCGATATTCGGTTTTAAATCGATATAAAAATCGATAGGAATATGTTAGAAAATCTAGGCGCCTAGAAACTTTGCCATATAGGTTTTAATACTGATTAGAAAACATAACTTAAATGCCTTAGTTCTATGTATGGTATGATTTTATGCCAAGTAAACGCGTTAACCAAATTAAGGTACTCAAAGTTGCGATTACGAGTTTATAATTAATATTTTTATTGATATTGTGTGTAGGTAAAAGTTAAAATGTCCATTTAGATTATGTTTCGAATTTGCAATTATAATTAATTCGAAAAAATGACTACACGTCTCAAAATAACACAAAAGACTGATAATGGATCAAAATGTAACATTCGCGAAGTGATCTTAGTCGTGTTTTGGGATGAAAGTAATCAAGTATAATGAGAGGAAAGTGCCTTCACAATAAATTGTACACATTCACCTCCTCAAGCCGGCATAGTGGAGGGGACTGCTGCCTGCAGACATTCCTCATTAGTAGCAGTTTTCCGCTTTAGCTTGACATCATAATTATTTATCTATTTCTCATTATTCCGGATAGACTATAATAATACCACTATAATGTAGACATGAGGAACAAATCGACATATATTTTATTTACATATTTAATATATAATATTTATTCTCGTTTATTTACATAATTATCTTAAAATATTAGAGGTTTCATCTAATAATAACATCTGCATCTGTGCAAACGTTTCACCAATAAGAATGTCAATATAGTGGTTTCTAAGCTTCCTGTTATGTCCTCCATACAGTGGCTGTTTAAATATTTGTTCAGATATTATTTATTTAGGATAATGTTTTTGAGTAGGATGTAGGCAGTGGCAATAAATAAATAAAAAACTTAAAACTTAATATTTTAGATATTTAGATAATATGTACATTATACTAGCGATAATAGGGAACGTATGGAAGAAAAAAATTGGGAAACATTATCCCAAACAGTTATAATTACCAACATAGAAATGTTACAAGCATGGAATAAACTCGAAAAATATTGTGTGTATATAAAAAAAGAGACTAAACCGCAGCCAGTCTTATATTTCTACCCTCATTAAAATGTAGATAATGACGGTAAAACGATAGATACAGTTAAAAATAAAAACTTTGACACCAGAGGATTATAAAGTATAACAAAGATTACCTGGTGTAGCCCGAACCAAATGAAGGAGATATAAAGTGAGAAGTCGACTCGCCCATCCATGCCAACTCCGCGCGGTCCGTCGCGCCATGTCACTGAAACAAAAGTACTTCATTAAATACATTTAAATAATTTATTGTGATGGATATTAAATTTTGTTATATACACTACAAGGAGTGGAAAGAAGACTGATGATGGTTATTACTACCGGATTCAAGTATAACACTCCTGAAGTGACCTTGTCGCATTTCGAGATGAATTTGGAAGTAGCCAGGTAAAACGAGAGGCTTATGCACTGTTAGCCCGAATGGTGCACGTCTTTCTATTTTCATATGCCGAGCTACAATAATAAAAAAATACCAAAATAACTATAATATATAATAAACTGTTTTTTTATATGTACGAGTTTTTATGTATAAAATTACACGTATTTGTCTATTACCTGTCTAAGCTTTTACTTTTGCCTATAAAGTGATAAACTGAATGAAAGTAACGAACAGCTACCTGCGATCATTATGAAATATTTTGATGTAAATCATAAGGAAAGTGCGACTGTAACCACTTAGCCTGAAGACATAAAACACGACATAGCCTAGATAGGCGGAGTTATAAACTCATAAATACTGAACCAATTGCCGACAAAAATAAAGAACAAAATTCTACAAGACTAGATGATTACTGCATAATATAGGCATACTTTATGGCTCTTCTGAAAATGGTAACCGAATAGTTATAATCCGACTTATATAAATAAGTTACAAGTTTAACAATATATGATGGAAACGAGTTGTGTTTTAAAGTTCACCGGATAGCATTCATCGACGTCGCGGGACTTAATTTGCACGATGATGATACTGCATTAATATGTCACGTTTTACATTAGCATGCGAAAGGCAAGACTCCGTAAGTAAATCAGAATACTGTAAAAGAACCCCCAAGCGCGTAGGACATAAAGACTGGCGTGTTTTATGACGGGCCCTAGTGTGGTACCAGTATTGCCTTGGGGAAGGAACAAGTCCAGAACGATGAAAGAATGTTAATTGGTTTACTTTGCAAATGGTATGTTTATAAGTGCATTTGTTATTGTACTTAACGTCTCCAAATGTTTAGACTTTAGTTGTGACATTTTTACTATTAGAACGGTATTTGGTAATGTAAATAGATTGTTGACATTTGAAAGATGTTTGTGAAGCCATGTTTAATAAGGAAGTATTACTGTGTTTGCTATTGATTTTCTATTAGATTTCTGTTTAACAATATTTTAGTTTTCAATATAACTTCATAATATAATACTTACTAACATAATATTTGAAAATATCATTTGAATTTATATCCTCTCTACGGGACTTATCGTCCATGGCTGAAAGGATGTGTAGGATACTATGAATATGTCTGTTTGTATCGGATGCTTCATCGAAAGTAATAGTCCGAAAAGCCTAATTATGGAAGAAGCTTTAAAAAAATAACATAGGTAGAGCTATTTGTAATAATAATCTTTATAGTATAAAATCTCTTTAAAATTTTCTCTAGAGATGATATTAATTATAAGCTGTATTTAAAGCCTTGAAAGTAACTTATACAACTACATAATTGGATTAAATAGTATAGAAATCTAAAGCTGATAATCTTGTTTATAAATTATAAATATTATCACACATCTTTCGTCGACTTAAAAATAAATGTTAGAAATATGATATAAACAAATAAATTAGGAACATAATTCAATAATTAAAACAAGATTCGATCTTAGATGTTATCAACTCAGATGAAATTAAACATTTTAGATTAATTAACTAAAATTAAAGGTAATTAATTATGCGAAACAGACTATCGTGACTTAGTTCAACAACTATAACTAAAATGTTTCCAACTTGATTTTAAAAATTTACATACGTAATAAGAATCGCGGGGTTTCTACAAGTTACGATATTTACGAGAAACCTTGTGATTTCTTGGTACTCCGTGGCTTGTTTAAGACGTTAAACAACAAATAATAATATCTCAAAAGATACAATACTTAAACCAACATCTTTATGAGTTTTGTAATTGAGAAACAAGGGACTGCCATTTCTCAGTTATGGTTAAAAATTACTATATTTTCATGTACAACATTTGCCTTTTTTGGGAGTTGTATTTGACTTTGCGTGTTGTTGGTTACTTTTATTTTATACAGTAGTCTGGCCGCATACGTGTTAAGCTAAATGTTAGTTCATGAGCGCCAAAGATATTTCAACATCCAATTAAATAGTTTAATCCTCCTTGATGAGCATTTAACTGGTTCCACAGATAAATGTTTTCAGGTAGCAGAAGCCTACGTTGTTTTTTTTTATTGCCTGTACTAAGCGACTAAAGTACATATTACATAGGTACCGGTCAGAATTTAGTGAGGATTTGAACACGGGTCTCATCGATCATGAGGTCCGTCCTCTACCGCTAGACCACAACCGCTAATCAAAGTGACATATTTAAATAAAAATTGAACAAGAATCCAAAACAAAACATATAACATTAAGATAAATATAATTCCAATTTGAGATTTCGCAACAATCGAAGCAACTATGGCTTTTTGCACTTTAGAATAATCGATGCGGAAAACCGCAGGCGTCGTCGTGTAAAACCATAATTTTGTTAAGGAATGTGAACGTAATGGTGCATCCTCACTCCCCACTGCTCAATGTACTTGGGTCATTGTATTACAACTAAACACTCCTGCGCAAGTGCCGACAGACACAATGGAGATGACGATAAGGCTCAATGGATTTACATTGTGCCCAAGTGTGAGATAGTAAGGAAATGTATTCAAATTTTACGGTTAACAATGGCGGAAATCGTTTATTGTTATTTTATATAAAATTCAGTAAATATTTATAAAATTATATACCTTTTTTACGTAGGGAAATCCCAATTACGGATGCCATGGCCTTTCGGGAAGGTGCCAGGGTTATGTCGAGCTCTCCAGTCTAACGCTGGTATACTGACTAAAACCCCACTGTGGGGGGCAAATAGCCTCGTAAGAACTCAGCTATATTTACCTAACCCTATGAATCGATAGCTCAGAATGTATGTGCACTAGAAATCAAGATCTTGCGATACTTTCACGAGGACAAATACAAAGTTCTGTTAAGATTGTTTCTTTTGACGCATAGTAGACGTTAGTATTCATCCCAACTAAAATTCTATACCTATATAAGAAAACTTTGGATTCTATAGAACAATAAATCATTAGAAATGGTGCATCATGAACGGTTATTAGTGAGCTATTGACCTATGTTTTCGTAGCATTAAGTTTTCAATATATTTCCGTATCCACCCTAAGGTTTGCTTAGCTAACGGCGATGATTGTTTGGTGGCGCGTGCGCACGTCGTGAGCAACAGATGAATGTTTTATTGTAATAGCATCCACACACTTCCACAGATTACATTGTTCGCTCGTGTTGTTATTGATTGCTAAGATTTTATCAAATATTTCATAAAACATTTGAAAACAATACGTTCGAACTAAAACGCTTGTAACATTAATTCAAATAGTTCAAGTTGCAATTAAAATATTTAGATACACGAATAAACAAATTGAAGTGACCAATTAGGTACACTTCGGGCTATATTTTGATTTTAATTTATTTTAATTAAAGCTAGAGTGCGTTCCATGAGCGGAGACAACCACTACCATGCAAAACTGTGCAGACACTTTTACGACCCCCCTATGCCAGTTTGAGGAGACGGATGCACACCATCCAGACTGACATGGCACACTCACTCTCATCATACCCAGTTACTTCCAAACTGATCCCTAAACCACCACTTCAAAGTCATAACTACCGTCAATACGACCGCCTACCACTCTGAAACTATCGTTGTTATCATACTTTTTTTATTATTGTAGCTCGGCATGTGACAACATGTAAAGCTAGAGTGCGGCCCATGAATGGAAACAACTGCTACTACAGAGAAACCTGTGCAGGCAGCAGTCGCCTCCACTATGCCGGCTTGAGGAGATGTGCATGTACCATCTAGATTGACAGTGCACACTACTCTCGTTATATCTCGCTACTTTCAAACTATTCCCGAAACGCGAGAAGGTCACTGACGGGTTTTACATTTGAAAGTGGTGGTACTACCCCAGGACGGCAGACTGGACAAATAACCATCATCAGTCTGCCTACCACTCTTTAATAGTGCCTATAGGCTTATCTTTAGTTATACTTATCGTAAGTACTTAAGTACTAAGCGACCAAATTATAATAAGAATAATAATAATAATAAATTCTTTATTGCATATAACACAGTTAAAGAAATACAAAATCATAAATAAGTTACTGCAATTGGCGGTCTTATCACTAAAAGTAATTTCTTCCAGACAACCAATTGATATTAAATAAATTTTAAGGAAAAGAGATTATAACATTGGTACCTATCAGAATTTAACGTTTAAACATGGAGTTCCGCCCTCTACTGCTAGACCATGTCCACTCTT
The DNA here is from genome assembly GCA_948150575.1 of Tinea pellionella. Taxonomy (NCBI): domain Eukaryota; kingdom Metazoa; phylum Arthropoda; class Insecta; order Lepidoptera; family Tineidae; genus Tinea; species Tinea pellionella. The sequence continues at coordinate 2,900,171 of OX411253.1, forward strand.
ATTTCATTAAAGCATAATGTAATAAAATCTAATTAAATAAGGTATCTGAAAAATTATAAAAATTCCTCATTAAATTAAGGACTTAAAATGTTGAAATGTCGAAAGTTGCAGAAACGGCTCCCTTCGAACGTGGCATTTAACTTTATCTGTCGGATCTTAGTTATATAGAACTGAAACGACTTATATCCCTACTAAATAAAGTTCACTTAGAGCGTTTTAATGCTATACGTTAGGTCATGAGCCAGATTAAAGTTTCTTGATCCTACAAGCGACAGGTGTTACTGCGCTGAACTGGAATATAAAATCAATGAACACATAACGTAAAGTTCATTTTAAAGCGCTTTTATCGCTGAAATGCTTTAATATGCTTTTTGCAGAAAATTTCGCGGTTGTTTAGCAGGTGTTTCGTCACAGTCTTCCACTATAATAATGATGTAAACATAAATTAACTTAGGTACAACAAAATTCCCACAAATTACACGCTCACTCATTGTTTTTGTATTAAACAATTTGTAATTAAACATTTACTGAATAAAACTTGCTTTTCGCATAATTTTCTATAACCTTATCTTATTTTGTTTATTAAAAATGTAAATATACCTTTTTAAAAAAAAATAGCCCCACATGTAACCACGTTAACTAACCATGTTAAGCTACAATGCCGTCCATGGACGTAAACAAATGCTATTACAGAGAAATGGCAGCGATCACCTTCGCTATGCTGGTTTAAGATGGTAACTCCAAGTCTAAAGTCCAAGTTAAAAGGCACACCCTTATCGTTATACTAGACTAACTTCAAGCTGATTTCATTAGCATTTGAAGTGTTATTTATTATAAAGGTGGTGTTACTCCTGGGCTAATCAGGACTGGACTAACAGGGCTGGACTAACTAACTAATCAGTCTGCCTACTAATCTTTAAAAAAACTGCAATATAATTTTAATTTATTAATTAATTAATATTAAAATTAAAATTAATTAATACACACAAAACAAAAGTAGGTACGTATCATAGAGTGAACTTCAATGATTCGTAAAATAGTACATTTTTAACAAAAAGGTCACCAGAAGAATATCCATTACTGCGTATGATAAAATCTCAGAATGTCCTGTCGATGCTATCTTCTGTATATAGCAGCTACTGCAACAAATACCTCCATAAAGATCGTTTCGCTTCTTGGGAGGCACCGTAACTCTAAACTATCGATAGCTATCTTCAGGGACAAAAACACTAATTACTTGATACTATTCTGTTTTATTATCTTCACCCCTCCCACTATACAATAACGTTAAAAGTTATTATTATTGGAACCTGTGTAATATCTCATTCTTTTGAAAAAGGTTTCACTCCCTTTTCAAAACTCACAGTTCTTTGCAAGTCCTTAATACATAAATTAGACTAGATATTAACTAATTTTAAAAAAACTAAGTTACTGCTTGGTCACGTGTCATAGAATTCATATGAATTAAGAGACTAAAGTAGATATAAGAAAATTACATTAGTGTCGGTCGAGATTTTTGGAAGATTCGTACACTGTGGTTAACGATTGCGAGCCCTAATTAATAAAACAATTTAATAAAACGACGCATGCAAAAAGTAATCAATTGTTCGATTACTACACAGACATTCGCCTGATAAATTGAATGTGCACTGGCCATCGACGCCGTTATGGTCGGCCGAACTATGTCTAGAGGTCACTATAGAACGTTTGGTAGTAGCTAATCTTAACAAGTTCAGAGGAGACGGTATTCAGGTGATCGTGACCACGTGTGCGTTGGAACGTTGTTCATTATATCTACCATCAAATAAAAAAAATGCCAATAAATGTTATATTAAGCAATTTCATTCAGACGAAGGTAGATATAAAAGGAAAAAAACGTTTATAGCAGCAGCTGTAATTTCGTAAATGACTTGCACAATAAAATGCAGAACTTAATGAGCAAAGCTGTTCGAACTTAGGACCTTTCAACAATGAGTTTTATATTGGATTTCAAATAATCTGCTCATTATAAGTGGAAGAGCGGAGACAACGTAACAAAGATGCGATCAACACGCGAACTGCCGATCCAATCACACAATTCTGATTGTATCTTGGAACGAAACAACCTCCCAAACTATTTAATAGTAACTACTACTTATAATCCAAGTAATAATCAGAGCGCATTAAGTTTAATTAATCGCGAATTATTTGTGAAAAATGATACGATCTGTGACGAAATTTTGTAGACACAAAAGAAAGAACTTATTTAGCACTCAAAAACAAACAATATATAAATCGTATAATCCGATATTCAAATTATTGACGAATAACAATCAATCAATCGAATAATCTAACAATACACACTTGTAGCAAAACATAAATAAACATGTTTTCTGGAGTGTTTACCTACATACATATTATTCGGTGTGCGTCAATCGACTAAGATCGAATACTTTCTGTTATTCATCTCATCATCCATTGGTGGCACAGCCCGTTACAATTTACCAAAACTCTCATTTCACAAAAATTTTCATAGTTTTCCTACACTTCTCTTTTTATGGAATTCAATTAAAAAGCTTTGGTACGACATCAATGCTACAGTGTCGGTGCGGCAAAAGACAAAAATGTCTAAGCCTAAACATAGCAGCTTATAATTTCCGCAAATTAACCGTTAACCCTGTTTGTTGCCGAAGAACAATTTGCTAACAACTTCCCTGATTACATGAAAACGAGTTTATAAAATAAAGACACAAAATATTCACTCCTCATTTTCTATATTATATTTATATGTGCTTATGAGATTCAGATAATGATCTGTCTTTATACATAAGTACCTATCTGTTGTATAAGCTATTTTAAATGTCAGAAGTACATTTAAATAATAAATATTACTTATAAACTGATAATTGACTAAGACTTGCGAGTCTTAAATTTATGAAATAGGAAACTAGTAAACCATCTGCCGAGAGTATTCTTGCAATATACGCTCACATTAAACCGTTTCAACATGGAAATAACTACTGACAAATATCAAACTGATATGTGTCAGTTCCACAGAGGCTTATTTATAAATTAATTTCCTACTTTCATAATAATAATCATGGAAATAAAAGTTTATTTAGTATGTACCGAAAAAGATGCCAATATGTAAATGCAATGAGAAGCGACTACCGAAACAGAAATTTCTGTGGTAGCAGCTGTTTCCATTCATGACCCACAGTCTAGCTTAACTTAGGCGGGGCGTTGTCATATGCCAAGTTACAATAAGTTATACCGAAAACCGAGGATTTCAGACAGTGGGAGCTTCCTGGATCTTCCACAGTTTCATTTTAAATTTGGTTGGATCCGATGACGCTAAAAATACTAGGTTACTCAACGAATGAAGAAATTCCTCGGAAATTGGAACATCCAGTAATGCAAAATTCAATTCGAGTAGGGTTTTCAAAGATTTCTACATCAAAATATCACTATGTGATGAATGAATTAGTCGCTAGCAGTAGCCCGAATTATTTCCGAAACAGCCTTTTCGGTTATTTGAAAGTTGCTCCCACAGTTTTGAGATTCAAATATGTTTTGAATTTGTAAGTAATATCACAATTTTGTTTTCTACTTGATTTCACTTTTTAGGAGACCTGTATATGTAAATCCAACGACTACGTACTAGAATTTGTAATAATAAATTGATAATTATCCATTCATAATCACAGGGTCTAAACTTGTAATTTTCGAACGGATCGATTAAGAGCGCTGAGTTCACGCGCATTTAAGCACTGGTTCACGGCTAATTTACTACGCCGAACTAATAGGATACTTCCTAGATATTTAATACTTCTAGAACATTCCTTGATACAAAGCAGTTTGGTCAGAGCATTCATTAGAGCTGGGCCAAACAGGTAGCCCCAGATGAACCATTATTACTGACCACAGCGTTGACTGTAACTATAATTTTGTTCCTTGTGTTTAAAGGATTTTCTTTCCATTATACTTAATATTATGTTGTGTAATGTTTTACAGTGAGTTAGTTATCTCAGAGCGGGCGTAGTCTAGCGGTACTCACAATCGATGAGACCCGTGTTCAAATTTCGCTAAATTTTGTCTGGTAACAATTTAACTACTTTGGTCACTCAGGGCTTATGACACAGCAGGGCTCAGTATAGCCAATAAAATAGAAAGAAAAATAAATTTTTTCGTTGTTCAAAGTACCAAACTAACTTCTCCGCCTGTGAATTGCACTCTAGCACAAGCTGAGTGTGGTCAAATGCAGGACGGACTAATAAATGTTTTTCGCATTGTGAAAAAATACAAGCGCGATTCATAGAAAGCAAAATATTACAAATTGTTGTGAAGAAGACTCGGCATAGAGTTTAATGCGACGCATAATTTGTGCTGAAACCTGTTTGAATCTCGATACCATCGGGGAAATCGGATGAATGGTAAAATATTATGTTGAACATGTTAATAAAATATATCTATGCGGAAGCTAGACCATTCATTACTCTATTATTCAAACTCCAGTTAGAAACTATAAATTTTCGAGCAAGTTTTACTGTATAACGGACACTACGTATTTTTTTTTTTAATAATAAGGTAAAGATATTTCTATTTTTATGTACGAGTATTGTGAAAAGGAACGAATGTTGTCTGCATGTCACATTATCTAGAATCTCGGAGCTATAAGTCGATGGGTAAATTTATAGTTTCGTTGCGGTCTCATGCGATATCCGACCTACGCCATGGCACTACGGGTTAGGTTACTCGCATGAACACAATTCTTCCGATTCGTGCAAATCACACCTGTACTGAGAAAAACGTCCATTCACGTAAAGAAAAAAAAACTAGAAAAACTCTAAAGTGTAAAAGAGTGTGAATTATAACATAACATGCTAATTAGTGAAACAATTAATGGATTACGTTAATGTGATCGAGTTAACGCGTTATTATATTAACTTCGACACTATTGACATTGTACATTAAACGCTAACTGGAGCAAAATCTTTAATGTAGCCATAGTTTTACTGTCGTAACTTTTAACGCGCTAATTATCGCAGCCAATTAATATTAACTTTAACGCTGTAGTAAAGAAATAAAAAGATTATGGAAAAATTGTGAAAGGTGTACTACAAGGTTAAATTCTCGGACCACTTATAGAGTAATCGAAAAATCAAAGGCTGAATTGTCTATTCCTTCTCTACCTTATCGATTAAACACAAATTCCATTACTGGGGCTAAACATGTTTAAGTCAAGTTTAATGTGCAATCGAAGCAATGAAAATAATTCTTAACAATTTCAAAGAGCGGACATGACCGTTGTCTATTTGATCTTCATTCATGTTAGCCATTGTTTTATGGTTAAAGTTATTCATAAATTAAAAGTGGACATATTTATTATGATTTATTACTTTTAAAATTAGACAAGAATTTAATTTTAAAATCTACTTAAGCTTCCCAACATTTTCTGCCCGCTACCATACTCTCATGCATATTCAAACCCGTCTGTTCTGTGTGCTCCTCACCTAAACCTTCCGAGCAGTTAACCAAATCTTTCTAGGGCGCAACTTTCAAGGTTAGTCATATCAACTATGACTTAATGCCGATTAAATTTTAAGAAATATTCCGGCTGATGTTATGCTATAGCAGGAGTTAGTAGTCACCTCTGCTATGCCGGCTTGAGGAAACAGGGCATACTCCTCTCGTTATACCTAGCTGGCTATGACCGCATATCGTCCTTAAAAATAAATTATTAAGTAATTATTACACATTACCTATGATATTTTAATAAACAAGCTGCCGTGTGTACAGAAATTAATTGCTAATCGAAAACTTATCGAATACACCTAACGGATCCCATTACAAAGTTCATTATTAGCCTTGTATACAATTATCGTAGCACATAATAACTTTATTATGAAACCAATATTGTAATTAGAATATCGAATAAACAAGAACGTTTCGATTACGATGTAATTTCATTAATTATATTTAATTCTAAAATGTATGTTACAGCTGTAATGTTTGACAAGGTTACACGAATTCATTATAATAAATACATATTCGCATATAATTATACGTACAATGTCGTGACCCAAACTAGGATACATAATAATAACACCCAGATCCTAAATTAAATAATCAAATAATTAATTAAGATTTGTTTTAATCAAGAATCAAACCAGAGCGGCAGTGGTCTAGCGGTAAGACGCGTGAACTCACGATCGGTGAGACTCGTGTTCAAACCTCGCTAATTCTGACCGGTACCGATGTAACTTTGTTATATGTACTTTCGTCGCTCAGCGCCTATAGGCACTATTAAAAAGTGGTAGGCAGATTGATATCGGGAATAGTTTGAAAATAGCCACGTATAACGAGAGGAGTGTGCACTGTCAGTCTAGATGGTGCATGCTGGTCTCCTCAAGCCGGCATAGCAGAGGCGACAGCTGCTCGCACAGGTTTCTCTGTAGTAGCAGTTGTTTCCATTCATGGACCGCATTCTACATCTAGCTTTACATCAGGCGGAGTGTTGTCACAAGCCGAGCTACAATAAAAAAAAAATTGTGAGGGCTCCGCTTCGATGCGGTTATTAGGCCAATCTGTCATGTTGGGGTAGTACACACACATTCACGCGTTTCCGGATTAGATTAGATGAAGCCGGATGTAACAGTCAATGGATGATGCACATTCGTTTCTGCAAGTCCTCGACGCGTCTATTCCTAGAATCTATATGGTGGCAGTTGTTTCCGCTCATGGTTCGACTTTACCCTCATGTAGAGCTACTGTTAATAAAATAATTGTCGGGAGTCAATAAGGGGGTGCTCAAGGAGATAATATTAAACTAGATTGACTCAAAGAAGGATCAGAGGGCGCCGTCAACCGATAAGAAGATTTATGAATAGAGATGAATTGGATAAGTTTCTATCTATCAGAGGTCAGGGGTGAAAGCTTTTGTATGTTCTGAACTATATAAATAGAATCTGATTGTGTAAGTATACACGTTATTTGGGTATATTACGTATATTTACGTCTTGAAATATATCTAAAATATGCATTTATTCACTATAGATAAGTTTTACCTTGGATAAACATTCAAACATAATTTGCACAAAATTTATCATAGGGGAGTAGATCAGTAAATACTTATATTATATTTCATACTTAAATATGAATTTAATTTAATCTTAAATAAATTATTTATATACTAGTTATATTACTTCACCTCACTTTATATATTTGTTTCTATAATAATTAGGTATATTGTTCTTTTTAATAACCAATTTTACATAACCAAAGTTATGTATAACTATTAGGTTTACAAAATTTTACTTGTTTTTATCTGTGTATTATCTTTCTTGTATTACAGTATTTTATAAACTGTTTGTTGTACTATTCAAAATAAATAAATAAACAAGAAGTATGCAGAAGTACGTATTAGCAATATTGTGATATAATAATGACGTAAAGTAATAGTTATGCGTTAGATTTAAGTATTTTTTTTCTATTCATAATTTATCTAAATTAGGTCTTTAACTAGATTATAACTAAATTAAGTGTTACCAGAATCAGTTTGGAAGTATCTAGGTAAAACGAGATCACACACCAATCAATAAGTCAATGGATGGTGCATATTCGTCTCCTCAACCGGCATAATGGAAGCGACTGCTACTTGGAAAAGAATTCTATCATAATAATCACTTATTTCTATTTATAATTATTTTAACACAATATTTTAGTAATCTTATCCTTTTTAACTTATCATTCATTATTATACTAACGTTACTTTCACTTAAAACCATACCCAACTTCTGCTCTACCTCAAACCTATCCAGACCATGAACGGGACACTCAAACATGACGTGCGAGACCGTCACTAAGTCCAACTTTCATGTTCTTTCAGTTTCAACTATCTGTAATTAAATACATATATTTTATAGACTCGTAAGTGTTGTAGTTGAATAAGTGAGTTGAACAGCTTCAAAAAGTACAGCTGGCAATAACTACAGTCTTAAATTTGAGTGCAATCCATGAATGGAAACAACTGCTACCATAGATAAATATCTGCAGGCACCAGTCCTCGTCACATCCCACAATTTATGAAACCCGAGAGTGTCACTCATTTCACAGAAGAACTTTGACTTTCAAGTGTAACACCCGTGAAATGACCTTGTCGCGTTTCGGGATCACCCAGGTATAACGAGAAGAGTTTCCACTGTCTGTTAAAAATATCTGTAGTAGCAGTTGTTTCTGTTCATGGACCACAGTCAAACTTAACATCAGGCGGATGGGAGGAACTTTGGCTAATAAAACCCATCAAGCGCTAAAACATTTGCTTAACAATAGTTACTATAAAGCTCAGACAAGTTCATTAAACAGAATAATAGTTGTTGAATACATAATTTATAATATGTTTAGTCATTATCTCAATATGAACAATCGATAGTTTTAAGAATGTTCGCTTTCTACAGGAAATGATTACAGCAAACGTGTTAAAATAATACTGAGATGCTAATACGGTTGACCTCGATATCGATACTATGAAGTACTCTCGACACTTTACAACACTATTAGCATGTTATAAAACGTTATAGCACTTGACATTATAACGGTAGACAAAGGGTAGGCACAAAAACATCTATTTAGAGGTTTAATGATAAACAACGAATCTTCATTAAAAAAAAACAAATTGCGGGAACCTTATAAACAACTCAGTATATATCGAAAGGAGTTGCTGACTTGTTGAATTGTCAACCTATTTGTCTACTCAAGCCGGCATAGTAAAGGCGACTAAGCTGCTCCTTGAAGCGATCTCTCTGGTTGTCTTCGCTTAGACACCGCAACTCTAGCTTTTAACATTTATGCTTATAAATTGGAGTGTGGTCATATGTCGGGCTACTATAAAAACAATAATTAATAACACCTTTACATTTTGCCGTAAATTAGACAAATAATTATTAATAATAACATACAAGTAATCGAAACATATAGAAAAACAAAACATCCTGTGATAGTACCACCACATTCAAGTGAAGTGACCAGGGGAGGAGTACTGTCAATCTGGATGATGTTCATTCGTCTCTTGCGGCCGGCATAGCGAAAGCGATTGCTGCCTATATAAATTTATTAATAATTAATTAAAAAAAAAAAAAAAAAAAAAAAAAAAAAAAAAAAAAAAAAAAAAACATCAGAAGGAACGTTATCATATGCCGAGTTGCAACTTAAAAAAAAATCTAAGCTTGAGTGCTTTAAAGTGCCTATAATACAAAAGGCATACAATGAACAAAGCTAGAAGATAAACGTTCTTATTTATATCTAGGAATATAATTCACTGAACATCCGTCTCGCAGATACACTGTCAATAGCAAAGGATGCAAGATTAGCATAAAATTGCAAAGTCATAGTTTCTCTGAACCGTCGTGAGAAAGTGTCGGTATGTCCACAACTTCACTGTAATTGTCCGACCTCGCTGCACGCAACCCACTAACAAGAGAGAGAACTTGAGAGAGCCAAGGCCATTTTTTATCATCGAAGTAAGTTTTATATTAATTTTTATTAGTATTTTTTAAAGTTATTTTTCACTAAATAAATTATTCCGGCGCACCGTAGAACAAAAAAGTCCTTGTATCACAGCTATAAAAGTACATATTAGTTACATTGATACCGGTCAGAATTTAGCAAGGTTTCAACATGGGTCTCGTTGATCATGAGATCCGTCCAATACCGTCAGACCAGACTTACACCGACAAGACGGAACTTTGTACATACTTGGTTTTGGCAAAATTATTCAGCAATACACAACAAAGCCTTATTCAATACAGCTTTGTTAATATTGAACAAGCAATCTACATTAACTAAGTTGACTTATTTAATTTTAACAAAAAAACTCCCTTCGAACAAAGTCACTCGGTTGCAAATAGCAATACCTAGTTTATTCGTAGCCGTTGCGTTTTCTCAGAATATACAGAAAAAAACGTATCTAGTTACCAACCTAATGGTTAAAAATTACGTTAAATGACTCTAATGTCTGTCCGTATATGTAATATAATTTTTAATCTTAGTCACTTTAATCGCTCAAAGAAAAGCAAATCTTATTAACTGCACTCTAGCTTTACATCAGGCGGAGTGTTGTCACATACTATCTATAAATTAAAAAAGTAGGTCTCGCGGTTAACACCAGAGATGTGAGTATAAATATTTATTAAACCTTAATTTGAAAACATAAAATTAATACGTTATGGACACAACCTACTTAAGAACCAGTTAAAACAATAATTTATAATTAATTAAAATCTACTCAATAATAGGAAATATCCGTAAGTAGATTTATCATTGTAATCTGAGAACTTCAACATTAATTAACACAAGAAGCCATTTGAAGAAAAATAAAAAATTAAAATGCAAATTTCTTCGTAAAAATTACGACGTATCGAAGAATTTTTGACATCAAAGCTGACTATGTGAAGACAAATATTTTACGTTGAATTGGAAAGAGTTGACGCTTATAACCTCAATAAAAATGCATATTATTAATTTTTTTATTATAATTTCTTGACATTATTATTCTAGGGTTATTATCAAATTATGATGAAATATGAACAGAAAAAACGCACAGACACAAGCCTGAGGTAGCACTTTTTTTGTATCATAATAATTAATATGTATTAACGAATATACGGTAAATTGATGATTAAAATTTTCATTTATACACTTACACAACACCCTTTTCAAGACAACGATTAATATTTATGAGCAATTCACTTTGAACTTTAACTTTAGAATAATAAAGATTATTATGTAACAAACTTTATCATTTCCTTATTAATTTCTTAAGTCAACGTTTAATGAAACGGCTTTATTTTATTGTTCACGTCAAAAACTTGCATTCAATTCGTTTATTTCACTTTCTTGAACACGTTTAATAATAATCCATTTTAATTTCACTTATTACCTCCATATTGAATAAAAGAGGCTGAATAAACGACAGTCTGCACACAAACGTTCACACAATGAAATACAACTGAAGACTGGTACAAAAAAAGAATTAGCTAATGACCAATAACCTGATAGAAATAAATAGGACAGGTTGTAAAAAGCATAAAATAAAGTACTCGCTAATAAAATTTAATAACAGGTATATTTCGAAGACTAATGGTATAGGGCGATGCATTTAACTTATTCCAGACTATCAAACCACCCGCCGCGTCTGGCTAGCCCACCTACAGGAAGACAGGTGCATTGTAAATGCCGATGTAGGTACGGACGGTATTTCAATTACAAAATCTTACGATTAATAACTCGATTAATTGTTCGCTTTGAAAGCGTAATTGGAAGCTCATCATTTCCTTTGCAAATTACTTTGAAATAACCGACCCATTAGTTACCCGTATCAATAAAATAAATCACTAAATGGAAAATATTCTCAAATTGAGCAATAAGAATTCAACTATTGAACCATTAATATGTTTGTTGCCAATTTTATAGTTTTAATAATTTAGTTGTAATATGTATATTATGACAATGCCTTTAAACCAGAATTGAAATAGCGGCTTCAAAGACACACAGCATAATTTCTATCATAAGTAATTCTGAAGTCTATTACTTTGTGATAAGATTTAATATTACTTGTAATTTATGGCATCAGTGTCCTATGAGCACTCAAAAATAAAGAAAAAAATATTTAGTAGCTTTAAGTAGTGTTGGAATGTACAGGCTTTGGTCTATATCTGTCTTTTTACAAATTGAATGATATTAATTATGAGCAATGGAATTAAAAATAAATAGAAATAAATAAATAATAGTAACATAGTTAAAATAATAAAATAGAATTAAAAAATAGCTCTGTTATTTTTTATATTCACAATATTTATTAGATTTAATAGAAAAAAAATCAACGCGCACAGAATTGTCTAAATTGTTTTTCACAACTGTTTTATTTTTTACATAAAAAATGCGAGATAATTAAAATATAATGTTTTCATATGTAATGGAGTTTAATAATGAATGTATGGGAAGTAAATACAAGTTATATGCTCTGCATTCGAACTGATACAATCGTGACCGAATAATGAAATCGATTCAATAAAATTGAGACGCCCACCGATGTCAATCGCAAAATAAGTTATTGTACTTGAATGTTGTAATTAAGATAAGTATTTGTACATTAAACAAACTTTTGTATATTATTAAATTAGAGTGGAAGTTGTTATAATCAAATTCAGCGCCTACGAATTGATTTAGACAAGTTTTTGATGTTAATTATGATTATCGGTTACAATTTCCAATAGTACTCGTACCTACTTGCTTTAAATTGCAACATAAAATATGATAACAACTACTGAAGGGTTTTCTTCCGTTTGCTACGAGGAAGGAAGGTACATGAAGATTTTGTGTTTTGCCAAACTAGGGTGTATTGCCTTGGATAACTTCTTCCTAACCATGAATACTTTTGAAAGTGAAAAAGAAACAAGCCACTTTTAAAAATATTTTTAAAGTATTTTTGCACATCGTTGCGTTCGTCCACAGACTATCTAACTAGGGAAATTAAATAAAAAAATACTAATTACAAATCATTATTAGTTATTTAAAAACAAATCAGTAAGTTCAATTTAAAACTGTCATTGAATCGCATAAAAGCTTTCCATCAAACCTTTAACAGAATAACAACTCTAATTTCAAAGCTTTAATTAATTAAACCCAATAACTAGAATTGTGTAGAAATTAATTACTATATTTTTACCGTAACATGTAATTGATAATTATGCTAATTCAACACAAACGAATGCGTGTTTGTGGACAAACTAGTGCGTGTCGTGTTTTAAAACTTAACACATTTAAAAACAATGATTTCGTAATACACGTAAATAAACCGACCAATTCAATAACTCTCTTAATTGAGTTGTCCAGTACTATTTTATTTAAAGACCTCATTTTGGTAATTGATTCAAAGCTAGCGCCATTAAGTTAACGTATATCTGATGAATTCTAATGCCGGTGTATTACACGTTTAGAGTACGCCTACGTGAACGTGAACGTGTTTAACGATCTTACACTGCGACCATATTGTCAAAAGCATAGCTAAAGTTTCAACACGATTGTGTATTAATTATTTAATTCGTATCTAACAAATATAATATAGAAGAAAATGTTTTTTTTTTTTATTAAAAAACAATTAATATAGGTACTCACAATGCAATATATACGCCTTGGCAATCTCATTCCTTACATTCTATTTATCTTCGTGTTCATCTGAAAAAAGAAATAAAACTAGATTAGCACATAAATATAATTATAGCCTTCGTAGATAGGTAAGTAGCTAGAACGCTCTCTTACTGCAATTGTATTGTGAAGAATGACATAGTTTACAAGTCTTTTTTAAGAGGAATAAATGCAATAGGAGATAATTACCTAAGTATAACATTTATCTACCTACTTATAAATAACTAATAAAAAATAGAACATTTTTTATTTCATAATCAAAAAAACATTAGACTAACGCTCGTAAAACATATTTATTAAAACAAAGCTTCTTTAGGAACGTTACCCGCTCAGCTGTTGGGGAGGAAACTATGAAATAATGTGATAGTCTCCGTCACTAAACCTTCTCCTTCCATTATCTCTCTTTGTCGTTTCGCTTCGCTTCTGTCAGACGTCACCTCTTTTTTTATAACCACAACGTCTCAGCTATGTTGCAATAACAGTGGTCACGAGACTACTGCGGATTGGTGCTGCAATTCAGTTCTACGAGCACGAGTTTTTGTAACCATCCGCACATGGTCGCGTACAATATTTTGATTTCGAATTTAAAGCGCTAAACATGTAAACAAAAGTAAAATTAGTTACGTTACGAGTAGTACAAACTCCACAAATAGTGGGAAGAAAAGCAAGCGCGATAATGAATAAATAAAAGAATTATAATATTGAATTAAAAAGAACATTCGCATCAACAATTCTCAAGAAGCGAGCAATTTTATTGTCATATAAAAACTTCTAAAAAAGATCCGATCACTTCCTCTGCCTTGTTATCAAAAGTACAAAGTCAGATCTTAAAATCCAGAGGTCAAATCCCAACATTGTGTATGGACAATGGCAATTGTGCTCGCAGTTTCAAACAATAGTGCCTTACTCGTCGATTACTACTGCCTAATTAAATCTGCTGAAATTCCAAAATGGTTATTAAACAAACATAAATAAATGGTTTTAATTAACTTTCTTAAAAGAAACATCTGAGAACCTTTTATTGTATTTGCAAAATAAGATAATACTGCGGCATTTTATTATAGTGCCACATCCTTAACCCCACAAAGTCTTGCTATTTTGCACCTATTATACAATTATTTTTGAATTAAAGGACCAAACTACGGTTATTTAAAAAAATAGGACCCATCAAAAACTAAAAATCTCACCATAAACCGGAAACTGAAACAACAAATTTAATAAACTACATTATAAAGTAAATAATATATTTTTAAACAAACGCATAAATTTAAAAGTTGTTAATGTTTTAAATAATGTAGTAAAAGTATCCATTATAGGCTCACCATTACGATAGTTATTTAATAATGTGTAATGGAAACACGTCGTAAATTAAACCTTAATAGTGAATGTAATTTTTTTTACCTACAGCCATAGCTCATTTAATTTTAAAACAAGCGCGGCTGAAAAAAGTATATGGAGCTAAAAAAAAAGTAAAATTATACAATATTAAAAACAACGCAATTTTAATTAAAGTTTAACCATGACGTAATACTGATATTTATTAAAACAAAACTAAAACAAGTATTACAAAGAAAAGGTCAGGAAACACTAATTGGCACAAAAGTTTATTAATAAAATCTTACGAGACACTTCGAGACACTTCATCAAAGACTTACAAAAACATTCATACAAGTAATTAATACACAAGATGTTTATCACAAAAATCGACGTTCCACTACGAACAGGTTAGTTTAGAGTTATTAGAAGTTATAAACTTAATAAAACAGAAGATATTATCAAAGTTTAAACTCTGTAAGAAGTGAAAGGAACTTAGAAAATCATAATTGAGTTATTTTGTTATTAGGTATAACACAGGTTTGACAAAATACTTACAATCTTGATAATTTCCTTTAATATTATTTGTCATTCACAAATACAAATTATTTTTCCAATTTTGTATACAATAACACCCCGCTTTACGCGAAACCGTTATGTGCGATTTTGGTTTTACGTGAATTTCAAATTTCGCGCTAAAATGGCTCTTTCAAAGATTTATTCAGGTTTGGACATATTGCAGAGCATAGACAGTGATGATGATCGTGTTTTAACCGTGTGTCAATCAGTAAAAAAACAGTGCTGCGTGTTATGAAAATATTTTACAAGACTGTAAACGAAAAGCTACCAAGAAGACAATAGATAGGTACATGTTTCTCTAAAAAAAACCTATAATGTGTTTTTAGAATTAAAGTATGTATTGATTTGCATTTTGTACTGCCTTTTGGTTAAGCTTAAACGTGACCTCCTTATACGCGAATTTCACTTAACGAGAGTTTTTGCGGAACGTATCCCTCGCGTAACGCGGGGTATTACTGTACATGCTAAACCCCCACAAAACTTTAGGATTATTACAATAGGGTTGTACGAAAGGCATTAATATTTGATATAAAAATTACCTAGCTGCCTAATTTATACATATAAAATATTTAAAAGTATTTTATCTTCGTAATATTTATCATATTCAAATGCTGTTGAGGTTATTGCTGCGGCGCTTTTTTCTGTTAAATTTTCATCATATGTTTTTTTTTTTTTAAAACCCTGTTTATATTTATTATTAGCGTTTTACTGAAAAAAAAACCTGTATTAATGTTTTGTTATTCTGATCTATTTGTTTTATAGTTTAATAGTTTGACAATATAATTAATGTTCTAAACAAAATCGATTGATTGACATGTCAAGTTGACCGTACTTTGGTTTATTAATAAGACGATAACCGAATGCAATGGTCAATCTCCAAACAGAAAGTGCGTGGGCACGGAAGTAGGTGTGGGAACCGGTTGTTAACATGACTCACTCCACATTATTGGTGCATTATTTTGGTTAAAACTTCGATTGCATACATTTAAGAATCACACTGTGCGTGAAAGGGAAATCCGGCGTTAATCCGTTTCGAACTTTTGATAGCCGTAAAACAGTATTACTCGTACTGCTTCACTGTTATAATTATTGATTAGTTACAACGCTCTAGTGATAGTGCAAACATGTCTTAATTGTTTAGAAAGCAAATTCGAACCCTAATAAATTAATTAAACAGAATATAAAAAAGCCACTTTAAATATGATCGGTTATCTAACACATTATATACAAACGTCAATACATGGTTAAAAGAGAAAAAAGATACCTAATTAAAAGTAAGCTACTTTCGCCAAGCATGCATGACGCGTGGGTCGTTGGGAGTGACGAGGAACAAACATGAACAGGTCGAATAAATATTCTGCATTGAAATTGTAATAACATGAACGAGAATGTTGTATTTACGAACAATGATTTGTTTATTGAGATTGCACCATTTATTTTACATAAATGCTAACGAAGCGGCTCTTGATAGGAGGCACCGAGCTTGATTGACTATAGATTTAATCGTGAAAATTAATGTTTAGAGATAAGCTTAGACTGATCTCCTGCACGTAATCTTCTCGGAGTAATATCCGGCATACTTCATGGAAATTAAACTTCAAAATAAGATATAAATTAACCGTCGCATAATGCACCGTATGATAATTGCAATTCAAACAAAAAAAAGTAAAACAAATGCTCACGTTTTTTTGTTTCGTGGAAGCACGCGGAGACATATAATTAGCACTCGCTTACAAAACCTGACTTATGAGAATTGAAATTCTTCGAAGAATTTAACCTTTTATTTACTAAAATGAGTTTTGTTGACAGTCAAAAGGAAACGGTTCTTTTCTCAGCCCTGAACAACATCGCATAGTTCACAAAAGTTCGTGTTGAAGTCGTCACGAGCTGGGTTATTGGCGCCACTATTGCTATTGTGTTTAAATTGCCGAACAACGTGCGACGTTGCTAAATGCCCTACTTCGGTACTAAGAGAACAAAGAGTCCTAATTTCGTATGCATGTAGCCTGCTTGTACTTTATTCCGATTATCATATCGATTCTTTTACTTTTTTACTATTCAAACAACTGAAAACAAACAATTTGTATGGCAAATTATATAATTTTTATTATCAAATGTAATAAGTCTTCTCTAAGTCCTCCAATATTTGTTCAGACAAAACAAGCTTTGTAAAACACGGGTTTTACATAAGGTTAAGTGTACCTTTTAACTTGAAAACTTTGCGTGCATACCGTATGAAGGAAGTTAACGTTTAAATACTGAGAAACTTTACTCTTCCACACGTATCCAGATGATTACTAATATTATCCCACCAGTTGTAAGTAAGAGAATTAATAGCAATAAGCCAATTCAATCGGTCCATAATTATAATCATATTGTAAACGATAAACAGGAAAATAATCCTAAACAAAATCAATTTTATGAAAGGTTTTATCAACAGACTTCTCACATTCAATAAATATGAAATAAAACCTAATAAAGAAGATACTGCAGCAATATAGCAAATTCAAATCAAAAGTAAACTTTATAATGGCAATAGGAGATTAAAGCCCTTTCAATATAAACCACAAGTAGTAGTTAACATAATATCCAGAGTCCAGACGTTATAAAATGTAATAAAACGAGTACCTACAATAAAAGAGCAGTGAAACTAAACCAAAGATTCAATAAAAATCAGAAAAACTTATCCGTGACATTAAAAAGATGCAAAATCTCAATCGTTCTACATATCCGAGCGCATAACGACCAATAACTTTTTACAGTACCTTTAAACGTTAAAAACCTTTTGTATTTACCGAATGAGATTGCGTACAAGCGGTTTCTCAAGATTAAGTAAAAAAAATCGAATACAGGGGAGACAAGAAACCTGTTCGATTCGTATTTCAATGGAGCACCTATACGTAAATCGATTTATATTATAATAACTAAAACAAATACCACAAGTGTAAAATGTTATTCTTAATAGAGATGACATTTCAACGAAGTTATGTAAAGTGAAGTTCGGATGTACCAATGAGTCACAGGGCAACGAAAGGCTAAAGCTTAGCTCTTCTTCCCCGACAGAGCCTGTCAAGGTCTCGCATAGAATCCGTTATCGGAACAGCAACGTCACGAGTTTGGAAGGTGCAGTCGAAGACGCTCATAGGTTCAGTTGCTGGGAGGGCATCGGACACTGTTTCCATAACCTTACGGCATGCAACTATACAACTAAGTGAAATCTTACTTAACCATTAATAGGATATTTATCTACCGCCTAAGTATGTCCCATAAAACGGTGATTTTATTGATGAATAATATAATTTATCCATTAGCTCGGTTAGTGTAATGAATTTTATCTAATATAAAATTATTCTTGATCTAGATATACCACCAATTCACTTAACAGCAAACAATTTACGTAATGAAAGTCCATTATCATCATAATCGTTTCTTAATATTTTATGTTTCTCGCGAAGAAATTGCACATCACGAATCAAATGTTGCATTAATTTTTTAGCTTTTAATTACACAATTAATGCAAATATATAATGAGGTAGAGTTAAAAGAAAAATATCGTAAGTATTTGGAAACGCAGACCAACAACTCACGACCGGCACTTAGTTATTATCCAAGCGCAAAGAGCGCCGATCTACGAGTAACTGTCTCTCCGTGACTTCGCTTAGTTTCGATTTTACTCGCCAAATAAAGCAACGCTGATCTGATAGCCTTCTATGCACTAAAACAGACGATAATGGTCCTAGATTAAAATCGAATTTCAACGAAATCGCAAGTTGGTGACCAACTGAATGGTCTTACCATTTTTAGAATTGCTTGTCATTTGATGATTGAAGAATTTCAGTAAATGTAAAATTTTGGTTCATGACATATGATATATGCTGCCTTTGTGGAGCGGTGATTATGGCGCGTCTGTTACGCAGAAATCCCAATCGAAACAAATATTCATTTTAAAAATATATTAGGTGTTGAATGAGATTACCGGTCTAGATGTTATACATTGTATTTTATGTTTGTTGCCGTGTACCCACAGTAAGTAAAAATCATACATAGCCTAGAGTCAGGGTAGTGTATTTACCTACCTATATTTATTTAATTACATGTAACTATTATAAAGCGATTACTTAAAACAATATAAAATTTAATAACACGCTCGAACAGCTTAGTAATTCGTGAACTCTACAGGTGTCATTATTGCAAATAGTTACAAAATTACAAAAATGTGTTAAAAGGTAAAATAATAGACAAGATTAATAAGGCCTAAGGTCGTTTTGGATATTCGTCGTGTTTAACACGCAATTACGAAAGTCACGCGCCTTGTTCTAAAAACGAGGAGAATTTTATGCTTTTCCTAAATGCCTAATTATGGCGAAATCTTGGTACAGAGCTATACTTTTTTCTGTTTGCCTGCGGCTGTTACATTATACCCCATTAGGTCAAAGTGCACCAATTTAACGCAAAGCTTTTGCAATTGCGATTTAATAAAAAGAAGTGAAAGGAGTGCTTCAATTTGTTGTTTAGTTTATAAATATAAATCTTCAATGTATTTGTAGCCAAATAATTAAAAAATAATAATTATATTTATTATTTTAAAAGAAAAATTAATCTATTAACAGCATGGTGCTAAACTTAGTTTTTGTCTAAAAAAATAATTATTTCAAAATTAAAAAGAGTTTTAATAGCTTTCCCATTACAACTTTTAAATTAATAAAGCTCAATATTAAATGACGTATTAGACTATTACCTATCTGTAATTGCGAAGTTGGAAAGCGCAAAAACGTAAGATCGATAATATTGATTGCAATGATATAAACACTACTTACGAGATTTGCTTTTATAATCTTCGACTTTATAGCAATAAATAACAAACACGTCATAATTGTTTAATACATGGCAAACTCAATGGCTTGAGTTTAAAATAATTTTGAGTACAGTAAGTGAAATACAATCACACATTTTGCATTAAACACGACTAGACGTTACAACACGTAGCGGTGTTGACTGTTGGCATACCAGGAAAAAAATATCAAAAAACGACGAAGACACTTCCCGATGAATGTAGGACATCGACGTTCATGTAGATTAGATGGCTCTAGTACTAGATACTCCAACCTAGCGGGAACTTGAAGCAAAAGTAAACGTGAAGTGACCTTGTCGCGTTTCGGGAATAGTTTGAAAGTAGCCAGGTATAACGAGTCAATCTATACGGTATATGCTCGTCTCCTCAGGTCGGCATAGTAGAGGCGACTGCTGCCCGCACAGGTTTATCTGTAGTAGCAGTTGTTTTCATTCATGGACCGCACTCAGGCTTTACATCAGGCGGAGTGTTGTCACATGCCGACCTACAATAAAAAAAAACGTACTTCTCGTGAAAAAAAAAAACATGCAGATATCAATTGCTTACGTGAAATTACAAAAAAAAAACAAGACTGTGTAGATGACAGTACAATGGGTTCAAAAGTTAATGGTAAATAAGTACTTTACGAAGGTATTAAAACTATCAGCTTATAGTATACAGTCGCAACATCGAGTTTATGTAACATCGTAATATTAAGAAATGGAGAATCGTCTAGTGTAAAAGCAACGACCTCTCCACAGGTAATTCACCGAGTCATCTAAACAACCACCCGCTGTTCTTGACTACTGGGCAATTACATTGTTTCATTACCCTTACGAACTTGCCCGTGGTTTGCTTTATGATCCTCGACCGCATCTAGGCCCTCAGACGTCGCTGCTAGCTAATGAAGATTAGACCTCAAACTGTGTAGGTAAAACTGTACTTTTGAATCTTGTTAAGTTACCTTGTTAAATCGCTGCGAGCTCAAGGATACTATTGTGACCAGAGTGGAAAGGGGTATGCTAAGGTGGTTCGGTCATTTGGAAAGGATGGATGAAAGGAGATTAACTAAAAAGATCTATTGTGCGAAAGTGGATGGCAGTGTCGGAAGGGGGCGCCCTAGGAAGACCTTTCTCAGTCACATCGGTCAACTGCTGAGAAAGGGTCAGATGAGGAGCATCCTCAACCGACGTGCATGCATATGGGGAATAATGGATGCGGTCGAAGCGAAAATGGTGTGTAGAGAGAGGAGTCGCTTGCGCTCCATAGTTTCTGCCTACCCCAGTGGGAACAAGGCGTGAGCTAAGTAATAGTAGTTAATTTGTTATTGTGTATAATGCTGTAAGGCTAGATTTATATAGGTTACATTCATTATTTCTAATTGTCACCAAAATAAAAAAAAAGAATTGTGTACAGTTAATAAAAAAGACGAATTAGGTACATTATAAAAGAAATAATACACCAGTAAAATAGCTATCCTTCCTGTCCGTGAGCAGAAGGTGAGTAAGGTAACCTAAGGACCGTTTATAACTAACAATCTTACTACGTGGGAGGATGTCTTGTAAACTTAATTGTATGTGACAAACATCCTAGGGCCTTACTCAGACATCGTTGTGTTGATTTTTTAGTTAGGCCTATTATTAGATAAATAAAAATGTTTAATGAAGGCACGACACGTGACCTCGACTGACCTGATGTTAAGCACTGTGAGAACTACTTACACGGTGGCTCCAGTCGCCATTACTATGCCGGCTTAAAGTGCTTTTTCACGGTCCGTTTGAGGTTCCAATGTGGAAGGACTGGGACGCTCAAAGACTACTGATGATTCTAGCAAAACATCAGTCAAGTAAGGAGAATAAAGTGAAGTGGTGCTCAAGAACAAAAAATGACAATGCATAAATTAGTTACACCATCCCAATGTTGACATCACAAAACTTAGAAACATGATCTTGCTATTAATATTTCTAGTTACTTATTTAACATTTCGCGTTTCAGGATCTTGGAAGTAGGGAAGAAGGTTGGCATTCTCCGCCTGGGCACCGCTAATTCCTCTCCTCGAGCCGGCATAGGGGAGACAACAGCTGCAGCTGACACTTCTCTGTGGTTGCAGTTGTTGCTTGTGAATCGCACTCTAGCCTAACGTCATTGCGTAATTATTTCATGTTAATTCGTTCAGGTGTAAGAGAATTGTAACATGTTTATAAACTACGTAATAATATGCAATATTAATTCCATGAATATTAATAGTTAATGTTCGTGCGAATAATACTTCTGAAATAAACATCGAATAAATTTTACAGCAGCAACACGCATAAATGCATCATAATCTAGATTGCCATCTTTAAATAAGCCATTCGTTAATATTAGTATATAAATATTGCAATGGTACGTATAATTTTGCCGATTCCCGTTGCAGATACTTCGCCCACGGCCTTTCACAAACACTCGAATAAATAACTAACATAGTTTAATATTATCATGGTACCATTGTAAGATGATAGTAGCTGACTTTACATTGTATTCTATTTGATAACCTAAATATTTAGGACTTCTTTAATTTAAATTTAAAGAGTGGTAGGCAGACTGATGATGGTTATTTGTCCAGTCTGTCGTCCTGGGGCAGTACCACCACTTTCGAATGTAACACCCGTGAAGTGACCTTGTCGCGTTTCGGGAATAGTTTGAAAGTAGCCAGGTATAACGAGTGTGCACTGACAATCTAAGATGGTACATGCTCGTCTCCTCAAGCCGGCATAGTGGAGGCGACTGCAGCCCGCAGAGATTTCTCTGTGGTAGCAGTTGTTTCCATTCATGGACCGCACTCTAGCTTTACATCAGGCGGAGAGTGTTGTCACTAGGGAATGCAATCCCGACTCGAGATCGCAAATTCGAGATCCCGCGGGATTAGAAATATCAATCCTGCGGGATCCCGGAATTTTCGGGATCTCGTCTAGTTTTAAGAAAATGTAAAGTTCGGATGACTGAAAACGATGAAAACTCAAACAAATAAACCAATAATTTTTTTTTCTGCAATAAGCCTTATTAGACAATGCTTTTATCTCGTTCACGCTAAAACAACTTATACTGTTGGTATCTCTCTCACTCATTCGTAAGCGTTCATTGCATTATCTACATTTCCTTTCGGTTGATCAACGTCTTCGGTGCTCGGCATGTGACAACACTCCGCCTGATGTAAAGCTAGAATGCGGTCCATGAATGGAAACAACTGCTACTACAGAGAAAGCGGGCAGCAGTCGCATCCACACACCGGCTTGAGGAGACGAGCATGTACCATCCAGATTGACAGTGCACACTCTCGTTATACCTGGCTACTTTGAAACTATTCCCGAAACGCGACAAGGTCACTTCACGGGTGTTACATTTAAAAGTGGTGGTACCGTACCCCAGGACGGCAGACTTGGCCAATAACCATCATCAGTCTCCCTACCACTCTTTAATAGTGCCTATAGGCACTGAGCGACCAAAGTACAAATAACTCCTTTCAAAACGGAACGTTTTTGTTTACAAACAGTTGATGGATTTAACTGGTTTCACTCAAAACGAAAAACGGTTAACTCGTTGACAGTAGAAAAACGGTTGATAAAAACAGTTCGTTGAATCAACGCCCATCCCTAGCGCACCGTTTGCGCCCCGAGTAGATGTGTGTAGCGTTGCTGACCACTGCAGCACTACCGCCCAATCCCGTCAATCTCGAACGGGATCTCGTCATATTATGCTTCGGGATTGATCCCGAAAAATTACACGAGATCTCGCGAGATCGGGATCCCGCGAGATCGGGATTGCATTCCCTAGTTGTCACATGTCGAGCTACAATAAAAAAAAACAAAAACTTCTAAATCTTGCGCGAACACACTTTTTTCTTTTTCTATCTGGCTACTTTCAAACTATTCCCGAAACGCGACAAGGTCACTTCCAACTAAATAAAAGATTTTAAGCGGCTTACTATTCCATTTTAGCGATTTTCAACTACAATTGTGATCTACTCATTGTACTCATTATGAGGTCTGATCATTACAGGTGAGTGCCTGTCAATTGAAGTGACTTATTCCTACGATAGTTTGCTGATTTTCTTTGGTTATTAAAACGAAGCCTTTCCGAACCCATATGTAGTTGTCCTTAAAATCAACGACACAGGTTGATCAAAAATGGAAGCGGGTGATGATTTATATGCAATGTTACAATAGTTTAATGATAAAAGATTGCCTTCTGTATATGGTTGACAGGGTAACTATTGTATATAAAGAATAAGAGAGAGAAAAACAGCAAACGTCACCATAATACCGAAGGCAGGTGCGTGAGAACGTGTGAAGCAGGTTAATCATTATTTATTGGAGTTAACAACGCGTAAGATAACTCGTATTGAAGTAAAGCAAGTTCATTATTTGCATATAAACGCTTTTGAAATAACCAGTATACCTAGTGGACTCTTTGACAAACCAGTCAATAAACTAAACGAGACTTTGTACGGTTAAACAATGGACAAGTTATATTAAAATACATTGATCGATTCCACTGCGTCTTGGAAGCGAGATTTTTTAACAGTTATTATTAATTTATTTTGACTGGTTGTGAACATAAACTTGAGATGTACCATTATTTTTAAATAAAGTGACCTAGTCGGGTTTTGTGATCAAATTGGAAATAATCGCGTATAACAAAGGAATATGTATTTTAAACGGCCATGGTCTAGTAATAGGGGGCGGGCCTCACGATCGATGAGACCCGTCTTCAAAACCACGCTAAATTCTGACCAGTACCTGTTATGTGTACTTTGGTCATTCAGTACCTATGATACAAGCATTAACTTAGAACAGGCATTTAAAAAATATGGCCTGTCGATTAATAGTTGGCATTTGTCTCTTAAACAGGTATAGCATACACGACTGATGTCTGTAGACATTTTCTTTGTAGTAGCAGCTGTTTCCGCTCTCAGATAACGCTGTTCAATATCTGGTGGAGTATTGTTACATGCCGTGCAATTTAATAATTTATTCATTGCGATTATTATTTTTAAAAATATACCTGTAAGGTAATCAACAAAGCAAACGTGCACATCGGCAACCTGCCGCCGTCGACGCTTTTGCATAACTAAGTTGAATTTATAGATCACAAACAAGTGCGAGAGCATGTGGGCGTGCGGACAAAAGTGCAACCTCATAATAAGTTCGTTGAAGCTTTGCAATATTGGCCCATTTCCTTTTAAGTTACACAATGTTATACTTTACAAATGTCATCATAATATATCATTACATTTAAATGTGTATACTTAATAATAATTAAACTCATTATTTATTAATGATAAGCAAAAATGTAACGAGTATTCGTGGACATAAAGTCTATTTTAACTGTTCAATTTATTTTGAACAATAAACAAAATGTATGCACAGGTGAGATGAGTCAGAAGTCTGGCATAAGTCTAAACGAGAACACTATTAAAGAATATTATAAGTATTACACAATCTCATAGAAGCGTAACGCAAATTGCAGAAAAGATTACACGGTAGAAAAACGTTTTGTTACTCTCGCTGTCGAACGCTTTACCGTTTCACGTGCGTGCGCGCAGTCGGTATAAACCCGAAAGCGAGTTCAGCAATTCAATCGACCTATTTGCAACGTAGTAAACAAAGCGAAACAACAGGCGCGTGACGTGCATGCGTGCGCAATACTTGACTTGCTCGTCGGAATACAGACCAATACTGATTTACATCTTCGTCATCTAATAGTTATCGTTATAGTAGTCCGGCATATGATGTTAAGCTAGAGTACGGTCCATGTACGGTGACAACAAAGAAAGGTTCTGTAGACAGCAACTGCGCATGACGACACGTGCACCGTCTAGGATGACGGTGCCAACTCCTTTCATTATCCTGACTATTTTCAGTCCAATACCGAAACGTAATATATTACAAAGGTCACTGCCCTAATGAGTTTTATACTACCAGTTGCCCGCAACTTCATATGAATATAATTAGTATTATGAGTTCAGCGGTTCCGCTCCTGCGATTTCACTAACGTTAATCTAAAAAATAAATTTAAAATCTTCCTATACATAAGCTAACTAATGCAAAAAAAAAAAAATAGAATTCTTTAGGTACTCTGGACCACAATCGCCGCCGCGCCGGCGGCATCGTTTACGATGACAGTATTGTCTGTCACATATACATATATAATATTAAAATAGACTTTCTATTAAATAAATAAATTTAAAAAAAAACCTAATTGTCTTACTTCTTTGTAAAACTTGTAAAATAATAACCGCCAGTGAGTAAAGATTTTTTATTCGTCTATCTAGATTTTATTTTCATAATAATTGAGACATACCTAATTGAAAGTTAAAAGTTGCCTAAACTATCGGAGGCTGTTGGTTAGACTACCTATATAGATCTAAAAGATAACACTAAATATGTTTCTATAGTGAATGTAATATCAATTCAACATTTGCTTTGTGAACAATAAAATCAATTGCGTATTATTAAGATAAAATTTGATAATTTTTACGTTAATTATTACTGTATTTCATTAATATTATGAATAAATAAATAAATAGAAGATACAGCTTTTATTTAAAATAGATAATACTTGTAAGTTAGATTTTTATAAAAAATTTTGCTTATTAAAGTTTAAGTTATGATGGGATTAATGTAACTGAACCGGGTTAAAAGTCTCCAAATAAAAAATAAAAACAGAAAAAAAAATGTGCTGAAAACAAAACAGTACCTAATATGTCCTGCTGGCTTGAATAGAGTGGAAAGTGGAAGATGGTAAGATAAAACGTGCATGCATGAGGGGAGTAATGTGGTCGAAGCGAAAGTGGTATGTAAAGAGAGGAGTCGCTGGCGCTCCATAATTTCTGCCTACCCCAGTGGGAACAAGGCGTGAGCTAAGTAGTAGTAGTAAGATAAAACAGAAGAGTTTCGACGCAGTCACGTGACACCCCAACGGCTGTGTAGTAGTCAGAAAAACCGTAGGCAAAGCGATGGATATGTGTTTCAATTCCCATTTCAGTTCAGGCTGACAGAAAATAACCGTTCAATGGAGAATGCCCATTTTTGGGCCCACTTGACCTCTAATAGACTGTTGACAAAACAATATTCTATAATAGTATCTTATTTTTTTATTAATTCATTGTAATTATATCAACACAACATTTACCAATCAATAGAACATTGTTTAATTACACAAAAAACAGATATCATCAATTTCAATCATTTAATATAACAACAACCTCAAATATTGCATCAGAAAACATCTAATTACTCAATAACTTGGGTGAAAAAATTTAATCTGGTTAGTATTAAGGAATGTAGATTTATTTTTCTACAAAGTTAACTAAAAATAATCGGCAAACTCGAGAAAAAAGGCCCATTTGTCTTAGGCGAATGGGCATTCTCCTTGCATTATAACTTAATTGCGATAGTAAAATTAATAGTCTCTTTTTTTCACATTTCGTCATCTTAAATCAAGTTTGAATGATACCATCTAAGATTAAAAAAATCTATCAAATAACTTCCTGTTAAACCGTTTTACTAAATTACCAATAACTATGTGGTCCAATGAGATTTATAAGCGTAACGGTAATTTTAGACCGAACGCTTTTCGCGATCACGCCTCCATCGGTCCTCGGTCAAACATCGTAATTTTAAGTAAAGACTACTTTACACTCGCCAAATTCAGTTCACAATTACCGTTTGTCTATTGAATTTCAATACGGACTTATACAATTATAACTTCTCGGTATTCAATCTTTTTAGGAACATATAGGTAGAATTGAAGAATTTAAAGCGTGTTAGGCAAACAGATGAGGTTGATTAGCCCCGGTTGCCATCCTGGGGTAGTACCACCACTTTCGAATGTCGCTTGTCGCGTTTCAGGAATAGTTTGTAAGTAGCCGAGAGGAGTGTGCAATCTAACCAGTGTACATGCGTCTCTTTAAGCCGGCATAGTGGAGGCGAATGAACATTCATCTGTAGTAGTGGTTGTCTTCGCACCTAGACCGCGCTCTAGCTTCTCTCGAAGTGTAGTCACATGCCGAGTTAATATAAAAACAATGTTGTCTTAGAATTTAACACATAAAAAGCAAGTGTTCTGACTATTTTTTAATTCAAATTACTTTTAGAAAAACAATTTGGAACGAACTTTTGGTTCGTTAAACGAATTACGTTTTGTTCCGCAAAAAAAAGTTTATTGGTTTAAATAAAAATTTAAACACAGTTTTTGCAGAGACAAAGAACGGAGCACTAAATTTCTAGATCAAGGTAGTATTTAGTTTCATTTAAATTTCGAATTAAGAACTAATTTAATTTTAAAATGGATTTAACCGTCGTCACACCAAACATTGCAACGTTTTTATAGGATATTTATTTACAACTATCCACTCTAAATGAGTACGGTCGGCAAAAAAAACCAAAATCACTACTCCATTTCATTGTAACTTTCTTTGAAAAAACAAGATAGAAGTCCCAGAAAAAAGTCGGTGACGCCCCAATATCGTAGGTACACAGTGCAAAACAAGCTTTATTTCCAGCAACAGTGTAATGGCAGTTTCAGTGATCAGTAGCGAAACGTGAGCGATAACTTAACGATAGTAGGGTAATTGCACCTGATATCTCCACTATCAGCCAATATGCAAAGTCAGGGCGTGCCGTCTAGTTATTGGTCAAATGAGTATACACGTAAAATCAATTTGGAGTTTCTTAAATGACTTCATTTGAATTAGGTATAGGCTTAATTATCTGGTAGATGTGTAAAACATCTGTGATTTAAGACTTATATTAAATAAAATATACGTCTTACTGTTGATAACTTTTTTATTCATTCTAGAGTGCGATCTATGACAACTGCTACCACAGACAAACGTCTGCAGACCGACCGAGTCGACAGTGTCAATGCCAAAAGAAACTACAGCCACCCTGCTAAAAAACAAATCGATTTTTTGTTCAAAAAACTTTTTTTTATTCACAAAGATTCACTAATCAATTGACGCTGAATAAAAATTTTGGTTGAACACTACGCCTGATTTGAAGCTAGAGTGCGGTCCATGAACGGAAACCACTGCTACTACAGAGAAATCCGCTATGCCACGCAGAGGAGACGAGTACGAGTATGCACCATCTAGATCGAAAGTGCACACTCCTCTCGCTATATCTGGTTACTTTCAAACTGCTCCCGAAACGCGACACTTCACGGGAATTACATTCGAAAGTACTAACTACCCCAGGAAGGCAGACTGGGGATTTCCTTAATGGTTATTTAACCATCATCAGTCTGCCTACCACTCTGTAGTTCTTTGATTTCTCTTTTACTACGAATCTAATAACAGTGCAAACCTAACGTTTGATTATGTATCTATTTGTTTATACGAAAAGTGTATTATTATGGCCTATAACTGCTGCACAGGCCCTTCAAAACGGGACTAAGATATCGACCGATCGTTTACCTATCTTTATCGCGAATCGGCACGATCGGAATGTTAGCACTGAATATCCAGCTGGATGTTTTCTATTCTTGTGTTATCAAATTAAGGATCACCTTTATAAATCTTAAAGAAGAAAAAATATGTAAAATAAAGCGACACTTTTTTTATACAAATTATTCAAGGATGATATTTACAAAATAATATTGCAAAACAAGTATGACCGTGGTCTAGCGGTAAGACGCGTGAACTCACGAACATGTGACCCGTGTTCGAACTTCGCTAAATTCAGACCGGTGCCAATGTAACTGTGTTCTATGTACTTTGGTCACTCAGTGTCTATAGGCACTATTAAAGAATGATAGGCAGACTGATGATGGTTATTACCGGTATAACAAGATGAGTGTGTATTGTCAATCTGAATGGTATATGCTCGTCTCTTTAAGCCGGCATAGTGGAGGCGACCGCTGCCCCTAGAGATTTATTGCAGAGTAGCAGTTGTTCCCAATCATGGACCGCACTCTAGCTTTACATCAAGCTGTCACACTTGTCACAGGCTAAGCTACAATAATAAAAAAGTCGGCGGTTGTTTCGAGTCTGGATGTTATATGTAGCAAATATGTTTGAGTAGCCCTTACCTTGATACTCACGACACATGATAGGTATATAGAGAGGAATGTGACGTTAGATTTATTACAAAAAAAATCTCAAATAGATAAGAACGTGTTTCGATTTCGTAAAACAAGAATAACGCCTTCACCACGATCAATGTTGCTGATAAGGTTATATCTTCAGACTTCAATACAGATACCACTTGCATTGTTAAAACTGCTCTATACTAGTAAGTGGTGTACAATGTATTGATTGATGCATTTGAAAATTTAAATAAAACGATAGGAGCGTGGAATTAACAAACAAAACTAAATAGTAATCAAAGGAGAATGCCCATTTTCAGGCCCACTTGATACCTAATAATTTGGTAACAAAACAATATTTTAAATATCTTATTTTTTTATTAATTCATTTTAATTATATCAACACATTTACCAATCAATAGACAGTATTTTATTAAATAAAAAACAAATATCTTCGATTATTAAAGCATTTAAAATAATAATAACCTCAAATATTGCATCTGAAAACATCTACGAGTTATTCAAAAACTCGGGTAAAATATTTAAAACTGATTGGTAATAAGGAAGTAGATTTATTTTTCTACAAAATTAACTAAAAATCATCGACAAACTCAAGAAAAAAATTGTGGGCCCATTTTTCTTATGCGAATGGGCTCTCCTTTAGATGAATGAAACAAATCATTTTGCATAAGAAACCCCGTTCATTACGGAAGATTTTGGACTTTTTTGGTACCTTAGGGATATAACGGCAATGACGACGAAGTTGTGAACACGACCAGTAATAATTGGGCACAAAAACCAAGTTCACTAACCATCAAACTCATTCATGACCCAAAACGCTAAAGTTAAAACTCCGAGCAAAAAGATAACCACCGTTTTATACGAGAACATGTGTCCGCGTGACCAAAATAGGTACTAATAATGACCAGATACCTGTTCCAGGTACGCGAGAAGCCACCTTTGGAGTTCCTTACTACTTATGAGCATTAATGTAGTCAATGATACAATAAACGTCAGTAATGATTTATATAAAATACATTGTAACTAACTGTACCTGTATACTGATTTAGCAATTTAACTTGAAAATAATGAAGATGGGGAAATAGTTACATTTGGAAAGATATGTTTTAAATGATAATATGTTATTGATTTACGTACTTTTAAACCTCGTGAATTAGTGCCCACGATAAAGAGGTGTATTTATGGAGGATGCTTCATCATATCTTATCTTTGTCTATGTAAAAATATTCAATAATAACAAAAGTAGTCGGCATAGTAGAGGCAACTGCTGCCCTTAGAGATTTCTATGTAGTAACAGTTGTTTCTGTTAATGGACCGCGGAGTGATGTCATATGCCGAGCTACAAAAAAAAGTTTAGGTTTAACTGAATGTAAGACATGCCTCATGCCTCGTATGCCTAAATGTAAGACATTTATTTTTTAAATTAATGTCCAACTTTAAAAGTGAGCGTTAGAATTACAAGCCTGATTGCAAAGAAAACAAATAAAAAAACGACACAGATTTCATTCTAAGAAACATATGACAAATTGAATATAGATAAAAGTTAAAGTTAAAAACCTGTTTGAAAGCTTAGCCTAAAACAAATGAAAAAAACTTGATGTCTTTAAAAAGTGTGCATGTGTGATGTAACTACTAATTTATCATGTGTAATTATAAATTATATTAAAAAGATAATATTAGAAATGTCAAAGATGTGTGAAATGAGAAATTAATAAGGCGACAAAACTGAAATATCAAAAACCAATTAACTAATCAAGTTCATAGAATAAATAGTACTGCGTAATTATTCAAAACTAATGAAGCTTCGCATTTTCAAATAAGATGTCAATAATTATTTCAAATATTACAAAATAGTAATGCTATATTAAAATAGTAATAGTATGCTGCTAGTAATTTCATTGTTAACATCCAAAGCAAATACATATATTAAAACTATTTATTGGTCAACAGGAAATACCATTCAATAAATTAAAATCTTTTATGCTGCTTACTTGCTATTTATTCTTTCAATCTAATAAACCGTTTCGAAAGCTTCGCGCTAACCTTAGTGGAGGATTTCTCCTCCATTTGTGGCGTGCGAACTACTATTTTTTTGTTAAAAGCGGTAAAATAATTTAAATAAAATAACTCGAAGGACCAGCGGGGTTTACACACTTATATAGGTATAGGGAAGGCGGAATCAAGACAGTGCGGAACAAAAAGAAATAAAATCTGTCCTGAAGGAAAAATACATGCACCACTGACCTTTGAACTTCTTCCAGGTTTCATACAATTAGCTGTGATATCAGTCCTTGGGTTGTTGGTGCTAGTAAACTTCACTAAACGTATACTCGTGTGAAAGCGAAAAGAAATAAGCGGATTTAAATGCGGTGCGGAATGAATAAACGGTTACAAATTTAACTTGCGAGTCAACGGCGCGAACTTCACGACGTCAACACTGAGTGGTGCGGTAGGAAGGGTTGCCAGGAAGGAAAAAATATAAGCGTGTTGCCTACGAAAACTATATAAAATTAATATATTTAAAATAGGCGCGAACATCCCCCCGGCCTTGAAGGAACCCTTCGAAATAATAAAATACTTTTTCTTTTTTTTTTTTTTAAATTACTAATTAATAACTAACTAATTAATAATGCGGCATATAAACTATATAAACTAAAGCGGAGTAGCGGATATATGAAAAAAGAAAAAAATTAAAACTAAAAATATAAATATGGTATATTGCTAAAAACCTAACTACTACTACTGGGTTGGTAACGGGCATAAACGAACAACCGGCAGTCACTGTAGGTGCGGTGCGTTATAAACATAAATAATTACTACAGTACCTACTGTAATAGGGTTATTAGCAGTATTCCTTTTCTCTCGGGTTTAAAATATTAGGTAAATAATATTCCAATTACCACCTCTTACAATAAGAGTGGACGGAGGTAATATAATACTTCAAACCACGAGAGTAAATGCGGGGTAAACAACTAGCGGTGCGGTTGAATGAAAAGGCGATGGAGCCAAGCGGTAGGTTCTGATGGATCAGAACTAAAAAATATAAATTAACAAAATTTTAATTTAAATCATACATATCGCATTTATGAATGCGAGTATGTTTATGCGGTTTGCGGATAAATAAAATATAAAAATGATTGCGGGCCATGAGTGTTCATTTTTGCAATTAAAATAATCTATAATTAGCTCAATTATATGCCCACCCCTCGGTAACAGTATGGGATACTTATGAGAATAATTCATATTAGCGTTGCGAAGACGAGTACCTAAACGGATAATGACGTCTTTAAGAAAATGAAATAATTTATGAATAACGGGCGAACTAATTAACTAAAGTTTTTTATATCAATTGCAAAATAACACTCTTACAAATAATGAATAATATAAGTATCTAATTAAATTTAATTTGCGGAATTATTTTAATAAATTTTAAACAATAGACAACACTGTGTAATATATCAATTAGAAAATTTATTTGCTAAGTCGAGTAGCGGGTTAACCATCGGCTGAGTAG
Source organism: Tinea pellionella (assembly GCA_948150575.1). Taxonomy (NCBI): domain Eukaryota; kingdom Metazoa; phylum Arthropoda; class Insecta; order Lepidoptera; family Tineidae; genus Tinea; species Tinea pellionella. Next base: position 2,933,680 of record OX411253.1, read on the forward strand.
TGACATTAGCGATAGGTTTTGTTTCAGGAAGATCGGTCATTTGAACAGAGACCCGGTTTATAGGCCATTCATTCACGGGCAGCGAACACCAAAATGGACCGTGATGCCATAGTTGATGTTGCACGAATTGCGCGGGTGATAGACCACGTGACAGGCAATCGGCGGGATTCTCGTTACCGGAAATATGATAGAAACACTCAGCATCGATATTAGATTGACACTCAGCAATTCTATTGGCTACAAAAGTATTAAATTTGTGAGGATGCGAATGTATCCAACACAGTGTCACTGTTGAATCAGAAAATGCGTATACATTTTTTATTTTAATATGATGCGATAAACAATCAAAAACAATGCGGGTTAACTTAGACATTAAAACGGCGGCGCACAACTCCAAACGAGCTAGGGTGACCACCTTGAGCGGTGCGACGCGGGACTTTGCGCAAACTAAAGTAAGTGCGGGCGGGTGTTCACCATTGACAACGTGAACATAAATAACACAGCCGTACGCCTTTTCGCTTGCGTCAGAAAATGCTACTAAAGAAACCTCTGAATCCTTTTCTATTTTAAGATGGCGGGAAAACTCTAATTGCGATATGAGCGGTAACTCGTTGACATAACGTTGCCAACGATCGACAATATGTGACGGTGGTTCGTCGTCCCAGTCTACTTTTAAAAGCCATAGTTCCTTAATTAAGAGCTTAGCAAATAAAATAACAGGGCCGACCAATCCTAACACGTCGTATAAACTCGCGGTGGCGGATAAAATATTCCGTTTTGTACACGGACGTTGCGGTGGGGTGACACTAAATTTAAATAAATCTAAAGTGGGAAGCCATTTTAGACCCAAAATTTTTAAATTATGGTCACCGTCAAAAGAAACTGATTCGCGGTGAGAAGAAGGAATATGTTCGAGTAACTCTTTTGAGTTACTCGACCACTTCACTAAGTCGAATCCCCCGGCCTTGAAGAGATCTATCAGCTGAGTGGCTATCTTGATAGCTTCTTCTTCGTCAAAAGTGGAAGATACCAAGTCGTCCATATAGACGTCTCGCTCTAGCACAGCGGCAGCTAACGGGTAATTGTCTCGTTCGTCCTTTGCTAATTGTCGCAAAGTACGAAGAGCTAAGAATGGTGATGATCGAAGACCGAAGGCGACGCGGTTAAATTCATATGTTTGAAGCGGTTCTGATGCGGAAAAGCGATATAAAATGCGCTGAAATTTGCGGTGCGATTCGTGTACGCCAATACATAAATACATCTGACGAACGTCAGCGAGAAAAGCGATGCGGTAAATGCGTACATCGAGTAGAATTTTAAAAATGTCACTTTGTAAATTGCATCCCGTATGCAAGATGTCATTTAGTGACACACCAGTGTCAGTTTTTGCACTGGCATCTAACACGATACGAAGTTTAGTGGTAGATTTGTCGTTACGTATAACGGGGTGATGCGGAATGTAATAACCGGGTGTAAGCGCAGCGTGATAAGGAACAATAGATAAATATTTTTTATCAATATATTCCCTAATTACCGTGTTATAATGTTCACATAATTCGGTATTTTTCATAAATTTACGCTCTAAATATAAAAAACGTTTTTTAGCTAATTGAAAAGAATTACCTAACTCACAAGTGGATTGTTTAAAAGGCAAATCAACACTATAACGACCGTCAGAGGAACGAGTATGAGTAGATACAAATATATTCTCACAGTCTTGCTCGTCCGGACTGAGGAAAGATTTCGAGGGAATTTCCTCTAACTTCCAAAAATTCTCGAGTAATTGATTGAGCGGGTCGTTGTTGATCGCTAGATTATTATATGTTATATTATTTTTTGAACAAACACTTGGAGTATCCCCTATAACGATATAACCCAAAGTAGTTTCGAGTGCGGTCGGGGAGGTCAATGACCCGGTGACGCGGTCAGATAATAATATTTCGCTGAAAGTATTCACTCCCAACAAAACATCAATATCACCTGGCACATCGAACTGATCATCAGCTAATTGTAAATTTTTAATTTTATCGAGAAGAGTAATATCGACTGTAGCGTCCGGCAAAGGGCCGGTTACGCGCGGGACTACGAGCGGCCGAATTGAATATATGTGATCATTATACACGGAACTAAAATTAAGATTTATTACACCTAATACTTTTTGCGAAGTTCCACCAATACCGTGAACTTCAGAATATCGACATTCTTTAGAAATAGGAGTAGAAAGTTTATCACAACACACCGAGGTAATATAATCACATTGTGACCCGGGATCTATCAAACATCTTAGATAATGACGTTGGCCTTTATTATCGAAAGTAGCAATTTTTGCGGTACCTAATAAGGTTGTAATAGAACGAGTGTCAACATCACCACGTGACATGTTGCACATTGCTACACTTTCCGATTGCGGTTGCGGTTGCGGTTGAACAGGTGGTTGTGATTGCGGTGGAGAATGCGATTGAGATAGCGGTTGCGGTGCGGTAAAAACAGCATTGCTGCTTTGCGGAGATGCGGGAGAAAATTTTTTGTTATAAAAATGTAGTAAAGAATGATGCGGTTGATTACAAGACGAACATAAGCGCTTCGAATTGCACATTGAAAATCTATGTTTAACACTTAAACAATTATTACAATAATTATATTTTTTCACAATACTATATCTATCGCGCGGCGTCATTTTCATAAATGCGGGACAAACATACAAGTGTTCGTGTGCAGCTCCTTTGCATACAACACAAACTTCATTATTATTATTTGTATTAATAAAAGATTTGGTTTTAAGATTAGATATAGATTTTTGAGATTTTATATTATTATTTATTTTTGCGGGCGTATAACTATCATTATTAACACGAGAAAGTATTTTAGATTGTTCTTTAATAAATTCAATAAAACTAGTATAAGTAGGAATATTTTGCTTGCGGACAGACATATCAAATAATTTTGTAGTCTCTGGGTCGACTTTCTTTGTCGCCAGATGTAATAAAATAAAATCTAATAAATCATCAATGCTCAATTGTTTAAGGGCGTGAACTGCGGATGCGAAATTTTCAATAAAATTATCAAGACCAGCTGAACTTGTAGATGCGAGCGGTTTAAATTCGAACAATTGATTAAGATATGAGGTCGCGAGCGAACGAGTATCCTCATACCTATCCACAAGGGCTGACCATATAATTGAGTAATTCTCAGCGGTGGGAGGAATGCCAGCACACACTGATAATGCTTTATTTGTTAATTTGCCTATTAAATAATGAACTTTTTCACTATCAGATAAAGACGTGTTATTATGAATAATATCCGTAAACTGCCTATAAAACAAAGGCCATTTACGAATATCACCATCGAATGACACCAACTCAATAGGTGGCAAACGAGGCTGCGATTTAGATAGGCGAAATTCATTAATATTTGAAGTGCGCTGGTTACCCATTATGTGTGAGGAATCTAATTTAGTCATAACACTTTTGATTCTGCAGAATAACTCTTCAAATGACGACCATGACTCATAATCTACGGTTGCGGTTGGTTTTATAGTTAAAGAAGCCGTATTATATGAGTCCATCACTTTTTCAAAATCATCACGCAATCTGTCTAGTGTGGCGGTTGTAACAAGAAAGTTCTCCCTAGCCTCCTCATTAAGATGGGCTATTTTAGACAATTCAAAAATAGTATTTAATCTAGAAAATATTGTGTCACGTTTGCCTTGGAGAATTACTAACTGTGTTTTATAAGATCTGATTAAACTAGATGAATCAATTTCTTTCTTTTCAGAAGACATTATGACCAACTTAAATTATTACAAAAATATATCAAAAATATAACCAAAAATGCTAATAACTATGTTTACAATTGGCTATTTATGTATTTATTATTAAATTAAGACAACAAATTAATATATTTTTGTAAAATAACAGTAAATTTGATGAGATATTATACTTAAGGAATTTTTGAACTACCTACTAATATTATAAATTTATGTATTTTAGCGAAAAATAACTGTTATTTGTATTATAAACAATTATTAAATAAATATAAACTAAGAAACCTAACCCTATAAATGACCCACTTAGGTATAATTGTATAGCGGGAACAAAAAATATGCGAAGTGGGGTATTGTACAATAAAGGTTTCTTAGCAATATACCATTTATATTTAAAAGGCGATTTAAATGAATTTAGCGGTTTATTTAAGATTCGTATCCGGCTCGAAGGACCAAACTATGGAGGATTTCTCCTCCATTTGTGGCGTGCGAACTACTATTTTTTTGTTAAAAGCGGTAAAATAATTTAAATAAAATAACTCGAAGGACCAGCGGGGTTTACACACTTATATAGGTATAGGGAAGGCGGAATCAAGACAGTGCGGAACAAAAAGAAATAAAATCTGTCCTGAAGGAAAAATACATGCACCACTGACCTTTGAACTTCTTCCAGGTTTCATACAATTAGCTGTGATATCAGTCCTTGGGTTGTTGGTGCTAGTAAACTTCACTAAACGTATACTCGTGTGAAAGCGAAAAGAAATAAGCGGATTTAAATGCGGTGCGGAATGAATAAACGGTTACAAATTTAACTTGCGAGTCAACGGCGCGAACTTCACGACGTCAACACTGAGTGGTGCGGTAGGAAGGGTTGCCAGGAAGGAAAAAATATAAGCGTGTTGCCTACGAAAACTATATAAAATTAATATATTTAAAATAGGCGCGAACACTTAGAGTATAGTATACTATTTTATAATATTCTGACCTATTTTCATTTTATATTTCAAAAGTTTAATCTTATATTTCATACATGTACCAAGCCAAATGTTTACGTATAAAGTTCCGCATTTCATTCTTTTGATTACATTATCCATTATCACATTAGATTGAGGTCAGGCCAACACAGCAACAGCAGGGACTGCGAGATAAGTACCGTTATTACAAGTCGCGAGGGAAAGGAGCTAGCTAGTTCCCCGTGCGACCATAAATGCAAGTTTAATAATAATTGCTGACATTATAGATACTGCACTACTTTGGGATTATGTAAATGTCATAGTGGGATAAAATATTAATAAGTAAAGCAATAAATAAGATGACAGGAGGCGCGTTTAAGTGTTAAACTCACAAGTAAACAATGAATTGAGAGAAAATTAACAGAGCAGACTTATCGTGTGAAAGTGGAAGACAATTGTTTAAAAAGGAGATGAGGAGCACCCTTAAACGACGTGTAGGTGATCGATGAGAAAACGGAGTGTAGAGAGAAGTCACAGGTGCTCTATAATCTCTACCTACCCTGATAGGAACATTGGCGCGAGCTAAGTTAGAACTCTGAAAATATAATACTATAAGTCTAATGCAAACAATATTTATTTATACCTATTTAAAAGTGTAGTAATTGTTTGGGATCAGGGAGTTGTATAAGTTTGTGTTAGTGTTGCCTTTATTCTGATACCCGTTGCACAGAGCATCCTATTTAGTTTCGCGTTTTTTTATGCTTGTCAAAAATTCGGTAAATTTAATAGAACTTCAAAAACTACAAGAACTATATCTAGTTAACTTGAATGAACATGTAACCACTATTAAAAAAAACAGCACAAAAAATTCAAAACGGTCAATCAGTGGGTAAAGTCACGGTACCTTACACAGTCTAATGTGTTAGTATTTTTTTCAAACATTTCTAAATTGCTAACATCAACAAGTCACGTTCACTTTCTTCACTGAAGACTCTCAATCATGGTTGTCTACTTACGTAATATATTCACATCATTTTATTTACATTAAGCAAAACTTTAGAAGTCAAATGTCAGATAATAAATGAAGTGTCTGAACTAATTATTCACTGAGCTTCTTCTTAAGTACGCCATTAGATCTTTACCGACTTTGTTACGTTTTTCTTATTCATTCGGTCTCTAAGGTTCGGAAACATACAAAAACTGACAAATACGAAATTGCTGTAAGTTTTGAGAACCGAGTCAAGTCTGACATACAATCTAATTCAAATATGCTTTGATGTGACCGTCACCACACCCTGCCAGTTAAATGTTGCATTCGTCCATATAAATAGTCATTTAAATGTCAGAATAGGACCAGTCTCTTGTTGGAATGGAATTATTCAATTCACCTTACCTGATTTTCGAGGATCATAACCGTACCGCCATTTTGGAATCTGAAATGAAAATAAATACGATTATTACGTTATGAATCTGAAAAAGCCGCTTACTTTTTTCGTCATCAAAGAAAAGAAGAAGCAAGTTTGAATAAGTCTATTCATTGAATATGAGTAGTGGCCAGGAATTCAATACATTCAATTGTGATGAATAGGTTGGCGAGGCTGTGGTAATATTAAATAGTGTTGGTAGCAAATGCTATTATATACGCTAATTTATGACAGACGTAGTGGTAAAGCAATAAATCGTAATTTCTATTGAAAAATGTATAAATCAATAAAATTCTCGTATCAGATAGAAGACAACAGATTGTAAAGCAGACAATAAAATCGTATAACTCCAGAATACAACAGTATTAACAAATTATTATATGCCTTTTAAAGATTAATTGTAAAATTACATAGCTTATTCTTCAATACAGAGACGTCGACTTATTTGTCTAATTTTATAACGATGACTTTAACAATTAAAAAAATTATAAAAGAAAATACAAAAAGGAGAAATTGTCAGTAATTCCTAAACATGTGAAACTTATAAATATTTAGCAATTTGTAATTGTAAAATAACAACAAAACCATAGCCAAGAGAAGACGTGAGGCGTGATCGTGCATTCGTGATGGCAATTACGTGACTAACACAAAAGTAATGTAAACAATTGCATACATAACAAAATGTCGGTTTTGGAGATCATAATTCCTAGTAAATTATAATAAACTGCATGGCTTTTATGGAGAAGAAGCCAGTATAACTAAATAATGTAATATCTCAGCTTTGGAATGTACTAAGTCGCAATTACGTGATACACTGATTATTTTTTTATTTGGTTAGTAGGTTGATCTAAATGAAAATTTTGTGCGCTTTATCTTCTATTTTTGATTCGACGTTTTAGGTGTTCTTCGTCCCCACTACTTAGTTTTTTAAAATTAACAACCTCCTACTATTTTAAATTGGTTGAATTGAACAAAAACAACAGTTGTCAACTTTTTTATTTTAGAATTTTTTAAAATTCAATGAAAACATTTTCGCACAAAACATAAGACAACACTATAAATATACATAGTAGTATCTCCTCTCTAAACACAATACCACAATTATGTTATAAAAACAAACCATAAACTAAGCTCATATGAAAAGTCTCCAACCGCTAATATTCCTTGATCAATGCGTAACGTGATACGAAAACGTGATCTTGTGGTTTTTGTGGATACAATATCAAATTATAACAGTATTTTAATAAAACGCCAGTAACCGTTATTTGGTGCTGAATATACAAATGCTAAAGATGTAGTAGAACGTGATGAAAATGTTCTCGAGGCAAATAACCTAAGTTCAACTGCAGAAGCGAAGACCTAAACGCGCCAAGTTAATAATTATTATAAATACCGCAAAGTTTCTCATACAAATGTGTATGACTGACAGATGGTACTCATATATCTTATAAATAATTTAAGGCTGATTTGCCTAGAAGATAGTAAGGTCAACAATTTGAGGTTACAACTAACACATTATGTAAATAAATAGTGAACATAACTAATGACAACGCCGCAAACTATGAGTAGGTATGTTAAAGGTGAAAAACCTCTATAATGATATATTTCTAAGGCATATTAGGAATTTTTTTAAAATAAATGTAGATAATAAATTAAGTTATTATTTTATATCTCATATAATAAAAATCTAATTTAAAAATAAAAACACACAAGGCGGGCACAATCTTCATTCAAATCATCACTTTATTTATTTATTTAGATGCTCACTACAAGTTGCAGCCGAAAAAAGTCACATACATATATTTTAAAATCTGATCAGTAAAACTGGGCTGCAACTGGAAAGACAACTGCAAATTGTTTTACATCATTAAAATTTATTCAGCATTTTAATATGACAAATATATACCAAATGGTTGACAATGGAAAAAGAGTAATGGAAATTCAATACGTTCATGTGAAGTGCTAATGGTTAGCTTAAAGTTCAGAACATCCGCGCGTATAGCCAAAAGCGAGGATCAAATCCAACCTTCCCTTACCGCCATCGGGCATTTAACCAAGTACTTAACTAAAACTGAACAAATTTCCATTTAATTATGCAAAACATAATAAAATATATCCGATAATTATCGTTTTAAATATGTTTGAAATTACCCTTTCATTTATAGAATAATTGGAACGTAATAACATAACATTATGATAATTGTAAATGTAAAAAAAAATATTTCGTCTTATAAGCACGATTCTCCAATTATACGCTCGAATTGAAATCAATCGAGGTCGCTTTTCCTTTAACTCTCGGTTACCTTTAACTGAGGTATGTGTCAATCAGAAAGATAAGTAACCACAGATCAATCTGATTTTTAGACAGTATCATGAAGAATAAAATGAAAGTTGACGTTTCAATATTAAATTATTTATATACCCTCGTGTCGTAAGAGACTGGTTCCATTGAGAAACATGATAATTTACGAGTACCTACGACTTTATATTTAAAGTAAAAAAGTGACAAAAGCGACCATCCATAATAAATAAGCAAGTTTAAAGAATGGTAGACAGACTAATGATGGTTGGTGATGATGGCCCAGTCTGCGGTTCAGTGGTATTCACAGATTTCAAGTGCAGTACTCTTAATGTGACCTGATCTCGTTTCGGGATCTAAGAGTGGTAGGCAGACTGATGATGGTTATTGGTCCAGTCTGTCGTCCTGGGGCAGTACCACCACTTTCGAATGTAACACCCGTGAAGTGACCTTGTCGCGTTTCGGGGATAGTTTGAAAGTAGCCAGGCATAAGAGGGGAGTGTGCACTGTCAATCTAGATGGTACATGCTCGTCTCCTCAAGCCGGCATAGTGGAGGCGACTGCAGCCCGTAGAGATTTCTCTGTGGTAGCAGTTGTTTCCATTCATGGACCGCACTCTCGCTTTACATCAGGCGGAGTGTTGTCACATGTCGAGCTACAATAAAAAAAAAAAGATTGGAAGTACCAGGACTCTTCACATTCGTCTCCTCTAGACGGCATAACAGAGACAACTGTTGCACGCATACATTTCTTTGTGGTAACAATTGTTTCCACTCATACTTAAACTAAAATGTGGTCCATGCACGGAAACAAATGCTGCAATAGAGAAATTTCTGCAGGCATCAGTTGTCTCCGCTCTCTTGACTTAAGGAGACGAATGTGGTGCACACTAGCTACTTCCAAACTGACACCGAAACGCGACAAGGTTACTCACGCGGGTGTTGCAAAGTGGTGGTACTACCCCAGGACAGGACAGGAAATATAACTAAATCCAGTTACTTCATAGTCTATGCATCCATGCTTATGTTTATTTACATGTTAGATTATGTAGTTCAACGTTGTAATTGTAGTTGTGGTATACAGAGCGGTTCGTTCTCACAGAACTCAGTTATCTTTAAAGCAACGCGGTCAGGTTTCTTAAGCCTAGACTTGTTGCGACAAACGTATTTAATAGAAACGAAGGTTATTACACATTTTGAACAAAAAACTATAAACTGTGTCAGAGTAAAAAGAAAACTATGTTTTCGATTGAGAAGTTTGAATATAGTTGTTTGGTAAAAAAAAACAAATATCCAAACCGAAAACGTGAACGTAATTAGGTACCTTCTACAGTTAAGGCAATGGTGAATAAAACCACATTATATTGCAGCAGATTTGAACTTGAATGAAGCAGAAGAGACGACTTTCTTTAAACTCAATAAAAACTATCACAATAGATATAAAGAGGTCGCAAGAATTGGTGACAAAACTAGATCCAAGTTTTATTTACGAAGGCACGCGCGGTAAAATTGGATAAAATTATAATCTTTTCTAAACTCCAAAATCGCTTAACAGTAATCAGCCTCCGACGTTGAATCGAATCGATAGTTCAGAATCATTAGGTTTTATATCAATAAAACATCAACCGGTGCGATTGACCGTTATGGCCAGAAAAAGCTGTAGTGGGTCAATGGCACACGGCTCTCAGACGCGGAGGCTGAGAGCTTTAGGAGTTTTCAACCCATAAAGGCTCAGACATTAGATTTTATTAACATGCGTGGTGTTAATTAGGCAATAAAATAATATTAATAAATTACTTTCTGCAAATTATGGTTTCATAAGCTTATTCGAAGCACGTTCATTAATTAACCCACAATTTCGCATCTTGAATCATTGAGTGTTACTTAACATTATTAAGGTAAGGAGACGAAACGAATATTTTCCTAGACTTTATTCCCTAATTGGCGTCGTTATAGTTTAAATGCAAATACTTTCTAAGTTTGCCCATGCAATAGTTGAAAGTAAGGAGCTGTGATCACGAACAGTGACTTTAAACACGAACTATAATGAAATCCTCAGGCAATTACAGGAACAATGAAGCTGAATAAATCTTTGGTTTTATATGAACGTGAATACTTAACTGGAACATTTTCTCTGTTGCTTTGGGAAAGGTTTTGGTTTCCAATTAACTGCCTATATAGCGGTTGTCTGTAACATATATCTGAAAGTAACTAGCCTCTTCTATGCAAGCTCAAGACTAATATACACCGTCCATATTAGCTTCTTGAACTTTGAAAGTAGAGGTAGGTACTAAGTTTATAAACGACACCAGTCCGCCTAGTATTCTTAAACACATTCACACATTATTAAATAAGAAAATACCAAAACTAGATTCATAACAAATATAATACACATAAATGCCTAAACAATACGTTTCATCGACATTATATAGACCATTAAATTCATATGAGGCGAATGAACCTCCACAATAAACTGATTTGCATAGAAAACCACTATGTTAATTTATGATAACGTTTAATATCAACGAATATTATGTGACCTAATTTTGCACAAAACATCCGTGTATTATGATAATAGATACTCAGTACTTAATGCAGAATATCTAGGACTTACTTTTGTCAGGCTTCTTACATTCTTCATGACGTACGAACATTACTATTGTAATAAACATTAATTTCCTTTTTTTAATTATTATATCAGAATTAATCTAAATGTGTCGGTTTGCAATTAAAGGCCTTTGTGGCGCAGTGGTTAGAGCGCCAATTTGTTACGTAGAGGTCCCGGGTTCGATTAAGGTAGAAATATTATAAATAATTATGGTAACGCAAAGTAGGATTTGAAAGAAAATGTAGTGACTTGACGTGAAGAGAAAGGAATGCTTTGAGGGATTTAATACATAGAAAGGATGAGTAAAAGGAGATTGACGAAAGCAGTTTACGTGAGTGGATGCGTTAAACAAAGCGTGTCGTCCTATCAATGTCTCCATCCTTGTCAAAACTGGGTTTCCTAATAACCATAACCGTCGAGCATTTACAGAGCCAATTGTCGAATTTTTAAAAAAATATATGCTTAATAGGCAAGCGTTTGACCGCACCCTGCCTAATGTTGAGCAGTAATGCGGTTAAGATGGAGCACGCTTGCCTATGAGGTACCTATCTACCCTTAATTTGAAGATGTGAAGGAAGCGAGGGAATTGTGTCAGGATCGTGACCAGTGACGTTTCGTAGTCCATAAGAAGGAATTGTAGAAGTGTATTGGTGATTGAAGAGGCATGTATTTATGTTAGTTTCCTGCCCTTGTCCTTGTTTGGGATCATATCCATAGTTTGGGTTGTATGTATACGTATTTGCTTTACTTAACAATGTGTGCTACCTACGCATAAATAATTAATACGTACGATTTTCTCTAAACCCCGGTTGTTGACCTTAAAACATTAAGGTAAACAATCAAATGTTTATTTTGTAAAGACCTGTTTTTAACTATGCAAAATATAGGTAATCACGAATATTGTCTATTTAAATATGAATTTTCAACAATTGATCTCTTATTGAAGCTTACGCATTCTACGAAACAAAAGGAGGTCGGCTCAACCGGTCCAGAAACGTCTGAACTGCGTTGTAACTGTATTAAAGTACAGTAGCTGCCATTATAAAATGTAAGAAAAATAAGTTTTTATCGTCAAAAGATAAGAAGGGTCATGTAACGTAATCAAAATTTCACTAACATGGAAAGTTTTAAAGCAGTTTTTATTGTAATTTTAAAATCATATAGTGAACAAAAACGATTCAATAAAAACATTTAAATAGTTCCAAAACCTATCCCATATTCAAAATACTACAATTTAAATTCAATAAAAATTTATAAGAGTACTTAAAATAGTTTTATGTTAGCGCCAAAACCATTCTAAATTGATCTTTAGGACGTTCGTAATAAGACCGAGCAGATGTTAAACTTTAGAACGTTATATTGAATGCATTGTAGATCATTATTACATTAGATACATAAAGTGACATTTACAATACCTGTTACATATGTATTTTCTCATGTTTGCAACAAAGTCTAGAAATATCGAGCTAGTTTAAGATATACAGTGATACTTACTGTTCCGGCTTCAAACGCCCATGTTACTTGGGTGGGCCCTAGACGAGTCGCGCGGGACCTGTCAGAAACGAGTCTACATGATGAATGACCGCTACAGACATACAGACAGACAAGATTGTTTTTACATTAGTACTACTGCTAAATGGATTAGCAGGAAATTGAAAATGTTCGATGCTTTGAAAGGTAATTTAAAGTACTGTTTTGTGCTAATTCTCTGTTTTAGAAATTGAAGTGAAATTTTAAGTGTTTGTTTTGTCCAATTTCACATATTAGTGTGTTGCGATACAACCAGGCAAATATGTTAGTAAATAAAGGTGACCTAAAAAGTGATGCGATGTTTAACTTTAATTACCAAGTGAAAATCATTCTTGGAAAAAAAACCTCTATAAAAGAATGCAATCGTGTAGGTTACGCGTAAACCGTGAATATGTGACTTGGCCCGAAAGGTTTATTTTAAAAAAAATCTAAATGTCATCGCCTTTGAACTAATGATTCTGACAAAGTGGAACTCCACTCATCGACGCTTTTAGAAACCGACAGCAAAAAAAATCCATATCAACATCTGAGTACCTTTTGCTAAACTCGTTCAAAGTGAACCGTTTGCAAAAAAAAGGCGGCACACCCGTAAGATTTCCAACTTTCGCAACAGCCACTTCAACTTGAAGCCGTCAAAGAAAAACTAGTATCGATTACCAAACGTTTCCTCTTCAAATCAATTAAAATAAATCCTTAAGATTGATTGTAAGAAAAAATAGCAATTTAAATAATTAATACGAAAGTGGAATAACCGAATTTAGTCCTTATTGCACACGACATTGACTAAAAAAGGTATAAGAGATTTCTAACATACCAAAAGCAAAATAAAAAACGAATGCCAATCAATTAAGATGTTACAAGATGGTCTAACAGCAACGGTTGCGTTTTCGCTTGACAATAGCTTACTTTGTATAATGTAATGGATTTGTTGTCCGCTTCAAAGCCATTCGTTACTGATAGATGTTTCGCCTACAGCACCTTACGTCAATGTGATGAAAGAGATTCTTACTAGCAATATTATAAACTTCATTAAAGATTTCCATTGATACGAACTTCAATCTAATTGTATTTTTAGCCCGGCAATAAATACAATACATTTTCAAGAGAGGCCGTAGTCCAGCGGTTAAAAGCGTGGATTCACGATTGTGGAGGCCCGTATTCAAATCTCGTAAAAGTGACCTAGTCGCGTTTCGGAGTCAGAAGTAACGATAGTTGATAGATCGGAACGGAAGCGACGACGAAAAATAGTAATCAGAGGCGGCTAATATTTCTCTCTCGTGACAGTAACAGTTGTTTCCTCTCATGGACCGCACTCCGACATCTGGCGAGGTGTGGTCACATGCCGAGCTACTATAAAAAATCTATAAATAGTAATAAAATGACTTAGTAATGAGAATATGCTTATTTGGCAGATTCATTCATGTTTATTACGATTTAAGTCGCGGTGACGAATCGTATAACACGTTTAATTGCCGACAGGTGGCCGTGTTGAATTCGGTATTATTAAATGCAGACGTTTTCATTTAACATTAAAAACAGATCATCCAAGTTAAACTTTAACCCCTATTTTAATTTCAAAAGTTATATTTATTATTTTCTTAAGTTTTGTTTAAGTCTTAAATTTATTTATTGTTTGGAAGGTTTTAAAGCCATCATCTCACCGCGACCACGATGTTTTCGAAACTCGTGGCACATTAGATCAAAATCAATCAAAACATCGTGGACCGCACTCTATAAAAACGCTATAGTAAGCCGCATAAAATCTTTTAATTCAGTTTAAGTTTATTTTCCCACGTACCTAAATAAAATTCAAAAATCATACGCAAGTTAATTAAAACAAAACTCAATTCTAACGCCTACCTTCTTTATAAGCCGCCATTAAACACAACGTCTTAATCGAGAACATTAAACATATACCCACTTAACCTTTGTATCGACATGTAGAATCGGCATCCTATACTCCTCGCTTCGATTTCCGTTACTCCATTTCGCGTCCACCCACGGGCCGTTTGCGAGTTTCAACGCCTGGTTAAAATGGCGAATAGAACACGAATTCGAATATTTCCATATGTCCGAGTCGAACCGTGCGCGCCCATTAGCATAACTAGCGACGCGCGGGCGCAGGTGAACGGATAACGGAACACCCCATGGAGAGCTTTAAAAGCCGCATCTTCACCAAAACCGCATCGTAAATTCAACTTTATTACCATATACGTAATGTATTATATTCAGAAAAGGCGGTTTTATGGAGGTCTGTTTCCGAGTGAGAATCTACAAAGTTCTCTGTTTGCAAACGCGAGAGACAGTACACAGCGGTGTGTGTCAAATACTCGTAGATTAGCGATTCGCTATAAATTGTATGTTTATTGCTTTTTGATACATCTTGCTTATGAAGCCTTCCAATGTGACTTATTATGACGCCATTATTAATACATTGTTGCAGCTATGAGGAAATTATTTTATAAATTAATTAATACATAAAACATGTTTTGTTGTTAACGCTTCACTCATTAAAATTTTGTTTCTAAAGAAAATAGTTGCAATATATTTGTAGTATGTATTCGAAACATTAATTGATAATGATGAAACGCATTAACTATATGCAAAAGCTAATACATGTCATGCTTTCGAAAGTGTACTCAATAAAATATAATAGCGAATCACCGTATCTAATGTTTACACTCATAGATATTGTAACCAGGAAAGTATGCGTTGTCACGATCGTGCGATGTCGAAAACGTCAAAACTATCTTCACATAACGTAACTGATTATGATAAATGCGATAGTATTTCATGAATGACCTAACTCAGACCTGACTCTTTTTTTTTTAATGGTAGCTCGACATGTGACAACACTCCGCCTGATGTAAAGCTAGAGTGCGGTCCATGAGTGCTACCACAGAGAAATCTCTACGGGCTGCAGTCGCCTCCACTATGCCGGCTTGAGGAGACGAGCATGTACCATCTAGATTGACAGTGCATACTCCTCTCTTATACCTGGCTACTTTCAAACTATTCCCGAAACGCGACAAGGTCACTTCACGGGTGTTACATTCGAAAGTGGTGGTACTACCTCAGGACGGCAGACTGGACAAATAACCATCATCAGTCTGCCTACCACTCTTTGTATTCTACTTTGTACTCTAAATAAATATTAAATAAATGCTTGATATATAATACTATACTAACAATAAAACATTATTTTTTAACTTTTTTAAATCTTCTATTCCTCCTTCCTTTACATTTGCCAATAACATAAACATCACAATAATTACTTCATAACATTTCATTATAGTCTACTCAGCCAGAAATCTATCTATCGTTATAGGCAAAAAGCAAAAATACTTATAGAAATTTAAATAAAATTATCTTAGAAATAAAAAAAATCATAACCAGATTATTAAAAGAAGTTAAAGAATAAAGTCAACAGTTACAGCAGTTAGTATACCTTCTGTATGCTGTCCTGGTATGCACTGTCACCCTGGACAGCAAACATTCTTCTCCTCAAGATGACATTTCAAACCCAAAACTATATTATAGATACCTAATTCCCCTAAAAGGAAATTAAATGATATTCCTATATTATAAAATAGCGGTATGATTTCAATATTTAGAAGTAGGTAATTTGTAACGCGTCAAGAGTAAATCCCATGATATATGTGATTGTATTTCGCACGCATCCACACATGCATTTTCTTTACAAACCGGTGCGCTCGACAGCGAATGGGCGTACATTAGTTACTCGTATGTTACGTGTATGATTCACTGTTAAGAGACAATGAAACAAGGAGGAGGTTAGACACGAACTTTTTTCAAACATCCTCTTTGTCGTTAGATAATACGTATTTATATCAAAGGACAATGCCCTTTTTTGAGCCCACTTAATATATAATAGTTTGTTAATTAAACAATATTCTAAAATATTATTATACCTTTTTTTTTTCATTAACATTTCAACAACATTATTATTAAACAAAACAGATTATATTTTTAATACATTTAATATCTCAAGAATTGAATCAGAAAAGAATTACCCAATAACCCAGTTATTTTTTTTTAAACGGGTGACTATACGTACAAAGACAAAACTAAAAGTCAATGACAAAATCGAAAAAAATATTCTGGGCCCACTTATCTTAGGTAAATTGACATTCTCCTCTTAAACTTTATATAATATAGAATAATCTACATATTTTGTGCATTCAAGGAATTTGTGCTGCATAATACGCCATCTGTGGCGCAGTGGTTGTGTTGTGCCAGTCTGTTACGTAGGGGTATCGGGTTCCATTAGCGGCCGAAACAAATATAATTGTAAATCATTCCGATAGATTTTGATTCAAAGCAAAAATATGACAGAGTATATCAAGATAACAAATCATATGTTACAGTGACTTTAAAAGATGTTAAAGAATAACATCGTCATATATTTCACAGGTGCTCGTTCCTTCTCGAAAGTTATGTAAACAGCGGGCGGGCCCGCGAGCTGACAAGATGGGAAGTACTTGGTGTATCCTAAGAGATTTAGTATTGAAAGGGTACAGCTAGACCAGACCTGACAACTGTAGTCTTATTCTTGAAGTTTACAGACAGTTAAATTTTATAAACAATGTTATAATTTTATGTATGTACTAATGTTTCACTTAAGAATAAATTAATAAATACAAAACCTTGTGCCATCTCTCAGGTTTTTGACAGTGCACTGCTCTTGTTATACCAGGTATTAAGTATAGAGCCAACATTAAACACATAACTAGACCTTTTTTGTATATATATTAACGCATTTATTATAAATTATTAATGATTCCGACCGGGAATTGAACCTAGAACGTAATTTAACCACACCCCCACAGAAATCAATAAATAAAAATGAATTCTTCAATTTGCATCTTAAACTTACCTAAAAAAAATATTCCCCAATTAATTCGAGTCTAGCTAGTCCATATACATTAGGAACAAATTTTCATCCTAATCAAATAGAACTGAGTACGAATTACACCAAAAAGTACTAACTTGTTCTTTCTGGACTCAAGCCACGTACAAATGTATCTGATTTGATAAAAATCTTAGTACATCGCGATGAAGGAAGATAAAGAAATCCTGTTATTTGCAACATTATAAATGTCTCATTACAAACGCTACCTGATTGATTGAAAGCTGTTTTCTTAGAAGACGCTATTAATCAAATCTTAGCTAAAGATCTACTATTAGAAACACATAATGAGCAATGTCGTAAATATTCAATAGTAGCTTGACATTAATATTAATTGGCCATTATATGGCCGAAAGAAATTACCTAAGTATAGTACCTATACAGCCACAAAAGTTTATTATCAGAGAATGTTAGTAATAAACAATTTTGTAGCATTACAAATTTTAATTACAGATTTAGTGCAAAAAGATAAAATTCAGTCTTTAAAATATTTGATAGACAAATTTTTATACGAAAATAAAAATGGAAATCAGAACACACATACTCTCATAGATAGTTAGAAATACTTTGAGATATTTCATCAATATAGTTGGATTTTTTCATCAATAGAGATTCAGAATATGCAGCTATTTTATGCTTATAAAAAATTCTCAAAGAATAGAATGAGAACGCTACACGCATTATACGCATACAAAGCGGGCAACAGTTAGTGCCAAATAAAACTATAAAACCATATACGACAAAAAGAACAAGTTTGCAACAAATTGCTTAAGGTCTCAACAGTCTAAATAGCTAAATTTGGAATTACTTAAATGATGCAATAAACAACATTGATAAATTATACGTATCACATTCATGTACCGATACACGCATTAAAGTTGGACTGCGAAGTAAAGGATATTCATTTATGTTAGTTTGAAACAAGTAAGTCCCCTAAGGCAATAGGAGTGAATAACTACGAAGCAGGGCACTAGATACTGCTGTATGATTTACAAAAAGACAAGCCGCCCCAAGCGACACAGTTTCTAAGAAGATCTAGCGATTAAGGTGCCATATGTTTCAAACATCGGATAAGATTATTTGATTTTATGAAGAATTTTATTTATGATCCTTTACTATACAATAGCGCATTACCATCAATGGACACATAAAATATTATTACAACTGAACACATATTTTCCACCATATATAGGCATATTCAGGTATCTCAGAAAGACATGTTTCATATGGCAACTAACCTCGAACTAGTAAGCTGTGTTATAATCCTATCCTATCAGCTACAAAATGCAAGACCATCGAACAATGAAAAATCAAAATAAAAACAGCGTTATAACAATTTCATGGTAATTAAAATTAAATTGAATTGTTTAATTAATCTTTAGACAATTCTAGTATTGGAAATAGACTCTAACATCTTGAAATACTTCAATTAGTTTCTTGGCAGTTGAATAATTCATGACTTCGCGGGACTAATCAGACGCGAAGCGGTTCTTGAAAGGTTTTAGATATGCCTACAAAACTTATCTCGCTAGAGTATAAGTTACGAGTTAACTAGACGGAGAAAGTGAGCACCAACTGCTAGACTATTCATGTTATTTACGGGGGCACAAGACAGGGACATGGAGCAAGTTGAAAGTATGTTGTTACCAGTAATCCTAAGTGCGAGTATTCTGTTATGTAAACGTGCCTCGTAAAATTTTAATGCCTTTCAGAAATTGCTTGCGGCACCCAAAGTATTCTAACCAAAACCAAAAGATTTTGCAAAGGCATTCAAGCATAAGATGAATCAAGATTTTGCTTAAATAGTAATTGATGGAACAATTTAAGAAAATTGAATATGAAAGTTAGATACGGCACTAAACGTTTATGATGCTAAATAACATAGTCTATGACTAATAAACAGCTATAAGTCAAAAACAAAAAATTAAAACAGAATGTTGTATGTAAGGTCTGATATCCCATAATTCCATTCCAATTCACGTTGGCCAGGATTCAACTTTCTATTTGCACATCCTTCTCAATAACATCGGTATATATACCAATAAGTTTTGGATAAAGAAAGCAATAGTAAATGTTTGTTGGTCCACAGTTAGTGGCCATTTTGTGTCAAAGGTCGAATGAGTATGAGTTTCACCACCATCTTCATGATTAGTTTATAATAGACTCATGTTTCTAAAGAAGATATCGCCCTCAATTTACCAATAATTTAAAGTCTAATGATAGAGAAGATGTAATAAATCGTGTTGATAAAGTAATTTAAAACATTTAGAAGAAAAATATGCAAATTTAATCGAATAGATAGTAGGTAGATATTTTAAAGTGAAAGATTTCTGAGAATTGAGATAAAATTATAGATCGACATAGTTATTACACTACAAAATCAAAAGGACATGATCTCCAGGGATCTGACCCCGTAACCTGACACATTCCTCTTCGTGAATTTACATCAGAGCGCGTGCGGTGCATCGTCACGGTGGGCGAACGACACGGGTCACTTATTATGAACTCTGCTGCACTTCCCCTTAGTTACCCAGATTATGCCAGCGGCACGAGGCGGTACTTGACCGATGTAATAATTAAATCTACTACAATTGACAGAGTAAATCAATTGGGAGCAGTAATAATTGTATTTGTGTACGTGAGCAGTAAAAATAAATTGTAAAGGAATGCAAATGCATATCGTAAAGTGAAGGTCAAAATAAGACGGTAGTCGATGATAAAATCTAGATAATCAAACATGCGGGATACGCACTAACGCGATACACGCGTGCTGTGACTTAAAAGATAAACTATAGGTCTGATCTAACCGTCTCAATATACTTGTTTTTATCATCACTACCTTTAACAGTAAATAATTTCTCATGCCACCTTTTCAAGTATAATATAAATATAAACAGTTATTCTTTTTTACTATAGCTCGGCATATGACAGCACTCCGCCTGATGTAAAGCTAGAGTGCGGTCCACGAACGGAAACAACTGCAACTACTTTCTACAGTCTCTTCGCTATGCCGGTTTGAGGAGGCGTATGTGCACCATCCAGATTGACAATGCACACTCCTATCGTTATACCTGGCTTCTTTTAAACTCATCCGAAAACGCTCACTTAACGGGTGTTACATTCGAAAGTGGTGGTACTATCCCAGGACGACAGACTGAGCTAATAACCACCATAATCCACCTACTATTATTTGGTACCGGTCAGAATTCAGCGAGGTTCGAACGCGGGTCTCATCGATCGTCTTTCTACCGCTAGACCACGGTCGCTATAAATACTCGTTTACTAACTAAATTAAATAAAGGGAAATTATAAAGAAAATCCCATATCAAATTGTATCACTATCGGCAATCAGCAATGCTTTGTTTTAGATTAAAAGCCTCTACATATTTATGACAAAACCTGTGCTGTGGAGGCGGAAGCGATAAACCGCCTCTTGGTGCACCGCCGAGAGCGAATCAGATCACAGTTTACGTGCAACCTGATCAACGTTTGGTACTTGCCAAGAGGTGCGATTCTAACATAATGTCTCTCAGAGGAAAAACATTAAAACTATTCTAGTAACTATACCTAATTACTAGTATCTAGCAATTAAGCTGATTATTCCCGCTATGCTGGCTTCACTAGTTCAACTAACCTATCTTTGGTTGTATTGATGGAGTAATAATGTGGTTTGAAAGATCATTACATAATTTAGTGAGACGAGAGAGAAAGGGATAAGCCACACACCCGCTTTAGGTAGAAATTATAATAGTCGCGTTTCGGAAAGTAGCCAGGTATAACGAGAGGAGTGTGAACTGTGAACTGTTAATCTAGAAGATGTACATTTGTCTCCTCAAGCCGGCATAGCGGCGATGACTTCTGCTCGTAAAAAATTATCTGTAGTAGCAGTTGTTTCCGTTCATGGATCGCACTCTAGCTTTACATCAGGCAGTATGTTGTCATACGCCGAGCTACAATAAAATAAAATTAAATTGTGATGAGCTCTTTTAAAAATAATAAATGAACGATAATTTAAATATACTTGTCTCTGTCTTTTATTACCTAATTTCGTTTGAAACAAATGTCTATTCTGAAAATGCGTTTAGCTTATTCTACAATGTGTACACGCCACCACAAGCCAGCGGGCAAGCGGTAACCTAACCATCAAGCGACCGACACGGAGTCCTGAATGACTGTTATAGACCCACTATATACTTCAAGCAAGATTGCACTAACAAAATGACAATACTAGAATAAATTTACTACTAAATGTTTAAAATAAACATAATTCTGCTGTTTAGAGTCTAGCTTTCAAGTGTTTGTACATTATTGACAAAGTTATAATTAATGTGTAACCTACCTATCTACACATAATTACGCCACGTTTCAATTCATTATTTAATCAAAATATCCGCGACATTGTCCAATTTTTACTGACCCAACTCCAACCAAAAATATTGTTTACTAAGTCCATCTTTCTATAGAGAACAATGTAAGAGATAAAAAGCCTTCATCAATTTTATAAAACACTAGCTGACCCGGCAAACCGTCTCAGAATTTGATTTCTGAACGACTTTTAAATTCAATTGATTTCTAAACGACGGGACGAACATCAAATGTTTGACATTCAAAACCAAAGAAATAGTTTCTAAGGGAAAGCGAAATTGTTGTTTTTACTATATTCCAAGCATTTTTTCATATTTACTCACCTTTTAAACCTTCCCTGGACTTCCACAAATAATTCAAAACCAAAATTAGCCAATCAGTCCAGCCGTTCTCGAGTTTTAGGGAGACTAACGAAAGCAATTGATTTTTATATATATAGATTTTTTTAAATTAAGCTTATTATTTAAAACCCTGCAGCTTTATTAAAATAAAATAAACCTAGCTAGTATAAATAACGCAACAGCTACAATAAATATTTATAAAACATGACTTTCTACTGTCATCATTTATCAATATTAAAACACAGAACAATTATGTAAATGAAATACTTACTGGGATTAAAGTAATAAATTAAGAGTTAACAAAATATTATTGCTTTATTATGATATACTATCAAAAAACAAAGCAGAACACCTTCATTTGCTAATTAGTCAACATAAGTTTCAAAATACCTAAGGAAAAAATCAAAGCATTTGTTGTGCTAATTGTGAACAAATAAAACAAAATAAACACTTAAAATGAGGACACTCAAGAAGTAATACTGCGAAGAAAGTAAAACAACACACGCAATGCTTGCTTGCTGCATAAAATAAATAACAATAACTCAACAAAAGGTCAGCGAAATAAGTAGCCATCTTACACAACGTACGAAAAAATATTTATAGTCAATGCAAATTTTGATTATTCACAGTGCATTAAACGTTTATTGTGATTTATCGTAGTGACATTGTGACAGTTTTCAGTCTCACTTTCTCATGACAAAAGCACGTGAAAGTGTTTGATGAATCTCTTCAATTCATTATTGTCGTTTCCTACCAATTAATTGTTAACTTTTGATGCAATCGGATAAAAGATCTTCCATTGTGTTCGATTTCTATGACTTCAGTTTTCTTAAAACAACTGCTTGTGAAACTTAGGGCCGGTAACTCAATTCTGACTTATTTCAGGTGGTAAACTATAGTTGTTTTACTAATAGCGTCCTGATGGTACTATGTGAAATAAAGTAAGGCAATCTTATAGGACATAAGAAACTCAATGTGCCTACATATGCCCCTTAAAATATCTCAAGAAAGCGATTTAGGCCACTTTTTAAGTCAAGAGTTTCAGTTTAGTTTCATTATAATTACCATAAATATAATCTTAGTTGAATTTAATTGTATAAAGAAAGAGCGAGGACACCCGTAACTCTGATCATGGTATTTAGTACGAAATTCTTAACCTATGAAATTAATGAAATGAAACATTTTAAAAGTTTATAAAAATTGTGTTTACAAGCTAGTATATGTAGTGGAACACACTGCTAGTACTGCCACCTCAAAAGGACAGGCGTGAAATGTAAGCATTAACGTAGGCAGCTATTTTGTTGTCAAATAAATATTTTGTTTATTTATTTAGATGATTATGGAGGGATTGAATTACCGACCCCAAATCTTTATTACAACACCTAAATAAAACTTTTAATTCAGAACTAAGGTTAAAAACTTATTTATTACTTTTAATTTTACCCAGTACTATTTAGTGTTAACTTTAATATTAGTAAAGTAACGGATTCCAACCTGGCGGGGGTAACAGTTGTAGTACATAATCTCAAAATGCCGTGTACGAGTACAACAAACACATTCGTAGTGTTATTTTCCCATTGAGTCTAATTGAAATTGTCGGAGCAAATAGTACGCTAATACATTCGCGTATTTAGAACAACATAAGTCCGTTACATTTTATGCGTGGGAGAATAACAAAGTTTAACAAAGATGCTACTGCTATTCAAATGTAGGTATCCAATCTATTATATTGGCGTTACTTATTAAAGTAGGCATAACCTAGTGTTTGAATCATAGTCATTGAGAAACTAGAATATATTATTAATAAAGTTTTTGGGAGATTTGAACATAAGGTTTTTATTGCCAGGCCGCGTCCATACCAACACAGCTACGGTCGCTCTACCTAAAAAGTGTGTATGGGTGAATATACGGTAAATGTATTTTTAGTGTTCCCAAGTAAAAAGTTAAGTATTTGAATTAATATTAAATAGCGTACAACTTCGTAATGTGTATGTATGTATAATGTTATGGGCCAGAAGAAAAATACATTTTTTTAAGTTTTATAGGTCCCAGGGGAAAATGTGTGGCCAGGGGAGTGACACCATGGACAGGGTAGTGACAAATCGGGACAGGGAAGTGACATCCTATTAGAATTTTGATATGTTAAATATGATATATCAATAAAAGTTGTTGCTTATTAATGTTTACTATTTTAATTAATGAAATTATATCAGTCTCAAGTGTTAAACACCATGTTTTTTTAAATTACGAGTATATCTTAACATGAGATAAAAATAATGAATTTGAATATAAAAAACCTAGTTCAAAAAGAGTTCCATTGTTACCACATATCTTCAGAAAGGTCACTAAGACATCTCCTTCTTCTTCGTCAAAATCGGATGAGCACACGGCGGCATATCTGTACTCCTTTTTATTTTTGTATTATACATTGATCAACGACCGCCAATATGGATTCAGGTCGAAGCGATCAACTAGTGATCTGCTAGCGCATATTATGCATGCTTCACTCCAGCTGTGGACGGCCATGGAGAGGTCCTGGCAATTGGCCTGGACATCTCCAAGTCATTTGACAGGGTCTGCCACAAGGCCCTTCTTTCTAAGCTCGGAGCTGGTAACCGGCCTTCCTCCGGCTCTTCCTGACCGGCTGTGTAACTAGATTGCCGACTTCCTGCATGAATGCTCCATCCGCGTATTAGTGGATGCCGGCGTACCTCAGGGTACGGGTACCTCGGGTCTGGCATTCATTGCTATGCAAACGACAGGGCATGGGCGACAAATCACACTTTACCCCGCTTCCCAGTCTTCGTAGCACCACCCTTGGTACCTCGAACATACCGGACATCCTAAGGATGTCGCTTCGCTGCGATCTGAACAACAGGGAATGTGATCCATTAAAACTACGTCTCGGAAACTTGGCATCCTGAACAAGGTGCGTCAGTTCTTTGCGCCGGAGCCAGTTATTGTACAAGGCACTAATTCGCTCCTGCGCGGAATACTGTTCGCACCTTTGGGACGACTCTGCCAAGTATCTCCTTGATGCCCTGGATTCAGTGCAGCGCCGAGCTGCCCGAATAATAGGCGACTCAGAGGTCACAAGGAAGCTGGAGCCCCTGCAACTTCTCAGGGATATAGCGTCCTTGTGTATCCTCTATCGCCTATACCATGGTGATGCTCCGAAGAGCTCTTTAACTTTATTCCTACATCCTCTTTCCACTCCCGTAACACCCGCACTGGGCGGGGGAAGCATCCACATTGTGTCGACAGAATCGGAAGCCGAACAAAACTTTTTATGTCACTCAATCGAAAAATGGAATGCTTTGTCCTCCCACGTGTTCTCCCACTTCTTTAACCTTGGATCCTTCAAACGGAGCGCGAAAAATCACCTCGAGCCGCCATAGTGACTGCGACTTGGGCCACTGTGTACTGCGGTTTTCCGGTCGTCGGCACTCATGGAGCTCCACTGTGCTTACCATCAGGCCAGTCGACGTCACATGTCGCGTCAATATAAAAAAATATATATATTTTGTGCTTCAAGAACTGGAGGCGGTTCATCATTGTCAGACGAAGGCGGCGTCACAGGGCAATTTTCAATAGACTGAAGCTTTAAACGATCTCTGTGCTATTTAGTTTTCTCTCTCCATATTTTTCTAATAGTTCGTTGTTCCCTCTCAGTCAATCTTTAATACTTTTCATTTGTCCATTTTCCTTTCCTTCTTTCTTTGATATTTTAGTTTTTCTTTCTCTTTTAATAGTTCATTTTTACTTGGATCCCTTTTGGTTCTATGGTGACGTAACCTTTCAGCTTCGCGTTTCTTTTTAAGCCTTTCTTTCCTCGTTTGCTTCTTTTTAGTTTTTACCATGATTCTAGATAATGTATGACATAAGCAAGAACTGGAACAAATAAAAATATAATGTTAAAATAAGAAATAATAATAAGTTACATCTCCCCTGGCATACAAAATGCCAGGGGAGTGACGCCAGGGTAGTGACAAAATCGCTAATAACCTCAAATTACAGCTAAACACGTGTGTGTTTCTATACTTTTATGCAATTAGCTCCTCTGGCTCACAATTATTATTCTTTTTTACAAATCCAAATCTATGTAACAATAAAATGTAAAAATATACGCTTACCAGGGGAAATACTGCATTGACTGGCACAAACAGGCTCTGGGACACTGCAACGACTACTGCTGCAACGCCGATTTGTAAATCCTCGCTGCGTTTGTCTTGTTGCTGTCTTCACTTTGTTCAATATACGTTTGTCAAGATTAAACGTCGGCATTAACGGTTTTGGTCGATAATTTTGCCTTTAAAGTTCGCCAGGTGAGGGGTCACTGTATTAGTGGCACCAAAACTTTGTTATTATTGCTACGTTTGATAATATTTTTTTTACATTTATTTCATGAAATTATGGTATATTTTATATTTAGTTACATAATTATCCAGGAAATATCATTGTAGGATTTATATAAAAAAATATATGAACAAAGTTTGTTAAAATTAGGCAGTGGGGTCAGCCAGGGGAGGATACATTTTTACTACTTATTATCGTTTAATGGTCTGAAGTGATATTGTTAGCGTAATTTAAATACACTGCCTCAATAAAACACGATATTAATAGTTACTTTAAAGATATAGGATAATAAATAAATTAATTTTGGGTAATATTTCTGATGGAAACGCTACAATACAAATACCGTATATTCACCCGTATAGTTAAAAAAAAACGTGCGAAATACTCCATAATATCTAATATTATCAGATAAAGTTCAAATTACCTAACTCAATATAGGTAAGTATCTGTCTAAAAATAGCCTAAAAAAATATTTAAAGAAAGTGTAAATTTATAAAAGCTCCACTCAAACCCAATATATCAAGCCTATTCATATTTTACTTCTAAAAAACAAGTTTCACAATAAATGCCATTGTACTTAAATACCAATAAATTATCATTTCAACTAAATTTATTTCTAACGCCCAATATTAGATTACACAACAATATAGTTAACATCGAGGAAAAAAAAATCGAAAGCAATTCACTAACAGCCATTCATAACCAGTTATCACACAGATCAGACATAAGTTGCAGATTTCATACATAGCGTAAAGAAATAGAACGATTAACCGCGAATTGGCGTAAAATGAAACGTAACGCTAACTATTCGTATTCCGTGTATAATGAATTTAAACCTTAACACACATCAATACGAGTCAATTTGCAATGAAAAATTAAGTTGATGTATAGGCAAAAGTGTGATGTTGAGTGTATACAATGCACACGGTCCCGGCTTAAGATTGATAGCGTGATGGAAGTCTCGCGTGCTGACAATTCGTCTTCTACTGTACCGTGGGAGCGCGAACCGAATCTTTGAATATAGAACATGAGAAGGATTCCAATTTTGAATGGAAGTTTAAAGACCTTGACTAGTTACAGTTGCAAAATAACAAAAGTAAAAAAACTAGACTAGCGATAATATCAATAATATGAACAAGGGTCAATGGGACTAAAAATTGTGCTATGACTAATGAAAATTATTATTTCTTAAAACTAAACATCAAATAGTCTAACCGCAAAATGTCGAGAAGCTTCCTAGAAATACAAGTTTAAAGAACAAAAGGTCTTTTATAAGTAACATAGCGTCACAAAACTGCTACGAGTAGGTACCATAATAGGTAACCGCGAGGGGTACAAACAAATGAGGAGAAAATGAAAATAAAACAAAAATAAACCACCTACGTTGTCGAACAGGTTTCTCCGTCAGCGGTGTGGAATACGCCGCCGACCAGCCCACATCCGGACGGATGGATGGACGGACAGTCGGAGCTTTTGTGACACATCCATCCAAACGACATTTCTTGATGGACTCCTATACAAAACCGATGACTCGATGATAATTTACGTAAAAATTTCTTGTAATATAAAAATAAAGCACCTATATAAGAGTTCAAAGCCTTCAATAAAAAAAACTGCCATTAGCTTACTATTCAATTATTTCTTACTAAAAATGCGGTAAAAAAACATTACAATGTACTTAAATAAAATAGATGTTCTCAATGAAGATCCCAAATTATCTTCCCACGAAAATTACAAACTTAAAACTTCGGGTCAACTTTTTCTAAAGCAAAAACTCAAATCATCTCAAAATGAGTCGTTACAAGTCCATAGCCAGGAGCGATCCCACCGTCCACGCTCTAATGATACGAATCTGATAAATAATTACCTAAAGCATTAAATAATACGATTCACCCACGTGTAGGGCGTGTCTAATGTTGTGAAAGTTGCCGCCAAAATAAAACTAAAAGTTGGTCAATGATGTCATCTGCATTTGGTAAGATAGGACCGAGTTGTGGAATGCAGATTAGAGGCAATAAGCATTCAAATTACTGATCAAAGTGCGATAAATAATTTGGAGACTACGAACATTTATAATGAAACAAATGAGTACCTACAGTTACTATTTATTCAAATTGTTTCCATCAAATTATCTAAAGTAACTTTATAATCTATACGATGATCAAAATAAGAGTTAAAATCATTTAAAGTTAGATTAAAAGAACGAATAAAACATCAATTCGAATGACGGGCATGAAATATTTGTGATAGGTACCGTATTCTCGGCTGATGTAGTAGGACAGGATGATAAAGATACTTTTTCTAAGATAACTACCTACTTATAATTATGGATCAAGACATTCCGTTGTTTATTTGGTAGATACATTAAAAAACCAATAATATCTTCATTTTTATATAGGTGTACTCAAGTTACCATTATTATAATGACTCTATGATCAGCGGGGAAACCTGTCTTTACCTATGTCATATGAATATTGTAGCAATAATTATGAAATAACTTAGAAATAAATTAATAAATATTTATGTATAACAAGGACAACAAAAACGTAACATTCAAACGCATAATTCCAAGCCACGTCTTTCCGCCGTCCTACAATCTGGAATCTTTCAACATCTCTTAAAGCAGAACCGACTGCTGTCTGCAGTTCTCTTTCTGTGCCAGCAGTCGCCTCAGCTTATGGATCGCACTCTGGCTTATCTTGTGTAGCTGTTGTTCGCAACTTTGCATGCATATTATACAACAAATATTTGTTCTGAGCGAAAACTAAAGCCAAAATGCAATGTAAGGAATAACATGCTAACCAATCCGCCACGAAGACCATAACCATGACGTCTTCTATTTATTTCATAGAATTGTGTTTTAAATGGGCGTGTAATAAAACTTATGAAATACATGATTCGCTTGAATAGTCAATAATATAGTTAGTATTGACGAAAGATGCATTTGAAATAGAAATACTCAGCACCAAACAGTAAATTGCAACTTGTTAAATCTTATTCGTCAATCGATTATTCGGTCGAACGCTTCTTTTCAATTGATACCGTTAACGGTTAGTAGTCGAGATTTGATTTTTTTTCTTAATCTTTTTTATCGATATGATCTCAACTAAGCTATGTGTAATCTGACATACTCAATGCACGAATTACAATATAATATTTTAGGGATGACAAATGATTTTCATGACTTCCAACTCTTTATCCTGATTTTCACACCACTACAAAACACCAATTTTTCTCTTTTTTTTCTTCTTTTTTCTCATTTTTTTTCTAATACCGCTAATTGGACGAGATTTAGCGTAAAATCCGTGCGTTAATTTGTAACTGATTTTTTTCCTATATTTTAAGTTAAATACTGGGACTGGCATAACCTGTCGGGTTAAAAGTCCCTAATAAAATTGAAATAAAAAAAAAAAAAAAGTTAAATACTAATAAAAAAAAATTATTTAGGTATCATCGTGATTTAAATACATTATATTTTGCGAATATGTATAATAAATCTAAACTAACTGGGGTATGGATGAATATGAATGAATACAAGTTTTATTTTCTTTTTCTATAACAATATATGACACTTCACTAGTATTACAGAAAATAACAATCAGGTATTCATATGTGTGTGTGCGTATTCATATGTGTAATAATGAAAAACAATGCAACAAAATAATTACAAGTCACCTCAAAAACAGCTGGATATTACTGATGTTAATCAATATGAGGCGAAAAGAACACGGGCAAACCAATTTCGATTCATGTTGGTTTTTGTATAGTACGTTTAACAAACAAAGGGTGATTGGTTCAGGTTGCGTGGGACGACAGGGAAAATATCCGGACACGCTCTACGGACACAATCAAAAGGAAGCCGACAACGACGACGGTAACAATACTGATTTATACCAAAATTCAACTGTTTCTTTTAATCAATTATCTACAATAATTTGAGATTTTTTGTATTGCTTATCCTTTATACAGAGACGTAGAAAAGATTACAAATCTTGAAAAAGACACGTAGACGAAAACATGAATCAAATCAAAAAATTCTTTAGAATTAACCAATTAAATACATATCTTTTTTAAGTGGAAAGTCTTCACGGATTCCCTAGCGCTTCGGGAAAGGCCAGGGTTATGTCGGGCTCCTTTTATTGATAACGATATCTTGTTGGTTTTCCGCCTAAAACCCCACGGTGTTCCTTCATGGCCACCAAAGTTCGGGGGGTTTGGGTACACGTTAACATACATCATGCTAAACATAAAAACATAATGCTAAATACCTAAGCAAGAATAATTTAATATTGTAAACAGAGAGTTAAAAGAAGTGAAATTGCAATACCCAGTCAATCATAGACGCCATATTTTTTTTTTCAATGGTTAATAAATTACAGAGGCTAGATGTTACATAAAATAATAAGTTTAATTAGTTTTTTCAACGCTTAATGAACCATATCTCAGCAAAACCAATTAACAAAGTTTAGAGATAATTAACTAGGTAAATAAATTGAAACACATTTTTAATAATATACAGTATGTAACTTTACGAGCCATAATGTTTCAATATACTTGTCAATACTATAAGAATAAAATCACTATAAAATTTTATTGATAAATAAGTATATTGATATGGGCAAATGTGGTCACTGGTCAGGCGAGATGTACTGCCTGGACAATCCTTCTCGAGGGCGATGAGCCGTGAACAATCCGGGCCAGCTGCCGCTCGCGTCGCGTCGCGTCGTGACCATAACCGAGCTTCATAAAAATTCCTTACATACTGCCGGAATAAATACGTCAAATCATACCATCTAGGAACTATAATGATCGAAAACTATTTTACTGGATATTTCTTCGGAATAATAATAAACATTTCATCGGTGATGCACTATTTGAAGTTATCCTTATTTTAAATGCTTTAATAATTAACGATATCTGTTTTTATGCAATTAAACATTGTCTATTAATTGGTAAATGATGCGTTGATATAATTAAAATTAATTAAGGTATTATAAGGTATTATTTTTGGAATATTATTTTGTTACCAAACTATTAGGTATCAAGTGGGCCCAATGGGTATTCTCCTTTTAATAATTAAATAGTGTGCCATGTGACACTTACATCTAAATAAAGTCTATTCAACAAAAATAGTTACAACTTTAATGAATAATTAATGAATGTAAGGGATGCATTAAATATCTAAACAAAGCGAGTTACAGAACAAAGCAACAAAAGGGACTGCACTATAGTCTCATTTATAATTAGATAGACAAATTGACAACTCGAAACATACACCACGCCTACATAATGTTGCCACGTTAGAAGTATAGTGTTGTTACACGAATACTTTAATTGATTAATTGAATTATCTTAAAATGACATTTCGACTAGTAATAGCAAATCTACCTATTTTATAATTATGGCTCTCGCCGCTGGGGCTCGCCGTGAGTACTTGGCACAAACCCTGATTTTTGAAATTAGAATGCGTCAATATTTTCGCAGTTGGGTCGGTCTTGGGTACACCGGGTACGGTGTAGGGCTGGTCGCAGCTAGATTAGTGGTCGGTATTGACCCACGCAGAGAATACCTATACCTGCTGAATTCACACGGAGACAAATACAATGGCATGCAACGGAAAGGTGTGTAAAGTGGACTTACTGCTTGAGGAGTAGACAGGACACACTGATTACACGATGATTATGCAGATTGAACTCTCTCGACGTTGATTTTAATTGTTTTTTGCCTTTACTTGAATCTCGCGCGCGCGCCGTCGACCGAGACCGTTGTACTACACTGTTACGCGCGCCGCGAGAGGGCAGCACCGTCTTAGGATGCGTTCACGAACGCGAGTTTCAGACACGTTCGTAGTGAGGATGGAAGTTTGGAACACCAAGGCAGGGAAAAAATATCATGGAGTGTTACAAGCCACGACATTTCCCCCCACATGAAATCAGCCAGGATTTCACAAGATAGACTATGCGGTGCCAAACAAACCATACGCCAGCCACTAGATATATGTACTCGGATATTACAATTGAAAGTAAGAATTGTATCCTAATACAAAGAAAAATAAAAATAATACAATTAAAACTAAATCTAACAATAACATGCTGTAACTAACCTAACTAGTAATTAAATTAGAAAAAGAAAAACTTAACTACAAAAAAGAAAATAAATTAATTTGCTATAGGTAAGGGGCAGACTTTGACCACTGGACGTTCGAGTGTGCCTTTAGTGGTGCGTAGCGTTACAACACGAGCTAAAATGTCTGCGCCCGGATATACTAGGTTGAATCTCAATGTGATTGAATGGTTTACCAGGTTGTTACAGATGCCTTGTTGATTTGTGATTAAAAGTTGATGCATTTCGCTTAAGTACCGTTTACCACCGACAAAAGTGGTTCCACAGTCTGTGACGATCGAACGACAAAGTCCGCGACGAGCCACAAAATGATCGAGAGACGCCTTTGTAGACAAGCATACGAAGTGGCAGATGTCTAACATGCGTAGTCCGCAATGAAGGTAACATAAATGGAAATGATCAACGATAAGCGATGATAATCGACTTCTCTTGGGCAAAAGAATGGGATGCCTTGACGCTTTGGACAAATTTGAATTTTTTAAGCGTCCCCCCACGCGCAGAACTCCATCCGAGTCTAAGAACGGGAAAAGTCTTTGTTTACTTCGACTGCACGGGAGTCTCGATTGCACCTTTTCGATTTCGCTCGAGAAGAATATAATTTGAACGTATTTGATTAATATTGTGTGACTCTCCTGTAACTCAGTTTTCGATAATGAATTGAACAGTCGATGATCACAAGTTTGTTTACAATTTTTAGGAAAACGTCGAATCCGAGCTAAAACGCGTTGTATACGTTTGAAGGATGAGTTTCTCTCTAATAGTAATTCTAGAATATTATATTTTTTATCTGAGATAGGGAACTGGGTAACCGTTTTAAATTTTGGTACGACTTCCGGTGTACTAAAACTCCTGGCCGGCCAGTGGGACGGAGTATCAATGAGCCAAGAAGGACAGGTCCGCCATAATAATCGAATCGATAATCGAATTAATTTTAAATTACTTAATTCAGCCTGGAAATGTTCCCAGTCATGAGCTACGTCACGAGGGGCCGGATCATCCCAGTTTAGTTTGATGCGCCATAGAATTTGAATCAGCAATTTTGCTAATAAAATCGTAAGAGTCAGCCATCCAACCGGATCATAAATGCGTGCTATGTGCGATAGTATTGAGCGTTTTGTATACTCGACGTTGGTTTTCGAAACGGAGTAAGTAAAATAATCGCCTGACGGATCCCATTGGACGCCTAATATTTTTAACGTGTACTGATTGCTATCTTCACAAAACTGCTTTGGAGACTGACAATGTTCCGACGGAATGTGTGCGAGAAATTCGCGCGAGTTGCTGCTCCATTTTCTAAGTTCAAATCGAGCAGAACTGAGTAAAGCGACGAGCTGATCTTTTAGTTCGAGCGCGGCACCGACAGATGGCGCTCCGGTCAAGGTGTCGTCCTTAAATACGTCTGTTCGCAGAACTTCAGCCGCATGAGGCCGACGGAAGCCTTCGTCGTCCGCTAATTGCCGCAGTGTACGAATCGCTAAACAGGGCGAACTGCTAACACCGTACGTCACGGTATTGAGTTCGTACTCGATCACCGAATTCGAAGGTGAGTCTCGCCATAACACGTGTTGACAGTGCCGATCTTCCGGTCTGAGTAAAATGTTTCGATACATTTTCGAAATGTCGGCCGTGAATACCACAGAGTGTAGCCGAAACTTAGTTAAAATTTCT
Organism: Tinea pellionella; assembly: GCA_948150575.1. NCBI lineage: Eukaryota > Metazoa > Arthropoda > Insecta > Lepidoptera > Tineidae > Tinea > Tinea pellionella. The sequence goes on from OX411253.1 coordinate 2,968,039, forward strand.
ACAATGTCCGCTTGTAACTTCGGACCGGAATGCACGATGTCGTTTAGCGATGTGCCGTTATTAGTTTTAGCGCTCGCATCGAACACAACTCGTAATCGAGTAGTTGTGCTCTCAGGGCGGATGACGCAGTGATGTGGAATCAAGTAACGTAAGCTGTGTGTATCCTTCGCAGGCTGCATGTGTCCTAACGATTCATACTCACGCATGAAGTTGACATAATCAGTCTTTAACTGATCATGACGAGCCAAGCGTCGCTCAAGATTTACTAATCGATTGAGCCCCTGTTTGAAAGAACTTCTTAAGACAGAACTTGGCTGCTTTAATAAAATTGGTACAATATATCTGCCGAATCTGTCACGCCTAACCAACTTCGTATACATCTGTTCACACTCGTCGTCCTCTGGAACTGATAAACGCGCACGCGGTGGTTCTTCCACCTCCCAGAACCGTTTCACGACGTCTTCGAGTTGAAGAGTGGAAGACACCAGTGCTGTAACTTGAGCACGTGTGGGATCACTATTTTCCAATTTGCCCGTTAACACCCAACCGAACACGCTGTGTAGTGCGGTAGGTAGACCTGGTTGCGGTGTTATGCGTAGACCGTCATATATGTCATGAAACATTTCTGCGCCTAATAGCATGTCGACGTCTGACGGCTTGTCGAAGTCGTCGTCTGCTAGTATTAGATGTTTGTAGTGTTCGCGCACAGAAGACGAAATTTCAGTCAAAGGTAGCTGAGATGTGATACTGGTTAATACGATTGGTTTGATATTAAAACGAGGTACGTCGAACGTTCGCGGTGTAACCGTGCAGGACGTGACGCCTCTGACTTGATGTACCATATTCTGGCCGACGCCGGAAACGGAGATATTGCAACGTCGCAGAGGAAGAGCGAGCCGTTGCGCGCAGGCAGCTGTGATGAAGCAATCCTGCGCACCACTATCTATGAGCGCGCGTACTAGGTGGCTGTCACCCGTCGAAGAGCTAACTCGCACGACGCATGTGCCCAGTAGGACGAGAGCACGACTGTGTTCTAGGTGAGCAAGGCTGCTGCTGGTGGACGGTTGTGGTTCGCCGGCCTGGACACTCGCTTGCTTGTCGGAGTGCAGGAGAGAATGATGACGACCGCCGCATGAGGAACACACCGATTTCGAATAACACTCGCCTACGTTGTGCCTAGGTCTCAAACAGTTAGAACACAAGGATTTTGTGTTAACTATATTTAATCGACCTTGATAATCAAGGGATTGAAAAGTTTTACATTTATATAAATTATGTTGTTGACTGCAACACGGACAAGAATAATTTTTCATGTTATTCTGCGTTGTGAAATTATTACTTTTGTAATTCTGCCTACCCCTATCTCGAACACCGTTATTATTTACCGCCGACTCCAAAGGTTTCGCCTTTGAGGAGTGGTGACCCGACTCAGCTGATTTGTACTCACTCGTTTCTAATATTTTGACATATTCCTTTAAAAACTTTAGCAATTCATCGAAACTAGGGATCTCAGATTTATTCTGTAATTCGAATCGCTTACGCGTATCTAAATCTAACGCCCGCGATGATAAGTGAAATAAAATGAAATCGCCTAAATTGTCAATTTTCATTTGTTTGAGGGCATTGACCGACTCAAACAATACGTTAACGAGACGTGATAAATCATTTAAATTGCTATTTTTTAAAGGTGCAAAATTATAAATTTTATCTAAATAAGTCGCTGCTATGAGACGATTATTTTGATAACGTTCACAGAGTGAGGAATAAGCTACAGGATAATTTGAGTCCGTAATAGGTAACCCCTTAGCGATAGAAAGCGCTGAGCCGCTAAGACAGGAATTTAAAAAATGAAATTTTTCTATGTTAGATAACGATTTATTATCATGTACTAACCGTAAAAACGTATCCCGAAACGTAGGCCAATTTTCTATATTGCCATCGAATTTTGGTAATTCTATTCTAGGTAAATGAGCAATATTATTTTCGCCGCTTTTATTACGGGACGAATCGGACGCAGCGCTTGAAGCGCTTACAGCGCCGAGCGCCGTTTCGCTTGTAAACAACGTTTCAGCAATTTCCAAAATTTCATAATAAATGTCATCGATCGCAAACACTCGCTGCATGTCTACAATGGTTTTAGGTTTTAATTTTAAAGTTAAAGCATTGATTTCAACGGTTAAATTTATAAATTCTTCTCGAATTTTCTCGATATTTTTAAACCTCGCACGAAATGCACCAACTTTCTTTTTATCATTTTGTGCTTCAATGGACAAATCATAAATAACCTGCATACAACGAAAACCATATTCCTGTTTTTTGATAAGCGATATTAAATTCTCTTCCGACATTGTTAATAAGGTATGTAATGTAGGTAGGTCAGGTGAAAACAACAAATGTATTTAATATAAAAAATAATAATTAAATATCGATATGTATCGATTTACCTATTCATAAATAAAGGATTTGTTATAAAAACACTAGTTTTAAGTAGAACAAATTTAATTTGCAACCTAAATAAAAGTTAAAATTATAACCCTACCAATTTAAAGAGGTATCCGAGTACATAGATCGACGTACGATGTACAAGACCACCCAAACTGGACGAATAATATTGACGCAACGAAACTTCTTTCGTAAATGAACTATTTTACACATCAAATGAGAGTTTTCTTATGAAATTGAACCTCTTTGATGGATGTAAAACTTCTCCACAGATATCCGGCTCGAAGGACCACAAAAATAGGGGATGTACGGTACTCGAACGGAGCCTGGGGCTCGCCGTGAGTACTTGGCACAAACCCTGATTTTTGAAATTAGAATGCGTCAATATTTTCGCAGTTGGGTCGGTCTTGGGTACACCGGGTACGGTGTAGGGCTGGTCGCAGCTAGATTAGTGGTCGGTATTGACCCACGCAGAGAATACCTATACTTGCTGAATTCACACGGAGACAAATACAATGGCATGCAACGGAAAGGTGTGTAAAGTGGACTTACTGCTTGAGGAGTAGACAGGACACACTGATTACACGATGATTATGCAGATTGAACTCTCTCGACGTTGATTTTAATTGTTTTTTGCCTTTACTTGAATCTCGCGCGCGCGCCGTCGACCGAGACCGTTGTACTACACTGTTACGCGCGCCGCGAGAGGGCAGCACCGTCTTAGGATGCGTTCACGAACGCGAGTTTCAGACACGTTCGTAGTGAGGATGGAAGTTTGGAACACCAAGGCAGGGAAAAAATATCATGGAGTGTTACAAGCCACGACACCGACAATAAATATGTTAATAATAATAAAAACTTTCTTGACAACTTAGGAGTTTAATTTATCTCAGTAATTAATTACTTTAGAGAAAAAAAGTACTAAGATAATTTCATTATATCACTACGCTTTATCGACTGGCATAACTTGCGAAACCATTTTGTGTGTGTAAAAAAAATCGTATATCACTTTTTTTTATCAATTTCTGTCCAATGTACGTCATCGAAATGTTCAATCACACACGATTGCGTGTACGAATTCATACTAGTATTTGCTAAGCCAGTCACAAACAACGAACAGAAAAATATATTAAATATAAAGTTAATTGAATTTTCAATTAAAAGCTGGGTCACAAAATTACAACACTATTTATTTTTTTCCAAAACTCGGCATCCCTTCAAATGTCATTGTTGTCTATCTAATTATAAAGAAGACTATAGACACATTAATTAAGCCACAAAAACCCCATCTATTACAGAAGTTCCCACAGACACAGGTTGAGGTACCAATAAATGCGTTAGAGCACAAGCGTGAGAGAGACAACAGTATTACATTCAATTAAATAAGACGCGTCGAAATGAGATGAAAGATGAATTGCACCATTGTGACCGCAAATTCTGCTATTCTGTCCGTTTCATCACAGCGAGGTTAGTGACAGAGATGTATTTTTTGTTCTAAGATAGGTCGAGTGAGATACTCTTCAGTTTTATAGCCAATTAACTGTGAGATCGTAGCAAAAACTCTTAATTGGATAATACAAGTATCTAATAAATGTGCTCACTTTCTTATTATAAGGAATTATTATCTCTGAACTTCAAGGATACTTAAAAGTCAGCGCCCGTAACTTAAGTAAGATAAACGTCGCCCCATGTGGCAGAGTGGTTATCTCGCCAGTCTGTTACGCGTAGTTCGATTCCTGATCGAAAGAAATATTTATTAAAAGAGAATGCTCATTCACCTAAGAGAAATAGGCCCGCAATTTTTTTCTCGAGTTTGTCGATGATTTTTAGTTAAATTTATAGAAAAATAAATCTACATTCCTTATTACCAATCGATTTTAATTTTTTCACCCAGGTTATTGAGTAATTAGGTGTTTTCTGATGCAATATTTGAGGTTTTAATGCTTTAATAATTGATGATATTGTTTTTTTATGTAATTAAACATCGTCTATTGATTGGAAAATGTAGTGTTGATATAATTAAAATAAATTAATAAAAACTAAGATTTTCATTTAGAATATTGTTTCGTTACAATTAGGTATCAAGTGGGCCCAAAATGGGCATTCTCCTTTATTTAAAAAACGTAAAGTTCATTCCAATCTTCCTTGACACAGGCCGTGTAGCCGTGTAACCGTCCGTTAGTCCCCCTTATCCTCACACCCATAGTATAAAGGTATCTTAGTTCGGAACCAGGGCGTTTGTGTACTCATATTTATTATTATTTTTATTTATTAGTTATTTCGTAATAGTTTTTCTCACACCTTAAAGATAACAATACATCAGAATAAAACCAATTCTTTTTTTTAGATGGACAAATTACAAATATTGTTGTGGAACGAATGAATAAGCCAATTTGAGCAAAAAATATATTATTAAGATTGAAGTTTGTACCTAACAGAATTTTGTGTCATTTAAACTCGCGACTCACAAAAAAGTATCTACCTACATTTTCATTCAAGTTTTTAATCGGGTTTTTATTAAACTTTATTATTTAAAAAAAAACTATAGTCAGATATGTGACCACAAGTATGGGTTTACATTTTATTTACGCTAGCACAGCGTAAAGTGAGACTATAGATAGGATCGCTTCATTTGAAATTTTTCCTCGACGGCTAAAATCATATTGTCTAATAATATCGCCTCCATTATACCTGGCTTTTGAAGTAGCATTGATGCTGGCAAAACGCGCCTACGTCACTTGAAAGTGGGCCCTACGGCCAGCGTTACCAGATATTTTTTCTACCAAGTCGGGATTTCGGAACTTTTTGAGTGAAGAAAGAGGGATTATTTTTTCGAAAGAGGGACATAGTAAAAAATATCCATACAAATTTGACAGATTGTAAACGATAGTTATATTAAAGTGTATGGGGAATGTGTCCGTTAGAAAAATGTGGTGTTTCAAATAATAGTCTGAAGAGTGAGTTACAAATTGTAGTAAGCTTTATACTCATTTGACGTCACAATACACACACAAGTCCGAGAAGCGGGACAGAGCCTGTCCCGCGCGGGACGTTTAATTTTGGTTTAAAAATCGGGACGTCTGGCAACGCGCGCCAGTCCTACCACTCTTTTATATTTCTGATACCTACCTACGATGTTTCTTTTTTTTTTTGTGATTTGCAATCACAGCGTTAACATTAATTTAATACTCAATAACTCCAAATTAAAATTAATATCGTAACTAATCGAACCTAAATAAAATATGACCTTTAATTTAAAAAAAAACTAACAAACATCATTACGCTTAATTAATTATTACAAGTTAATTAACCAATTACCATTTTATTAATTATTTATTACACAAGATTTTTTTATTCAATGAATATCAAAGGACAATACCCATTTTTGGGCCCACTTAATACCTAATAGTTTGATATCAAAACAATATTCTAAAATAATATCTTATTTTTTCATTAACTTGTTTCAATTGTATCAACACATCGTTTACTAATTAATAGACAATGTTTAATCACATAATAAACATATATTATCAATTAATAAAGCATCTTATATAATAAACCTGAAATATTGCAATAATAAAAGTTTAATTACGCAATAACTCGGGTTAAAAAAAAACTGATTAGTTACAAGGAATGTAGATTTATTTTTCTACAAAATTAACTAAAAATTATTGAGAAACTCGAGAAAAACATTGTGGGCCCATTTCTCTTAGGCGAATGGGTCCTTTGAAAGTACTTTTCTAAGGAATTGCTAAGAACTTTTTTAACTAAGAATCGTTTCTCAAGCGGGGGGTCGAGTTTGTTTTTAAAGGGGGTCGCAGTCTGTTGAAAAATAATAAATAGAAACTACATATGGGTACAAAAGACTCGTTTATTAAAGGAATGAATTTTAGTTTATATTATAAAACTAAATAAAATAGCGAGAGGAGCGTCAAGCCGGCATAGTGGAGGCGACTGCTGCCCGCACAGGTTTCTCTGTAGTAGCAGTTGTTTCCATTCATGGACCGCACTCTAGCTTTGCATCAGGCGGAGTGTTGTCACATGCCGAGCTACAATTTAAAAAAAAAATTAAATAACATGAGAAATAAAATTATAGCTTACTTAAAAATAGCGCGCTATGTAAATCTTAATTTTATAGTGACGGGGTCGCAAAACTTTTTATTTAACTATTTAGCTTTTTCGTGGGTCACGACATAAAAATGGTTGAGAAACGATGGACTAGCTAGACTAATAACCATTATCAGTCTGTCTAACCTAACCTAAGTAACAATAATAATAATAATAATAATAATAAAATTCTTTATTGCACAAAAAATACAAAGGCGAGCTTAATGCCTAAAGGCATTTTCTACCAGCTAACCAGAAAGATTATGTGGTGATTTGGAGGGTGCAGGATAGAAATATAGGGAAATAGTGAGATAAGTAGTAGGATAGGACAGTAAGTATATAATAGTAAATACATAGATAAATATATATATACACACATACATAACCATACATACATACACAAACAACATTATTTACTTAACTTTTTAGATACTTAGTAGGTCGCGATACTAAAAAGATTGAGAAGCGATGGTCTAGTATTTATTTACAGAAATTCCAAATACAGGACCTACGTGAATATCTACATGAGTATGTAATAAAGGTGACAATAGACCTAACTTTTTCTTGTCTCGCAATTGCTTGTCAAAAACATGCCTACGAGACTACAAACAATATGTTACAATAGGAATTTTATTCAAATTAATGGTAAACAGCATTTAACTGTGAAATATAGGAGGAGGTTAACAAACTTAATACAACTAGGTAGGTATATTAAACACTAAATCAACATAATTTAGACGGAAAATACAACCAAAACAAACACCCTTAATATTTATTTAATTAACAGCACAAATCAATTAATTAATCAATCTACATTCTACTAATAAAACCAGTTTTAAAAATAGGTAGGGGACCTAGTCGCGTTTTGGTATCATCTTAAAAGTAGCCGCTCGAGAGAAATGTGCAACTGTGCTCTGTCAACTTTGGAGCCACCATCAAGTACTTTTTTTCAGTTGAATACTCACACATTACTTTTGAAGCCTTTATTTTATTGTAGCTCAGCATGTGACAACACTCCGGCTAATGTAAAGCTAGAGTGCGCTCCATGCCTGGATACAACTGCTACTACATAGAAATATCTACAGGCAGTAGTCGCCTCCACTATGCCGGCTTGAAGAGACGAGCATGCACCATCCAGAGTGACAGCGCACACTCCTCTCGTTATACCTGGCTACTTTTAAACTATTTCCGAAACGCGACAAGGTCACTTCACGGGTGTTACATTCGAAAGTGGTGGTACTGCCTTAATTTTGTCCGGTCTCTTTAATTTGCCATTCTGCCGTATGAGTTGTTGGAAAATAAGTGTATGTAATACGAAGGCGTCTATATTCCTCCCCCTATCCTTACGCATCTCATACAAGTTTCACGTCCAAGAAAATAAATACTAAAACATATTTGTAACTCGAACAAGATTCCATTAAGTCCTAGGTATAGGTCGCGTCAAAATGTATAGCGTCTCGGAAGTTAGCTTTCTCGCAGGCACAGTTAAATTTACAATAATAAAATTTAGACTTAATTATAAATAATAATAGAACATATAAAAATAACCTGCGGGTAGGTAGCGAAGGAGTATGTCCTTCCCTCAACACTGGTGTACTGCGCAGCGACTATGAGCCGCCATAAAGATTGGTTTGTACTATACCTATTTCGTTTTATCAGTTTATAGTTATGTGTAGTAGTAAAAATAGTAATTTCATAATGGGTTTTAACAACAAAATTAGCTTACCAATGCTTTGGTTTGAAAGGAAAAGGATATAAAACGAAGTGGTGTATTCGACTATATTATGCGTTTTGAAGCTTACTTAGCTTTTACTATGATAGACTTTCTTTTCTTCTACCAAAAGGAATTCTTTATTTCAATTTTAACAGTTTTTTTGAAGCTTCGAATAGGAATTATATTTGAGTTTACTAACACTAAATTTTATTGTAGCTCGGCATGTGACAACACTCCACCTGATGTAAAGCTAGAGTGCGGTCAATGAATGGAAACAACTACTACTACAGATAAACCCGTGTGGGCAGCAGTCGCCTCCACTATGCCGGCTTGAGGAGACGAGCATGTACCGTCTAGATTGACAGTGCACACTCCTCTCGTTGAACCTGGCTACTTTCAAACATACCCTTTTTTAGGACATCTAGAGGTCTTATCTAATGTTGCCGCCAAAGTGCGATCTATAGATGGAGGCAAACTGCTGTCAGAATAGCAGAACTGCCTATAGTAGCGCATTCACTATGCATTTGTGAGATGCCTCTTCACACTCCAATTGCTTTAATTAACGACTTAAGGTGAAAGCCAACACCTGAGAGTCCATACATTTTGTTTTACCACATTGTTTGAAACTTGGCAGATTAATGTTGAAATTAGGTAATTTAATAACTTTCTCAGCACTAATTAATTGCGCAAATCACTATAATAAACAAATATTATAGCTACGGCACAGAATATATAAAATGCTTGTGAAATAATAACTAATATAAAATGTTTAAAATATTTTTAAAGCATTTTACTCGTATATATTCTGTGTCGTAGCTATTTGTTTATTAAAGTGATTTGCGATAACAATTAATGCTGAGAAAGTTATAAAATTAATTTCAACATAAACCTACTATGCTTTGAACAATGTTGTAAAACAAAATGTATGGACGCTCAGGTGTCGGCTTTCACCTTAATAATTCAGTCACTATTTCTGGTAAATATAACATATTGTGATTGTCTCTAAAGTTAAACCCAGGTTTTACGTTTAATTTACTTCCAAGTGTAATGTAAAAACAACTAAGTCTCTTTAATTAAGGACTTGTACAAGAGACGTTAAATTATTAGAATTCAGAACGCAATTTAATCATGTTCTGTCATTACCCGGCCAAATTATAAATCAACCGCATTCCATTAAAGTTTCTTTAGTTGAAAGTAAAATTAAATTTATCTACTTAACGTTTAACAACACAATATTTACACTCCAATTGTTTTATCAGTGCAATCGGTAATCCAACCCAACCTGTTAAGGAATGCAGTTGTTGCCCGTGTTCTTAAACACAGTGGGACGACAATCCTAATTTATTCTAAGTGACAGGTCTGAGAATTTACTTTAAAGACTTAAATCAATAACAAATGTTATTGTCAAAAATATATACATATATCTGCTGTTCACTCTGGTGGTGGGTCGTTTTAAGCAACAGGTTGTAAGTAATTTGGTAATTTTAAGCATGTTGGTACACATTCTTTTGGAAGGGTACTGCTATGTATTGTAAAATTGTAATAGTCTGAGTTTAATTGTACTGCTTTTCTGTTTTGTGTACAAATAAAATAAATAAATAAATAAAAACGATTTCGATCGCTAGCGATATTACAGCTTATTCTTGGCAATTAAGACAATTTAATCATTAAACATGTTTTGATTCAACCAATTCACAACTCCACTATGCCGGCTAAATTAGAAGAGGTGAATGTACGGTAACCAAGTTAAAAGGTTTTTCCGACCACTGCACATTCGTTGAAAGGTGAAAGGCTCATAAAATAAGGAAGCAAACATTATTCGAAGTTTATTGTTCTAAAGATATTTATGTTAATCTACGGCCCTGAGACTGCCTTTACGCCTGTCTTTGCTGATCTAGTATTTAAAGCTAGGTACCCTAAGTAGGGAGCGGCTTACCTTTACCGAACGTCGAGGTCGAGTCAATCTGACGTAAGCCAAGTGATTTTAAACAATAGCTACTAGGTATATTTACAATGAATTATTGTGGTAAATCTCTCACAATGAATTGCTTTAAATAGGTACAAGTTGAGAATATTAAATTACATAATGGCTGTCCTGAATTAACATAAAAATATATATAATATACCTTTTCTCGATTTTTTTATTGTAGTTTGGCATGTGACTACACTCCGCCTGATGTAAAGCTAGAGTGCGGTCCATGAATGGAAACAACTGCTACTACAGAGAAACCTGTGCGAGTAGCAGTCGCCTCCACTATGCCGGCTTGAGGAGGCGAGCATGTACCATCTTAGATTGACAGTACACACTCCTCTCGTTATACCTGGCGACTTTCAAACTATTCCCGAAACGCGACAAAGTCACTTCACACGTGTTACATTCGATTATTATTATTTTAAATATTATTATAGCTCGGCATATGACAACACTCTTACACGAAAACAACTTCTACAGATAAATATCTTCAAACAACAGTCGCCTTCGCTATGCTGGTTGGCTTGAGGAATGAATGTGCACCATCCAGATTGAGAGTGCACACCCTTCTCGCTACTTTCAAACTGATCACGAAATCTTCGCGGGTATTACATTCGAAAAGTGCATACGAAGACATGAAACGCGTCTAACATCAAAACAATCGTTAACTCTACGACTTTAGCATCTTTGTCAATCTCATTGGAAAATCAAAGCGTGACTTATTACTACACATCTAGAATATCTATTGAATGTCTATTAAAAAGTGATGTTGCAAGTTGAACACCGCAAATTTGTGGCTGGCGATGATACAACCATCATTGGTCAACCACAACACAACTTGTGTAAATCTAGAGCAATAAATAAATATAATTAAATATTTATTTAGTAGATACCTACACAATAAAAATATTTCCCATATTTCCCTTCATGAAGCGAGTGCTTTCCACTTTCCCCAAAAAATAACACTCATTTTATTGTTCCTTTTTTACTTATTGTTTTTCTTTTTTATCTGTTGTTATTAATTCTATTTTATTTTTCCTTTTTTGTATGCCTTCACTCCACCAACTTGTGTACACAGTGAAAATTATTTTAGGGTGCAGTGATATTATTACAATCAATTTTAAATATAAAATCTCCTCTACACTGCACCTGTAAATTTTCCAAATAAATAAATAAATAAACTACGTATTTCTGAAGGTGTCTACACGTACACAAATATATTACAATCGTGCGAATCGACTACGGAAAGGAGAATGCCCATTCGCCTAGGAAAATTGGGCCCACAATTTTTTTCTTGAGTTTGTCGATGATTTTTATTTAATTTTTTAGAAAAATTAATCTACTTCCTTATCACCAATCAGTTTTAATTTTTTCACCCATGTTATTGAGTAATTACATGTTTTCTCATGCAATATTTGAGGTTATTATTATTTTTAATGCTTTAATAATTGATGATATATGTTTTTATGTAATTAAACATTGTCTTTTGATTGGTAAATGATGAGTTGATATAATTAAAATGAATTATTTTAGAATATTGTTTTGGTACCTAACTATTAGGTATCAAGTGGGTCCAAAAACGGGCATTGTCCTTTTATTATTTTAATAAGAAGTCGACGTGCGGGCGAATATAATTCATGCGAATCGACCCCTAACACGAGTTTACCGTCAGAATACTCTATTTTTAATTTTAATTAATTTACACAAATACCTACAAGTACCTAACAAATATTTTTTTAAAAAGCTGCGAAAAGATCTTAGTCAAAACATACCTATTAGACATTTCTTGAAAGTATTAAACTTACCAGTTTAAATATCAAAGTGATTAAAATTAAATAATAGTTGAAAAAGCAGCCCTAATCTCTTGTGTTAGCAACTAAAATAAATAATGTTGCCACTTATAAATATTTTACATGGAATTGAATAATGTAGTAATCCATTCTAAGAAACAGGCATGCCGCCACCGCCCATCCCTATTTGAGAGGGCGAGATGGCTGCCTGCCTGAGTGCTTGACACTTTTTGGCGAGTCGTCAAATGAGAAGGACGTTACCGAACAGCAGCTGTATTGTTTCTTATTGTATAAATTTTAAAATGTGAGTATTAATGTCACGTTGCTATAACACGTAATCACGATGTAATAAATGTTTGTCCTGTTGTCAAACTAAATCGTGATTACTAGGAATTCTAATAATGGTTATTTCCTTACTGCTATATGTATTTATTGATATTAATATATGTATATAAGAAATGAGGACTTTGTTTAATTCATTATAACGCCCACTAATCTGTCCTCACATCTCAGAAGTGGGATAACCCTGTATATACATTTTTTTTTTCTTTTCTCTACCTACCTACCTCTTCATTTTTATTTTTGACAAACCTTATTTTAAAATTACCCTTATGTTTCAATTTTTATTTTTTTATTTTAAACTATTCTTTGTATCTCTTTATCTTCACATGTATATGTGTATGTGTATGTATATATGTATATGTACGTGTGCGTGTGTGTATATGTATATATAATTAATTTAATCTAATAATTGATTTTGTTTATTTTTCTTTTATTTTTGACTTGTTTTATTATTTTCCTATCGCTCTTTTCCTCTTGGGTTATATTTTAACATTCCAGACAATGGAGCGTACGCTCGATACACCTCCTCATTCGGTGCATTCTGTCTCTCGTCCCGAGGTTGGGCAAGAGGATCGAGTCTCAGCGCAGAGAATTGAGGGTTCATGCAGTCGAAGTCGTCCCTCGCGGTGTCGTCAAGAGCGAAGATCTTCGCATAGCCACCACGAGCGTTCTCGGAGTCGAAGACGGTGGAGCCGACTGGATCGGTGCTCGGATGAGCAGCGGTCGCCTAGCCGGTGTGAGCAGCGATCACGGAATCGGTGTGAACGGCAGTCGCGGAACCAGTACGAGCGACGGCCACGGAGCGGGCGCGAGCAGCGGTCACGAAGCTGTTGCAAGCGGCGGTCACGAAGCCGGGGCGAGCGGCGGTCACGAAGCCGGCGCGAGCGGCGGTCACGGAGCCGGTACGAGCAGAGGTCATGCAGTCGACGTGATCACCCATCATCTAGCCGGCACGAGCAGCGGTTGCGGGATCAGCACGTGCACTATGCGGACCCGGACGGCGAACACGGTGAACAATCCAGCAGACGAGGGGAGCAATTGGCGGACGACTGCCAACGATCGGGAGATGCATCGCGGGCGCAGACGTCACTTCCTCGCGTCGATAGGGAAGTATATCAAAATTCGAATAATTTGAATACACACACCTATAGCATAGATAATATTAAAGAAATTGCTCAAGTTTTAAAGTCAATAAACCAGTCAGATTCGTTGGACAAATTAGGGTCTATGCAGAACACTATACCTGAATTCGATCCCAGCAGAAGGGAACAGACGATGAATATGTGGCTACATAAAGTAAACGAATGTGCCACTATTTATGGATGGACTGAAAAACAAATTGTGCACTTTGCGTTGCCTAAATTGCGAGGAGTTGCTCAAAGATGGTATGGTGGTCTGTCGTCTGTTCTTCACTCCTGGGACGAGTGGCAGAGTAAGCTCATCTCGGCGTTTCCTTCTGACGAGAATTATGGCCAAATGCTTAGCGATATGCTGGCTAAACGGGCTCGCTTCACTGACTCATTAGAAGAGTATTATTATGAAAAGTTAGGCTTAATAAATAGGTGCGGAATCGTAGGTACTCGAGCGGTGGATTGTATATTACACGGTATCGATGATAGGTCTGTAAGGTTAGGCGCCGAAGCTGTCAAGTTTGACGATCCTGACAAATTGTTGTCATATTTACGTAATGTGAGAAATATGAAGCCGATAACTGATCGTAAATTTGGTAGGGGCTTTTCGAGTAGAAATACCGATTTTCAAGCACGCAATGCAGGTAAATTATCCCATTGTTTAAATTGTAAGCAAGGAGGCCATGTATTCGGTCAATGCCCGCTACCAATAAAGAAATGCACCAAGTGCGGTAAAATAGGTCACGAGACTGAACAATGTTATGCGAAGATACACGCTTCCGACAAAACTGTTAATAGAGTTGCTAGTGATACAATAAATAAATTAAAACACCTTGACCCTTCAGGACCTAACCAAAAATATTATAAACAAGCAATCGTTAACGGCGTACCTATGAAAGCTTTCATAGATTTCGGAAGCGAATGCTCTATGATTAGATATTCTGAGTTCAATAAAATTGCTGGGGCGTACGATATGACGAATCTGCCGATTTTAAGGGGTTTTGGTAATTCGGTAGTAGAAGCAATCGGAAGATATCATGTGCACATAGTAATAGATGACATCGGCGCGTATTTAGATCTCATTATAGTCCCTGACGATTCTATGCATGTCCCTCTTATGATCGGACAGACATTTACAGAACAACCTCATCTTATAATTACAAAAACGAGCGATCACCTGGAAATAACTAGTATCGAAGTAATACAATCTCCCGTTAAAGTAAAATTATTTTGTAAAAAAGAGGTAGAAGTATCAGGTTTAGCAGTTATTGAAGTGTACACAGATGATCCTGAATTTCATAAAGAAATATTTGTCGAGGGAAGCTTACGAAATTATAATCACATTCGGTACTCAGTGTTTTCTGGGTTATATTTTATTACAAAGGGACATGGACAGATTGTTGTCAGTTGCAATCCATCGGTGAGAGTAAGGTTGCAGAAAGATTACCTTATTGCTCGGGGACAGGTGGCAAATGAACAACTTGAGGCTAAATCCATCAACGTTAATAATTGTATGACTGAGAGATCCCGCCCGATTACCAGATTAGACTTAAATATAGATAATAATTTATCTATTAAGGATACCCAAGTATTATTAGAGTTATTAAATAAGTATAGAGCGTGTTTTGCGTTTGACCTTTCCGAATTGGGCAACACTACCGCTGGAAAAATGAAAATCGATTTAAATAATGATCAGCCGGTTGTTTATCGGCCATATCGACTTGCAATTAAGGAGAAGGAGAAAGTCAGGGAGATTATCTCAGATTTGCTCGACAATGACATTATACGCCCGTCCACTTCTGCATATTCCAGTCCAATAGTACTTGTGAGAAAGAAAACAGGTGATTTGCGTCTCTGTATCGACTATCGTGCACTTAATAAGAAGACCATTAAAGAGAATTACCCGATGCCTCTAATTGACGATCAGTTAGACATTCTTGCAGGGAATAAATTTTACACTACCTTGGACCTCGCTTCAGGTTATTATCAGGTGCCGATTCGTGAGGAGGATAAATTTAAAACTGCTTTTGTTACGCCAGATGGGCACTATGAATTTAATCGTATGCCCTTTGGCCTTGCAAATGCACCTGCAACCTTTCAAAGACTGATGAATCAAGTTCTTGGGGCTGCTCGTCACGGAGAGGCTTTGGCTTATTTAGATGACGTTATTATACCGTCTAAAACAATAATTGAGGGATTGACAAGATTGGAAACCGTATTGAATTTGTTCAAGAATGCAGGACTCTCGTTAAATCCATCAAAGTGTTTCTTCTTCAAGCACACGGTGAGATATTTAGGGTTTGAAGTGTCCGAAAACGGTATTCGGCCAGGCTCTGAAAAGATAGAAGCGGTCGAACATTTTCCCACTCCATCAAATCAACATAATGTTCGCCAGTTTCTTGGACTGGCTAGCTTTTTCCGACGATTTGTTCCTAGATTTTCTATCATAGCAAAGCCACTAACTTATTTGTTAAGGAAGAACGTTGCATGGTTATGGGGACCTGAACAAGAAGAAGCCTTTAGAACCCTACAGAAAGAATTGTCCCAGAAACCTACATTGGCCTTGTACAACATGGAAGCTGAGACAGAGTTGCATACGGATGCTTGCAAAATAGGAGTCGCGGGAATACTTTTGCAAAGAGACGAAAATCGCATTCTTAGACCCATCGCCTATTTTAGCAAACAAACAACTCCCGAGGAACAAAACTACTCATCCTACGATCTGGAAACACTAGCAGTTGTAGCTGCACTTAATAAATTTCGAGTCTATTTAGTCGGCATTCCATTTAAAATAGTTACCGACTGCAATTCGTTGAAAGCCACGTTTCAAAAGAAAGACATGCTTCCTCGGGTAGCGCGATGGTGGGAACAGATGCAAGAATATAACTTCGTGATCGAGTATAGGCCTGGCACATCCATGTCGCATGTTGATGCTCTTAGCCGTAATCCAATTCCTAATACAATAAATTTAAACATACTTACAGTGACTGATTCTAATTGGTTAGCCACAGTACAGGATGCGGATGACGACATACAAAGAATAAAAGGTATCCTGAAAAATCCGGAGTTCGACAACATAATAGATATAAAAACTAATTTTAAATTAAAGAACGACAAATTATTTCGTATTACTTCAGATGGTGATAGGTGGGTCGTACCGAAGGGAGTGCGGTGGCAAATTGTGAAACAAAATCATGATGACATAGGACATTTCGCGCTTGATAAAACACTGGAAAAGATAAAATCTAATTATTGGTTTTCTAAAATGAGACATTTCGTAAAAAAATATGTAAACTCCTGTTTGGAATGCGCTTACTCAAAATCGTCTACAGGTAAGAAACCTGGTTTCTTACACCCAATACCAAAAGTGACTGATCCCTTCGACACGATCCACATTGACCATACTGGTCCTTTTGTACGAAGTACTAAAGGAAATATGTATATATTAGTATTAATCGACGCATTCACACGGTACATTTATTTGAAACCAGTCAAAAATACTAAAACCCATACCACCATAAAAGTGCTTCGAGAGTACTTTGGTATCTTTGGTGTTCCAAGACGGCTTATTTCTGATAGAGGAACTTCGTTCACAAGCGACAACTTTAAAGAGTTTATACACGAGAAGGGTATCAAACATATCTTGAATGCAGTAGCTACCCCCAGAGCAAACGGGCAAGTAGAACGCTACAATAAAATAATTGTGGACGGTCTAACGGCAAAGGCTATCGGGACACCAGACAATAAATGGGACGATCAGCTACCTGAGATTCAATGGGGCATGAATAATACTTTTAATAAGGGTATCAATAGAACTCCCTCTGAAGCGCTTTTTGGTAGGAGGTTAACCGGATCTAGTGAAGGCAAAATACTTACTGAATTAGAAGGTGATATTACCAGAACTTCTGATAATCAGGATATTAACGAAATAAGAAACGAAATAAGTTCTCATATTATAGCCAATCAAGAAAAAGCAAAACATTACTACGATAAAAAAAGGTGTGAACCTGCAAAATATAAAATTGGTGACTTAGTACGTGTTGAGAGGCAGATATCTTCTACCGGACACAGCAAGAAGCTAATACCAAAGTTTCAAGGTCCATATAGAATTACAAAAGTATTAGGCTACGATCGTTACCAAATAGAGGATACACCTCTAACAAGAAAGAGTAAACCTTACTCTGCTGTAGTGGCTGTAGATAAAATTAAAGCATGGTTAAACTTTGATAGGCCTCACGATAGTGATAATGAATTGTCTAATGAATCTGACTAATGCTTAGCTATTACTTTAATTACTACCATTTACGTTTGTTGTTGATTCTTTCGTATTTTGTTTTATTGATAGTAATGCGATTACATAACGGTTTTAAATGGGCAAAAGATCCCTGAAACCCTTTACTATATAAGTGTGTATCTCATTATCCTATTTTATTTTCTATGGCAGAAGGGCCTAATCTGAACAGAAGGGTTCAGAATTTCATCCTGATGGAATATAAGTGTGTATTTCATTATTTTATTTTTATTTTATTTATGGCAGAAGGGCCTAATTACTTTAATATTTGAACAGAAGGGTTCAAAATTTCATCTTGATAAGGCAGAAGGGCCTAATATGAACAGAAGGGTTCAGAATCTCATCCTGATGGAATATAAATGTGTATTTCATTATTTTATTTTATTTTATTTTATTTTATTTTATTTATTTATTTTTTATGGCAGAAGGGCCTAATTACTTTAATATTTGAACAGAAGGGTTCAAAATCTCATCTTGATGATAAGGCAGAAGGGCCTATTCTGAACAGAAGGGTTCAGAATTTCATCTTGATGATAAGGCAGAAGGGCCTAAACTTTAACTATAAATTTTAAATATGAGCAGAAGGGCTCAATTGTTTTATTGTTTGTAGCAGAATGGCTTCAAATATTTATTGAATTGTGTTATTATTTTATATTATTGAATATCGATTATTGATTGTCTGTAATATATTAATTTTAAATTGCTAAGTAAATATTTATGTATCTAATATGAGCAGAAGGGCTCAATACGAGTAATTTTGTTGTTATTAGTAGCTGAAGGGCTTCAAATATATATTAATGGATTATTGTTTTATATTAGTAAATACTAATTATTGTTTACTCGTTATACATTAATTTAAATTAATAAGTAGATATTTATGTATTTAATATGAGCAGAAGGGCTCAATGCAAGTGTTTTGTTGTTACTTATAGCCGAAGGGCTTCAGATAACTAATTAATTAATTAATTATTTTCTTTTAATATATTTACATTTATTTTATATTGCTAAATATATATAAGATATCAAATAAATATAATAGAAAGCATGAGGTCATGCTTAGTATAGGATGGCCGAATGTTAGCAACTAAAATAAATAATGTTGCCACTTATAAATATTTTACATGGAATTGAATAATGTAGTAATCCATTCTAAGAAACAGGCATGCCGCCACCGCCCATCCCTATTTGAGAGGGCGAGATGGCTGCCTGCCTGAGTGCTTGACACTTTTTGGCGAGTCGTCAAATGAGAAGGACGTTACCGAACAGCAGCTGTATTGTTTCTTATTGTATAAATTTTAAAATGTGAGTATTAATGTCACGTTGCTATAACACGTAATCACGATGTAATAAATGTTTGTCCTGTTGTCAAACTAAATCGTGATTACTAGGAATTCTAATAATGGTTATTTCCTTACTGCTATATGTATTTATTGATATTAATATATGTATATAAGAAATGAGGACTTTGTTTAATTCATTATAACGCCCACTAATCTGTCCTCACACTTGAGATAGTGGTCGACCTCAACATCTAACGAGGCCATGAAACCGTGTGAGGACGCACTTTTACTATTATAACAATGAAGGAACTTATTTTATTTGGCATGCGTGACTAACAAATAGGTGCTCGAATTTTAATCACCCGTATTGTCAATAATCACGAATTTGAATACGTTTAGTTAAACTTACATCCAAGGTTAGGTACTATTTAAAGTTGAACAAGTTATTTTAAATTTTAAAGGGCATGAAACGCGCTAATAAGTACTTCTCTCCAATGCGATAAAATATTAAAAATCTAAGAATAAATAAATACTTTTTAAGCCGGCATAATGACGGCGACTGAAGCTGTGTACTGTGATACTTACGGCGGTCGAAGTACGTCGTGTTATTATAAAAAAAAAATTAGAAAGATACGTAGTGGTTTGTTATAAATAGCAAATATTAAAATTAATGATTAATGATTAAATATTGTTGGTGATGTCATGCATTAGAATTGATCATTGGAATAAGTTTTTATGCTGACAATCAACCGTAATTAAACAGACATGCAAATGACTACACAAGATTGGAATTTATAAAAGAAATCTTATGAACAAATTCCTGCAAAATAGGGCCTAGAAAAAGTTGTTTGTTTACCTACCCTTTCCTAGGTAATCATAGGATCAAAGTACCTACCCTAATACTACAATTATTTCTAAAATGTAATATTATAATTGTCATATCTTTAAAAATGCATATTAAGCTAATTCGTTCGTAAAATCAAAGCTGACAACAGCACGAGCTGAAAAATGTTTTCTGTTCAATTTTCATCAAAGATAATTACTGTTAATGTTTCGCCTACAACGGTAAAGTTCAACCGTCAATCATTTCCAGTTAAACTTTCTTCACAAAGTAAGCTTTTTCCAAAAGTCGTTGAAACAACAAAAAAACCTTCACTTTATTCAAAGTTCATTGTAACTAATGTGTTCATTAAACTAAAATATCTACTTACGTTCAATAATAAATGGGATTATCTAGCGGTCCACCTGTCAAATAGGAAAGGAGGCTGTGTCGGCGTCTCCCCTGGAATGCAACACCTGCGACCACTCTATACACAGTACACAAGCCGGCCTAGAATTCACAATTCACCACAAATAAATCCTCTTGCACGAAAACTTATTGTCACAAAAAGTTGAACACTTTATAATTGAATCATTCCAATTCACTTTCGAACTTTACGTGTTATAAAAAGTTTCGCGCGAATCTCTCGCCCCGACACGCACGCACATCCAAACACCACTCAAGCGAATTCAAAACTGACGTCACATGTGCCGGCTAAGCAAATTCGAAGTTGTTGTAGGTGGGGAGCGCGAACAGCAACACCAGCGCCACACCTGTCCGACGGCAAACAACAGTACTTCAACTCGGTCTGTAAAACGAGCAATGAAGCAAGAAACAGCATTCATTTCTTTGCTGATTATGCAATGAGATAAAGTTTAGTTGGCGGTACAGTCAGGAAGAAGTTTAATGTAGACGAGAATTATTATACATATACAATACTTGGCTAATTGAAATACTTTTGTTGTTCTACCTATCAAATGTGATTCTAGAGAATTTGGGTGTATAACAACAAAGTATTTTAAACGAGCATAGTAAATAGTTTCTCCCAAGTAATCCCTCGCAAGTTCGCAATTTGACAAAAAAAAAATCCTTTTGGCAATAAAACTTAACTTGTGGAGGTAAATACTAAATATAGCAAATTTAAACAAAAAAACTAACTTACTTATAACTAAATAAACGTGTAGTACTAATGTTAAAGTACTAAAAACCCGAAACACGAGGTCACTTCACAGGTGTTACTATCCCAATAAAAGTGGCGGTACTACCCTAGGATGTAGACTGGACAAATTACCATCATCAGTGTGCCTTTTCCATCACTCTTTAATAGTGCCTATGTGCACTGAGCTACCAAAGTACTGTTATAGGTAGGTACGGTCAGAATTTACCGAGTTCGAACGGGCCTCTTCGGTCGTGAGTTGACGCATCTTACCGCTAGACCACGGCAGCTCTCCACTCCGCCAAGACGTACTCTGTGCACCACACACTATTTGCCATTGTTAAAGTAAATATGTATTTGTTATTTGTATCAATCTCATAATTTTATGCATCATACATCATTCATTCGTCGCACAAAACAGGTCGAGCTACATTCAAGTCAAAAACAGATTCAATAAAACGGGTAAAAGTGGTGAAATCTTTATTACAAGAATCCAAAACCCAAACAGTAATTATTATTACGTTCTCTTACTTTGAAGCATTATTTCACACACATCCATAAATACTTAGTAATAATTCACCATTTAATCCATATAACATTCTATAACATTCAAAAATAATATAATTAATCTAATCAATCTCCATCCCGCCAAAAATCCAACCACACTGCACTCAAAAAGGCGGCAATTAGTGATGTCATTACAGACTAAATTAATTGAATATTTGTATGAATACTATTTATTGAATATAAATATGTACTAAGAAAAAAGGGATAAATAAAACATTCATTACAAGAATTATTATGTCTTTATTTACATTTTTAAATACAAATAGATTCTAAAATTAGCAATTGTGTAGGTTTTATTTTAAGTTAGAATAGTGTACTAAAAACTATAAAATTTATACACCTACACTCAACAAAGGGTTAACTATTCAGTTAGAAGGTGTAAATGTGCCCTTTAGATTCTTGTATCTATAGTTTTATCAATTTAATGCAGTCCTACCAAGAATATTCACACATTCCTTATAAAATATTGCAGTAAGTATCTAATAAAATTTACAAGTGTATGGCACATAATTTACAAAAATTTACAATATTATTCTAATTATTATTTTATTATCTAATATCACTTTAGTTTATGATATATCGATGCAGTAGATTCACTAAAATGATAACTAAAATAAGATACTTTGAGAAATCTGAAAGAAGAAAAATAAAATTAGACTCATGGTACACTCACTGTTACTGTGGGCTGTAGACAATAAATCCTTATTAACAAATTATATTTACTTCTTGAACTTCGTTTACTTACTTGATTTTGGTGCTATATCCTTAATTGGAGTACGGTACTCGTCAGAAGCTTCTAAAAATTGATAAACGGCCTTGAAGCCTGTCCCATCCAAACGGTCGTTGGATCGAAAAGTGACTTTGAAGAAATTTCTATCTGATTCCACGTGAAATTCTTTCATTTGACCACAGTATCTCCCAAATCGGCTATCTTCTATCATGTAATTGGAGAATTCGACGTAATCGCTTGCAGATACAGCTTCACAACTGAAATTTTATAAATTTCCAAAATTTATTTCCAGAATTTACATTCGTACCGGATGTTGTTTCTATAATCACGATTTTCAGGTGTTTTTAGGACTACTTCTGTTGCCTCTTTCCAGCCTCTGGGAAACTGGCATATCTAGATACTTTTATGCAATAAAATATTGTTAATAAAATAAAAGAATAACTTACGGAAGAACTCCTTCAACATCAAAGTATGTGAAATGTAGATGAACTTTTTCAGTTTCTCCTCCATAGAAGAAATATGTACATTCTGTGTCACGTGGGTAAGGTCCTGGTGAATTGGGTGAAGCAAATGTGCCATTTTTTGAAACCGTACTATTGTAAACAAAGGCACATGGGAATTCCATGAGCTGTCTCCCTGTATTTATTCCAAAATCTGTATTCGAAATTTGTAATAATTAGGACATATACAGGGCGTATATAAATCAGAACTTATTACTCCGGCATGCATGTATATGTATTTACTTACTTTCAATAAATGAATATGTTATTTTAAATCCTCTAGCAAAGCGTGATGAATGTGTGCCACGAAATTCTAACATTAATTTTGGTCCGTTAGACATAATTGGTTTAGGTAGATCGCTACCACAAAAAGTGTCCACTTTATCTAATCTTCCATCTACATTAACGAAAGCTTGAAGTGCGTCGACATTCGTGCAACTGAAAAACACAGTAAGAATAGAATATTAATTAAGTTATTATAATTACAATATGCAATAATTAAAACAACTAATTTTATACTTACTCGGGTGCACTATCTGAAGGTTTATGTAAATGAAAATCTTGAAATACTAGACGAACTCTTTCCTTTCCTCTTCCAAAAAATTCGTAGTGGCAATGTGTGTTCACAGGATACGGCGATGGATAATGTGGTGATGACAGCGTTCCTTGCTTAGTGCTATCGCTGCTGAATTCCTGATGGCACGATGACGCTGAAACAATATAAAAGTAAAATTTATTTATTAAAAGTTATATTATAATTACATAATATACGCACTAGTATTAGGACAGGGACAACACAACAACATCCATACCCGAAAAAGGTATAATATATAGATTTTAAAATAATATCGTACTATTTGTAATTTATTACTAAATATTAAAAACATTTTTTTTTTCCGGGAATCGACCCGGAAACTTTATTGTACTACATAATAAATTAGCGCGTTACGTACTGTAGCGGTTAAAATATTTGAAGTATTCAATTATTTAAAAAAAATCTCAAAGTAATTGAATACAAATGTGGTACAACACTACAAACGTCATTTTGACATTTGTTTGGCAATTTTGTATAATGCGAAATAAACACGAGTTTTAACTATGATATAGTGAAAATAAATTGTAATGTTTTTCAACATCAATCTGAAATTATATTTGTTATTAAAAGAATGTGTATAACAGGCTTTGGCGTCGATCGATAACTTTAAAAACTGCGCAGTATTGTATCATGTCGGAGGACCCTGTAACGTTTCAACCTTTTTACATAGATCGTGCGAAGGGAGGTCGTGCTGCTTGTAAAATATGTAAGAATAAATGTCTTAATGGCGAGTTGCGCTTTGCTAAAATTGTACCAAGCCCTTACGGTGAAAATCAACAAATGAAATCATGGCATCATGTGGACTGTTTAATGACTGCGCTTTTGAAACAGAGGCCTACAACGAAACGTATAGATTCTGTAAATGATATAGGTAATTGGCATGCACTGAGTAAAGAAGATCAGGAATTTGTTTTATCTAAGATTAATCAAGCAGAAAAAGAATTCGAGGAGAAATATAGTGGTAAATATAAAGCTAAAGTATTAAGAAATGAATCTGAACCTGTGCAAAATGTAATTAGAGATTTGTCTCCGGAGAAAAATAATATAAAGAGTGAAGACGATAAATTTTCTGAGTTTATTAATTTGTGTAAAAAAATTGCAAAGGTCGATGCTTACACAGATAAAACAGCAATTGTCAATTCCTTTTTTCATAAAGGCACGGATGGTGAAAAGTTTACTGGTGATTTAAAATTATGGTGTAAACTATTGTTGCCGCAAGTTACTAAAAGAGTTTACAATTTAAAAAGTAAACAACTTGTAAAATTATTTTCTAGAATTTTTCATGTCGATCAGGATGATATGTTAGAACATTTAGAGAAAGGTGACATAGCTCAAACTATACAACATTTCTATTCGAAACACAAAACCCCAGCGGAAAACAGCACACTAACAATTCAGGATGTAGAGAATTTTCTACATGAATTATCGAAACTTACAAAGGAGGAAGAACAAATATCGCATTTTAAAACAATAGTTAAAAAATGTACAGCGAGTGATTTGAAAATGATAATTCGTATTATTAAGGGAGATTTACGTATAAATGCAGGCCCTAAACATATTTTGGAGGGAGTCCATCCCGATGCATACAAAGTGCTCCAAACATCTAGAGATCTGGATATGGTGATCGAGAGAGTTTCACATCCGAGTGGAGTCAAACAAAAAGACAGTAGTCAGAAAGCGGTACAAGCGAAATTAGCCCTTATGACTCCTGTATTACCAATGTTAGCTGAAGCTTGCAAATCGGTTGAAATGGCAATGAAGAAGTGTCCAAATGGCATGTTCTCAGAGATTAAGTATGACGGGGAAAGGGTGCAAGTCCATAAAAAAGACCGGGAGTTCAAATACTTTTCTAGAGCTCTGAAACCTGTGATGCCGCATAAAGTTAATCATTTCAAACATTACTTACCTCAAGCGTTTCCGGAAGGCGAAGATCTCATTTTAGATGCAGAGGTTTTAATGATAGACATAAATACGGGAAAACCGTTACCTTTTGGTAGTTTGGGTATTCATAAACAATCTGAATTTAAGGATGCATCAGTTTGTTTGTTTGTTTTTGATTGTCTATATTATAATGGGAAAGTTTTACTCGATGTACCAATTAGAAAGAGGCGGGAAATTCTTCTGGAACATATGAAGGAAGTTAAAAATCATGTAATGTTATCTGAACAGGAAGTTATAAGGAAGCCCGCTGATTTAGCTAATATGATCGCTAAGGTATGGTTCATTTTAATTTTTATTTTTTATTGTAGCTCGGCATGTGACAACACTCCGCTTGATGTAAAGCTAAAGTGCGATCCATGAATGGAAACAACTGCTTCTACAAAGAGAAACCTGTACGGGCAGCAGTCACCTCCACTATGCTGGCTTTAAGAGACGAGCCATCTAGATTGACAGTGCACACTTCTCTCGTTATACCTGGCTACTTTCAAACTGTTTCCAAAACGTGACAAGGTCACTTCACGGGTGTTACATTAGAAAGTAGTGGTACTACCCCAGGACGGCAGACTGGACAAATAACCATCATCAGTCTGCCTACCACTCTCTAATAGTGCCTATATGTACTTTGGTCGCTCAGTGCCTATAGGCACTATTAAAGAGTGGTAGGCAGAGTGATGATGGTTATTTGTCCAGTCTGCAGTCCTGGGGTAGTACCACCACTTTCGAATGTAATACCTGTGAAGTGACCTTGTCGCGTTTTGGGAATAGTTTAAAAGTAGCCAGGTATAGCGAGAGGAGTGTACACTGTCAATCTAGATGGTACATGCTCGTGTCCTCAAGCCGGCATAGTGGAGGCGACTGCTGCCCGCACAGGTTTCTCTGTAGAAGCAATTGTTTCCATTCATGGGCCGCACTCTAGCTTTACATCAGTCGGCAATGCCAATATAATAAATGACAATTATGTGGATTTCAGGTATTACAACTAGGTCTAGAAGGGTTAGTATTAAAAGATTTGGAATCTACTTATGAACCTGGGAAAAGACATTGGCTTAAAGTTAAAAAGGACTATCTATTTGATGGTGCAATGGCTGATACAGCCGATTTAGTTGTTCTTGGAGCTTGGTTCGGTAATTTACATATTATTAAAATTATATTTACATGTTATTAAATCAAAATTTATCCTGTTGCAAACATCCAAGTTAATGAAAATCTGTTTAAATTTCAGGTACAGGAAAAAAAGGTGGCATGATGTCAGTATTCTTAATGGGATGTTTAGATACATATAGAAATAAATGGGTGACGGTTACTAAAGTGCATACTGGTCATGATGATAATACTTTAGAAAAGTTACAGAAAGAACTAGAACCATTAATGCTAAAAATATCCCAAGATAATACGAGGATACCAGATTGGTTGGATTGTAATAAGGGTTTGGTACCTGATTTTGTTGCTAAAGATCCTAAAAATCAACCTGTTTGGGAGATTACTGGTAAGTGTTTGAATGAATAAGTACGTCCATATTATTATGAATAAGTAATTGATTGTTAATTTCTTTTCGTTAAAGGTACCGAATTTACAAAAGCAAACATTCATACAGCAGATGGTATATCAGTTAGATTTCCTCGAGTAACAAGAATAAGATCTGACAAAGATTGGAAAATTGCTACAAATCTTAAAGAATTAAAACATTTATACAAAACTTCTAAAGAGAAAACTGATGTTACTTTACTTAATAAATTAGCTGAGACTGCTTCTAAAGATGATATTAGATCTCCAACAAAAATTAAAGCTAGTCTGAAATTAAATACAGTACATAAAAATAATTCAAATGAAAGTACGGATTTGGATAGTGATGAAGAATCAAAAGTTAAGGAAGAGAGAAATAAAAATACGGATAAGGGTATTAAAAGAAAAATGAATTCATCAAATGAAATAAGTGATAAACCTTCTCCAAAGAAAGTTAAAGAAGAACCAAAAAGTCCGAAAATAAAAACCGTGAATAAAAATAATTCAAATGAAAGTACGGATTTGGATAGTGATGAAGAATCAAAAGTTAAGGAAGAAAGAAATAAGAATACGGATAAGGTTATTAAAAGAAAAATGAATTCATCAAATGAAATAAGTGATACACGTTCTCCAAAGAAAGTTAAAGAAGAACCAAAAAGTCCGAAAATAAAAACCGTGAATAAAAATAATTCAAATGCAAGTACGGATTTGGATAGTGATGAAGAATCAAAAGTTAAGGAAGAGAGAAATAAAAATACGGATAAGGGTGTTAAAAGAAAAATGAATTCATCAAATGAAATAAGTGATAAATCTTCTCCACGAAATCAATCTAATAAAATAGATTCATTTTTCAATAAAGACAAAACGCCTAAAAAAGATTCAAAACACAGTACTAAAGATATTAAATATAAACTAGTACCTGATAACCCTTTACCAGACATCTTTACGGATTTAAAACTAGGTTTCTATCCAGACTTTATAAGTTTTTCTGAAAAAGAAAGGATTGATTTCGAACGACACTGGATAGCTTTTGGAGGGAAAGTAGTTAAGGCGTTAAAATTTACTAATGTTGATTATGTAGTTTTTAAAGATAAAAAAGTACAATTTGAAGACGCGCAAAATCTAAGATTACGTTTAGGTTCTAAAGCTAAGTTTGTTACTAAAAATTGGTTAATTAAATGTATAAATGAAAGGAAATTGTGCGATGTTACAGATTATCCTGTATTTATTGAACCTTCATAAACCTCTAACATGAAAGGAGAATGACCATTTGTTTGTGAAAAATCGGCCGACGATATTTTTTCATTTGATTTTTACTTTATTTTGTAAAAAAAAAAAATTTTTTTATTCATTATCTGTGTTTACTCGGGTTATTGAGTAATTTTTTTGTAAGTTTTTCTGATTCAATATGGGAGGTATTAAACGCTTTAAAAACTATTGTTTTTGTTTTTTATGTAATTAAACATTAACCATTGATTGGTAAACATTGTGATATATAATCGAATCTGAGATCGGAATCTTGACTGGATTGCGCCACTGAGCCACAAAGTCCGTTAAATAATTCTGTTGCCTTTTTATTAGTTTTACGTTAATCGTGTCTAACATTATTTTGTTTTATCAATAAATTTCTTGTTTTGAATAATTTAAGAGTATTATTTTTATCTACCCATTTGTCTAGTAAATAAATTATTCATACCTTAACAAAGCTTTATATTACCGGATCTTTATAGGGGTCGGCAGCTGGCGAACGACGGAAGGTAAAAGGCAACCGCCTAAATTTTTAAAAAGCATATTAAGACAAGTAAGGCAATTAAAATTGCGATATTTTCTTTCTGGATTCTGTTAAACATTCATAAGTATTCGGACCCCCATTAAAATGCCCGTAAATAAAGAATTTAGGCGCGAAATAAAACATTGGAACGTGTTGGGTGAACAATCAGGAGATAGCATCCTCACCATTCCGTGTAGACAGTGATATGTGAACAGAAGATATTATTTTAAGATCTTTGTTCTCGAAAACTAAGTGGAAAATGTACAACAAATTTGTAAAAATCTCGAAAATAGGTGAGAGCTTCTAGATAGGAGAAAATATTAAAATAATTTGAGCGTTCTTCTATAGAAACTTACTTTCATAAATAATCGCTAACGTGTAATAAATCTTAATTACAATTACATTATTTATAGTCTAAAGTGAGTCATTAGACTAACTAGAATTATGAAAGGTTTCGAACTTGAAAGTAAACAATGTTATTATTTTACAATAACCCATTCAGAATGTACGAGTACGTACCTAAACTTATGAGATATAATTCAGTATAAGTTTATTAAGTATTATTATAATTTTAAATTAATCATAGAAGAACGTTTATTGAATGAATCGACAACATGTTTAGAAAATCTGAGGTATGTATAAAGGTCTAGTCACATATACACGTTTCATGCGTGACGTACGAGTTGAAACTGATATATCTTTATGTTATTACGCATGCTATTAAATGTGAAGAAAGCAAAAGAGACACGTGTTCTAGAAAAGGCAAGCGTGACATAACTCAATTGCTTAGACGAGTTAAAGTTTTAGGCATCGGCCTACAAGAGCAGCGTCTAGGGACCCACTGCAACTCGAAACTGTGGAGTATACATGACGTCCTGACCCAAATAGCGTTTCACGTGTAAATCCTGCAATGCAGACACGTAATAAAAGGGGGTAAAGGGGTGGTAAAACAAGGTTAGCGAGACCTGACTCTGCGATCGGTCTTCTATTTACCGAGTCTCTCGAATCTGTCTTTGTAATTGAGAGCTACTGATCAATTGGCTTGGTTAGTTAGCGTGCATAGCTAAACTAGAGTTTATATTGTTTTGAGAAACGTTTTATAAACTATGTTACTTACAAATAAAAAGTTAGATACAAGTTCCAAATTAACTACTATTATTTTGTTCTAGTTAACAAATGGTACCTAATACATAGATAAGCAATTTATTGCGTAACTAAATATATGAAATAAATAAGCGTAACCAATAAATATATTACGAAGTTATGAATACTAATTTCTACCTAAAATGTTGGATGGGATAACTTTAGTTAGGTTTTATTTATCATAAAGAATTTTAGGTATCATAAAACAACTAGTCGGATAAACAAACTTCTGCCGTGAAGTTACGAAGTTCCCGGTTGAGTGGTTTAGCAGATTCTTTTGCAAACAACTTGAAACTGTACTGTAGGTACATTGATAATATGGATATTGATACCCACCCATATACATAGCATTAGGTTTCAAAATCATTTGATATACAGGGTGTGAAAAGAAAGGAATCAATCCCGCGGACAGGGAGTCTTATACATCATTCTAATTCTAATTTTTGAGATCAAATAATAAAAATTACTCGAATAACGTTTCAGTATTAGTTCTTTCACATCCTGTATTTAATTACAATATACTCGGTATTTATGTACAAATTGGACTTATTTGAGTCACAAAGAGACGTGATGTTTTATTATAACGTAAGGATTCTTTTATTGAATGAAAATACACCGCAAAACTCTTCTTTTGAAGTGAAAAATAAACTAGGAAAAGTACTTTATACTAACCACACTACGATCGACGTTGCTTTCTTGAAAACTATTACTTTAGATGTTTTTTTATACCTAATGCATTTTTAATAAACGAGTTGTTGACCTATACCATATGTGTCGGCCATATTGGTTTTTACCGGGACTTTATTGATATGAATAGTAAAGGAATGAACGTACAATTATTATGATCAGAAATGGTTATTAGCACAGTCTGTCGCTCTGGACAAGTAGACCCATTTCGAAATCAGCTTGGAAGTAGCCGGATATAACGAGAGGAGTAGAGTACACTTCTCAATGGACGGGGCACATTCGTTTCCTTAGCCGCCATTTCTACTCTTAGATCGCACTTCAAATTACCATCGGGTGTAGCATCACATATTGAGTTACTATAAAGAAAAAAATTGTATAATTTATAGGGATCTCTTGAAATAAAATACACGTTCTTAATAAAATCCAAGACTGCTGACAGGAAATATCTCAGATTTGACCAATTTCTTCATAACATTATTGTTTCGTCGTCGAAATAAAACCTTCGAATTTTATTTCATTTAATTTTTAATTACCATCTTTTTCTCCGTTATTTTGTCGTCATGGTAACTGTCATGTCATTTTTATGTTTTTTAAAGTCTTAAGTCATAGACGTAGGTTAGGCGCCTCGACATCCCCACCCACAGTATTGGAATACCAATACTTAAGCTGAGGAGAGAACGTCTAACCTACATAGCTTTGTCACTGGTCGAGTATAAAGTCCTTGTCTGGTCTTAACGTCTGCTATGCGAACTCGTCCGTCACTGCCAGGGAACACCTTGACAATCAGTCCACGTAGCCAAAGGTTTCTTGGTAGCTGGTCATCAGCAATCACTACGACGTCACCTACTACAAGTGATTCAGCGTGTCTGAACCATTTGTCACGTCTAGTCAATGTCGGTAAGTACTCTTTGATCCAACGCTTCCATATCAAGTCCGATATACGTTGGGATTCTCGCCAAGATCGTCGCAACAAGTCGCCATCATTGTAAGT
This sequence comes from Tinea pellionella, assembly GCA_948150575.1. NCBI lineage: Eukaryota > Metazoa > Arthropoda > Insecta > Lepidoptera > Tineidae > Tinea > Tinea pellionella. The sequence goes on from OX411253.1 coordinate 2,999,511, forward strand.
ACCCATTGGGCTACCTATGTTGTCAGTCTTAGGTAGCAGGAAGTCATTAGGAGTCAGGGGCAAGTCGTCCTGATGGTCAATTGGCACATAAGTCAACGGTCTATTGTTTACCATAAATTCTGCTTCAGCTAGAATAGTCATCAGTGTCTGGTCAGTCAGAGTCTTCGTCTTAAGAGTGGTCTTCAAAGCAGTCTTAACAGAACGAATAAGTCGTTCCCAACATCCACCCATATGGGGTGCAGTAGGAGGTATGAACTTCCAGGTCAAGTTTCTGACGCTACCAAACCTCAGAAGTTCATCTGTGTCTATAGCAGCGACTGATTTTCTTAGCTCTCTATCGGCGCCCCTAAATGTTGTAGCATTGTCACTCCAAAGTTCCTTTGGACAACCTCTGCGAGCAATAAACCTACGGAGAGCTAAAATTGCGCTACTGGTAGTCAAGTCCGATACGATCTCAATATGTATGGCTCTGACGGTGAGGCAAGTGAAAAGAGCCCCATAGCGCTTTTCGTGTCTTCGCCCCACCTTCACCGTCATTGGTCCGAAATAATCGAGTCCTGTGTAAGTAAAAGCTCTGCTGTTAGGTTCGAGTCTAACATGCGGCAACTGACCCATCAAAGGAGGAGCAGGTCTCGCTCGTCTATTCTTGCACTCCTGACATCGGTTCCACACAGCTTTCACAGCATTTCGTCCATTTATGATCCAGTATCGCTTTCTTAGTTCATTATGCACTTGCTCACGACCAACATGTGCTGCGTCTCTATGATACTGGTCCATCAAGAGCTGTGTGTACCTGTCTTTAGGGTGGAGAATTATGGGGTGTTTGGTATATGTGTCGATATTAGCGGACTCTAGTCTTCCGCTAACTCGTAAAACACCGTCGTTGTCTAGGTACGGAGTAAGCTGTCTTAAAGTACTATTTTTGTCGACACATTGTAGTTGTTTTATTGCGTCAATTTCAGAAGAGTAACAGCGACGTTGACTCCTCTTCACCCAGAGTAATTTGGCTGACTCTATCTCTTGGGAAGTTAATTCACCTTTACGTCTAGAATTGGAATGTCTTAAATTATTTATGAAGCGAAAAGTCCAGGCAGTGCTTCTTATCAATCTCCAATATAGGGAAAATCTATTGTCGTCGGGCAGATATACGTCAATGTCATCTGATACCGAGTAGACTAACTTAACTTCGGCATCAGTTGGGTCTAATGTCTGTTGGTCATTTTTGTCGTCATTCGGCCATGAACTCTCAGGGAGATATAGAAATTGTGGACCTGTCAGCCACCCTTTGTCTTTGATAAGAGTGTCACGAGTTGCGTCATCGGCGGCGTTCAGTTCTGTCGGAACCCAACGCCAATCACAGATATTCGTCAGTTCTGCAATTTCGCTGACACGATGAGCCACAAATGTCTTGAAGCGTCCGGCTTCGGATCGCAACCAACACAGTACGGTCTTGGAGTCGGACCAATAACATACGCGTGTGGTTGGTATGTATTTTTTGATATAAGTGGCAAGTCGTGCTCCCATTAAAGCTCCTTGCAGCTCGAGACGCGGAATGCTTAAAGCTTTAAGAGGAGCAACTCTGGCACGAGCCATGACGAAAGAAACATGCCAGTTCATGTCACTTGTTGGTCTACGCAAATATGCCACGCTGGAAAATGCACGTGAACTTGCGTCACAAAAAATGTGAAGTTCTAGCGGTCCGTCTATATCGCAGATGTTACTGCCCATCCAACGTGGTACTCTTAAACTACTAACTTTGTACAAATTATTTAGCCAAGTCTGCCATCTGTCAAAATGCGAGGATTCAATCTGATCGTCCCATCCTATCTTGGACCTCCAAATGTCCTGAAGAAGAATTCTAGCACTTACAGTTATGTACAAAATAAACCCGAGAGGATCGAAGACTGACATAATAAGTCTTAGAACTTCTCGTTTAGTCGGTACTTTACTACCAGTCTTTATGTCATTGTCAATGTTACGAAAATTAAGCAAAAATGTGAAGCAGTCAGAATCGGGATCCCAGTTGACACCTAGGACCCGTTCTAACTTCTGTTCGGTCATATCAGAAAGAGTCTTCTGTCCTGCATTTGCAACTTTGTCTACTGGAATATGTCGCAAAAGCTCTTTCGAATTCGATGTAAAATTTCGCATATTAAAACCACCCTGTGCATGAATATATATGACATTATTTACAAGTGTGACTGCTTCGTCAATCGAGTCAATGGAATGGATGAAATCGTCGACGTAATGATTATTTACAATGGCATGAACTGCTTTCGGATATGTCGGTTCGAATCTCTTAGCATTAAGATTCTTAACATACTGAGCTGATGATGGAGAGCAGACGGCTCCGAAACTCATAACGTTCAGAACGTATTCGTCGTTGTCCCAGAGAAACCGCTGAGCCTGTCGGTCTTCCTCTCTTATATAAATTCGGTGGAACATCTCCTGAATGTCACCGATTACAGCAATACTATGACGTCGAAAACCTAGAAGTAAGCCAGGCAAAGAGAGCAGAAAGTCAGGGCCGCTGAGTAAAAAGTCATTCAGAGACGCACCCATTGACTTTGCCGCGCAGTCAAATACTACACGAATTTTATTTGGTTTATTAGAATTATATACAGAAAAATGTGGTAAATACCAAGTCCTGTTAGTCTTAGTCAATTTGTCATTGTCAGACAGTTTAGAAATATACCCTTTCTGGAGGTTCTCCATGATCTTCTCCTTATAACATCTGAAAAGTTCTGGGTACCTAATAAATTTACGTTTTAGATTGTCATTTCGTTTAAGTGCCAAATTGTAGCTGTCAGGTAAGACAGGCTCGTCGTGTCTCCAAAGAAGCCCTGTCTCCCAGCGGTCACCAACGAGTCTCGTAGTCCGGTCCATAATGTCAAGCGCCCTCATATCCTCACGTGAACGAGGAATGTCAGAAGAAGGCTTAGTACCAAAACTTTCAGTCGAAAAAGATTGTCGAACCATGTCATTGAGTTCGTCACATGCGCAGATATGTAACACAGAAACGTCATTCGGTGTCACAGCTGTCAACTTACCGTGAATGATGTAACCTAGCTTCGTCAAAGAAACCATAGGCGCGTCTGTAGGTCCCTGAAAAAGCTGTCGTGTTACAATTAGATCAATGTTGTCATGTCCAATCAACAGTAAAGGTCGTTCATTTACATTTACAAATTCATAATCATATACAAAATCATTTAGATAATCATATTTACACAATAGTTTTCTATAATCGCACTTATGTATAGGTAACGCTAGTCTGTCTACTGTCCTTACACTAATATTCTTATATACACTTTCACTAATACGACCGCGAATATCAATCGAAACGCGTTGTGAAGCACACTCCGTTGTCGACATACCAGAGATTCCCTGCAGACGTAGAGCGGTGGTAGGTCCGGTCGCTCCAATCCGTCGGGCGAGCGTCGCGTCGATCAGGCTGACTGTAGCACCTTCGTCCAGGAGGGCTGTCGTCTCCACGTCGCCAGCAGGTCCGCTGATCACGACACGAGCACATTTCAGTAACAGTGACCCGTCAGTCACGTGATTCACAGCTGCAGCAGTCGGAGTCAAAGGTTCTGCATGCAGCATTTTGTGATGTAATCTATCACATGAAGTACATTTTTGTTTCTTCTGGCAACCACGCAGTTGATGCTTCGAAGACAGACAAGAGAAGCATAGTTTATTATCAGTGACATACTTCCATCGTTCGTCTATACTCATATTTACAAATGTGGGACAGTCTCGAAATTCATGGTCACCCTTGCAGACTATACAAGACCGAGATTTAGTAATAGTATATACATTTTGTCTTACTTGTCTCTCGTGGTAGTTCTTCTGTGCAGGTCTCGAAGACACCGTGGGCGTGACGTGCACGGCAGCGTTGGCGATGATCATGAGCCAATCGAAGACGTCAGTCAGTGACACAGAATGTATTTTATGGTCTTGCAGATAAAATCCCCATTGTATTTTCAAATTCGATGGAAGTTTGCTTATTATTTCTTTAATTAGAGTAGGATTTCTTAAATGTCCGGATTCGTCAGTCGAAATCATGGTCGCCACAACATTTTGTATAGACGTAGCGAACTCTATAAGTTGATCGAAGTCATCGTGTCGGATGTCTCGCATGGATCGTATTTTCATGAGCATCAGTTCGATCAGATGTTCAGGTCGTCCGAATCTGAGCTTCAAAGTGTCGATAATTTTATTAACATTGGTCGCACTCATCAGCAGAGCGGACACTGCATCACGCGCCCGGCCTCTCAGACACTTCGACAATCGGGCGATGTTTTCTTCGTCGGAGTAAGCACATAGACGTGTAGTCGTTTTGAACTGGCTGTAGAACAACGGCCAGTCTTCAGCGTCACCAGCAAAGGAAGGTAGCTCTTTATAAGAAGTCTGTCGTGCTAAGAACTTACTGATGTCTGTAGAATAGTGGTCTGTCGACGTGGCTGCAGGCGGGATGCGCGGAGTTACTGGACAGGTAGGTGCATGTTGTGAACATGGAATATGTACAGATGGAGAACGTGATCTTATGCTATTGTTGTCGTCGTTCTCGTCTACAAATTCTGTCTGAATTTCAAGTTCTCTCGCGATAAGATTCTTTTCGACTTCTGCCATCCGTCTAGCTGCCTCCAGTTGCATGTCGAGCAGCTTTCGGCGTCGCACTGTCGTGGTAGTAGAAGTGGTAGAACGAGTCGGAGAAGGTTGTCGTGAATAATTATGTGAATTATTACCCGGAGCATGGCAGTCGGCCTGCGAATCATCCATCACAGCGTCGTCAGTGGCTGTTGCGGTCTTCGTCTTACTTCGGGTCAACATCACTAATATTTGTCGGGACTTATTTCCATAGAACCAGTCGATTTGGTGAGAAGGACCATTTGTTTCGTCGTCGAAATAAAACCTTCGAATTTTATTTCATTTAATTTTTAATTACCATCTTTTTCTCCGTTATTTTGTCGTCATGGTAACTGTCATGTCATTTTTATGTTTTTTAAAGTCTTAAGTCATAGACGTAGGTTAGGCGCCTCGACAATTATGATAATATGATTGAATCAACAGCTCCGAAGATACCTCTTTTAAATTTATTCGACATGAAGTCAAGCTTTTGATTCTTTTTCTTTTTCCATTAATGTTGTAGAAATAAGTTCATACACGACGTCACATTATTTAAAGCTTTATCAATGAGTAAAGTAACATGAAGACATAATATTTGAATCAATAATTTGGTTTATTGTAATTATTTTAGATTTAATATACAGCATAGCCACTGCTTTACTTGACAGATGCATTTTCAATTTTACTCCGGTTGTATGTACAATCTACTCACATGCATGCTCTAGTCTGCTTGTTTAGGCAGAACTGTCAGGTACACCGGAGCGTGCATGCCCTGCTTAAGTAATCAATGCTGATTAGATCTTTTTTCTTTTTGTAAATAAAACAAATCAAAATTAGTCCCAAAGATTGGTTCACTTTAAAATCCATTTGTTAAAATGAATTTCGATATATGTAAATAAATACAATGTACTTCTATATAGCGCTGCCAGATAAGAAGAAAAAACCGGACAAAGTTTATAATCCAATAACAAAACAACAAAAATTAATAGAATTATACACTAATGTCCGGTTGATTGCGATTTTACAGGCCGAATGGAAACCGAGGAGGGTTAGTTAGTTATAGCTCTTCTTATCCTCGACTAACATAGGTAGATATATAAAACTTTTACAGACTAATATAATAGTAAGTGTTATCTAAACAATAAATCTACTACTAAAATAAGAAAGATTTTATGGCGATGACGTCATTCACGGCCTAAAATAATAAATTACCAGTGCCAAATGAAGTAAAAACGGATAATAATGCATAATGCACTCGATATTATTAAATAATGTACGAATTTACCAAAAGTATTTCCATTTAATTCGGCAAATGAAATTCATAAAACGTAACGAGGCCAAATTGACTGTTTCATTTTGTATTACCAGCAGTGCTCGTGTAAAAAAATGCTGAAGCAAAACACGAGTGGTTTTTACAGGTAGCAGTTCAGGTGACATATTCTTGTAAAATGAAATGGAAACATAATCGAAAAGTACCTACTTATTGTTCTGTCTAATTAGGGATAGACTAGAGAATATATCGCCACTTTTCTTATACAACAACCGCCTCTTTCACATCCATAATTTTCTTCGATTAATAAATAATTCATTTCTTTGCTTTCACACTTTTTTTTTTAAATTGTAGCTCGGCATGTGACAACACTCCGCCCGATGTAAAGCTAGAGTGCGGTCCATGAATGGAAACAACTACTACTACAGAGAAACCTCCAGAGAAAGCAGTCGCCTCCACTATGCCGGCTTGAGGAGACGAGCACGTACCATCTTGGATTGACAGTGCACACTCCTCTCGTTATACACTTATCTATCGGTGATGAAAGGAGTGTGTCCTGTCAATAGATGGTGCGCAGTCTTTTCAAACCGATTTAGCAGAGGCGACTGCTAGGTGTAGACATGCAAAGATATACGAGTTTATAGAGAAAAGGTTTGTAATAGAAACAAATAAAACAAAGTTGACTTCAAACCGGCATAGTGGAGGCGACTGCTGCCCGCACAGTTGTAGTAGCAGTTGTTTCCATTCATGGACCGCACTCTAGCTTTACATCAGGCGGAGTATTGTCACATGCCGAGCTACAATAATAATTTTAAAAAAAGTTCGACACAAAAATTCAATATCGTGTGGTTAAAGAAGAATAGCGCCCAAAAGCTGCAGCGAGACGTTGAAAATAAATAACAAACATGCCCAAAGTATTCATGTCGAAAGTTCAATTTGAAATCGAATGTCGGCTCCAGCGCCTGCCCCGATAGAAATAAGAAATTTCAGTATAAATTATTTACAAAATTTTATGAAAGGTCATTGAACAATTTAGGTTATACGAGTATACGAAAAACTTAGTGACGTAATTATAATAAAAACATTGAGACAACCCTACCGAATATTATAATAAAATTAAATATAATTTTTAATACCTATTTCAATAAAATATGATACATATTTTTAAATTTCTCCTCCTGATGGACATAATGCGGTCCATAAGCGAAGGAGACTGCTGCTACAAAATAAGAGTCTGAGCTAATGGGAATCTATCTCATGCCCTCTGCTTTGCACGGAGATGCTCTGTCACTCACCACCTCCACTAAGCTACACGGCCTTTAATTGTGGTGACAGACTTAGTAATATTTGACGTCAGCCCAGCAGTTTGAAGGGAATATAAATATAGAACAGATAAATTTCGACGAGGTCACGTGAAGTGCTAAGTGGTCAGAGCAAATCTGCGCGTTGATTTTTTTTTTGTTAAATATTCATCATATTTAATAATAATGCTAAAAAGTGAAAGGGATTTGTAAATAATATGTGTTTATTTAACAGCTTATTTTTTGAGTCGTCCGTAAAGCATTTTATTTGCTGACTGTCCTTGTTTTTGTTTAATAATTAACAAGCAACATGGATGCTCTCCGAAATGCTAACTTGGCTTATTACTATTTCACAAAAGCATAGCCGTTTGTTGAATTATACAAATATTGCCGACGGATCTATATTAATAACGTTTTACTTATTTTATACTTTTCACTATTTTTTTGGATTATTTAATTGTACTCGCATATTATATAATATTTTTATTAATGTTCTTTAAGAAATCGACTTAGTTCCATTGCATACGAGCGGTGTTGCAGTGCATTAGCAACAGAAGCAACTCCTACCACACAGAAATCAAGAAATATCTGCAGTTTGAGAAGACGAATGTACACCACAAGGTTGATATTTGTCTCTGTTACTTCCGAGCTCATCCTAAACGTGACTAAGACATTTCACGGGTATTACAATTTAAAGCGGTGGGACTACCCCGAGAAATCTATTCTATAATTACTTTCTAACTAAAATTCTAATCATGGTTTGGTAAGTTCTTGGATCAATTCCAAAGCGTTAGTTGTTCGACCTAATTTAAAAAAAGTATAGATGAAAATTAAACGAATTAAATTGTTGCAAAAAAATGTATTTGATGTTTCTTTAATTTCTAATGAAATCTCATATTTCCATTAACCTAATTTTAATCCATTTATAATTCAGAATATCCGTCTTCCTATTTATCCGCTTCGAAAATATAAAAACAAGTTTAAAGCAATAATCTATTTAATATGGATTATTTTTTCAATTAAAACGCTGAATTATGATAAAAATTTAGTAGAAAAAGTCTTTAAATTTTATAAATAATAAAATCATCATATTGGTAAATAAATATTTGCTATTATTCTTTAATTAGTTAATACGTATACTTATATATATTATTTCACATAGAATAAAGTCATTTGGAATAATAATATCTTGTACATAAGTACGTTATCCACGATTTTATGTTTTATTTTATTTTTCTTTTTCTTACAAAATATACTGAAACGTTAAAGTTTAATTGCCGTATAGAACCATTAGAAAGTAGTTATCTCCTTGCTCCAATGCTCAGGCACCGCTAACAATACCCGTAACTATTATATAATTAACTTCCATATTATAATATAACAGTCTGCCGTCCTGGGGTAGTACCACCACTTTCGAATGTAACACCCGTGAAGTGACTTTGTCGCGTTTCGGGAATAGTTTGAAAGTAGCCAGGTATAACGAGAGGAGTGTGCACTGTCAATCTAAGATGGTATATGCTCGTCTCCTCAAGCCGGCATAGTGGAGGCGACTGCTACCCGCACAGGGTTCTCTGTAGTAGCAGTTGTTTCCATTCATGGACTGCACTCTAGCTTTACATCAGGCGGAGTGTTGTCACATGCCGAGCTACAATAAAAAAAAAGAAACACAAACCAGATAAAATGTTCTGAAATCAAGCCAGGAGTGCAGGGTGCACTATGGGTATTAGGACAAGGACAATACAAAACTATAATATTTAGGACTACTTTTAAATGGCCTGAAGCTTTGGACAATAATTCGAGTAGTAAACTTCGCATTTACGATGTTTTAAAGATTTATGCATTTAAGAATTATATTAATTTATTTTATATATAACTTTTTTATAAATATTGCACCTTCTTCATAGTGGAACTCTATAAACAGTACATAATATCAAAATCAGAAGGAAGTTATTGGTTTTTTTAAAATAAATAAAAGAAAGTGGTATCGCATTGATTGAATACTATTATTTACCTATTTAATTATATTAAAATTCAAGATAAAAACACGAGGAATTTAGCGTATCTAGCTTAGCACTATGCGTAGCCAAATCCCATAGGATAAGAGAGAAACTACGATTAGTATCGGTTTATAGTTTCCAGACGGGGTTTCTTAGTGCCTACTTAACTGTTTAATATTTCACCACATTCTATTGAGCTCAGAAGCAAGAATTCTATTACCTAGTCTTCTGAATATTACAGCAATATTGCCTCAACTTCGCAACGAGGTGAAGCATACGTTGGTAAAGGCAAATATCCGAGCTACACTCAATAAAATATTTATAAGAGATTCAGGTTCGCGTCTTGTGAACGCGATAAACCAATTTTTTTAAACTTCTGTGCCAAAAGGACTTGCGCGTTGCCTTGGGATGAAATTAATGCAGAGTTCCTTTTAATGATAATCATGTTTACTTTGAAGAGTATTTTTGTAGTAGTCCGGCGTATGACTAGATTCTATCTGATGTTTAGGTAAGTTAGACCGTGGTGCATAACAGACACTTATTACTACTACAGGAAATATATTATTATTATTTTTTTAATTTTTATATAGAGAAAATATTCGAACTGTCAATATTTCCTTTTTTTTTTTAAATCTGTTTAAGGCTTTTCAACATTGAAAGTTGTCTTGAAAATTATTTGCGACATACCTTTGACCATAAAAGAAATCCTATTTATTTTATATCTAACAGACTCATTGAATGAGACCCTGAAAGCGGATTACTTCAGGGAATTGTAATATAAAGGAAAACTTCAATGAGATTATTAAATATGAATAGAAAAGCATCTCTTTAATAAATACGAGAACGTACTATTATTAATTCACCTGTAAAACTGACAGACCTTTGCGTATGGAAAACATTTGTAAATAAAATATAAATACAGTCATATACCCACACACACACACACACACACACACACACATCCATATACATACAATACCCTGACCCTGAACTAAGATACCCACTATGAGTATTAAAACAACGCAAACATAAACTTTTAATACCCGGATCCTTTTTAATAAAACAAATACTTTTTTTCCAATAATATCATATTCGTATCATGTTTGTGATTGAACTGGGAGTCGTACCAGAGACCTCCGCTCTACAGGCATGTTTTTTAGCGCAGCCACATCCACTATGCCGACTGAGCGGACGAATTTGCACTACACACACCTTGTTCACATTTTCGTGTCCAAAAGTCTTAATAATATCTTTTCCAATTTATCTAAAATAAAGCTATAATACAAGGTGCAGTATAACATGTAATCCAATCTGAAAGTTGTGCGATGTCAGTGAATGGGGTACACTCGCCCGTCATAATTAACGGGGGCCACGGGACCCCTGTCATGCATAACTGAGGCTTGCTGAGCCCAGTCAAAATAGTTTGAGCGATGCTGTGGTTGAAAGATTTAAAAGTTTAACAATATTTTCATATTTACCTATTTATCCTACGCCCTTGGTCGGTTTTATTCTTATAATTAAAGGAGAATGCCCATTTTTAGGCTCGCTTGATACCTAATAGTATGGTAACAAAAGAATATTCTGAAATAATATCTTATTTTTTTATTAATTCATTTTATTTATATCAACACATCATTTGCCAATTAATAGACAATGTTTAATTACATAAAAAACACATATCTTCAATTATTAAAGCATTTAAGATAATAATAACCTCAAATATTATTATTAATAATAATAATAACTTAAATAATCATAAATATTGCATGTTAAATGTTGCATCTGTTGCAATGATAAATATTGCATCAGAAAACATCTAATTACTCAATAACCCGGGTGAAAAAATTAAAACTGAACAGTGATAAGGAATGTAGCTTTATTCCTTTACAAAATGAACCAAAAATCATCGACATACTCGAGAAAAAAATTGTGGGCCCATTTCTCTTAGGCGAATGGGCATTCTCCTTTACAATTACGGAAAAAAAAACAAAATTATATTAAGTTAAGGTTTTTTTTTGCTAAGACTATCTAATGTTTATTTTTCATTAAAGAACGCGACATTTTCCGTTAATTTTTTGTAGTAAAAATAAACAATAAAGACGCTACTAAGGTAAATTGACCGCTTAGAATTCTAGAAAACTGTTTTTGGCTTTTGCTGTTACCTCTCTAACTATCTGCGAGTGTTAGAAAGCGTTATGTTTTATTTTTTGTCATACTGCACACGTGATGCAACAGCCATGTTATAAATGGGATATGTTTTTGGGGCTCACGTTAAGGTGCATAGAATGAATTGTTATTTCGTGTCCTCGTTATTTGAATTGCATTTTTGTTATTGCGGCGTGTTTCTGCTATAAATTAACACATTTCCATTTCAAACGACTATGCTTACCTTGTTTTAATGGGTATTAATAATGCATATCTTTAATCCCACACCCAGAAGTATGTGGAACAAAATAAAGTATTCCCAAAAGCCACATTTTATGTTCGCGTGTAATAATGACCTTATTTGAGAGTTCGGGCTTCAATAATAGGCTTCAATCTAAGGGGATTATTGTATCTATCGATTGCTATTGGCCTCTGTCTGTTACGTGGAAGTTCCGGGTGCAATTAACGGTTGAAACAAATGCCTAATTGTATTATTTTTTCATTAATATGTAGGTATTTGTTTTAGGTCTGGGAGATTCTATATTTACTAATAAGAAATTTAAAACATTCTCGCAATCAAGAAATTAATAAAATAATAATAGTTAACAATCTGTATAATTTGAACCAATAACAGAACCACTTTAGTCCTGAAAGTAAATCCGACGCTTGCTAATTGCCTTGTGGAAACTACACTCAACTTACATATTATGCGGTTTTCGACTCGAACATTCATTGCACAATCTGTTACATGTTATCATATTCTTTTCATTATATTAGCCTATTTAACGTCTAAACTTTTAGATTAAATTATCAAAGTGTACGTGTATAAATCGATCCTCATCAGCTCCCTTTCAAAGAAAACCACCCATGCGCGATAACGTATGAGTAAACATGTGTATTTCTATTTTATTTATTTAAAAAAGACGTAATAAATCCAAATAGGAATCAGTTTATCTGAATGATTCGCCATTGCTATGAGAAATAATAAAATTACAAATTGTTACGATAATTTTGTCCGTAAGTGTCTTAAAACCTGTTAACATCTAAATCTCTTCATAATTACCTATATTTATTTGTTTATAAGTGTAACGGCACCTTCACAGCACACATGGTGTTTTGTTTATAGTATATTATTTTAAGTTCATTACACTGCAGTGGTTATTTGTATGAAATATTGTTATCGTAAGGAAACACAAAGAAAAAATATTGGCCAACTTGTGAGGTATAGACAATAAAAATATCTATAACATTGTTAGGCTATACACCACCTCTTTTTCTACACCAATTTCGTCTATGGTCTGTCCGAAAATTGAAGAGATATAGCTTTCGATTTAATATACTATACATTATTATTTTAGGACCATCCCCATTGTATTATTTCTATAGTTTCTATAGTTCAGACCATTTCGTGTTAAATAAGCGTATACTCTACATACATGCATTTAACGAGGTAAAATATTCATGAATATGAAAATTGTTGGTAAAACAATAACAGCTCCGCCAAAACGCCAGTTGTACTCAAAACCCAAACATACTGGTACTCGAAAATTTATTTCCATGTGGAAAATGCTTTTATAATTACTAATATTAAAACCGACGACGACGCGCGTTTAAATCAACTGACTAAGAAAACCACAATACAAAAGACACTGTTTTGTATTAATTTAACACAAAGCGTATCTACCTAATTATGATTTATGATGAAAAATACTTTATGAAAGGTTCTGCTTTATTAAAGCTTTATTAAATAACTAAGGACATTCATTCTTTACAGTTCTATCTACCTCTGTTACTGTTATATACCTATAATAGCTATACATAACAAATCGACAACAAAATTATTGTATTTGTATTATGTTTTTATGTAAAGTCATGTACGAGTAGTGTGTGTATAATTTCTAGTCTAGTTTCTGTATTTACTATCTAACTCATCTTTTCTTCTTAGTTTTAACGTCTGTTATATATAGTACATCAATAAATTAAATAGAAATATTTAACTTCGATGGAGTTCCTAAAATGTGATAACTTTTTTATCTATGAGAGAATCGCAGATAACCTACTAGGGGTTTTTCAGAATTAGGGAGAGGATCTAAATGCAAGAGTGAGTTTGAATCTGGAGCAGAGTGAAGCCCTGCCCAAAAGACAAATGAGTTGGGAGAAGACTGCAGCTAAACGGGTAGGAAGATGCGGTGATGTGAGAGGGGGGAAATGTGATAAGATGATGAAGTTTATTTTTATTCTTGAAGTATTGCTACGACGTGTTTGTAGCGCTACGCGGCGTACCAATCTACGTCGTAGCTTGTGGCTACGGAAACATTTGTTCGAAAACACAGCAGAATATTGAGCAAGGGGATGAAAACCATAATATAAAATTTACACTGAAATATATTATTTATTATTATATTCTTTAATAATAATCCTTAAATCTTACTAATTATGCCAATATTTTTTGTGTTAGTAATATAAATACAACTAGTCTTTTGTGGCGCGCTTTGCGAGCGCTGAAATAGTTTTGTGGGTAATTTTGAAAAAAAAAGTGTCAATTTCGAAATTAGCACTTTAGCCTTATCTCGTTCCGTTCCGGAGATATCGCGTTCTGAACATGTCGTATTTTATCTGAGGTCACATGGGCCCCCTCTATACGTATTCATCTCTCTAACCCCTCTACAAGTGATATCAGTCAGTGATTGAGTCAGTGGTAATCGAGCATTATATAATATGAAGTAGTATACATATTGATGATGGTTATTAACCTAGTATTCCGTCCTGGACTAGTAACACAACTTTTAAGTGTAAGTGAAATGACCTGGTCACCTTTCTTGTTCAATTTACCAGGGATAATGGTGCACATTCGTTTGCTCAACCAGGTATGAATACCACTGCTGTCAACACGCGTTTCTCTGTGCTGGTACCCTGTTTTCGTTCATGGACCACACTCTAGCTTAACATCAGACGTAGTGTTGTCATATGCCGAGTTACTATAAATATTATAATAATTGCAGTATTTATATTTTAAAAGCAAAGAAATTATTTAATTACCAAAATAAACTCTATTTAAAGTAATGATATTCTAAATAACACATTTTCATTTTAAGTTAGCATTTACTCGTCGCTGTTTCATTTCACATTCTGACTGCAGAAGAAGTCGCAAAAACTGAATAAAATAAATAAAAGCTGAGCATTATACATTTCACTCAGGAAAACTTTATATTTACAATTTTTAATAATAATAATAATAATAAAAATACTTTATTGCACAGTGTAAAATCTGCAAAAGGCGAACTTAATGCCTTGAGGCATTTTCTACCAGTTAACCTTTGGTGTGGTGGAAAAGTGTTTTCGGTGCAGAAACAAAAATATAAGAATAAATAAATGAAAAATAAATAAATCTAAAATTATTGAATAAAGGCAAAACAGCATAAGAATTTAATAATCTAACATGAAATATATGATAAATATACATACATATACATAAATATATATATAAATAAAATAAAAAATATGTATACATATAAATATAAATACATAAATAAAAATACACAGATACTCAAAGTAATAAATAAAATACATATATTATAATATAAAATAAATAAATAAATTATGAAATATCATGGAATATACTTAATTTTACTCAACGTTCTGATGAGAATAAAATTAGATAAGGTTCCGTTGTTTCTGGATCAGATGCTTAAATAGTTTGTGTTTAAAACTGTTCAGACTCGGAGCTTGTCTGATCACAAGAGGCAGTTTGTTCCATTGGCGAACAGCAGCTACAGTAAATGAGTCGGAATAAAGACTTGAAGAATGGATAGGGATTTGAAGTTGCATGCTGTGTGCTGAGCGAAGTGGGCGGTCGTGTGCGTCGCAGAGAAACGTAAAGCGCTCTTTCAGGTATTTGGGGGCATCGGGGTTATAAAGCAAACTATAAAGATTGTGAAGAACATGAAAGGATCTGCGGTAACGTATATTAAGCCACATGAGCTCATCACGAAAGTGTGAAATATGATCGTACTTGCGTAAACCGAAAACAAAGCGGATGCATACGTTGAGTAAACGATCAAGCTTGTTAAGGAGTTCCTCAGTGGCATCAGGGTAGGAGATATCGGCGTAGTCGATTAAGGGTAGTATGAGGGCGTTGACAAGCATAGCTTTTGCCGTATGAGGTATGAAGTTCTGGTTACGCTTCAGAGAGTGAAATACACCATAGACTTTCCTACCAATTTCAGCGACATGGTGATTCCAAGAGAGGTCATGACTCATGTGGAGACCTAAGTTTTTCACATGTTCGCAGAACTGTAATGGCGTACTGTTCAGCACTAGCGATGGTACAGCAGCAAGATCGAACCTGCTCACCAACTGCCTAGTACCAACAACCATGGCTTGTGTCTTACTGGCGTTTATCACCAATCCCAGCTGTTTAGATTGCATAAGAATAGACTCCAAGTCTGCATTCATTTTACTAAAAGCATCGTGAGCGTTATCTATATGAAAATTCAGAGAAAGCTGTAAGTCATCAGCGTACAGATGGTAGGAACTAAACCGAATCACTTCAGAAAGAGTATTAATGAAAACAGAAAACAGGAGGGGAGATAATACCCCCCCTTGAGGAACTCCTGCAGTCACAGGACACCACTCAGAGAATGCGTCGTCTATGCGAGTACGTTGTCGACGTCCGCGAAGGTAGGAGTCGAACCACTGTGCAGCAGTCGGGGAGATGTTAAAGGACCGGAGCATAGCTAGCAGAATATCATGGTCTACACAGTTGAAAGCGTTGCTAAAATCGAGAAGGATAAGGAGAGTAAGTTTTCTGTTGTCCATGGCTTGTCTGATATCGTCTGTGATTTTCACAAGAGCAGTGCCAGTACTATGTGCAGTACGAAAACCAGATTGGAACGGGTTGAACAAGTCGTGTTTATTAAGAAAGGCGGTCAATTGACGTTTGACAACCCGCTCAAGAACCTTTGACAAGAAAGGAAGAATCGAGATGGGTCTGAGATCGCTAAAGCTTGAGAAATTTTCATTTTAAAGTAGGTGTAATCTTAAATATTATTTTGTATTTTATTTTATTTGGCACAATAAATATTGTGCCTTATAACTATAACTTAAAAATTATTGTTATGTTATTGTTTGCAAATCATTTACAACACAACGGTACAAGAGAACTAGTGTTGTAATGGATAAATTATTTTCTCAGATTTAATTTAAAAGTTTTAGGCTGGTATTAAAATATCGCATTCTTTATTCAGTCAGACCGGCACATTCTATAAAAAAAGGATTATTATGTGAAATGTTATTATTTGATATGATTTGATATTTATTTTTGTTAACATTCAAAATTACATTCTAAAATAATAGACTGTACTAGTAATAGTTTGAATGTATCATTATACTATCATACATGTAAGTTCTATATTATATTATATCCATTGTTATCAGAAAATAGCCACGGTATAGGAAGAACGGAAACATCGTAATGAAATTCCCACGCCAATCGTTATCTAACAATCTGTAGAATACTACCTCAAATATATTGACATATCATATTCACTGAAATGATATAACACGCGGTTAGTACTTTCTTTTGAGTACACGAATTTCTTCTCTATTAAGTTAAAGCTGATTAAATTATGATTGGAATTAAGATATTATTATTAAGTGTCTGTTATCACTGTTAAAATACTTTTTTTTATATAATATTATAGATCAACATGAGACCGCAGCCATGAGCCATGAGAAATATCAGGCAGTAGTCGCTTCCGCTTTTCTAGTCTGAAAAGAGGAATATAATCCATCCATTATCAGAGCGCACTACTTTCATCATACTCGAATAGGTCACTTCACAGGTTTTATACTTAATAATAATAATAATTTTTATTTAATGAATTTAAGGTTACAAACACAGGTTAGTAGAGATGAACTTATATTAACTTGTGTTCGTAACCTTAAATTGATTAAATAAAGATTATTACTCGTATTATTGAATGTCCAAGATATTAGACTGAACTGAACCAATAACCATTATTAAGAATACTCAATCAAAGAAATAATATAAGTTTTTGTTCATATATTAATTGTAAAGTAATTAAATACATAAGACTTGTTAATAATAGTATTAATACGAGTATGTACACATACTATATGTTCAACCTACACTTATGTTTCTCATGCAACTTGCGCTCGTGAAACCAGCTGAGCAGAAAACCGAGCCTTGCTTGCGTAAGCTTAACATTGGTTGAATTTAATATTAAGGCCTTTTAATATATTCCTCAATATATCTCTTTACATATAATTAATATATTCTTAATAGTTTAAGGAAAGTAAATCGGAATTATAAAGTTTGTTGTCCACTAGAGGCGTGGCGAATCCAATGCGTACGTCCATTAAAGACAAATTGCACCACGTAGTAAGTTAACCTGGATGGTTTAATTATATAAAAACAGATATTATCAATTATTAAAGATTTTAATAACTTCAAATATTGCTACACAAAAAGTCAAATTACTCAATAACCCGGGTCTAACTACTCAAAAACTCATTGATTATAAAGAATGTAAGTTTTTTTCTACAAAATCTACAAACTAAAAATTATCGACAAACTCGAAAAAAAAATTGTTGGCCCATTTCTCTAAGGGGAATGAAAACTTCCTTTATCCTTTAAAAAAAATGCAAGCGAATTTTTTGCCACGGACGCTCACAAATTCAATATTCTCTTTTTTTTTTGTCCAAATTAGTATACATTTCTTGTAATTGTCGGTAAGTATTATCTTATTGGTGAAATACAAAATTTCAAAGTCCCGAGCATGTTTTCAATGTTCATAAATTCATTATTACAACAGGCAAGGGACGTATTATAACGTTTTATGTATAGGGGATACTACTATGTATATTAATAGTTTTGTACATTAAGATAAGCTTCAAGTATTTTATTCAGGTGTTCTTCTATATTATAGAAGAAAAAAAAAACTGTTGCATGATTTGTTTTATTATTTTAAATCATAAAGTTTATTTAATTTATAGAATTTTTACTACAATTTAGTAATAAAACTATTAGCAAATAAACATAAATATCGTCTTTATTATCGAATTGCTTCACGGTTAATTATTATAGTGGCAAATACGTTACCGCAACGTTCGACTCAGCCGTTTTGATTGAAACAATAAGAATTAAGTAAAAGCTAACTTTTCTTGATTGTCATTGAAATTAGGAATATAAATGACAGTCCCCGTAAACGTTAATTAAAATTAAAAAACAATTTTTTGAATAAATAAAAATAAGTTGAAACTTTAGATAATAGCAATCCAATTGAAAGCATTTCAATTCGCGTTATGTGCTTCACATGGGTTCACAAATGGTAGCTAAAACTAACTGAAACGATGCCTCAGAGTGCTTTTTAAAGTATTAAACTCCAATGCTCTGAATTCAACTGAACTAGTTTTCCCCATAAATATCTAGTATTGTCCATATGGACTAATTTTTTTTATAGTAGCTTGGCATATATGACAACGCTCCACCTGATGGTAAACTGAATGGGAACAACTACTACCACAAAGAAATTTCCACAGGCAGCAGTCACCTTCGCTATACCGGCTTGACACGAATGTGCATCCAGGTTTAATAGTGCACACTCTTCTGGCTAGGTCGACACCGATTCCGAAACGCGACTAGGCGACGCGACTCTCCAAGGTTTATTATCTTTATTAAGCTTTTTTATTGAAGTCAAATTGTGTGTAATTTTCCTATCAAATTTACATTTCTTGAAGTGAAACTTTTTTGGGCATACACAATACATATACCAATATCATACGATACATATATACAACCTTATCGTAACGATTTGATATGTGTTCAAATAATATTGTTGATATAGAATATAGTATTAAAGTGAATTTGTCCCGTATGCATTATAGAACTATAAACTAGCTGTTGGGTAAAAGCCGCGGGCGCAAGCGGCCCGCGGAGGCCCTGTTTTGTCGTAAAACGCATTAGATCGAATAGATTTTAGGGTAGGTTTGAAAAAAATTTTGCTCGCCATCTAAAAGAGTTTACCTTTCTAAACAATATTGGTCTTGACACGGTAACGTTAACGTATGTACTTTTTGAGTAAAAGCGATTTTAGAAAATTAAAAAAAAAAAGTAGTGCTGGTCATACTGAACTATATTGGTCTTCACACGGTGACGCTAACGTATCTACTTTTCGAGATATGATGATTTTAAAAGATTGAAAAAAAAAATTAAAAAAGAATAGTGCTGGTCATACTGAACAATATTGGTCTTTACACGGTTACGTTGACGTATGTACTTTTTGAGTAATAGCGATTTTAGAAAATTTAAAAAAAAAACAAAATTAAAAAAAAAGTAGTGCTGGTCATACTGAACAATTTTGATCTTTACACGGTTACGTTAACGTATGTACTTTTTGAGTAATAGCGATTTTAGAAAATTAAAAAAAAAACAAAATTTAAAAAAAAAGTAGTGCTGGTCATACTGAACAATATTGGTCGTTACACGGTGACGCTAACGTATGTACTTTTTGAGATACGGCGATTTTAAAAAATTGAAAAAAAATAAAAATAAAAAAATAAAATAAAAAAACAAATAGTGCTGGTCATACTGAACAAAATTGTTCTTTACATGGTTACTCTGACGTATCTACTTCTTGAGATATTTTAAAAAAGCCCGCCGCGCGGAGCAAATTTGATGTTCACGCGGCCGCGCTCACCGTCCGACTGACCGAGGTAAAGCCGTTTCGATCGTTCGTCCCGAAAATGCGTCGTTATATTTTCATTGCGCGCTCTGAACGGGCGGAACATAGAGAGCGCGAGCCCCGACGAGCGATCGACGCGGATGCTGTTAGGCCACGCCCAAGCGCCATGCTCCGTTTCATATTGGCGTACCGGCGGGAAAAGGATAGAAATACGATCGAGGAAAAATTTTTTTTGAGCAATTTTGAAAAAAAAAGTATCGTTTTCGAAATTAGAGGGCATTCCCTACAACGTTTGTTCCGGCACTTTTGCCTCATCTCTTTCCGTTTCCGAGATATCGCTACCACTTCCGGTCCAGAATCGACTTCCGGTCAAAGTCGTATTTTTCTCGACGGTTTTGGAACGCCCTCTATACGACTCAAAAAACCGCTACCCTCCACTATACCGGCAAGTACGAAATAATTGATGTCAGTCAGTGAGTGAGTCAGTGAGTGGTATTGCAGCTATATATTAGTATAATAATGTGGTCAATAAAAAAGGAAATATCACTACAAAAGGTGTGCCCTAGCCCATAATTAAACGCATATGAAGTTGTCCACGTAAATTCATGTCTAAAACGAGTTAGCTTTATCAAAAAGTTAACTACAATAACCCTACATTTGATACAAAAATAAAGCACGCAAAGAAAAAAAGCTTTTTTTAAAAATAATATAACATGCTAACAAAGCGTTCATTGGCTTCATCATATATTTTTTTCATCGTTTCATGTAGGTACGCGCATTTTATACATAGTTGTTTTTGCGGTTTTGTCGGACAGATCTCGTATAAAATAATAAATCACGAACAGAATATCAAATTCAACGCTGTCTTTGTGAATTGTGAAATTCTATTGAATAAAGAGAAAACAAAACTATGTTCTAATCTTTAGAAAAGTAAGTTTTAATATTTGATTAGTAATTTGCCAAAAGCTGGTGTATTAATTAATGGCTTTGCATATTTTGTGAAAACTAATTAATATTTACAATAGATTCGTTATTAAATTTGTCATGTTAGTTTGAAATTAAGGCTGCTGCCAGTTGGGCTTTTTGAAGGAGTTTTACTCAGAACTATGACATTTATGAGCTTAAACAAAATAGTATACATATATTAGAGTACATGATATAAAGTCGGGCTCAGTTATTTTCTTTTTCTTAATTATGCCCTGTAAATATGATAAAAAAAATGTATCGTAAAATGAGCTGTAAATGATGCATTATATTCCTAAAATCACGATCTGGAGCCTGGCTTTTATTTGCGTATAAAGTTTACTCTTTGTCAAGGTCGAAGAGATGCTCAAGGGCATTGGGAGATGCACGCCCCAAAGGCAATGATAATTAATTTAAAAGTAAATTGGATAATTATCTTTCTCGTTAAGATACTCCAAGGATATTGTGAGGAAATAATAATTATAATGTAAAAGTTAAATAAAATGTTATTATTTACTTCAGGTATCATTTTAATATATTCAATTTCTAAGTTGACGCCGTTTCGTCATAATTAACCGAGGTTTAGGGTCCGGACCATGCATAACTAAAACCTCAGGGCCGCAGGCCAGGCTCCCATGTAACTTCTAAATAGGGTTGTCTGTAAAAATTTACGTACTTAAAGTGAATAATTTAAGACTAAATTTGAATATTACATTAAGATAAATAGCTTTCAATAGTACTTAAATGTTTTTTTTTATATTGAACCGAGAAATATATTATTTGCAAATATGTAACAACCCTATAGAATTTAGTGCGAAAACATTTTATTCGCCAGCGCCGCCTTCACGATAACAGCTGTATTCTCAATATTAGAACTGACAGGGGATACGTCCACTGACCAAATTGTGTTGCGTTCACACAATATATAGGCTGAGTTAGATAATTGTCAACCCTGTCCTTGTGGCATTATAAACAAGAGCGCCCGCCCGTTTGTAAAGTAACGTGGTTCCTCGGTATTCAGGGAGCCCGGAGAATAAACCCACCTCTGTTTGCATAAACTTTGAAATTGCTAAGTATTTTGTTGGAAATAGTTAAGGAAGTACTCCCTCCTCTCGCCCTTTAGATTGGCGAAACTATTGTTAATTTATACAAGGTATTTAACTTTTATCGCTTCTTAAGTTGAAAGTTTAATTAACGAAGATTCTTGTTAAATTTTTCGTAAAATTTTTAGCAATAATTTTATCGTCCTCTTTAGAAATTTGGACCATTTATTATGTAAATGGTTTTCATATTCACCCCAAATAAATCAAATAGCTTAATAAACTCACCAATAAATCTGCTGGCGCTTTTCGCCATGGTCTCAGTGACATGGCAGCAGAACGAAATAGATATAAAACTTAAAAACACTCCTTGAATAGTCTTATTAATCATTTCTCACTTATTTTTTGTTTACTTTACCGAAAACCCAATTTGAAGTTGGCTTGTTATTATTTCATCTTGTTAGAGAAAAACAATTTATAATTTGTCACTTCTTACAAGAAGTAAACGTACTGGGGTAGCAGGAATGTGTGTCGATTACGCGGCCTTGGTTCAAGTGAGGCCGAGAATGAGAGGTGCTTGGAACGAACGAGTGTTCGAGCTACCTTCGCCTCTGAAACAACATTGAGACTGAGCGAGCGCCCAGCTGTCCCGCTCCGTGTATAAACCGCGCCAGCGCGATTGTGATTAACTTGAAAATTTAACGTATAGTTTACTTTATGTTTATATACTGGACTGTAATGAAATATGTACTTAAAATACGCTTGGTTAAGTTTTCTTGAACTATTTAGCTTAATTTTATTATTAGAAAAAACAGAACAAAATAGTCTTTAAGAGCATAGTCTTGAAGATATCTTATTTTTAATTAAAATGGATTATATCTCAAAATTTAATAAAGGTGATATTATTAAATTTTAAGGTATGATTAATTAGTCCATTTATAATCAACGTTGTTCGCTCGACATTTTAATAAACAAAACTATTAAAATTTCTGTTTGAGTTTCTATTTAAATTTAATTATAAGTTCAGCAATCAACTTGAAGCAAGTTCTGATACTCATTTCTCTTGATAAATGTCTCCTTTACCGCGTTTGTTCTCGATTTATTGTTTCCGTATTGTTAACTGGATAAATAATTAATTAATGTATATATACTTACCTATTTATAAGCTATATACATATACTTAGTATGAAATAATGAAGCTAATTTTCTTTATATTTGTACAAGTTAGGGGTAGACAGTTGCATTAGAAATGTAGCTCGACATGACATCAGTCAGGTTAAAGTGCAGTCCATGAACGGAAATAACTACTATCACAGTTTCTACAGTGGTCGTTGTTATGGCGGCATGACGAGACAAATGTTTTACCTGATTACTTCCAAACTGTACTCAAAACGCGACTTGGTATTTACACTTAAAGTGATACTACCGTTGGACGACAGACTTGGCTGAAGACCACCAACAACAGTCTGTGTAATGTGTATTATTATATAATACAATAGGCACTGAGCGACTAAAGTACATAATAACATAGACACCTACATTGGTACAGGTCAGAATTTAGCGATATTCGAATTTAATCAATTGTGAGTTCACGCGTTTTACCGCTAGACCACGGTCGCTCTTGTAAACGCAAAGATCACATTTATGTTTTTATTGGTTTTTATGAATATTTTTGGCACGTTTCCCTCCGATAGGTCACGTACTTGATTACACAAAGAAAACCATTTAGTTCACCATTTCTGATGGAAACTAACTTACAATTGACTTTTGGAGATAATTTATTGCCCCCGTAATAGCTTAAACAAAGTTCTGTTTACAAACAGATTAAGCACTTGGACGTTTATAGCGATATTAACGACTCTTGATTGGAGTTTCAACACTACTTAATAAAAATAAGTACCTAGGTGATTTTTTAAAAGTGGATAACTCTTTACAGATTCCTTGTGACTCGGGGAAGATGGCGAGAAATGCCAGACTCGACAACGCTTTCGTAAACCTAAAAAATATACATTCCAAATATAAATAATTGAGATATTGAAAGTATTCAACTTCTCAAATATTCTCGGTTTTTTGCATAAATAAAGTTCAGAATCTTCGAAATTGGAACCAATTTGCATCCACACTTTTACGAGTACGATTTGTGTACCATTAGAGTACGCTCGCTGCTAGTGTACGTAATAACACAAACTTTTAATAAAATACGATCCTCATTTACCTAAAAGTACTCAAACACTTGAAGTTTCAGCTGCTAATTTTACTGCCAGTTTCCGTCTACTTTCACATGTTGAAACGCCAGCGATGTTAAATTTTCAATTTTCAAGACGAACTTATATTACACCATAGTATATACAATGTACAAGGTAGATACGATTATAGTAAGACAATTCGTTCGTTCCATTATTATTCGTTTTTAATTACTATAAGTTTTATAATCTAATTTGCATTCTAGGGAATTTCAAACACATTATCTTTTTCCCTCAAAAAAAAAAAACAATCATTGCTAAAGTTTAACGCGTATAAAGTTCCGGACAATAGCTAGTAGAAAAAAAACCGATATGATTTAGATAATCATATAACAAATAACCGAGAAGACTATTTATTGTTTTTAAACTCTACAAAAATGTTATTATATTAACACCATAATAACAAAGAAAATAAATGTACTTTGCAATGTACAAGAAAAATGAGCGATGAAAGTGTGTTTCAGATCTCAAACCACTATCTGTCGTATTGCGGAATAATATCGGCATGTTTCATTGTAGATAAATACGGATAGAGTAATACTCGTAAGAAAGAATTAACTTGGACTAAGTAAGCAGCATCGTACTATCGCTTTCGATTAAATCATTTTGAGCCGACGCGACTTTTCGAAAGCTTTGCAGCAATCGTAGTCGCGGTGTAGTAAAAAGCTTTCAAAACGTCGCGTATCAAAATAATCAAAATTCATATAATAAAAATAATTAATTTTATTTGATGACTGAAAAATAATCGATTGAAACCTAAGAAAGATAACTACATTAATAATACTTTCACTAAGTATAACAATGCTCGTATTATATATAACATAGAGTACATGCGAGTATCATGGGACGCGTTTGTCAAGGCTTACATTCTAATGCCTTAAAACATGTTTACTTCCATTACAATGTTACAATTTCTGCTGGGTTCATCTTTAATTAGTCATATAATTATTTAGAATAAAATTTACATAGTGACTATTAAATATGTGGGTTATAAATGTGTACCGAATTCGAAAAGTGTTACTAAGTTACAAATCTCATTAAAAAATCTTCAATTAAGTATTTGAACAATATCTAGACTAGGCTCGGTTCAATAAAGTTTTCTCAACCGGGACAAAAACTTGACATTGGCGTCCAGCATTTGAGATTAATGATGTGGGCACGTGCCCTGGTTTCCCCTTCCCCTTCTGCCCTTAAATCCGGGGCTAATCTAGACATTCTTTTTAATGTTATACATATAAATTCGATAAAAACATTTTTGAAATTATTTTCACATTATTTCCAACACCACAAAAACTGCGTCAATCTTATATAAGAGCTATGGTCTTTAGCATTTTCATTTGTGATTTTTCACTTTTTGCACTAGCCTTTTACTCGACATGAAAAAGGAAAAAAAACACGAAAACGAAAAGAGAAATGCATTGAAATTAAACAAAAACAAGCCTTTGATAAACAAGATGTAGATAGTTATGTTAATGAACGCAAAATGCATTTCATTATCCCACGGTTGCAGCTGCCACTTCAAACACAACTTTTGCTTATTGCCGGTATAACATTTGCAAACGTTGCTCCGTTCGAAGGTCTGTTTAGCCTCCCTCTATCCGTGATTTATTAATAAAAATGTATTACAATGTTTTGTGCGAACATATTTTAATTAAATTCAAAGACTTTATACGGCTTACTACCTATCAAGTTTATTTTAACTAATGTATTGAAAGCTTTGCAGCGATCGTGGTCAAGTTGAGATTTATCAAATATAAGAGATAGTAAGACGCATAAATTATTTTAATTTAGTAAATGCATTTTACTAATTAATGTAACTTTTTAACAACCTCTATATTTTGATAAAAGTAATAAATCACACGAAGTATTCTTAGAAAGACAATTAAACGGAGAAAATTAAATGTGAGTTTAGTTCGCAATGTGACAGGTAGACAGACGCCACTCGGATGTAATCATCAACCCCTGCTCATCGCTTATTGCGTGGAACAGCTTCGTACTATACTATAAATCTATCCATTCATCTAACGATGTAAACATCAACACATTAAATAAATATTAGGTTAATTTTAGGAATACAATTTGTATTAATATTAAGTTCAGCTCTCCTATTTTGTAAAGGGGAACAAAGCCCTTATGGTAAAGTCCTCATTATTATATTTCCTTCTTTTGTATTTTTATTTCATATGTATAAAAATTGAAGTACTACGACAAGTCGATTTAAACAATGACTGCGGGCGGAGCGTGTGTGGGAGTCTCCTCGTTATTATTTACGCTAAAATCATGTTTAATATTTCCCAAAATCTAATTGGTTTATACTATATATGAATTACATACAAGTTATAGAACTGTCTCGAAAATATTTAGGTAATTACTTTGTCTAAAAATATATATTATTTATTTATTAACATTTTGTTTGTTTACTAAAATTGTATAACAAATCTAAGTATTAAAATTGGATAGTCTGAGAGTGCTATAGTTTGATAAATTAATTATCTATTTATTATTTTATATATTGTAGACATTGATATTATTTTAATAATATAATAAAACTGAAATAAAATAAAATCGTTCTTAATTAAAAAGGTAAGTTATTTTAAAAAAGAAAGGAAAAAATCATTAGTAACAAACGAAATCCAATTTACGAGTTTCAGTGCAAGTCTCTCTGATTTATTTCAATTAAAGATAGTTTTTTAAAGCTGTTTTAAACTCTCTTTAAATTTCTGAAGTTATATTAAAGTGGGATTTATAATACTCATCAGTAATAATTAATTATCCATAGGAAACCTAACAAAAATATATATTTCTAAGATGTAGCCAGGTACAACGAGAGGGGTGTACTCTGCCAACTTTGTCTCCTCAAGAATGCCGGCGAAGGTCTGTCTGCAGTATGTGGTAGTATTTATTTTCGTCTTTCCGTTCATGGACCGCACTGTAGCTTAACATCAGACAGAGTGTTGTCATATTATACCGACCTCATTGATATACATTTACAACTAGATGTGCAATAACGCTCCGGTGCAATATGACCGGTTCTGTCAGTAATGTCCATTTGATTTAACTATTACTGTCACGTTAAAGTTAAAATTGGTTTGCTTCAAAAAAAATCTGTCACATTTGACGAATACTTTAACCTTAACCGTTACTGGCGAATTTCGGCCGGTCAAAGTTATAGTAATAGTTAAATCAATGTCGCTAACGTCAAATCTATGAAAAGCCGCTCTTGTTTGTATTGAGAGAATTCATTTAAATCTTGTATTATTTATCTAAATTTGTTCCTATATCTAGTTATCTATTTGTATCTTGTATAGTTCATCAAACATACAGTTTATTTTTCAGAAGAATTTTGAGATTATCCATTACTCAGCTGCTTCTTTGACTATCTTTTATAAATTCCAAATATTTTGTAAATACTAAAACACGATACAAATTTTTCTGTGGTGCAACGCGCGTGGAGTAAAAGTAAAGGTAACTCTCAAAGTTAAAGTTAAAGTAACAGTCAAAGTTACTTTAACCGGCCTTCTCTGGTGCAAACCACCCTTAGTATTTGACTTAACGGTAACATTGTCAAATCGTTTGAAGCGGTCTACACTTCTTTTTATGTCAGATGTACGAATACATATACATATATACTTAATTGAATTATAAAGAACCGTACAAACATATTGCAATATATTTTCAGTGCACACTGCTTTCTTATTCTATACATACAGAATTAAATAGCTTTGAAAGTTGTGTCAACGTGAATATTGGATAAAAGCGATGTTACAGCGCAGTTGTCACCTTCACCTAGTTGTTCTATAGAGTCTATACAAAATGAAGAATAGAGAGAGAGAAAATTGAATTGAAAACTCGTTATAGATTTATCGAACTTCTAAGATGACCTTTTTACTATTTTTTATGCTAAACAATTAATTATTATACATTGGTTAAATGTTAAAATTAAATATTAGAAATTGTACTAAACATTACGCAAACGCAAAAAAAGATTAAGAATTTAAAAAAAATCCTGTTCTAAATTAGTGCTTATATCTCAGGATCTGAGCGACCAAAGTATGTATAATATAGTTACATTGTTATCGGTCAGAATTTAGCGAGATTTGAACATGGGTCTCATCAATCGCCAAGCCCGTCCTCTAGCCCTGGACCACGGCTAGTTAGCTTGTTGCTATACTATCTGTTAATAATATTATAATTTTATTACCTATATTAATAATAATATATTTATTTACTTATATTACTTTTTACAGTACTTGTACACTGTCTGATGTTAAGCTAGAGTGCGGTCCATGAACGGAAACAACTGCTACCATAACTTCTGGGGAGACGTATGTGTATCGATCGTGTAGGTTAATCTGCTTCCAAGCTGATACTGAAACGCGTCCTGTTAACTTCATGGGTCTGTCTGTCTGCCTACCACTCTTAAACCGTAGACTAATGAGTATAGATTTTTCCGCCTAGCTCTGTAATAATTCCGCCTTGTCGCTTCTCATTAGGGGCTTTACTTTAAAGAAGCAATCTTGACGCAGTCTTGAATAGATCTAGGTACGAACACATGTAAGATGTTACTAATATTGCTGGGTTTGAGGTTGGCCCCTCGATCAATACCAAATAAATTGACTAATTAGAACAGGAAAGATCGAAGATCCAATATCCTCTTTCGCTAGTAATGTCCTGAACCAATTAATTGATATAATTAAATACAATTCATAAATAAATGCCTTATCTATTTTTATAGAAGTGAAATTTCGCAAAACTCTACAAAAAGTATTTCATATACTGATATAACATGTCGTATGTATTAAATGAAAATGGGCGCAATGCCAGTTATTAAAAGGGAGACACGTATTATTTTGTACAGAAACGAATATGTTTTTATTGCTGATCGCTGAATCTGCATAGTTGTCCAATAAAAGAAGAAAGATGATATATTGCAGTAGAAATATCTATCTATCCATCGCTATGGTATTCAGGTAATCTATATCTATAATCTTTAAAATTTCCAATCAGTTGTACGTGTCTAGGACGAGACTCCCTGGTAGATAGACTATGTTACTATAAGTTATTTAAGTACCTATTGCATAGAGATATATACTAGAGGTGAAAACTTCATACATCTAAAAATCGTAGGCCGCTTCAAACGATTTGACAATGTTGCCGTCAAGTCAAATACTGAGAGAGAACCTAAACGTGGCATGGGCCCTGTTTTCTCTTGCGTCACATTGGGAGTGTTATTGCATATCTAATTGTATATATTAATGACCTATTGCAGAAATATTGTGGAATAATGATTTGGAATTACTCGCTTAGCAGCAGTCGCCTCTGTTATGCCGGAATGAAGAGACAAATGTGCTCTGTCTGACAAATGTGTTGACACTCGTTATACTTTTAAGCTGATACTGAAACCAGACTTTTCGGGGAGGTTACACTTGAAATTATTCACACAAAACACTAAATTATCTATCATTAAATACGCAATTCACGTTGACCTCTAATCAGGTTAATCAAACATAGTTACCAGCTAATTGTAAGAGCTATTGAAACTTGCCCTAGCCTGTTCAACAACTATAGATTGTCTAGTATTACTCGTCCAATTTACAGTCTGCATTTTAGATTACCTATTTTGATAGATTTTATTTATACGTAGGTTCAATAGGTCGTTAAAACTAAAAAAATTTTTTTAGATAAATATGGTTATTAAGTTCAGTATGCCCAGTCATCCTGGGGTAGTACCACCTACAAATGAAAGTGTTTCATGATCAGCTCGAAAGTAGCCGGGTGCCCTATGAATGGATTGTAGATTGGTCTCCACAAAGCCTGTATTAAGAGGGCGACTGCTGTCTGCGAAAATTTCTCTGTAGGAGTAGTTGTTCTCCGTTCAGGGACCGCAATCTAGCTTAACATCAGGCGAGGCGTGTAGTGGTTACATGCAATGTTATACAAAAACATTTAAGGAAAATTCCTATGTGAAGTACTCACTATATGGGTATCTTTAATAAATTATTTCGTATAAAGATTTAGGAATCGTTATTATTTGTAAAGGAAGTAAGTAGCATTTTTAACTTTACGAGAAACTTTAAACAGCTAGCTAATGCATAATTTACATACTACCTTTGCAAGTTTGTCTGAGTTTATTTGGAAAGTTGCAGCAAAATGCTACTCTCTTTGTTCTATATAATAAAGAATGTAAAACTTTTAAAGCTTTTAAAATGTTATGCTGACAAATAAATAAAAAGTATTTTTACCTCTACACTTTATAACTTCATATTTTGAGTAGCTCTTTCTAGGTTTGTTACAATTTAGTAAGTTCAAAGTTGCAACACATTCTCTCCTACCGTTTTGTTTTAGCGCAACTCTGTTGTTTTGTACAATTTTTATAAATACCTATAGTTACTAATCTAGTGCTTGTATTATAAGCACTGAACGACCAAAGCAATAATATGTCTCGATTAAAAAAAATATAAAGAAATGATTAAAAAACAGTGACAAACAAAAATCAGCATTTTTCCTTTATAGAATCCTGCATGTGATGTTACGGTACTCCCTTCTAGCTCGATGCTAGAGTGTAATATATAAGCAGAAACAACTGCTGCCACAAAAAATTGCTTATAAGTACCAGTCACCTTCGCTATACCCTAATGAAACGAGTGTGCAGGTTAATAGGGCAGAATCTTTACGTTATGCTCGGCTTCTTCTAAGTTATTGGTAAATGAAGAGCGATTTTCTATTAATAAAAGTATAAAAATATTTCCCTTTAAAACTATAATTAGAACAATTTTTTAATCTATCTTTGAAGCAGAAATAAATTATAATAAAAAATATTAATTAAAACACCCTGTCAACGTGGTTAAACAATTTGATATTGAATGTTTATAATTAACATTTGAACTCGGCCGTAAAGAGAACCCCTATAAAAAATAAATTTGAATGAAAAAATAATAATTATCTAAAACTATTTACGACAAAATAAAATGCTCAAATAATTCAATTTCTGTAATGTAAATAATTATACTAATAGGTATAGAAATAGATACTCACTAGTTGCGCTGACTTCTGGACCGAGAGATTCGAAAACCTTCCCGAAGCTCAGTTTCAGGAGCCGGTCCGCATCTAAAACAATTTAATTCTGAGTAGCGCCATCTATGTTTTATAGTTTGAACTAACAGCATCGTTTAACATCGTCTGTGTAGCTAGCCATAGTGTTGCTGTGTTTATACAATAGATGGCGCTTGTATTTTATTAATGTAACAAAATCACCTGCAGCAGTTGAATCAGGAGGTGGTTGAAAATGAAACGTTGCTGCAAATCCTTGTCCAGGAGTAGCTGAATTCGCAGTAAATTGGAGGAGTAAGGCCGGTCCAGTTGAGAGCACCTCGTAACCTGTAAAATAAGCTCTATTTACTATTTGTTCAGACGAAATATTTAAATCATAACTGCTTATTACATAGCATAGCATATTACACAGCACGAACTTTTATGAGCTTGTTACAGTGTTTAAAATTATAAAATGTTTGTTTTGTTTTTGTCCTAAATAATATCTATGGTACAGGGTAACCTAGTTTGGAGTCAGAACGTTGTATTAAATAAGCCGAGGGGGTCTGTAAATGTTAATTTCAGTTTGATTTTGTTTTTTTTCTATAAATAATACGAAAATATTTAAATCATTCGTTTAGTATTCGGATCACTAAAATAAAATGTAAATACTAAATAAATATGCCAACAAATGTCATCTTAATTTTAGTTTCTTTTACTTTTATGTTTTAAAATTATTATATAAAAAAAACTTAACAAACAGGTTTAGAATAAGTGTGCCTTCTGTCAAGGTGACGTTTGTAATAGTTAATTCAAGTTAGCTCTCAAGAGGAAAAACGAAGGTATGACAGCTTGATATGAAACCGTGCACAAGTTAATCTATTTTAAAGTGAAGATAGTATGCTGAACAAAAACATGTTCCTACATAATGGTTTTATGACAACGCCCACTGTTGGCGAGTTAATTTACATAAGCTCTGCGAAAACATATTTCAAAACTACACATTTTAATTAATGTGCAAAATACTAAAAACAGATTCGGCATAATTATTATGAGAATACCAACTTGTCTCAACAATTTTCACGTAATATCCCGTTTAGTTCATTAAAATTCTGTTTGCTTATTTCGTTTTGTAGTTTATGAAAACCCTAAGCTAACAACATTTAAGCAAAATTAGTAAGTTAATTTTATTATATATTTGTTTTAACTTCACGTATAAACTATTGGACTGTTTGAGATGAAAAGGGAACAGTTTGGAAGTAGCTGAGAGGAGGGATAGCGGAGGCGACTGCTGCAGTTGTTTCCGTTTATGGACCTCACTCGAGCAGGCGAGTGTTGTCATATGCCAAACCATAATTAAAAAAATAAAAGTGGGTCCCAAATTAAAGTTTGACTTGATATAAATTCGTCGAATCTCTATTTCAGAATAATGGAGGCTAATTTTAACTGAAGAATAGGAAATCAATTTAGAAAACGAACATAATTGAGTAGGCATTATTATGGTTCGCTAAATTTATTGAAAAAAATATTATGAAAGGAAAGTTATCTACTTAAACCTCCATACCATTATTATATAAGTGTAATTTAAAATGCGATACGAATACGCCTTTGATGGCGACTAAAACTAGGTCTCAAATAGAACAATCGATCTTTTGTGCTCTATGGAAACATTACATATTCATTTTACAATGTCGTCGTTCTAAATCGAACGGCCGTGGTGTAGCGGTAAGACATGTGAACTCCCGTGAGACCCGTGATCGAATCTCGCTAAATTCCGACCAGTACCAATGTAACTTTGGTCGCTCAGTGCCTATAGGCAATATTAAAATGTGGTAGGCAGACTGACGATGGTTATTTGTCCAGTCTGCCGTAATGGGGTAGTATCACCTTTTTCGAATGTAACAACGGTGAAGTGACCTTGTCGAGTTTCGGGGATAGTTTGAAAGTAGCCAGGTGTAAAGAGAGGAGTGTGCAGTGTCAATCTAGATAGTACATGCTCGTCTCCTCAAGCCGGCATAGTAGAGGCGACTGCATATATTGATTTTGAGTAATGTGTGTTTGTAATTTATCAGGGTTGTCTTCACAGCTCGCGGTTCTTTGACCGTTAATGACAGTGTCATATGATATTCACTGGGGACTTTGTTGGAGCTAATGATCCCGGAGAATCTCACAGGGTGAACCAAAACCAGCGAGGTCGGGGTCGGGGTCTCTCCTCTGGTCACACTCTGCTTTCAGCGAGGCTACTATGAAAGATTTCCCCTACGTAAAAATATTCATAGACTTTAATTTTATCATTTTATTTACTTATACATATATAGTAGGTAGGTATAAACTTTTCTAACCAATTTTTATTAAGCTTCAAAGTCATGGCCACAATAACGTTGTTATTGCATTAATTAACGCGTTAAAACAAGGGTGGAGCCGTAGCATATCAAAAACAAAATTATTATGTATTAAAGGAAAGTTACACATTCGTTTTCTTATTCGAGCGCAGTAAAGTATTTAAACAAAGCAAAATAGAGACAAATGGTATTCAGAAAGTTTCGCTAAAGTCGTATTTATGCAGGCTTTTGGGAACACTCCTGAATTTATTATTCCTACAGCTGAAATTAGAATCGCGATGCTACCAGATTATACTCAATAATATTTGTGTATCAAGTATTTGTTTCAACAAATTTTTTTTTTCAGATTTTCAAAATCAATCGCTGGGCATTTATGGATTTCGTGACGAAATGGTAAGTTATGGTCCTAAGTTTATTAAAATTTAATAAAAATTAATGTTTGTTTGTTTTGTACCACCAGTCCGAGTTGAAAATTATTTTTGCGTTAGATAGCCATTACGTTTGAAAAGGTTTTAGGGCTTAAAATTTAGGTTTTTTTTATGGATTAACGTGGTTGAAAGTGCCGGGCCTAGCTATTAAATCCTTAAAAGGTACCCTAGCGACAGAACGGGAACGCCAAACGCATTATACTAATTACACGCATATAAAGTAGCGGAACAGCTAGTAAATATATTTAATAAAAAATAAATTTGGTTCTGGGTCTCGAACGTGACGGTGTTTGTGTGAGATACAGGTGTAAAAACAGCAATTTTAACCACGTGTTACTCTACCAGTACTAAAACTTTATTACAAGATATACATTTTTTTATTAGCTAATGCAACCACGCCCACCTTACGTCTATCAGTTGTGAGTTGAATGACCGCGACACCAGCCGTATATTAGTTATTGCATTTACATTGCTTGTTTTTGACATATCAATGATATGTTGTGTTTTTTTTTTAACAAATAATAACCATAATGTTTTGTAGTTGACATTTGGATCAATAAATCAAAAAAGATATAAGAAATAATAAAATTATGATACCAAAAAAAAAAAGAAATACTTATACTGAATCTGGTAATGGATCGCTATAACATGCCATATACAGTATTGACTTTTTAAGTGTATCTAACATACAGCTTCTGCATACTCCAATCTGATCTAGATACTTACGCCTAGGTACGTAGTTAACAATTAGTGTATGATAAGGATTACCTGAAAGCTCATTGCACATCATAGCTATAGATGGCGCTGTAGGATCTCGTCCATCGAATACCTTGATAATATCTGTACGGTGCAGGCAACTGAAAAAGAGGTCATCGAGTTAATTCATACAAGTCATTTAGCTTAGTTTTACTTCGTGCAAATCTGATCAAGATTAGATGACATACACTCTCTAAAATAAGAAAATATGGGTTTTCTATTTTATGCTAGTTTTATTATGTAAATAAAGTTGGGTCCTCTATATTCTCGTAGGTTATGTAAAAAACTGCTACTACAGAGAAACCTGCGCGGGCAGCTGTCGCCTCCACTATGCCGGCTTGAGGAGACGAGCATGTACCATCTTAGATTGACAGTGCACACTCCTTTCGTTATACCTGGCTACTTTCAAACTATTCCCGAAGCGCGGCAAGGTCGCTTCACGGGTGTTACATTCGAAAGCGGTGGTACTACCCCAGGATGCCAGACTGGACAAGTAACCATCATCAGTTTGCCTACCACTCTTTAATAGTGCCTATAGGCACTCAGCGACCAAAGTACATATAACAAAGTTACATCGGCACCGGTCAGTATTAGCGAGGCTCGAACACGGGTCTCATCGATCGTGAGTTCACGCGTCTTACCGCTAGACCACGGCCGCTCAAAACGTAAATAAAATTGGGTCCTGTATATTCTCGTAGGTTATTGTATACTAATCTAATCGTATTCAAACTCAAATCACAAACCATACAAACTACTAGCGTAATACCTGTAAAGACACATGTTTATGTTTCTGGATCAGTTTGGAAGTAACAAAGCATAAGGAGAGGAATGTGTATTCTAGCTGGATGCCGCACATTCGTCACATTAAGCCGGCATAGCAGAGGCGACTACTACCCGTAAAGATTTCTCTATGGTAGCAGTTGATTCCGTTCATGTACCACACTCTAGCTTAACATCAGGCGGAGTGTTATCTCATACGGAATATGATTAAAAAATCATTTGATCAGTGATATGTGTAATATGTTTGGCAAGTTGTTGGCGATTTCGGTCTTCAATTGCATCGCAAATCGCGTCTGGTGTAACCGCAACCTAACTTTTAAAATCATTATATCCACTCACATTCGTATATTTATTCGTATATCAATCGTTCAAACGCTATGAATTACTTGAAAATGAAATGTAAACAGAATTTATAAATTAAAATTAATATCTAAGTTGTTACGGTTAATTAATTTCTAAGTAACAAAAAGTTCTCTCTAAACGTGAGCGATGGATCTCGACGCAATTCCCTGAAAACGATTCATCAAGTTTCAAGTAGAACGTATAAAAAATATAACAGAAATTCAAGAAAGAACTTCGATTTTATTCGAAATTTACGAAAATAATTTAATGGAGTTATTTTAAAACCAATTTAACATTACTTATACAATTTTTGAGTATCAATAATTTTTAGCAGACATTTGTGGTTTCATTTATTAGTTAAATGATTTATTATAAAACCGCAGAACTCATTTACTATTAACAAATATTAAACATAAATATAATACAATAAACAAATAAATTCATAAATAAATTTTATTTATTTTATTGTTATTTTAAAAAGAAAGTACATACATAATATATTTATAAATAATATGATTCGTATAGTCTGCAATTTAACCTTTTGATGAAGCAGACTGATTATGGTTATGTAATTAACTTAGAAGTAGTCGGGTATAATTGGTTTTATTAAACCGGCGTAGTGGAGGCCGGCAAACATTTTTCAGTGGTAGTAATTGTCTGCGCTCATTAACCACGCTTTGGCTTTACATAAAGCGTAGCACGGTCCTAACTCCAACTAATATAAAAAAAAGAAGAGTATTCAATAGCGACGAGAGCAGTATGTCCGATCAATGGATAGTGTACATTCGTCTCCACAAGCCGGCATTGTGGAGGCGACTGCAATCTATAAACATTTTCGTTTGTCAAGCGCAATACAGTTCAATGTCGGACTACTATGAAATATAAGAAAGAATATTTAATAGGTGCTAATTGCTAACCTAACGTTAGAACATAACCTAATTTCCTCTAACTGTTAGTCTAATAGAAGGTAGAGCAAATACTGCAGTAAATTATGCATAAAGTTATAATTATTGCACCTAATACTGACCCCATGAGAACCATTACGTATAATTAACAGAATCGTGTCGTCTGACAAGATACTGTTCGTACCTATATGTTGACTTATTAACACTGCCTACCATTACCATATGTACGTAGTTATTCGTGTGTTTTTTCCATTGTAGCTCGGCATATGACAACACTCAGCTACTGCTACTACTAATAAAGGACAGTGCCCATTTTTGGGCCCACTTAATACATAATATGTAGTTTGATATTAAAACAATGTTCTAAAATAGTATCTTATTTTTTCATTAATTTATTTCAATTGCATCAACTAATTAATAGACAATGTTCACATAAAAAACAGATATCATCAATTATCTAGCATCTTATATAATAAATAACCTTACTCAATAACTCGGGTAAAAAAATTAAAACTGATTGGTGATACGGAATTTAGATTTAGTTTTCATTTAACTAAAAATGAACCTGAAACTCGAGAAAAA
The DNA here is from genome assembly GCA_948150575.1 of Tinea pellionella. Classification (NCBI taxonomy): domain Eukaryota; kingdom Metazoa; phylum Arthropoda; class Insecta; order Lepidoptera; family Tineidae; genus Tinea; species Tinea pellionella. Next base: position 3,036,968 of record OX411253.1, read on the forward strand.
AATTGTGGGCCCATTTCTCTTAGGCTCGTGGGTATTATCCTTTCTACAGCCTTCGCTATGTCGGCTTGAGGAGACGAATGTGCACCATCTAGATTGACAGTGTACCTCTCTTTATACCGTGCTACTTGCAAATTGTTCCCGAAACGCGACATAGTCACTTCACGAGTGTTACATGCGAAAGTGGTGGTACTACCCCAGGACGGCAGACTGGGTTAATAACCATCATCAGTCTGCCTGCCACTCTTTAAAAATCTCAATAGTACTCGTAGTTCCGCTGTAGAAATCCACATTTAAGTCATTATTCATGGTTATACCAGATTATTTCAACACATCTCGTTTCTGATCGGTTTTATGATGACTTTTATGATTCGACGGTGTCGTTATTATGATCCGAATAGTATATTTCACTATAGTATAGTTATATTATATCAATATTATGTTTCATTTTATGCGTAAATGTAATTATTATTTAGTATTAAGCAGTACCTTCATTCTCTGAATATATGCAAGTCTTCTCAAGTTAGGGTGGTGGAGACGACTTCATTCTTTTTTTATTTAAAACTGGACGTGTTCACATTCCACCCGATGTGCGTCCGTGAGCATAAACAACTGCTACCAAAGAGAAATGTCTGCAGGCAACAGTCGGGTTGAGGAAACAAATATACGTCATTCAAGTTCTTCTCGTTGAGCCTGGTTACTTCTAAGCTAATCCCGCAACGTGTTTAGGTCACCTCACGGATGTTGCACTTGAAGGTAGTTCAAGATTTATCAACTCAGTTTATCCTATCACTATTAGCACTATAAAATTTTAAAGAAAAATACAAAATTCTTTTTCTTGCCATACAATAAAAAGAACGTAAAGTTTTAAAACAAGTCTTACCTTACGTCTCCCTTTTGCAGTGAAACTTCCTCGAAAATCACTTTAACGCGCTCTTTCGGTCTGAAAGGAGAGAAAAAATATAATTTTTTCCGACTCTAAAGATCTTAATTAAGCTCATTTGAGTTGAGTTTTTGAATTAAATTTTGCTTATGGAAGTGTCGTTTTCGAGTAACTTTAATTTGCATTTCTATAAAGACAATATTTAATTTAATTATTTATCTTTATAATATTAGTATTTAAGTAGCTGTAAGTTTTATTAATCAGATTATAGTTTGCTTTTTAAATATATACAGTCCGCTCAAAGTTAAGTTAGAGCACATTGTCAGAAACAACTGCTAACACAGAGAAATTCCTGCAGGCGATTGTAGCCTTCGTTATGCTGGCGTGATCCACCGCCCAGGTTGACAGCGCACACACTTCTCGTTATATCCAGATACTTAAAATAGATCCCCAAACATGGCTAGGTTACATCACGGGTGTTACATTTCAATGTGCATAACACTTTAATAAAATTAATAATAAACAGACGTACCTCGCATGAAAATGATATGAGCAGCGAATGTTGCTTGGATAACTGGACGGATACCGGGGGCTGTACAATCGTCCGTGAGTCGGTTTGTTACCGGATCTACTAAACTGGTAGTCACATTCCGTTCCTGGTATCTGCATACCGTCCGTATCGAACAATCCTGTAGAAATAAGTAAGTTTAGTAATTCCATGATCTTAGAGAAGAGTAGAGGTTAAAATGCAATTTTGTAAAGCATTTTCTTTAACTAAAATATACATTGATGACCGTATATACCACTGAATTTAATCAAACTAAACCTTGTCTACAATGTGTTGCTTACAAGGCTGGTCCATTCAATTCATCCATTCATTTTACCTATTTGTTAGAGCTAATACTGGAACTTTACGCAGAATGTGTGTGGTAGATATAAGCAATAGAAATTTCTATGTTATTTCTCAATTTATTTGTTCGCATCCATGATGATACAATTTAAAAAAAGTTTTTTTTTAAACATAACTTTTTTCAAAAAGTCATTTATTTCGAGACTTCTTAACCTAATTTGCTTGTGGCAGAAAGCATTCTTAAGTATTAACGCATTAAGTATTACTTTAAAAATTCGTTTCAACATAAAAAAACTTAATATACAATTAACTATGAAAAGTCGGATGGGAGCGTTTATAAAAAAAAAAAAATTGCTATAATAAAGAAAATTCATTCACATAATGGATTTTAAAGTGCAAATTTCGTTTTATTGTAATTGACGCCATATTTTTTAAATTTGATTAGTAAAGTTATTCATTATTTTATATTTAAATAGCTGACGGTGCCCGGGCTTATAAAATTAACAGCTCCCGAAGTATGAACATTTTTCTCCCTATCTCGATTTTTTTTTTTAATTCGTCATAAGATAACATTATCATAGTTTTGGCTGTTTGTTGATTATGAAACAGTCAGAACTTCTTTTTTTTTATATATATACAGAGTTAATTACCATTGTTTATATACATATTTAGTATTTAAAAGGAAACATGAGATGAAGTATTTATGTAACTAAAAATAAAGTTCGCGCGACTCACAAACTCCCAAATCTCTTTAATAACAGTTCAGCTGAGCATTGAAATTTCTTGGACAACACCAAAGAAAGTTTCGCGGTTGGTCGACTAAAACGATTTTCTCTACTCACTTTAAGTAAGTGGGTGAAAAAATCTTTTATTTTCATCTGAGACGTCTTTTAGCGTGAAGAAGTTTTCCAATATGAGGTTGGGATTAGACATGTCTTAGGAAGTTTGTACGAAGGTTTACTCCGCCTCTAACGATTGGTAAGTAAGTATATTGTGTTCTGTGACTAATTTACAGTTTTAGTTTAGGTAAAACTACCTAGTTATATTGACTAATCACAATATTTTTTTATAACATTTTTCAAGAGAATTACAGTCAGATTTTATATATCATAGGCACTGAACGATCAGAGTACATATCATAAAGTTACATTGGTACTGAATAAGATTTTTTGGGAGATTTAAATTAAACGATTTTGAGCTTACGTTTACCCACACAACAACACTTGCTTTGAATATAGATTTATGCATAAAATTAATGACAATGCGTGACAATTGTATTGTATTGTATTTAATTATAAAAAAATGAATGAACTATAATATAAGACACACAACACCATACCACAAATAGATACACAGCTTATAAAATAATAAAAACAAATGATAATATAAAAAAGTAACACTAAAAAGACGTAATCAAACTTACACGCTCTCTTGCGACGAGTAACGATAATATATTTAATATCGGAATAAGTATTAAACGTAAATCTTATTTAAAATGAAAAGCTTATATTTTCAATAATTTAAACAAACAAGAAGCATTTGAAGAAAATAAACATTTTATTGAGTTGTTTATATTTGTGATTGAAAACCGCTTTAAGTTTTACAGATATCAATATAAGATTTCAGTATCTATTGTGTTTATTTACTTTTTGAATTCGTTTTGTTGTTTAAATATAACTAACTGTACCCTAGACTATAATATTGACAGGCGCACCTAAAACACATCCTATATTAATACAGTATAAAAATGTGAAAGTGTGTATTTTGTTCCCCAATTACGCTCAAACGTATCTTGATGAAATTTAGTTTGAACAAGAATAAGTTAGCGAGATTATCATTTTTTTTTATTTATTTAACAGCACTTTCACGGTATACATATAAGTTGAAAATTATAACTGAATTTATATAAATATGTAGGCATAAAGGCTTTGGGTTTTTTTTTAAATATGCGTGATCTATTTAAACCTATTAAAAAGGTTCTCTATTAAGGGAATGAAAATATTAAATGCATAATACTAATTATATGTATAATATGTAGTATAGAATATATGACGACACTCTGTCTGTTGTAAAGCTAGAGTGCGGTCCTTTAACTGAAAGAACTGCTACTACAGAGAAATCTCTACCTCCGCTATGTCAGTCTGAGGAGACGAGTATGCACCATCTAGATTAACAGTGCACACTCCTCTCGCTATACCTGACTACTTTCAAACTGCTCATGAAACTCGACATGATCACTTCACGGGTGTTACATTCGAAAGTGGTGGTACTACCCCAGGACGGTAGACTGGACAAATAACCATCATTAGTCGCCTACCACTCTGACAATGTGTCTTCATCCACGAACTATACACACCTCTTTCGTCAATTTTGCACCAATAATCTCCTCCATATAGAGATAATATCAATTTTAAAAATTTCACTACGGTTTGATGACGTTCAGAAATGTATCGTAGTTCAACTAAACGGAAAACTAGAATGAAAAAAAAAAACTACTATATTTTATGGTACAAATTTAAGTATATTTAATGTGCAAAGAAACAAACTAAAGGAAACTTTTGATTTTTTAAAATTTTTTTTTACACAGCTCTCTTATGAAACAAACGTTGAGTTTGGAAAGATTTTTCTCCGCGGCGCGGTTGTCGCGAATGCAATAGTTTTTCAATATCGCAGCCGGTATCAGTCTGCGCTGCTCGTGTATTGTGAAACTCAACAATTACTTTTTCTAGAAACTAACACAAAAGATAGCGTCAGATATTCCGCGCTGATTTCGAGGAGTACAATTTCGAATAAAATATTTTACATTCAGTTACTCTACTGAAAAAAGTATATTGTTTATTTAAAAGTGTTTCTATAATGTTTTGTATGTATTTATCCAGTGTGATCTAGTCGCGTTGCTTAATGAGCTCATTTGAATAGTCGATTTGGACGATGCATATTTAATTCCTCAAGCCGGTATAGCGGAAGCAACTACTGCCTGCAAATAGACCGTACTCTAGTTTAACTTGTGTGATGTGTAATGATAAGTGTGATAAGTGTAATAAATTGTGTGATGATAAGTGATGAGGGAAAAATCTCTATGATTTTTTTGAGTGCGTGTTGATTTCTTGTATAAAATTTTCATCATATTTAAGAGTGTAGACAAGATGGTTAGTCCGGTCCCGTTGGAATAGTCCGGTCTGCCGTCCTGATAGTGTTGCCACTTTCAAACGTAACACTCATTAAGTGTTACTCGCGTTTCAGGATCAATTTTAAGTAGAGTAGCCAGGTATGACAAGAGAAGTGTAAATTCGTCTCCTTAAAGCCAGCGTAACGGAGGCGATTGCTGCCTGCTCTGTGGTAGCAGTTGTTCCGTGCAAGGAGCGAAATCTAGCTTAACATCAAACCGAATATAGTCATAATTTGTATTTGTATTTAGTAAAAAAATAACAAACAAATGACTGACATGCTTTACAAATGTCATTGTACTGGATCGCATGACATGCGCATAAAGTCTGACATTTAATGTAAAACAAAACTTTCTTTGAGTTAAAAAGCAAACAGATTTATCGATCGAAATTGTAGTGAACATAGAAGCCTTGTGGTATAATGAAAAGCAAATGCACCTGCTTCCTGAAATATCAACAAAGATGCTGTAGACAAAAAATATAGTTTTATGAGCTTGGATGAAATCTATTTTTTTTAAATAGTAGCTTGTGATTACACTCCACTCTATATTAAGCTGGTGTGCGTTCCACAAGCAATGTCGCCTTCGCTATACCGGCTTAAGTAGACGAACGTGCACCATCCATTGTGTCATACATCTCGTTATACTCGGCTACTTCCAAATTGATCTTTAAGCGCAGATAGGCTTATATCTAAAAAAAATGGCCATAATCTAAACTTATAGAATTAAATAGAATTTTGTATGTGTGTAGTTATCTCGAAGATAATAATAAAAGTGATCTATGTATTATTCTTAGTTATAAAATGTAAAAATTGTAATAAATATTCTACTTCGTGTTACACGAGGAATATGCATGAGTTATGATAAATTACACTTTCTTTTCTCATATTTTTATCTACCAACTTCCATCTTCATATTAAGTTGAAATAAATGGTTACATTGTTTTTGAAGACTTACTTAATCGGTTGTTATGTTTAAATAAATTTTCACATCTTTAGCTTTGCAGGAATAGGTCCATTCTGTAATAATTGCTGCTACAGATAAATTTATACAGGCAGAATTCGCCTCCGCTATGCCGGCATGAGGAGACGAATGTACCAACCAGATTGACTCTCTTGACTCTCGTTATACCTGGCTACTTCCAAACTGATTCAGGTCACTTCACTGTTATTATTCGAAAATGGTGGTACTAGACGAGGACGGCAGACTGGGCTAATAACAATCACCAGTCTGCCTACCACTATTCATAATAAAAAATATATCCATAATTGGCATAAAATACGTATATATTTAACAAACAGATAGAGTTGCTTTCATATTTATTAAGAGCTGGATATACGCCGTTGACCTTTCTCCCGCGATTGTGTGTTGATTTATGTAAAAAAAAATTGAAAAAAAATTAACCGAAGATTCTCTAAGTATTGTATTGTCTAATATCATGATGAAAAAAAGCTATTAATAGTTTCGAAGAAAAATGGTTTTATATTGCTAAAATTTTTTTTTTACATAATTCGACACACAATCGCGTGAGCAACCCCTCTGCAAGGTCTACGGTGTCTATCCACCTCTTAATATATATGTACTAACCTTAAGTAAATCAGCGCAAAGACTCACGCAATCGACGCGCTCATTAATTGATATTCCGTTAACAAGCAAAGCTGAATTGCGTTGTACATATTCAAATTACATTATCACATAACAATTCCTCCTCAGGTGTTTATTATTACCCGCAATTCGCTGACGTAGAACATTTACAACAATATCATCCTAAGTTATAATACTTAATCCGATTAGTAAATACACATTAACCATCTGAACCGCGGTAAGTACGCTCACATAATCTATATTTATATTATATAACATTACATACTATATAAGTTCCTATATTATTATTCATATCACGTAGCGTCGCGTCGTACGCTACTCAAATGTAACGGCTATATGCGAAAATTAGATTTTATAGTTTATTCCTAGTAAGTTTAAATTTAATTTAGAATACGAGCTTTGGTTTTTTCAATTTAGATATATTTTTAGATTTTTTGATCGTCAAACGAGTATTAACTTATAACAATGGGTACAAAGTATCTGTTGATCGATTGTAGCCGTGCCGTGATTATAAAATATATCTACAATGAGCAATGAGTTAATTGCTTCTGTTTTTTTTTATTGTAGCTCTGCATGTGACAGAACTCCGTCTGATGTAAAGTTAGAGTGCGGTCCATGAATGGAAACAACTGCTACTACAGAGAAACCTGTGCGGGCAGCAGTCGCCTCTACTATGCCGCCTTGAGGAGACGAGCGCTGAGCGATCAAAGTATTTGGTACAATTCAGTAAGAAATGATGTAAACAAAAGCTAACTGTAACATACAGACGTAGGGTTACCAGGTGTCCGGTTTCTGACCGGCCAGTCCGGTTTTTGCATGTTTGTTCGGAATAAAAAATCGCAATCAACCAGAAAATAGTGTGTAATTTTATTAATTATTCAGTTATACATATATAAACTTTGTCTGGTTTGTTTTTGGCAACCCTATACTGACGTAACAATATATGAAGTAATCAAAGTTAATGTTACCAAGAGAAATTGTTTGCAGTGCGGTTGAAACTGTTACCAAAGGAAATACTTTTTCAATATCGTGGGTTGTAATATTGTTTAGGCGATAGCAACACTGGTAGGGAGTTTCTAGGAGTGGTATGCAGAAATGTAATTGTTATTAACTCAGTCTATCCTGGGGTATTACTGCCACCTTTAAGGGAAGTGACCTAGTCACGTTTCGGAATCAGCTGGGTGTTTTCACACAATCATCCACTTAAGCCGGCATTTGCGGTGAGGACTGCTGCCTGTAGACATTTCTGTGGTAGCAGTTGCTTCCGCTTCGCACTCTAACTTACCATCAGGCGATCACATGCCGAGTTACTATAAAAAATGCAATATTATAATTTATTTTAATGATTTTTTATATACAACAAATGGTATGTAAATTAACATTAAATATGTGAAAATTGTAAAACTAAAAAAAATAGAAAAATGGCTCCAGATATAATTAAGATTACAGGATTTTGACTCTCGGTCTATTTTATGAGAGGAGCATGATGCGCCGTATTGTTTCAACGACCCTTAATGTTTAGTTGTGGTTTAGGAGTCTGTATATTTATAATATTGATAGTTATTATTTCTATACTCAGGGATAATACAATAAATTATTTTATAAGGGTAAACAGATCTACATGCGCGGAATTTCGGGTATTTATTAATTGATTGATAATAAAATTATCTAAGTACAATATGGTAAATGATTTAAAGAAAAAAAAATATACTGAACTTTATAATGTAAGCTTGTATCTACATAAGTATTAAGCAGTTAAAGTACATAATTATTATTGTAAATTTTAAACAAAATGAACACACACACAAAAAGAAGAAACAATTCCAGGATCTGAATATGAAATATAAAAATATTGCGTCAATTACCTCAATAGCAAAGTAGAGCTTGTTAATTTATTCCTAGTATTCAGTTGTCATGGACCTCCACTGTGCTTACCACCAGGCCAGTCGAGTTCACATGTCGTATCGTATATAGTAAAAAATATATATATAAAATTATTCATTACTAAATTATGATAAAAATTGTCAAAATTATTATTTTTTGTTTGTAAACAAAAAGTAACAAAATGTAAGACAATAAACTACGAAATTAATTTACATAAGAATGAAATATTAACAACGTTTACTCAAGAAATAAGATAAAAATTTAACATTTCCTCTTTTTATTTTCTCCCTTATCTAATTAAACTTATTTAATAACCGTATACTGGATTTTTATTTCATGAATTCGGCAACCGTAAACAAAACCCAACCTTCAAGAATTTTGAAGACTCTTTATAAGGGTTTATATTTTCCTTAAGAACTTTTGAGTTATTTAATTTTAAATACATTTTTTTATTATAATTATAATACAAATATAACCACTTTCGAATACCGAGCTAGACTCGTAAACCGAGCTACAATAAAAACAAATAACGTAAACATTATTAAAATAGAAAATTTCAGAGTACTTTTTATTATTTAAAATTTTATTATTTTATTTCGGTGTTTATTCTCCCTATATTCCAAAATAATATGTAGAAGAAAAACTCGAATATTATGTTGATAGAATTTAGGTTAAATTCAATTTAGGTTAAAAGCAAAAGTTGCTGGAACTTTCTATTGTAGATTCCACACGGTGTGCGCTCGCTAACGCGGTTTGCTTAACATCCTTGTGTTCCTGCAGGAGGATGGTATCAAAGTCTACGTGCTACGAATCACGTGGGCGGTTAACGTCGCGATGACAGGGTAATACTTGAAATTTATTTTCTTTTTTTTATGCTTAATAGTCAAGCGTTTGACCATACCCTGCCTGGTGTTAAGCAGTGATGTGGTCTAAGGTGGAGCACGCTTGCCTATGAGGTACCTGTTCACCTTCGATTTGAAGAGACCTATGTTGTACGTGTCGGGAAACACAGACACCGGGAGGGAGTTCCACAGTTTCGCAGTACGCACGAGGAACGTGTTGTCAAAACGCCTCGTACGCACTTTAGGAACTTGAACCATAAACGGATGGTGCCTCTCCGGGTGCCTGGACGTCCGATAGAAGAAAGGGGACGGTATAACCAGGTTGTGTAGCTCTTGCACACACATTACAAATAGATGTTCTTTGTAATTTGAAGTACAATAAAACATAAGATGCAATATTATAACTCATCGAGGGCTGAACCTTAACTGGGATACTCTGTAGGTACAAGGATGAAACAAATATATTTAACACACAGACTGAAGCGTAAAGTCAATATCAATGTATGGATCAGCTTCTGCGGGTTTACACAGATTTTGAACCGCAATTTTCGTCAAACAGGCAAACAGAATCTGTTTTGAAACACCTATTGACAAGTGATCAAAACGGAACAGCTTTGGTCAGTCTGAGATTACAAATTATTTTTACAACTATGTTCGCATTCAATCCTTGCATGTTGCGACTTAAATTTTACAGTGTTGATCCATTTTTTTACCCAGATATTGCTTAAAATAGTAGATATTTAAGTCGACTGGAAAAAGTCGATCCAAAAAAAAAAAACAACCATAAACCACGTCACAGAAGAAGACATTCCTATAGTTAATTTGAATAAATAATTATTTATAAATTAAAGCAGCTGACGTGTTTATTTTGCTATTAATACAGTGCTTTGTATGACGTCGTGTTTAATTTTAAATAAGTCTATTTATATTTAAATGCCTAATCATTTCATACATTTACATGTTACTACGTAAATAAGTGGATATCACAATTTTTTTTTAAATAGAAACATAACATGTGGTCCAACTAGCTTCACGTCTATGGGTGAAAGCAACACCTGCACCTCACGTCTATCCGATTTAATACTAGCTTAGTACCTGTATAAGGTGTAATGATACAGGCAGTCGGGGAGCTTTGATAGCCTGTAAACATCAAACTTTAGTTTAATAAAGTCAAAAATATATTTAGCCAACTTTTTCATAATTTATTTGCAAATAAACAAAACTAACTTTTCACATTAAGTTAATGTCAGTTAATTTATTATTTTCTTTATATAAAAATTAATGGTAATGGCAGCCCAAATAAGACCGTGCTAGATTTTTAATTTTTTTTTTTAAATTGTAGCTCGACATGTGACAACACTCCGCCTGATGTAAAGCTAGAGTGCGGTCCATGAATGGAAACAACTGCTACCACAGAGAAATCTCTACGGGCTGCAGTCGCCTCCACTATGCCGGCTTGAGGAGATGAGCATGTACCATCTAGATTGACAGTGCACACTCCTCTCTTATACCTGGCTACTTTCAAACTATCCCCGAAACGCGACAAGGTCACTTCACGGGTGTTACATTCGAAAGTGGTGGTACTACTCCAGGACGACAGACTGGACAAATAACCATCATCAGTCTGCCTACCACTCTTTAATTTATTAAATAAATAAATTAAATGCATGCAAACCGACAACTTAGAACAATTTATTTACTTAACCTAACATTTTAAATGTTTGTTCTCTAATAATGCTGAAATAGCTAAACTAATCTTGATTAAATTTAGCATAGAGGTAGATTATACCCTCTCACGTATTATTCCACTTTTTAAACCTTTGGCCTTCAAGATCTCCAGTTCTCCGTGGAGTATTGCTACTTTAACCCATTTGATGAATTTCCTAGAAACGGAACGGAAACGCTAAACGAGTATTACCAACGACTACGAACACGGGCACTACGGAGTCACACGTTCCAATATAATGGTGAAACGTATTAGGTCAATATTATATTAACAAAACAAACAAACAAAAAAAAAAAAAAAAACAAACAATATTAACAAAAGAACAAATGCGCCAACATTACAATTGTAAATTTTGAACCTTTAGACATGTTAATAATAGCACTAATCGAGCGAGTTTCAAGATCTTTTTCATTTAAAGTGCACTGTTAGCGTTTTGTTATAAAACTAGGGTACTTCTCTCGAGCTATTGTTAAAACAAAAGACTGATATCTATAGAATTTTATAGATCTAGATATAATAGTAACTAATCCTTGTTAAGCTATGGATGTATTACGTACTCGTGCGCTTTAAATGAGAAGTTTGTCGTTTTACCTTCCACTTTTTTTTAAGTTTTAGGCGAGCTGATGATGGTTATCTGCCATCCTGGGGTAAAACCCGTAATGTGACCTTGTCGCGTTTCGAGATCAGTTTTGAAGCAGTCAAATGTAGCGAGAGGAGTGTGCACTGTCACCCTGGATACACTTTCGTTCCCGAAAACTGGCATAGCGCTTCCGCTGCAAAAATTTCTTTGTGGTTGCAGTTGTATCCGTTCGTTTCCGCACTCTAGTTTAACATCAGACCGAGTTTTGTAATATGTCATCGTTACCCTGGGTTACTGAGCGACAAAATTGTATAAATAAATAAATATATATTCCGTGATTATATTTAGTTAAACTTGTTCAAAAAAGAGTTCTATTGTGTTCGCAATAAGAAAACTTTTCATAGAAAAATCGTAAATTTAGTATTATATGTTGGCAAACTAAGTAAATACATTAGCTACTTTACTATTAAATAAGTGTAATCGTCAATAATGGTTATTTAATTGTTGATTCTTATGAATATCTTAGCAGACATTTTTATTCTCGCGTTTATTATGTTTTATTAGAGTAAACAGAGCTATATATATGTGTACATTTTGTATCTAACGAATTGAATGGTATTTAAATAAAGACTAGCATAGTTTGCCGTGTTGGGATAGTACTACCACTTTCGAAGGTAACACCCGTGAAGTGATTTTGTCGCGTTTTGAGATCAGTTTGGAAGCAGCCAGGTTAATCGCGAAGAGTCTGCACAAATTGGATGGTGCACATTCGTCTCCTCAAGCCGGCATAGCACTAGGAAATTTCTCTGCAGTAGCAGTTGTTTCCGTTCATGGACCGCACTCTATCTTAATATCAAGCGGAGTGTTGTCATGTGCCGAGTTACAATTTAAAAAAACAATCCAAAACAAATTGTTTTTTAAAACTTAAACAAGTTAAATAAGTCTTCTCATATTTTTAATTTTATGTTTGCAATGAAGCATTAAACAAGATATATGTAAATAAAACTATATTTAAATACTACACGTATTTACTATTCACAATGAAGTCACTAAATAAAGAATATCCATCGGATTTTCGCAGTTTCCATTTAGCATTCAAGAAATTCGATTGTTTTTAAAAATACACACGTTAATAAATAAAATGATTAAATTAATGTTACTTATATCATTCTTTCTTTTGGTTAATAATGTAAGTTATTTTATTTTATTAAATATACTACTACTACTTAACTCAAGCTCTGTTCCCATTGGGGTAGGCAGAAACTATGGAGTGTCAATGACTCTTCTCTCTACATACTACTCTCGCTTCGACCACATCCATTACTCCCCTCATGCATATAGCATCTAGTATTGTACTAATTCTTTCTCTTCCGGTTAGTCAATAATAATGTTCAACTGTCAACTAGATAAAGGTTGCCATACGCGCTAGGGTGTATCTGACCTTTATAGATTTAGTAGCCGTTGAAGCAGTGCCGGATTAGCCACGTAGCAAGAGTAGCAAATGCTACAGGCCCGCGCTCCAACGCCTGTCTGACCGTAATAAAAAAATATTAATTTAGATAGGACCGTAAAATATCTTGCATGCCTTAAACGCGAAGCTCCTTAGGCTATGCTTCACTTCCACTTATTTAATACCCTAAACTTGAGAACCTAAAGCAAACCCAGGGGCCCCTTGACAGAATTTGCTACAGGCCCCGCGCTAGTTTAATCCGGCACTGCGTTGAAGGTAAATTCGTCTGCGTATATTGATGTTATGCAGTTCCATCCTCATGAAACCTTTTAAATGGGTAAAAATACACAGTGAGCGTTCCTCAGACGCGACCTCAGCTTTACGAGGCCTCTTTCATGATTTAATCAATGAAATGAGCTTTTTTAGCTTGACAAGCTGCTAATAATTGAACTTGTTAACTTGCGGACAAAAGCATGCAGGAAAAAGCACTGTCTTGGGCCAGCATAGTGACGGCAACTGAGGCCGCCGCGCCGTGTGCTGCGGTTCTCCAGTCGTCGGCGCTCATGGATCTTTACTGTGCTGACCGATACCATACTGTGCTCGTCATCACATGACGAGTCAAGATGCTATAAATTCGAGTTAATAATCTATATACCTAGATGTAATAGATAATTATATCACGGGTATCAGGACTGCTACTTTATTATTTTTGTCTGTTATTCGATAAAATAAACGTAATTTTTTTTTTTTTAATATTAAATTTCATCAAGATCCGTTTAGTTGATTGAGCGTGATTGGGGAACAAACTTACTTATATTTTTATAAAATTAGTACGGATAGATAGGTAGATATGGCTAGCGTGTTTTATTTCCGTGCGTTGATAATGGACAACCCAGGAAACAAACAATTAATCGATGAAGACTATTTCAAAGTAATTTTCTTATTATTTACAAAGCATTCACAACACATTTCCTTTTTTCTACGTTATCAATTACAACCTTTTGTCTTAGGCATTAATGATGATTTTAGGTTGAAAGTTCTGTACGTCGTGAAGCTTCAACAATATCGATAACAAACCCAATGGACATGATACAAGAAAACATGAAAGAGATATTGCATTGTGTAGATTTACAACTAGCGAAGACAACAGAACAAATACAGACTAACCAAGTTAAGCCGGTATTTGATGTTCTTGGGAATGAGCTGCAAAGATTTGTTAAAGTGGTAAGCTTGTCTGGTTTTTATTATACAATATTAACCCTTAATTACTCGCATACTAAAAGTTATACATAAATACTCGCGTGGAGTATGTATAACCCCAATTTAAAAGGTGAAATAAAACATGTTTTAAACCGCTTTGTGTTATGTATTTATATTAAAAATTGAAAAGAATCAACATTGTACTAAAATTCTACAACACTATTCATAATCAATATTTTTGGTAAACTTATAAACAATCATTAGAGAAGGAATTTTATATAATTTCATCATATATCTTGATGGAGTGGTGGTGGCAGACCTGCTGGCGGCATTTAGCACACTCAAATCTTTTTATTTTTTTTTAATTATATTTTCTCACATGTGCTCTGGGGTAAAATATACCCCATGCGAGTAATTAAGGGTTAAGAAGTGTTATGTAGATTTGAATCCAATAAGACAAGAACCTATGTGCATTTAATAACTATTACGTTCCGCAACAAAAGAAAATGTTTTTTAAGAGTATCTCTACATATGATCACACTTCGCCTGATGTTAAACCAAAATGCGATTCATGAACAGAAACAACTGCGAAACCGATCATTATCTGCAGGCAGCAGTTGCCTCCGCTTTACCGGCTTGAAGAGATGAATGTGCGACATGTATTGCCACACACTGCTCTCGTTATACTCGGCTACTTTCAAGCTTAACGGGTGTTACCACAGAACGGCAGACTGGGCTAATAACGATCATCAGTCTACTTACTTACTGCTCTTTAAAATTATAAGAAATATGCTCAGGAGTAGCTAGACTAAAATATTGTGTTTTACTAAATAGTTTATTATATACAGGGTAATTTTTTAACTACTGCTGCTCCGATTTTTTTCTTCTGATACAATAAAATGATCCTTACATGAAACTGAGTCAGAGCATATCAAAAATTTTTTTTGACCAAAATGACTCATTTTTATGGGCAACTCAAACTTGACCAGAAAAATTAATATGCCAAAATCGTTTTCATAAAAAAAGAGCAAATGGTTCGTAAGACAGTTTCCCTGTATCTACTGTGGTTTCGGATTTACCCATACTGTCCCAGTCAAAAAAATTACCCTGTATACACGATAATACTCTACAATTTGTGTGTTTATAGAAAGTTATATTGGGTTTCATTTTTCTTTTTCAGTGGGATGTTTTAATAGAACCGAGACCGACACAAAAATCCAAGTAAAGAGTGATTTATTTATTCCATTAAGAATGTTTAAGTATTTAATTAATGAATGTTTTGTTTATGTATAATATTATAAGATAATAACAAATTGCCTATTTGCTTATTAGTTAATTATTGTGTTTATTGATGTGATTTATTATTTTAACTAATTTTGTTTAATAAATAAATTCAAAATAATTTATTCTTAAAATTAACAGTTAAAAATGTATAATAATTATTTAACAGGATTTTTAGGCCCACTATTTTAATGGTAGGAATCGAACCCATGTTCTTCGCCTCCGCACGGTTTCTGTAACGTTAACGGTTAACGCGTCGAAATTAACCATCATAATTTAATAATAACATTACAACCTCATTATTTTAAAAATATTTAGCAAACATTTTTTTTAGTAAATGTCTGAGTTTTGCCAACTCCTAAGCGAGCAGATTTTGATATACCAACATAGAAAAGTTTAAAATGAAAAGTAAATCATACTAAGTATACTCTAAAAAAATCAATAAATTAAATTGCAAGATTGGATTATAAGTAAATATATTTTTAATTTAATCAAAACGTTCTCATTACCTTAGGGAATCAGTTAATACGATTTCTAGGAAAAAAAAAAGAAAAAAAAAACAACTCAGGAGTAAAGCAAATACTATACGTAAATACGTAAGTTAGAGTAAATATGTAAGCGCGATCTTTTAATATCAACTCGACCTTTAAAATTTGACCTGTCAATATTCTATTTAACTTAATAAACATGAAATACTTTACGTATTACTTATAATTACCACTAAATATAAAATTCTACACAAAAATGAAAAGCTAATTGATAAAAAGTGATTGCATAAATTCGTACTAATTTATATACAAGCCACCATACAAGTGCCAACGTCAATCATGGCATGAACTAATGCAATCCTTGTATGCTTAATCAATGTGGTAATTTATAATACGAGTCTTTAAAATTGCAATTCCTTATACATCCCCGTTCTCCATAATTATCATTCTCTATGTGAAGGAGTGAATCCTCAGTTTCTTTTTAAGCGTATGCTGTAACCGTATGTAAGCTTCTATCGAAATCTGACAACTAACATTTATACTTTCACATTATAGGTTAAGAAGTAAATATAGATTCAAATTTTCGAATCGGTCCTAACAAAAACTATAATGAGACCATTCCGAACTTTTAATACAAACAACAAAGATCCTTGAGCAAGAACAATTTTATCCTGAATTCTCTTTTTTATGTAATAGATGTTGCTCCTAAATAAATATCAGCCAGGATTCCATAGGCTATTAAAAAGGGTCTGTGAAGTAAGCGGTATTCAGAGACGTGCCCTATCGTACAACACTCCAACCACTTCATACTTTGGTTTAAATAGAAACTCGCTTTGTACTCCACTGTTTATGGTAATTGGGCACGCTGATAAATTATACTTTTCCTAAAAAATCACTTAGTTTTGATAAACGAGAACCTTTGGCATTAGCGAAGCGATGAGTGTGCCCTTTCAACCTGGACATTCGCCTCAAGCCGGCATAGCGGAGGCGACTACGCCTGCATTTCGGTTATATAGTGGGCTAATATAGAAAATATGAAAAAGTCCGTACAAAATAAAATGGTCGTTAATTTATATTTTTATTATATTTAATGTATATCAATAACTTTGTGCAGCATCTCTATAAATATATTTTGAAAAATTATTATTCAAGTCATCATACCCTTAATATCTATCCGAATAGAAACGAAAATACTTTAACATAAATACATTTCAAATAAGGAGTTCCTGGTTATTCGTTGACCCAATGTAGCATTCAATTTATGTTTACTACCTATATGTATAATATAGGTACATTGTATATAAATATAAACATGACTATATTGTTTTTATGTTATTTGAAAAAATCAAGATATTGAAAAAACCTATTCGGTATGAGCAAACGGTATATTTTGTAAAATGAAATGAGAGATTTAAGAAAACTGAAGTACATAGCTTTGTGTAGCCTCGTTATATATTATAGATCTAATTAAACAGAATGCGACAAAATTATGTTCCATCTATTAAAATACGCGTAGGAAAAACATTTAATATGAAACAATAAGAAATTATTAAAATATACGTAAAATAAATGAAAATATTTACAAATTTTTAAATTTAAATTATCAAGATTTTGTTCTTATACTTGTACAAATGTTTTAGTTTAATAGTTACAAATAACATTAGGTTGGTTATACACTAATAATATTATTAATATTTATTGTCACATTCTGAAACATCTACCGTGATCATGCATATTATGATTTTAAAAATATTTAATTACTTCGTTTCAGTAAAACAAATATTATATTTTTTGTATAATATGTAATCATTCTTGATAACAGCGCCGCCTTAAGGAAAAATGTGGAAGTATAGATCAATAAACTGTCAAGAGAGGCGTGTGTCGTATCATTTCGTTGTTATTTTAATTTTAAAATTATTAAATCCTATGGAAGTAAAATAAATATGAGAATTATTATATTATTATTAATTAGATAAATTAATTGTTTTGTTTATTCGCTTATCTTTTAAACTCCGATTAGTAATAATCAGGGTTTCCAAGTAAACAATCTGCATTAGAGGGCAAAGGGCAAAGTAAGACATAAATTCTGTATCGGAAATTCATAATAAGGAATAACAAGCTTAGGTCATGAGTCGTAAAACATACCCGTTAAAGGTAATTAGTCTATTTCTTAGATAACTGCGTATTAAGATGAGTTTACATAGAATTGAAAGTTCCGAAAATTTCAGTGTATCTACAGCATTAAAAGTCTACAAAAAAAGTGCTCTGAACGCAGCGCTACTCCAAGTACAGTGTTGTTACAGTACAGTCAAAAAGGAAATCAATAACACTATTAACTCAATTAATATAAGTATGTATATTATTTCTTTTAAATCGAGATCTCTGAATAAAAAACAATAAAAATAAAGAAAAATTTGAGTTTAATTTGACTATACTAACTAAACAAAATACATACTGTTAACAAAAACTTCTGGAGCGACTATTCAACAAATGTATAACGGACTTTACACTCGTTAGTAAACCGCGACCTATCAATATAAAGTCGGTGGCACATCAATTATGAGTACAGTCTCTGTGTTTTCCCTGTTCTGATAACTTGTTCATATAACAATCCACAAAAACTTAAACATGTCTGGAAAGATGCTCGTCGTCCTTTTGGCTGTCTGCTTAGTCAGCGTAAGTTACTTTTTATTAATTTTTTTAAAGTATAATAAAATATTAATTTTATCCTATAATATTTTGTGTTATTGAATTAATAAACATAAAATTTATATTGATCGATCGTCGCTAAAAGCGATCCATTATCACGGCTTACATCTTTTTAGTAATATTATTTATACAAGTATTTTATAATTTTGCATTTTTTTTTAATTTTAGGCCCACGCCTTCGTCAAACGTGACGTAGCACAAGGCGAAACCAACTACGTCGACAATATCCAGAAACAATTCCAAGATCTCACTAAGGACTTGAACCAGAAACTCGGAGATGCTTTCAACCCTGAAAATATCAAGAAAGGATTCAATGAAGCTCTCGACAACTTGCAGAAAACTGTAAGTTATATTTTGTATATGTTTTTCTTTATACATTCCTAAATAATATGTATGGAACGTTTCGTAACATCCGTGTTACGTGTGTGATTTCTAATTAGCATCAGCGAGCATCTGAATATCGTACTTAGGTTATCGGTATTTTATTATACCCCTACCTAATTATTTATTTTAACTTGTGTTTCTTCGAGTGTTTGATAAGTATGGGCAAAGAATTCAAAATAGAAGGACGTACATTTTTTATTTTCGCTCAAAAATTCGATTGGAAGTTTTAGTAAAGATTATATAATTGTGCTGCTATTTTTAATTTGTTTGATACGAGTACTATAGTGTGTGTAGATTGTGTTACTCATAATGCAAATATTTTAACAATGGCAAATTATTATTATCATAATCTTAGCCGTATATGGCCGACTGCCTTATTAAACACCAGTGCCATAGTAAAAAACCATAGTAAATTGTTTTGTTGGACAATGAATCCTTTCACTGAGACTATATGACTATGAGACTAATTTTATGATTTATTTATATTCCAGCTCAACGAGTTAAAGGAGAAGGCCAACGCACCAAAGTGAAAATTTAATGACCCACATTATTTATAAGTATTTAGTTATAATATAAAATATGTATTACAGTCTGCTATCATACACAATCTCTCACTATTTGTACAATAGATTCATATTTTTTCTGTGATTGCAATAAAATATAATACTCGAAAAATAATTTATGTCATAAAACAAGGTTCTTTCTATTATTTGATTCGTTATCCCTAATTTGTTTTATAGTAGTCACGCAGTGTGGTTCATGTGGGGAAGGAATACATCACACCCCATTTAAATGTCTGTAGACTCTTTACTAGCTAGCTTGAACAGACGCGTGTATCAACGGGCTTTTCTTTTTTTTTTTCATTTCACAAACTTTACACTTTACGTTACATAATCATAAATATTTTTAACGGCTATAGTCTAGCAGCAGGAAGCGTGAACTCGCGGGCAATGTGACCCGTGATCAAATCTCGATGGGCGGTCCTAGCTTAGTATAGGCAAAATACTGGGTGGTTAAATTTAATGAAACGATTATTTGTATAAAACTCTAGCTGGAGAAATAAAACTTTGCAATAAGTTATTCTTATGTAGAAAGTTTATTGTCTAATATAATGTTTAAACTAAAAAGTTTTGTACGCATCACCCAATTCACGAGACAGAACGTTAGAAAATAATACATAAATAATACGCAATAAAACACCCCCCATTTTCTTAATCAATTTGGAATGGAAACTTAATAGTGCAGTAAAGATATATACCCGTTTTCTATTGGTCTATTGGGATACTTGGGAAACAACTCGTAGAAATAACACGCAGCTAACAGTTTGCTTATGGTACTTATTACAATTTAACATAACAAAGAAAGACAAATAGAAACAATTTTGAGAAACAAAGACATTTTCAAACCGACAATTTTCTCTATGCAAATTCGTGAATTTTCTCTTTTCCTTGGACATTATTCGAAGTGTTACTGCGGACGTAATATCCTTCGCTTCCTTATTTACTTTCTTTTAAAAGCAAAATAAACAATTCGCACAAAACCGATATTGTACCGCGTTAAGGTTTAATTACGAGTGATTCATTTAAATTTGTTCATTGCAAGAAATTCTTTGTTTGTATTTTTTTATTCAATTTTATTTAGAAACTTTTAACCCGTCAGGTTACCCCAGTCCCATCATACCTTAAACAATAATAAACAGAAAAAAATCATCTAACTTATTTTTTTTATAAATTTTAAATAATTTTCACAATAAATTTATATATAGATTTATCTGAGTCGGACAAAGGATCCACTAATGCTGTATTTATGACACCGACATCCCATTTATTTAAATTCAGACTATTCATTAATTGTTCTTTGTCAGCATGTCCACTGACACAACTAGTCAAAATGTGTTCAACGTCTTCGAATTGATCACATATTATTTGTTTACAAGATATTGCCGCGTACTTCATATATGTTTAATTAGTTTCATAGGGAGAAGAATTGATTGGATTAACGGACTCTAGAAATGGAACGGAACGAAAATGCATAATATTAAATATAAAGGCGTGGGTAACAGCTAGTAACATATAAATAAAGCTAATTTTTTGATAATACCCTGGCATATGACAACACTCCACACTTGATGTTAAACTAGAGTGCGGTCTATGAACGGAAACAACTGCTATGACAGATAATAAATCTCCACAGGCAGCAATCGCCTCCGCTCCGTTAATACGAGTAATTTAACTTTAATGATAACGGCCGTGTAAAATATTATTGCGAAAAAGAAAAACCAATGACATCGATTAAGATATGTTTGTATACAAAAATTGATAACTTTTGCTCAGCTTTAGCCTTGACTTTCTAAACTTTTTATCTTATCATTCTTATTATATTGATAAATCATATTCGCTTATGGACCGCACTCTAGCTTAACTCAGACTCAGACTGAGTGTGGTCACATGCCGGGCTACTATAAAACGCTTACTGTTTAGTTACAAAAATGCGTAGGAAATTAATTTAATCCGATGATAATTTAATTTTTCTAATTTCTCATTATTTAAGTATAACTGTTAATTCCGTTGGGAAATACAAGTAATATAAAAATTATTGTATTACATAAAAGTTTTAAAGTTTTTAAACAAGTCGGCTAAATATTGATAATTTTTCGTTTTACATATTCAGAGACTTATTTTAAACCTCAACAATTTCTAAAATATAAATAAAGGACCACGGAGATAAACCATTAAGGACAAGCCTAACCCTTTTTACAATTCAGCGAATTTAAGTTAAAAAGTACCTAAATTTAGTGCTCTTTAAAAGTGTTTTAGGTATATAGGACGAAGTAAGTAGCTCTTTGTATGCTAAGTGAAATATCCCATAACGGATGCAGTAAGCTCCGAGAGAGAATCTTTTTGATCTCCTATATCGTACGTATAAGAAACATTTTATAAGCAATTTACACTTTAAAATTATTTTTAAATCCCATTGTCCACTATCCTCAGTGTATTTTAAACTAAAAATTCCATAATCTGCTTGTAACGTGTACGACACTAGAGTGTGCGACAGATAAGTCTGCGCGCGGCCAAAATCGCGACTAACGATATTGTTGGTCTTTACGATAACGTTTACGTAAACGTCAGGTGTTATTTGTAATTTGTTGGGAAAATGCATCGGGCGAATGCCATAAAAAAACACCCTAAAAACGGTACTTACGCCACCAGTCGCGCGCAAAATTACCTGGCGCGCACTATTCCATAGTTGTCTATGTCTACAGAAACTCATCTTGACAAAAAGATTTTGAGACGCGACAACACTAATACCATAGTGTTGTTCACATTACATGCTTACTATCATAAATATTATTATTTACTTACAAATGATTTTTTTTTAGATTTATAACGAGTTATCCTTGACAAAACATTATACCCATATCATTGAAGAAGTAATATCGATCGCAATGGCTCGAAAATCGATATCAAATAATATTAAATAACCCTTGTAACTGAGATATCAAATGCATGAAACCGCCAAAGAATTGATGACTCAGTCAGACAAGGAAATGTGGATAAGGGTGAACAAATACAATATCGTTTCACGTTGAAGAATGAATACCGATTTATATTTTAAATTGGAATTTTTTGAGTACCTACAACAATTTTTCCAAATCAATATGAACATATAAATCTCGCCGTTATTACTAAAGATTTAAGACTTGAATTTCTAAATTTGAGGAGTTAATTAACGGCGGGTAATCGTTTTTTTGTTAAGTTAGACTCATACTTTTGTTCCATATTAACTTAGCAGGTAGATTTGATTTAAGTTAAATTTAAAAAATTAAGGAATATATAAATCTGATGTGAATGGATGCGTTAAACAAGGCAGACCCAGAAGGGTGTTTTCCGATCAAATAGGAGACATCCTCATGAAAGCTGGCTAGTGCCCATAACCGTAGGGCGTGCATGAAGAGACTTGTGGAAGCGAGGGTGTTGTGTCAGGATCGTGGTAAGTGGCGTTCCGTTGTCTCTGCCTATCCCTGTGGGAAAATGGCGTGACAATTGTATTGTATTGTAAAAAAATTAAAAGACGAAACCACATCGAAATTATTAATGCGTAGGTACTCTCCGTCAAGTACATTTTAGGTAATTCCGTGAACAGAGGCCTTATTAGATACACTGTAAACAACAGTGTAAACTTGAAAAAAATAACATACCTACGCAAATTATGGTTTCATAAATATAATTTACGAGCTAAACCTAAACATATTCAAAAATATACTATTATTGTATAGTATATTAGTTATACACAGACCTGGTAATTATTCATCTAAGTCGTAGGACTTAATTATTTGACCTATGACCTGTTTAGTACATCCGCAATCATGCGTTATCAATACAAAACGACCTTTGGTAATAGTTTGCATAGTGATAATGGCAATGTAAACAACTGCTACGTGTGTATTTTTACTTAGGAATTATTATTCTACGTAAATTCTTGTAAATTTTCTTAATAAATATTTTAAAATTAATTATTGTAATAAAAATAAATAATCAAGGTAATAAGTGTATGCCCATGAACTTTATTGATAAGATAACATTATAAAAGTAATTTGCAAATGGTTACAAGACCTTAAAGAACAATACCCATTTTTGGGCACACTTGTTAATAAAACACTATTCTAAAATAATATTTTATTTTTTTCATTAATTTATTTCAATAATATCAACGGATCGTCTACCAATCAATTCGGTTTAATTACATACAACAGATATCATGAATTATTAAAACATTTAATATAATAACAATTAATAAGTATAATAATAATAATAATAAATAAATAAGTATTGCATTAGAAATAACCCGGGTAAGAAAATTAAAAGTGATTAGTAATAAGAAACGTATTTTTCCACAAAATCATCGACAAACTCGAGAAGAAAAATTGGGGGCGCACTCTCCTCTACTTTACCACAAACTAAAATAACATTTTGTGACATCAAAGTACTTAAAAGTGTTTTAAAAATGGTGAATTTGAATTTGACTAAAATATAAAATTGTTAAACGTGTCAGCAGTAAGTCTTGAACTCGAAATAATTTTAAAATTTCAGTCCTTTCTGGCGCTCTTGATACACACGTCCCTGTACACTTTCTTACTAAAATATTCTCTTTACTTCACCTCGTAGACTGTAGAAGGCTTTAATATGCATGGGGCAGAAGTAGTCGGCTGGCCGATAAGCCTCCAACTCGCGTAAAGTTCAACCCTGATCCTATTTGAACTAGCTACGTCCGCTTCGCATGTGGGTTTTCTTGAGGATTTTCAGACTTGCTAGTTTAGTTTTTTTTTGTATTATTTCGTAAAGGTGAGTAAAAACTATTTTCTGTTGTTTCCTCGCAATGAAGTTACTCAGATTCAACGAGACCCGTTTAAATCTCGTTCAAATCTCGCAAAATTCTGACCGTAGCTATTTATATGTATTTTGGTCGCACAGTGCGAGTGTACGATACAACCTCTATCTTAGTATAGGCATTTAAAAAATATAGAAATATAAATGGTGCCTAAATACATTAATTTCTGGAAAGTTTTTATGGCATAAAGTTACATAGTTCGAGGATTAATTTCCATGAAACGTTTTGAGCAGAATTTCAGACAATCCGATAATAAATGAGTGCGAAAAGCGGTAGTTTGGATAACATATGCAGTCCGGTTTAAACCAGAAGTTGCAGCGACCGCTCGATCATTGTCACCGTTTTCATCTCCTAGTAATCTTTGAAGACAGAGATATATTTGGAGGACGAGGGACGCAGGTGTAGATCCCTTTATAAAAAATATTCATATCAATCACAACTACTATAAGATTTCTTTTGTTCTACAAATGACCACTGAATCGTTACCTTTTTTAACATCTTATTGCTGTTTTATATAAAATGATGATAAAAAAACGTGTCAAATGTTTGAATCTTTCTTTAACATCTATGTATTTTCAATTCAGATGTAAGCACGTCGCTTTATATGTCGTGACATTCTCATCTTGTCTATGCAATGCATACAAAGAACCGAGTAAAAACGAATTCAATAAGATTTGAATTTAAGATTTTTGAAATCAAAATTTATGTTATTAAATTATGATTATAATTGAATCGAAAAAAATATAGCGCATAGACAGAACGGGAATATAACCCACGTTTTCCATTATGCATATATGTATTCTCGCCACTGAGCTACGCATTAGTAAACGCGATGAAATTCTTCTATTTCTTCTACATCGGCGGCAGTCCTTTTAACTGCTTAAAAATACTTCATATTTCTAAATAACCTTAATCTACTGGATCCATGCATAGTGTTAATTACTTAGCTAAAATAGAGTTAGCAAAACAATAGTTATGTATACTAATGACCGGTCTGTACATGAAGGATTTTGGGTATGACATTGCTAAAATGTTTAGAATTTCCTCGCTTTATACCAATCAAGTCGTAGAAGTTTAGCAGAACTCTCAATCAGAATCACGGTGCAGATTCTATTTAGAATGTGCAATCAGATGTGCACGAAAATTGTTCAAGCGTAAGGATATGCAATAGAAACATTTACTTGGTACTAAACCAAATTCCTTTATAAACTAAACATAGTTAAACTAATATTGAAATAACAAGAATATATGAAACGTTACAAGAAACATGCGTAATAATTTTCTGCAATTAATAATGGCAAATAACGTAACTTTTTTAAGATTAAACAATAGTACTTTTACATAAAAAAAAAGATTTGAAACAATAAAAGTGTTGAAAGTGAAATTTCAAAGGCGTTGAAGCCCGAAATGATAAAATCATTCGCAAATGATTTAGCATCTGATAAATCTATTCATTGTTAAATAATTTTCATTTTCAACTGCGTAAATGAAAATTGGTTTCTGATTATATTCATCACATTTTATGCCTCCTATTTTAATACATTCTATATCAATTATTCTGTTGTATTTTAGTCTTATGTTTTCAATGAAATATTTTCATTTATTAAGTTAATTATAATTAATTCATATTCTGTAATTAATAATTATAGTGCTTAATTGTGGTTGTAACTAGGTTGTAGCTAGTTAGTAAATAAATGTTAGTACATAATTCGAAATAGGTCAGTGAAATTTCCATGTTATTATTGGGTAAGGTTAAATATCTGCAGAACAATTTTCCAATAAAATTCGTTTTGATCGGAATTTGATAATTGAATTTGGGTATGATTATTTGCGTTTCAAACTTTTTAGATTTTATTATGGCCTCTGTAGCGAAGTGGTAAACGCGCTTGTCAGATATGTGAAGGTCCCAGTTTGATGCCCGTTCGTAATAAACATTTATTAATACTTATACACACATAATAATCATCAACCTAAAACTTATTACCTATTTATATACTTGTATGAACATAAATTAAACTATAAAATACAATTTAATTTAAATATTTTGCGTCATAAGACAAAAAATATACTCGCAACTAAAACAAAACTAATCTACATCGGAACTACACAAAAAGAAGCTAAACAAAAGGAAAATCTAAGACAAACGAATTGAACAAGATTCTGGCAGACTCATACTACAGACCTTAGTTGGTTGATTAAATGTTGGCAGTGTTCGAGCCAAATTCTTGTGCACGAACTGGCATACTCGTCAAAGGGTGAGTAAAGCTTTTGAGATTAACAATTGTTATTTAGTTTTCGCTGAATATAACAGTTGTTTTACTGACAAGAATTATATATATGTGAAAGTGTAGTTTGATATACAACAGTAAAATTCTAATGCGACGTATAGCGACCGAGGCTTAGCGGTTAAAGCCGATTTCTGGTTCAAATCTCGCAATATTCCAGCCGGTACCAATGTAACTTTTGTATAAGTACTTTGGCCGCTCAGTTTAGCCTTTTTATCTTTTACACGTATATTTTATTTAATGAAACAAAGATAATGGTATACGTATTAATTATTAACAATCACGATTGCCATTTTATCTTTGATTTGTGATTATTAATGTTTCAAATAGTTCGACAATCCGCGAACATAGCTCACTCTGTTTCATGCTGAAAATCAACATTCACGTTCATAAGCCGCAGGGATTTCGCTGCTTGCGCTAAAACGTTTTCCATAGGGATGTAATGCGGTCATTGATTTTAGGGTAACTCAGAAATAAGTAGCTCAGTTGAAATTATAGTCAACAAATGTTGTTTAATTATTATTCTTGAAGGTTATTAACAATTATTTTGCTCATGTTTTTTCCAAATTCAAATGAAATGATGAAAATTGAATCAAATCAAATCAATAAATATTAACTCAAATAACATCGACTAAAAATTATATAGCATAAAATGTCTTTAGAAATAATTGTAGTTCTCGTATATTTTTAAACCTGTCTCTTATTTTTTTTAAAATTACATATGACAGAACGGGACGAGCGGTCCAAGGCTTCTATCCTCCACTTGTGGGCGATAACTAAGCAAATATGCTGAAACACGACAGTTCCTCCGCACAAACAAGTTACAATGTGTTCGCCGCGTGGCTTGTTTTCAGAGACTCTGTCAAAGCGTGACGACGCTTTTGTTTCATATCCAATTAGTGCTTGTACTCATGACCACGCATTCATTTTGTTCCAAGTTATTTTCCATAATCGTTCAAATTAGAGTCCGTATTCATGACCGTTCCGACACATATATGATGTAGTATGAATATTGATTTTTGTGTAGTAACGGGCGTAAATTGTAACTTTAAATAGAAGTTAGTGATCTGACTCACTGAATTAATTCAGACTGAATCAATATTATGCAGGTCTAGTTTGATCGGCCGGCGATGTTACGGTTGGACAAGCTAAAAGGCTGAAAGTGGGTTGAAACTTGCAATCCCCGCGAACGCCTGCTCTAATGAGCCAAACGGGATAAAATCGGATAAAATGTAACAGTAGATATTTGCACTATCAATTTATTCGGATATCTATGTTTGAATTTTTAATAGTTTTTAACTTTTTTTAAGAGTGGTAGGCAGACTGATTGGTATTAGCCTTATTTCAGGGTAGTCGACATCCTTATCGCGTTTCGGGACCAGTTTAGAAGTAGCCATGCATAACGAGAGGAGTGTGCACTGTCAATCTGGATAGTGCACATTCTCATCCTCGATCAGGCATAGCGAATGTGACTGTAGAAATTTATCTATAGCAGCAGTTGTTACCGTTCATGGACCGCATTTAAGCTTATGATCAGACGAAGTCATATGCTGAACTACAATAAAACAAAAGAAAGATTTGTTTTTAATAGTATAGACGTTACTTAAATAATTTAACGATAATAATTAACGATTCGTTTTTGTTTTTCAGATAGATTAATGAATAAGAGAAATTACTCTAAAATCATGTTTCTGAAAGTAATTTTCTTAAACTATAGGTCGTACTTTAATTAATTCTTGGAACAAAATTAAATACTTTGATTAATTTTAAATACTTTTTAAAGTTCCATTAACTCAAAATTACATTTTTCAAAGATCATAGAAGTTAAAAATTAAATTATGTTTTTTAAAATATTTAAAAAGCTAAAATGATAATTTAAAAACTTTTTCTTTTATACGAAAATGCGAAAAAGACGATAAAATGGAAAATTTGTGCTAAAAAAGTTTTTTTTTAAATTTACATAATTATATTACTTCTGCTACTTACGTCTATCAATAAAACTGAATGTGCCAATGAATCCCGTCGCATTATTCCTCTTAGGACCAGTATGAAACTCTAGTACCAAAGCCGGTCCAGGAGAGTATAACGCAGACGGGGCGTCAGCACGGGATCCGCACAGTTCTCGAGCCCAAGCAGAACGTTCATTTATAGCTCCAGGAGGCCCAGGTCCTTGAACTTCCCAATACACCTTTAAATAGTCACCACGACTGCAGCTGTAACAAGAGAATTTTATTATTATTTACTAATTAAGGTTGTTTTTGTTTTGAAAAATATCTCAAGACACTGTGGCTTGCGGTCCTTTGACCGCAAGTGTGTTCAGAGTGTCTAGATAAGGAGTCTCCCTGAGGTAGGTTACAATCATAATTATTAGATGTATATACTGTAGTGGGTAAGAAGGTGTTTAACATTTACAGGATTTTTTTTAGATCATTATCACTCTTTTATAAATTCCGGCGTCAAATTTTTATATCGAGTCTTCATAGATAATAAAGCTTAATTTATTATTTCAGTCAGTAACAGTAATTTTGATGGTCACTTAATTTTGGAAGCTATCAGACTAAAACGTTATAAAAAATTTTGACAAGTTTAACTCCAGCATTATATATGAACTCCGACACGTGCATGCGTATGAGTTGCGTTAATTAATAATGCATCTCAAATGAAAGTAAAAATTGTGAGTGTGACCTCGACAGCTAGAATGATTGCTGAGGAAAAGAAATAGAACACCGTAAGTGTACTAGCGTAGTGTTCGGTTTCATCGCCTCGGACTATATGTGTCCTTGATTTTTCTCTTCAAAATTTAAAGGTTTATATTTGATATTCTTATTCTTATATTTATTTTATCAATTTCGTCAA
The DNA here is from genome assembly GCA_948150575.1 of Tinea pellionella. Lineage (NCBI taxonomy): Eukaryota > Metazoa > Arthropoda > Insecta > Lepidoptera > Tineidae > Tinea > Tinea pellionella. The sequence continues at coordinate 3,066,542 of OX411253.1, forward strand.
TATTTTTAATTGCACTGTAAATTTCTCCGCTCATACCAGCAAAGGTTAGCTAATAGACTGTTGCCTTTCTTGTTATTTATTTATATTCTAGAAAATTTTAATAATACTGCTTATAGGTGGTAGGTTACTTAGTTATGATGTTGACATACTTTCCTTTCGCATATAGTAGCACCCTAAAAGAAATTTCAAAGGCGTCACGAGTCTCAAAGCAGCATGCAAAGTATATTAGGTTTTCTTTTTTCTCTCTACACTGTCTTTAAAGATTTTCCACGCCTGAAAGTTTGTGATTCCATTACGTCATAGATACGCTGATAGATGTAGGCGGGCCATTTCTCAGGCTTAAAATTTTGTAGATAAAAGAAGTAAACTAAGATTTTACGATACTATTATTTATATCACTTTATACGAGTACTTTAAAAGTATTAAGTTTGTTTCTTATTGTTTTTAGCCAATATATTTGTTTTTTATTCAATAGAAATAAGAGGAGATTAACTAAGCGGAGAGAGACTACGGAGAGAGAAATGTTTGTAGGCAACAGACGCCCCCATAGTCTAGGTTGACAGGGCACACTCCTCTTGATATAACAACTGTTATGGTGTACATAAACAATCTACATGTTCGTTGTTCATATGTGTTCAATACAAAGAGCTATATCGGTTTGTTGTTGCAAATAGTTATCGAAATCACAGTTTGACCGAAACAGCAATGAGAGGCCCGCGCCGATACGTTTGCCCAATTTGCAATTCAGAACGTGCACTTGTAAATAACGGTAAATGCTCAGGGAACTTTTGATATGTCGCTATTCCAATTCCAAAACTTTGTGTAAAAATGTTCTCTATAAATAATATATTGTTAGATCTACACACAAGTATTACGTGTTTTTATAAATTACACTTCTATCTACATATACGGTAGGTATATACCCACTTATGCTTACGAGTAAAAAAATATTTATGTTTACTGACTGCACTACAGATTATTTCAGGCCTATAACAGACTTATAAAACAAATGTAATTTAATTTAGTTTATACAACCATCAAATTGTCAATGCTTCGGGTAAACCATTTGGAATAGCAGTCACTAACTCGGCTGTGTATAACTGTTTATAGAAACTTGCATAATGTCACCAATTTCAACTGTTTGTCTCTCAGGGAATTAAACGGCTGCAGTTTAGAGAGTCACATTCCAATTTCTCGTGTTCTATACAATTAATATACAAATTTATAAATAGGTTTATCAAAATTCAGAGCGGCCGTGATCTAGCGGTAAGACGCATAAACTCATGAGCAAGGAGATCCGCCTTCGAACCTCGCTAAATTCTGACTGGTACCAATTTGTTTATTAATGTGTACTTTGGTCGTTCAGTGCCTATATACAATAATAAAGAGTGGTAGGTAGACTGATAATGGTTATTAGCCCAGTCAGTCTGCCGTCCTGGGGTAGTACCACTTTCGAATGTAACACCCGTAAACCTAAGTAGTAAGTATAACGTGAAGAGTGTGCACTTCTAATCTGAATGATGCACATTTGTCCCCTCAAGCCGGCACAACGGAGGCGACTAATGCCTTTAGACCGACTAGAGCTTTAACTGTAGAAGCAGGTGTTTCCGTTCATGGACCGCACTCTAGTATCAGGCGGAGTGTTTCATATGCCAAACCAGAATAAAAAATCACTGTTACTTCATCGGTGACAAAAAGCTACAATAAAGAATCGGATGGGAGTTAAGGTAGCAGCTATACTGTCAGCGTATATTTTTTATCGGAATTTTATTGTAAGCAAATGGAGAATGTATATTAAATAATATTAAAAATAACATATTTCTTAAATATGTTTATTGTGAAATATATAGACGAATTAACATATTGTAATATTTATACACGAATTTAGATTATTAAATATCTTAAAATTCCAAGCAATTGGCATTGAGGTAGGTCATGTATTAGTGTACAACTATATTAGGTGCGCAACTAAGTTCTCGTTGCTTTTTTATTAAAACTTTATTGTGAAATAATTATATTATAGATAAATCATAAACTAATTTATTCCCCAAACTTTCGCTTTTTTTAATAATCCAAAACTGTAGAATTCATTAAAAAGAGATTAATTTAAGCCGAACGTTGACACTTTCTAACCGCAACTGGACAATTTGTGGGCGAAATCTCAATGGACTTGACATATGAGTAAGTTGTTAAGACTAACACCTGGTATATAAACTGTCAACACATGGTTAACTAATAAAACTTATTCAGTATTATACATTTCATTCATTATTTTACATTTTACGAATGGTAACAATTCCATTCAAATAATACCCAAAGCTCAATGAATAATGTCTAAAATGTTTTTTCTTATCGTGATTTGAGCAGCCGTGGTCTAGCGGTAAGCCGCGTGAACTCGCGATCGATGAGTCCCGTGTTCGAAACTCGCTAATTCTGACTGGTACCGATGTAACTTTGTTATATGTACTTTGGTCGTTCAGTGCCTATAGGCACTATTAAAGAGTGGTAGGCAGACTGATGATGGTTATTTGTCCAGTCTGCCATCCTGAGGTAGTACCGCCACTTTCGAATGTAACACCCGTGAGCTATACCAGGTATACCGAGAGGAGTGTGCACTGTCAATCTAGATGGTACATGCTCGTCTCCTCAAGCCGGCATAGTGGAGGCGACTGCTGCCCGCACAGGTTTCTCGTTGTAGTAGCAGTTGTTTCCATTCATGGACCGCATTCTAGTTTTACTTCAGGCGGAGTGTTGTCACATCTGGATCTACAATTAAAAAAAATGTGACCAGAATGTGACTGGTCTAGCGGTATAAGGCGTGAACTTACAATCGATGAGACTGTTTAAAGAGTATTTAAATCCCGCTAAATTAAATATATATCCCGATAAAAAAATGTTATGTACTACGGTTGCTCAGTGCATATGATCCAAGCAAATACATGCAACAAATTATGAATGTAAAACAACCAAAATTTCATTGCCTAGACATTTGTAGTAGCAGTTATTTCCGTTCATAAAGCGCACTCTAGCCTAACATCAGGCAGAGTATGGTCATATGCCGAGCTACAATAAAAAAAAACGATAGACTTTGATCTAAGATTCTCTTGATACTACGGACTTAACGCAAACCTACAATAAAATATAACTAATGTATAACGAGCGATAAAAGCAGATCATTTGTATTCTGTAAAAGGGGTAACAGTCTCTAGAGGGATTTCTATAAGTGTTATATTAAATTGCAGGTTTGGTGTAGAAAACGATAATAATTCAGGTAACTAAGTCTTTTTAAAACTATAATTATTTATATTTTTTAAATTCTTCTACTATAAGTACTAAGTGATCAAAGTACATATAACATAGCTACATTGGTACTAGGAAAGAACACGTGCCCCATCGATCGTGAGGGTTGGACTCTAGCTGTAACATGGTTTTAACATAAAACTCATCAATGGAATAAAACAAGTATAGTAAACACTTCAAGTCCCGGTATCGATTACCAGTTAGAACAAATATTTGTACTATTAATTTCAAGGATGTACTTGTCTCTGGTCTCCAATTCTAGAAGCAGAAGAGTAGTAGACTTAACGAATAGATTCATTTTTATTACTGTTTTTTCCTATGAATTTTTAGGAAATTGGCTATAGGTGGTAAAAAATAACCTGCATCTGTATATTTTAAGTCTACTGGATTCCTTCCCTCCATTTTAAATCACCCCCTTCAATCCACCCCCTCTAAGTTCTAGAAATTACATGTCTATGTTGTCCTTGTTCTGATATTACTGCAAGACATCCTAGTTTGGAGTCAGAATAAAGTATTGTATGTGTATTGAAAATATGTATTTACCCACACAACAAGCAACAATGCGCCCAATGTAACGCGAGAGAAAAGATGACTGCAGTCACTTTTAGGTTTTCTGTCAGTTAGTATTTGACTTGACGGCGACATTGTCAAATCGTTTCAAGCCGCTTACGCTTTTTTCATGTCCGATGTATGAGGTTTGCTCCTCTAGTATATATCTCTATATATTTACCTGTTTTGTACGAAATGACCAGTATTATTCATTTAAAAGTATTCAATACCGTCTACAAATAGAAAAGTAAATATTCTTCAAACTGTAAATGTTAAAGCAAATGTTCAACTTTCATATCTTTGTTCATTTATATTTATAGTATAGCCAGAAGCTAACCGTTTAAAGTAGCTCCTTAGTATTTGATATTTGCACTACGTGGTTAAAGAGGCGGACTCTGAATTCAATATTGAGTTGCGATACTTTCACGCGTATATTCAGGAAGGGATAGTCAGTATTTTTGGTATGTAGTAGTTTTAATGATAATTTTCTGGCTTTGTGGCTCAGTGGCTGCGGTCTGAAGCCTAACAACGAGTTTTCATTTACACTGTCACAACGTAAAGTGATACTCGCCACCAATAGGAGAGCTTCATTTAGGTTTTTTAACTTCGACAGTTAAAATAATATTTTCTGATTGGTAGAGAGATCTTACTTTGTGACAACGTAAATGTTTAAAATTTTATAGATTATTTTTTTTAAATCTAAAATTCTGTTTTTTTTTATTTGATTACTATATGCACGGGTTATAAATTGGCAGTATTCTCGACGTGCGCCTTTCCGAATCTAAGCTAATAAAATATGTATTTTCATTTAATTTCAATAATATATTTGTATACGTAAGTAATCGTATATAGTGGTAGTCAATTTCCATATAATTTTGTTCATATTGTCGTCTAATAAATATGGATTCGTTCAGCTAGTAGGTACCTATATTAAATTGTTTCTATTAATATCCTACAAAGGGGAAAAAGTTAATAAAAGATAAGATTTTCTTTTGCTTAGAGAAATTAGGTTCATTCTAACTAATTTATACAGGTAATATAGTGGTCAGTGCCAATTATATAGAATCACATGGAATACTAAACACCTACAACGTTGCTCATTAATATGCATCAGATTGCAAACTATATTTAACATAGTGTATGTTTAGTTACTACTAACTGTCGCCCACGACTTCGCACGCGTATAATTAGTATTATGCGTTTAGGAACATTTTATAAGAATAAAATAAAGTGAAAATACAAAAGAAGGCCTAAAACCTACCTCTACATACAGGTTATGTAACTAGAGTTGTCAACATTTTCTCCCATGATTATAGTATTTTTCAAAAATTTAAAAAAATATATGTACTCGTATATAGAGAGTAAAAAATAAAATAAAGTTAAAATATTTATTTCAAAAAAGCTGGGCTTTTCAATTGTTATAATATGTTTCTACAAACTATTACATATAATATTTTTTACTTATATATATTTACTTATATATAATTACATTTGGGAATGACTCTTTCAGTCATAAATTGAGATATAGTTTATTTTTTGTACTTATATATAGTTTATTTTATACTTATATATATTCTTTTCGAATATAGTACAATACTGTATTTTATTTTAATAGCACAGTTAGTACTATATTGGTGGTTTGTTGTTTATATTTTACAAGTTTACCATAGACAACTGCTACCACATAGAAATGTTTAATGGCAACAGTCGCATCCGCTATGCCTACTTAAAAAATGAATCTGCACCATCCAGCATATTACGGGTGTTACACTTAAAAGTTGTGGTACTATCCCAGGATGACAGACAATGGCAATAATCATCATCAGTCTGCCTACCACTCATTAAAATGGATATTTTCAACCATTATGCATTACTAATACAAACGTGACGTGTTGAAACACTAGATTCAGTACAATTTGCATTTTGTGTTTACCGTTCTCTGCATTCGATAGCTTGACACCACTCGTGCAAATCCTTGTGGGACAAACTACTGCATTTACAGACATTAACGTTATCAATGCAAGATTTTATCGATTATTCGCTTTTTCGATTACATACTTCTACCAGTAAATGTAATCGATGAATATTTTATACAAAATATGATACAGGTTTTATGAACCTATGTAAGTTTATGTTATGTATTTTATTTGGTTTCGTATTTTCGTTCTGCGTAAAGATTATATATTTAATAATAATCAAGTACTATTATAATCTAATGTTGCAGAAAAATAACAGTTTTATAAACATCTATATAGATATATTTAAATATTTTATTGTTAAGATCAAACACGATCTGTTATATATCAATTTTGATACATCAAATTGATAAATAATCCATATTTAGATGCCACTGCGTGAAATATTATACTGTTAGTAGCGTAATCTTTTTTTAAAATAAATTCCGACTTACACGTATATTTGTGACATAATAAAGTGAAAAAATAAACCGTTTTTTTTTCTATGTTTAATTAAAAATAACATGTTTATTAAAACGTATTATTAACGTAAGAATGTTTAAAAAAACGAGTATATGTGACAACCAAAGTTGTGTATTTCGTGAGGGTTCGTGCCCTAACAAATTGTCACCTGTCCGATTGAGTTGGTCTGGGATGTGCTTAAAAATGACCTGTCAATTCCAATAGTCACGTCCTATATCTATAGTTAGTATGAAAGTATTGATCTAAGTTACAAAGGTCTACTAAGGTTTACTGAGTTTGCGAACTTTTTGTAACTATTTATTCCGACCAACTAAAGCTACGTATTTAAGCTATTAGCAAAGTTTTTATTACTGAACGTTTTATACATTTTTTATAGTAGCTTGGCATGTGATCACACTCCAATTCCATGGACTTACAAATCGAGATTGGAGTTCATGAGCGAAGCAGACGCCTCCGCTATGCCGGCTTGAGAAGATAAATGTGCACGTTGATAGTTCATACGCTATACCTGTTCTACTTGGCTACTTCTGTGCTGACTGTTTTCGAAACGCGACTAGGTCATTTTTACATCAGTTTTACTTGAGAGTGAAAGTACTGCCCGAAGTAAATAGATAGCGGTCAGAATTTTTAGTGAGATTTGAACACGGATCACATCGATCGTGAGTCCACGCTTATCGCTAGACCATGGTCGCTGTATCCGTGATTAAACAAAAATTTATTTCATTAACGTTTTGATATTAATTTGAAACCCATGTGTGGGTGGTCATCCATTAGCTTCTCTTTTACCGTTATTAAATTGACAAGTGGCTTCAGAATTACAAATTGAACAACGATATGCTGAATTTTGTCTCGTTTGCGTTTCACTCAAATACTGATTTTGATTGTTGTTCAAATGCCACAGTTATTATGATAGTTTGCGATAACGATCCTTATTTATGTGTCAATAAAATTTTGCGCATTACTTAAATTACATTATATTGGTTGATATTTAATATAGAGATATATGTTTTATATAATGCGGCAGGTAATGTAATTTATTAATATATATTTAACAAGAGTGGTAGGCAGACTGATAATGGTTATTAGCCCATTCTGCTGTTCTAGGATCCTACCACCACTTTCGAATGTAACACCCGTAAAGTGACCTCGTCGCGTTTCGGGAACAGTTTGGAAGCAGGCATTATACCTGACTATAATGAGAGGAGTGCGCACATTCGTTTCCTCAAGCCGGCATAGCGGAGGCGATTGCTGCCTGTAGAGCGTTCATAGATCACACTTTGGCTTTACATCAGACTAAATGTTATCATATGCCGGGCTACAATAAGAAAAAAAATTTGAGCGATTGTGGAATTACTTTTACATAGATATAGATTGCAAACATAAGAGCATAACACTAAAGGAAGTTCATCGTGAAGATTAATAACATAGTGTTCGATTTCATTCAAACGGAATATCTGTCATTTTGCATTTATATAGATAAAAACTGACTGTCAGCATTCGATGGGCAAAGGGTGTGATTGATGATATTTATACTCGACGGGTGAAAGCAGACATTTCGGACCCAACTATTGATAAATCACCTAAAAGAATGTTTGTTTTACATACAAGGACAATTACTTTTGTTGACACTTCCTTTCACTTTATTCAATTACTCTTACCCTCAAGGATTTTGGTTTTACGAATTATATTGCTTTTATTTAATTTAAAAAAAATATGGGTAAACTTAAACTACGAGATGCAGTTCCTTCAGGTTAGTCCAACATATTTGCGTTGCTTGCCGTCATACATCAACTTCTCGCGATTAATCAGTAGGTGTTGGTATTCCCTGGTGCCCTATCATCCATGTTAAGCCATAAAACAATTGAAATTGACCCAAGGACCACAAGTAAGTGCAAACGATAGGTAAAATAACGCATGTGCTCTTGGAGTGCAGCAGTGTTGACGAACCACGGCGAAAGTTCCTCGGCACAACAAGGATGCTTCCAGAGATGTGCAGGAACATGAAGAGTCTCTTGTCCTTCCTGGGAGATACTGGGCTACAGTGATGCGGACTCAATTGCGGAAAAGTAGCATTTTTTTTTTTTTTTTTTTTTTTTTTATTGTAGCTCGACATGTGACAACACTCCGCCTGATGTAAAGCTAGAGTGCGGTCCATGAATGGAAACAACTGCTACCACAGAGAAATCTCTACGGGCTGCAGTCGCCTCCACTATGCCGGCTTGAGGAGACGAGCATGTACCATCTAGATTGACAGTGCACACTCCTCTCTTATACCTGGCTACTTTCAAACCATCCCCGAAACGCGACAAGGTCACTTCACGGGTGTTACATTCGAAAGTGGTGGTACTACTCCAGGACGACAGACTGGACAAATAACCATCATCAGTCTGCCTACCACTCTTAGCATGCGAGGAATCTACAATTTAGGTAAAATTTTAAAGATACCCAGTAAGTAAGCTTGCCGCGTTTCAGAATTAGCTTGGAAAAAGAGGAGTGTGTGTTATGTTAATCTTCTTAAGCTGGTATTGTAGAGGTGACTGCTGCCTACAGAAATTCTTCTATGGAAGCTGCTGTCACCCTTAAACATCCGCCTATCACATTCTATGCTCAACTGTAGGTGGAGTGTAGTCACGTTTATTTTATGATATTCCTAAATAGGTATGCATTATTTAAATTTCAAGACTATTATAAAAAAAGTTCAATGTAAATCACAAAATTCTTAAAGTCTAGATGCTGAGCTTCTCTTTCGTTTAAACCGTCCGCAAAACTCTTTAGTAACGTACCAAGATTTCCCAGTTGCGTCGTTTGTCCCCGTTTGAGTGCCAAATACGTATTCCCGTATCGCTTACTCGACAATAAAAGTTCTAGTTATAAATCTTCCGGTGTCGTCCCGCACGAGAAACCATTGTCCAAACGATATTTCCAACCGATATTTTTAAGTGACCCGTGACCTAATACTTATCCAACTCTAACAATTAGTAGACTTCCGTAAATTTAGAGGAAAAGAAGGAAAGGAATGTCTTGGAGTAGTATCACTGTGTAATTCCAACGAAGTTTCGTTGCGTTTCGGGATTAGTTTGGATGTAGCTGAGTATAACGAAAGGAATTTGCACTGTTAAACCTGGATGTGCAAATATGTTGTTTTTTTCATTTGTCTCCTCAATGCTTGAGGTTCAATCACACACAATAGAATCCAACTGCTGCCTGCTGACATTTGCAGGCATCCATGGTGGTAAACTAGGTAGTAAACTATAAAAAAAACACATTTGTTAAGATGTTAAACTATGTTAAAGAAATTTCACGTAATAAAACTTAAGATCTCTGCACTAATGAAGGAAGTCCGTTTTTATTATGGAGAAGTGCGCCCTGTCGCATCCATCTTGCTTTAGAACCTCTTTTAGAAATGGAAAAGGGCAAAAAACCTTGGTGTTCCACTGAAAATAGATTTTCATTAAAATGGATTGTTCTTAAATCGACGCCAGGGGAATTTACGATCAGATTTTACCTGAAATTTTTGTTATCCTCGATATTTTCTCATTATAATTATTTGCATATAATTTTCTTCACTCAAGTCCAAAACACTATTTTTTAAAATTATTTAGTTTATATTGATGATTAAATAGATCACAATATCGTTCTATGACTTGCTGAGACTACGATATGATAGCTGCAAAGTTCTCGAAACATTGTTTTATTTTTAAATTTTGTTTTACGTTTTATATTCGCCAAAAACCTCAGATAAATATACAAAATAATATTATTAAATTTGAATAGATAAAAATGTGTACTTATTAAAATTTATTTAGGTAAATAATTATTACACTATTATAAAACAATAGTATCTACCCATTGAAAATGATATTTATCGTGTTTTATAGAGGCAAGGTGAAGAGTTAAAAGCTTAAAATCGGATTTGGCTGGAGAGTGCAAAATGTACGGTCGACGACACTCACAGATCACCTCTCCACGGTTGATGCTCACAACCCGTACGCCAAGAGAATAAAATATGAAATCATAACGATTTAAAAATATTGATAAACACTCGGTTTATTTACCTTAGAATTTGTCTGAACCCTCAACCGTCCTGCTTTTATGAGAATAATTAGACTTAGACGATGTGGTCGGTATAGCTCTTCGTAGTCTATGTACGTAGTATACGTAGTACGTAGTATAAATAGTAGTAGTTGTATTACTGCATAGAAACCATATTTATTTGTATTTTAAAGACTACATTCGTGGTTCAATCACGTTTAACATTATAACATTCAACATCACGTTTATTTTTGTGAATGCAACGTACTTTTTTCAAACATATTAATATTTTTTTAATGCCTGTTGGCAACGCGCGTTACGATTCGAATTTAAAAAGTGACTTATGTCATATATTTTATAAGACAGATGGTTTTTAGATTTGGTTCCTCTGGTCGTCGGTGAGTTTGTTAGTAAGTTTACTCCGTCTCTGGCTCGTTTTTAATGCCTATATTAAATTAATATTTATATCATAGGCTTCAATGGAGTTGGTATCGTTACGACTGAGAGAGTAACCCCCAAAATATATTTTATTAAATAATTAAAAAAAAAAAATAGGCACTGAGCATACAAAGTATGTATGTATATAATTTAGCTAGATTTGAACACGGCTCTCATCAATTGTGATTTCACACCGTTTACCATTGCCGCTATTTTAGGTAATTAATTAGTAATTATCATAATATAATATTGTTTAATTGGATACAATTAAATATAAAAAAACGATTTAATTTTAATTATAATTTAATAATAGGCAAAAAACGTATTTTAAAATGGCAAAAACTAATAAAAAGTAACCAATAATTGAAATAATAAATTGAAATAAACTGTTACCATTGGAAGTCGTGAGAAAAATTATTTCCGCATCGAGGAGCACTTGAAATTGCTCACAAAATAAGTAAATTAATTTTTAATACTAGAGCTACAGAATATTGGTTGAGGTAAAATAAGTTTGTATTTCTGTCGGAATCTGTTTACGGGTGTATTTCCCAGTTGCACCATCGATCTAGTTCTATTCAATGCGGTGCTGTAAAACTTTTTCTCTCTTGCACTTGGGGCAGAAAGTTACTCCTGAAGTTTTGTAACAAACCCGTGAGTATTGATATTTTCAATCATTTACATAATTGTTACGTTTCGATTCAATAAGTGTATCAGTATTTTTTTATTTTAACATTGTGGAAGAGTTATCAAAATATAAGTTATCAAAGTAAGTATGATTGATCCTACTTACAGAGACGAATATTACAATCGCGACTTTAATGTTATGAAAAGTAAGGCTTATTATTCATTGAATATATTGCCATAGACACAAATGCTGATACTGTGTCAACACAAAATGTTCCTTTATACCTAGTAATTCGTATGAATTTGATACATTGTACGCGTCTATAAGGATACACTTCAATCTTTAGCGAGCAAAACTCATTCCAACCACGGTCGGATATTTTTCGAACTACTCTCCACCTGACATTAATCTTGAGTGCGATCACAGAAAAACAGTCCCCTCTACTATGCCGGCTTAAGGATACGAATGTGCACTATCCACTGACAAGGCACACTCCTCTCGTTATACTCGGCTACTTTTAAACTAACCTTACCTATATTACAATACCTAAATAAAATATCATATAATATGTACATATATTATACACTTTAATAGTTTTAATTTTAATGAATAAATTAATACTCAAAGCGAATCCTACAGGATTATAGAGTCGACACAACCGCGGCGTCTATTTATAATTACTAAAAAGATAAACACACCTGTGAATGAATCACGAAAAACGTTCCGAGCTCAGAGGAATTATTTATTATTTAATATAAGGCTTTAAAATATTATGCCCCTTTTTCATATGTAAAAGGATTATATGTTAGTCCTGACATTTTTAAATAGACCTAAGTTTATCCTACATTATAATTTCATAAATACAAGTCCGAGATTAGCCTAACTGATAAACTAACACAAAAGTATTATGATCTATACAAAAAATGGTTATTAGCACAATCTGCCGTCCCGGGGTAGTACAATGGTGCATATTCGTCTCCTCAAGTCGTCATAGCGGAGGCACCGGTACCAGCAGAAAACCTATTCTCTCCGTTCATGGACGCTCTCTAGCTTAAATTTAGACCGGTTTTGTTAAATATTTTTTTATTGTAGCTCGGCATGTGACAACACTCCGCCTGATGTAAAACTAGAGTGCGGTCCACGAATGGAAACAACTGCTACTACCTAGAAACCTTTGCGGGCAGCAGTCGCCTCCACTATGCCGGTTTGAGAAATAAAAATATGATAAATAATTTGTTGAAAATCAACAAATTTATATATGTAACAGTAGCGGCTGCAGATATACCATTGTATGAAACAGTTCATTGAGCCACCGTTTATTGACCTCCAATTTGTCACATGTCTCACAATTAGAGGAGATGAAAGATGGGCGATCGTATTATTTTAATAAAACTTGATACTTTGTCTCTAGATCAATATCGAACTTTGTATATAAAAATAAATTCAAAATTTGTATAATATATCAAAGTAAGAGTGTCGTCCTCTTCATATTATTTCCAGACGCTTTTCTCCCACATTTTATACAACGACTCATTCTTATCGTGCACAGAATAAAATAAACGAACTATAAAATATGCAGTATATTGTAAAGATGCGGCGTTCACGTGCAATTTGTGGGGTTGATTGAATCTTTTTGCAATTTCTTCAGAGAAACTGTTTGTTGACAGCAAATATGATTGAAAATAACTCGGTGCTACATTTGTAGTTTTGTGTACGTAGAAAATGCTTTGTTTACAGATGAAATATATGCATTTTAAATATTCACGATATTATTGCAGGAAACAAGTTTATATAGAAAGAAGATGCATCGGGTTAATTTAGTTACCATAATTATAAAATTATTAATAAGTGTAAGATTCCAAAAAAAACAAATCACATGTATTAGGGCAGTTATGAAGATATTACAGACTAACGTACGTATACGTATAAGGCAAAATACTGAACAATGCAAAATAAGTGGTAAAAAAACTAACTATAAAAATGATGAAAATATTTACTGCTATTTTTAACTCTTCGGAGATTTAACGAATATATTATCTGAATGTTAAAAATTTAATGCAATAAACTGAAGTACACTCACGTGTGAAACTTAGCGCGAATTGCAGGGCTGTTTTCGTAAATTTCTTTAATTTTGTATGTTTAGTGTTTAATATCTAAATTTAAGCCTATCTTAACACATTTTCACATTTTATATAAAATACACTCTTTACTATCTACGCAAAAACAATGAGTACATCACAGAGTAAAAAAGCACGAATTCTTATAAGAAACATTGGAACAATGTATGTTTCCAATTTATGTCTTTTTTACATTTAGAATAATCCATCAACATTATTTTGTGTTATTTTCCACAATATTGTTTTTACGTTTTATTGTTTTTCGTTATAAGTATAACAGAAACCTTTTGTTTAAAAAGTACTATTTATAAGTTTAATGATTAAAAATGTGCTATATTTCGTGGTGATAATATTTAGGTAAGTACGTATATTATTTAATAAAAATATGCCTTTTTGATTTTGCTTATATATTTAAAGTAAAATATTGATGTTTTTGGTTAGGCGTACCATAAAAAGAAGAAGCTCCACACTATTTCGAAATAAATAAAAAACCTCTACGAATGATGTTTTTTTGTTCCTGTAAACTTTAAAGTATTAACGTATTACGCTTATATAGATCCTAGTGTGAAAATATAAAAACAAAGAAATAGCGTAGACAATAATTTGAACATTAACAAGAATACGTAGATATGTAGATAAAGTTATACGATATTAGTATTCGTTGTTAACATTTAACGTGAACACAAACATGAATTTTCCAACGAAGCAACGATACAAAGCTTTGCTTCATTTATCGATAACAAGTTCTTCGTATGTCAAACTTGTGTATTCAAAACTAATCTGCACTAACGTATAAAATTAAATGTAATCGTTTACGGGACAAATAACATTTTTACAGATGTTTTATGTTCTATTATTTCAGAACACTTCATTTTTTTTTAATGTAGCTCGGCATGTAACATCACTCCGCCTGATATAAAGCTAGAGTGCGGTCCATGAGTTGAAACAACTGCTACTACAGATAAATCTCTACGGGCAGCAGTCGCCTCCACTATGCCGTTTTGAGGAGACGAGCATGTATCATCTAGATTAACAGTGCATACTCCTCTCGTTATACCTGGCTACTTTCAAACTATTCCCGAAACACGACAAGGTCACTTCACGGGTGTTACATTCGAAAGTGGTGGTTACTACCCCAGAACAGCAGATTGGACAAATAACCATCATCAGTCTGCCTACCACTCTTTAATAGTGCCTACAGGCACTGAGCGACCAAAGTTACATACACATAACAAAGTTACATACATTTTAGCCTATTATAGGCTTAATATGGACGAATTTGTATTGTTATGTTGTCTATATGTTATATTATGTAAATAATTTAAGAAGAATGATAAATTTAAATATAATATGTATAATACGCAATTGTTTTGGAAAATTCTCTATTTATTGGAAAAAGAAATCCTTATAATTCTGATAAAAGTTTCTGAGATTCCGCCTTCATCCTTTAATGCTGGTTGGAGATTTCCTTTGATATAGTGACGTAGGGCGGATTCAATCTCAAGACTACTCTTTCGACTTACTAGAAAATTCTTAGTTCTACAAATATTTCTAAAATTTAGTCGGGGAAAGGAAGATAAAATCGGATAAAACTGTCAGTCTTTTTTTTATTATAATATGTTATATTAGTATTTATTAAAAACAAGAAGGAATCATAATATCTTTGTTAGTTTTTGGCAAATTAAAAAGCTTCGGCACGGTGACGAAGGTAACTAGAGACAGGCGTTAGTGGATTCGATCGCGACCTTAACTCAAGCAATTGTGTCCTGTCCTTGTTGAATTTAAAAAAAAAACGAACTAATTATATCAGCCAAGTCCGCCGTGCTGGGGTAGTACAACCACTTTCAAGTGTAACACCCGTGAAGTGACTTTTCACGTTTCGGAATCAGTTTAAAAGTGACCAGGTGTAACGAGAGGTGTGTGTATTGTCAACTTAGATGGTGCACAGTCGTCTCCTCAAGCCGGCATAGCAAAGCCGCACTCTAGTTTAACATCAGGCGGAGTGTTGTCATATGCCGAGCTACAATAAAAAAATATAAAAACTTGGTTTATAATACAATACATATCGGAACACAATAACAATACCAAAACATCGTTTAGTTAAAATCGTATCGATTAAATGTCCCAGTAAATTATTGAGAATGCAATGATTAATCGAAAAATGTATGGAAACTTTTCATATTCTAATTGGCTCGCCTCGGTAAGGGTTCGGTTCAATTTACTTTTTCAGTAGATACAAAAGGCCCATTATCCACTCAAATTAGTTCCCTGAGGAAGTCATTAATATTAATCAATGTTTGAAAGGTCGGTTCTAAACGTAGAACTTGGTTAAAATTTTAACCTCAAAATGAACAAATTACATGACCTAGGTAATACTCCTAGCAACACTTCCTGCTAATGATAAATTTCTTACTTCCTGTCACCTTCGTTCTACAACTATGTTCAAGTCTTAGCATTTTTTAAAGATTAATAAGCATGGATGGTGCACATTCGTTTCATCAAGCCGGCATAGCGGAGGTTATATCTGCCTGTAGTCATTTCTCTGTAGTAGCAGACGCAAAAAGCGTAATAAATTAATAATAATTGAATGGATATATAACTAAGTAAGGAGTGGTAGTGACAAGTCTGGGTTCTACCACCACTTTCAAAAGAACCGTGAAGTGACGTGGTTGCATTTCGGGATCAGTTCAGTACTAGACTGCGTTCTAGATTAATACTATAGTTAAATACTTAATATTATAATTATAGGTACAATAAAAAAATTAACAAACATTAATCAGTCTAAGTTTTCTCTTTAAATATATCTTTTTCTCAGTAATAAAAGTCATGAAAAGGCTTTATATTTTTTTTTTTGTTAAGAATTAAACTTTTGTTTGAGACTTAACTTTGTTAAAAATATTACAGTTATATTACGTACGTACATTTTTACAATAAATGTCAAACAATTAATCAACTACCAACCCCGTCCGGACGTAGTACCATCATTTTCAGTACCAAGTTTCACAGCATCTTGGATGGCTTCGAAACAACCGGATATAACGAGAGGGACATATCGTGTCATAATGGACGGTGCACATTCTTCCTAAGCCGGCATTGCGGAGGCGACTGCTGCCTGATATTTATCTGGTATGGCTAATGAACCGCGCTATAGCTTAACGTCAGGCAGAATCTGGCCATACTACAAAAAAAAAAAACAAATCTGTCCAACGACTAAAATTATAATAACATACATACAAAATTTTCATAAATTAATCTAAATAAATTTAAGCTGGTTTGTAAATAAAACGTACAAACGTTTAAATATGTAAGCAGGTGCAAATACGCAGACAGTCCGTCCTCTGAGAGCAATTCAACTAGAGACCTTGACGTGTCATAAAAAACCCTACTCTTTTTTTTTGTTTCAAAAAATATACATGTTATTATTATAAATAAAAACCTATAATAATACTAATAATACGTAATTAATTTTTCTATATAGTCTCTCGGAAAGTGCCCAGACTTCGTCTGATGCAAAGCTAGAGAGCGGTCCAGGAGACCACTGTCAAAGAAAAAATATGATAAAAGTTTAATTAAAAAAAAACTATAAATAAAAAAATGAAGAAACATTACAGGTTTTGCAGTATTAAAAAAGCTTCCACACGATGGGACTGTAATCTAAGAATGTACCTACGGAAAACAAACTAGTCTGGGTAAAATTATATTAATTTTACCAATATTTTCTCTTTATTCACACTATTTTAAAGACGTAAGTTTATACGTTTAGTATCTATCATAAAACTAGTAGTATTCACAATCAAAATCTAAATGTCGTTATTCAACATAATAGAGCTTTTATGGTTTGGTTAAAGGTATGCAGATTTCAATGCAGATACCGTGAACGTCGTCGTAGCGTCGACGGAACTGTGATACATGAAGATGACATAAATTATCGTACCGAATTTTAATGCCTAACTCGATGTATAAAGTCTGATAATCGATATGTATAAACAAAACTGTTATTACCGATATCCAGGTAAAATTTTTAGTAAATTGTCGATGCCATTCTGAATATTTTAAATTATAAATTGCTGCAATCTATTCGCTGACAATTTTGATGGAAACCTAAATGGGGGAAAACAATTTACTGTTCACCTCGCTCTTTAGTTAAAGGTTTCATATCCGGTATAATCATTTATAAATAATTAAATTTATATCGACATTATTACAATTCGAATTTATTAGCGAATGATTTCTGAAAAATTTTATTAGTACTTTACTAGTGAGTTTATAAACATTATTATTATTTATTACAACTTTACTCTGTAATTATTTATAACTATTATCAACCTTTTTTTAGTAAACTAAACAATTAAGAATTAAGGGGTGAATATAAGGTTTAAATTGGTTTGTTCTTCGTAGCAACGTGCAATCATTACAAGTTAAAATAAATATAGTACACAGTCATTAGCATTAACAACAAAATAATTTACAGCATTTTTCTTATTTACAAAAAAAACTAACAGTTTTAATGTTTTTCGAATTTAAACTTTGTACGGGTTTCTTGAGTGAGTATTCATTTAATTTATTTATGTTCGTTGATTTTAACTTTAAAAAAGTGTAGTGAAATAAAATGTCAGTTAGTGAGTTTTGTTTCTAAAGGGATATATATATGAGTATGTAATCCTTGGAGCATTATCAGATCCGACATGTTTTCCTGACACGTTTCAGTTGACGGTGGCATTTACATCTAATAATTCTTACCTTCATATGTCACTCGTACATACATAATATAAACAGTTCCTACTAGCATTCATAATAACATTGTAATTGTTTTGTATGCCCTTATTATTTTATACGCAATCTTTTTAAAATCTGTGACAGTGTCCGCACGAATTACTAAAAATTAGTGTATTAGAAAAAACTATTGGGTTATTTAAGTTTATGCGGCTTACTATCATATTTATTTCGATTACTTTAACCTGAAAACAGACGCGACGCGACGTTTCGAAAGCTTTGCAGCCTCGTCACGCTAATATAGTTACTAATATTTAAAATTTTATTTTAGAATATTCAAATTATTATATTAATAATACAAATCGTCTAATACCATCTATATGATACATAATAATTAATGAAAATTATTTTATTTTCTTTCCATTTTTAGTTACAATTGATGATTTCTAATATTAATAATACAAATTATACACGTATGTATATCCTAATGGCAAGGTATTAAGCTTTGTTGCTGGTAATTTAATTTAAATTCACATGCATAAATTTACTGTAACACAAGCAATAATCTCTAATCCTGTATATATGTACAATTGTACATAGATCACTAAACATAACAATGTTTACAGCATTGGAAGGAGAAATCCCTGAGCGAGGAGGAATGCAGCATCTACAACCTATTTCCACGTCTCGGCTTCCGTCATATCCGCCAATATTATTTGTTAAATTTGCTTTGGCATCGGCGCAAATTGTTTTAAACACGGTTTTTTTTAAATTTAATATACGTGAAACAAATATCACAGCGACAAGTGACAATGCAAAAGAGTATAAAAATATGAGCACACCATAACTGTATTTATATAAATATTTATTTTATTTGAATAAAATTTATATAGTTTTTATTTATATTTAAGAAAATCCAACGTAAAAATTAGGTTAGGCGTCTTTTTCTTTTTTAATACTGCACATAAATATTGGAAGGTAAGTGTCACAGAAAATTACGCGCCGAATAGGTTTGTGATAAATTCGCAGCATTCAAACATTTCGGTTTTTTTCTTCGCAAAAGGTTAGTGTAAAAATTCAATCTGAATATTCTAAGGAATTGGAGAAAACCACAAAAAAGAGCCGCACCCCCATAAATTGAGGGAAATATGAGAAGGTCCTTCGATAAAGTCATGGATACATTACGGCCTATTGAAATCATTGAGAATATCTTTATTGAAAGTTCACTAAATTGAGGGGCCTTTAAGGGTAGTCTTTCGTAGTGAGATATTAAGATGCGAGATATAAATTTTATGAAGTACGTCAGCTTTCACGAGGGCAGCTATCAAATTGATCTCTCTATCGTTCTTTACCGTCATAAATTTTGTACGATGCATCTTAAACTTGGTAGTCGTGTAACATTTTAAAAATGAATTCCTTCCGATTCGAGTAGTAAACTGCTACTAAAATATACCCTGGACGGTGTTTATTTATCTGTATACTATCTACATTTATGGTACTTTATTGTAGATAAAAATTGTAATTTTTATATATCTCGTAATATTATTTTATTGTAATTTTTTTATTAGCTAAGCTAGAGTGCAGTCCATGAACGGAAACAACTGCTACTACAGAGAAAAATATTAGGCTATGCTGTCCTTAGGAGACGAATGCGACAAGACGGCAGACTGGGCTAATAACCATCAGTCTGCCTATCGCTCCTGTACTGAGCATAGTACATATAACAATTTAGCGTGGATCGAACACGGTCGCTTAAAATTAGCTTATTAGCCGTTCAACACGTTTAAATAAATTAAATTATAAATAAAGACTACGTAGAAGCGTGGTGCAATAAATAACATTAATTAAAACGCAAAATCATATTTATTTAAGAAAACTAATCTACTCTAGTAAATCTAGTTGGAATGAAGTGAATTTCAGACGTAGAAAATACACGGTTAAGATAACCTAGATTTAGGTTAGAGGCCGTTTTTATCGACTGTGGTATGCGAAAAACTCGGATGTAATAAATTGAACGAGAAAGAAAATATTATGACTTGTCATATTTCGGATATTTATCTTGTGTTATTAGAAAAAATATATGCGACATTTATTTTATTTTTAATATAACCAGGGAGTAGCGTCTACCGATAGTTCGAAAGTAGTAATTTTAGAAGAAACTGTGAACCAAAATTGAAATCACATTAACCTACTCAATTTGAGACTACGCGTGCACCTTGTTGAAAACAATTCCGCCTCTTTCATGTATAAAAGTTTATTATAGAAAATAAACACGAAAGAAATATTTTTATTGCGTTATTATTAAATTAAATTACACCTATATTATACAGCCTTGGATGAAGTACTAATTGCTTTAAACCTGCCTACCCTTATCTCATGCAATGTAGTGTATTATATACCTTTTCGCAACGAAATAAAAAGTATTAAGTAAGTGCTTTTAGTTTTAAATTAAAGTAGTCAATATTATAAACCGAATTAAAAGAAAACACACGACCTCAGCCTGGATATAATCGCATTAAACAGTATTACTGTAAGTTAACATTATCAAAACATATCTTACACAAAAACATCCGGGAACTACCTATATAATACAGATTTTAATGAACAAAATAAGACCCGGGGTCCGTTGTAAGAAACTCCGTCGACCCATGCAAATATGAGTACCTAGGTCACGTAACTACGGCCATTGTACAGTCCGTTGCATAATAATGTTGCAAATTATCCCGGCTACGTGTTTAGGGTTGTTTGTACACGGTAAATATGTCGTGTATGCCAGTCAATGCGATTTTAGTATAACTTTAAATAGTTAAACTTGTTATGATTTTGTAAAACCGCATAAATAGAAATCTTACAATGTATATATCTTACAATGGAATAATAGATACTGAGGAGCGCACATTTTAAAAAAATAATAGTTTAGTATATAAAACACACCGCTTGATGTTAAGGTAGCTTGCGGCCCATTAGCAGAAACAACAGTTACCACTTGTAAATATCTGCCTTCGCTATGCCGGCTTGAGGAGACGAATGTGCACAATTTAAGTTTTCTAAGACTTCTCTCGTTATACACGGTTACTTCCAAACTGTTCCCGATGCGCGGCTACATCATTTCACATAGTATAATACATGTGTTAAGATGACAGAATGTATTATAAATTATTTTTTCTTAAAAACTAGTGTAGATGTATTAACGAAAGCTTTTTACGTATCACATTGCTGCATAATAAATTCTATGTTTATGTTTTTAATTAAAATTCCAACATGCAATATTTATGAGATAATTAAGTTTCTTGAAAGTGTTTATAGCCTGGAGGATGATGTTACGACACATTTTTTCTAATAAAAACATTGGAAGAGATTGCTCTACTGTTGTTATTAACATGTATAGCCATAGGTACAATTTAAAAAAATATATTACTGCATACAACGCAGACACTACGATGATTCAGATCCGGTATTTGTCAAAGGATAAAAGTCATAGAATAGTAACACCTAATAAGTATTATTATTTTATCTGACAACGTGTTAATTAGTTTGTTTAGATGTCAAATATATATTTTCAGTAATTTATTATTTGTGACTGTACTTTTGTTTGTTGACCTGAAAGAAAATATGAAATCATGAAGAAGGTAAACAAAAACTATTTTTATCATAACGTTTTTTGTTCGATTGATTTCAAAATTCTTCAAGGTCTATTTGAATTATAGTTAGTAATGTTTTTATTTTGTATTTATATTTATAGTAATAAAAAATAATGTTTTCTTTAAATCTAGGGGATACAATATGAAGGGATGGACTTATACTTTTTCCTAAAATTTTGTGAACAGAATATTCTGCGCTTTACGATCAAAGAGAATAATTGAATGAGCTATCTATTCATCGCAGGGCTTTTAAATTTATTTTTGGATCGCCAACTTATATTGAAAATTCCTCTAAAATATAATACACCAAATTCTTTGCAATTTAAATAAATATACATATTTATGTTGAAATAATGACGGGAAAAAAAATAATGTAAATAATGAATGAATTAATAGTTTACTCTAAATTGTTTACGTTTGTTAATAGTAAATCAAATAGCGCCAAGTGGTTAACAGCAATTGCTAGGCATAGATTATGAGCAAACCTCAAGATAACTGCAGAGAGAGTTATCTCAGAATTCTGAGATACTAATGAAACATTAATCAAGTGCAGGAAGCTCTGGATTGCCGGTGAAATTACACTCATGCATATTTCAGTTCATTCCACTTGGATTCCTAAGTCGGGTGGTCGGTCGCGACGGTAAAAATAGATAGGCACGGTGAACTAAAATAAAATATAAAATATGACGTTCAGGTGTGTTTTATGTCGTACATACTGTATATTATTAGATATATCGTTAAATATATCTTTTTTAAAGTGGTTTTATTGGTGGTACCATTTTTAAGTATAATACCCGTGAAGTGGCCTAGTTGCGTCTCG
The DNA here is from genome assembly GCA_948150575.1 of Tinea pellionella. Lineage (NCBI taxonomy): Eukaryota > Metazoa > Arthropoda > Insecta > Lepidoptera > Tineidae > Tinea > Tinea pellionella. The sequence goes on from OX411253.1 coordinate 3,089,215, forward strand.
AGATTAATTTGCAAATCTGTGTAGGAAGTTTCAGTAAAGATTCTACCACTTTACTGAAGCTATTTTTGACTTGTCTGAGATGAATGAATGACCCTTGATGCATAATAATATTAACTTGATGCAAATATTTACTTTGACATTGGCAAATTGTTATAATGCCATAAAAAGAAAAAGAAGAAAAATTAAGGTAGTAAAGGATGATATTAGTTGAAGCAGATGGGTTTATAGCATCGTTAACATGAATGCATGTGTCAAACTCTGCGGTTTTATATGTTTCAAAACTTAAACTTACCTATGATATTAAATTTTGCTGAATTTCAAACAGGTATGGCAGAGGTGCTCTGTTATTGAAGCAGATATTAAGAAAGTTTGTTACCTAATTGTTGCAGATTTCCTATGATGATATTAAGAGAATAATTGTGTTTTTAAATTACATAAGTTAATGTGAATTTGTTATTATTTAATTATTATGAAAATTGATTAGAAAAAAATTAGGGATGTCTTTGGAAATGTAAAACAGACGTTTCTACGTGTTCACACTGCATAGGAGAGCATCCGTGTGCAAAGAAGAGGACGTGGGTTCGATTCCTATTCTCAGCTTAGTTTGTGTTAGCTGATCATAAAGCGACTGAATTAATTGTTTAAGCTTATTTTTTGTTGTTTTTTTAAAATTTCGTGTTTTGTAGATTAGACGTTAATGGGGCTGACATCGCAACAATTGTGGGCTAACGCAAAATAAAATAAAAAACAAATACTTGAAAGTAGTGGTACTACCCCAATACGACAGACTGAGCTAATTAACCATCATCAGTATACTTATCAATCTTCAAACATGCGCTAAAACCACGATTCCTAATACAAATTAGAATAACCTAAACACGAAACTAAACATACAAATTATACCTATAAGTCTTGTTTGTTATAAAGTGACATTAGTTAGCGAAACACACCTTATAAGCCTGTATGTAAACAACATCTCGGGAGGTCGGGAGGCATAGTTTATATATGCGTAAAACCAAGAGAATAATAAATCTTAACGCCACCTCATTTGTTCTTACAAACCAATATTCAAGTCGTACATTGCATTGTTTCTATGTAATTTGATAAAATTTATTTTGTGTTTGCGTGTAGGCTTAATCAGCTTGGAATTAGCCAGGTATAATGAGAGGAGTGTGCACTGTCAATCTTTTATAGTCTCTGCTGAGAAAGGGTCACATGAGGAGCACCCTCAACCGACGTGCATGCATGAGGGGAGTAATGGATGTGGTCGAAGCGAAAGTGGTAGAGAGAGGACTCGCTGGCGCTCCATAGTTTCTGCCTACCCCAGTGGGAACAAGGCGTGAGCTAAGTAAGTAAATAACTTATAATTTACAGTTTTACAAATAAAATTGTTAGAATGGATTTTAATTAAATTAGAAAATCCAACGGCGTATTATGTACTTCCGTTTCAAACAGCTTTTGTTTATATTAGAGTATTATTAGCTATTGGAATTTTCTGACGTATACTTAAATACTCTTGTTTCGCGAAGAAATTATGTTTGTTTTAGAATTTATACTAGCAAGTACGAAGTTTTCACCTACGTTAATGCAAAAACATAAATAGCTTAAAATCTTCCTCAATAAACGGTATTTATTGTAGCTACGCATAATTATGATAAGCCTGATCCATGAACGGAAACAACCGCTACCACAGAGAAATGTCTACAGGTAGCAGTCGCCTCCGATTTGCCAGCTCGAGGAGACGAATGTGCACCATCCATGGTTGACAGTACACACTCCTCTTAGTGCCTGACTATTTCCAAACTGACCTTGAAATTGTGATTGGGAGACAAACAAACATACTTTCGCATGTAAAATGTATTGTATTTTAGACTTGATAAAGGTAAATATGATGAACCGTAATAAGGCCAGTAAAAAGTCATAAAATTTTTCGCCGCAAAAGGGTTGTTAGTGGGTTGTGGAAGTGTTTGTACAAAAATGAGTAACGTCACTCGACACTTATCTCTCTTGGGTCTAATAAATTCGCAACCTAAAAATGAAACCAGTTTTCACTTTCGCGCTTGTTTAACGCGTGGCTTAAAGTGTCAATATAAGTAAAAGTTAAAACAACTTTGTCATTGTTACGACGGCATCTTGCGGTTTTATAATTCACGTGTTTTTTTTTTTAAATTCAAATAAAGAACGTAGTCTAGCAATAGTATCTATTGCTTCTCCGTGTTCGAATCTCCCAACCATTCCGGGCTTTAGTTTTCCATGCAAAGCACTAGGTTTTAAAAATAAACCTCTAACAATTTTTTTTTATTGTAGCTCGACATGTGACAACACTCCGCCTGATGTAAAGCTAGAGTGCGGTCCATGAATGGAAACAACTGCTACCACAGAGAAATCTCTACGTGCTGCAGTCGCCTCCACTATGCCGGCTTGAGGAGACGAGCATGTACCATCTAGATTGACAGTGCACACTCCTTTCTTATACCTGGTTACTTTCAAACTATCCCCGAAAAATATTGTTAATGTTATTTTTTTATTTCCTTATAAATATTTTTATCGCGATTCGCGTTCTCTTATAACTTAAAACGCTCTCAGGTATTCTGCTGCGGTATCCCTTTAGTGCGAGAGGACCGTCACGCACTCGTTTTGTCAACGACTTCAGCCAAAAAAAGTGTTCAGTAAAAAGGTTTTTCGCTTTACCTTCTCATCTCGAGTTTCTTTTTAATTTATTATTTAGCGATGAAGTGGTGACAGCTTCACAACGATATAGTGTATGAGATTTAAGACGATATCAACATAAATACTGAATAAAACAACGTAGTATATGTATAATATAATATATTAGAAGATTTTATCGTCACTATATTATTTAAAACAAATGAAAATTCTATTTTGTAACTTGTAGGAGCAACTCTTTTGATTTTGCTTATACTAAACTAATGAAACAACTGCTACTACATATATTTTTTTACAGACAGCAGTTGCCTCCACCATGTCGGCTTGAGGAGACGAATGTGGACCTACTGATTGATAGTGTACCTGAAACGCGACAAGGTCACTTCACGGGTGTTACATTCGAAAGTGGTGTTACTCCAGGACGGCAGACTAAGTAAATAATCATCATTAGCCTGCATACCACCCTATTATAGGGCCTATAGGCTCTAAGCGACCAAAGTACACATAATGTAAGTTACATTGGTATTGGTCAGAATTTAGGTAGATTTGAACGCGGGTCTCGTTGGTTAGTTCACGCCTTCTACCTCTAGCCCTCGGACGCTCTCTATGTATGTATTTGTTAATTTACGTCTACTTAGTTATTATTATTAGCTACAATCAGCAACAAACGTGTTTATGCGACGATATACCACGCACCGTTGAACTGTACCTACATGTGTATAATTGATTAACATTCAGGTACCGTAACTAATAGGAATTTGCACGTCCAAACTGGAAGTAAGTTCATGAATCTGATGATGTGAGATATTTGTTTATACACCCTCATAAATAACCATATATTTAGAAATAGAAGGGAAAGAAGCAAAATATCTTCACTTTAAGATTAAAGTAATATCGAAAAAAAGTTACATTACTTTGTCAAAGTAACGAAACAGATTTGGTACCAGTTCACTTCTGAATGTAACGCAACCATGTTATGTTATGAAGTTCGCGCCTCTTTTGCGCTTTCCTTTCCTATATTTCGCTGATCTTACGTATCATAATACAATGTATTTTGGACCCCTTCTTGTTTAATGGCACAGATCAGTTAGTTTTATTTATTCGTCGGAGTTAATCTCGTCTGTGGAAAGCTAACGTTTATATTTTAGTTTTAGTAAAGAAACCAAAAGATTCTTATTAAAATAAACGAGTTTACCTGCTCATAAAGTATAACAAAAGTAGCGTAATTTCAACGAATTTTTATAATGTAGAATCTACTTGGTAACAGAAGGAGAAAGCGATAAAACATATAAACAAAGCAATAGTAGTTCACAACTTCTAGTTCAATAACATCTATATCTACAATTCTACATCTATAGACAATAAGTCGTTCCGGGACTGTCGACATCAATAAATTGGAGAAACGCGTCAAGTTGTGCGGTGCCATGACGAGGATGGGAACACGACCTTTTATGGGGGTTTCGATAAACAACTAGGATTTTGTTCGTTCACACTATAGATTTTTGAATATATTTCACGAAAAGTAAATGTACATATTGCTATTTTAGGTTTTAGTTGCTTCGAAAGCTATTTGTATATTTTATTAATTATTGAACCACTGTAACATTATTTCATTGCTGCATGAAAAATATGTTTTTTTTTCTTGGTGTACGCTCACAATCCTGGCGGCTGCCCTACAAAATATGTTAAAAACTAAAAAATAATATTGAGTAAAAATTATTATGAAATGTCTTTTATAAAACGTGAAATGAATAATGATTCAAATATTATATTTAAATGTCAACACGATCAATTTATAAAATGCGTAATATTCTCTCATTTATTTTTTATAAAACAAAAAATGCCTCGTTATTCCATTACAATGAGTTCTTCGTACAATATAAGTTAAAAGAAATAAGGTGTTGACGTACTTATATATACAGGTACATGCTACTTGTTCAAATAAAGAATCGAATTTAAGATGGATATATACCTATCTCTATCTCACTCACATAATATTGCCGTCTATATTCGCCCATGAAGGTACGTATGGACAGTATAAACCAAGTTAAAAAAAAAAATCTTCATAAATATTATTATGTATATATAATATAATATTATTTTTAATGTGTACTAGTTTATTGTATTTTGCGGCATATAACAACACTCCGTCTCATGTTTAGATAGAGTGCGGTTTAAAACGGATACAACTGCTGCCACCGACTTTAGAAGAGTTATACCTGGCTACTTTCAAACTGACTGAAAGTGGTGGTACTACCCCAGGGCGCGATGATAGACTGAGCTAAGAGATGGTTATACTGTCTGCAGACCCCAGTCTGACTGCAGTCGCCTCTTCTTATGACTATAATAAAAGAGATATCTGTCGAGACTCGAGAGGAAGTGGATTCGATTCTTATTATCAAATCAGTAGCAAAATGTTTAATATTGTCTAGGCGCATACAAAATTAATTAAAATTAAAATGTTAGCCATTTTGATTTAAAAAAAATAAATATATATATAAACATTTACGAATAATGACGTAATTTAAAAAAAGTCAAAAGTAATATAAAATTACTTATTTCCAAGGACAATAATTTTGTTCGACAAGCAATCATTATGTTAATAGAAGTAAATGAGGTACTTGTAAATGTTTCATTAAAATTCATTTTAATGCCTATTTCGGGGACGTAATTTAAATTATCTACAGCCATACCTTTGTATAGGTATGTACATACGAGTATCATTAAATTTATTAAGTTTAATTGAAAGAGAGGAGTTGCGTTGCTACTCAGTTGTGGGCCCTGGTGCTAAGAGCCCTTTATCGAGTAAGGTGTAAAGACATCTTCCTAAAAATGGTCCATGGTCACTTAACGGGTGTTACATTCGAAAGTGAAGGTACTACCAGAGAACGGCAGACTTTGTAACCATCATCAGTCTGCCCCGCCACTCTTAACTACTCTAAAGCGTGAATTTATATTTTTACATATAGGAATTACCACTTATTTTCAAGTACTAATGGACTTAATAGTAATGATCAGGAAAAAATTGAGCGACTGAATCAACACAGTTTTCACAATAGTCTACCACCATTAATATTATGACGATGCTGCGTCTGGGTACCTCGTTAATCATAACTAATGATGCAGATAAAAATATTTCGTTTCCCATATACGTGTATCATGTGAATGTTAAATTGGAATTGTTTTGTTTTATTCCCGTTTAAATTATTGTTTTAACAAATTTTTTATTTGCGATTATGATCCTTAAACAGTTAGTAATAAGTTTTATTTCTAACTTTATTAAAATTATTTTAGTAGCAATGATTTGAGAAAAACTGTTTTAAATACTACGTACTTTCTCGGCACTGTTAGTCTACTTAGCATGTAATTCCTTCTGTGGACTGTTTGTTGCCAAAAAAAAAAATAATTAAAAAAAATCTAAGGGTATGGAGGTTGCTGATGAATTGCAAAAAGTATGTATTTTACAGACATTGTGATTTACTGCGATAGAACGTATTTTTATAACGTATTTATAAGATTATGAAAGAAGTTACGTAAAGCGAGAGGAGTGTGGACTGTCAATCTGAATGGTACACATCTGTCTCCTTGAGCGGGCATAGCGGAGGTGACTGTTGATTGTAGAAATTCTTGTAGTAGCTGTTCGAACTCGAACTTAACGTCTTCGAAAGCTCTGTAGTAGTAGTTCTTTCCGTTTGTGGACCGCATTCTAGCTTTGCATAAGGCAGAGTGTTGTCATATGCAGAGCTACAATATATATATAAATAATATAAATATAAACAAGCTTACGTGTTTAAATGGACGCCATTTGACTTGAAATAAAGACTATAAAAGTTTTAAAAGTAGCAACATTGTAAGGCTGAAGAGTGGTACTACCCCCCTGGGCCCGATTTTTCTCTACACAGGCAACAATGGTGAGGCGAATGTGGCAATTATTTATGTTTAATATGGTTTCGTAAAAGGCCTAAATATAAATACTCTAACTGATTTTATATTTGTATTTTTTTAATGTAAAGAATTTGATGTAAAGCTAGAGAGTGCGGTTCATGAGTGGAAACAACTGCTACTACAGAGATATCTTTACGGGCAGCAGACGCTCCTCTATGCCGGCTTGAGGAGACAAGCATGTACCATCCAGAATAACAGTGCACACTCACACAAAAAATGTTCATTAATTTAATTGTTATCTGTTGTATAGCACCAATAATAACGGCTATCCAATTACAATTCCAGTGACATTTTAAATTAAGATCGTAGCCCTACTAACCCTTTTCAAACATTCGCAACATATATTAATGTGCGAAGGGACCGCCTTTTGAAGCTTTTAGAAGATGTCTTCCGGCTTTAAATTAAATACCATTTCGTTCAGACAATGCTTGACTTCTATAAGGCTTTTATTGTGATTTTATTTCTTAAGAACTTCGCGCTATTTCTATTAAATCCTGATTTTATTGAGTCGAGTGATAAACATTTGAAATTCACGAGAAGTAAATTAATGAATTTTAAATTAGAATTATCTGATCGCGGAAAATAGCGAACATTTATTTTGATATTACAATTTTATATTTATTTTTAGCGAGCAACAGTATTTAATGCAATTAATTTAACAATCCTTATAACAATTTAAAGTGTTAGGTAGATAGTTATTAGTCTGCCATTAATCTGCCATCCTGGGGGAGTAAGTATTACCACTTTCAAGTGTAACACCTATGGTGTGACCAAGTTACACTTCAGGATTAGCTTGCACCGCACGCTGGGGCCAAATCAAAAAAACCCGGTCAAAAGTCAAAAATTTAAGAAAACTACCTGAAACTTGTTACTCGGGGGTTTTAGGGGTCGCTGATCACGAATTTAAAGTCAGATTTAAAAAATTCAAGATGGCAGATCCAATATGGCGGACACGAGTTAAAAAAATTCTTAGAATTTAAAGAAAATGTGTATATTATGGGGTCGCTGACAACAAATCTTGAGTCAGAATTGAATAAAATTTTTGGTAATCGAAATTTTGTTATTATGAAACTGTACGTTAAATATTTAAAAAATAATTAAATAGTTTAAAAAAGGAAATCTTTATAATCGGAATCAGCTTTGGACGAATCCGACTCATTAGTACTACTGTCTATTTGCAGTTGCTCAACAATACCTTCATACAAAGGAGCTGATGGAGCTTTTAGCAGCTCCAAAACTTCTTTTGATAAAGATTTAAACGGTTTTTGTGGCAATGGTCGACAAGAAGAAATCATCTCCAAAAACCATTTAAATACATTTTCCATCGTTTTTCTCTGAAATTTTTGCGCGAGAATTTCAGCCAGAATTCTTTAAGTATTTTGTTACAAACCTCCTATGCTTTTTTTATTGTAGCTCGGCATGAGACAACACTCCGCCTGATGTAAAGCTAGAGTGCGGTCCATGAATGGAAACAACTGCTACTACAAAGACACCTGTGCGGGCAGCAGTCGGCTTGAGGAGACGAACGTGTACCATCTAGATTGACAGTGCACACTCCTCTCGTTATACCTGGCTACTTTAAAACTTCCCGAAACGCGACAATGTCACTTCACAGGTGTTACATTCGAAACCCCAGACGGCAGACTGGGCTAATAACCATCATCAGTCTGCCTACCACTCTTAAATAGTGCCTATAGACACTGAGCGACCAAAGTACATATAACAAAGTTACATTGGTACCGGTCAGAATTAGCTAGGTTCGAACACGAGTCTCATCAATCGTATTTGCGAGCTGTTTCCAAAGCATACTTCTCATAAGCCTAAATATCAATGTCGTAACCACATGATATTACCCGTAGTATTACATTAAAACGATAAATGAGGTCTTTATCCAAACCAGTAATTTCTGCAGATATTTCAGAATTTTGGAAAATAGCTCACGCAGAGTCGGCATTTAAATTAGATTTGAGTAAATTAAATATCACAAAACTTGTTAATACACTTGTTTTTTCTTACTAGAATCTAAAAAAAATTGCTATGTAAATATTATTTAAAAATACTCTTATTTTAGCTATTAACCATTGTAACGTAAATTTCTACAGAAGAGCGAGATATGATATGTGTTTGCACTAGAAATTCAAATAAAAAAAAGGGGGCAGCTAGGGGCAGCTGGATTTTGGATATTTTATTTGTCATAAACTTAAACTACAGTTTCCTATCAATTTCAAGGTGGTACCATGTGGTACTTTTTTTGATTTTCCTTTTAAAAATTTTTTTTTGGAAAATTTTAGACGAAAAAACATGCGTATAACTTCATAACCTGTAATGTTATATTTAAATTTATGCAATTTTACGAGTGGTTGTCATATTTTACTCTTCAGTAGCTTCTGATTACATTTTGTTCCAAGGGAATTGATAATGTTTTGTAAAAACTGTGCTAATTTCAAAAATATTGTTTTATTCTGCCATAACTACACAACACAGACGCTCGCTCGAACGCTACTTTCCCAATGTCGTCTCTACAACAGTAGTTGGTTTCAGGGCTTACTATAGTTGGATTCTGCCGCCCTAGGGTCTACTGTGACCAATAGTAATTCGAAAAATCCCTACTTTAGACTTTCGTTTTTGGGACTTTTGACCGGGTTTTTTTGATTTGGCCCCAGCGTGCACCGTCAAGACGAAATTCGTCTACTAAAGTCTGTTGTCTTCAGAAGTTTATCTGTGGTAGCACTTCAATGGTAATCAATGGTATACCTACACATATAGATAACATAACTTAAATTCTTTAGAACCAAATTCTTTTAAAGTTACTATGTTTTGTACCTGAGAAGAAACCACATAAGAGAGTATTTATAAGGCACGCCAAGCACGACTAAACGCGCCGGGTGATATATCTCTTCTACTGCGCTAGACGGAAATTACTGCTCGAGTACGAGTGCAGAACCGGCTTCCAAGAACGTTAGTTATTCCAATCTGAACTAGTGAAGCCGATTCTCACACAAATTCAAATTTAATCGAAACTTTATTTGGATTAATGATATGATACTAATATAACACGATATACTCTCGTTACCAAAATATTTCATGTCGAAATTTAATTGTGTTAATTTATTAGTTTGCTAAACAAGAATAGGAAACTAAATTAAAATAATTCATGCGGCAGCTAGTTTCGTTAGTTAATAAGTATATTATCTTTTTACTCAAAATATAAGAAACGATTAAGATTTACAACAATTCACAGCTATGGTGGTGGTAAGCCTCACGATCAGAAACAATGGACTAAAATAATCAAAATTTTAACAAGTTTTTTTTACATTTATTATTGTAAATTGGAGCAGTTTTACATAATCTCATACGCCTTTATGGTGTATACATAGTAGAACCTAAACTAATTAGAACTCGTACTTATTTTGATTGCCTATGTGTTATAAACGAATAAATGATTTGACTTGGAAATAAAAATAAATCGCATAAAATCTTTTAATTTAGCATAAATATTCGATACAATATCATCAGTTTATCTTTTTTGTTACATAAAACATTAAAATTGATGTTTCAGAGAAGAAAAAACTGTTATGAATAGAAGTTCTGACATCGATTGATAAATAAATATTATCTTAATTGTGACGTGTGAAAATGATAAAATGCGAAATCTATAATATATGAACGTTTTATGGAATCGGATTGGCTGCTAGCCCAATCTCAAATGTAACCACATCATTGCTTACGATCTATTTCTTATTTGGATATGTCGAGGTCATGACTACAATGAAAGAATATTATTGCAAAAAAACAAACCAAAACAAATCTAAGTTTCTATTATATCGTTTTATAAAAAAAATATTTTTTTTAGAGTGACAACACTTAAACCGTCTATTAAACCAGAGTCCTGTCCATGAACGGAAACAACTGCTAACCACAGATAAATTTCTCCAGGCAGCAGTCATGTCGCTATGATCCCTTGAGAACACGAATGTGCACTTTCCAGGTTGACAATGCACATTCCTCTTGCATACGGCTACTTCCAAGCTTGAAAGTGGACTGTGACATAATCATTATCAGTCTGTCTACCATTCCACCAGTCGCTGTGCGACCAAAGTTATAATAGTACCGGACAGAATTTGGTGAGATTTGAACAGGGGTCTCATCAGATCATAAGTTCACGAATTCTAGCGCTAGACCACGGCTGCGGCTTTTGTTAGTCCCAGTCCCCAAAACTTTAAAAGTCGCGAAAATGTGTTAATTGAAGTATTATTTTTAATTAACATTTAGAAATAAATTCTTTAATAAAAAGCTAACAGTATTGATGTAAAAAGGGGAAACGAAAAACAAGGCTGTATGTGACGTCAAATATTATAATACTTCTATGAAAAAACAAACCGAAAGCTTAATTTATTTTTGTTTAGTATTCAGAATCACGTAGAGGCAATTGGAATCTCATCAAAAAGAGAAGGTCAGGCATTTTGCATAATTAAGGATATCATACATTTTCGTTTATTACCTATAAGTTTTCAAAACCAAATTCCAAACCATGATGATGTTAGCAAAAAAAAAAAACCATAATTTTGTTAAGTAAACTTAATAAAATAAACAACGGAAAGAGTGTGTCCTGTCAATGAATGGTGCATCTTCGAGTCTCTAAGTCGGTATAGCGGGGGTGATACATTTCTCTGTGGTATCACTCTAGCAAAAAATACAACTACAGATATATCAAGTTATAGACATATTTTATTAAAATCATTACTTTCTAAAAAGAAAAAAAAAAAATTAAACTCAAATGAATAAACGTTAAATATATTTAACGTAATAGGAGAAAAAACATTTGAGCGATAGTATAAAGCGGCGTGTGACGAAATGTAAATGGTGTTTAACCCTTTTGTTAACGATAATGGCTAGGAAAATGGACGTCGACCTAAAACGAAAAGTTACATAGAGTTCTATAATAACAGTATGTAAACACACTATTATATAAAATTCTGCTGTTGTCTACGTTCATAAAGAGTAACTTTTTTGTACACAATATAATATTTACTATTTTACTATCTGTTCTACGCAAATGCATCTTCTTTAGTTTTTTTTTTGGGACCAAATATAGCCTATGCCCGTCCCGAGGAAGCAAACTCTCATTGTCAAAATTTATTTGTTCAACGAATTAAGCCTAAAAACGTTAATAAACAAATAGAGTTACTTTCAAATTTATAAATATTACAAATTTTGGCTGGACCGGGACCCAGGGTGGAAAGGAGCATGCTGAGGTGGTTACGGTCATTTGGAAAGGATGGATGAGAAGCGATTAACTAAAAAGATTTATTGCGCGAAAGTGGATGGCAGGAAGACCCTCAACCGACGTGCATGCATTAGGAGAGGAATGTATGTTGAAGCGAAAGTGGTGTGTAAAGAAAGGAGTCGCTGGCTCGTCTCTACAGTTTCTGTCTACCCCAGTGGGAACAGGGCGTGAATTAAATATTAGTAGTAGTAGTAAAGACCGGAAATCGAACCTAGAATCTCCGCATACAGTAAAAAATAAGAATCATTATGAAGTAGTTACAGCAATTACTATAAATGATATTGCGGGGCTTACTTTTCGAACATCACTTTAATAAAAGCGAACATTAAACGATCAGAGTCACAGTAATTGGATAACTCTTACCCTCTCATATATCTTTGTGTTCAACAATTAATTGCTCTCCCAAAATTATATTTAATTATTATAACTTTATACCGTCCTTAGGTTTTTGTTACAATTTTTTGCTGGACTTTTCTGTTACAATTTTAATTCTTTCGACTTCAAATAATACATTTGAACTATGTGGATCATTTAATTTTATTAATTCTGACAAAATATCTCTTCAGTGTCTCTAGTCTACCATGAACTTTGGGGAGTCATGTATATGCAATCGCAAATACAATTGCAAATCATACAACTTACGATTCTTTCAAACACACAATTTTAAAAATCTCGCGCTGTTTTCAAAAACATAATAATGATGGTTCTTTCCATCTGATGAGCGAACACACTATGTTATGTCACTCCGCGTTCCAGTCACTGTTATATCTCTGCACTGAGCTGGCCAGACTTCAATGTGGGAAACGTGCAGCAAGAGAATAACGCACTCACCGTGATACTACCAGATGGAGCGGATGAATTGCGGAAAAGGAGCCTGTGAGGAATTTACTGGATTATTAAACTCAAAAAAAAAATCTACACATATTTTCAGAAATATCATCTCAAAAAAAATCACGTATTGATAACCCCTTTTTTGAAGTCGGTTAATAAATAAAGGCACCCAATTTTTGTTATTATTATGGAAAGAAAATTATCGGAAGCAACGAATGACATAGCTAAATTAACGATGTCAATAAATTATTTTCCGCTCGATGTTCAGATTCTATACGAAAAATGTCACCAAAAAAATGTTTCGCTCAACAAATTGTATTTACATAAATTGCCTTTTTACTTTACATGCCTCATAATATATGAAACTCCTTGGCTTATACTATCCTAAGTCCCTCTGTGGTTAAAGAAGAATATTTGATGCTCACCTTCATAAAAAACTATTTAAGAAGACTAGCTTAACTATAAAAATATCGTGGTATTTTTCCTTTATAAAATCCTCTAGAGACATTAATTTCTATCTTATGACACGGAAATTCTCGTGGCTTTAAAATATTGTATACTTCATTTACACCTTTAACTAAATGTACATAGATCACCCTGAAAGTGCTGAAAATATTATAATTTCTTGGATCTCTTTAATTAAGTGCTCTCTATCAAAAAGTTTAAGCTGTTATTAAATAATTCATTTATTTTTTTAAGTACTTGCTTGTATCACAGGCATTGAGAGACCAAAGTACATATAACATAGTTACATTGATACCGGATTTGAAAACGGGTATTGTCGATCGTGAGGTCCAGGGTCCTGTAATAGTCTCAATTCAGCAGTTGGAAGAGATGCCGGTGGAAATCTCAACTCTCTTTTCATCATAATTTAATAATAACAAATTCATCATTTTAACATGCCAAAAGTCAATAAAAAACAACCAATAAAAATATGTATATAGCAATAATCATTAAGTGACTTGAATGAATTCTTAGAAAGTGTATAAAAATTATTAAGAGAATATGCATTACGGTAGACCCGACTTCCAAAGAGATATCGTAGTCATTTGGACAAATTGCTCGTATCCATTAACTGGATAGAGTGATCCAACTCTTCACGAGTATACCATTTGGCTAGGTATTTAATATAAATTTAATGTTTATACACACATATATATAATTACTGTTAAATTTTAATGAAAGTAAATAGAAAAAATAAAGGAGGAAGGATCAGGTTAAGCGTTAACGGTTGAATATCTTAGTGGACAGAGCATTCGCGCGCAAAGAAAAGGGCGCGTATTTTTTTCCCATTCAATTTTCATCCTAATAATAAATTTAGTTTTTTATTGTGCCAATTTTTTTTAAAAATGAGCCTTAACTAATATTACCTATACGGATAACAAAGGAAAACCTAACACACTCTTATTACCAATGAAAAAAAAACTTTTAAAATTATGTTAAATAAATATTAACAGCGGATAATATTTTCATTTGCCGTTCGATCCGAAATAAATTGCGGATTGCCCGACACTAAAACGTATCCGATAGGGTGCAGAGAAAACGTTTAGCCTGGGCCCTCTCAGTTCTGCAATTTTGTAAGCAGTTCTATCCGATGCTACATTTAAATTTATTGGCACAGCTCCTTCAGTAAAATTAGATTAAAATCTCTCTTTACGTATATCGACAGCAATACGTTAAGACATTAATCTGTGAGACGGAATTCACGATAAATATAATCATTTCATCTCTTCACGCATATTTTTTTTATAGTAGTCCGGCATGTAATGATGCTCCATCTGTTACTAGAGTGTGGTGCATGAGCGGAGATATCCTGTGAGCGGAGAGGTTTGTCTGAAGGCGGCGGTCGTTTCCACTCTGCTGGTTTGAGATGTAGGCCGTCAGCCTGATTTAATAACTTATACAATATCTATATTTGATAACATGGTAGAGTCTGTTGATGAGCAAATGCATGCTAAGGCGATGCTAATAAAAATATTTTCTCTTCATTTCATATATTGGTTAACTTATTAGTTAACTAGACGTTACAACTACTAATCGTCGACTACCAAATGTCACCATTAAGATTTGTTGTCCAGCGAATATAGTACGCTACACTAAAGATTAATTAGTTTGTGCAAACATCACATCTGATATACGAGCAACCAACTAAAATTAATAACGGTCAGATGAAACTCGAAAGCGAGTGTAAATTTATAATTTAGTCACAACTTATTCGCGTATGTGGAAACAGATCCCAACTCTAAAAGTCTCAGTCGTGGGAAAGTTTGCACTTGTGAATGTGTTTCTCTGAGAACAACTAGACGGAATTTGAGACGAAGCTACGAAGTCGATATGGAAGAACAAAATAACAAGGCAGCTGTCAAAGAGAAAGTAAGTTTGTAACCGCTTTTAACATATTTATTTTGTTCACATATTGGTCCAGATTCAATGTATCTTAACCGTAATTATGTTATGATTCTATAGAAAAATCAAAAAGGTGATAAACGGCGTACTAGCAAGCAAGACCTTGAGGAGCACGAAGAAGTGACTAAACCAGAAGAAACCCCAATCGTTAACGTAAAAGACGAAATGAAGAAATTTAAAGAATCACTCCTACAGTCCGTCTCTAGCGGCGAGTAAGTCTACAATTTATAAAGTCTACCCTGAACAGAGATATTTTTAATTTCCGATTTAAATGTCGCTAGCAATTTAATAAAGGCGTCGTATATACTTATAGGAATGTATTGATATACTGAGTTTCTTTTCATTTATGTAAAATATTTAATATGGGTATGAAAAATAACTTTTGTACAGCGAAAGAACTAATTCGAAACATTCAATCTCTGCTTGAAAATAACTACTACTATAATGCAAAATTTTATGAGTACAGATGAGCATTCAGCTTTAACTTCTTCCAGACAAGTAATTTCCGAGAGTGCAGTTGTTCCAGTTCAAGAGAAGGAGTATTCTTCGCCTCGACAGTCACCTGCTCGTCTATCAGCTCGAGGCGATGTTCTCGCTGAGATTGATGAAACAAAACTGTTTGAACTTAAAGAGGTAACTAACTACATTTCATGTAAATTATAACTATCATTAAGACTATCAAATTCCCATCAGCCAAACGAAATGTCTATTAAGCTTAGTTTACTTAAGTTAGAGGAATTTGATAAAGGGTTTAAGTTAAGCATTAAATTATCTATTTAAAGAGCAGTCGTGGTTCAACTTTCGAATATTTAAAGGGTCGGTTTCTACTATATATATTTTTTTATTGTAGTTCGGCATGTGAGAACACTCTGCCTGATGTAAAGCTAAAGTGCGATCCATGAATGGAAACAACTGCTACTACAGAGAAACCTACGTGCAGCAGTCGCCTCTACTATGCCGGCTTGAGGAGACGAGCATGTACCATCTAGATTGACAGTGCACACTCCTCTCATTATACCTAGCTGCTTTCGAACTATTCCAGAAACGCGACAAGGTTACTTCAGGGCGGTCTTCACCCCAGACCTAGAAGAATTTGAACTTGACTAGACATTACCATCATTAGTCTGCCTACCACTCTTTAATACTGCTAATAAGCAATGAGCGACCAAAGTACATATAACAAAGTTACATTGGTACCGGTCAGAATTAGCGAGGTTCGAACACGGGTCTCATCGTTCGTGAGTTCACGCGTCTTACCGCTAGACCACGGCCGCTCTTCTTCTGACTGAAATGAGTTTCTGGAAAAAAATTGCGATTGTCATGTGTTTCAGGCGTTCCTGTTATTTGATTTAGACGGTGACGGGTGCATAGATCACAATGACCTGCGCGGTACTCTAATAAGCTTGGGAGAGAAAGTTGACGAGCAAGCTGTACGCAATATGCTGTCTGAGGTAAAACTGTTATTGAACTATGGAAAACTTTTTTAATATTGACACACGTAAATTAAGCTCATTTAAGAGTGATAGGCATTAGCAGACTGATGATGGTTAATAGTTTAGTCTGCTGTCCTAGAGTATTATCGCCAAATGTCACTGTAATAGTGTAATGAGAGGAGCGTGCTCTGTCAACCTGGATGCTACAAAGGAGAATGCTTATTTGTGGGCCCACTTGATACCTGATAGTTTAGTAACAAAACAATATTCTAAAATAATATCTTATTTTTTTATTAATTAATTGTAATTATATCAACATATCATTTGCCAATCAATATACAATGTTTAATTACATAAAAACATCTATCATCAATTATTAAAGCATTTAAAATAATAATAACCTTAAATATTGCATCAGAAAATATGTAATTACTCAATAACCCAGGTGAAAAAATTAAACTTATTGGTAATAAGGAAGTAGATTTATTTTTCTACAAAATTAACTAAAAATCATCGACAAACTCGAGAAAAAAATTGTGGGCCCATTTTTCTTAGACGAATACATAGCGAAGCGACTGCTGCCTGCAAGGATTTATCTGTGGTAGCAGTTGTTTTCGTTTATGGACCGAACTTCAGCTTTACAAGTTGCGGAATGTTTAGTTGTATTACCTACAATTTTTTTTTGTAGCTCGGCATATGATAACACTCCGCCTGATGTAAAGTTAGAGTGCGGTCCATGAACGGAAACAACTGCTACTACAGATAAATCTCTACGGGTAGCAGTCGCTTCTGCTATGCCTGACTGGCAGTGCACACTCCCCTCGCTATACCCGACTATTTTCAAACTGCTCCCGAAACAACGTCACTTCACGGGTGTTACATTCGAAAGTGGTGGCACTACCCCAGGGCAGCAGACTGGGCTAATAACCATCATCAGTCCGCCTACCACTCTTTAATAGTGCCTATGAGCACTGAGCGACCAAAGTACGTATAACATTAGATACGTATACATTGGTACCGGTCAAAATTTGGCGAGGTTCGAACACGTCTCATCGATCGTGAGTTCACGCGTCTTACCACTAGACCACGGCCGCTCCAATGCCTAAATTCCTTCCTATTGAAGTTATATAAACACGTTGAATAATTAATATGAACAGAACAATACATAAACGAAGAAGTTAATTATTTCACTAACTTCTGAAGTAAAATATTCAATAAGAGATGTGACTTTCAAGTATCATTTTGAAGGTCAAAATATTACGTCAATTTATCACTGTTAAAACTTAAATTGCCATTGAAAATTTTGATCTAATATAATTTTCGGGTCTACTAAACTTGAGGTTTTGTAATTTATCATGTCGAAGCAGATACTTATAAATAAATAGGGAGCTTCTAAGTAAATTGAAGAACGCGTCAAGTAATCATTTTAGTTAGTTGTCGTAAGAACGGTCTCAAGTCCCGAAAGGTCTTGACAGGGGGACGGGTGTCAATTTCACCCAGTATTAGCACATAGGGTTGACGAGGGACACTTGTCTACATTTTATTTGCAAACAATAATGTTTTAACAACTTTCTTGTGGTCGGATTTTATTAAATGATTTATTGTGTGATATAAAATTTTAAAGTACGGTAGTCTGGAGATGGTTGTTAGGCTAACAACAATGTTAGCCGGCATAGCGGAGGCGACTGCTGTATTCAGACATTTCTGTGGCAGCAGTTGTTTCCACTGATTAACCGTAATCTAGCATAATATCAGGCGGAGTGTGATTTAATGCCGAGCTACTATAAAAAGAAATAATAATAAACTTGATTTCTTTGTTTGCAGGCGACCAACCCATTAGATTTTGATTCCTTTGTAAATCTTTTGGGTTATAAAACATTGGAATTGGATTCTGAAGAGACTTTGGTAGCAGCGCTTTCTCGTTGGGATAGAGACAATTCGGGACTCATTTCTGAAGAAAGGTTATTATATAATTTATTTTATTTTATTGCGGCCTATAAACAGAAACAACTGCTACAATTTATAATAAACTATGTTACCCAAGCATTAAATTGGGTTTTAATAATGTATCTAACATCAAGTATCCCGTGGGATAAATAAACAACATGACTAGGGATTAAAATACATACGCCGGTGCAGGATGATGTATTTGTGGCTAAAAATGACTTATGATGATTTAAAGCGGTTCTTGAACACATTTGTAATATGATATACGTATTTCCGGACGTTGAAATAGGTGAAATTTATTACCTGGTCTACATACAAAATATGTTGTATTTATGCATAAACTATATTGAATCTAATTATGTAAAGGTTTAGGTTTATGACGTCCTTGTGTTAGATTTAAATCTCTTTCTCGATATTTAACTAGTACAACAAATCTAACACTACTTTTAATATAAACTTTGTACACTAATACACAAACTCAAAACTAGAATACCCAGCACTTGGGTATCAACATTACAAATACCCACTCATTAATCAAACTTGAACCTTCCCGTAAAACGTCTGTAAAACCACTGCGTCACTGTGGACGAAAACGGGGGTTGGTATAAGCCTTAAAAAACAGGCCGTGATCTAGCGGTTGACGCTTGACGATCAATGAGACCCGTGTTCGAACCTCGCTAATTCTGATCTGCAGTCCATGAACGAAAACCACTACTACTACAGAGAAATCTCTACGGGCAGCAGTCGTCTCCGCTATGCCGGTCTGAGAAGACGAGTATGCTACCTGGCTATTTTCAAACCGCTCCCGAAACGCGACAAGGTCACTTCACATTCGAAAGTGGTGGACGACACCCCAGGACGACAGACTGGGTGAATAATTATCATCAGTCCGCCTACCACTCTTTAATAGTGTCTATAGGCACCGAGCGACCAAAGTACATAATATAGTTACATTGTAACTGGTCAGAATTAGCGAGGTTCGAACACGGGTCTAATGGATCGTGAGTTCACGCGTCTTACCGCTAGACCACGGCCGCTCAAGAATGTTTTAGTATTGATAGTGTAACATGTTGTTAAAGTAAATGTCCACAGTCCTTTTACACCCCATGCACCTTACGACACGTTAAAACATGTTTTATAATTATTATTCACATATACTTGTCCCGTTGGGGTTGATAGGTCACATCTCCCTAGACTCTACGCTAACTCTACGTAACTTTGTCGCTTCCACAAATCTTCTAATAATAATAAATACAGATAGTTATAATGCTTTGTAATAAAGATGCTGAAATTCTGTATATATTCATATTAAATTTTTTATGTTGTAGGCTGGTAATTCAATTCTCCGTAATTATAATGCGAACTTGAACTTAACCCTAAATCTAGCTCTAGTATGAGCTTCCTTAAATGTCTAATCAAACTGTAAATAAAGTAGATCGGCATTTTACATTACATCCGATTGCCGTTTGAGTCACCAGCCCTAAGTTGTTTTTTTTAAATTGTAATGATAACACTCCGTCTGATGTAAAGCTACTACACATAAATTTCTACAGGTAGCAGTCGCCTCCGCTATGTCGGCTTGATGAGACAAATGTGCATCATCCAGATTGACAGTGTACACCCCTTCCGTTATAGCCAAGGCCGTAAGGGTTAAAAAATATTAATAATTTAATTCCCTACCTTACAAAGCAAAGGCTTGTAATATGTTTCGCTTTATTAAGTTTGCTAATCCAAAAGACCAACATTAATTCATTAAATACTTGTTTAAATATGTACCAAAGTAAAGTAAATATGGTTTTCATTTGTGATGGTACTTGTATATGGTTCGAGTTAGTTTTCTTGTAAATAAGATTATTTTCACGTTAACGTAAACATGTTTAGCATTATTCCAAAAGGTCTTTGATAATATCAAAAGAGAAAGTGAAGGTACATTTTTACTATTCCGTGATATATTAAGAAAATTATTATACAAAAAGGGATATAAAACATCAGAAATACATGAAAGGAAATAAGTGTTATTCGGCTTCTTAGTACCATACTAACTAAAAATATTTATGTGTTTATTTATTTCTTTTTATTTTCAATGTTTCTCTGCCTGTAAAAACACTCCGCCTGATATTAAACTCAAGTGCGGTCCATGAACAACTGCTACACCACAAAGAAATTTCTGCCTGTTGCCATTGCCTGTATGCTATTAATTAATTAAAAAATATATAATAAATAATTAATTTAAATTACTTTATACGAATTTCTATAGCGTTTGTTTCGAAAAGAATGGATGACGAAATGAATGGAAACAGCTGCTACTACAGATTTTCTACAACAGTCAACAGTCGCCTCTGATAGGCCGGTTTGATAAGACGAATGTGCACTTTTGTTTTTAACAATAAACGTGAGAGAACATAAAGTAAAAATACATTTTCTTTATTAAAACTCCCCATGTAATCACTCTTTACGATTCCAGAAGACCTAATCATAATACTCAAAAAAACAAATTTTGCATGAAGATGAATATGAAAACATTTGTAGGTCGTACAGGGGATCGTAAAAGTCGATCCGAACCTCTGCAGCTTTTGGCTTGTGAGAATTATTAAGTCACTTTCAGAGTTCACAACTACAGGGCCTCGACAATGACTCTATAATTTTATCATACAACGCTCGCTCGCATCCACCTTTCTATACGACTTCCGATTTTAACAAGCAATGTATTACCAAGGCAGGTTAAAAGTAAAAGGTCTCGGAACAGGTGAGTTGAGCCTGCTAAAATGGGAGACCCCGCTGGGCTCACAAATAATGTAAGACTCCGAAAATTGATGTTCATCAAAGGATGTTATAACATTGTACTGCTGTTGTTGTTATTTACTTGTATAAAAGAAAATAAAAAAGATACAAAAAAATTGTGGCAAATTAGATTTTTTTTAATATAACGAGGCAGGCAATTTATATAATATTAATAAATTCAAGGATGTAATTTTATATTAATAAATAAATTTATATTAATAAATTATAATGATAATTGAATAAAAAAAAGAATTGGGTCAATTAGCAATGAACACAACTGAATCTCAGTTATTCTCAGCCCTTCCAATGGCTGCCGATGGAAAATGGTCACGCGAAGCACATTATGTTATAGCTTAGTGGCCAGTCGTGTGCAAAGCGGGGGACGTGTTTCAATTCACACCACGGTCAAATAAAAAAAAAAACAATAAATAATTTTTCGTTTTAAAATAAAAAATATATATTTAAAAATTCGACGAGAAATCAGTATAAAGTTCCTTAGCGACTTAATACAAACATTTTCCTCAATAATGAATATTTAAGAAGACTACACCGAAAGCGAAAAGGCATTAACGTCAAGAAGTATGAACTTTCATCAAAAGCTTTACACAAAGAGGATTATCAAGAAAACGTATACAATGTAAAGCGCAAACATTCCTTTTGTGACTTAAATATAATGGTATGCGTCTTTCGAACCACAACGAATGAATATACACATTTAAGTCCATTCTATTTCAGAGAGATATTAAGGGTTTTTTATAAATTATTTATAATAATATATAACGAGATGCATTGAGTATGCACAGAGTATGCACTGTCAATCTGGAAGTCTTCTCAAGCCGGCATAGTGGAGGCGACTGCTGCCCGCACAGGTTTCTCTGCAGTAGCAGTTGTTTCCATTCATGGACCGTACTCTAGCTTTACATCAGGCGGAGTGTTGTCACATGCCGAGCTAAAATAAAAAAGGGTGCACATTCATCTTCTTAAGACGGCATAGCGGTGTTGATTATTGCCTGAAGAAATACAGTTCCGTACCACGCCTTTTAAACGTAACAACTCTTTGGAATCAGCTTGGAAATAGACGGGTATAATGAGAGAAGTATGGCCTGTCGATCTTGACGGCACACATTCATCTCTGCAAGCCGGTATGGAGGAAGGGTCTTTTGTGTCCAGACAGTTCTGTATGATAGCAGTTGTCTCTGTTCATGGACCGCATTCCAGTTATATTAACAATAACTTTTTTTTCTAGAATTCGTCACGATCTCATGACGTGGGGTGATAGATTCACGGAGAAAGAAGCCGAATATGCCTTGGACGAAGCTCCAGTAGTCCAAAAAGGTGGAAGAACAATGATAGATTATCAACGGTTCTGCAGTCAACTTTGCGGTTTGAGAAAAAGTCAAAAAAATTCATCTTAATCGAAATAAAAGTTGCTAATAAAATTATAACACTATTTCATTGAAGTTGTAACCTCATAAGAATTAGACTCTACAGCCGCGTTAGAGTCGTAAAAAGAGTTTATTGGTTTCGACGCGAAATTATAAAGTGACAGTGTTGTATTATGGAGAATATAAATATAGTGAAGATAATGTAACACTTTTTATAGTAAATTAGGCTAGAGTTCATGAGCGGTACCAAATGTACCACAGAGAATCTGCAGACAAAAGTCGCGCTCTACCGACTTGCAGAGATTTATTTATTCACATGCTCACTACAAGTTGCAGCCGAAAAAAGTCACATACATATATTTTCAAGTTTGATCAGAAAAGCTGGGCTGCAACTCAAAGTGTGAACACTACATTAATACATAAATTATTTAAATTATTTTAATAGTCAAGTGTGGTTAGTAGTTTCACCCCGCAGTCTCACCACTCCAGAGTGGCGCACCGCGTCGCGAAGTCAACCAAATTTACAGGGCACACTCCTCTCGTTATACCCGTCTACTTCCAAGCTAATTCCGGAAAGAGTGTTACACTCAAAACTAACAAACTGGTCTAATAACCATCATCAGGCTGCTTATCACTTAATAAAATTCGAATTGAAGCAAATTGAAATTTTAAATTTACAGCATTGACTCAATGACTTATATCTTTGATAAATTCATACTTTTGCCTTTCACTTAAGCAGGCACTCTGTATTCTCATGATAACGATTTCATAAAAGCAAAGTTGAGGCTCCAAGTTCGCAGGAGTAAAAGTTGGACAAAATTGAGTTTCAACAAGTGACCTTTGAATTAATAAAAGTTATTTTTTATTTGCACATGCCTGTGATACCAAAATACATATAATTAAAACAAAGTTACATTGGTACAAAACGAGATTTTTAGGGGATATATTACAGTCGTTCTAAAAATACATACTTGCTTCACGATTTCAAATCGATTTTGTTAATAATTCACGAAGTTCCGTATTAATTAGTCTTAAAAGTTATTTGAGAAGCATACTCGTAGAATTTCATTTGTAAATTAAGAGATTTGAATTTTCGACTTTAAATTCAATGAATAAATTAGATAATTGCAAATCAATAAAAAATAAATTATGATCAAAATTGAATAGAAAAAGTGGTAAAAAAAATAATAATTCATGCATTACTGTATGGCCAACTCAGCAGGTGAAAGAGCTGTCAATGGAAAGATAAAATAAAGGAAAAGCGCCGGTGTTCTGTACTTACTAATATTTTCTATCCAATTTTCATTATAATTTAATAATAAAACAAATGCCAAAATATAATAAAAACAAATGATAATAATCAATAAGAAGTCACTTACTCTAAATGCTCCTTATAAATATCGAAGTCTGTAAACACGAGTTCTACTATCTCATGGGGGGCAGCCAGGAACGAGTAGAGCAGACAGTCAACATGTGATGGATACGGACGAGGGTAATCGGGACTACTAAATGTACCCCGTTCCTTTCCATGTGTTGATGTAAAATGAATACATGCACAACCTGAAAGAAAAAAAACACGTTTTAACTTTGGCATTGGGTATTAAAAGGTAACGCTAGAATTACATTTATCCCGCCTCGCGTGTCACCACATTGCCTGATGCAATGGCGGATGATTATTGATTTCAAAATTCAATGAGATCGCATGCCCACACGCGATTATCTAGCGTATAGTGAGCTGCGTTACAACCCCGAACACTGACCGGACCCCACGCCGAGCGGTATGCGTTGCGTCAAGTTAGTCCACACCACGCGAGACGGGATGTTATCAGTCCTATACAAAATGTAATTCCAGCTTAAGGGCGATCAATTTTGTACAATTTATTAAATTACGATGAAAATTGAATAGACAAATTCAGTAATACGTGAGGTCAACCCAGCAGCGGAAGGGCTGCTGATGGAAATATTGATTTGAAGAATTTCGACATGGACACGTGAACCGTTAATTATTGTGCTTAACTTAGTAGAGCATTCGTGTGTATGGGGAGGACGTGCGTTTAACCCTCACTTCAGCGAAGTTAGCTACTTGCGAGTTAGGAACATAAAAACAGTTTATTTTTATTAAAATTCAATATGTATGTAGAAACAATTAAAACAGGAATAATATAGGATATATCAATTAATAAATTAAATTTGAATGTAAAAGTTCGAAGTGAAAGCCTTTATAAATAATTCAACGACAGTGTTCTGGTTAAATGCAAACTTTTTATAAATATTGGATTAGTTTCTGATTGCTAGTATTCTCTTAAAATATATTTTTTATATTCATTATTTCAGATTCTAATTCTAAGTACAATCAGATGATCTTTATTTACCAACCTTCCTTTAAGCTAAAAAAGCATTAAAGAGATGTAAAGCATAATTAAATGAAATATTTGGAATTACAGTATTAAACATAATACTGTGTTCACAAGACCACTCTGAAAAAAAGGACTAATACAAAATATTAGTGACAATTGTATTGTATTGTACGAAATATTGAATAGATGTCAAGCGAAAAACAACTTTATTTAGTTGTAATTTGGGTCTTTTGTTGTCATACCAAATAGTGGCTTTCTATCAATTAAAAATAGGTATATGGATTTGCATAGAATTAGTTTTTTGAATATTTTGAACATTTAAAAAAATACAATGTGTAATAACAAATGTGTTCATGTAATGTATATTGGTTTTCAGATATACACACGCAAATATTTACTTTGTTAGTTTTATTAATGAAACAAAATATTAAAAAATAAAACCCAGAAATTTACAAATTGTTTCTTTCTATAACGGAATAGATAGTCATTTTATTCCTATGTTTATGATAAATTCTGGAGCAGTGAACTGACCGAGTGACCAGGTATATATTTATAACACGAGGTGTATTTGTATCTTTAACCAGGTATAGTGGAGCCTACCAAAGCTTGCAAACACTCTAACATTAGGCGGAGTGTAGTCATACGTTGAGCTACTAAATTTAGCTAAAATTTTTGGATTTAAGTAATTATTTTGCATAAGTACTATCCGGAACCTTAATCCTCTTAAAAACATTAGACCAGCTAGTAAAATGCAACGTGTAAACGATAATCATTGGTCCACCCGGATAAACACAGACTGGCACTCAAGCGAGCAGGAAATTGGGTTTCAGATAGGAGCCGGTACCGCCCGCCTCGTACAACCAACCATACCGGCTTAAGCGGTCGAGATTTCCTCCCTACTTAAATATTTATAATATAAACATGATTTAATTTAATCAATATCTGTATAAAATGTATCTATTATTTTTGTTTAATATTTATTTTATAAAAATCGTGTATGTTATTGTTTATTTTTAATTAATATTTAGCATTTTAAATGCAAATGTTTTATTAATATTGTAAAGGGACAATGATGGTAGTAGAATAAATGTATCTAAAACAATTAATTTTATTTCCTGTAAACAAGTTTTGATAAGTGAAGTCGTTAAAAGTGAAGCTCCTAATGTGCTCGTTTAGATAATGCTAGTGAATTACAATTTCACATAATTCAAAAGACGAAACAAAATTATGAGATTCTGCTTCAAATGGATTCTAATTAAACACAAAGGTTTGTTATAAGGAATATTTGGTTATAACTTTCATAAATTTGATTTTGTCTAGATTTTATTTTACATTGTATTGTATTTGTATTGTATCTCGAATATGACCGCACTTCGCCTGATGTTAAGCTAGAGTGATGACTTGAACAGATATTTCTCTTGCACTTCGCTCGTTATACCTAGAGCTATTAGGCTAATTATGTAATTCGTCTAGGTCACTATTGTAGTACGAGTAACAAGAGTCAACCTAGAGGATGCGCATTCGTCTCCTCTAACAGGGATAACGAAGGCGACTGCTGCCTGTATAAATTTCTTTGTAGCAGTTATTCTCTGCACTCAAGTGGACTATGATCACATGCCGGTCTACTATTAAATATACATAAATATATTTCATATATAAATACATAAATGGTTTCACGTTTGTAATAACTCAATATCCTCAAACGTTAACGGATGATTAAGCAACTCTACCCTTTCTCCATCCCACACAATTTAAAGGATAGATAAGGTATATCTATCAATAGTCGAGTGATTCTATGAAAGTTTCAATCGTGACTTACGCGAATTCGCGCCATAAAGCAGACTAACTTCTAGGCGAGTAAGTTTCCACCAACTAACGTTTAAGAGTTCGCTGATCAAAGGAACCGCTTGAATACCTCGGTAATGTTACAATTAGCTTCGGTTGACGTTTTATACTTTATCTAGATGAAAAGTTTAGTTGATTTCTACCTACAATTTAGTAAATGGTTTTACAAGTAAGTGATTAGTTCTATCTACGAGTAGAATGATGGTTGTTGATCGCACAATATCAATTAAATAAATTGAAATACCTACCTTGGCCGTTTCATAAATATAAACTTAGATTTTCTCCGTTATTTATAAATAAATGGAGTTGAATATATTAAGTCTAATTTTAGTGTTTATTTTTGTACTGGTTTTTTCTATAATGGTATATTCAGCGCATATTTGTTGAACAAATAACATAGTATGGGAATGACAATGACATGGACATTGGACAATGGACATCGACCCGGTGCATACACATAGTATGTACAATGTATTCACTGACAATCTGATCACGCCGAACTTTAAGTCAAGTCTATTATATTATCGTATTCATCGTGTTGTTAAGATCGAGAAATCTTTGTCAACCATTACCTTCGCTATGCTGGTTTGATAAGTGTGCACCATTCATATTGGACGATATATACGTCTTGTTATACCTGGCAACATCCAACTGACACTAAAATATTACCCTGGGACGATATGCTAGATTGATAAATTATTTATTATTGTTATTATTCTTTTTTTTATTATTATATGCACAGCCTATACTTGTGGCAGTCTTTTTGTCATAGCAAGCAAGTACTTGCTAATAAATATTTTCATTTCTTAGTAGCTATATAAAGTTACAATAATATCTTAAATCTATTTTAGTATACAACAAGGTCAAAACATGACCTCGAAAGAGCTTAGTTTACACGAAATTGGTAACAATTATAATTAACCCTTAGATATGGCAACTTAATGACTTCAGACTGAAGATTAATTTTAATCTACAAAAGCATATTGTAACTATACTAGTTTACTAGCTGTAACTGTTGCCCGCAACTTCTATATAAATACGTAGTACTATACGTTTAGTGATACCATGCCCGTTTCTTTTTTTTTTTCGTCTCCGCTATGTGCATCATCCAGGTTGACAGTGTACACTCCTCACACATGGTAGGCTACTTTCAAGCTGATCTCGAAAAGTTACACTGGACGTGTTACTAGGACGGCAGACTGGGCTGATAACCATCACCAGTCTGCGTGCCGCTCTTTAATTTTTTTTTTTATTGTAGCTCGGCATGTGACAACACTGCGCCTGATGTAAAGCTAGAGTGCGGTCCATGAATGGAAACAACTGCTACTACAGAGAAACCTGTGCGGGTAGCAGTCGCCTCCACTATGCCGGCTCGAGGAGACGAGCATATACCATCTCAGATTGACAGTGCACACTCCTCTCGTTATACCTGGCTACTTTCAAACTATTCCCGAAACGCGACAAAGTCACTTCACGGGTGTTACATTCGAAAGTGGTGGTATTACCCCAGGACGGCAGACTGGACTAATAAGCATCATCAGTCTGCCTACCACTCTTTAATAGTGCCTATAGGCACTGAGCGACCAAAGTACATATTACAAAGTTACATTGGTACCGGTTAGAATTAGCGAGGTTCGAACACGGGTCTCATCGATCGTGAGTTCATGCGTCTTACCGCTAGAAGACGGCCGCTCTTTTTTTTGTTGTCTTTATTTTTGTTATTATCTATATTAATGTCTATATTATAGTTTCCTTGTGGTACTGCGGAAAATCAATTATAAGGACATCCGGAAATTGACAGGTAAAGGTTGTTTCACATTGCAGAATGTAATAGCATCGATACGATACTGAAATATTTACGTAGTTTGTTTATCCTTATCTCTAAATCTTAACCAGACGTGTATTAAATAGTTTCCAAGTAGGTACATTCACTGAACCCTTCCAATCCTCAAACTATAAATAGAGTTACTCATATTTGAATGTTTTAGAGTTAATTCCCTTCAGTTCATCACACACGACCATCTAAACTCAAAACAGTAATCTTGGGCCCGAGCACTTTCGAGAGAGGGATTATACTAGCCTGAATGAGCACATTTAAATTAGTTTATAAACTCAAACTCAATGAGGTTTTTAGCTGTTGATGGATTTAAGATTTTATCTTTGAACAAGATCACGTTTTACATATTGTTATTATATACAGGCTGTTAAAAGGAGAAGCGCGCCAAGAATCTAATAGGTGATAACACTTTAGTCGAGTCCCGGCTACAAAGTCTTGAGCACCGACGAAATGTCGCCTGTTTGTCGGTTTTTTACCGGATACATTTCGGGGAGTGTGCGCAAGAACTACACAACCACAACCCAAGTTCTACCATCCTCTTTCTTGCATCGGACGTCCAGGCTCCCGGACTATTCATGGTTCAAGTGCGTACGAGGCGTTTTGACAAGACGTTCCTCGTGCGTACTGTGAAACTGTGGAACTCCCTCCCGGTGTCTGTGTTTCCCGACACGTACAACATGGGTCTGTTCAAATTGAAGGTGAATAGGTACCTCATAGGCAAGCGTGCTCCGCCTTAGACCGCATCACTGCTTAACACCAGGCAGGGTGTGGTCAAACGATTGCCTATTAAGCATTAAAAAAAGACATATAGCAATCCCGTTAACCACGTGTCAAGGTGCGATTAAGGTGGATATAACACTTGCAGTTGTAGTAGAATTCGTCTCATACAAATTAATACTGCAAAGCAATGCCGTATGCCGTCGCAGCGCATGTTGTTATCGTCTGCCATCAGCCGCGTCAGCGGAATCGCAACTTTACTCCACCAATATGTTATTGCAATAATATTTTTTTTATTAAGAGATTTTTAAATATTTTCATGTAAAATCAAGCCGTAATGGACGCGTAAATGATTACAAAATTATTGTAATTAAAAGTTATTAAATGTATGTAGGTGTCTCGATATTATTTGGATACGTATTAGTTTTAAATAAAAAGAAAACATTCATGCAAAAATTGTCAGAGGATTAAATTTTATAACAAATTTCACACAGGTTACTTTTACGCAGGTTATTATTATGAAAGAAATAGGATAAAGCTTATTATCTGGGGTGTACCTCCAGCAACCCTTTATTATGCTCTAAGATGAAAAATGAGATCGTGAAAAACGTTATTTTTACTCGCAATAAAACGAACAAGATATTGCTGTAATTTTTCTTCAAGGGTTGATTATTTTTTGCATAAATTTGTAATTATCTAAGTTACAAATATATTTCTAGATTATATTTCATTCATTTAAAATTGTAATTAATAAAAAGTATAGTTTAATTTGTTGTTTTTTTAATGCCTTCACTAAGTAAGCTAGCTTGTATCACAGGGAGACATTAAGTACATAGTTGTTACCGGTCAGAATTTAATGAGGTTTGAACACGGATCTCATCGATCATGAAGTCCGTCTTCTGCCGCTAGACCACGGCCGCTATAAGTACATAGGTACATATGGTACAAATGGCCCAGTGTCGTCTGGCTGACGACACATGGCTATCGTCCTGGGGTAGTACCACCACTTTCGAATGTAACACCCGTGAAGTGACCTTGTCGCGTTTCGGGAATAGTTTGAAAGTAGCCAGGTATAGCGAGAGGAGTGTGCACTGTCAATCTGGATGGTACATACTCGTTTGTTCTTTATATGTATAGAATCTCAGATTTTTAAATACATATAAACAGCAGGTTGAATTTTATATAAAACAAGATTCTGACTGGTTTTAATATTATGTACTTTGGTCGCTCGAGAAGATGACTTTTTTTAATACCTGTACTAAACTAGTATACCTGTATTGTATTACATGCACTAAGTGACCAAAGTACATATAACATAGTATCATTACATTGTACATTGGTACAATGTAGAATTTAGCGAGATTTGAACACGGGTCTCATCGATCGTGAGGTCCCTCCTCTACCACTACATTACGACCGCCATAATTTAATTACAAATGACGTCGCTTTTCCAATCAAATGTAAGCGTTTTAAATTCTAAAACAGAGATAAAATTGAACCTACGATTTATTAATGAATTTAATCTTAGAGCAGGTATTTATTTACCTTTGCATATTAGTGTGATAAGTTCACACGAATTCTCTCTCGAACCCATAAATAATGAATTGGTGGCAACCGCAGATGGTCAGAATAAAAAATGAATTACATATTTAATATGCCTACCGTTACCTTCGCGTATTTCATTGTGAAAGTCTAAACGTTTTAGCACAAACATTTACTGATTTAAAATTCGTAAAGGAAAACGAAAATGCAAAGTGGATATTTTTGATATTTTATTTTCCCTCTGAAATCGACCGTCGTTTCTGATTAATGACCAAATGGCATCTAATTGAATATTAAATGGGGGTTGTCTGCGGGTCAGGCTTTACACGCTGACGGAGGTTAGGTACAGCTAGCATGATAAAGAAGAATTTAACGGAATGATTTTCCTTTATAACGTAGACTGTAACTACTTATATCTGTTTAATTTTTTAAGATTAAGTTTCTATCTACCAACATTATCCACAGGCAGTGATAATGGATGGTCATCTTACATACTTTTTTTCTTCTTTTCATGCTTTAACTATGATTAAAATTAAACAAGAAATTACCATATTTTTCTAATTATTTTTCTTAGTGGTCAGGGCATCCGTGTGTAAAGCGGAGGTCGTGGGTTCGAATCCCACCTCAACCTTTAGATGCGCGTTGACTACAATTTTCATCATAATTTAATATGTATTTTCCTGTCTAAATAACACGATTGAATCTATGAAATTTACTTACAAAGAAGTTGTATTACTTAATATTTTATATTGAAAAAAAATAAATGCAATAATATCCTACGTTTTAATTTTTTTAATACCTGTATTAAGGTAGTGCTTGTATTTGTACCGGTCAGAATTTAGCGAGGTTTGAACACGGGTCCCTAAGAACCACGACAGCTCTAAGTGTCTGTGGACAGCACTCTAGCTTAACAGCAGGCAGAGTGACGTCATATGTCGGTCTATAAGAAAAAATAGAGAAGAGGCCATCGTGCCTAAGCGTGTATTTATATAAAAAAAAATTGTCATAGCGGGGTGTTAGATTGAAACTAGGGGACGTTAACCTAAAAGCCACTACACAGGGTGCGGTGAAACCACTTACTGCCTCATAATATGCCGAGCTACGAGCGACCTCACCATGATGTGAAGTAGGTAAGTACCTCTTATTTTACTTATGATAGAATGTTTTGGCTTTTTAAGTATTTTTCCATACACGCTCATGATTTTATTGGTAAGACATCTAATAAGATTTATATTATATCTAATAAGAAGAAATATTTAGAAACTTTATAATTGCGAAAAAGTTTTTCATTTTATTAACCGACTTCAAAATGAGGTTATCAATTCGTCACGTTTTTTTATTACTCGAATTACGCGTAAATCAAATTTTTTTTTTAAAGTTGGCATTAGTGTATCCTATAGATACGGAGTGAATTAAACAATCGAGAGAGAGAAGGACGACAATGAAGAAAAAGAGAGAGAAAAACCGAGGGAGAAGGATTAAACTACGGATATGTGAAAAATAAGGAAAAGAGACTATTAATGAAGGCACTAATGTCATTGACGGTGACGATCATGTTTTTTCCAATTTACTCTCCAACAATCGCGTAACGACCGTAAGAAAACTTCGCTTATAAAAAAATACATTAGTTTTTTTTTTATTTATTAGTAACAAATAAATCTACAAAACCATTGAACATATACAATTCTAAAAAACAAATATACTCGAATTTAAATCATGAAATACAATATAAAGCGAAATGTCTGGAAACCGCAATGAAGTTAAATAAGTTTGAGTTAGTGAATAGCTTAATCAAGTTGCCATTCAGTAGCTTGGATTAAAGCTATAATTAAATGTACACTTCCGCTTAACATCCGTTTGAACTGAGCCGTGTAATGTATGATTTATCATCTAACAATGTACGAGTATAATATAATACTAGTTACAGCATATTGAGAAAAGTGTGCACTGTCAACCTGGATAGTGCAAATTCCTCTCTTCAAACCGCGGAGTCAACTACAGTCCAAAGATATTTCTCTGTATTAGCAGTTGTTTCTCGTTTATGGACCGCGTAGTGTTGTCATATGCCGAGCTACAATAAAAAAAATCTACATACTTTAAAACCTCTAAAATACTATGTATCATTATTACTTATCTTGGATATTCTGGGCAGCAGTGCTGGGTAATGAATATAAAATTATAGACCGTTTAGGTAGACCTTTTTTCACATTTACGAGAAAGATATGACACGTTAAAGGATACCTTTGTATTAAAGAGACGTCGGGCACTTTTAAAACGTAAATTTACAATTTTTTAAGTAATTAATATTAGTATTTTAATCCATAAAGTTATAACACTAGATATAAATTTAATTTCTATATATTTTAAGATAATATTAAAAAAGTAAATTTGAATTATAAGTTGTTTTTCATTTTTTTCTGGGCATAGGTATTAAAATGCCGTGGTTGTTATTATCAGAAAAAATATAAAACGAAAAAGTTCACGTTCAAGTGCTTAGCAAGTCAGAGCATCCGTGCGGGGAACGTGGGTCAATTCCCGCCGCAGGCTGTGTGTGCGCGGCGATTGTGGTCTGTTAAATTTTCATCATAATTTATTATTAATAAGCTCGGAATTTAAAAACCTATGTCAATAAAAAAAATCAAATAAAAACAACTAAATAGGATATCGTTTAAACAAAACTCTTACTAGGGTTGACTGCCTGCCCTTCATCGACAACGTGTATAGCTAAGTGCAGAAGCACTAGCACCGTCACTGACATCTGAAACAAACATAAAATAATTGTAATTTTTACTATTTTAAAGATAAAATATAATCTCCGTGCATATCATGCCGTCATAGCGGACGCGACTGCTCTCTGCAGATCCTTTTCTCTAACAGCAGTCGCCCCCGTTCATGGATCGCACACTAGCTTTACTGCAGGTGAAGTGGAGTCATGACCTGCTAAAATAAAAAGTAATTAAATATATAGTGGGGTCAATTATTTTTAATTATAAACTGCATCATATACCTATATATTAACTGTCTTAACAAACTCAGCTAGTGACCGGACCTAGCGACTTATGTTTGGGTTTCGTGATCAACTTCAACCGGGGAAGTAGACGAAATATAGCAAGAGTATACACTGTCGGCCTGCACTGTGCACATTCGTCTCTTTAATATAGTGGAGGCGACTCATGACTGCAGACATTTCTCTGTGGTGGCAGTTGTTTCCGTTCATGGACCGCACACTAGCTTTACATCAGGATGAGTGTTGTCATTTGCCGAGCTACAATAAAAAATGCATGTAGTAATAAAAATATTATGCAACACAATGAATTAATATCAATCTAAAACCTCGACATATTATGTGTAAAGGGCAGTCACGCGAGTTATTGTTTAAATTACTTATTTCGTTTGATGTGCTATTTGTTAATAATATACTTGAATGTATGTAAATATCTGAAGCCTACCCGCGTTTCGGGTTCAGCATGGAACGCCGCTTGGTAACGAGAGAAGTGTGCATTGTCAATGATGCACATTCATCTTCTCAGTCCGGCATAGCGGAGGCGGCTGCTGGTTGCGGTCATTTTCTGTGGTAGCAGTGGTACCGCTCTTGGATTACACTCTAGCTTAACATCATATGGCGAGCTATTATAAAAATTCTACTAAACATTTAAGTGAATTAAAATTAAAATATTATTAGCTATTTTATATTTTGAAAAATAAGTGTTTCAGTATATTATCTTTATTGTCCTAGTTGATTCAATACAATTTCAACTACAGTTTCATTTAGTTAATAATAATGTAAAATAATAAAGTAGGGGTGGAATTTTAAATGGATAAAGTATATTCACCGCCGCGCCGCCGTTCTCTCGTGACATTTTAAGCTCTAAAAAAACTTCCTCCGAGAGGGAAATGCATGTCCTAAATTGCATTAAAATTCCTCTTAGCCTGCGACAAGAGAATAAAATGAAAAATTAAATTTATTTTCTAGAAAATAAAATAGTCATCGGTCTCCCCAAAAATCTTATTGAAAATTCTATTCTATTGATTACTTTGAAAAACAGATTTCAATAATTTGAGTTTATTGAAATCGAGTGAAAACTTTTGAAAGTTTGAGATTCTCCGTGGATATTTAAGATTTTCATAAATAATAAGATTTGAAAGATAAAAGTTATCATGTAATGCTTACAATACGTATTTTATAGATGTCTGAGGCATTTTATAGATAAATATCTGCAGGCAACAATCGCTTTCACTATGCCGGATATGCTATGCTATTTTCAAACCGATTCCAGAATTCGATGGGCTTAGAGGATCCCTGAGACTGTCTAATAATCATCATCAGTCTGCCCGATAAACGCTTTAAAAATGCATATATATTATATTATATTATATTATATTATATTATATTATATTATATTATATTATATTATATTATATTATATTATATTATATTATATTATATTATATTATATTATATTATATTATATTATATTATATTATATTATATTATATTATATTATATTATATTATATTATATTATATTATATTATATTATATTATCACGTACATCAATTTAAGTATATATAACGATCAGATCAGACATACCAGCCAGAATTTTGCAAGATTTGAACATGATTTTCTTGGTCGTGAGTGCACGCTTTCAAGCGCTAAGCTATAGCCTCTCTTACAGTGTCAGAACTCAGTAATAATATATGATATTAATCTCACAAACAAAGTTACAAATAATATTAATTGCGTTTGTAATCGTTGCCAAATGGGCCACTTTGTTAATAACTTCATAGACTCGTGAGCTTGTGTGTGTATGTAAAAAGGCTATGTATGGGTATTTGTGTGCATAGCCTTTATCTCAACGAATATTAAACTTATTTATTCACTATATACGAAGGCATCTTGTCAGTATCAGTACTATAAACAGACACTTTACAGATTCTTGTACAATCAGCAAAATGTTAACTGCATCACCTTAATGCAACTGCGCGATAATTACGCTTTAAAATTACGATATTCAAACTACTCGTATAGGTACATTAAAGGTTTTTCTCGCGTTTCATATAATTCAACATTTTACGTGTAATGTTAATAGTATTGACATTAATAGAATAACGCGTTAAAGTCTTGCCATTTTTGCACTAATTAATGGGTTAAGATGCAGGTGTAGCATAAGGACTATTTATGTGTGTGTTGTTAATATTATCGGCCGCTAGGACTCATAAATATATTTATAATTTTGACACTTATAAATGGCTAAAAATAGAACGGGGCATGTCTCATTCTCTTGTGAGCTCAGACGATTATTTTCCAAGGTGTTGCTGCACCTACTTTTCTGTTCGTACCTAAAAAACGTATTCTAGTATAAATACTTAAATTTTTAATATTAATTTAGATATTTAATATATAATAATAAAATATCGTTGACATGAAACCGTATACATTATCAAACAAAAAAAAAAAGTAAAAAGGTAAGGTATCCCGCAAAAAACAAACAATTATAATCAGCTCGTTATACATTTCAGGGAAGAAAATCCTGTCAATTTTCCGACGTAAAGGAACTTAATATTTGCATACGAGAGGCTTTGAATTTTATTATCAAGTTAATAATCAATGTTGTTCATTAAAAAAAAAATTTTTTTAATTATGACTGTGAGTTAATTCCGGATTTTTTATTAGCTAGAGTACATTCCCTGAACGGATACAACTAGTAGGTACCACACATAAATTTCTGCAGACAGCAGCACGATCAGGTTGACAGTGCACATTCCTCTCGTATATCCCGACTTTAAATATTTAATTGTGTTCGTGTACTCGTAATATAATAATAACACAGTATTTTTTAATTATATTATTATTAAATAAACGAAACTGTATCTTTGTAACTAATTTCACCGAGCAAAAAACAGCAAAAACATTTTCTTTTCACATTCTAATCAGTAGGAACTTTTTAAAAGCACTCTCATGGTTGCCATAAAACTGTTAAAAATAGAATTGAAAAAATAATAATGATAATAATGTTGAAACATTTTTAAACACATGTACACACTTGTCTCACCAAGCCGGCATCGCAACTACTCTCTGTAGCGATTTCTCTGTAGCCTCCATTACTCTGCCGCTAGTCTGGCTTACATCAGGTGGAGTGCAGCAAATGCCTTATGAATATGAATAGATAGATGATAACTCAGAATTAACAATTGCCTACGTGGAAAAACGACAACAATATTTCTAATATTAAAATATCTAAAAGAGATTGCCTAAGAGAAATAGGCCTACAATTTTTTTTTCTTGGCTTTGTCGATGATTTTTAGTTAATTTTCGTAGAAAAATAAATCTACTTCCTTATTAACAATCAATTTTAATTTTTTTCACCCATTTTTTCATGTTTTCTAATGCAATAATTGAGGTTAATATTATTTTAAATGCTTTAATAATTGAAGATATCTGTTTTTTAAGTAATTAAACATTGTCTATTGATTGGTAAATGATGTGTTGATATAATTAAAATTTATTAATAAAAAAATAAGATATTCTTTTAGAATATTGTTTGATTTAGATTTAAAGTGGGCTCAAAAATGGGCATTGTCCTTTATCTTTATTGAATAGCAACATCATGTTTTATCTATGGCATAGTTAGTCTTTGGTAGTTAAGATGGTTTTGTTTTTCCGTGTGTGTGTAGTAGTTATGGCGTCGATTGAATTGTTATAGGAGAGTGTTTTATTTTATTGTGGTGTAAATAATAAACGAATATGGAAGTAGATGTGAATATTATTTAACCAGCAGACTGTGCTTCTTCTCACCAACAGGGTTATGGGCCCAGAGCACAGAACAGAGTCCAGTCAAGACCGCGATAATATTGTGTGAAAAAAGTGTGGCGTAATAGTGGCGGCGGGTGACGCAGTTAACAAAGGTTATGAGTATATTGAGAATTATTGTTAAAAATGCAGAGAAAAGAATTGAATATAGTGCAGTTTGCTGGAGAGAATTTTGGTGCATGGGAATTTAGAATTAAATCGATATTGAGAGAGAGTGGGGTATTGGATGCGATAATTAATAGTGATTTAAAAGATGAGAAAATTGAGGCGAAGGCGCAAGCCATTTTAATATCAGGTGTAGCAGATAGTCATATAGAATATATTAAAAAAGACACAGCATATTTGATGTTTCAAAATTTAGTTAAAAATTTCAAGCAGAAAGGAACTAGGAGTAAATTATTTATGAGAAGAAAATTAACAGAGATTCGTTATATTGAAAGTACAGATTTGAAACAGCATTTTGTTAAATTAGAAGAGATATTTTCCACATTGAGTGATGCTGGAAGTGAGTTATCAGAAGAAGAAAAAATAAATTATATATTATTATCGATGCCAAAGTCATATGAGGGCATAGTAACAGCGTTGGAAGCAATGAGTGAGATATCATTACACCTGGTAAAGGATAGGTTACTAGGAGAGGAAGAAAAGAAAAAAGGATTAAATAGTTCTAAAAAAATTGAGAGTGCATTTTTATGTTTTTCATGTGGCCGAAGTGGTCATAAGGCTGAAAGATGTCCGGATCGAGCAAATGTGGCAGGTGGTTTTAATCGGTGGCAGACCCCAGGACGTGGACAGTGGAGCAACCCAGTACGTGGACAGTGGCGAAACCCAGGACATGGTCAGTGGCAGAACACAGGACGTGGACAGTGGCAGAATGGTGGACGTGGACCGTGGCAGCATAGAGGTTCATCACATGTACGAGGAAGGAACGGTGGATCGTGGCGAGGTGCAGGAGGAGCCGGGTGTTCTTTGGTTGCCGGGACGAAGGAGGAGATAAGTGATGTGTTTATAAGTGAGCGAAGTGAGGTAGGTCCGAGTAGGAGTGAAGTGTTATGGTGTATAGACTCCGGTTGTTCAGATCATTTAGTGAATGATAAAAGTTATTTTTCTAACTATATAAACTTACAGACTCCTAAAATTATTGCAGCAGCTAAAAATGATGTCGTATTGAAAGCTGTAGGAATGGGTGACATTGAGGTTAAGAGTTGGATATATGGTAGTTTACAGTATTGTAGTATTAAAAATGTTTTATATGTGCCTGAATTAAGAAAGAATTTGTTATCAGTATCTAGAATTATAAATAGTGGGCATAAAGTAGTGTTTTCAAACAACAAAGTATATGTTTACAATGGGTATGGTAATTTAATAATGTTAGGTTATAGTGAAGGTTCGTTGTATACATTAACCACCAAAGTTATTAAGAATTATTGTAATTACAATAACAAAAATGATTTAAATGTTATAAATTTATGGCACAGGAGATATGGTCATTTGAATATTAATGATTTGAATTTATTATCGAAACAAAATTTAGTCGAAGGAATGAGCGATTTGAAAAATGTTAAATTATCAAAAATGTTATGTGAATCATGTATGATAGGGAAGAGTACTAGATTACCTTTTAATAAAACTGGATATAGGGCATGTAAACCTCTTGAATTAGTGCACAGTGATGTATGTGGACCTATGAACCCACCTACATTTGACGGATATAGATATTTTGTTACTTTTATTGATGACTATACTCATTTTACCATAATATATTTGTTAAAAAATAAGTCAGAGGTGTTCGATAAATTTAGAGATTATTATAATTACGTAACTAAACATTTTGATAGAAATTTGTTAAA
Source organism: Tinea pellionella (assembly GCA_948150575.1). Classification (NCBI taxonomy): domain Eukaryota; kingdom Metazoa; phylum Arthropoda; class Insecta; order Lepidoptera; family Tineidae; genus Tinea; species Tinea pellionella. The sequence goes on from OX411253.1 coordinate 3,128,855, forward strand.
ATTAAGAACTGATAATGGTAAAGAATATGTGTCACAGGAATTTAAGAATTTTTGTTCCAATAATGGTATCTTAATGCAATATACAGTAGCATACAATCCAGAGATGAATGGAGTAGCTGAGAGAATGAATAGAACGTTAGTTGACAGGGCACGTACTATTTTATTAGAATCAAAATTACCGAAGGAATTATGGGGAGAAGCATTATATTTTGCTACATATGTCATAAACAGAAGCCCTACGAGTGGAAGGAAGTATACACCGTATGAAGGATGGGAAGGACGGAAACCTAATGTGTGTAATTTAAGAGTTTTTGGATGTGTCGCATATAATCATATACCGAAAGTCATGAGAAGTAAATGGGATGCTAAGGGACAGAAGTTGAGAATGATAGGTTATTGTAGAGCAGGTTATAAGTTATGGGATGAAACTGAAAATAAAGTAATAGTTGGAAGAAATGTAATATTTGATGAAGGATGTGAGAAACAGGAGGAGTTAGTAGTGATAGAAATGGGAGATAAAGATAAGATAGAGGAAAGTAACAATGAGGAATCAGAAGGTGATATTGATTGTGTTAATGAGGAAAATGAAGTATTGATTAGACAGGAGAGTAGTGATAGTGAGATGAAAGATAAAGCAAACCGTACAATAAGGAAACCGAGATGGATGAAAGATTATGTGACTGATTTTAATGATTCTGAAGAAGTGTTGTTTGCATTGTATACTGGACAGATGAATGATGATACACCGACGCGTTATGAAGATATTGAGTTAAGAGAAGATAGAGATGGTTGGATGAAAGCTGTAGAAGAAGAAATTAAAGTATTAAATGAGAGTAAGACATGGAGTGTTGTTCCTAAACCTAAAGAGGAGAAATTATTGATTGATACAAAATGGGTGTTTACTAAGAAGTATGTAGGTGATGAAATTATTAAGAAGGCAAGATTAGTAGTTAGGGGTTTTCAACAAGAGAATAATTTTGATGAGATATATTCGCCAGTATTGAGATTACAAACGTTAAGAATATTACTTTCAATTGCAACTTACAGAGATTATCATATACATCAAATGGATGTAAAGGGAGCATTTTTATATGGAAAGATAGATGAAGTAGTATTTTTGAAACCGCCAGTAGGCATAACAGTTAAAGAGAATTATGTGTTAAAATTAAATAGGTCTTTGTATGGTCTCAGGAAATCACCTAAATATTGGTATGAATGTTTTAATGAAACAATAAGAAAGTTTGGTTTTAAACGATCAGAGAATGATTTTTGTTTGTATATGAAAGAAGATTTGTATATTTTATTGTATGTCGATGATCTGTTGATAATGGGAAGTGATACACGAGAGATTGATTCAGTTAAAGAGTTTTTGAGTTCACAATTTAGAATGAAAGATATGGGATCTGATAAATTAACTTACTTAGGTATTTCAATTGAGAAGAAGGATAATAGTTTGATGATGGATCAGAGTAAATATTTGAAAAATGTTTTAAGAAAATATGGTATGAATGATTGTAGAAGTGTAGATATACCAATGGATGTAAATTTTATAATGAATGAGGAGTTTGATGTGGATATGTCATATGAGAGAATGTGTAGGTCGTTATTAGGTTCTTTAATGTATGTAACAGTAGGTACTAGACCAGATTTAGCAACAGCAGTATATTATTTATGTAGATATCAGTCGAAGCCAAATGAAAGTTTATGGAAGAGTATTAAGAAGGTATTGAGATATGTAAAAGGTACAGTTGATTATAAATTAAGATATGTGAAAGATGAGTGTGATATACCATTAATTGGTTATGTAGATTCTGATTGGGCGAGAGAGAATGACAGAAAGTCAACTACAGGATATGTGTTTAAATTGTTTAATAATACCGTTATATGGAAGTCTAAGAAGCAGACAAGTGTAGCTTTGAGTACCACAGAAGCTGAATTAGTAGCTCTTTGTGAAGCAAGTGTTGAAGCATGTTGGGTTAAGAAATTGTTATTGGAATTAGAGATACAAACCAGTAGTATTGTTATTTTTGAAGACAACCAGAGTACTATAAAATCTGTAAAAAATCCTGATCAGAAACGTTTGAAGCATATTGATATTAAATATAGATTTGTCAAGGAGAAAGTAGAGGAAGGTGTAATAAATGTAAAGTATATAAATACCCATGAACAGTTAGCAGATGTTTTTACAAAGCCTTTAGCGAAGAGTTCTTTTAATAGGCATGTTTGTAGTTTAGGTATAGTTGATAAAACTGATGATGTTGAGGAGGAGTATTGAATAGCAACATCATGTTTTATCTATGGCATAGTTAGTCTTTGGTAGTTAAGATGGTTTTGTTTTTCCGTGTGTGTGTAGTAGTTATGGCGTCGATTGAATTGTTATAGGAGAGTGTTTTATTTTATTGTGGTGTAAATAATAAACGAATATGGAAGTAGATGTGAATATTATTTAACCAGCAGACTGTGCTTCTTCTCCCCAACAATCTTATTAAACGAAAGCGTCAACCATGTGACCTCAAAACGCTTCTACTTAGCTGTTATTTTGTTGCAAGTATCGAGATATTCATATTCAAAATACCTTGACGACAACTACACGTGCTAAAAGTTCCGTATCTCCTTTGTTTTTGCCTACAAAAGTTGTTCCCAGTTCAAAAACAAAGTTCCAATGTGTACGAGAAAGTACATTTAAAATTCCATACAGCAGCTGTTAGATAAAATTTTAGTTTTATTGTTCAGGAAACTTTCGCTAGATGCATTTTGGATTACTTTATTTTAACACAATTGTTGTTACTATGTTAAAAGTTTTAGTGAACTAAAAATCTCTTATGAAATTGCTTAATAGGATTTCTTTGAGTGTACGCTTTAAATTGGCTTAGCGGTGCTATTCACCTTTGAAAATGCCTGCAAACTACTTTAAGAATTGTATTTTCTGAAGTTTTAGTTATAAATCGTGAAGTAGTTAGCAATTATAGCATTTTAGTAAGTGCAAGTTTAAGTTTTATACACTCTTATGAAATATATTTATAAAAATTAATATACTAGGCAAAAAAATCAAAACAAATGACGTATGACTAATTAATTTTTAAATATAATAACAATAGTTATATGGCTTCATAATTATACTGAAATATGTTGTATATTAAAATTTAATTAAAAAGCCAGCTAATTATAAAACTTAAGTAAATAGGTATATGGAAAACAAAATAATACTGTTTACTATTAGAGTTTTAAATAACTAAACCGCTAGACCATAGCGGCAGTATACTAGCGGTACTCCCAATCGATGGTACCCGTGTTCTAACCCCGCTAAATTCTGCCCGGTATCATTGTAACTATGTCGCGCAGTGCCTGTGATACAAGTGTTAGCTTAGTCTTAGGCAATTAAGAAAAAAAATCGCTAAATACAAATATTTATATATTTTTCAGAGGTTTGGATAAAACTATTTAATACTAGGCTAGTAAATATTATAATATTTATATCGATTCCAAAACGCGACAAGGTCACTTCAAGTAAGTTACCTTCGAAAGTGGTGGTACTACCAGAGGACGGCAGACTGGGTTAATAACCATCATCAGTTTGCCAATCTTTCCTACCGTTGAAGAAAATTCCACTTTATATTGTCTGATATGTGATTACAGTCGGCTGGAGTGCGCTCCATGTGCGATGACATGGAGACCTACCATGGAGAAATGCCTGAGTAACATTAAAGTTATGACGCCAAATAAAATTTTACGAATGATAGCTCAAAATGCATATTTTGCAATGCCTTTGTAGTATTCTGGCAGATGACACTAGAATAATGTCGGCAGCAGCTGGCGTGACAGTAACCAGGGAGGTTTCTCTGATGTTATGTAACTGTCAACTCGTGATTTATGACGTTATGACATGTCACCATCGACGACCAACCTATTTATTATCAAATCGATTTTATAGCGACAAATTGCATTTTATTTAAATAAAGATTGATTTATACCAAGAATACGAAGTTATTTATTCATAATACTTAATAATGTACTCGTACAATGCGTCAACCCAAAACTAGCAATCCATATTACTATGGGACATGAACTAACATATTATAGTATCCAGACCCTAAGAAAGATCATCGAGAACGGTTTAGCGGTAAAAGACGGACCTCACGATCGATGAGACCCGTATTCAAACCTCGTTACATTCTGGCCGGTACCAATGTAAGTATGTTATATGTACTTTGGTCGCTCAGTACACGTGATACAAGCACTAGCATAGGGTAAACAATGTATCGACTGGGAATCGAAACTGGGTCTTCTGTGCAATCACTGCGCTACAGAGACCTTTATATATTAGTAAATGCGTTCCTTTCATATATTTCATTTCATTTTCTAACTCTGCCGGGAACTATAAAATGTTTAGAAAAATACCATCTAACGACAAACTTTAAAAGAATTTTTAAAGTTTTCTCACAAAATTACTAGATACACTAAGTTTTATAAGGAAACTTCTGCCATACCTACTTGTACCGTTTAACAACAATTTTTTTTTTATATAATAACTCGATATGATTCTAAGCTATTCACGAGTTACACTTTAATTGTATATGTGAACTCACGATCAATGAGACCCGTGTTCGAACCTCGCTAAAGACCTGTACCAATGTAACTTTGTTATATGTACTTTGGTCGCTCAGTGCCTATAGGCACTATTAAAGAGTGGTAGGCAGACTGATGATGGTTATTTGTCCAGTCTGTCGTCCTGGGGCAGTATCGCCTCTTACGAATGTAACACCCGTGAAGTGACCTTGTCGCGTTTCGGGGATAGTTTGAAAGTAGCCAGGTATAAGAGAGGAGTGTGCACCGTCAATCTAGATGGTACATGCTCGTCTCCTCGAGCCGGCATAGTGGAGGCGACTGCAGCCCGTAGAGATTTCTCTGTGGTAGCAGTTGTTTCCATTCATGGACCGCACTCTAGCTTTACATCAGGCGGAGTGTTGTCACATGTCGAGCTACAATAAAAAAAAAATATTTCGTATACATTTCAAATTAGGAGAAGCTTAGAGTCAGCTACGACACTATAGTACGTATAAATATAATACATTTTATAAACGGTTAACGTTCTACGGATATGCTACGGATACGCTACGGATTGCTACGGGAAAACAAACTTTCCATTAATTTTTTCTTCGATTGATTTTTTAAAACAAATTTTTTTTTTAATTTCATTGCAAAATGAAGTATAAAAATTAAAAGATTGAAAAAACAAACTTTGTAATTTGCATTTTGCGGTCGCGTTCAAAGGTATTATGTAAAATACATGGAGAACAAGGGAATTACGCATTGTCTACAGAAAAATCTCTAACTTTACAATCCTCATACATTTTATAACAAATTGAAATTTACATAATGTCTAATTCATGAAATAAATCTGTATAAACTCTTCCTTGCTGTAAATTATACGAAATTTTAACATTACTCAAACTTCTAGTAAATTTTACTATATCCATTTAACATATATTTTTGTATTTAAAAAAAATATGAAAAATATAAAAATATGTTGGGTGAAGCCAATTAATTTTCTTCATATTTCTGTTCAACAAAATCGTGGGAGAAGGAATTTCTGTTCAAGTATCAGCAACAATGTATAACTTACGTGTTTGATATCGCGAAATTCCAAGAGTTTCATGAATCCATACATGTATGGAACATACTCAGATTCCATGACTATAAAAAAATATAAAACAGGGTGTAAAACAGGTTATGTTGTTTAATCCCTATTCTAACAAAAATATTGAAAATGTTATACATACTTACACATAGTTATTTAATATCAAAGTACAAGCAGGTACAATGGATCTACGACCTTCCTTATACACTTTATAACTAAGGATACCACAATTTTTTATAGTATTATAGTAACCCACCATATGACAATTGACATCACTTCACCTGATAATAAGGGAAAGTGTGGTCCATGAGCGGAGACAACTCTCAACACTGAAAAATGTCCGCATGTAGCAGTCGCCTCCGATACGCTGGCTCTAGGACTGTCCATATTTGTACAAGGCATCTTCTCTTGGAACTAGCCCGTGACGGAAAATCAAGCTAACAAGACTTTTGAAAAGGTTTGAAATCAAAATGAAATAATGTTTCAAACATGGGATATATTTACGTATATCCTATATATATAAATTACTCGTACCTATTACACAATGAAAACAATAATTTAAATTATAAAGGATGCAACTAAGCCTGATTAAAAAGCATCCAAGTGAAGTCTCACAAAGATCTTCTCCATTAATCCTTAGACTTAATACAGAGACAAAGTTGAATGGGTAGGATTTAAATGAGGGCAGAGAGAAGCACTTTATTAAACTTTTAGACGATTCAACTCAGGTCGTCTACTAATAGTCTCGCTCATTCCAATATCTATAAAAAATAATGTTTAAAAAGTTTGTACTATTAAGTATAAATGCAGTTCAATTCTATAAATTTTTTCCTAAGATTTACGTAATAATGGTCACATGGACAATAATACTCATAAAAGCATGCTCATAGAAGAACTTCCAAGACCACTGAAATCGAGCTTATAGTCGGAAAATACGAAGACTGCCATGTTAACATGCACGTTAATGTTAACATGGCAACGTATTAATTTATAACCTTAATTGAATCGCAATAAAATTATTTTAATACAACACTATTATAAAAAATATCTTTAATGTGTCCCGAAATTTATCATAAATCATGTGCATCAGGTACCACCACAGAGGGCCTGAATAGAGTAAAAAAATACATCCTTTTCTTCACAAGAAGATAGTTTCCCTTTTTTTTCTTAATTTTAAGTTTTAAGTAGACGCAGCGACCACTACTCATTCCGTAGTATTCAGGGGCACTTTGTGTTTCTGACCTTATTTCAATTATTATGTAATATTGATTGCGGTGACTTTGAAATTTCAAATTTTTAGGACTGTTTACAATAAAAAATCCAAACACTACGCCAATTGACTCTCCTAAGACTTTTTATTATGTGGTTATATTTTTTTCAATGCGGTGAAGGGACTCACTCCGCATAATTTTTTTATTAAGATTAATATGAGATCCTAACAAAAGCTTTTATGAAAGTTTGCCGAATTCCAATTAGGCGCGCAAAGTTCTTTCCTTTGGGAGAGCACTGACTGATCATTGTTGTAATCAATTTAATTGGATTATTAGTATTGATGCTGATGAATTACCCTCAATACTCTGAAACCTCACTACATCTCACAAATTAATTCCCTTGTTTACTTAGTCGTCGCTCCGTCAATTATCATTAACGTGTATTTAAATTTTAATTGAATATTATTAAACAAATTATAGTATAAATGCGTGTAAAATGTACCAGTAACTTTATAAATGTGATTTTTGTTTGTTGTTTACATACACTCATTATAGTGTACTTACTTGATATTATTTCCTCCTTATTTCCTATAAGAAATTTAATTTAGCGTAATGCAATATAATGTAGTTTATAAATAAGTAAATGAATGTTTTGATTGTATTAAGTGAAATTGATGTTAGTATATATTGTTTAACTTATAGTTATAATAATACCGACCACTTTTTTCACACTGTTTTATACAATAATACTTAATACATACTAATTAAATGTATCTCATCGAGAGAATGTAATGTCTTTGGAGTACACAATAAAGTAACATTTTTAATAAAGTTTACATAACAAATAGTAGATATTTCTTGACGAAAATAAAAATTAAAAAAGACTGAGATAGTCTAAAATTTAAATAGGAAATTTTTAAAAAGCTCCCAGTATTTTGAAATAAGCAGGTAGAAAATTCTAGATTATTATACTTTTCTAGAACACGTCAAGCATTCTCAAAAGTTTGTTGAAGTAGGGCTTGTGTTTCTTTCTCATTGCATTTCCAGCGACTAAACCTCCATTTTAATATAAATCATATTAAATTAGCTAATAAAAATGAACGATTTATTTTCAAAATAAAATAATCGGAAAACTCTTAATTTTCAGGTGAAAATTACAAAAAGAGAAATAATACCTAATATTAATTAATTTTAACTTATTTTAACCTACCTACATAGATAAAATAAATAGTGTTTTTTTATTTGTTCAATTCATAGCATGAAAAGAATCCCGAAATAAAATTTTGAATAAAATCACAATATTCTGACAAAGCATAATGTAAAATATAATCTTGAAAAATTTAAGCAAATAAAAGAACAATTGGTCCGATTCAGAACAATGGCATGGAAAGTTGAGGCATAACAAGATCACCGCATGGACCCCAAAAACGAGCATGCATTAGAGTAAAGCCGGGCCTGTTTATCTAAACAACGGACAACAATGACCTGTATCTCTCAATGTTAAGGGTTACACAGAAAAATTTATACCTACCTATATATAAACCTAAGGCCTACTGTCCACGCACGCGTCATTTGACGTATGCATGTAACCTGCAAATAAAGATAGGCGTATTTTGCATATTTGTTACGTCCACGCTGCTTCATGTAATAGTCAGTCACGCTACAAAACCTCTTAGTTTTCTAACCATTTTGTAACACAAAAAGCAAGCGTCCGTCTGACGAGTCGGTCGAGTAGTGACTTGTTGCCGCGCGCACCGCATGACGAACGCATGACGAGCGGCAGACGCGATGTTGCCGCTTCGTGGACACAGCTTTCATTGTTTCTACGCAAGATGCAAGCATTCATCTTGCAATCGTCAATTGACGAAAGCGTGCGTATGAGCTTTATGGGCTTTAGAGAATTATTAAATTATGATGAAAATTTTATTTAAAAAATTACAGCCCGAAGCAGGATCGAACGCCGCATCTTCCGTTATACGTATGGATGGTTTGACTGCTGTGCTACATTAACGCTGCGTGAACGCGTCTGAATGCTTCTTTCATTTTCAGCGGCAGTCTTTCCAAATGGTACTAGGTCAGAATTAGTAATGAACATCAACTGTTGCTCTTATTTTTTTATTATTAATAGACCAGTGTTTGACCAAACTCTGCTCAATGGTAAACCGTGAAACACGCTTGCCTACGAGGTACCTGTTTACCCTCAGTTTGAAAAGGTCCTTATTGTACTTATCGCGAAACACAAACCCCGGGAGGGAGTTTCATAGTATTGCAATGTGGCGTCAAAGCGCTTCGTACGTACTTTGGGAACTTTAGTCATGAATGGATGCTAACTCTTCGGATGTCTGGACACCCGATGGATGAAAGATGAGATCAGATTGTGCAGCTCCTGTGCACACTCTCTGAAATGCAATATGCAACGTTAACCAAGTAGTTACATATCCAAAATTAATAAATATTTATTTCCATCTAAAAATCCTACCTAGAACTGACTTGATACACTAAGGAAAAATCATATTACATTATTGCACTACTTCCAGAAACAACAACTTTGAAAACTGTAGTGCACTCACATACTAGGATGAAATGTGCTCGGATAAACATAAAATTTCGTCGCTTTCCAAAAATACTACGGGTATAAATATAAAACTTATTCTAAATTCTTATTACTCGTAATAAATACGCTTCTATTTTCCTTTTATTGTAGCTTGGCATATGACAACGCTCCGCTTGGTGTAAAGCTAGGGTGTAGTCCATGAACGAAAACAACTGCTACTCTAAACTCTCTAATCTCTACAGACAGCAGTCGTCTCCGCTATGCCGACTTGACGAGACGAGTATACGCCATCAAGATTGACAGTGCAGTGTCTTCTTGTTATACCTGACTACTTTCAAACTGTTCCCCAAACGCAACACGGTTACAAAAAGAACATAGTCATTTACATCGGTAAAAAAGCTAACTTTGCTTTTACACCCAGTTAAACAAGTTACAAAGTGAACAACTAACGCACCGTAAAAGCCACAACTATTATTTAGTTTGAAACGGAAGTGAACATTTTGTAGTGTTACTTTAGCCCAAGTTGGTCCTGTCTCCACTATTGTTATCAACGAGCCAACTTTTACGAGTAATTTGCAATTTTTCTTTAATTATAACATGAGCCAATTTAATCTATACTAATATATAAATGTGTCTCTGTCTGTTTGTTACATTTTCATACCTAAACCGCTTGAATAAAATAAGATAAATTTAACTATAGTAAGTTACTTTGTCCGAGTTATTACAGATGATTGATAGGTTTTAAATTTTACCAGGTTCTCTGAATTGTTTCCTTTCAGATTTTTAAAATAAGAATAAAACCCAGAACCGGATATTTATCGGTAAAAGTGTCAACAAGACGTTTATGCCTTTTGGATATCGTCCAGTGTTTCGGTTTTGCGATTCACGTCAGAGGAGTGTGCTAACAAAGATATAGGAGATTCGTAGAATCCCATTACTCACGGTTTAGCAACACCCGCCTGCTTGTTGCGGACACAACCCACGTTCAAACTGAGAAATATTTTGGAAGCTTTCTAATGTTATTGGAATTGTGTGCTGTGATAAATCCACACACGGAGAAAATAGAGATCCGCAGGATATTTTACAATCACTTTTGTAAAAATACTGTATTTCGTTTGTTGACATATTCGCCCTCAAAGTTAATTAATGCTAATGTGATAAATCCACCAAGTATTCATTTAAGTCACTTCAAAAGTGGAACTATTAAGCATTGTGTACGGATTCCACAAATCATGAGGTAGAGGCCGTATCAAGAAGTTTGGCAATAACGGCCCAAGATGGCGGTGAGAACGGGTGTCCAAACACTAGCACATGGTTACACGGAGCAAAGTGATGATAATGGTTGTTGGCGGGGTGTGCTAAATCTTTGTTAGACTTCGGACCTGACACCTGCTTCCGAAGTGAATTAGATTTATGAATCATGTAGAGTTTTTCTTCTTTTTTGTCAGATAACTTTGTTTTAGACGCCGTAGATTAAATTTTATTATTTTAATTATTGTTTTTATAATATGATATTCTATTAAATGAATAAAAATGGTCTATAAACAGTTTTAGAATTATTCCCGAAAAATAAAAAGTTTTCCGACAATGAGATAAATCCGTTTATATTAATGCAATACAGTTTCACCAAAGACGTATTATATTTAATGTATTTAAAAAAAATATCCATAATATGTACTGCTATTATAACAAGGGTATCCATATTACGTCTTAAATACTAATCATAAATCATAAAAGATAGATTGTACTTTGATAGTGGCCAAAGCCAAATTTTTAAAATAAAAAAAAAGTTTCGCTCCACATTCCAGGTTGTTAATTCAATATAATCACAGTGCACCATGAATATGTCCTAAAATGGTTAAGTAAATTGACAACTTTACGGACACAGAATATGCGTATATTATGTACTATCGCAGGTGTGGATAGCGTGTATAACGAAGATTAACCGACAATGTCAACTCTCCATTATTTAATGTCCCGCAGTGTTCAGTTCTCTTTAGCCACCACATTATTTTCTAAGATCATAACTCTTTTATTTCAAAATATTAAGAATTATATGAGTTTCAGTTTGATTCCATATAAAATATGTACCTATATACTCGTATTTCGTTAGGTTATTCTCGGATTTATTTTTAGGAGTGTGCACTGTCAAGCTGGCACAGAGGAGGCAACTGCATGCGGAAATTTATCTGTAGCAGATTTTTTTTCAGTTATTAGACCATACTTTAGCTTACAAAAAAAAAGTTTAATAAATACGTAACAAAATTTATAATGACAATTAGTATTCCTTTAGATTTGTGTAACCATCCAGTGGTACACGTAATAATTTGTTCAGTCCGTGAGCTAGCTCATTAAGCTCCTACAATTAAGTTTACTAAAGCGAAGAACTGAGAATTGTTCTCACTGCAGGATTAACTCGACAATAAGCTCAGTTTCTAAGAGATTTCTTATACGTAACGTAGATATTAATAAAAGACATCTTCTAATTATCTTTAATTTTAATTTTGAAATTTAAAAAAAATTGTGGAATCATTTACATTACACTTCGAATTAAATCCACCCTTCACCACTAGTATCAATACTATAGTAAAATATATAACAAAATTATTGTAAATTCCTCCAGTTCAAGATTCCGAGATAATTTTAGAAATTCCTTTACAAAATATCTCCCATATTACTGTATGAATACAATGTGCTCATAGCGTCTCGAAGCACCTTGGTATTATGTTATCAAATGTCACACGCATTGACAAATTCCTCGAATGTTCAAGTTTCCTCGAACTCCACAATGATATACTATATATTAACAACATATGTATACGTACGTAGTTCACGTATTATTATGTACGATTATATCCGAAACCTCTTAATCAAAACTTTAGTACTTTAACGAATTATATGTCAAATTCGGGCATCCCAGAACATTCATCAATCAAACATTTGATCTACTTAAAAAAGTAACTTAACAGGGTCGTTGATGTGAATAAAGCTAGAGAAGAAGTGTGCGAAATAAAATCTTTATTTCAGCAGAAAATTTTGCAGTTTTAGTTATAATTAGGGTTACCCACAATGACACTTTATAAGACAGTGAAACTGTTAATGATTCTCTCCTGTAGACATCCCTAGCTTTTGTATCTTAAAGGAAGTTTATTTTGTTTTTAAGTATATTAAGGTTGTACAAAGAGCTAAGTGTGTTTAGAGGTACATTGTAACTCTATTATAGAATTACTGGCTGCAGCTGACACGGTTTTAATTTTGTTAACCTATTTTCAGTTTTAAAATAATAAAATATTTTATTAACATGAAGAGGAAGAATGGATAGCTAATTAAAACGAGCATGTTGAAAGTTTTACATTACATTTTTTATTCATAATTTCTATATAAAATTTTACTAAATAATGTTAAAAGGAGAATGCCCATTTTTGGGCCCACTTGATAACTATTGTAATATTTTGGTAACAAAACAATATTCTAAAATAATATTTTATTTTTATATTAATTCATTTCAATTATATCAATACATCGTTTACCAATCAATATACAGTGTTTATTTACATAATAAACAGATATAATGAATTATTAAAGCATTTAAAATAACAATAACCTCAAATATTGCATCAGAAAATATGTAATTACTCAATAACCTGGGTGAAAAAATTACAACTGATTGGTAATAAGGAAGTAGATTTATTTTTCTACAAAATTGACTAAAAATCGAGAAATACAAACTCGAGAAAAAAATAGTGGACTCGTTTTTCTTAGGTGAATGGGCATTCTCCTTTGCAGAAAAAAATGTGGTAAAAAAAAACATATGACGTCATATACCAACAGTTGGAAGGGCTGTCGATGCAAAGATAGTGTAAGGGAATTTCGCCCTGGTCACGTAAAGCGCCAATGTCTGTGTGGTTTATAATGGCCAGAATGTCTGCGTGCATAGCTAAAGTCGTGTGTTCAATTCCCATCCCACCTCAGGCTTTTCTGCGCATGTTAATATATCGATTTTCGAACATGTTATTATGCTCTTTATTTATTGTAGCTCGGCATGTGACAATACTCCGCCTGATGTTACAAACAACTGCTACTACAGAGAAACCTGGGTAGCAGTCGCCTCCACTATGCCGGCTTGAGGAGACGAGCATGTACCATCTTAGATTGACAGTGCACACTCCTCTCGTTATACCTGGCTACTTTCAAACAATTCCCGAAACGCGACAAAGTATCTTCACGGGTGCTGAATATTATTAACAAGAAAAAAAATCCGATTAATATATATTTTTAGGTCGACCCAAAACCTGATACAATCAATCTCAAAAACATAGTTTAAAAACAATTTCCTAAGTCGGATCGCATTAGGCGGCATTAGTCCAATCGTAAAGAGGAATGTGACAAAGAGTCTTCCTTTGTGGTTGTGGCTTATCAAGGGGACGTCGACAATACAATAGGCTGGTGTCGCACGCGACCGGACGACGAGAACCGCGCGAGCTTTCCGCTTCTTAACGACTTAATGCACCACTACACTCATTGCCAACACGAACACTGTTTGTAGTACGTGCGAAAAGCACGTGCCGTCTGTGATTAAGGAACGTGCCCGCAAAAAGTTTACAATTTATTTGTGATACCTAAACTGCATTTTGGTTAGTTTATTATAAATTAAGAGATTTTAAATGAAATTAAATACTATTTTTTAATAGATGGTAAGATTAATAGATGGGTGGACCCATGAATCTTTTCACTTTATTAATTGGAGTTGCAAACCATACAATGCTCTGATACCAAGCTGAGATACCCTGTACTATAGAGGGACAGGGACAACGGAAACATATTTGAGCGGCCGTGGTCTAGCAGTAGAGGACGGACCACACGATCGATGAGACCCGTGTTCGAACGTCGCTAAATTCCGACCAGTACTTATGTAACTATAATATGTTATTTGTACTTTGGTCGCTCAGTACCTGTGATACAAGCACGGGTATTAAAATGTATGTATTTTTTTCAACAAATATTTATTTTGATAAAGAATAGAACACGGGACCTCTAAACGACTGACGCGCTAGTTTAACCAAACTACGCAGACGTTACTTTACTTTTTAAAATAAAATACAAATATAGGGTTACAAATACGATCATAAAACTGTTTGCCAAGAAGAAATAAATTCGCGTTAACGATTTTTTGAAAATTTGTAGTGACAATTTACACAATCTTCTATAAACTCCAATAAACAGAAACATTTCAAGTGCAATAAAAAATGATAGTAAATACAGTAGTAACGGGGGAAAGTTTAAGTAGTTTCGAAGTGCCCTTTCAAGCTGTGAAATTACTTTAAAAAGAAGATGTAGTTCAACTCGGATATGTCGAGACTCGTTTTCCATGCAAACATTTGTCTTGTGTGCGGCATCTGAATAAATAAAACTTATTCATATTTCAGGTAGGCATCATATGAACATTTATTACTATTTGTAGTTACTACTAGATAGAGGTTATTTCAACAATCAAAAACAAATAATCATACTAGAGTATACATTACTTCTAAAATACAATGTGATTATGATATTTTACATATTTTAGTGGTTTATGAATTAGCAGGTTTAACATAGATGTTGTAAAAAATAAATCAATTAATTAATAGGTGAATTAACCAGATGTTAGGTACTATTATTTAGCATAGCTTTGGTATTGTTTCTGACAAATGTAATAATTGATTGTTTATAAAAATAAAATTATACATAATAATTAATTTAATAATATCTAAATATTCATTTTATTATTTTTAAATTATGATGAAAATTGAATAGAAAAAAATATCAGTAGGTACTAAAATAATACTCACCATGATATTTAAAAAAAAATATTATATTAATTTGTAATATATTAAACTAAGATATCTTAGACTATGACTTAACAAAGGCTATATTATAAACCACCGTTTCTCAACCATTTTTATGCCGCGACCCACGAAAAAGCCGAAAAATTAAATAAAAAGGTTTGCGATCCCGTCACTATAAAATTATAATATTATGTACATTGTACATTGAAATAAAGTAAGCTATATGTTTATTTTTTCATGTTATTTATTACATCTTAATATTTAGTTTTATAAGACTAAACTATAATTCATTCTTTCTTACCTATATGTAGTTTGTATTTATTATTTTTCAACAGACTGCGAACCCCTTTAAAACAAACTCGACCCCCCCTCAAGGGTCGCGACCCCCCGGTTGAGAAACGATGTTATAAACAAAAGAATATTTGCTTCAACTGAAAGATTCGTAAGTATGTACTCATTAATCACTATCTTATTTAAAATTTAATAGCTTTTCTATGAAATATCCACTAGTAGGTTACGTCATTAGGCCAAAGTTAATGAGCATCAGGTAGCCCCTTTTCCAGACGGTTCTATTCTTGACAATAAATTGTGCAATTCCCCACCTCCAACGAGCAACATAATTTCAAGAAGGTCCAGTATAATTATGTGCTGCATTGATTACTTTAATTGAATTTAAATTTAAATTTGCAATGACTATTTTATGGATCTGATAATGATGTGAGCTATTTGTTATCCGTACTGAAAGCAAAGAAGTTATGAAACGCCTCGTAGATAAGCTACTTTTTATAAACTTTTTATTTGTTTTGAGACTTATGCTCACAATTGTGACGATGTCAGCCCCATTAAGGTTTAATCTAATATAAACATACATAATAATAGTAATAACATAAAACATAAAGAAGAAAAAAAATAACATAACTAAAAACAATTGAACAAAAAAAGAAAAACAGTCTACCTATTATTACAATAAAAAAAATTTATACAACATTGCCTCGTAGCTAAATGACGGATTACAAATGGTGTACTTTTACGAATAATAAATATATCATTGATTATGCCCGCACAGGTTTCTCTGTAGTAGCAGTTGTTTCCATTCATGGACCGCACTCTAGCTTTACATCAGGCGGAGTGTTTTCACATGCCGAGCTACAATAAAAAAAAAACCCGTCATTAGAATACCTTATATATGATTAATATTTAAGCATACAAGATGGACTCTTATACTTTGTACTCAAACACTTTTAGAAACTTTTGTTTCATTTTGAAAGAGCCGTAAATGAATGGCATAGCGTTCGTCCTTGAAACTGCTTAATGGGTTAAACGACTGTTGCGTGACCTAACAACATTAAGTTTAATTACTAGATCTTTACTAATATGAGTCTTTCCGCTTATAATATAGCTCGTAAAACTGTTAAATGTTGTTAATTATAAAATATATATCATTATTTTTGGGACGTGAACAGACATAGCTTGGTTGCTGGTTTGGTAGCGTTGTTTTAAGTGTTTGAATTTTGAGATACTAACAATTTTAACTGTCTTAATAAATATTACTTATCTAAATAAATAAAAAAACAAATAGATGTAATAGAATATAGGAGAAATTTTCGTTTTCCCTCTAAAACACCGTTGGTAATAAGATTCCTCCATTTTACTGAAACTATTTTTGAGTTGACTGAGACTCGACCTGCTGTTTGGTGTGTTGAATAAATGATGCACAATATTAACTTGATGGAAATATTTACTTTGACGCTGGCAATTTGTTATAATGGCTTTAAAAAAGAAAAAAACTTAATTAATTATTAAGCAGGTTCTAGAATAATAATAAAAGATAAGATAAGGCAAGGATGATGCATGACTCCTTTAAGAAGTAGAAGGCTTTACAGCCACTTAAAGCGTAGAAAACTTTGGTACTATTGAAATATTACAGCCTGTTATTATGAAAGCTACATTATTTTGAAGACAAAAAAATGTAAAAGATTTTTAAAATATTATATAAAATAATACTAGGGATATATTTATGGGTCTCAGTTATGCGTTAGTTAGCGCGCATGGAAGTCCCGCATTCGTTTCCGGTTACTTATCTGTAAGATTTACTTATAAAAAATAAATAAATTTAATAGATAATTTCGCGGAATATAAATGTAACTACGTTATTTTTGCGTTAAACAATTTTTTTTTAAACCAACAACATAAGATAAAGAAGCAAACGACAACTATCCCTTTTAGAATTCCCTTTTGTTAGAATTGTATATGTTATTTACAACAAAAATAAGTAACTTTATTAAACTGTCACTGTTCAATAAAAGGTACTTGAGCAAACAAAGGGAACATCTTATCTCTTCACATCTACCACGAAACTATTTCGGATTGACTTCGGTATAACAATCGAATACTAGAGCCTATCATTAATCCAGTGTAAACAACCCACTTCCATTTACATTGTGATACTCAATAGAGTTCCAAAGCTTTTATACTCCGCCTTATCAAGATCTCGGTACGACCTAAACCAATTCCACTAACCGATTGGATACCGAAATGAGATGACTGTCTATCGAGCATCTACAATAGCTGTGTATTTTTCCAATTAGCTGAGAAAATACGTTAAGATTTTTCCTAAGTTATTCGGTTCCTTTTTGTATAAATAAAACCTGGGAAAATTACTGCTTATTAGTAGAATCTAACTAGGATCATTATTAATTTTTTTAGAAGTTTTATGAATGATGAAACGTACATTCCCTTACCCGAACGCTCCCTTAATAACGATGCTTTAATGTAAATATTTACTTATTACTGTAATGTAAAATGTTATAATAGGTATAAATATATAACTAAATGTTTCCCGTAAGGTCGTATGCATAATACGCATAACGTTTGTTAAATGCGTTTACGTTGAGAATAGATGGGTCCCTTTATCTCTTTTTTCATCCATTTCAGTTTTTAGACAATAGGTCAGTCAAATTTTATCAAAATCTGTTCAACGGTTACGGTAACAAACAAACATAGTTTATTGTAGATTTATAATATTAGTTTAGAAGCATAGATTAGAAGCGTCTTTGTTATGCATAGGTAAATGAATGAATAAATTATGTACAAAATCTTTAGCAAGTCTGGACTAAGAAGTTCAGAGTTGAGCCCTCTCAACCCTCAAGTCGTCGACATCTTTGCCGAGAAGATTAAATAGTTTGGAATTAGCACAAGTATCTCCACGGTTATCCTCGCGGCAGGATCAACTAAACAACCCATAGATTTTCTTCCTCATTTAACTTTCCGCAGTCCCGCTGAAGTCTTCAGATTGCGAGAGATAAGTGGGTGCTTTAAAAATAATGCCCAAACTTTTGATATAAATACTGCTACGATACACGCAATGTTACCAGTAAGATTATATAAAGAATCTTATTATTTCGAAATCTTATTAAAATCTGATTATTTTCTAGTATGTACTGAAAGTTTCATTAATTTGAAAGTTAATAATTATTTATCAAATTCTTTGTTTTTTTCGAACAAGGTAATATTAAATTATAATTATATGCACACAAAGTCGCGGGCAACAGCTAGTAAGTTATATCTATGCATTTAGGTAATATTCGTACGATAAATAGAGAACCGGTATACGTTAGAATTACATAAAACATGCAACATTATTGTAGCGTATATTAAATTCACTTAAAATTTCACTGGATACATTTTAAACAAGAATCATCCGAGGGAAAGAAAATTTCATATTTTAGCTTCCTGCGGGTGGAAGTTCATCTCACGAAATTTAAAATTGCCGGGTGGTGTGCATATTTGTGGAAAGTATGTGACTTGAGGCAACATCACATCTCACGTGTGCATCTATCGGTGGATATGTATGTAAATTTATGCCTCATACTACTAAGACAGGTGGAGAAAGATTGTTTGGAAATTCGTACTTTGAAATGGTATTTTCTTTGATAAAAAGTTTTCGTTTTCGAAAGAACGTCACGTGTTATAATAATACGGTATTATAAAGTTTTTTGACGGTATATTCTGACAAATTATATTAAATTATCGTGCTACCAAATTCATGCCGGTATTTCGGTTCTTGATTATAAGAAAAAATATAAATAATATCGATAATAATTTTCCTTCATACGTATTTTTATAATAAACGCTTAAATTCTTTCACGCATGTTGTAATTTAATATGACGTAGGAAACTGAGTGAGACAGCTTTTC
This sequence comes from Tinea pellionella, assembly GCA_948150575.1. NCBI lineage: Eukaryota > Metazoa > Arthropoda > Insecta > Lepidoptera > Tineidae > Tinea > Tinea pellionella. The sequence goes on from OX411253.1 coordinate 3,148,279, forward strand.
ACTTTACAAGGGTGGTTAGAACATTGTTAGTTTATGCAGTAATAAGTTTCCGACATGTGTTGTACAAGCGAACAGTTCATAATAACCATAATTTAAACAAGTCTTTATATGAATATTTAAATCAGAATAAAATATAATTTCCTTACGTATTTTATCTTAAAAATTATTTAAGGAGCAGTAGTCAGACTAATGGTGGTGATTAGCCCAGTCCGTGAAGTTAAAGAAGTTGCCAGATCTAACTAGAAAAATTTGCACTGTCAATGGATGGTACAAATTTATCTCCTCAAGCCGGCATAGCGGAGACTCTGAAATCTGTGGACCGCGCTATTAAAAAATGCGCAAATAAAACCACGAGACAACGAAACTACGAGTGTCGGAGCGGAATGTGGTGGAAATAGTAACTACCCTAAGACAGTCCTACCTACCTCTTTTACTATAAGATATAATAATAATAAGAAGAAAAAAACGATATATTGACAACTAAAGCTACTAATACTATAACGTTTTTAATATTAGCTAAAAGATAAAACAAAACCTAAAGAATTTTAATGTAAGCAAAATATTCGCGTAGACTTAGACCTCTTTGTCTCCAGTTTACGAACCACTAAGTTTTTTCTATATACATGAGAAGAACCATCTGTCTGAATAAATTGAACACTAGTACAACGTGCAGATGGAATTTACATAATAGAGCTCGTATTGGTAGACAACAATTACTATGGAATGACATAATGTTCATTGTCGAAATCAAAGAGCGAGGACACCCGTAATACGGACTATAGTTATGTGGACTATGACTATGTAATTTAAATTATGTTTTTTATTAAATAAAGATTTAATTAATTTATTTATTGTCTGCAGTTATATACAGAGTGTTTAAAGACAGATAGTAATCCCTTTAACCGCGTATTACTTTAATACTAAAACGTAATTGCGTTTCTTTAATTGTAACTCGGCATATGACAACATCCCGCCTGACGTAAAGCTAGCGTGCGGTCCATGAACGGAAACAACTGCTACTATAGATAAATTTATACAGGCAGCAGTTACCTTCGTCATGCCGGCTTGAGGAGACGAATGTGCACCGCAGCATCCAGATAGACATTGCATTGGCTGCTTTCACACTGTTCCCGAAACGCGACAAGGTTACTTTACGGGTGTTATATTCGAAAGTGGTACTACCCGAGAATGGCAGACTGAGCTAATAACCATCATCAGTCTTTTTTTTTTTTAAATTATTATTAAATGTAAAATCAAGCTGCAATGTCATAATAACATCACATGAATTGGGTTACCTATTTTATTAATCTGATTAATTTTAAGCAACCTTTTTCTGCCATTCCTTATTAGGCAGTCAAATTATTTTATGCACTCAAGTGAAATACATACAAAAAGAGTATTTTTGAATATTCCTTATTTTAAATACTTTTATTTATAATTTTATACATTACTCATTTTTTACTTGAGTTCATAAAAGCATTTATGTGTAATTCCATGTATGAATTCTTTATTTTGTATTAGTGCAGTAACGTGTCAGCCACGCACGGTGTCTGTAGATGTGAACACGTCTCGCATGACACGCATAGAACTCCTATACATATATTCAGTCCTTAAATATAAACATTCAATTGAAATATTTTCAACAATTCCACATCGTATTATAATAAATATTATTTGTTCGACTACCCTATATGCTATTGACAGTTGACTGAAAAGCACAAAGGAGTAAAAATATTTATCTAAGCACATTTTCATTTTTCAGAGAACACAAACGGATATCCTTTTATATTTTACGATTTATCTTTATATTAAGAATAGGTTTTTGTGGCATGCTTCGCGAGCGCTGGAATAGTTTTGTGGGTAGTTTTGAAAAAAGGTGTCGATTTTGAAATTAGAGGGTATTTCCTACAACTTTTGTTCCGACACTTCGGTCCTATCTCGTTCCGTTCCGGAGATATTGCATTCCGGAACCGGACGAAATGGACTTTCGGAATATGTCGAGGTTTTTTGAGGACGCATGGGGCTCCTTCACACGCCCCGAAAGTTTCACCTCTCCCTTGTGGTAAGTACTATCCCAGGACGACAGACTGGGCTAATAGAGACTGAGCAGCAAAAGTATGTATACAAAATTGTAATACATTGGTACTGGCCTTAATTTTGGTAAGTAAGTTTTTATTGAGCAATCCAGTAGTTAAGTACTTAATCCACACCTTCAGTTTTAACAGTAAGAAGTTTTAGATTAGGGGTAGGTAGAGATTTTAAAAAAAAGAAGGTCGTGAATAAAATTTTAGACTTGATATTGTTCATATGAAATAAAAAAGTTATTGTAAATCTAATTTAAATTTCAGTTAATAATCGTAACAGTAATGTTATGTTGCTAAAAATTGAAACAATAAAAATACTTAATATGAAGTAGTCTCAACGGTTCTCTGCTGAATATGCCCCTGGACTGTTGCCAGTTTACGGGCAACTAGTTTAAATGCAGGCCTGATGAGTTTCTGACCAGGGTTGCTATTTGCTATACGAATTAACATAAAAATATACGTAAAAACTACAAGTTTTAGTTACTTTTAGAGAAATACAGGAATTACTAGCTATGTGTAGAATTACTAGCTTAGTTTAGGCATTTAAAAAAATGCCTTTAGTGCTCCCGTTCTATCCCTAGGGAACCCTTTAAATAGCTGTGCGAGTTTATCCAGGTTATTCAAAAATAAATGTTGAACTCCAAAATAAAATAAAATAATAAAAATATCTTACATTTCTCGCACAAATAACTAAGACTGTACAAAGTTTCAACCCAATCGTATGAACGAAGCGCGTACGCATAAAATACAAACGTGTATATCTTTTAATTTTTGTATAGAAATGCAGTTGATATATTTAAAAATATATATTATGTTAGTAATACGTTTATTGATTACAGGTTGAAAGTTTAAATGCGACTCGAAAACCATATTTACCAATTTCGATATAATACCAGAAAGGAAAGAGTATTGTTCCTTATATTATTTTTTTTACTTTTTGCGTATAGGCGTTAGTAAAATTATGAAATAAAAATGCATTTGCAATATAAAAGCAAGCCACTTAGATAATAACATTGAAAATAGCTTGCCAAGAAAAAGGTAATTTGTTACCATTACGTTTCTAGGTAGTCAGCTAAAAATAGTTTAGCTATATATCTAACTATAAAATTCAGAGGGAACCACAATAGCAGATGGTACGTCCATAGTTTTTAACGACCGCATTCGTTGCGTTGCCCAAACTTTTTTCGAGAAGGTTGTATTTCATTTTTTTTCCGATAAATTATTCATGAATGGGACTTTAAACTTCTTTCAGTATATTTCACTTAAGATACTTTATTTTTGTTTATTTATTTAGTGGAAAAACAAGATCATTTTATTACTACATACTACTACTTAGCTCTGCCTACCCTAGTGGGAACACAGCGCATGTTAAGCAGTAAGTATATAGATTAATACGTATATAGGAACTGAAAGACGTATTGATTCTACAGCTTTTTTTTATATAAAGTAGGTAGATTTACCTATTTTATTGTACGTAATAAATTTCAACACCCCCGCCTAGCCTCAGCTCGGGTTGTTGTGTGCGTGTTCATTTTTTTACTTTTCAATTTTCATTATAATTCCTTAGATATTCTTGTAAACGAAAAACTGACCAGTATTTTTGTACTAAGTTAGCGATTAAAGTAAAGATAATTAGGCACATTGACGATAATTAGCCTGGTCTGCCGTTCCAGGTTAGTACTAACAGTAACATCTGTGAAGTGGGCCTAGTCTCCTTTTCACAATCAGCTTGCACCCGGATATAATGGAGTGTGCACTGTCAAACTGTGCTGAATACACAAACGCATTTTGGTTAGGCTTCAAATATTAGCGGTCAAATCTAAGACGTAAGTTATATTGGTAGTAAATAATATTTGTTTCTAAGAAGTACCTTCCGCTATAACTCCACTTATGTACAAATATAAAGAGATTGTATAGAGGTATAAAAGTACAACAGCTCCTAAAGAGTAATTTCAAAAGAATAATTTTTTAATCACGTAAAACAAGCGAATCTTTGTTTTAGAGACAATGATATATTTCTGCTCTCACACTTTTATGTGTAAAAGGTGTTTTTACAATAGGGCAGGAAATTTTTAAAGATAAAACTTGTCGGACAGTTCTCTTAGAGATATTAATGGTAAAATTAGAACACTGGAGAGGATTAAATTTATTAATTTTTTTAATATTTAGTAGCTTCGGCATCTTGGAAGATGGAATGCGGTAGTGATCTCCGCTATTTTACATTTCGTTATGTAAAAGTAACATGTCTTTCAATTGAATGTCTATAGTCTATGGCTTAACATCTTTGCCTCGTCGACTGTAGTCTATGCCGGTTGTCAAAAGTATGTATTAGAGGTCGGTTAAGAAAATATTGAATAAACAAGAATCCGGAAGCATTTCTTTTATTTCAACCTGAACCCACCAAAATAAGGTGTCAGAAGTGGGATAAGTCACCAGTCAATAAGATGTGTAGATTGTGCAACGAAATGAATCACAAACTTCCCAAAGAAGTGTCTCTTTCAGGGAATGCATAAATAAATTTGTAAAGTTTCTTCTTCATAAGTTGTTAATATTCGGTTCGAAATTTTAAAAAACACCTTATAGTTTTTGTTATTCAAGTTTTTGTTTTTACTTTACTTAAATTAACATATTGAATGTTGTGCAAAATTTATACATTGGTAGGGCATACTCCTCTCATTATACCAGGATACTTCCAAGCTGATCCCAATACACCAGGCTACTTCAACGGGTGTTACACTTGAAAGTAGTAGTACTATACCAGGACGGTAAACTAAAAAAATTTAATTTGAGAAAATAATACTTATGTTAATGTTTTAAACCTATTATTTAATTTAAAGTTATGTTAGTCGTAACTTACCTTTATTATACTAGCGTTACGTTTCATCGTTATAAAATAACATTCTCTTATCTCTAGAGAAAACCTGAAAAGAAAAACGGAAAAATTATTCTTACATAAGACTTAGAAAATACTTACATAAAATCTAACACTAAAATTCTAAAAGAAACAAAATACATAATAAAAGAAATAAATATATTATTAATATTTATTTATTTTTCAATAATTTTTGACATTGTATTTGTTTTAAATTCAAGATTTGTTTTGTTATGATTTTTTCTATTATATAGTCATCATTTGCTAATTTTTTTAATGTTATTAATTATGGACACCTAAATTACTCTGAAATTACAACACAAAAACATTAATTATTCCAAATTTTTATTTATTAATCGGTTAAACCATTAATCATATAAAATTAATCACTGCGATATGCAAATTAAATTATTGGTAACAATTACGTGTCCAAACGATGTAATACTTGCATTTTAATAAAAACTTCTTATAAATAATAATTTAATTAAAAAGCTAGATACTAATAGTAAATTTAGGCCAATTTTTTATAGTAAATAATTGTTAAAAAATATTGATAAAGTTATTTTAGGTATTTTTTTGTAATTGTACAAAAAAATATTGCGCAATGGCGAGCTTGATGCATGCGCTTACCACTGGGAGATGGAAGCGGTGACAGGGGCAACAAAATAAGAATAATAGAAATACTATATATAATATTTACATAAATACAAAAATAAATCTTTCAGCTAATCTAAGCATTATTTAAACTTCTTTAACTTTAACTATAAGCTTGTATCATAAGCATATTGTTGAAATAATGATTTTTATATTGTAGAAAAGTGTTACTTAGTTTTTTTGACATGAAAGTGCTATTAGAATTGTCGGTAATCTATGATGTGTCTTTGTCAAATATGTAGAAAGAAAGTGAATTGCTCGTTGTTAAAGAATTAAGATAATTGTATTGTTAAAGAGTTAATATGTAAAGTAAAAGGAATAAAGTTATAAGTGAAGAAATGGTTTTATTTGTGTATAATATTTCAAAATATATGTATCATAAGTGCTTGTAGCATTGGGAGGCCAAAACCAATATCGGTCGAAATTTAGAGAAATTACACCACGGCCACTCTAAAGATTACAATCAAACGAATAAAATTCAAATTTTTTTGATTACATTTTTTATAATAATAATTCGACTCCGTTGATTTGTGATTGCGTGACTGTGAACAGGCGACAAAGCCCTAAAATTAGTGGCCTCAATAATTCTTTGGTACCATAATGATTCAGGATATTAGGCAAATTACACTAAATCGCAATAATCGACACTTGGTCATAGAACGATTAAATATATATATATATCTTTTTATTCGTTAATGATAAGATTTAGAACTCAATTTAAAGCGAGTTTTGATGGCTAAAAAAGGTTATCAACTTTAATTATCGAACAATTCTCGAGCAAACAACTCTCAATTATTGAATGAGATGAACACGTCTAACTTCTTTTATTCTATCTTTTCACACTGTACTATTGTTATTGTTTTGTTTATTCAATTATTATTGAAACAATTATAAACTTTTTAAAAGCATATTTTCCCTTTATAAGTTTGTTGTTAATTAAATAATAATAGATACTAATACTTGAAAAAGCAATTTAAATTAGTTTCTCGCATATTGTTTGAAATTTAATGTAAATATTTGTACAGCGAACGCGAGATTATTGTTGGTATATTTATACTCGTACAATCGCGTAGCTAGGGTTCTCCGGCTCGGTGTGGACCCATATTAGTGACCGCACCTCCTAGCTACGCCACTGTATACGTATACTCGTATATTAAGAATTTTGTATACATTGTTATAACCGTTGTTCGTATAAGATTTTCTTATTTATTTATCTGCACACATAATAGAAAAACGGTACAATTACACTTCTTATATAACTCTTTTTTTTTAATTACATTTACTTTTACGTTACAATTACGTTTACTTGTTACGAATATAAAAAGTGGTAGGCAGACTGATGATGGTTATTAGGCCAGTCTGCCGTCCGGTTTGAAAGTAGCTAGGTACAACGAGAGGAGTGTGCACTGTCATCTAGATGGTGCACATTCGTCTCCTCAAGACGGCATAGCGGAGGTGACTGCTATCTGTAGAGATTTGTCTGTAGTAGCAGTTGTTTCCGTTCATGGACCGCGCTCTAGCTTTACATCAGGCGGAATGTTGTCATATGCTGAACTACAATAAAAAAAATTAAGTCCCTTATGTAATAAATTCACAGAGGTGTTATATGCAAATTCATGAAAATCAATTCGCTATAACGCTCTCTTTCGGAAATTGGAAAAAATAGACAATTCCGATATTGTGGGACAGGCTCGACTGACCCTTGATTCGATTGCTTTATGAATTCTTTTTTTATTATTTTTATATTAAATCAAATCTTTTTATTTAATAACGCTGTCGACACTTTATAGATTACAGACTACTGATATCTTACTCTAAAACAGAAACTGATTTGACCATTATTATTAAAATCCTATGCAAAAAAAGATTGCCGATAATTCTTTGGATCCAATTCTCTCAATGAAGGGAATAGAGGCAAAGAATCCGAAAAGACGCAAAAATCGCTTTGAGAGGATTTCTTGTCTTGAGTCGTACTTTACCATAAGCCGTAGCCCCAAACTAAACAAATTGTGCTTTTACGTTCAATATATTTTAACCAAATTTTAAGACACAATCTTTACAAAGTCTACGTTTTACTTTATTTAAAAAAGAAATCAATAACGTCAAAAATTAAATCTATACTTTTATAATAATTAATTATTATTCGTTATTATTTTTATTTATGCTGATAAATAAATTATTGATATTTTTTTATATGAGTTGTCGTGGTGTGACCCGCACCTCACTTGCGTTATAAAATCTGCTATCACAGAGAAATACATGCGGGCAGCAATCACCTCCGGTTTGATGAGAAGAATATGCACTTCCCATTGACTGGGCACACTCATTTTGTTATACCCAGGCCTCTTCCAAGCTAATCCCAAAACGCGACTAGGTCACACTTGAAAGCAGCGGGGACCGGCAGAGTGAGCTATTAACCTTCATTAGTCCGCCTACCCTTATTTAAAAATAAATTGCGAACATCTATTCTAAGATTACTATTATATATAATTACGTATATGTATACGCCAAAAGTGGTTATTAGCCTAGGCTTTCGTCCTGGGGTAGTACCTACCACCACTTATTGCATTTCGGGAACAGTTTGTGAGTAGCCAGGTAACAAAATGAGTGTGCACTGTCAATTTGGATGGTGCACATTCGTCTCCTCAGTCTGGCATAACGGAGGCTACTGCTGCTTGTAGAAATTTATCTTTAGTAGCAGTTGTTTCCGCATTCTAACTTTACATCTAACGCAGTATTGTCATATGCCGAGTTAAATATAATAGCAAACGTATATTAATTACATGAAAAATAATGGGAATTGACTGACGATGCCAAAAAAAGTATTATTTTCTTAGGCATCATAATGAACATATTTATGTACACTTTATTAATAGAATCTATTTACGATCTTAGATAAATATGACATTGATATAACAGCCAAGTTTTTTATACACAATTTTGTTTGTTTACCACCGCACAAGTACGATAAAACTGTTAACAACTTTTACTAGAATACGTACCTACAACGCTGCCTGTAGCGAAAAATTCATCGGATATTTTCTGTACCATAGCCTCGTTTACGGCGACATCACAAAAAGTTATTCAGAAACGCCGTAAGTCTTTTTCCTTTCTATAGAAGAGGAAAAAAATAATATTTCTGAACGGAATTCGTGAAAATATATAACGTTTTTTCTATGACTTTTCAATAAAAAAGTTGTTTAAATGTTATGGAAACTGGAAATGTAATTTCCTTGGCGCAACTATGGCCGAACTCCCAATATTTATATATTTTCAAATGTATATTTAAAATCGTCAATACATATCTTTATCACTTGTTCGCCTCGTAGAATGCTATGTGGATCAATATCTTCACTTGTCTTAGCGCGTTGGGTTTATCCCACTACCATCAAATTTCTCCTAATTGTATTTTTTTTTTGCCATACATACTATTTATACAAATATGGATATAATAGATTGTGCATAATAATTCTCATTACCTCCATTTAGATGTTTATTTTATATATTAAATTACATAATTTTATTAAAGAAGATTGAACTAATTTATAGCACCCACAGCGAAAACAATCATAAAAAAATATCACAAACGAAAAATCGTTCTTTTATAAAAAACGAGGGAATGACACGCATTCATTTGCATACGTATAACGTTTATTTCACGCCCTTTTGCCTTTATCGAATATTATGACAGCATAAATTAAAAAACGTTTCATTTACAATATATTAAACATACTTCTCTTTTCATTAATTTTTTAATACAGCCTTTGGGTATTTATAGCATGACATCTTTTAATTTCAGAATTACAAATATATGGGAAAATTATGTTGTGTTGATTCCTATTTATATTATATTAAATCTGTGTCTATATTTTTAATTTTCATGTACAAAATGTGAGATAAAAAAAAACTACTAAAACGTATAAAAAAAGAATAAGCAACGAAATTTAATAAATATAATATTATAACAATAAAATAAGGAATAAGAGAAAAATATTTTTTTACGTTATGTGCCTAAATTGTTTTAAATTGATATAAAGGAAAGAAAAATAATATTAATAAAAGTGCCTTCTGAATATTCGAAGACAAGTAACTTAGGTACATATACAAGCCCACTTGAAAAATTCACCCTGTATACCTCCTTTTCCCCTATATCAACACAATAATATTCCAAATGATTTTAAAAAAAACTGTACTAAGCTAGGTATCATAGACACTGAGCGACTAAAGTACATTTCTCACACTGGTAAATGGTACGGATTAGTTTGTTTACGCCTTCTATTGCCAGACCACGGTTGCTCTATTTAAAACCTATTTATCTGTATGAAAAAAAAAGCCTACAATCAGCAACGTTAGCAAAAACAGTTTTAATTGAAGTAATTGAAAAGTTAAAACACCACGTTTTTACTCTCCTTTTTAAATATTTATTTTAGCACCCAATTAGTGCGCCGAGAGTAGCGTTTTCCTTTCATTCACACTCCGTGGCTGCTTCTAACACGGCAGAATTTGAACAAGGTCAACATTAAATAAAGCTAATTTCGTTTGTACTAAGTGAAAATTAAAGCAAACGTGGAAAATTATTATTTAAGGATCGAAGGCCTCATATATTTTTAATAACATATAATTTGGTAATTTTTAGGGTAAGTACTATCAGCAAAGGTGACGCAGCAACACTTCAGAAAATAATCATCTCACACGAGTCCAATTATGAATGTTTTTGTTGTAAACTAATTTATAATGGTTGATGTCCTAGTCGTCGAGAGTGAAAATCTTGACCAGTATAAGTAGAAGTAGTCCTTAGGTGATGTAGCTAACCCATTGTTGATTGTACTACCTACATTTTTTTTATAATTATTTCCTTAAAAGCAAGGGTTCGTAGTGCCTATAATTTGTATAAAGGATAACGTATTGACGGTTCATTTTCTCTGTTTACCATATATCTATAATCAAAATCAAACTTCTACTAATTTACCAAAGGACAATGCCCATTTTTGGGCCCATTCGTTTTTAAACAAAACAATTATTATAAAATAATATCTTATTATATAGCATATTATATTTATTTATATAGCAACACATCGTTTACCACTTAATAGTCAATGTTTAATTACATAAAAGACAGGTATAATTGATTTTTATAGCTTTTAATACCATCGGAATATGTGCATCAGAAAGTGTAAAATGATTCATGATAATGAATGTGGATTTATTTTGCTACAAAAAGAACTAAAAATCAATAACATTGATCTCTTAGGCATCGTCCTTTAAATGGTAGGAGATTATTTTTTAAATCAATAGTACAAGTATTTAGCAACTCGCATGTAAGGTTATATTGCGTGAGAGAATTCATTAAAGCAATACGTGAAAATACATCCAATTTTCCGCACCCGTTTACGTATCGACACGCACTCAACAGAACTGTGCCCACCTCACCACTTCTACTTCCAACCTCCGAAAATTGCGTAAACGATTTTTGTAGTAACAAGAAAAGGTTAATATAACATGAAATGTGGTACATCAATACTAGAAATATAATACTAAGATAATCTTGAGATTTAGAGCTTTCTTAGCTTTGTAATAGATAATACGCGGTTATTGCGACTTACATAAATATTAAATAATAACATTTCTTCCTTAACTTATTGTCTTATACTAATAAAAAACATATTATATTTCGGTTCATTGTAATAAAGGATTGTTATAAGTCCAATCTGCTCTGCCTGTCAAGCGACCTTTCAAGATCAGTTTTGAAGACTAAGTAACTCAATAACGAGAGATTTTTTTTAGATGGATTCCTTCAGATGTATTGCACTTTAGTTTTTGGGGGAAGCATAGTTGCATACCAGGCTGCTTTATATAAATAATAATGACGAGAAAATTAAACGTAGGAATGATATATATATTATACAATAGCTTGGTTTTGAGTGAATAAAACGAAACGAAATGTAGGTAATTAATCTATTTAGGTTAAGTACATGTAAAACTAAATCCTTTCTTTCATTTACGCGCAATAAAAATAACATAAATTCTTTTACTTTCCAATTTCGTAAAGTTTATTATCTCAGTAAATTAATGAACGCCGTAATTGTTTATTGTGTTTAGTATTAAGTTTTTATTTATTATTTACGCAAATTTTAGAGCTCTTAAATATAAAGAATTTGAATATTTGGCTAATACCTAACCTAGATTTAGATATTATTTTAATAATAATAATAAATTCTTTATTGCATTTAACAGAGTTAAAGAAATACAAAATCATAAATAACTTACTGCAATTGGAGGTCTTATCACTAAAAGCAATTTCTTCCAGACAACCAATTGATATTAAATAAATTGTAAGGAAAAGAGAATTTTACTTTTTTTTATGTATTCTGTAACTATAATGTATGTAAAATTGTAAAAGTATAATTTGTTTTGATTAAACATTTTTAAATTTGTTGTGTTTAGCTATAATTGGAGTGCAAGTTCAAACTATTCTTTTGTTTTAAGCCATGTATTTATGTATTAAATAACTTGTACTCTGTTGGTATAGCTCTTAAATAAATAAATAAATAGAGTTAGTTACATATTTACATTGTATTCTTCTAAATCAAAATAAATTTAGGAATGGTATCCAGATTGACGATGGTTATTATTAGCCCCGTTGGCCGTCCAGGGGTAGGTAGTATCGGTAGGTGTAGTCGCGTTACGGGATCAGTTTGAAAGTAGGCAGTGTGCTCTGTCAATTTACGGTGCACCTCTTCAAGCCAACAACACTAAAGCGATCTTCCCTTCACACACTTTTTCTATGTACTAGTAGTTGCTTTCATGGACTGCACTCTAGCTTAACATTAGATAGAGTGCGATCACACGGCAATCTAATATTTAAAAAATATATATATATAAATTTATAAATTCATGTATATTCTAAGACCTAAACAGAAACATGGGATTTAAAGCTTTGATTAAGTGAATAAAGACTTTAATAATCGACTAATTAGAACTCCAATGTATGATTGTTTTTGTCAACAAGAAAATAATAAATTGTTACAAAAATAAAACACGTAGGTACCTACATACAAGAAAATTTGCACGAGCTTAAAATGCCTTTTAACCTGAGGAAATCATGTCGTGGGCGTTAAAAGGAGGATCTTCTAAAGTAAACAAAGGCTTTATAACCAATTTTATTTATGTTTCGTCCCCCGCCTTTAAAGCGATTTCAATTAGCATATAAAACGTTCGACTCTGATTTCGTCTCTAAAGATATTTATTACCCTACAGCAATAAACGCTATGCAATAATCTTCCAAACTTACTTATCTATTGTTTAATAATACCTATACTAAATACTGTAGATATTTATTACAAAAATACCACAAATTTTTAAGAGCATCAGTTTGTTTCATGTTTATTAAACATACATACTCCGCCTGATGTAAAGCTAGAGTGCGGTCCATGAATGGAAACAACTGCTACTACTGAAATCTTTACAGGCAGCAGTCACCTCCACTATACCGGCTTGAAGAGACGAGCATGCATCATCTAGATTGACAATGCACACTCCTCTCGTTCTATCTGGCTACATTCAAACTATTCCCGAAACGCGACAAAGTCACTTCACGGGTGTTACATTCGAAAGTGGTGGTACTGCCCCAAGATTTAAATAATCTGTTAATTTTTAGTTTTTTTTTTTAATTTTTTTATTTAAAGTTGCTTTAACATCTGTGTCATTAGCAACATACAATAATTACTTATGTACTAACAATATAATAATAATAATTACAAATATTAAAACTAGATGCTATTATATAGACCAGTGTGTTTCAAATAGTTCAAAGTGTTCTTCACTCAAACACTTTGCCACGTCCTCAGGCACATTATACTTTTTTATTTTTTAAGTTATTTATTTATTCATGATTACTTTTATAAAAGGTTAGTTATCTTACAGAATAGAAGCACAAAAACATTACTGGTACGTAAAGTGATAAATGGATGCCAAGCGGGAGGCAGACGAGCGAGTGCAGAGTTTGCGAGGAACTTTAACCAAATCGTGTTTTTGTCAGTGACTGTTATTTTTATTTTATTTACACTGGACGTTTAACAATATAAAACTGACTGGACAACCATTTGTGGATGTGTTCATACAAATCACTTGAATTAATTGTGTTTTTTATTGTTAATTCTTTTACGTTACACCCCTCCCTGTTGAATTAGATGAGATCTAAAACGAATTGAAGAATATTTTCTCAAGATGAAACTTAAAGTTTCTTGTAGTGAATATTTGCAACGCATCTCAGTTAACTACAGAGCCTACCACGATCTTGGATTATTTCGTTTCACGTTTGGTCTGACCCGATGATGATAAACGATTCATTGGGTTACTCAGAACAAACGAAAAAGTTCCTGTGCAATCAAAATATCTGATAATGCAAATCGAGAAGGGTTTTCAAGATTGCAACGTCAAATCACTATGTAAAAGATTTGGTCGGTGCCAAAACTTCGCAAATGTATGCCCGAATTATCGACAGAATCTTCGCTTTTGGTTATTTGGATGTAGCCCCCCACTTCACGCTGCAGCGCTTTAGTAAATAATCGTTTACGCTGTCAGGAGCATAAGATATCTCTTTATTTCTAACCAATTAGGGATGCAAACTCAATAGTGCAATAAAAATACAAATGAAATTAACCCTTAAGGTGATACAGCTCATTGCTTTCCAATAATTCTTTACATTTTAAATGAATATTTTCTCTTTTTAATACAAAACAAGCAAATAAAAAAAAAGTTTCTAAAATTGTCACACAAAATCTAAATATTTTTTCAATAGAAAATATTCGAACTCATTTGAGTAGAAAGCGGCTGAAAGTGACGTCAGAGCTTCCCGCAATCGGAAAGTCGCAATTATAACCATTCTTTGCGGTCTGTTGAATAGAGCGCGAGCGCCCAGTGTCACGCTTCAATGAACATTCACACCCTTTGGGCTTAGCTGGTCTTGCTGCTTTAAAAAAATATCGATTTATATGCTTTTATTATTGTTAACATATGTACTTGAAATGTATATCATAGTAAGACAAAGGAGAATGCCCCTTTTTGGGCCCACTTGACACCTAATAGTTTGTTAACAAAACAATATTTTAAAATAATATTAATAATTTTAATTATATCAACACATCATTTATCAATCAATAGACAATGTTTAATTACATAAAAAACAGATATTTTTAATTATTAAAGAATTTAAAATAATAATAACATCAAATATTGCATCAGAAAACATCTAATTGCTCAATAACCCAGGTGAAAAAAATAAAACTGATTAGTAACAATTAATGAAGATTTATTTTCCTACAAAATGAACTAAAACTTATCGACAAACTCGAGAAAAAATTTTGAGCCCATTTCTCTTAGGCGAATGGGCATTCTCCTTTTGTTAGAACTTTAACGGGCATTAATTTTTTCCGAATATATGACCACACTGCACCATACGTTAAACTCTAGTGCGGCCCGTGAACGGAAAAACTACTATCAGAGAATAATGCCTACTGTCACCTTCTCTATATCCTTATACACAAAACGAGACTGAGTGAGTCACTTCGACTTAAAACTCAACAAGCTATAATAATTCAATAAGCATTACATAATTGTTGAGTCAGTACTACTAACAAAATTAAGTATAATATTAAACACATTACGACTAAAACAGTATATTCTCACAAAGCTACGACAATACGCCAAGTTTCATTACAAAATAAAGGCAATAAAATAAAGATTATTCCTGTTATTTTGGTTCTAATTTCACATAAGAACAGCTGCACACACAATGCAAATAGCATTCAATGGTCATAATCTTTCAAAAAGCATTGTAAGCGAAGTGCAGGCAAATATAACAATTTCAGACATTTTTATAACCATACGAAAAACAACGAGAAAATCGTAAAATGTTTTAGTGTTCCGTTTTGCAACAAAAATTAGAAAGACTGAAAATGTCGACTGTATTTAAAAAGCTTTACAACGTCCGTCGTTTTGTACTTTTGCCCTTGCTTTGTGTTGTTAAAAAAAAAGTTCAATTATATTTATTATAAGTGTGTTTAATTTTCAAACGATATGTTACTGGGACAAAAACAATAAAGAGGAATAATTTTTTTTACACACATACACACAAAAATAATAGTATGTAAGTACATAGCAGTGTTACCAGATTTTTTTTGCCAAGTCGGGATTATGGAACTTTTTGAGTGAAAAAAGTGGGATTCTTTCTTCGAAAGCGGGACATAGTAAAAAACATATATAATCAGAAGTGTTTAAATATGTATCTATTATTTGAGTTTTAAATTACGTTTACGTGACAATAGATAGCAAAAATAGCCATAGAAAATGTACTTTAATAAAAATATGATATTTTAAATCAGATTTACCCTATCGTTAGGTAGTTGAGTCTTCTTATAACCGGTTTCTGAATTCTTCGATTTGCGTAACAAACCATTATAGCCATACAAATTTGACAGATCGTAAACGATAGTTATATCAAAATGTATGGGGAATGTGTCCGTTAGAAAAATGTGGTGTTTCAAATAATATTCTAAAGAGTGAGTTACAAATTGTAGCTCTTTTTACACAGTTTACAGTAAGCTTTATACTTATCCGACGTCACAATACACACACAAGTCCGAAAAGCGGGACTGACACTGTCCCGCGCGGGACATTTAATTTTGATTTAAAAATCGGGACGTCTGGCAACGCTGGTACATAGGTACATTCATAATTTGGTAAATTGTTTTCGAAATAACAAGAGATTCGTACTCCCCCTCTACAAGAGATCCCGTAACCGAAGTGTATTAGTATTTTGTTAAAATGAACTAGGTAAGTCGTGATCGTCACCGATATGTATGTCTCTCCGTTGTTTGTTTCACTTTTTTTTCTACCTTTTTTTTCTATACATAAATACATTAATAGATATACTGTATCATATTGATAGTGCGGCTTTTCATAATTTTCGTGCAGAAAATGTTTACATTCAAAAGAACGTTTACATCAAGTGCTAAGTTCGCGTGTTGGGAAACTTTTACCAAGCGCCCCCTTTTACACTTCCGTTCCTATTTACATTTTATTGGTTCTCCACTAGTTTCTATTCGCCAGTTCGTTCTAACACGCCGCTCGTATCGAACCGTCATAAAGTTTACTTTAGCTACTTCTTTCAAAGTTGTTCTAATCTATATCTTGAGGAAATTGTGTAAATATTTAGTCGGATTGGGTTCTTACCTCGTATGAATGAATAAATTTTTTAAAATAAAAGCGTATCTACATTTAAGTAAAACTTTTATTTTTATAAGTCAATGTGATATAGATAAATTTTTATTATTTTAAAGCTTTTTATTATTATTTTTTCCAAGCTTTATTGGATACAAATGGGTAAGGTTAATTCTAAATGAATATTTTAAAAAAAAGTTTTTTGGCTGTCCATACAGAATACAGACATCAGTATTATGTGAACAAGATACAAATAGGTGCGTCGCAGTCTTTAGTCTAAGTCTTGATGTTATTTGATCAAGTATTACAGCCCGTCCACATGTACACTGATTCCCCCGCGCTTGCCTGTACAAAATGGACTGCGCAGGCAAATCTGTACACTTGTACAATTTAGGACTGCACAGTTGAATTTTCACCATGTTGAACATAGGACTGCAAAATTCTGGAGTGGAGATTAGTAGCTCAGCAGGTGACCAATGAGGTTAGTTGGACACACCAATAAATGAAACGCAGTCTTTCCCACACGCTGGCTTGAGCGTGTGGCCACTCCTCGTCCTATAAAGTCAAGACAGAGCGTGTAGCCGGAGGATAAGAAGTAATTTTGTTGATAATGTGTTTATTCTGACGAGAATAAAAAAAGGAAAAGAAAGTACTTCTTATAAAAGATTAATTTTTAATTCAATTAAAGTTTAGGTTCCCTTCGAACTTATCAGCCGTTTGTTGCCTTTTGTTTTCTAAACTTTGTGTAAATTGAAAGTTTTGTTAGTCAAAGTATTACTGGGGAATTTTTATCGCGCCAACAAATCTTTTAGTATTTATCCGAGTGTGAAGATAACGCCACAAGAATTGTATTGTGACGAAAACAGGACAGTTAAATATTTGTACTTTTTTTGACGCCCTTCATCTTTATTTGTTTCTGTTTCCGGTAAAACGGGATATTTGTTAAGATTTGATCCTCATTTTATTTTTGGTTTTGTCAAGATAAAAATATCAAGTGATTCATCGTTCTTTTTATCGAAGTTAAAAAAGAGATTTTAAAAAAAATATGGCAATTTTCTGGGAGTTAGGTTTCCTGATTTAAGTAAAAAATTGTTTTATAGTAGCCCACCGTGTGACCACATTCCGTAGTTTATGCCCATTTCTATAAAAGAGCACCAGCCACCTTCCCTATACCTACTACTCCCAAGATGATTCAGAAAAACGACTAAGTCACTTTATGAGTGTTACAATTGAAAGTGGTAGATGGCAGACTCTGGCCCAGTCCCAGCCCTGTCATAGCTAGTCAGTTTGCCTACCACATTTATAAATGTAACTTTGAAATGAATTAACGTAACTGTGAATACGTGCACGTGCACAAACCGACACAAATCATATCGCGAGTATATTATTAATGCATTTTAATGATACTCAAGTCACAGGCGGTACATCCTTAAAATGCACCTCCTAAGGAAGGAACTCAAAGTGATATTAATTTTGTAATTATTTCATGAAACATTATTGCTTATATCTCGTCTCCATCTACCAAAACCTTTTAATATTGAACAGAATAACCTTAACTGACTTTTTTTGTACTTTTTCCATTATAATTTAATAATAACATATCCAGCATTTTAATATTCCAAAAATTAATTAAAAGATAATAAATGGGATTTTAACGAGTGGTAGGCAGACGATTAGAATGTAACACCGTTGTCGCATTTCGGGATCAGTTTAGAAGTAGCCAGATATAGCAGGAGGCGTGTGCACTGTCAATTTGGATGGTGCACATTCGTCCCCTCACGTCGTCATCATATTTTTCGTGAAAAGACCTATCTAAATTGAAACATCGAACAATCTGGCTACGTAACACCGCGGCATTTACTCTGTCACAGTCATTAGTACACTCTCTGAAAACCGGCGAGTGAAATACCGAAATCTTAAAAATACAATTAAGTTAAAATGTTAGGGGATATTTCCCAGAGGGCTCTTAACAAAATAATCGAGCGGCTTCCTTATTTCTGCCTGAACCGCGAGCCTCTGTTCGTATTTTTATAATGAAAAGATTCCATGACGCTCTTCAAAGAAACAGGAATCCTTTATTTACTTACGCGGCTCGTCCGAGAGGGGTTCAAAGAAGACTAAACTTAAAGAAAAATATCATGTATACGATAGATAAATAATGTGGAAATAGTTGAGATATTTACGAGAGCATACGGGTATTTTAACATCAACCACCTTTCTACCCGTAAATACTAGTAAATATGTGCCCTTTTATAGAAAAACCTTTCTCGAAATGTCGAAATTGATAGAAACCTATAACTTTGTTACTCGGCACCAGCTATTTACTAAATCGTACGTCGCGTGCCCCTCTCAAATCTCCCACTATCATTTCCATAATGTAGCACTCGAATTGAGTCTTGCTATTTTATGTGAACATTTGGGTGTCAAAATGATTCAGGAATCCCCAATTATTTATTATTCAGATGTTTATGAGAAAATTAAATATTCTTGTTTTTTTAGCCTAATATTAGGTTAGTGTGATAGATGTGGTGCCATCAGCCCCTGGTGGAGAACCAATATATTTTTCTATTAATTTTGCAAATTAGGCACCAATTTCAAGTTATCAAAATCGATTTATCAGTAGTATAATTTAACAGTCTAAACAAATTCATTACTAACATCGCTCACAGCGAAAACCCATTCTCAGTTATAAATTAATACCCGTCGAAATCAAATGGATTTCAATACAAGCAAATCCGGCTGTCATTGCGGATTTAAGTGGTTATATTTAACAAATACAACCTGCTGAGTTGACGAAAATAGATTGTTTAGTAATAGTAGTTGACCAAACAATTTTAATAAAAGTGTTACCAGATCTTTTGAAGCTCTTATATGTTTGACATTTACTGATTTTCAAGTTTTACATCGCCTATCTCTATGTTTAGTATTGATTGAGTGGTGACATCTGTTATTACAGAAGCTAACCAGCCATAGCCAATATGCCAGCTAACTTCTCTCGTCATATGCCAATTTCAACTGAGACAACTGCTACCACAGAGGTATGTCTGCTGACGGCAATTGCTTCCATTGCGCTGGCTTGAGGAGAAGAATGTACACAATTAATTGACGGGACACACTCCTCTCGCTATATCTGGCTATTTCCGTTATAACGAACGCGACTAGATACGGGTGTTGCACTTAAAAATTCGCCATATAAGTTCAATTTAAGCCTAAAGTAAGCAGTATTTATGCGTACGTCAACGAAGCCACAAGCGAGTGTAAAATACGTGGCCTCATTATTCAACTGTTGAAAAGTGGGATACCGGATTGTGTGTATATGAAGCGGAATTGTCTATGAAAATTCATTAAGAAGATTAACTACGGGGAACTGGTGTGTGTAAACTGGTCGGTGGCGAGTTATCGTGCGGGTAGTTGACACATATTGCTTCGTAAATAGTGGGCTTCTGACGCGCATCTATTGTGTGATCTGGAACGCACGCTACTACTCGACCCAACATTGAAAATATCATAATGCATAGAAATTCTATTCTAAGCATACAGTTTATTCGATATTCACTTATTTGTTAGAATTTTTATATGACAATATGACGTATATGATTTGTGCCTATCGCTTGTTGTGATTTTGTTTTTAACATCGAACTGTAGTGTGGAAAATATTCTATATAATAGGGGTCTTAATAGATATAAATACCACCTATAGAGCTAACATGTTTAATTAGTAACTGTAGTAGGTAGATTGATGATGGTTATTAGCCTAGGCTGCCGTCCTGCAGTAATACCACTATTTTCAAATATAACATCCGTTATCAGCTATAAGGTGTAAACCTTTACTGTACATTTGTCTCCTCAAGCCGGCATAGCGGAGGCACTTCTGTATGACATCAGTTGCTTTCGCTCAAAGATTGTACTTTAATTTAGCTTACTTTAAAAATTGGTTTATAAACAAAATGTAATAATAAAACGCGAGGGAGTTCACAAACTTCCTGTACGTGTGTAAAGCCAATATAAACCACTTGCAAACAAAGTAACCAAAGTAACATAGTCTAATTCAAAGGTAGTATTCTCAACATGTCGATTCCAGACACGATGCTACGGGATGCTAAAAGCGTATGAGACAATTAGATTTCATGTAGGGTGTCAATATTTAATTAAAGGTTCATAAGAATAATATTAATTAAGTATAATGCTTCATTAGGGGTTCAGTAAAATATTATTGCTTATTCGATGCAAACTTTATATTATTAATAATATGCTTTTAAAATGAGAAATTATGAGTTTCCCACACAAACTTTTGTCTTCTAGTTCACCCCCTTGCTTAATTTTATCGCAATCTATTTAGCGGTTCAAGAGAAGTAACAAACAGACAGATTTACATTTAATTTATGATATTAGTACAAATAAGTAATCTCCAAATATGGGATTAATGTAACTACATAAATGATTCAAAATTTAAGATATTTTAGAATTTTTATATATTCATTAACTTCTTTTAAATGTGAATTTCATTTTTCAGTCTCATTAGAAAGGATTTTTATTATTATTTTATACAGAGACGTATTTTGAATAGGACTTAATAAGTAAAGGAAAATATGGTTACCGCGTAAAAGGAGGGTTTTTCGTCACGTCCTACCTAATCCTGTTTGCTTGGCGAGCCTTTCACTACGATATTACAATATCAAATTCTATCACACAGGAACCAATGAAAAAACGCTGCCAGCTATAAAATAGAATAGCGATCGCGGCAAACGTGATGACAATTTAGAATATTTTTGTCATTTCATTCAATAGAAATTACTTTTCTGTATTCATAAAAAAAGTCATAAAAAGTTTTCCAAATTAAAAAATGTCATCAAATTCTTTATGAAAAAAGCTGTTATTTTTATTATATGCGATCTAGTGAACTAATAGGATTAACTCGTGAACCCAAACAGTAAATCTGGAGGCCTGAATTTAACACCTGGAGTTTTAGAACGTTGCCAAAAAGCATTGATTCGGAACGTAAATATATATCACTATATTTATTATTTAAATGTTACATTATATTATTTGTAAGAAATATTTCGTAAATCTGTTATAGTTGGCACTTAACAAAAGCAAGAAGGAGGAAGGGGAAATGTACACAAACAATAGAAAAAAAGAGGAAAAATTAAGAGAAACTTGGCAAACACTTGACTTCTTCCGGCGGCCAATATTTGTTTTCGTCGTTAATTAGTTCGGAAGAGAAATGTTGCTTTCATTAAAATAACTTCGGATATCTTTGCAAAATTAATAATTTCAATATAAACATTTTCATCTGAATCGTTTACTGAAATAGCGAAAGATAAAAATATATTACGATAATTTGTTAATTGCGAATTCTTTAAAATTTCATTACACATTTTATATTTGTTTCTATAAAAATCTACCAATCAATACAAACAGTAAATGTTTAGTTAAAGTTTAGATAAAAATAAAGTAAATGGATTGGAAGTGCATTTAAAAGGAAGGAACAATTTAAAGGATTGCTCCGCCTTTTTATTGGCACAGAATACCTATAAGAAGTTCTGAAGAGTCAGCTTGGTTTTGTAAATTTATTTGCATTACTACTGGGAGAGTAAATACGAAATGCACTTTCAAATGTCTTATTCTGTGTCATGGAAAAGAAGGTACGCTCATTGCATTTGCCAAACGTCGACGCTTTTAAGGTAATACCGACCATCAAAGTGCACTTAAGGCTGTCTTGTAAAACACGGTTTATGAATTCAAATGGTTCTCTTTTTATTTTCAATTTCTATTAAAAGCCGCATTGAAATGGATACGGTGATTGCATTTTAGAAGTATTAGATTATTAAATTACACATAACGAAAACTGACCTTGTCGCGTTTCAGGATCAGTTTGGAAGTAGCGAGAGGAGTGTGCATTGTCAACCTGGATGGTGCATATTCGTCTCCTCAAGCTGGCATAGCGGAGGTATTTGCCGCGCTATAATAAAAAAAATCTTCTTTCCATTCGGCAGCTCTACCAACTGCTAGGTTTTTAGTCATGTAGATTATATAGAGCGGTATTAAATTGAAACCAATAAATTTCATCTCAATCGTGTGTAAATATTATAAGTAAAGATGAGAAAAAAATACCTATATCATAAAAATCAAAAGTCCTATGTAAATAAAGGAATATCTTAAGGTCAAATACGACATTAGTTGTAAGAAAATAAATCCCTTAGATAAAATATTTGTATTGCATGTATTACTTACTATAAAAGAATATATTTTTTTATATTTACCTACTTACTATATTTTTGTATATTTTATAAAAGTAATCCGGCATATAACCACACTGGTTGTTATGCTAAGGCGTATTGCACGAGCGGAGACAATTGATACCACAGAGAGCAGGCAAGCAGAAGCAGTCGGCTTCGTCAACTCGAGAATATGAATGCATATGGAATTTGAGGTTTTACTATCACCTAGGTGATAACGAAACTTCTACATCAAATCTTATACATTTTGTTGTCGATTCGATCAAGTCAAGATCATACATTTGCAAGTAGTGATATTGCAGACTGAGTTAATAACCATCATCAATCTGCCTACTATTCTATCAAAGTTTATTATCAAAAATATTACACTTTCTAGAATCATATTATTTTGTGAGTCTATCTGCCATTCAATCAGGCCGTTCTTACTTTTTCTGAATAGGTTTTTTTTTGTAGCTCGGCATATGACAACACTCCGCCTGATGTTAAAGTCTATGAACAGAAACAACTGCCACTACAGATAAATTTCTATGGGCAGCAGTTACCTCTGCTATGCCGGCATTCAGATTGACAGTGCACACTCCTATCGTTATACCTGGCTACTATATGTAAAATAGATAGCAACATTATCATTATGAAAGTATATGTTAGTGCCTACCAGTTTTAATTATAGCCTTCACGCGTAACATCAATTAGGCCAGAACAAACAGTTGCTGACACAAGAAAATGAGGCAATATTAGATTGTTACGTGATCTCGCTAATGTCTACCCATCTAATCCTATTTACCGAACGACGGGTCGCATAATATGTATCCAGGAACTTTGAATACGTTACATTGTATCTGAATATTTGAGTATTTAACTTAGCAACAATGTAAGTTTCATTGAACGACTCACCGGATTGTATTCGGTTATGTTTGTGTATTTTTATTTATGTAAATACTATTTACTTTATTTAGCTATAAAGAGAAAGTACTATCAACTCTAACACCTCATTAATTTAATGTAATGCCGGAAGTTAGCCATCAACGCTATGACTATGTCTGGATTATTTTAGATGCCATTAGAGGGTGTTGCTTTCTGGACCGGCTTGGAGAGACAGTATTCATGTGGTCGTGATCAGGGGTGTGATTGGCGGAACCTTATATTAGGCATCAAAAAAATAATTCCGTGATACATATTAAATAATTACATTGTTCGAATTTCCACCAACCAATGAGCGCCTCTGACCAGTCTACGATAAAAGACCAAATGTAGCTCAAACGCATTTTGCCATCAACGATATTGTCTGTGCTAACGTTCCTTACAAATACAAGTTTCAAAAAAATAATTATATCTTTTTATTTTATGTCTGCCTAGACATAAGTGGTGCCTGAACATACATATAAGTACGAAGCCCTGCATCAAGCATCAAGCATGTAACATGACATGGAACATACAAAATAATAACACCCGAATCTGAACTAAATACATACTTTTAAAGATATTGGAATGTTTTCTTACATTTTGCGCGAAAATGCATGTTACTAACGCGTTTATTTTAATTAAAGATCCGAGATGTTCCGAAAACTTTCCAACCATCGTGCATCGCTCTCTTGTCGAATCGAATAAAATTTAATCACAATAAACGCCTTAGTACACCGCTTAATATCTTTTAATTCATTTAAATGTTTTGATTGGGAATCGAACACATAGTATTCTAACAAATCCCTACGGTCCCGTCGCCATAACGCCATCATTTGTTAATGAGACGAAAATAATATCCCCAGAACCTTTTTAATTGAATTTGATCTATTATTGTGAGTAGAATTGGGAATAATTAAATTAAATATTTGATATAAGATTAAAAGAAAGGTCATTATTTTATTCAAAACATTAAATGTAATGCTATCAGCGTCAAAATAATTTATTGTTTTAAGTAAATTACCTCATTTATAATTCGTTTGCCAATTTTTCATTCTCTTATCGAACGTAAATAAATTGTAGAGAAAATTGCTTTCGCAATATTAACAGGTAGTCGTATCTCTGCGCTTCATTTAGCTGCAAGTCATTAGATTATTGTAAAATAAAAAAATTGCATGTATAATTGACACCATTATGATATTCTCTATACCTTTGGGAGAATCGCTGTATTTAATACTCGTATTTTGGAAAAATATCGCTTTATAGATTTTATCAAGATATAAATTAGAACAAACATAGATTGTGTTTTACGAAAGGCAAAGACAAATTTTCTTTTATCTAATAAAAATAAACACTATAAATATTTGAGGTGGGTATTTGACATTAATACTTGCAATTTTGCTTTGTGAGAGCTGAATTTTAGATTTGATCAAGGTCTGGGTCATTCCCTAGAGTATGGGAATTGTCATGGTTATGTGTAATAACTCTTCAGCTCGCGTATCCTATCATAAACATCTCTAGAGTATTCAAATATCACATAAGATTTATGTATAACTTACTGTCAGATTTATCTGAAACGGTATAAATGAAAATATATTGTTTTTTTATATATTTACTAGAGACCACACACCCGCCTAATAGTAAGCTAGAGAGCGGTTTCATGAAAGAAAATAAAAGAGAAATAATCACCTCCACTATGCTGGTTTCAGAAGACGAACGAGCAACATCTATTAACATAACTCCTCTCGTTATACCCAGTTGCTTTCAAGCTGATCCCGTAACGCGACTTGGTTACTGTCAGTGGTTGTACTTCCCCTGAACGGTAGACTGGGCTAATAAGCATCATCAGTCTGTCTACCATTATCGATACTTTAATATATTATCGATATTTTAATTTAATGTAAATAATTGCATGAAAGATGTTAAAGTCCGTATGATAACTCGGGTTGTCAGATGTCTGGTTTCTGACCAGACAGCTCGGCTTTTTGAATGTCAGTCCAGTCTGAAAAATTTCAATCAACCGGACAATAGTATGTAACTTATGAATTTTTGGGGTTATATAATTAAGTTATAGACTTTGTCCATATTTTTTTTAAACTAAAATCTAAACTAAACTAATTCTGACAACACAAAGGTCACAAGCATCTTATGAGTTTCTAAAAATCGTTTTTCATTTATTTAATCAAAACCGCCAAAATTTTGGGTTTAATTATTCTGAGTTGTTTGTAATGTGGCTAGAATTGAATGGTTGACACTTATATTTGAATATAAATTATAATTATGATGAAATTCAATTAAACTTTACAATTCAAAGTAGTAACTTCCTCGCTTTGTTTCAATAGGCTTTTACTTTAATAATATTTTTTTAAATTATTAAAGAAATTGTTAAAAGACACTCATGTTGTAATTGTAAGAGAGACCGTGATTGAGTTGGTAATACTTCAAATCTCCCAAAAATCTCTGAAAGTACAAATGTAACTTTCTTATTGTACCAGTTGTCTTACTTATATTTTTGCTCCAGTCCTAATATGTAATAATGGTGGATTATTATCCATTAAGCGTTTGTAAACGTGCGTGAGTGTGGAGATATAAGAGAAAATTTGTTTTCATTTCCTCTGAGAGTTTTGATAAAGATTCCGCCACTTTAATAAAATAGCTAAAAAGGAAAATTGAAGACCTGGCTTATTGACAAATAGAAGCATTACTGAAGACTAGGCCACACTTTTTGAAAAATTGAAGTGTTACATCTTTAAGTGCCCGTCTTTAAGCCCGTGAAATGACATTGTCGCGTTTTGGGAGCAGTTAGAAACTAGCCAGGTATAATGAGAGGAGTATGCCCAGCCATTCTAGATGGTGCATACTCGTCTCCTCAGGCTGGCATACCTGAGGCGAAAGCTGCCCATAGGGATTTCTCTGTAGTAAAAGTTGTTTCCGTTCATGGACCGCACTCTAGCTTTACATCAGGAGTGTTGTCAGGAATGCCGAGCTACGATAAAAAAAAGACTACGCTGTACGTGCATCATTCCTTTGCCTTGAATAAAACTACATTACTAGCTTAGCCTGAAGATTAAGTAATTTAACTTACAATAAAAAAGGTGTAATTTTATTACAAAAGTTACCCATAAATGTTACCATTAACCATACTTACAATTATTATATGCCTATTTTATTCATATGTAAACAAACATTAGTAACAATAAATTCTCTATACATATCTTTCTCGGTTAGCTGATAATAATAAAACTGAATGCTCGTATACGGAAGTATGCTTAAAAGGCAATTTGGGATCCATTAATAATATTTTATGTCACGGAGCAAGACTTAGATGCGTCAACAAACCGATTTATATTTGTGAGAGTGTCAATTTATTAATATTTAAATTGTATAGATATTAAAAAGAGTGGTAGGTAGATTGATAATGATTATTGGTGAACGAAGCTGCCGTTAGCTTTCATAGGGTAGTGCTACCACTTTCAAGAAACCTAGTCCCGTTTTGGGGCTCTTAATGAGTCGGGTAATTAGGCTATCCATGAGCAAAGACAACTCCTATTCCATAAATGTCTGCACGGAGCAGTAGGCTGATCTATGCCGGCTTAATGAGACGAATACTTTTTAAATTTTTTAAAAACATGAAAATTCATCGACCAAATTGATATTTTCGCATAAGTGAACAATTCTCAAATATTATTACTATTTTTACATTCTTGTATATTTTTTTCTTTTTACAACAGAAATATAATATAGTATACGAAAGTGATACGAGGAAAATTAATAAAGAAAATCAGGAACTAAGTATTGTTCGTGTTTCATATTATAAAAATCTGAAGCACTTTTCATTCTGTCCGTTAAAGTAACGAGTAATTGGCAGCAAACTGGCGGTAGAGAGTACTTATAGTATTTTCTTTACATACAAAGTATAATAAAAACATCATTCTAAACCGTTATTATTTTTATCGCTACAAAAGCAAAAAAAAAAAAACAAAATCTAATAATAAATATTTTTTTTATTTGCACTTCATCTTTAATTGAAAAATTTGTTATTTGCTTTTAAATTCAATATGTGAACATGTTTTAGTACATATACAAACATTGTCGCTGCGTTTATCTTTATCATTTTTATAGTAGTCCAAGTAGACAACTGCTTGTACCGATAAATACGTGAAAACAGGAATCGCATCATGTGCCAGACAATCCTCTCGTTAATTAAACTTAATCCTGAAATGCGACTGTCTCATATCACGGGTGGCAGACTGGACTAAAAAGCATCATCTATCTGCCCAAAATGATAATAAATAGCACAATACGCTATTGAGCAGAACCTTTATTATTTTAATAATAATGTAAATTTAAGATCTTGCTAATCAAAGTGAACAAAGCACGATACACTCAAGACAATTGTCATGATATCTATAATACAAAAGGGAAGACGGTGGAGTCGCCGCAAGAGTTACTGCTTGGACGAATTTCTATGAGAATTATGTGTAGTGCATACTACGATCTTTTTTTAGCTTTCGTTCAAGAGAATGTTGTTTCAGTCTACGATTTTTTTACTTCAAATTTTTATAAATTATGCGTGTTAATTATGAATAATAAAATATGTTACTATAAAAACTATGTTATAGGTACTTTGGTATGGTACAAGCAATAGCTTAATATAGGCGTTTAAAAAAATGTATAATAAAGTCTGAATGTTACTGTGTGTATACGAGTAAGTATCATTAAAGCAATTATATTTTTTAATGTGAACAAGTTAAAATCTGCTTTTTATAGGTTGCAAACTACTACATCTGCTACGGCAAGGACTCATTAAATTACTGCAATTATAAAATCTAGAACACAAAAGACCTTAATTAGCGGAGTTATAAAAAAGTCCGTTGCTAAATATAGTGTGTAGCATTTCACTCACCTCCCACTAAAAACGTACCATAAATAATTACTATTAACACTATAAAAACGTCAATATTTCACATATACACAAATAAACGTAATCATTTACACTAAACATTGTAATGTTACTTCTAATATCAATTTAAACTAAAAGTTTGTCCGTCGATCGTATTCGTGATCCGAATTCTGTAGAAGGGAGCGCTACGAACGTCCGGTCTGTCGTAGCGCCTGCAAACTACTGCTGCTACGAGCATTGCTACGGCTTCAATATTAGAATATTTTCATATTGTACTGAGTTTGTGCAATCCAATTGTACTAGTTTAAAACTCTCAGTCAGATGTCAGTTAAAAATAACAATAATGTTATCTTTTTTTTAAATTGTAGCTCGGCATTGGACACAACTCTGTCTGAAGTCACACTAGAGGGCGCCCCATGAACAGTAACAAACGGCTACCAAAAAGAAATTTCTACAGGCAACAGTCACCTCCGCTATGACGGCTTGAGGAGGCGAATATGCACTATCCACGTTGACAGTGCACAGTCTCGTTATTACAGGTTACTTCCAAACTGATGTCTTTAGTCCTAACACACTTTTTTATAATATTATAAAATAAATATTCAGAAATAACACAGTTCAATTTATGAATTATTTTCATAATTTAGAAATAAGGGTAATCCCCTATCGTGAAGCGATAGTTAAAGAAAAGATTGGGTTAGCTTACTATATTTTAATTTAAATGTTACAATCAGCAGACTTACAGGCTAGTGAGGGTGTAGGTATGTAGGGCCGGTGCGTAAGATGTGGAGAGCATGAGGGCGTGGGTCGGCGGCGTTCCCGCGTCGGAGACCGCTATCCTCGCGGCGGAACTCCTCGCAGGGTGCAGGACGTGCAGGTACCCGAAGGACGGTTGGGAGCAGCACATGGGCAGGCGCGTACAGACTTCAGAGATGACCCCATCTTCTTGTCTCGTCTTGCAGCACTCTTGGGTATAGCGAACAGCGGCGTCGGAGGTCTCAGATTGATGAATCAGACTTGTTACAGAGTTTAGAGGTCTTCTTTTTGCAGTTCCCGGGGTATAGTGGTCCCGGGAAAAGACCTTTAGGTGCAGAGCTTCATGGTTCGTGTTTTTTAAGTCGGAGAACTGATCACGGAGAACTGATCCAGAGAACTGATGACGGAGGATTGATCCCGATGAAGAGAATGGGTCGTTTTTTATAGCCCTTTTTAGATTTGAAAATTTGATTTTAATAAATGTGTCATGGAATGTCAGTATTTCGAAATGGAACAATATCTTCTTGAATTAATGAGGTTTGTAAGGTAATTTTGGAAGAAAATGTTTAAAATCTAGGTGAAAATGAAATTAAAAAAACTAATCGTCAACATTGTCAGATACAAAAAAAATATAGAAAAAGTGAAAAATAACATAGTAATTTTGTGTAAAAATTGTAAATAATGCCAGGAAAAGTGTAGTAAAATTATGCCCCACAACCTGATGATAAGTCCCAAATGATGTGATGTGTAGAAGTCGAGAAAACATATAAAACATGATGATGACATTAGGATATGAACATGAAAAACCAAATAGGATGAAAAGAAACAAGGTTAGGGAATATAGCACGCTATATTTTCCCCCACAACCCCAGAAAATTTTTGACTCAGAAAAAATTTTGGAGCAAAGGCCGAGAGAATCCAGAGGAACATTGCTTACAGACACATACATCAACAATCAAACACCTACATTATTCATCAAACATACTATCATCTACATACAGTTATGGGTGGGGTTCACATTCAATGACTGCCACTCAAAAGGAATGTTCCCAAATGACGACTAGGCTTCTTTAAGGAGTAGTCAACCGCTCCATCAATGGAAAATAAATTTGACCTAAGGCTTATTTAGCGAGTAGTCAGCCGCTCGATGAAGAGATTTGACATTAGGCTTATTTAGGGAGTTATCAACCGCTCCATAATTAAAGTAGTTCGCTAAGAGCGGTAGGGCTCAAAGTGTAGAATCGGTAGTAGCCGATTTGTAGAGAAAAAGCTAAGAGCGGTAGGGCTCCAAGTGTAGAATCGGTAGTAGCCGATTTGTAGAGTAAAAAAAAAAAAATACGCTAAGAGCGGTAGGGCTCCAAGTGTAGAAGTGAAGAAAAGCTCGTGTCACCTAGGGACGTTAAAGCTGGAGTTTAAAAACTCGGGTTAAGTAACAAAATAAAAAAAATGAATAAATTTAGAATTAATGACGATGAATGAATTGCAGGATGATAGAATATTTAGTTCAAGTAAATGTAGAATTGTGTAGAATGTAGAATAGAATAATAAAAAGTGTCAAAGAGTGATGTAGGTTGAGTATAAATTATGTAGAATTAAATTAAAATAATGTAAGCTAAAAAAAATAGAATTATGTAGATTAAAATAATGTACACCAAAAGAAACCGAAATGATCCGCACTAGATAAAGTGTTATTTTAGAATTTGGAAAAAGAGTAAAGTTAAAAATTTAGAAGAGTAAAGAGTGAAGTTTTAGTTAGTTGGGCGCCAAACTATCGTGAAGCGATAGTTAAAGAAAAGATTGGGTTAGCTTACTATATTTTAATTTAAATGTTACAATCAGCAGACTTACAGGCTAGTGAGGGTGTAGGTATGTAGGGCCGGTGCGTAAGATGTGGAGAGCATGAGGGCGTGGGTCGGCGGCGTTCCCGCGTCGGAGACCGCTATCCTCGCGGCGGAACTCCTCGCAGGGTGCAGGACGTGCAGGTACCCGAAGGACGGTTGGGAGCAGCACATGGGCAGGCGCGTACAGACTTCAGAGATGACCCCATCTTCTTGTCTCGTCTTGCAGCACTCTTGGGTATAGCGAACAGCGGCGTCGGAGGTCTCAGATTGATGAATCAGACTTGTTACAGAGTTTAGAGGTCTTCTTTTTGCAGTTCCCGGGGTATAGTGGTCCCGGGAAAAGACCTTTAGGTGCAGAGCTTCATGGTTCGTGTTTTTTAAGTCGGAGAACTGATCACGGAGAACTGATCCAGAGAACTGATGACGGAGGATTGATCCCGATGAAGAGAATGGGTCGTTTTTTATAGCCCTTTTTAGATTTGAAAATTTGATTTTAATAAATGTGTCATGGAATGTCAGTATTTCGAAATGGAACAATATCTTCTTGAATTAATGAGGTTTGTAAGGTAATTTTGGAAGAAAATGTTTAAAATCTAGGTGAAAATGAAATTAAAAAAACTAATCGTCAACATTGTCAGATACAAAAAAAATATAGAAAAAGTGAAAAATAACATAGTAATTTTGTGTAAAAATTGTAAATAATGCCAGGAAAAGTGTAGTAAAATTATGCCCCACAACCTGATGATAAGTCCCAAATGATGTGATGTGTAGAAGTCGAGAAAACATATAAAACATGATGATGACATTAGGATATGAACATGAAAAACCAAATAGGATGAAAAGAAACAAGGTTAGGGAATATAGCACGCTATACCCCACAATCGATTAAATAAATGTAATTAGGATATAAATATAACCTATAAATTAGCAGTAAACAATGTTAAGATTGCGTGTTTAATGGGTAAATTTAATTTAAGGTTTTTACCTTTATCTGGCTTACTATGGTCATGCAACTTAATTATTTTTAACCTTAATTTACGACTGTTAGTTGTATATTATTTATTACAATAACACTAACATTATTATTTCAACTACAAATAGGTACTATATTACACAGTAAATGTGTTAATTGGATAGACTGAGGAATACTTCTTTTTATTTCTCTCTGTTCGGTTGTTACAATAATATAATAGTTTTTTTTTATTGTAGCTCGAGATATGACAACACTCCGCCTTATGTGAACCTAGAGTGCAGTCCATAAACGGAAACAACTGCAACTACATAGAGCGGCCGTTGTCTAGCGGTAACTCACGATCGATGAGACACGTGTTCGAACCTCGCTAATTCTGACCATTACCAATGTAACTTTGTTATATGTACTTTGGTCGCTCAGTGCATATAGACACTAATAAATGGTAAGCAGACTGTTGAAAGTTATTTACCCAGTCTGCCATCCTAGGGTAGTACACCACTTTCGATTGTAACACCTGTGATGACGACATTGTTGTCAATAATAAGACATCCTACTCGCGGCCATATTATGAGCAAAAACATTGCTGCCTTTGTTAATTAATCCTTTACCTAACTTTCGACTCGACTGCTGTCTGCAGATTCCCTTCTGACAGCAGTCACCTATGTTTATGGATCGCACTCTAGCTTAACATCAGGCAGAGTGCGGTTATATGACGTGCTAAAAAAATTATAGTAATAACTTAATCTATAGGCATAGAGATAAATGTTAGAAATCACGCAGTCAGATCTTAGGTTGTCGATATCTTGACTCAAATTACAAAAATCCTTTGTATTAAACAGATCGAAATCCGCGAGCGATAATGGACTTTGAAATGAAACCGCTATTCTAATCTCCCAAATCCCCTGACCGGTACCATTGTGAATTTAGCATAATAATCTCTATAATATAGTCTTTGGGTATAATTATGTAGGTATTTTGCTCGTTCGTTGGCACTAGTAATCAAGTTGGTAAATAATAATAAAAAAATAAATGTTATAGTCGAGAAATCACAGAACTACAGTAAAGTTCACCCGCATTGTTATAATTACAAAGGCACTCTAAAGTAATATCGGTGGGTTATAGTTAACGAGTTGCCTCCACAAGTTTTCGGTGTAATAACTCGCGTGAGAGAGGGAATTAGTACGAAATAATTAAAGTGCATGTAGTGCAGTCAGGAACGAACTTGCGTCCGTAGTTTTAAGTTATTTTGCATCGCAGTTATTTTTGCGAGTTCCGTGCTTCCGACACGCCCAACCACCTTGTTTTGTCTGATGTATTTAGTTACACAATATTGTTTCATGAATTTCAATTTTAAATATTTTAAACTACCTAATTAATAATATACGTTTATTGAAATCAATACATAGGTACCTACTATTGCTATTAGAATTAAAATGTAACGTTTTGGAGCTCTTACAGTTGAGTGACAAGTTGCCAACGACAAAGGCACCTCCCGTCAGTGACAGCTGTCAACGCGACGACTGTGCTATTTTGTCAGTGAACCACCTGCAGTTTAATGGTAAAATGGTGCACGCGGCACGCGAATACTTCAAGCGTAAAGTCAAGCTACAAGTGCAAAAAGCAGCCAAAGAGAGAAAGTCAAATGTTTACTAAAGAATATTTACTAAAGTTTTAATGGTACCACTTTCAAGTATAATATAATACCCGTGTAGCAGTCAGACGGTCACGTTTCGCAATTAGCTTGGAAGTAACCGGGTATAGTAAGCAAGAGAAGCGTAGTTACACTGAACATTTTACTCGGAAAGGACACTTTTTTTTAAAGTTCGTCGAGCATCAGTATCATGAAAAACATCAAATCCACCATGCCATACATGCCCCGCCTTTATTATAGTATATCTCATTAAAAAAAACCTAATATACATGATAACTACTAGAAATTAAAATTAAGCATATTCTCAAGACAATATTCAGGAAATGTATTGTGACATATATCGATAACTTATCCGTAGCGCCACATGTGTACTAGCTACAATATCTCGTCACAATTAAGTACCTACTCGTTTGTCGGTATACTACGAACGTTTCTATATATCATTTACATATCTCAATAAAATATTGTAATACGTAAAAATTGTTCTTAAGAGTAATAAAGAAACTGATGGTCTGTCAACACTTTCAAGTGTATCATTTAGTCGGCTTAGTCGTGTTTCAGGATCAGGTATAGCGAGAGGAGTCTGTACTATCAAGTGCATCTAGTGCATACTCGTCTCCCAGGCCAGCATAGCGGAGGCAACTGCTGCCCGTAGAGATTTCTCTGCAGTAGCAGCGGTTTTCGTTCATATACCGCACTCTAGCTTTACATCAGGCAGACTGTAGTCATATGTCGAGCTACAATAAAAATAATAATATTGTACCGAGTAGGTGGTATGAGTAGAGAATGTACCATGCCCATACCTAGTAGTGATGTGGTAAGACCGACTTCACAGCTGTTCAATGTTCTCGATCCAGTTCACAAGGCACATTTACAAATTAACAGTAACTTTCCCAATGGAATAACTTACTATGGTAAGCAATCTCTTTATCTACGTGTTACCAGTGACGGATTTAAGCATAGACAACATAGGCAGTTGCTTATGGGCCGCCACCACACCACACAAAAAAAAAAGATTGAAATCGATAAAGGCTCAGTAGAAACAAAAAAATACTGAGTTTTGTTTTAAATTCTGTGTTAGCCAACTTATTTAGTTGCTCTCTTCTTTACCTTGACCTTAATAGAAACTTTCATCAGTTAACCACAAACGATTTGAGGGCCTCCACAACATGCTCTGCCTATGGGCCGCCGAAGTCTAAATCTGGCGCTGCGTGTTACACTACAAATACTCAAACACATTCTTTTATATTATTATTACGTTTTTAAGATTTGCGTGTACAACTCAAGTCGCAATGGAAAGCGCACGACCGTCTACGAGGCCGCCCGGTCGTCGCAACTCGAACCGTGTATCAACCATTGCATACACACGCCGTTTTTGATATTCCTTTTTTTTTACGAGCAATAATACCATAATGTCATGTAGGTAATATTATATCAATAAATGTCGAAAAATGATGCAATTCATAATCTCTCTCAATAATAAGAAATAATTAAGGGAGCTCTTCAACTGACCTTTTCAGAGCGGTTCACCAATCTGATCAAGAAATTTTCCTAGGAATCCACCACTGTCAGGTGGCCTAGTCGCGTTTCGGAGTTTGTAAATAGCAGGGGACATTTGTCTACTAAAGCAGGCATATTGGAGGCGACTGCTGCCCGCACTATTTCCCTTCTTTCAACTATGTCATCCACTTTCACTTACATATTTAGAATCAATAAACAAAGTCAATACGTAGATACAGAAATAGCTTAATATATTTTGTAAAATATATAAATAATTGTAAATAAACGTTATTAATAAAGTCTGTTTTCCTTTCAATATTGTTTTCTCATCTAATTGTTAATTCCGTTACATTTTTATATTCTTTAGTCTGCCAAACGATCTGGGAACAATATTTATATTAAATTCGAAATAGGTTAGTTTTTCTGAATAATATTTTAGTTAATTGTTAATTTAATTAACAGAAAAAATTTAAAGCGGGATTCGAACCCGCGTCTTACAAAATACGCACTCAATTTATACTTTGTACGTCTATAAATGTCATGCGCTGCCCCATCTTTTATCCTAATATTTTTTTGGAATGTTTGGCGCACTTTTGCCCGGGAAGGTTGAGGTATTTTTTATCCCTTTTCCTAATTAGTTTAGTGGTTATTGTGTAAAATTTGTGTTATTTTGTGTTATATTAAAATTCACCCTATATGAGGCGACGAAAGCGGTTTTTTTTTGTGGTTATCCCACGCCCATTGTGACTTGACCGTGTGAATTGCCGCCAAATACTCCAAGAAAGCGTCAAATTGTAAAACACCATTGCAATTTGATGCAAAGACATCAAGAATTTACTACTCGACATTGGCAGAATTGTCGTTGTTATGACAAGGCCATTTAACAAAAGAAGAAGATTTTTTGACCAATATTTAGGCTTTTTTTATGCTTAATAGGCATACGTTTGACCGCACCCTGCCAGATGTTAAGCAGTGATGCGGTCTAAGATGGAGCACGCTTGCCTATGAAGTACCTATTTACCCTTAATTTGAAGATGCCCATATTGTACTTCTCGGGAAACACAGACACCGGGAGAGAGTTCCACAGTTTCGCAGTATTTGCTGTACTATACTGCTTAATCAATTCAAACCATTAGCGATCATAACACATAGCATCCGTCAGATACAATGCACATTTAAATTAAGTGAAAAGACAGCGGGCATCCCCTTTAACCATACTGAAACTGAAAGGTAATTTTTTAAAAATAATTATCGACTTTTTAAAATTATTTAAAACCGCAATGTCATAATAACATCGCTAAGGAGAGCGCGCTCGGCCGTTTCGACGCCAGTCGCCGCCTTACAGCCATTGCATTTACATTTTTTTTTATATTGACGCGACATGTGACGTCGACTGGCCTGGTGGTAAGCACAGTGGAGGTCCATGAGCGCCGACGACTGGAGGACCGCGGTACACGGTGACCCGTACCGAGGTACATTGCTCGTTTTTGATATACTGATATTGTTTAGTGTCTTTTTAACAAATAATGTTACCATAATACTGTAGTTGTTAATAGACTAATAAATGTCAAAAAATTATAAAACACTTATATTGCAGTAGATGTATACAGCTTCTGGATAGCGGGGATGCCTTCTTTCTTTTTACACCCTGTATATAGATATGATAGATACAAATACTAACATAACATCACCATAAACTTCGGAATACTTTTTAACTTTAAAATCTGATGGAGGTTCGGGAAATGGATAGATGTCTGGTGTAACGCGATCGTAATCCGTACAAAATCGCAACGATTGAATGTAGCTGCACAAGTCTTTCGGCCTTGGGAATAAGGTTGCATTTCCTGTGTGTGGGAAATAAGATGTTTAAGTAATAATATATTGCAGCAATGTCTGATTGCATAAGTTCATGCCATGTTAAATATATAAATAAATTTATAAGTATATAGGTACTTTATTAATTTCATTCTGCATGTATTAAATATCTGGCATTAACTTATGCAGTTTTTATCACAAGCATTACTCGGGTCCGTACTAGTATGTTAAATTGAAAAAAATATTTCTGGAACAAGCTGTGGAATGATTAGTACATTAATTATTAAAATAACTAAAATGACATTTGTTTGGTGGGTTGCCAATAAAAAAATATTTTCTAAAAATAAACAGCGTTGTAATTATTTTACCCACTACTACTGATCGATTTTTAATCGATTAATTGTGGAAAAATGAATAGTTTTTTATCTAATTGTATAATTATTTGCCTTCTATATAGAAGGTTTTATGATATTATAGATTAATAAATCACTCTTAAGCTGTCAAAAAAGCATATTTAATTTAAAATTGAAGTGAAAAGAAGTTAAATAAATAAACCACAAAAAAAAAAGGAAATGATTTGAACAAGTTTATTGCGTAACATTAATAAGGTTACAAGAGTCCGAACAAACTACATACAATAACAATCTTACACATTATTGCTGGCAAATAACTAGAGCACAAATCTCTAGATCTGAGCAAGCCATCAATGCGCTCAGAATAACATATCCCAGCAATAATTTTTAAGCTTAATGCTCTACTTCCTTGCAGACCACAATACCTATATTACTTTGTGTGAAAAGCAAAATCAAACGCTAACAATGTTAATTGACAATTTTTGCTTTGTACACAGAGGAACTGGACCAACGACCAAAGTCCCGGAACTATTGTCTTAGATTAAAAAATATTTTTAAAAAATTCAATATTTTTTTTATTGTCGCTCGGCTCCGGGCAGCAGTCGCCTCCGCTATGCCGGCCTAAGGAGACGAGTCTGCAACCATTGACAGCGCACGCTTCTCTCACTATACATGGCTACTTCTAAACTGCTCCCGAAGCGCGACAAGGTTATACTTCACGGGTGTTACATTCGAAAGTTGTCGGTATATCATTGTTTGATCTTTGAGAAAATTTAATACTTTTTGTCGTCTAGTTGCAAAGATATTATAATAATTCTCATAACATATTGTAAAATTCCAAAACGATTATTTTCAATAAAATAAATAATTGAGTTACAATATAATTAGAACACAAAAAAAAACATGATTGAGATTAGTATCGTAAAATGAATTCAATTAATAAACGATTATAAATCGAAGAAGAAAAAAACAAATAAAATTATAAATTAATTTAAAAGTTAAAACATACTTTTTTTGACCGCATATTCTTCTACATAACAGATCGTAATTTTCGTGGTATTACTTACAACACAAGATCTATCGAAGATTGGGTGAAAAGGCCGTACTTTTGACCATAATTTCCATAAAATATACGGTCAAATAATTAAAATTAGTAAAACAACCACACGCGTCACAGCAAAATACATCACTTTGTATCATTACGATACGTACATCAACATAATACCAAAAACATTACATATTAATAGACCATAGACATTCGAGTCTGCTCGGTAATATAACTTTTTAAGAAATTGTAGTTCGGCATGTGACAACACTCCGCCTGATGTAAAGCTAGAGTGTGGTCGATGAATGGAAACAACTGCTACGACAAACCTGTGCGGGCAGCAGTCGCCTCCACTATGCCGGCTTGAGGAGACGAGCATGTACCATCTAGATTGACAGTGCACACTTCTCTCGCTATACCTGGCTACTTGTTATTATTGACGACCCCCAGTTCTTATGGCTCAGACCTTTTATGGATTCCAGAAACCCTGGTCTGAGTAGTTTGAATGAAACCGAACTATTTCCATAGACAATCGAATTCTAACGACAAAGTGTAACCATGTAATACTAGTATTAAAGCAAACTGTTCGTTTTAATAAAATGCCGCTGTGGCTAGTTGACTTTGTAATGTTACGAATTTATTTGCCACACAAAATTTTACTCGAGTAGCTAAGAGGTTAATATCTTTTAAAATTAAACATATATCTACTTTCTGAAGTTTCATACAAGGCGAAAGTTTTTCAATTAATATTCGAGTAAAACTGCGTGTACGCAGCGCAAAATGGATCTTAGTTTATTAACCGGTTTAAGTATATCTACAATACAATTGTTACGCCTTTTTCCCACAGGGATAGGCAGAGACAACGGAACGCCACTTACTACGATCCTGACACAATCGCTTGCTTCACATCCACAATTCTCTTCATGCACGCCCTACGGTTATGGGCACTAGGCAGCCCAGCTTTCATGAGGACGTCTCCTATTTGATCGGAAAGCACCCTTCTGGGTCTGCCTTGTTTAACGCATCCATTCACATCAGATTTATATATTCCTTTCGTCAATCTCCTTTCATTCATCCTTTCCAAGTGCCCAAACCATCGAAGCATTCCTTTCTCAATCCTCGTCACTACATCATCTTTCAAACCACATCTATCGCGCACAACACTATTCCTCATTCTATCCGCTATCGTGACTCCACATACACTCCTTAGTGACCGCATTTCTACAGCATTAATCCTACTCTCTTGCTTCTTCTGCCATACCCAACATTCACTTCCATACATTAATGTAGGAACAAGTACCGCGTTATGAACAGCCATCCGTGAAAATAGAGTGGGATGCAAAATAGATACTATTTTTAGACTTTAGGGTACCAATTAATAAAGGAAGACCCAAGAATTTCCTTAAAATTACAATTATAATGGTTTTGAATTTTCCTAATGTTTTAAATATTAATTTTAAAAAAATAAAACAATACAGTAGACCACCACTAATTTTAATTATCTATTTTCTTTTTCGTACTAATAAAATGAGATAAAACGAAAATCACAAAAAGGTTCGACTAATTTTTTTTTTTTTTTTTGAGACATTGACTATACTTTTTTCAAAAGCCAATTCTAAGTACTAACCGAATACATAGATGTCTTTATTTTAAAGTTTTCTTCTTAATAAATAAATAATGCAATCAAATGCATCAAAATTAACGATAACCAGCATCATTAATGTAAGTATAACTGGGGTGACTAGAGACTGTTTCAAAAATACTATGTTTTTAATACAAAATGAGAGAATTATATTCTTTCATGAAGAGGTAAAAGGACTATAATTAAAAAAAAAAATACTGTTCATAAAACGTTAAAACAATAGTTTTTCTTAGTTATAAACATCGCTTTCATAACTTCTTTTTTAGCCACTGTGATCGCGCAAAATCTTCAATAATCGCGTAAAATCTAAGAAAACACTTTTACAAGTATTCTTATAGTCCTTATATTATTTAAAATACATAATTAAAGTATTTCTAAATACGCGTCTGTGAACACATTTTTTTTATTGTAGCTCGGCATGTTAAGCTATAGTGCGGAAATAACTGCCACCACAGATAAATTAATGCGAAAGCAGTCGCCTCCGCTATGCCGGCTTGAGGAGACCATTAGGTTGACAATGCATACTCCTCTCGTTATATGTAACTACTTCCCGTGTGTGTGTGTGTGATCCCGAAACGCGACGTCACTTCACGGGTGTTAGTTTTACACTTTACTATGTTGCAATAGTAAAATATGTTTATTAATACCCATCTAGAAATACTATTAATTTTTATACATAGTTAAAAAATGTTAGTTTCTATTTGTCTAGAAAACAAAAAACACAACTAAGAAAAAAAAAAGTATAAACAAAATCAATTCCAACAGGATAATAGATGAAAATTAAACTTTTTTTTTTTAATAAATTAAAATTTCACTATCTAAAAGGCAATGTCAGATAAAAATTATTTAAAAAAATATTACATATTTTGGCATATTAAAATGCTGGTCTATTAAATTATGATGAAAATTGAATAGAAAAAAAGCGTTGTATAGCTCAGTTGTTGGAGGACGTAGGTTCGAATCTCGTATTTTCAGTTAAATTTTCATTATAATTTAAAGTCAATTATTGTTCATAAAAAAATAAACTTAAAAAAAGTGATGATTCATAATAAACATTTTCGAGTAGGTAACACTGATACTGTACCATAAATTAATATTATCACATAAATAAATAAATAAATAGGTAGTAAAAATAAATCAAATAAATAAAAAATAATACTTTTTCGATTACACTTAAATACTGATTGAAATTAAACAAAAAGCTTTACGTCGAGATTATTTTTGGCAATTTCTAATAATAGTAATCAATTTTGAATCTACCGCGACGAATACTACATCGAGTGCATTACACATTCATTGTTAAAATAAAACTTGGAATATATACGCTAGTAAAAGTGCCA
Source organism: Tinea pellionella (assembly GCA_948150575.1). NCBI lineage: Eukaryota > Metazoa > Arthropoda > Insecta > Lepidoptera > Tineidae > Tinea > Tinea pellionella. Next base: position 3,190,067 of record OX411253.1, read on the forward strand.
TTGATCACACCAACGCAACCATCTACGATCATATTCCTAGGACACTCGTATACCTTAATTTATATATATGTCGGAACGGTCATGAATACGGACTCTAATTTGAAACTAACTTGGACCAAAATGAATACGTGGTCATGAGTACAAACACTAACTGAATATGAAACAAAAGCGTCGTTACGCTTTGACAGAGTCTCTGAAAACACGTCACGCGGAGGAAACGTTCTGACTTGTTTGTCCGGAGGAACTGTCGTGTTTCAGCACATTTGCTTAGTTATCGCCCACAAATGAAGGATAGAAGCCTTGGACCGCTCTCCCGTTCTGTCATATATATGGGTGTACTAAATAAAATAACTCTTGAAATTGACTTTTTTAAAAGTTGTGCCCGGCATATTATAACACTCAGCAACATATGATAAGATTGACGGTGCACACTTCTCTCGTAACTGGCTACTTGCAAACTGATCCCGGAACGCGACAAGGTCAATTCACGTTACATTCGAAAGTGGTGGTACTACTCCTGGACGGCAGACTGGGCTAATAACATCATCAATCTGCCTACCATTCTTAAACAGACATTCTAATCGTATTCGCGTGGGGTTGCATTCGGTTTGTAAAAGAACCGTATTTCATAAAACAAAAAAAAAAACAATTAAGTTTGATATTTCTAAATACCATTTCTGAAACCATTCACTTAAAATTAACTGAGAAAAAAAACATCGATACTTCTACAAAACGTTCATCGATATTAATCTAGCACAACACTACGTTTATTTTAACTTGCAACACTAGCCCAAAGCTTTATTCTCAAACAACACGGTCTCCCATAGACAATATACTAACAAAATAAATATTAAGTACACAAGCCGTGTAAGACAACGAGTATTTCAAAACACACTAAGACACAAAAATTCCGGGTCACTTGTAAAAATCGCCACTCTCCAAAAAATATAGAGAATTTTTCTTAATATTTTTTTTTTATAAAACGCTTCTCATCTTTTTCTTTGTGTGCATTTATAAGTCATTTACACCATACTAGTATTTCATAAATCAATTTCAAGTATTTACAATTTAAAAAAAAAATGCTTAATAGACAAGCGTTTGACCGCACTCTGCCTGATGTTAAGCAGTGATGCCGTCTAAGGTGGTGCACGCTTGCCTATGAGATACCTAATTAGAGACGAGAGAGAGAAATATATCATGTTTTATCTCCCTCGACAAGGCAGGGGTACTTCCGGAGATATACAGGAACGTGAAGTCTTCTGTCCTTACTGGGATATATCAGGTAGCTGAGCCTGAAGTATAATGAACTTCCATAGCTCAATTACGGAGAAAGAGCTTGGGAAGAATCTACAATCTACAAATTTTTTAAGCGACCCGGAATTTTTGCGCCTCACTGTAATTTCCTAGCGTATACATTCCAAGCTTTAAACACGTCCGTTTATATATTCTTGGGTACGGGTTCGATCGCCTTCACTTCGAACTTCTGCTCCGGCTTCCATGACCATGTCACCGGCATTGCACACTCATAATTGAAATTATAGAGCTGATCCTTCACGTGTTTAGCCAAGTCTTTCGGCTCTGGATACACTGAAGCCAATCCTGTATAATTAAAGTTAGTTTAATATACAAAATATTTAAAAAATATATTAATCCCATACAAAAATTAAGATGTATGTATAATATGTGGACGATGAAATCAATATGAAGTATAGAAATAACAAAAAAAATTAACCTTTCAACTTCTCTCCGTTAGGTGTCACAACTATTAAATATAATATTGAAAATTTAAATCATTCTATATATAAAAAAACCCGTTAAAAAAATCACCAATAAAACGTTGCGCGAATAAAACGATTTTAATTAAAATAAATAAATAAAGAAACTTTTGATAAAGAAATAAAACAAAAGATAAATCAAGGAAATTAAACAAAAAACCGTTACAATAAAAATGAATTCACCTTCATCATAAGCCATTTTGGCAACTTCAATGGCGATCTTCAAAGACACCTCGGGCACATCAGACAATGATGGGTAAATGCGACCCATTTCAAAATCTTCGTCGCTTACAAAGTCAGCCAAAGTCTGTGAAATAAATCAAGAATAAACCTAGCGTTTAACATGTAATGCCAGTAGTATCAAAATTAATATAATAACGCGTCAAAGTCTTGGCCATATAATTTTTTTTTATTATAGGTCGGCATGTGACAACACTTCGCCTGATGTAAAGCTAGAGTGCGGTCCATGAATGGATACAACTGCTACTAAACAGAAATCTCTACAGGCAGCAGTCGAATGTAATATATTAGTTATTGCACTAATTAACGCGTTAAGACGCAGGTGGTGCCGTAGCACAAAATCACTCCTCAAAGGAGGTAAAAATAAAGTTTATATGTTACAATTTATTTATTTATTTATTTAAAACTTAATATAGCATGTACACAGGCGAACTTAATGCTAAATAGCATTCTCTTCCAGCTAACCTCTGTGTTTGTGACAGGTGTGAGCGAAGAGAAGCAGTATTTTAAACAAATATATATATATATATATAGGTACATACAATCACTATTCCTTAAGTTTTTTTTAATGCCTGAACTAAGCTAATGCTTGTATCACAGACTCTGAGCCACCAAAGTATATATAACATAGTTACATTGGTACCGGACAGAAATTAGCGAGGTTTGAATACGGGAATCGATCGTGAGTTTCGTTCTCTACTGCTAGACCATTTCCGTTCATAAAGTAAAACGCATACAAAGTTGCCGTTTAATAATCCTAACTAACGAAAAATTTTAGCTATAAATAAACTACCTATAATCATATATCAATCGTATTCCTTCGCTCGCGATTGCGTGTACGAGTTCATATGAGTATTTGCTAAGCCAGTCATAAACAACGAACAGAAAAATATATTAAATATAAAGTTAATTGAATTTTCAATTAAAAGCTGGGTCACAAAATTACAACACTATTTATTTTTTTCCAAAACTTCAAATGTCATTGTTGTCTATCTAATAAAATTGACCATAGTCAAAAAATTTTTTTATTCTTTAGATGAGTTTTTCGATGATTCCTGATGTACATGTTTTAATAAGTGATGTTTGACTTTGTCCTTCAATTGTATATTCAATAGTTTATTGTTAATAGTTTATAAGAAATTATTTTTATTGTTATTATTGTTACCCCGGTTATTAACATGTCTGTGGGCCTAGGCCAAGGGAACAGAACTGGTCGGATGGTATGTGTTGGTTTGTAAGAATTTGCAGACAATTCTGCAATGTTCAGTATTACTATTATTATTATTATTTTGTAATGGAAAGTTTTAGGTACAACAGTTTGCTGTGCAATATTTGTCAAAAATCGAATCGAATCGAACTACCACTAGTCAAACATACTCAATTAATTTATAGTGGAGTGAATATTACATAAATATATACCTTGGCTGCCCGAAGGAACATGTTATCGGGTATATGGTGAGCGGCTGTCGCAATAACTCCGAGAGCGACGCCAGGGAATATGTAAGAGTTGTTTCCCTGTCCCGTGTGGAATACCTTGCCGCCATAGTTCACCGGCGGGAATGGAGAACCCGATGCATATATACAGCGACCCTGAAATTTTTGAAAAACATCTTCAGGTAGTAGTCGCCTCCACTATGCTGGCTTGATTAAAACTGTACCTAATAAGGATATCAGATGTGGATCTCACCTCAATCTGACAACTCAATACTGACGCTTATAAAAACAAAGGGATATGAAGTGACGTTTTTGAGGTAGCTGGATATAACGAGAAGAGTGTGCAGTGTCAATGCATTTTGCACATTAGTCCCCTCAAGCCGGCATAGCGAAGGTGACCGCTTGCAGACATATCCTATGGTAACAGTTGTTTCTTGGTTGTGGAGCACTTAATATCAGGGGAGTACGGTGGCTTGTAGAGCTACAATATTAGTATTGCTTACCTCAGTGCCATCAAAAGCATCTTGCGCCGTACATTCCGCCTGGCTAGTGGGATTGGAGAGAGCGAATATGACGGGCCTCTCAATATTCTCTGCCATTTGTTTGAGAACCGTTTGCGTAAACGCACCACCCACGGTCGAACAACCTGTAATATGTAAATAAGACAGTTAATTAAAGAAAAATCTTAAGTTCGATCCCTTCTTTCATCGGCCGAGCGATCAACAATACCCGCAGTCTAGAGGTAGAATTAAACTCACGATCGATGAGAGAAATCTCGTAATTTTTTTTTTTAATTGTAATTCGGCATATGACAACATCGTCTAATCTAAATCTAGAGTGCGGTCCATGAACAGAAGCAACTGCAACTACAGATAAATTTCTACAGGCAACAGTCGCCTCCGCTATGCCGCTTGAATCCAGATAGACAGTGCACGCCTCTCATTAAGATAATAATTTTGACTGGTACCACTATTATATGTTTAACTTTTTTTTTTAGTGATGTCGTGTCATCGTGGCGACCTCGACTGGCCTGATGATAAGCTCTGTGGAGATCCATGAGCACTGACGACTAGAGAACCGCTTACACGGTGGCTCCAGTCACCATTACTATGCCGGCCTGAGAATGTGCTTTTTCACGCTCCGCTTGAAGGATCCAAGGTGAATGGACCGAGAGAATTGAGAACTGTTTCAACACGACACAATATGGATGTGTCCCCCGCCCAGTGCAGATGTTACGGGAGTGGAAAGAGACTAACCAATAAGAACGCTCGGCTTAATCTTCCTTACAGCTTCTTCAAAGTTCTTTTCTGGCTCGACGTTTTTTCCAAATACCTTCGCATGTTCCGGTACACCTCCGGGTCTTTGTTCACTCAACAGACCGTCCACATCGAACATATAGACGCGGGATCTCGCTTGTTCTGTTGACAAACCTTCATCAACCATCGCGGCCACGGTTAAGTTTGCAATGCCATTGGCAGCCTAGAACAAAAACAATATTTTAGATTATTATCAGTAGTCCCTTATAAAAACCTTAAACTTTTTAATTAACACAGACGTACTATCAAGAGCAGGGGAGCAGTCCCACCTTAAGGACTAATGTTACTTGCATATTTTTATGTTTCTCTCAGCTCCTACTCTAAATATATCTTATGTTTACGTTGCTATGACAACTGACGTGTGTAGATTAATTTGATTGATATTTAATGTCAATCAGGTATAATACAAACTGAAGTCGTTAAATACATTTTTATTTGCTAAATTAAAAAATAAAACCTCGTAATGACAACTCTAGTGATGTACAGACACAGTAGGGCTGTACCCGCTACGTTAATTGATTCCTTCTCGAATTAATACTCGTAACACAAACAAAGATATGAATACTAACAGATCCAGCTCCCAAAAACATAAAGATGTTCTCGGCAAGTTTCCTCTTAGTGACTCGCATGGCAGCCATTAATCCTGCAACGGCGACACTGGCCGTTCCTTGAATATCATCGTTGAACGTGCAGTACCGGTTACGATACTTTTGCAGTAGTCGCATAGCGTTGATAAGAGCGAAATCTTCAAACTGAAAAAGAAAAAAGTTATTTTTCTACAGTATCTCAACATAATATTTAACAACAAAAGCATTTTCAATATGGATAAACCAGCATAGCGGAGGTTTTCATTCATGAACTGCACTCTAGCTTTACACCAGGCGAATTGTGGTCATATGTCGAGTTACAATAAAAAAAAGAACAGTCTGCCTAATGGTAATATTAGAGTGCGGTCTATGATGGAAACAATTGCTACCATAGAGAAATATCTGCAGATAGCAGTCGCCTCCACTATGCTGGCTTGTCCATAATGACGGTGCACACTCCTCTCGTTATACTTAGCTAGTTATTATCTTTATCTTCTTTTTTATCTATTAACTGGTAGGGTTAATTTTTTTTGACAAGCCTTAAAGTGTTAAAAACCACTAAATTTTTACACTCAAAAAAAATACGGCGTAACTTACCTGAATAAGTGTATTTTGTCCATATCTCATGACACAGGCTTCCATAAACTCGTCAAGGAACTCATCATATTCTTTGCCACGAACGCGTTTCTGACGCAGACCGATGTAGAGTGGATCCTCTAATAAATCCTTTAAATATAAAAAAGATATTTCACTTTTACACTTGAGCGGTTCTAGCGGTAAGACGCGTGAACTCACGATCGATGAGTCCCGTGTTCGACCTTCGCTAAATTCTGACCGGTACCAATGTAGCTTTGTGATATATACTTTGGTCGCTCAGTGCCTATAGGCATTATTAAAGAGGTGTAGGCAGACTGATGATAGTTATTCACCCAGTCTGCCGTCCTGGGGCAGTACCACAACTTTCGAATGTAACACCCGTGAAGTGACTCTGTCACGTTTCGGGAACAGTTTGAAAGTAGCCAGGCAAAACGAGAAGAGTGTGTACTGTCAATCTAGATGGTACATGCTCGTCTCCTCAAGCCGGCATAGCGGAGGCGACTGCTGCCAGTAGAGATTTCTCTGTAGTAGCAGTTGTTTCCGTTCATGGACCACACTTTGGCTTTACAACAGGCTCAGTGTTGTCATATGCCAAGCTACAATAAAAAAAAGGTCAGGCCAGTCCAGCAAGCCAGTACGGCTTAAAAATAAAACCTCGTCTTATTAAATTGTCCTGGCTAGACTTACTACCTGGTAGTCCTTTCCTCACTAGCTTGCTGCTCCAGGAATGGAGCTAGTTTTGTATAAACATGGTTTCTTAACGCGCAACGTGCGACAGTGCACACTCCTCAACAATTTGGTCATCTTTACAAACGGTTGTTTTGTAATATGACCATTTTGTTAAATGCAAATCATTTTTTTTTGTTGAATTTGTTGAAGTAAAAGTTGTTATCCTACAGCTATATTCCATAGAGATTTTTAAAGTTAATTGAATAAATATTGACCTGATTTTCAGTGCCCACATCCAGGGTGATAGGAAGACACTGATGCGGCTTAATTCCAGCTAATGCAGTGTAAAGGGACAATTTGCCGACAGGTATACCCATACCGAATGCTCCGAGATCACCCAAACCCAAAATACGTTCACCATCAGTCACTACCACCGCCCTTACGTCTGGTTCGGGCCTAGAAAGTAAACAATCGCCTTTAATTATAAATTAGAGAATAGGGTATAGTGGTAGGCAGATAGATGATGGTTATTAGCTCAGTCTGTCATCCTGGGGTAGTACTACCACTTTCAATAGTATGGGTTGTGGAGTAACCTAGTCCTCTTAGTAACTAGCCGAGTATAACGAGAGGAGTGTCAATCCGGATGGTGCACATTCGTCTCTTCAAGTCGGCATAGTGGAGGTGACTCTCGCCTTGCTCTCTTCATAATATAATAGTAGATTTCTCTGTGGTAGCAGTTGTTTCTGTCATGGATCGCTCTCTAGCTTCTAACACCAGTTGGAGTTACAACTTATTTGCATTTGAAATAATTAAATAGCATACCAATTTCTGAGTATATTAAAGATGTGTCCCTTGTCATTGATTGTGATAAACAGGCCACGTGGACGTCGGTAAATGAGACCAAATTTTTGACATGCGAGCCCTACCGTCGGAGTATAAACGATAGGCAAATACTTCTCAATATTCTCCGATAGCAGACGAAAGAACAACTTCTCGTTTCTATCCTGAAAATATATATAAAAACAATATAATTTAAATTACTGTTTAAAAATTTGGTATAATAAATATTAGATAATATTACTTTGTAATTAATAAATACCAACGAGACGGTCACACAGTTTAATAAATACGTAGTGGTTAGATAAACACAATTTTGACCGTTTACCACATTAACGTTCAAGCGGTCTCCCGAATAATAAAAAAAAAATTCGGCCAATCTTCATCATAATTGAATAATAAATAATAATCATATTTATGTTCCTTCAAACTGGCATCAAGCATATACTTTAAGTCTGGATAAGTGAATAAGTGGCGTGATATAATAACACAATAACAATTGTCAAGCCTTTTTTCCTACAGGGATAGGCAGAGACAACGGAACGCCACTTACCACGATCCTGACACAACTCCCTCGCTTCCCTCACATTTACAATTCTGTTCATACACGCCCGACGGTTATGAGCACTAGGCAGTTAGCTTTCATAAGAATGTCTCCGATTTGAGCGGAAAACACCCTTCTGGGTCTGCCTTGTTTAAAGCATTTCACATCAGATTTATATATTGTAACGTAACGTTTATTTGATATTTTATTTAAAATAGTTTATGAATTGATGAATGAAGGAAATAGAAAAAAAAGAATTTTTGAAAGGTAGGTTGTCAGAGGATGACAGAAGAAAAAGGAAAAAGATGGGAGAATTTGGGAGAGACTGGTGGATCTTGAATAATTTTTTATATTTAAGTATTCTTTTGGAAGCTTAGGCTTCCAGGCGTACTTGCCTGTTTGGAGTCGAGGTTAAAGTATCTTCTGCTTAACAATTCACGGGAGCTCCGGTGTGTCTAAGTATTTTTGCAGTTATTGGATTTTCCGAGAAAAATTTATATGATACAGGATGCCCCTTTGTGTAAAGGATTTTTAACAATATTTAATGATGTCAGCTGAAAAGGCTAAACACTAACGGAGAAGGGATATGTGCGGTATTTATAGTTTTGTTTAAATAATTGACATTGCGGTATCTATAGTTCGGTTTTAAATTTGATCGATGCGGTATCTATAGTTTGGTTTTTAATATTTGATGTCAGAATAATAATTAATTTATAGATTTTGGTTTATATGGAAATGCAGAGGAAATATTTGTAAATAGATTGTAATTTTAACTTTTCTTTCTTTAAAATTTATTCTTTTGTTTTTGTAATTTCGAATTGGTTAATTAAATGTTTGTTTGTCTTAAATTGTTTTATTTTGTTTAAAAATCTTTAAAATTATTTTGATTTAAAGATTATTGTTCAGTCTTCCTCTAATCTCTAGCCGGGTTTAGAGGGGGTCTGACAATTGGCGCCCAACTGTAAATATAATCTATATACATGTATATTTCATTTTATTCTGCATTTACCTAATTGTTTTAAAATTTGTTTTAGGGTTGTAAATTTGTTCTTACGTAAATATAATATTGTTTTTTTATTATATTAATTTTGTTTATTTAAGAAATAGATTTGTTTTATCTTTTTATTTTAAATTATAATTTGTATCGTTACTCTGCATTCTCCACAAAATGGATAAATTATTTAAACCTCATTTATTATTAAAAGATGAACTTATTTATGAAGTAAAGATACGTTTAGTTACACCGGAAAACACAGTCGATAAACTTCGTAAGCAGTTACAACAATTATTAATTGAGATACCTTCCGATGAAGTTTTTGAAACTGATTTATCTTTTGAGGAGGAATATGACATTATAACAAGCAAATTAAAGGACCTTCAGTCCAGATGGGATACTTATTTTGATTCTTCGGATAAACATTCGTTATTAAGATCACGTGCTCTAGCGGCTCATTTGTATCATCGTATAAAGCGTTTGAATGCAACTTCTAAAAAGCAAGTTATTTTGGTAAAGGAATTTAATTCTACTTTAAATAATTATTTTATTTTATTAGACAAGGTGAATATGAGTGATACCGCGTTTAACTTCACCGTTCCGGACAAAACTATTAATTTTAATTGTGAGTCGAAATGTATTGCTAAATGGAACCTCACTTTTAACGGTACTACGGATCCATGGGAATTTATAGAGCGAATTGAAGAGTTGTCTTCCGCGTATAATATTAGTGAAGAGAACCTGTTTAAGTCTGCTGTTTTATTATTTTCTGGGATTAGTTTGGTTTGGTATAGAGGCATTAAAGATGAAATTTCTGATTGGAAAAATTTAAAATTTTTATTTTTTGATGAATTTAAACCGGATGGTGATTATAGGTTGATAGGGGATATTCGTGCGCGAATGCAGGGGATGGATGAATCTGTTACTATTTATTTTTCTGTTATGTGTGGAATGTTTAACAGATTGAAAAAGCCACTTGATGAAGTAGATAAACTAGATATATTATTACATAATATTAGGCCTTATTATGGTGAACATCTTGCTTTAATAACTATATCTAGTGTTAGGGATTTGCGGGATAAATGTAAAAAACTCGAGTCCGCTAAACAAAGATCTGATTCGTTCATACAGTCGACACCGTCTTTAACTATGAATTCCGGATCTTTTCCTAATAAAAAAACTAACCCGCATATTTGTGTTGTTGATCAGGCTCAGGATAAAAACATGTTTTGTCAGAGGTGCAAATCTAATTCGCACCATTTTAAAAATTGTCCAGCTTCGAAAATTGTTAAATGTTTTAATTGTGGTGAGTTAGGTTACACAATTAAAAGTTGTATAAAATGTAATAATAAGGATGCGTGTCCAAAAAACGCGTAGGTTGGAACCGAAGGTCAAAACCAATCTTTGATGAATCGGAGTGGGCAGATTGGTTGTGTTTTGTAAAGAAATTTATGTCTTACGACGTATCTTCGGTTCTTTTTAAACCTGAGCTGTTAGATAATAGGCCTTATTTAAGTGTTGATATTGGTGACATGAAACTGTGGGGTTTGTTAGACTCCGGTGCGGCAGTTTCTATTTTAGGAAATAACTCTCAACAAAAACTTGTTGATTTAGGTTATACTGTACATAAAGGTAGTTCACGTATTTCGGTAGCAAACGGTACAGAAATACAGTCGATAGGCGAAATGTTACTCCCTGTCAGTTTTCAGAATAAAATTGAGATTATTCGATTTTTTGTTATTCCGAGTGTTGTTTCTAATGTTATTTTTGGTGTTGATTTTTGGAAGAAGTATAATTTAGCACCTGAAATTTTTAAGAATGTTGCTTGTATTGCGAAGCCTATTGACTTTTTAGAAAGTCAAAAGGGTAATGTGCAAAGTGATATTCACTATATTCGACCTTTGGAATCATTTTCGGAAGAACGGAGGGAAACTGCCAATTCTATGATTGAGAATTTTATTTCTATTTCCTCAGATAGTATTGGATTAGGCAGAACTAAGTTAATAGAGCATACTATTGATACGGGGGATTCGGCTCCTATCAAATGTCGTAATTATCCGTTGTCGCCTGAGAAGTTACGGGAAATGCAAAAGGAGTTGGATAGGATGTTAGAGTTGGATGTCGTGTCGCCGAGCGAAAGTCCGTGGAATAATCCAACACTCATGATTCCAAAGAAGAATGGTGAGTGGCGGTTTTGCTTGGATTGTCGTAAACTAAATGCGGTAACACGGGGTGATGCTTATGCAATTCCTTATATTCCACAGATCTTAGATAGTCTAAAGGAGGCACGGTTTTTATCTTCGTTAGATCTTAGTTCTTCGTTTTGGCAAATTCCATTAGAGAAGTCGGCCCAGGATAAAACTAGTTTTACTGTTCCTGGCCGCGGTTTATTTAAGTTTAATGTTATGCCTTTTGGTCTTTGTGGTGCTCCGGCGAGACAGCAAAGGCTGATGGACATGTTATTTGGTCAGAATTTTAATAGTGATATAGTAGGTGGTTACGTTTTTGTATATATTGATGACATTATTATAGTTAGTTCGGATTTTAATACTCATATATTATTATTGGAAAAGGTACTGGATAAATTAAAATCGGCAAATTTGAGTATTAATATTGATAAGTGTAAATTTTTTAGAAAGTCTCTTAAATATTTAGGTTATGTTGTAGATGATAAAGGTTTGAGGACTGATCCTGATAAGATTAAAGCAATATTAGATTTTCCAACACCCAAAAATGCCAAAGAGGTAAAAATGTTCTTAGGAACGTGTTCTTGGTATAGGCGTTTTATCAGAAATTTTTCTACAATTGCGGCACCTTTAAATAAATTAACCAGTACCAAAAATAAATCTTTTATTTGGAATGAAGATTCTGAATCTGCTTTTAATAATTTAATTAAATCTTTAATTTCTGCTCCGATCCTTGCTTGTCCCGATTTTAAGAAACCTTTTGTTGTACATTGTGACGCATCTAGTTATGGAGTAGGAGGCATGCTTACACAAAATATTAATGGATCTGATCATCCCATTGCGTATGTCAGTCGCACTCTCAATGCTTGTGAGAAAAATTATAGTGCTACTGAACGCGAAGCATTGGCGGTAGTTTTTGCAATTGAAAAATTTGAACCATACTTAGGTACTAGACGGTTCACGGTAGTTACGGATCACGCTTCTTTAAAATGGTTTATGAAGCTGGAGAATCCGACAGGTAGGTTAGCTCGTTGGGGTTGCAGGTTGTCTCAGTATCAATTTGATATAGAGCACAGGCGTGGTAAGGACAATGTCATACCGGACACTCTTTCTCGACTTCTAAAAGTAGATGCCATAGGTGATATGCCAAAAGATGATTGGTATGAAAATATTTTAGAAAAGTGTATTAAGTTTCCAAAAAATTATCCTAATTATTATATTAAGGATAATATATTATATCGGTTTTGTAAGTCTAAATATTGTTTGACAAGCGAATTTGATTGGAAGGAAGTTGTTAGGAAAAGTGATAGGGAAAAAATTTTGCAGGAAAATCATGCTTCGGCAACTTCTGCACATCTAGGTGTATTTAAGACACACAGAAGACTATGTTTAAGATATTTTTGGCCGGGAATGTTTCAAGAGGTAGTAGATTTTGTTAAGAAATGCGACATTTGTTTGGCTTATAAACACCAATCAAAATTGACTCCTGGTTTGATGGGAAAGCCGAAGGTGTGTTTTAGGCCTTTTCAAGTAATTTCAATAGATCTAGTAGGACCATTGCCGAAATCGCGTTCGGGTTACAGGCATTTATTCGTCATAACCTGCTGTTTTTCAAAATACACACTTTTGTTCCCGTTGAGAAACCCAACCAGTCTGGCTGTTGGTAAAGTTCTCGAACAAAAGGTTATTCTTGTTCATGGGGTGCCGGAAACTGTAATTGCAGATAATGGGGTGCAATTTACAGGAACCGAATTTCGCAATCTGTTAAACCGTTACCATATACCTAATATACACTATGGACCACGATACACACCACAAGTAAATTTAGTAGAACGATACAATAGAACTGTTATGACAGCAGTGGCATCTTATGTAAAAGATGACCATCGCACGTGGGATAGTAATTTAGAAAAGATTCAGTTTGCTATCAATAGTTCTGTAAATGAAACAACTGGTTTTTCTCCATTCTTTTTAGTTCATGGTAGAGAACCAATTATAAATGGTGAATTTTATAAAAGACAAACTGAAGGTGATTATGAAATAGGGGTTCCTAGGGAGGAGTATGCGGGTGAGTTTGGATGCTTAAAGGAAATTTTTGCTAAAGTTAGGGAGTTGTTAGTGAAATCTCATGCTTCTAATGCAAAATATTATAATTTAAGAAGAAGGGATGCTAAACTGAGTGTAGGTGATCAGGTGTGGAAAAGAACATTTATACAAAGTGACGCAGCCAAATACAAAGCATCCAAATTAGCTCCGAAGTATGAAAAGGTCACTGTTAAGCGTGTGTTATCCCCATTAGTGTACGAGTTAGTGGATGGAAATGGGAAGTCGTTAGGGAACTTTCATATTAAAGACATAAAAATTTAAAATTAACATAATTTTTTTCTATTTTTTTTCTTTGTTTATAGAAATTAGATTTGTAAATATATATTTTTTCTTTTCTCTTAATTTTTTTATTATCGCTGAGGACAGCGTAAGTTTCACCCGCCTGAAACTTTCCTTAGGGGAGGGGGTATTGTAACGTAACGTTTATTTGATATTTTATTTAAAATAGTTTATGAATTGATGAATGAAGGAAATAGAAAAAAAAGAATTTTTGAAAGGTAGGTTGTCAGAGGATGACAGAAGAAAAAGGAAAAAGATGGGAGAATTTGGGAGAGACTGGTGGATCTTGAATAATTTTTTATATTTAAGTATTCTTTTGGAAGCTTAGGCTTCCAGGCGTACTTGCCTGTTTGGAGTCGAGGTTAAAGTATCTTCTGCTTAACAATTCACGGGAGCTCCGGTGTGTCTAAGTATTTTTGCAGTTATTGGATTTTCCGAGAAAAATTTATATGATACAGGATGCCCCTTTGTGTAAAGGATTTTTAACAATATTTAATGATGTCAGCTGAAAAGGCTAAACACTAACGGAGAAGGGATATGTGCGGTATTTATAGTTTTGTTTAAATAATTGACATTGCGGTATCTATAGTTCGGTTTTAAATTTGATCGATGCGGTATCTATAGTTTGGTTTTTAATATTTGATGTCAGAATAATAATTAATTTATAGATTTTGGTTTATATGGAAATGCAGAGGAAATATTTGTAAATAGATTGTAATTTTAACTTTTCTTTCTTTAAAATTTATTCTTTTGTTTTTGTAATTTCGAATTGGTTAATTAAATGTTTGTTTGTCTTAAATTGTTTTATTTTGTTTAAAAATCTTTAAAATTATTTTGATTTAAAGATTATTGTTCAGTCTTCCTCTAATCTCTAGCCGGGTTTAGAGGGGGTCTGACAATATTCCTTTCGTAAATCTCCCTTCAGTCATCCTTTCCATGTGCCCAAACCATCGAAGCATTCCTTTCTTAATCCTCGTCACTACATCATCTTTCAAACCACATCTATCGCGCACTACCTTATTCCTCATTCTATCCGTTATCGCGACTCCACATGCGCTCCTTAATGACTGCATTAATCCTACTTTCTTGCTTCTTCTGCCATACCCAACATTCACTTCCACGCATTAATGTAGGAACAAGTACCGCAAATTTATAGTACGTATTGAAACTTTATCGTCCATAAGGAGTAGTAATCGAGTACCTTTATTATATTTAGTCACCTGTAACTCAACAAGATAGAGATATTTATTCAAATTCTCAGAGTATCTATCGATGGATATTCTGCAGATCTCGAGCTGTTCTTCTTGAGTTTTGAACTTCGCTGCTAACAACCCATGAAGACCTAGGGCTTGGCGCTCTTCCAGTGTAAAGGCTAGACCCTAAAATATTGTAAATAAGCAATTAGAAACAACCGTGAAGTGACCTATCGCGTTTCGGGGACAGTTTAGCCAGGCATAACGAGAGGAGTGTGCACTGTCAATTTGAATGGTGCACATTCGTCTCCTCAAGCCGGCATAGCAGAGGTGACTGTGACTGTAGTAAAATATTTTTCTCTTTCTTTTTCCTCGCGTCGATAATGATGAAATACATAAATTGTCATACTAACTTTATTTAACCGGGGATCACGCAGATGGTCCATGCCTCGTACCATGTTCGGGCAGACTATATTGCCCGTGACTTCGTGGTATTCCCGGCATGGTGTTAGTCCAGGTTCCGATAATCCTGGACATTTAGTCAAGACGTATGCCAACGCGGCTCGATTGGGGCCTAATATACTGCCTGATGAACAACATCTAAAGACAAAATTATATCATTATTATCACTAGTTTACTAATAGATATATATCTCTAGAATTTATAGGTTTGTACCTGCCACAAACAGCATAAGTCATATATATTTTGTAAATAGAAAAACAATTTGAGTTTCTTTAGCGATTTCCTCAACAATTCGTTCCAAAGAATTACACTGTTTGCTTTTATTGTTCACAGTTAACACATGATTTAAAGGTGATGTAAAGTTATCACCATGCGTGAGTAATCAAGACCCTCCCACCTTGTTCAATAGGTGCCGGTTATCCGGTGAGTTTCAGTTGTTATTTTAAGTTTTTCAAAGCGGTTATATTTGAAATATCATCATTTTTGGATTATAGTCCAATTCTCGAACGTATAGATTCACTTTTTATATGAAGTTTTTACCTAATAGGTAATCGTTACCTCGTAATCGTAAAGCGTTAAGGCCTTTTGCACATTATAAGACAAATTCTTTTATCTTTTAAGAAATCCAGTCGCATATGAGACCATGCACATTACAAGATATTTTTTCTTGTGTCTGATAAGACACCGCATATTAGACTGGATTTCTTGCAAGATATTTCTTGTAAAACACTAGAATTTTATTATATGTGCAAAAGACTTAAGTATCAATTGTCACGCCTTTTATTGGCTATCAAAAGTAGTATAAATGAATCTATACAACCTTGCTACATTAGAGAATTGCTCTACCCTGAATCAAAACAATTGACCTTAACAAAACATGTTATCTAATTGCAGAAGTTCTATATTTTGCAAGTTTTTTCTTTATTTGGGAGAGTATAAGGGAGTTTTTTTTTTTCAGGTAAAACAGTTTTGATCTGGAGGTGCGGTATACTATACCAGCTGTCGCTGACAATGCACACTCCTCTCAAACTGTTCCCGAAACGCGACGAGGTCACTTCACAGGTCTTACATTGGAAAGACTGAGCGACCAAAGTACATATACCATAGTTACATTGGTACCGGTGAGAATTTAACAAGGCGCGAACACGGGGCTCATCGATCGAGAGGTTTGTCCTCTGCCGCTAGACCACGGCCGCTCTTAAAGTTTAATAGTTTATTGGCTATATTGATTGGTTGGTTAAAGTGTCTCTGGGTTCATATGATAAATCTGTCTGTATCACATAAGTGCGTAGGTACATATCTACGCCTTGGCAGTTAAGTATTATTAGGTAAATGTACACGTCAATGTAAATCAATACCTGACAATTTCCAATGTCAGATCATTTTACTTCATTATAAGAGAATAATGCTCGTGTCGCGTTGACTACTGAGTAGACATTTAATTAAAACAAATTATCCATGTTTTTGTTTCGTGTTTGAAAATACGAGTTTCACGCTCTTCTGTCGTGTTTATTTTTATTATTTTAATACGAGTTTTTGGTTATTTACAAAAGACCAACCTCTCTCTCTCCGGACTAATTTGCATACATTACATTAGTGAAACGATTCTCTTTTTTTAGCCTATTTATTCCAAAACCTCTTCAGTTAACAGGATTTTTTTTTATCTCCGCCCGATGTTAAGTTGGAGTGCGGTTCATGAACGGAAACAACTGCTACTCCAGATAAATTTCTATAGTCAGCAGTCGCCGAAAGATCACTTCACAGGTGTCACATTCAAAAAGTGGTGGTACTACACTAGGACGGCAGACTGATTTAATAACCAACATCAGTCATTAAACTAAATTAATAATGAACACGGTTGCCGTTTTAAGAAATGAGCAAACTAAGAAAACGATTATTACGAAACGAGTCGTGAGGAAACTATTTCCGTCTAGCCGTCAACAAAGCGAAATCATAATGCCGTGAAACATTGTCTTATCAGTTTCCGAAATTCCCTTCTTGAAATCTGTTTCGCAATATATTCAGATCTTCAGAAAAAAATAACAAATTGATTTGTTTTCGTAGAAGACGTGACCGTAGTCGTCAGTATTTCGTGATTAATAAGTATAGCGAAAATTATATGTAATAAGAGAAAGTATATATACTTAGTTAGATTATACAACTATAATTTTCCCTGAATATTCCCGGGGGCGTTTCATGGTCACTTGCGACGTCTGCGGTCACGGCCGCCTAACGTGACGAGAACGTATGACCTCTTTGACCTAATTCTATCATAAACTGAAGATCGATCGCGACTTTATTAATTTTCAAAAATAATTCCGTATAACAAACTAATTACCAATTTTGTAAAGAAATATAGTTTTAAATAGCGAAGAGAATTTACATCTAAAATATTAATAATTTTTATCTTTATATTTATCAACAAACTACGTAAAAAGTAAACAGAAAGTGACTGAATTGATAATTATGGGCGTTAATTAGCACGTTGTTTTGGCGAATCACAAACTCTTACATAATTTGAGTTATAACACAAATTAGTTCACCTAGACCTTAAAATATAATAGCGTCGCTATTTCTGCGAGCCAATACATATTTTGAGGCACTTGCATAGCAACGTTGCCAAGTCAACATGGTAGAACGGAAAATGCTATAAATAGTATAATAATGCTTGCCTAGGTTTTTAATATGTCATGAAGTATTATCTGTTTTGTGAACATTCTCGAAATCGGGTCAACGAATATTGGTAATTTGTACAAAAATTGTGGTACACCAAATTACGCAGGAGTGAAACAAAAATGTGTGAATAACAAAACAAGCGAATTTCATAAATAAGATGTACAGTTTTCATTATAGTAGCTCAGTATGTGACCATCTTCATATGATATTAAAAATAATAGTGCAATTCATGAGTGGAAACAATTTCTACCACAGATAAACGCTTGCTAACTGAGTCAACTTAAGAAAATGAATGTGCCTCATCCATTGACAGAGCACACTCCTCACGTTATATCCAGTTAGGTCACTTCACCGGTATTGCATTTCAGTGTAAATGGTGGTACTTCCAGACAGCAAACTGAGCTAATACGTCTTACAGTGACTCTGTTCACTTTACTTAGTGATTAGTATTAAAATATTCAATTAGATCAATTACTCAAAATAAGTAACAAATTGCAAGCTTATGTTACAATCAAAATATAATAAATACAGTACCATAGCTGGCTGCAAAGGATTCGAAACGCCCGCGTCATAATAAATTAATCAAAACAATCACGACAGCAAGCTGCATAGTTCACTATTAACAAAAAGATGAAAAACTTTTTACAATTTATTTATTTTTTATTATACGACATACTATTGGTATACTGCCCTGTTTATTTTGATTATTTTATGTTTAAGTTCCTCAACAATGCAAGGACACTCCCAGAGGTGTGCAGAAACATGAAAAGTCACCTGACCTTTGAAATGAAGTGAGAATATTTTTATCAGCATAGGCAAAGACTCAGCTTACATTTACTGATCGTACTGCTCTACCATGACTTCCTGGGAGATATCTGGTGACTGCAGTGATGCAGACTACCTGAATCAATTGTAGAAAAAAAAACCCGCAAGGAATCTAAGATCTACTATAAAATAATTACAGTGAAAAATAAAACTGTCTGCAAAACTTTCAGAACCATCACATATAAAGCAAAATAAAAAAAGTTTATTAAAACAAATCAATGCATATAGTATGTACGAAAATTCAATTTAGGTAATTGCAAACATTTATTTTGTCATAAAATAACAATTTGCATATTTTAATAATAATAATAATAAGATAATTCATCTACTTATCATAAATTGAGTAGAAATCAGACTTTCGATAAGATAAATTCTATCGATAAAAAGGAAAATTTTAAGTGTGCAATTATAAAGTACCTATAATATAAATAACTTATTTGATAGGTATTTTATTTTTTAAATTATTTCAAAAGTAATATCAAAACATAGACCATTATTAATTAACCATTTTTACAACAACATCCTCTAGTTCACTGGATACTAATTTAAATCAAGTTTCTTTAGTTTCAGAGTCAACACAGTGCGCGAGGAGGTCCTCCTCAGGGCGTCGAGGTACAGGAACAGAATTGGTGTGCATCCCAACCCCCTGACAAATATACTCTTGATGGACGACAACCCCAAACGCCTCAAGAAACATATTATCGACCTTGCAGCAGTTGACCAGCTTACACTTAGAGTAAACCCCTCAGTGGAGAGGTTCTCAGCCAAGACCAACAACTCGAGCAGATCTGCTTATAGTCCATGCAGACTGATTGCAGATATAATTTTAAAAAATTTAAAAAAGTTGCTTTAGTTCGATTTAGATACATTTTTAATTTTGGTTATGATTAAAATAAAATAGTAAAATACAAGAACTCTCCTATCTGAACCCAATTAGGATAAGAAGAGAATGAGGACTTCATGTTAGTCTAAGTAAAGCATTGATTAAAATTTTTTATGTGTTTAATTTTCATTATAATTTAAGAAATATTTAAAAAGATTTGTTTAGATAGGTATAGGTACTTTTAGATACCCCATTCTAGTATGGTTCTTACTCTGGTATTAGTATAAATTGATATGCAATTATTAGTATATGCACCCCTTAGTTGAATAGTTCATATATCGTATTATATATATGCTACAATAACAGATTAATATACAAAGTATATATGAAAAATTATGTGATTTTAATTCATAAAATCAAAAACTAAATTTTATTAGAATCAATAGAAATACTGCACCTGTGAAATTTCTAGAAAGCACAAAAGAACAGCAATTCTTTATCAAATTTTTGTATAGTTAAAACATTACATAAAGAATAAATTTCATGTTATTATTTTGATTTGAAAATAGGAAAAAATAATAAATTGACGTTATGTAAACGAAAATGTAATAATAAATCAGGATACTTACAAAACCGCCCTGGGAATGTTGGAAAACATTTTAGTATATATTGAACATCGACAAATCTATGAACACTGGGCTTTTAATACTTTTTCGTCAATAAGACAATTTTTAATTTCGAAAATTGATTTTAGCACGCCCTCCATACGTCGAAGGCAGGGATGACTGCTTATTTTTGTGTTACCAAACAAAAAAAATACACCTTTAATTGAATACATCATTTATTTTGAATACTTTTGGAGTATAAAGAAAAGGTTTAGTTTTCAAATAAAATATATAACCCACCAATAAAACATGTATCAATAAAACAAACACAAAAATAAATTAAATAATATAGTACACACATGATGTAAAATAAAAAATAAAAATCATAATTTTGTCAATTTTCCTGTTAAAAGTAATCAATTAATAATGAATCACAACACTAAATTTTTTTTTCACATTTTGACAAAGGCCTAAGTTATTTGACAATATTGACAAATAAGGTCATCTGCAAAAATATTTCGTACAAATGTATAAAATTATTTACTTTAGTTAGACCTATTTTACACAATGATTCGCGAAGATGACCCTAGATTTAGGATTACACCGTTCCAACAGATGGCATCGGCTTGTACCGGTGCTATTATAACCTCATTATTCAGTAAGTAATATTTTTATAATGTAAGCGCAAATGCATTTTAATAAATTCATTTATGTATTGTTTCATAACTTCGTCAAATTACAGTGACACCTCTGGATGTAGTTAAAATACGACTACAAGCTCAACAAAAAGCTTTGCTATCCAACAAATGTTATTTATATTGCAATGGGTTAATGGAGCATTTATGTCCCTGTGGTGAAACAGGATGGTTACCAAGACGTACGCACTTTCACGGCACAATCGTGGGTATCCTGCCGATGTTTTAATTATATTTTATGTACAATTTTATACTTATGTAGTCATTATTGTTTTAGGATGCCTTCTACAAAATAACTAAATTTGAAGGTGTACCAGCATTATGGTCCGGTTTAAGTCCAACGTTAGTACTAGCATTACCATGTACTGTAATTTATTTTGTTTCCTATGAACAATTAAGGTATAACATGAAGACTAACTATAACTCACTAACTGGGACAAGTAAGTAAATATTGATTTTATAGAACAGATAAGCTGATACTGATATAATCCCAGTTTTCGATTTTTTATACTAAATTTATTAACATGAAGTATAAATACATATATAACACTATATTCTAAGCAACTCTGAACCTTATGTGGTTAATAAAATAATATTTAAAAAAAAAATGCTTGGGTTACATATTGTATAAATGGGCACATTATTATCTTTCAAGGTCCTTGTTTTTGTTTACATGTTCACTGATAGGTACTAGTGCTGTATCTAAAAAAAAAATATTGTAATGTATTAATAGCAATAATAATAAACTATTTATTGAGAATAACAGGAAACAAATTGTAAGGAAAAAAATTAGATACGGATTGTACCCAAATTTGGTGCTATTGATGGGTCTTATTTCTATTACCTACATAAAAAAGTATTTCTTCTAGACAACCAATTGTCATAGCAGAAACTGTAAGAAAAGTTAGGGATTATTATTTTTTTAAATGTAGCTGGGTTTCTATTGATTAAAAAAGTTTAAAATTTAGGATAATAATAAGTACTAACAAAACTCTTCTATGAAGATGAAGCTTCTAAAACGAATATTGAAAGTGGGTTAAGTTCATATTATGAAGGTTGTTTATTTATATAAATGTTTATTAAAGAAGTAAACAACTTTTAATTGATGTAGACCAATTAATGTATGTTGAAAATTTATCAGAATTTTTTTTTCGAGTATATGACTTCTTTTTTGTTAAATTTAATTAGGAAGCTTTACTCTTTAACTCGAATGGTTTATTGTAGTTATTATAATCTCCATATACGGTTTTCACTCTCTCAAGCTGAGATATAAACTATTCTTTGTTACTATGTTTATATTTTTGCTTATTTTAGCTCGTTATATGACCACACTTCGCCTGGTGTTAAGCTAAAGTGTGATCTATGAACGGAGGTGACTGCTATCAGAGAAAGCAATCCGCAAACAGCAGTCACGTCCACTATGCCGGCTTTGTAAGATGCCACTCCACATTTTATTTATATTACATCATGTAGCTGGACTACTAAAAAAAGCAAGGAATCATGTTTGTTATAAAATTTCAGCAAACCAACCAATGTGGATACCTTTAATAGCTGGAGCAACTGCACGAAGTACAGCCGTGACTATAGTTAGCCCATTAGAACTTATTAGAACTAAAATGCAGTCAAAGAAATTAACTTTTTCAGGTAACTTTTAATAATCTCCTGTTATATTTTCCTTTACAATCAAAGCGTAAAGTGAATTACAGAATTAAGATAACTTTTTTTAATGCAAGTTAGTACAGTTAGTGCTTGTATCACAGGCGCTGCGCATCAAAGTGCATATAACTTAGTTACATTGGTACTGGTGCGAATTTAGCGAGGTTTGAACACATATCTCACTATACTATAATATAATATACAACACTAGAACCAACAATATTCATAGAATCGTCTTTTGTTTCTAAAATAGACAATTATAAGGTTATATTAATTGCAGAAATCAGAGCAGCGTTGAGTCAAGTTATAAAAGTGGAGGGATATAGAGGATTATTTAGGGGTTTAGGATCAACATTATTAAGAGATGTGCCATTTTCCGGTAAGTCATAATAATAATACATACTTTCAATTGTCTAATCCCAATCCAAAATATTAAAAAATAACTTAACAGCGTAGAAGTCATGCGCAGTTCGGTCCATCAACCAATGAGATTCTCTATTTGAAGCATATTTCAATAATGTGTTTATTTTTTATCAGGAATGTATTGGACGACGTTTGAATATGTAAAAATATTTTTCGAAAAAGAAGACTCTGAAAAGAATAGTTTTGCTTTTAATTTTTTCTGTGGGTGTGTAGCAGGCAGTGTAAGTATTGTATTGTCACTCAAATGAACACTAAAACGATTGAATTTTACAATAATGAATTTGTATTTATTATTAATTTGTATAGTTTGAGTCTTGTCGCACTTCGGGGTCAGTTTGGAAGTAGCCAGGTATAAAGAGAGGGGTGTACACTGTCAATCTTGATGGTTTGCGTCTCTCCTCAAGCTGACAGTAGAGCGACAGCACACGAGCTATATATCAGGGAGTGTTGTTTATCCAGTAGGGTAACACAAGATTTTCTTGCAGATTGCGGCGTTAGTGACACTCCCTTTTGATGTAATAAAAACTCATCAACAAATTGAACTTGGGGAGAAGGAAATATATGCAGGTATGTTTCATAAAAATACAATCTATATGTACATTGTGTACCGTTCTCAATAAAAAAAAAACTAATAATTATAGCTTCATTAATATACTTCGTCATGCTTCAGAAGGAAAAACACGACAAAGAGCAGCAAACATGAAAGATATAGCAAAAAATATATACAACAATCATGGATTTAAAGGACTTTTCACTGGTCTCTTGCCAAGAATTTTCAAAGTGGCACCTGCATGCGCCATTATGATATCAACATTTGAATATGGGAAACAATTCTTTCAAAAATATAATACTCAAAAGTATAA
Organism: Tinea pellionella; assembly: GCA_948150575.1. Lineage (NCBI taxonomy): Eukaryota > Metazoa > Arthropoda > Insecta > Lepidoptera > Tineidae > Tinea > Tinea pellionella. Next base: position 3,213,852 of record OX411253.1, read on the forward strand.
AGAAAAAATGCAAAGGTAAAAATGAGTTTTTATTTTAAACCAGATGTTGCCAGCGACATGTGTTAGCGTATCCATTACATCCCCAGTGATAAAAAAAAAATCCATAACTTTTCCTAATAAATTGACGTATTTAACGCAAAAAGATTTTTACTGAACTTTTAGTTCTAGAATGTATACACAAATTTTTAAGTGTGCGTAAATGGCCACATCCGTAACTAAGTAGTGATAGCAAAAATTCAATTTTCAATGTTACTGCTCCGGGGGTGTATTTGTACAAAATTGAGAAGTCGAATTCGCCTATGTATTCAGCCATAATTCGCGTTTCATTTCATACATACTATTACTTTTGAATGTAAGAAAAATTTAACAGTATTTTCTTAAAAATAAACACTTTCCTTTGGTTTGCTATACATATATCATTACTTCACAGAATTTGTTCAATAACACTACTATTAATTTTTTTTTTTTTAAATCCATGGTTTTAATTCCTGGCTGGGAAAATGAATTCTTCAAAATCAACCTCCAGGCTCCTTTCCAGAATTTTTCGCTGTCTCTTATAGTTTTAGATTTGGCCAAGCGACCCCACTTGAAAAACCCATCTCGTATAATGATTTAGATTCATAGCAATTTTATGATATGACTAACTGTGAAGATCACACTGTCCATTGAAGTATTTATATTTTAATGTGTTTTAACAATAAATAACTCTGAAATAATAGAAATGTTAATGCAATAACAGACTGATCTTATAATAAGCTTTTTTATTTCAGACAAGGAATAAATATTAAGATAATTAAAACTGAATAATAATAGCATGATTTTTTATTAGAGGTATTTTTTTAAATTTTTTTTTCTCCGAAAGTTGCCAATTAGAAATGTTTCAACTTTCATAGTTTGTATTGTGTGTATAATATTATTTTATATTCCAGGCCTCAAGATAATTTAATGCTCCTGACAGCACCAACAAACAAGGATTATTCATAAAAATTATACTTTTTATTAATGTATTAGTTATTACATATATCGCTTTTCTCGACACTTGTAGTCCAGTTAAGCTGTTTTCCAAATTAGACATTACTGTAGTTAGAATAAGGTTGAAACTTCATATCAACGCCTTGGTGGAGTTTTACTCTCTGCATCAGTGCAAATTTTCCACTGGCGAAGTTTTTATAATCTATTGTTACTAGGTGGCTAGCCTACAGAATATGTTGTTTTTTTTAAACTAGTAGGAAACAAGGAATTATTTCATTATAATACATAAGAGTTTGAATTTCAATATTCAACAGCTTTTTAATTAACTAATTTTTAGTTATATTATCTTCAAAATTTACCTTTGTTAATATTATATCTTATTCTGTTCTTTTAAAATAACATTATACTTAAAAAGTAAGATTTTCATTTACATCAATACAATACAATACATTCCTTAAATTTTCTACTTTTCTAGTACTAATGTATGCAAAAGTACAATTAAATTCGAATATTATATTGTAGTTGTAGTTATTATTGACATTGTTAATAAAAACTGTTTTCAATTTGTATTAATTTATTTCTTTCCGACATTCAACATTTATTTACATCCAAGCATGCAAAAAGCTCTTACAATTTGGAACAAACAAAACGTTTGATAAAACTAACCCATCGCACGATTAAGATCATGAATATTATTATTTTTCTTAACAAAAATATGCTTTATTAATAAAGCATAGCTGGTATTTTACAAATTATCTGAAAATAAGTGTAGGTAATAACCAATAAATAAATTCAAAAATACCTCTTGCCTGCAAAAATCTTATGCGATGGTAAATAGTTAAAATTAAAACAAACTATTTAAAAAAAAGCTAACACTTAAAGTTTTTGTTAGTGAACTATTGGTCCTAGGGGCTCTGCTTTTATACTTCCCAAGTCTAACCGGCTATCTAAGGATTCGTCTATTTGACCGACTATTGCTATATTGTCTCCTCTAATAATGTAGAGTCCAAGCAAATGTTGTTCTACTCCGGTAGTTGAAGAAAACACCCTCTCGTGCGTTTCGTCTAAAATTATGTTTATAGTTTGATCGAAACCTTTCAGCGTTCCGATAAAATTTCGTCCATCTGATGTGATAACCGATACAGTCTGATTCACATAATTCTCGAGGCCTGACGCCATCCTGAGTTGAAATTTTTGAAAAGCAACACAATTAAACTACTTGAAATACAAAATATCTTGAGCGAACAAAAACCCGTCACAACTCACAACCTCATCCTAGCGCGCGTTCGTTATAAAAAAAAAATATGGCTTGGGTATGACAATTTGACAATTCCAATTAGAAGTTTCAGGCATACACGACCAACGAAATATTTTTGAACGAATCCTTTTGTGTCATTATATTGTGTTTGTTTATATCGTTTACTCTGTGCGTTTAGGTTTTCTTTTTTTTGTTATATTCACAGACTGTATAGTACTTATATCGCGCCAAGTCATCAGCTGTGGACCTATATAAATAACTATAGTCTTATTTATAATTAGATAGACAAATTGACAACTCGAAACATACACCACGCCTCCATAATGTTGCCACGTTAGAAGTATAGTGTTGTGACACGAATACTTTAATTGATTAATTGAATTATCTTAAAATGACATTTCGACTAGTAATAGCAAATCTACCTATTTTATAATTATTCCGACAATAAATATGTTAATAATAATAAAAACTCTCTTAACAACTTAGGAGTTTAATTAATCTCAGTAATTAATTACTTAAGAGAAAAAAAGTACTAACATAATTACATTATATCACTACGCTTTATCGACTGGCATAACTTGCGAAACCATTTTGTGTGTGTAAAAAAAATCGTATATTACTTTTTTTTATCAATTTCTGTCCAATGTACGTCATCGAAATGTTCAATCACACACGATTGCGTGTACGAATTTATACTAGTATTTGCTAAGCCAGTCACAAACAACGTACAGAAAAATATATTAAATATAAAGTTAATTGAATTTTCAATTAAAAGCTGGGTCACAAAATTACAACACTATTTATTTTTTTCCAAAACTCGGCATCCCTTCAAATGTCATTGTTGTCTATCTAATTATAAAGAAGACTATAGACTGTATTGAATTTATTGTTTTTCATTACTTTATAATAATAATGAGTAATATAGTTCAGTATGTGTTGCTACGAAGTGATTTATTAAAAGATTTAGGATGGTCTATCGGTGCTTTAGTAGCTCAAGCATGTCACGCATCGACAGCGGTTCTTCACTTATATAGAGATGATGAACAAACGTTACAATATTTAAGCGATTTAGATAATATGCATAAAGTTGTTTTAGAGGTAAGCAAAAATTCATTAACCTATACTATTGAAATTAGTTTTTATCTTAGTCTGAGATGCTATATGTTCACTATTAATATTTTATAATTAAATATTACAGGTGCCAAATGAAGATACCTTAAAGAAATTATCAGAGAAATTAAAAGATAACTCAATAGACCATAAATTATGGATAGAACAACCAGAAAATATAGCTACATGTCTTGCTTTAAAACCATATCCAAAGGAAGAAGTAAAGAAATATGTTGGAAAATTTAAATTATATAAAGCAACATTAGGTAGCACTATTACTACTTAGTAATTAATAATTAATTTCGATCTAGTAATTTATTATTAGTAATCTAGTAATGTAGTTAGATTAATTTTAAAAATATTATCAAGTATATTTAAGACTTGTATTTACAAATTTCCAATATAAATATCACAAATGTAAATGACCAACCAGACATAAGTATATAGTAAATACCTGCCAAGTCACGCTGCTTTATCTTCGTAAAACTGCCTTTTATTGCATCGATTGTAATGGAATTTACTTCTCTAAAAGATTTAGCGAGAAAACCGCCTTCAATAATTTGCATTTCTAAAAGCCGAAGATTGTTTAGCTTCGGATGACCTTTTCTTAAATAAGTTGTTAACCACATTTGATTAAATGGCTTTGGTAAATAATATAAAGTGGATTCTCCAAATTCGTCCACAAATAACGCTTCATGATAACGAAAATACAAAAAGGATGTGATTGTAGCTCTTTTACCACCAACAGAAACATTTTTGAGGCAGTGTAACATTGAATCACAATAAATTAAACTGCGGAATGATTCAGTAAAATTCATTTCTAGGGAGGCGCTAATAAAGTTCCTATATACGTCATTAATGTACAAATCAAAACGTAAATCAATTACTTCATCTAAAGTTTGGATTTGATGGTAATACTCAGGACTTGTGAAAACACTGGATAAGACACTCTGAAAATAGCAAATAAATAACCATGCACCTAAACACCAAATAAAAATTAACAGTCTATGAGAAAAAACATGGTTATCATAAGTACTGATGAATCCAAAGTAATAACCGAAAAGAATTAAAAAAGTTTTTATATGATCTTTTGTGTTGAATACATTTAGTGTTACACATAAAATTGAGAAAATAATAAACAATGAGACCATTAAACCCCATACTCCAGGACTAAATGTGAGAAATATGGCTTTCCATTTTTCGATTTTTGAAGATTTTGGTATTACCACGACATAGAAGTCTGCGAAACGTGTATAGACGTAATCGAAGACCTTCGCTCGCTGCTCCAATAATAACATCCCTCCTGTTATCCCATCAATTTTTCCATCTTTAATCTGTTTGAGAAGACCTGTCGCCGAAAAATTTTCAAATACATTCCCGACTCTTTCGTTATCATAGTTTCTTTTAAACACTACATTTAAATATTCTTCACTTAATTTGAAGAATACATTTTCATATCCCATTTTTTCAAACTCGTTTCCCTCCGTCTTTGTTTTTAGAAAAGTTAATGGAAATATTCCATTTAAAACTATTTTTGTATCGCAATTAACATTTCCTCTTCTATATTTCATAATTTTAAATATTTCATTAATTTCATTGCATTTCAATTGCTTAAAATGTTTCGAAATATTTGCGCAAAATACACTAGAATCAATGTCGTGCGTAAAAATATAAGGAATAGAATTAAATTGATCAATTATGCTTATAAAAAATACGTTGTAGGCGTAAAAATTAGAAAATACTTGAAATAATTTGGATACATTATAAACCGATGCGTTTTCTTTCATAACAACAATTATGGGAGCTGCAGGATTCCAATATGTATCATTGGTTAAGAAGATTGATTGACTCCGAAGATCATCGTAGTCCTCAACAAATACAACATAGGCTTCGTTGTAAATTAACGTTTGTTCATGCCAACTTGCAACATTCTTATTTACAATTTTATTGTTTCTTAATTTAAATATTTCCACGACAAAATCTTCGTTATTTTTCGTTATTATCGTTACGTCTTTACCAGGAAGTGCGGTATGCACTAACTTTGCAGCACATCGATGTACATCGTTTTCTTGGAATTGTTCTTGAATAATTTTATGACCTCTGGCCAAAGAGCAAAACAAAACCAACGATTTAATCAGCCACATTGTTAAGTACAACTGATTTACTTCAAAGTAACATCAAGGCTTATTATCTAGTTTTGTATAATATTAAATAAGAAATACATTAGAAATAAGTGCTTTATGAGCCTAAACAAATAAACTGGGTAATATATTTATTCTAAGAAAATAAGAATTCCTTTTAACTGTGTGGTTTTATTTAATTGACTAGTATATTCATGACAAGTAATAATTCAATTTGATTATATCAGAAAACAGAATCAAGGTTCTATTTATTTGTATAATAATTTGGGGAACCCCTTGTCGCGGAGATCGCGAGATGTTAGCTATATTAACCTGTTATTATATTTATGTAAGTAACTTAAACGCGGGAGTGTGTAGCCCGCGGATCGACGGTCAGTCTCGCGCAGAGAGGAATCAAAGACGGTCGCATAGGCGGATGCACCGTATTAGATATATCGAATAAGATAAAGAGTTATTAAGTAGAGTGATAAGTGATGGAGTTACGGGAGATACCGTGGTGAGAGTATTTTATCCTTATTATATTTATTAGATGTTTATCTAGCGTTCGGGAATAGATAGTGGCTACTGACGTATCTGCCTAAGCATATCTATATAATGTTATAGATATTATGAATGAGAATAATTGATTATAATATGAAATGATAATGACAATGAAATACGAAATGATGGCCTAGTAGTTATGTGGACGAGAGGTTGGTTATAGATCTGGATACCTGACCAGAGTGGAAAGGGTGAACTAGAGAGGGGAGGTACGGAGGTTCATCATGGGGTCGACGGACTCTATGACTGTCAGGTAGATCCATCTGCTACGTATCTGACGTAGGCATTTTGAGAACTAATGTGTTCGACATGGAAGTTGACGAACTTCATGTGATTATCATCTCTGTGAACCGGTTGGTTCCACATGGTAGTTGACGAACTACATGTGATTGTTGATTTCTGAGAACCGAGGGTTCGGCATGGATGTCGACGGAGTCCATGTTTATGTTGGTGATCTTCGTATGTGGCGTAGATCTTGAGAGATGTAAAATTGAGGGGTCTATAACTACCTAAGTCGGCTACGTAGGCACATGTCTTATGTTGAATAATATAACTTATGATTGAAGTAACATAAAGTTGGTACTGATTGTCTAGAGGAATAATCAGTAAGTAAATGATAGGAGAGTACGTCAGGTGGCACTGTCTATGTCTATAGCGTTAGATGAGTATACTTTGTAGTGGAGAGGTTGCAATATAAATATGATGCTATTAAGTTGCATGTGATAGGTATGAAATAATAGTAAAGCGAAGCAGATATTAATACATAGATAAATACATAGAAATACCTATACACACACAGATAAAACACACTATAAATCTCCGCTACAAATTTGGTGGAGGAGCCTAAGTTCAACCCTGGGCAATACAAATTTGGTGGAGGAGCCTAAGTTCAACCCTGGGCAACACAAATTTGGTGGAGGAGCCTAAGTTCAACCCTGGGCAATACAAATTTGGTGGAGGAGCCTAAGTTCAACCCTGGGCAACACAAATTTGGTGGAGGAGCCTAAGTTCGACCCTGGGCAATACAAATTTGGTCGAGGAACCACAGTTCGATTCTAGATTTTTATGAATGGAAATGAGCTATTAGTTGTTTTTAGATTTAATGAGACATATTTAGTACATGAGCTATAATTTAGGCACGGACTAATCTAGATTATGATGAGATAACCACGTAAAATTTAAAAAGCTGCTGGTTTGTTTCTCGGTTTTATTGAAATAATTATGTTTGAGACGCAAGAGTTTAGGATAATAATATTCTATGTTGATTTTTGGGCAAGCCAAAAATTATTTTTTGTTGGGGAGGCTCACTATGGTGTATGGGATCTAGTCCTATAAGTGATGCATGTCCTAGAGTTGAGGCTAACCATTATGAGGGTGGTGTAGCATATATATAGAGAATATTATATTATAGGCCCGAGAGGCTATGATATCCTAAATTGATAATTTCTAGTAATTTCTAGTAAAGTGTGAAAACCGATACGTAACCCAGACAGCATGCTCATATTAAGACCCATCACACAAGTATATCACATAAGTATATTTGATGAGTAATATATGTACATGTCAAAGTGATATAGGTTCACTATGAGAGACTAGGTTTTAGTACTTAGTAATAGTACAGTTTGGCTACACGTGTACGAGAATAGTATTTGATTGTTAGGAGTGTGAAATAACAATAGTACGTGTAATGCGAGTATAGATTTATGGCCTTTGTAGATTGAATAACATGACTTGAAATAACGCCGCATATTTTTGTTATGAAAAATATGGTCGGGTTAATACTAATAGACTGTAACGGAATACGTTTGGTATAAAGGTTCATTTATAAGCAAAACATAATAAAGAACGTTTTGTAATTGTAAACTAAAATGAACCGCCAATAAAGGAAACATTGGCGGCGTATCAAATATACAGCACAATGAATAAACAGCCATAGGAATAAAATAGGTTCCTTTTAAAATGAGCCGCGTCTTTTAATTAGGCCGCGTGATAAAACAAAGCCTTATTGTGGTTTCAGTTTTTAAAGAATAGACACACGTTGTGTTTCGGTTTATGTTATTAAAGTTTTCTGTTTCGGACAATAGTGAATGAGTGTTTATAATATCTGATATTTATACTTTTGTGTATAAATAAATTTAAATTGACTATCGGTGAAAATGGAGGAAAGTATTTTACAAAAGCGACATCAGCGGTTGCTGGAAAGCATTGATAGAGTTTCAACGAATATCTCCACGACTGATGTAACAAGGGCAGTATTAATTGAATCTCAAATATTTTTAAGTGATACGTTAAGCCGATTTTCAACATTATTGAAAGACTACATAGGAAAGGCTTCAGGCATAAATGAGGATGTAATTAATGGGTATTACAATGATCAGATTAAAGGAGAAGATCTTCTTATAAGTATCGAATCGACTCTTAAATTAAATCAAATCTCTCAACCGAGTGTTAATCAAACACGTTTACCAGAACTAGAACTTCTTAAATTCGATGGAAATAGTTTGAAATGGACGTCATTTTGGGATCGTTTCGAAGCAACTATTGAAAAGAAAGTTCTCGCAGATACCGATAAGTTTGCTTACTTGTTGGCTTCACTCGAAGGTACCGCGCTTCAAGCAGTTGAAGGGTTGGAGTCAAGTAATCAGAACTACTCTATCGCAATAGATATTTTAAAGAATAGATTTGGCAATAGATCACGAGTTGTTGATGCGCATATTGAAAGTCTTCTCAGTATGACAAAGTCTTCGTCAGATAGTACTGTCTGTAGACACACATTGAACGCAATAGAACGACATTTAAGAGTACTAGAAAGTCTCGGTGAAAATATTGAATCAAGCTATTTTCGAGTAGTTATATTAGACAAATTTCCAGAGAAAGTAATTTATCAGGCTACTTTATTGTTACCGGATGAAGATTCATCGGTCAATTCTATTAGAAAAGCTCTCGATATAGTGATATCTGCTTTAGAAAAATCAGACGCTAGGATGACAGCAAAAAAGAGCGATGTTTCCTCAGATATGATGAATTCATCACCAGTTGCTACAACGTCGACACTGTATACAAACGCTGAAAAGAATGGAAACTCGCAACGTAAGAGAAATTGGCAATACTCGAATCGTGTAAAACAAGTTTACAATAATAAGACGTATGTACCAAGATATAATAAGAAAGTAAAAATGTTATGTATATTCTGTGATGGTACAGATCATTATTCTGATAACTGCGTAAAGTACAAGTCATATAAAGAAAGAACAATGAGACTTAAAAATAAATGTTACAATTGTTTTATGGTCGGGCATCGTAGTTCCGAGTGTTCTGTGAAGAAAATATGTGTGCATTGTGGCAAAAAACATAATAGAGCACTTTGTCCTGAAAAATTTAACAATGATAGCGATAATAGAAGTAAAAAATAAAAAAATAATTGTTTTATGGACATTGGAGAGTATTAGTGTTCGACTCTCCTAAGACAATATAATTAGTTATAGTTTTTGTTGATCATTTCACACCGAGTGTAAGAAAGAAATTGTTACTAAAAAGGATGTGTTACGTACGTTAGCACGTATCTATAAAGCCACAAGGAGTTTTATAATACCACTTATATTACCAGGAAAATTATTATTTCAAGATCTTTGTATTAAAAAATGTAAGTGGGATGATGCAATTTCGGATGATTTATTATCTTTATGGAATAACATAAAAGAAAATTTAAAAGAAATTGAGCGTATTAAAATACCGAGATACATAGGAAATGTTATGAGTGACGAAAATGTAAAGTATGAATTACATTGTTTCTCTGACGCCTCAATAAATGCGTATGCAGCTGTTGTATATTTAAGAGTCATTTACAATAACAAAATTACTACGACATTTCTTATGGCAAAGTCTAGAATAGCACCAATATCGAATAAAAATGATATAAAAATTCCTAGGATGGAATTATTAGGATATTTAATCGGTAGTAGACTTATTAAATATGTTAAAGGACATCTCGAGATGAATATATGCAAACTATATCTATGGACAGATAGTTTAGTTGTTCTATCATGGATCAAATCAAATAAATTGTTACCACCATTCGTATTAAGACGAATTAATGAAATTAAACAAATACGAGACAGTATTGGGATAGAATTACGTTATGTGAATACAAAAGAAAATCCAGCCGACATAGCTACTCGTACTGACCTTTGGAATCAAAAACAACACCTGTGGTTTTATGGCCCAAGTTTTCTTCTTAAAAAAGAGAGAAGTTGGCCTAAGATCAAGCATAATGAACAAGAACTTTGTTTGCCTGCGAGCGCTCTGGAAGTTACAGATACTCTAGAGAGGAGAGATGTTGAAAATGTATTTTCTTTACACACTTCAAGTGATAAAGATGATGATTTTGAGACAAATTGCAATGCTGAGAATATGACTACGACGAATATTAAAAAATTGCAAAGAAAATATTTTCATGATGAAGTTTCAGGAAAAGAGACGAATCTAACAAGAAACTTAGGTCTTTTCCTAGATGAAAATCAAGTACTAAGAAGTAAAGGTCGCATGACTTATGCAAACTGGTCGTATGATAAGACATTTCCGATCTTAATACCGAAAAGTTCTCCTATTACAACGCGACTTATTCAAAAGACACATGAAGACAACTATCATGTGGGTACATCGCACACGCTAAGTATATTAAGAGAGAAATACTGGATACCTCAAGGCCGAGCTCAAGTGCAAAAGATATTGAAGAAGTGTCCGCAATGTGTGAAACATATAGGTGGTCCATACAAGTTACCATCTACGCCTGCCTTGCCTAGTGAACGAGTAAACTTTAGTGCTCCGTTCACATTTACTGGGTTAGATTACCTAGGTCCTATATTAATTAAAGTCAATGAAAACAAAGAGAAGAGATGGATTTGTCTTTTCACATGTCTAGCTGTACGAGCGATACATCTAGAATTAGTAAAAGATTTGACGGCTGAAGAATGTCTACTTGCCTTAAGACGATTTATATCCGTGAGAGGATTACCTAAGAAAATAATATCAGATAATGCATGTCAATTTAAATTAACGAGTACAGTCTTGTCGAATTCATACTGTAATGAAAACAATATTCAATGGAAATTCATACCTCAACTTGCACCCTGGCATGGAGGTTTCTACGAAAGATTAGTGGCACTTGTTAAACAATGTTTGAAACGTACTTTAGATAAGCATTTATTGACAGATAGTCAGATGCTGACTATTACGAAGGAGGTAGAATCAGTTCTTAATACTAGACCTCTAACTGTCGTTGGATCAGAACCTGAAGAAGTGTTAAGACCTATAGACTTTCTGACACTAGGACAGTGTCTAGAGATTGAACCGAATTTCGAAGAGTCTGGCTTCGAATGTACAACTACTAAGACAGAGTTAGTTTCCAGTTGGAAAAGAGGTCATAAAATTTTCGAAGAGTATAAGAAAATGTTTATAAATCAATACTTGCCTAGCCTACGTGAGAGATACAGTCATTCGCATAAACAACCGCGAGTTAAATCAAGTAAAACTCCTAAGATAGGAGATGTAGTGCAGATTAAAGATGATTCTAAGAATAGAATCAACTGGAAAGTGGGAACTATTAAGAACTTAATTGAAGGCCCTGATGGTGAATGTCGTATTGCTCGAGTGATGGTTGGCGATACGTTGTTTACGAGATCTTTAGCTCATTTGTACCCGCTAGAGATAGAACCGCTTATAGAAAATACTAACTCAGAAATACCTCCACAACCGATAGAGCCGAGTCAAGGGAAAAGAGCAGCTGCTACTCGCGCTAAAGAAAAAATAGCGGAGTGGACGCGACTGCTGATTTTCACATAGGTAATTAATTTGTTTTCCCCTCGGGAGTGTCGCGGAGATCGCGAGATGTTAGCTATATTAACCTGTTATTATATTTATGTAAGTAACTTAAACGCGGGAGTGTGTAGCCCGCGGATCGACGGTCAGTCTCGCGCAGAGAGGAATCAAAGACGGTCGCATAGGCGGATGCACCGTATTAGATATATCGAATAAGATAAAGAGTTATTAAGTAGAGTGATAAGTGATGGAGTTACGGGAGATACCGTGGTGAGAGTATTTTATCCTTATTATATTTATTAGATGTTTATCTAGCGTTCGGGAATAGATAGTGGCTACTGACGTATCTGCCTAAGCATATCTATATAATGTTATAGATATTATGAATGAGAATAATTGATTATAATATGAAATGATAATGACAATGAAATACGAAATGATGGCCTAGTAGTTATGTGGACGAGAGGTTGGTTATAGATCTGGATACCTGACCAGAGTGGAAAGGGTGAACTAGAGAGGGGAGGTACGGAGGTTCATCATGGGGTCGACGGACTCTATGACTGTCAGGTAGATCCATCTGCTACGTATCTGACGTAGGCATTTTGAGAACTAATGTGTTCGACATGGAAGTTGACGAACTTCATGTGATTATCATCTCTGTGAACCGGTTGGTTCCACATGGTAGTTGACGAACTACATGTGATTGTTGATTTCTGAGAACCGAGGGTTCGGCATGGATGTCGACGGAGTCCATGTTTATGTTGGTGATCTTCGTATGTGGCGTAGATCTTGAGAGATGTAAAATTGAGGGGTCTATAACTACCTAAGTCGGCTACGTAGGCACATGTCTTATGTTGAATAATATAACTTATGATTGAAGTAACATAAAGTTGGTACTGATTGTCTAGAGGAATAATCAGTAAGTAAATGATAGGAGAGTACGTCAGGTGGCACTGTCTATGTCTATAGCGTTAGATGAGTATACTTTGTAGTGGAGAGGTTGCAATATAAATATGATGCTATTAAGTTGCATGTGATAGGTATGAAATAATAGTAAAGCGAAGCAGATATTAATACATAGATAAATACATAGAAATACCTATACACACACAGATAAAACACACTATAAATCTCCGCTACACCCCTGCCTACCCCGCCTACTTAATCTACCGCCTAATATTTCGGCAGAATAATACACGTGGTCGTGATTGTAAAGGGTAGGCAAGTATAAAATACTCTAAAGGGATGAGTTGAACTATGCAACAATAGCCTTCAGACTTTTCTGCTGAAAATTACGCATATACGTAGAGTAGAATCAACGAGACGGATTTGGCATCTGTGTGAGTGGTTTACACTCATGAATGAACATTGAAATAAAATAAGCAGTAAGTAATCTACTGATTAGGGGTTCGCATACATAACTTCAGGAACTTCGAAATAAAGGAATGAGCGCTAAATGTTAACCCTACGCAAAAGTAAAAAACCATTGCTTTTTTGGCCGAAAAGTTTTTCTATATGGCAACACATATCGATTATGTCATTCCGCATCGTCTTTTTGACAGCTAATAATAATAAGGCAGAGTTATTCCGAGAGGGGTTTGCCTTTTCCTCTGTTTTCATTAAAATACCGTATCGCTTTACACCAGTATTTGTAATTTAATAAAAATACAGCACAAGTTAATGGTGAGTAAAGGAATATTTTACTATTTTCTTTATTATGGATGTCCGTGAAACTGTGTTTTTTGCCTGTTATTTTGTTGTAGAATGCTGACGCAGTGTCCTATATTAGTAAATAATACAATAATAATATCTTATAACATTATTCGAACGTATGTATCTGTAATTAGGTCCTCTATTTCTGAGCAGATTTGTTCCCAGTGGCTTACAATGTTACTACCACAATTATGACTCATTTCTATTTATCCTCATTTAATTACCATTATTTTATAATAAAGTGCTTTCTTAAATACTATAAAAATAGTATTTGTAAGTTTTAAGTGGTGTATTAAATATTGTACCTTTGTTCAAAAGTCTTTTCTAAACGTTTTATAAATGTATTAATGGGATAGACCTAGGACTATCTTCACATATTTCATTATCTAAAAATACTACTATATCTATTAATGTCATTATTTCAGCTCATCCAAGCATCATGGCAACTGGCAACACACTCCAGAAAGCTATTGATTTGGTGACAAAGGCTACGGAAGAGGACAAGAATAAGAATTATGAAGAAGCTCTGAGATTATATGAACATGGCGTGGAATATTTTCTTCATGCAGTTAAGTATGAGGCACAAGGTGAAAGAGCAAAAGAAAGTATCCGGGCAAAATGCCTCCAATACCTCGACAGAGCTGAGAAACTAAAGGAGTATCTTAAGAAAGGCAGTAAGAAGAAACCAGTAAAAGAGGGCGAGACCAAGGGAGAGGACAAAAAAAGTGACAGTGACAGTGATTCTGATGATCCTGAAAAGAAAAAGTTACAAGGGAAATTAGAAGGAGCTATTGTTTTAGAGAAACCACATGTTAAATGGAGTGATGTGGCCGGATTGGAAGGAGCCAAGGAAGCGCTCAAAGAAGCTGTTATATTACCTATAAAGTTCCCACATTTATTTACAGGAAAGAGAATACCATGGAAGGGTATTCTACTATTTGGTCCACCTGGTACAGGTAAATCTTATTTAGCCAAAGCTGTGGCTACAGAGGCGAACAACTCGACATTCTTTTCAGTGTCATCGTCAGATCTTGTTTCTAAATGGTTGGGTGAATCAGAAAAATTAGTAAAAAATCTGTTTGAATTGGCTCGACAACATAAGCCCAGTATAATATTTATTGATGAAATTGACTCTTTGTGTTCATCCCGATCTGATAACGAATCTGAATCAGCCCGACGTATTAAGACAGAGTTTCTAATACAGATGCAGGGTGTTGGCAATGATATGGATGGTATATTAGTGTTGGGTGCCACAAATATTCCTTGGGTATTAGACGCAGCTATTAGAAGACGATTTGAGAAGAGAATATACATAGCTCTACCTGAAGAACACGCTAGATTAGACATGTTCAAGTTACATTTGGGTAACACTCGCCATCAGTTGAGCGAGTTGGATTTGAAAGCGCTGGCTGCGAAAACGGAAGGGTATTCTGGTGCTGACATAAGTATTGTTGTCAGAGACGCCTTGATGCAGCCTGTACGTAAAGTTCAGTCCGCTACACACTTTAAACGCGTGACTGGCCCGAGCCCTACTAAGCCGGATGTGATTGTTAATGATTTACTTACACCATGTTCTCCTGGTGAGCCTGGTGCTTTGGAAATGTCTTGGATGGACGTTCCTAGTGATAAGTTAGGGGAGCCGCCTGTTACTATGTCAGATATGCTACGGTCTTTAGCTACATCTAAGCCTACAGTGAATGATGACGACATGGTTAAACTTAAGAAGTTTATGGATGATTTTGGACAAGAAGGTTAAAGATTTCTAGCTTTGTTTTGCTAAGAAATCGAATTTCATGAATTATGGCAAATTACACAATGCATAAAGCTAAATCTCTGAGTCTATCACAAACTATGTAATTGGTGAATGAAACATAAATTCAATAAAATTAAAAATGTACTGTTAATATTTAGTAGTTGTAATGTTTCACATATTGCTGGGATTGTTAGTGCCTAATTGTTTTTTTAATATTGTTCCAAACATTTTGAAACTTTAATCAGACAGCTGTTATATGTTTTATGAATATTCATAGTTAAAATATATGTTAATAATTTAAAATTATGATGAAAATATTCACTCTTGTTTCTTTTTAATTAAATAATAATTTTCATTATATATAATAAATAATTTACTTTATTATTTTGATTCAATACAAGATAATAATTGTGATAAATAAAATTACTTTATTTTGTTAAGTATTTTTAGATGTTACAAGTTCATTGTAGGTATACATGTTTATCCACCCTTAAACCTTAAACACCCTTTTCAATTGTGTTTCAATCAAACGCATCACATATTAATAAGAGCTTCTTTAGCCAACCTCGTTGAATGCTATATTTGGAAATTGCAAGTTTCTCCTCAGTAAGATGCCTTTTATAACTAATATTGAAGGCAAACTTGCTATAAAAACATGACTACTTAACTATAAAAAACCTTTTTACATATTGCGATTCAGTTGCTTTTCTACGAATATAAGAATATGTAAGTTTTTTTATTTTGTATTTTTTGCAAATTTTAAAGAGTTAGAGCACTAGTTTTATTGTCTTTTTTTTTATTAAGAATATAACAAAATATTTAATAAATGGTAAAGTAATTATTGGCTATTTTTATTAATATTAGAACTTTGAAACGTCGGGTTTGTTACTATGATGAAAATTTAATAGAAAAAAAACCTAAGACGTTGATCTACGTCTTTCGCATTTTTCTATTCAGTTCTCATAATAATTTAGTGATACATAGTAAAATGTAGTTATAATAAAACGTATAGATCAGTAAACATAATAATTATTTATTTAAAAATAGTGTTTACGGTCGGGCAAATTATTAAATCAAGAAATTTTATAAATATACCAATATAACAATAAAATTAATCTAGTAATATTATCAGTCTTGCACCATTGAGCTGTGTTTGTTTCTGAAAAGCAAAAAAAAAATTAGTTCGGACTGTCACTTCTAGCGTCGAGCACGTTCATGATTAGTAGAAGTATTAAGTATACTTTTGAGATCAGCTTGGAAGTCGCCGGGTATAAAGAGAGGAATGCACCTTCTCAATGAATAGTGTATATTGCATTATGGAACAAATTGCTGCAGTTGTTTCCGCACAAAGACTGCGCTCTTGCATACACGTAACATTAGGCAGTATGGTCACGTGCCAAGCTACTATAAAAACAAAAATCAATGCTAGGGAATCATTATGAACGATTATCCTCCCAGTACATCAAGCTCAGCAGTAATGAAAACGACTCATTACGTAGGTACTTCGGCCACTCAAGCAATAGTAAAAAATACTAAACTTACATACCTATAACAACAGTACGTTCTCTTCTAAGAGTTCCAATTGATGCAATGCATCGTAATGACATCCCGTGTTTAGCGGGTGCATGTAACCCGATGGTCGTTGTTAGTAGACCTTGAGGAGCTGGCTTCGACCCGTATGATGACAACCAAGATTTCATAAATATCTAATAATTATAAATTAATAAATTCAAATTCGAAGTAAGATCGGTAGGCAAGCTGATGATGGTTATTGGTTAGGCATCACTTTCAAGTTTAACACCCATAACAAATGTCAATGGATGGTGCACATTGATCTTCGTGAAGACAACAGTTGTCTACAGACTTCTCTGTTGTAGCAATTGTTTCCCGTTCATGGACCACAATAACTTAACATCGGAGTGTGGTTACATTTTTTTATTCTTTTTAAATGCCCGTAATAAGCTAGTGATTGTATCACAGACAGTACATATAACATATAATAGTTACATTGGTATCAACCAGTGAGAAGTTAGCGATGTTTGAACACGGATCTCGTTGATGATGAGGTCCGTCCTCTACCACTAAACCACGGCTGCATATTTCGGACTTCTATAAAAAAGACTAAGCATGGGTACCACCTTTTCACCATTGATTCGCCATTGAAGTTCGGGAGCTGGAAATGCTTTAGCTGATGTACAGTTCACGTCTAATAGTTCATTTTCCTTGTACAGACGAGTGTGTCCGCTTATAACGGGGCTTTCTCGTGGAAAATCTGCAAATATGACCCCTAAAATATTTAAGAGCGGCCGTGATTTAACGCGATGAGACCTGTGTTCAAGTCTAACTAAATTCTGATCATTGTAACTATGTTATATGCACTTTGATCGCTTTTATGTTATTAGCCCCGTCTGCAGTCATGAAGTAGTGTCATGGTGTCTAACACTCATGAAGTGACCTTATCGCTTTTCGGTATCAGTTTGGAAGTAGCCAGGTATAACGAGAGAAGTGTGCACTGTCTCCTCAGGCCGGAATAACGGAGGCGACTGCTGTCTGTAGAAATTTATTTGTAGTAGCAGTTGTTTCCGTTCATGGACCGTACTCTAGCTTTACATTAGGTTAAGATTCGCTTAACAGGCCGAGCTACAATAAAAAATGTTCATAATATAACTTCTTTAATACAGGCGCGACATGTGGTCTCGACTGGTGTGATGGTAAGCATACTGGAGGTCCATAAGCTTCAACAAATGGAAAATCAAGGTACACGGCACCAGTCGACTTCACTATGCCGGCCCAAGAATAAATTATTCTTACAGTACACTTCCATAAACGATTCAGCTTGATCAGAATGAAATGAGGGTGCTTCTTCAGACACCTCACATCTGTAGTTCCCTCTTGACCTCAATGTAAGGTTGCGAAGTTGTACTCGACGTTCGTTTGACTTTTCTAACTGAAATTACATTAAAAAATATATATAAAGCGCATTATTCGTTGGGGCGTATCACGAGCGAAACTAAATATTTTAATATATTTAAAAAAAAAATTTTTTTATTGTAGTTTAGCACATGACAGCACCCCCCGGATGTTATAGCTAAAGTGCGGTTCATGACGGAAACAATTACTACCACAGAAAAATTTCTGCAGAGAGCAATCGCCTCAGCTATACCTTAGCTTGAGGAGGCAAATTTGCACTATCAGGCCGAGTGTTGTCACATGCCGAGTTAAAATAAAAATTTACGGTGCACGTTCCTTGCTTTATTCCTGACTGTTTTCAAACTGATCTCAAAACACGACTAGATCACATACGAGAGTTAAATTTCAAAGTCCGAGGACTACTGATTGGTCATTATTGTGCCTACCTAAATTATTACAGATGTTAACAATTAATTCTAGAATTTTTTACTAATAAAATATATTAAATATTTATTTGTGGTTGTCTTTACTGCTTGTGAATCGCGCTCTAACATAACTTAAGGAGGAAAATAATCAACAAAAAAATTACTAACATCCACAATAACGCCTTCCAGCTTATGTGCGTGCTGTGTTGGTCTCAACAAAGGCATGTAACGATAGAACTCTTCATTATCTCTGTACCATTTAACAGAATAAAGTCTCCCTTCTAATTCAAACTCACACGTAAGTATCACATCTTCACCTCGTTGTTTCAACTCAGGCACTTTTATTCCAGTTACACGTAAACAAATTGATACTGAAAAATGTTTTAAAAAATAATATTAGAAAATTATTTGCGTAACTAGCGAGAGGAGTTTGCAATGTCAATCTAAATGGTGCACGCTCGTCTCCTCAGGTCGATTGCTGCCCGCAGAGGTTTATCTGTATAGTAGCAGTTGTTTCCGTTCATGGACCGCACTCTAGCTTTACCACAGGCGGAGTGTTCTTATATGCCGAGTTGCCGAGCTACAATGAAATAAATAAATATACAAATAAAAATTGTTTTGTGAATTTAATGTAAAGGCATTTTGTCTGCTAACCATTGGGAGATAGCAGCGGGGACGGGGGTGACAAAATAGCAATAATAGAAATACATACATAAAAACACTGTTGGTGATTGCCTAATGGAGAGAGGCAGACCTCAGATGAATAACAACCTAAGTAACAACCTTAATTTAATAAAAATGAACCTTACCTTTAACGAAGAACAAAAATAACATATACCATAAAACTAACGGCATTATGAATAAAACTTCACTTATGTCTTAAATTACTTTAAAGTTAACATTGTTAATATTTTACGATTATTTTAACCTTAAAAAACTACGATAAAAAAGTTAAGCTCTAAATAATTAGTAAAGCTAACGTAGTTATTGCGTAGTGATACGACTCACAGCGAGTGACCCGTAGCGCGCAATGATTGCAACTGATACTACAATTGCTACGAAGTTGCGTAGTACCTTTTATGTGAGATATTATTATAAACATATTGTTTGGGACCGAAAGGGGGTGAATAATTTCATCTTATTTACACAGGTTAAAAATTAAATATGTTTAGTGTATTAAAAATAAAAATAGTTAAAATATACTCGTAATAAGTATACCGCCTGATGTTAAATAGAGAAACGCCCGTTGATTCCAGTTGCCTCCGCTATACCGGCTTGTGGAGATAAAAGTCCATCATTCAGTATACGCTCATTTTGTTATAACCAGTTACTTCCAAGCTGATTCCGAAAACGCGATTAGGTTACTTTACGAGTGAATGACCATCATCATTCTGCCCACTATTCTTATGTCAGTCCATTGTGTGATAGCTTGATATAAAGCTAAATATGCGAAATTTAATTCATTATTCAATTTATTTTACTCGCATTCTCGTCGATGCTTTCGAAGCCAATTAAAATGCTCCATAGCACAATAAGTGCACTGTATTGTACTTTTTCTACTACTTCAGTAGTGTGCGTCAATTCAGATAATTGTGCAATGGATTGATAGTTTTCATTAGAGAACTCTTTTGCACACAATAATTAAATTAGTAGTAGGTACCTTTTCTCACAACTTTAATCAAGTATTGCCTCAATAGATATTAAGAAAATATATTTTTCGAACGCTTCTGAAGATGGTTATTAACCCAGTCTGTCGTTCTGTGGTAGTACCACCACTTTTAAGCTTAGAAATAGCCGGGTGTAAAAAGAGGAGTGTGCCCTGTTAATAGAGGCACACTCGTCTCCTCAGTCCGTTATAGCGGAGGGGACTGCTGCTTGCAGACATTTTTCTGATGTCGTTTCCTTCCGCATTCTAGCTTAACATCACAATAATTAAGTGTGGTCATAAAAAAATGTACCTACGAATCATTGAAGTACTTATGTTTTATGTATGTAATACACATTTTAACACATTTTAAAAATATAATTTCGTCCTTATATAAAATGTATAAGGGCGTGTTAATGTCACAAAAGTTCTTAATTAACCATAAATATTATATTGCAATCTATTTATACGAACACGAGCTTAATAACTTTATTCAGTTTTTATTACATGGAAATTTATTTATGGCGTAAACTCCATTTTGTTTGTTAATTAATAAATATTTACTGTTCCGAATATAAAATTAAAATTAACGGAAATTTATGGAAACGATGTTCTTTAATAGCATTATTGTAAGTACTCGTAGCTTAACATGTAATGGTTTTAATTGAATTTAATTAGTTTTAAAGAGTCTGTGTATATTTTGCTAACCTCTGAGTTTAAATGTATAATTACTGTAAATTAAATTGTTCATTATATAAAATAGTATTAAGAATGTTTCTTTTTTGTGACTGTAGACTGGCATGTGATTATACTAATTCACCTAGTGTTAATGCACCTACGAGGATACAACTGATAATACAGAAAAATAAATGTTTGCGGTCAGCTTTGCCGACTGGAGGAGACATTATTTTTGTTTATATATGTGTATGATAATATAATATAATTCAATTTAATAATAATGTGTCCCTAATATTTTGGTCAAAAGATAAACGGGTTATACCGCTCCCTATTTGATTATAGTAACTGAAATAACAGTAAAACCGCAACTTAAGTGTCTTCAATTAAACTTAGCCCATTATTCTCTTGTACGTGTAAAATTAAATTATATCTATAAATGTTTGTTATCATAACATTGTGGGTATAATTTATATTATCTAAGATTTGTAATTTAATTTGGGACATAAATATAATTGGCGGTCTCTGACTGGTTGTTATGCGGGTTGGATTCCCGGTCGAAACTTTATTTTGTAATACTTGTGCATCTATAAAAATATAAATGTATTTACATATGTCGTTTCGGGTCTAGATGAACATGTTGCCCTATTAGTTGCTAGTTGCTAGTCTTTTAAATTCATTGTTTTCGGGGATATACCAGTCTTTTCTTTATTATGTACGAACCAACTTATGTTCGTTGTGTAGTTGTTGTTATTTTCTTTGCTAAAGATTTGAATTTTCTTGACGATTAATTTATTCCACATACCTTGTTAATTAATTAATAAGAATACTCGGTACCCCGTCCAACAGAAAAACAATTATAATTGCATTTTTTAAATTTATTTTGTAGACTTTTTTTATTTATTTATTTATTCTTAGAATATAACTTTACACTACCGGATAATAAAGCTTCATTTGGTTTATCTGTGATCAGTGATCAGATTTCATTTATGTAATTTTAAAAAGTTAATAAAAAATACAGCCTATATTATCATAAATAATATTGTCATTTTGTGCTAAAACAAAATATAGTAGAAATATCGTCCGTAAAACTAAAGAACATAAAATTTATAGATATATTTTGCTAGTAAATTCAGTTGTAAACACGTCTACTAAAGCTAATAAATTTTATGGTATAAAAATACTATAAACTGATCTTTTATTTTCTTCAGGTATTGTTACAATTTTATTAGATGTTTCTTTTACTTTATTATCCATAGTTATTCTTCGCTATTGTCTATTAAAATAATTGAATACATTATGTGCGAAAAATTACAATTAAATATGAAATGCCATTAATGGCATTTTAAAATTTGTGTAATTTTTTTTAACACAATTGAAACTTCTGAGTAACCTATAAAATATTTTATTATGTAAATATTTCTATGTTTATACTTTTAAAACAAAAAGTAGTTTCCTCTATTTAAGACTACAACATTTTACTTCATCCTGTTTTAACTTCAGTTCTAGGGTTGAGAACATAATTGTTACTTCAAATGTAAGTTAGTTCTTGACTTCACTTTTCGAGAAAAGTTACGTTTAGTCTTTTCTACTATCAACTGTAGAGGAGACGTGTTATGAAACAATTAAACGGATATTTTTATGTTTTTTTATTTTTATTTTATAAAACTAGAAATAGATAGACGATGACAATAATAAATTACACATAGAAATCTTATAAAAACATTCTTTTTTTTTTAATTATTTTTATTATGATAAAAACTTCCATTATCAAAAGAATTAAAACAAACGGTGTTGATACGTGAAACTGCGTCTAGGGAGATCTGTATTGCGTACAAATTTTTTTAAACATTCGCTCTTTTCAGAAAACCCTGTCCGTTCCATGGCGTGTGTCTCCTTTAATTATACAGGGTATTTTTTTAACTGGAACAGTATGGGGAAATCCGAAACCACAGGAGATACAGGGAAACTGTCTTAGGAACCGTTTGCTTTTTTTTTATGAAAACGATTTTGGCATAGTAATTTTTCTGGCCAAGATTGAGTTGTCCATAAACAGGCCTTAGACAGTTTCCCTATATCTCCTGTGGTTTCGGATTTCCCAATACTGTCCCAGTTAAAAAAAATACCCTGTATATGTATAGAGACATGCTATAGGTAGTTACAAAAAATAGATAAATCAGCAAAACAAAACATTTTACAAATTTGATCCTTACCGTCTACAACTTAAAAGGAAAAAGTAATACGAGAAATTACTTGAAGAAGAACGTCACGTATTTTTACCTTATAACATTATAAAGGTGGTGAAAAGATATAACTAAGTTTGAAACTTATATACAAGTTTATAATTAACTTATAAAACGTACGTTTTATGTGTTATCTTCATTTATTTTTAGTATGAGTGTTGACAATTTTACTAGAAACAAATGAAATGGCTCAAAAATATTCAAATTGTTTATTGGCCAGTGAAATTAGAAAAAAATTTAACTCGGCTTAAATTAAGCACAGGCTATACGATATTTAAATTATAATAAAAATGGGTTGGAATATCGTAGTACATATTTGTATTAGAATCTATGTTATAATTGTGGAAATTGGTGAAAATCATTCGAGATTTTGATGTCGCTAATCTGGATCTATTTAATCGTAATGTATTTTACATACAGAATTAATGTCAGGGCATCTGCTTACACTTCACAAAGGCAAAAAATCATATTAAACATAATAATATGTATATTTCTTTTAAAATAAGACCAGCTGACCACCAAGACCAGATAACGTGTATCTTCACAGTTTTTATGTTAGGCTTGTATGAAATTTTGCGAGAAAACGCTTCTGAAACGAAAAGCGCTAAAAGATCGTTTCGGTTGCGAATCATTGCGGAATGTTTTGTAGAGGCTTCTGGTATTTCACTCCTGTTTCTAGTGATGTGTCCACCAGATTAACATGCATTATCGACAATTTAATTGATTTTGTAA
Organism: Tinea pellionella; assembly: GCA_948150575.1. Taxonomy (NCBI): domain Eukaryota; kingdom Metazoa; phylum Arthropoda; class Insecta; order Lepidoptera; family Tineidae; genus Tinea; species Tinea pellionella. The sequence continues at coordinate 3,237,786 of OX411253.1, forward strand.
ATTGTTTCAAAATCGTTAAATATAGCTTGTCGCACTGAAAAATCAAAGCACATATTATGTAATACATTAGTACAAAGGTACATTGGTACCAGCCGAGATTTTTGGTAGATTTGAGGAAGAGGTCTATAGTAACTCGGCCATGTAAGTTAAATGTATTCATAACACATTTCTTTGATAATGCGTCTGATGATTTATATGATAAAAATATTGCAAGATCTTACATAAGTTTAAATTAAACTTGTGAATAATAATGGTTTGCTGCAAAGTTTTTGAAACGTCGTCGTCATCGTCGTGCAAAATAAACGAGATAGTAAGCCGCATGACAGTTTTTAATTGAGTTAAAACCTAAGAAAAAATTACAAAATAAATTAATTATCGACATATTGTTAAAACAGCACTACTAATACTAGTGCTTAATCTAGCGCGAGATCTCAAAAGGACTGTCTGAAAGAAGCGCGTCGCGGCAGCACTGATGAAAAACCCGCTCAAGTGTTAGTGACTCCTTTAATATTCACCCTATGCTTTGTCTAAGGCGATTGACGAAAATCACTATATCTCAAAAGCGGCCCCGGGCTAAGTCACCATGCATATCGCATCTCTTTTGAGTCACACGACGTTATGGAACCGTTAAAAGGAACGAACGTGGAGCAGATTTTATTAAAGTTTGTCGGAGTAAAAGAATAAAATTAATCGTTATTGAAACTTTATCGGCATTTATCAAATAATTGAAAATTTTAGTTAGATAATTTAAAATTATTTATGATATTGTATTTTTATTATGGCGCAGTGGTTATGATGTTAGTACATACATTGACTTATAATATTTTAAAACCAACCAATAAAAAAAAATATTTGTTTCGGGTCTAGGAGTTGATAAGTTTGTGTAGTCGTTGTATAGAAGGTATATATGTATAGGATATAGTTTGGTGTTAGAACATTGTATCAACCAACTTTTTCATATTATTTTTTTATTTTCTTATTTCTGAAGAAAAGGGAAACTCGTCAGAAAATAATTTTAACGAAATAAATAGATATTTTTTATAAAAGTAAGTAACAGTAATTAATATTTGTTGTCATGAAAATGTAACAGCGCCATCTATGGGTAGATGCCGCTAAATTTGGAGAATGCAGGTAAACTTTTAAACGATTTATATAACAGAATGATTCCGAAGGTAGGTAAAAGGTTTCAGTTATTTCTAATAGATGGCGTTAGATCTTTGTAATTTTATGTATAAAATGGGCATAGGCAGGCAGTAACTTGCATTCACATTTGCCAATTGATATGTAAATATTAGGAAAACTTTGTTTTTTTTTTTTGTTGGTTGTTTTTCGAGATTTTTTTGTGTCAAACATTGTTATAATAAAAATATATATTATTATTAAAAATATATTAGTCTTAATTTATCATTTAAATACGAATATATAGTAATATTAAAACAACTGTTAAAATATTTTATATTTAGGTTATGAAAAACATAAAGGAATATAATGGGGTGGAAAAGGGCCTGTTGTTAATGTGTCATCAAAGGAATTATCGCACAAAATTTCTTTCCTCAGGTCCCTTGTTACAAAAAGCGTGTTACTAAATGAGGAATAAAAATTACTGAGGCAATTATTTTACGGGTCGAATGTTTTATTTAACAGACGGCCCTCCACTTCTGAAGGATCAGAGACAAAGAAAAAAATAAATATAAAAAAACTGAGAACATTTACAAAGAACTTCTTAACGCCTTTTGAAGCTGGAGGAGGCTATAGAAACAGCGGCTGTGGCCTATTAAATATAATTTTTCTCTTTGTAGTAAGTTTTTTTTGTAGAAAAAATACGTATCTCGTTTTTGTATTTCGTTGGGGTTGCGATTTTACAAAAGCACTTGATGACTTGCAGTTTTCTTAACCTATTTTCGTAAACTAGTAATATTTACTATAAATAATATTCAATCACAAATTAAATTTGAATTACATTTTTTATGATGACGCGTCGATGATGATGATTGTGGTCGACCCAAGAAGGTGCTTTTTAACATCCCACTTGAAGGATTCAAGATGAAAGAACTGTGAGAATACGTAGGAGGGCAAAACATTCAATTTATTAATTAATTCCATTAATACAACCTATAATATTGCAAATTAATTAATAATCAGCTAATTGATTGTTAATTAAGCTACTGTCTATCCGGAAGTATTTTATATAGGGCTACTCTATGGTAGGTATGGTACGTGATTTATGGTCCGACGATACAGTTCGTCATACTTGCGTCATGATTGTATGGCAAATAGTTCATCTGATGCTAAGCTGGAGTACGGCGACAAGAGCAGAGATAAGTACTATCACAGGTCTTTGCAGGCAATGTATTATTCTCAGCAGCCGGTCAGCACAGCCACTTTCTAGCTGTTTTTGAAACATGACTATTTTAGGCTATTTCATATGTGTTTTTTCTAACAAATTGTGTCTACGACGGGGATACGCTCTAAAAAACATTGGGTCCTCGCATTTTGTAAATACGCTACAAAAATAAGTTGTCTGTAACAGACCCTCATTATTACATTTGTCATTGCGGGTCTTAATGATACTTAAATGTTAATAATTTTTATTGTTTTCTTCCAGATCGAGGATATTTGCAGTTTTTTTTCTTGTTATTTTTTTTTGTTATTGTAGTATCTTGCGTTGACCATTTCGCCTGACGTTAAGCTAAAGTACGGTTCATGAACGGGGACAACTTCTACTACAGAGCAATCTAAAGGCAGATTAATGATGATTACTTTTGAATTTAACACCTTGTCACGTTTAGAGATTTATTTGAAAGTAGCCAGCTATAACGAGAGGAGTATGCACTGTTAATCTGGATGGTGCACATCCGTCTCCTTAAGCCGAAATAGCGGAGACGACTGCTACCTGCAGAAATTTATAGTGTGGTCATATGTCGAGAAATAATAAAAAAAAAAAGTCTGCATGTAATAGTCCCCTCGGTTAGCCAGCTTGAAAAGGTGAATGTGCCCCACCCATTGACAGAGCACACTCAACACTGTAACAACCGAGACAGAAGTTTTTGGCGGCCATCTTGAGACATTAGGTTATCTGTCTTGAATTATTTTCCTAAACTTGTCTTTCTTAATGCCTAATAATGGTGGATTATTAACCATTAAGTGTCCGTGAAGTGCGTGAGTGTAAGCAAACAATTCAAAAGAAGAGGACATTAGTTTCAATTTTCCCGCCTAAACTGCGTAGGAAGTTTCAGTAACGATTCCACCACTTTACCGAAGCAACTTTGACTTGACTGAGACTTGGCCTGACTGTTTGACTGACTCGTGATGCATAATATTATTAACTTCATGCAAAATATTGACTTTCACACAGGCAAATTGTTATAATGCCATATAAAACTAAAAAAGAAACTGAGACAGACTTACGTTTGATCAATAACAAGTAGAGATGATATAATAAGACGTAAATTGAGTATAGAGTACGAAGTAAACTTCTTAGATGAATTCATATATGCGCGAAGTCAAACAGCTCACCCAGCAGTACAGCTAACACAAACTACCATCGTGCCAACTACCCAACAGATTTCAATCAAACTTTACCTAGAGACAGCGCAACAAGCTCACTTACCAACACATAGTTGTTTATACCATTCATGTCATTGAATTTTTAACCTAAAGTAAATGATAATAAGGTTTGAAAATTGTATAACAATATGTGGAAATGTGTTTACTAGTTTATCTGCGGTACAATTGTCTTTGTATGAAATGCAACGAAGTTGCAGGTGAATGAACACCCTAATGAGACACGGAGTCTGAATAAATATGTAAATTGTAACGTTCAAAATTCCAAATTGTAACAAGCTTCAAAATAAACGCTTTAGTTTTAGAACCAGATGTCTGCTAACAAGCCATAAAGGTAGGATAAAGTTTCACTGTTGTGTATCTAAAATTAATAATTTAATTCTATAGAAGTTGCCGTTGTTTGAAGTATTCTGCGAAATAGATGATATTGTTATAGGAAATTTGAGGAAAATTACTATAATTATTAAGACGGTGGACCTAAATGTAAGTAAGAGTGCACTATCAACATGGATGATGCACATTCATCTTCTTAAGCCTGAATAAGTCTAAGACCCATAGGGCTGTGGTCTATTCTCACAAGAAACGATAGCGTCGGTTCTGGATTAAGAGCAGAACCGACGGCGCAGGATCACGGTTCATAAAACTACGTCCGACCATGTAGGACTGTGAATACATTAACAGTAACATAATGATCAACGGAAACGTCTATGTGCCAACCAACTGAATTCGTCCATGTTGTACGAAGTTATGGATCTATGTACGTTGGGCCAAGACACTGGGCCGAAGTCTTGACCCAACGTGTGCTGGCGGCTTATGGCTGGATCCCAGGTGTTAATAATAATTTTATTAAAAACGTCTTATGACTATTTATGACCTAATAGTTTTAATTTTGATCAAAATGAATTCAATAGGCAATATTTTCATTTATAAATTGTAGTTAAAACCTTCGCAAAAGGGAACCATTAAATAATTTACCTAAGCTTCTTCATTCTGTTTTATAAATTGAACGGTGCTTTTGTTCGAAAAGCCATCAGAGGGCCCAATCAAGTACGAAATTGATAATCCTAAAGTAAAGCTCAGATCGTACACAACAGCGGTTCTCAATCTACTGATAATTAAAATTGAATAAAGCGAACATGTTTTATTTATTATATTATATATTATAAATCGTGGCTGACCGTCGTGACCATAGTGGCTGCATAGTTTTTGAATGTTTGCATATAAATAATAATAAATTAATGTAAGACGCATAAAATGAATGAAAGTATAAATAGGTTTCATAAATAAAATTCAGATAATAATAAAAATTAATCATACTAATTCTGTACAATATCGATGTACAATATCAAAATAAAAAAGTTAAAAGAAAAAAATAATGTAGAATATTTTGAGAAACACTGGTATACAACAAACTGTTACTGATGATAAGCGCCTTATACACTGATGGAAATGTTCCCCAGAGCAGAAAATTCTTATAAAATCTCAACATTATAGGATTTACTGAGGTAAACAATATGTATTTTCGTATAGGTACACTCTCTTTTTTTGAAGATGTCTCTGGTAATATAATATTATTTTTATTATCACTTTACATAGTTTCTACATTTTATACACATAGTTATATCAACTCGGCTAAATTAAAAAATTTAGTATTATTTACTGCCGCGGAATCATGAGGGTTACCATGAATTAGCTCGAAGGTAAGGCGGCTTTGTCAGAAAGATGCTTCGTTAGTGTAATAATTAAGAAATAATGTGAAGAAATTGTCTAAAATAAATAAGAAGATTTAATTTATTTTTAAGCATTTATTTACGAATACATTTTTCGAAATATTTCTCTGAAAATCGTGTTGTGTTGCCAACATAATGTACTCAAAGCAATATACAAACCAATATTTTTTTTAATTTGTCTTATCAAGTCTTATTTTTTTTTTTATTGTAGCTCGGTATATGACAACACTCCGCTTGATGTAAAGCCAGAGTGCGGTCCTTGAACGGAAGCAGCCAGCTGACACAGAGAACAGTCTCTACGGTCAGTAGTCGCCTCCGCTATGCCGGCCGGATTTCATGTATATTATCACAAAAAATTGTTAGTTTTTTACAGACTTTTTGTGGTTAGACACAAAGTTGTTTGAACACGTTCTGCCCCTGGAGAATTATAAAACTTTTCCAATATGCTACTCGTTTTACTCGTATATGAGAGACAAGTTTGTAAATCGCCATGACCAAACATTTGAGGTTCTCTGGACGTTTTTATATCATTGAATGGGCGCGTTGACTTTTTGCTGTCCAGTTTTTATATTATAGTTCTAGTTATTATTATTCTGATAATTTGAGGTCAGAGCATTATGTATAACATTTAATTAGAGAATTTATGATTTTAGACAATATATTTTTTTTTAAAGATATGTGGAAGGTGTGGATATATCATAATTTCATGAGACTATTTTTAGCTCTGGATTTTTGTTAGAAATGATCCGAACGGCAAAAGCAATCGTGTCGAAAACGTATCGGGCGTCAAACAACCTCGTATAAGCACTTATATCTTCTGTAAAACTGGATACAGTTTTATATGGCTCGTGTCGGTCGTATGGATCAAAGTAGAGAATATTTTCTGGTATTTTACGAGATCTCGGGTCATCCGGGTACTATTTCACACGGTTTAATAACTTTTATCCCACAAAATATGTACTATATGTTCTTATTGAAAGAAACTAAGTATTTATTTGTTTAAAGTATCTATAATTTTTTTTTATCATTAAGTACGAGAGGAATATCCATTGTCAATCTGGATGGCGCACATTCGTCACACTCGGGCCGGCATAGCGAAGGCGACTGCTGCCTATAAAAATTTGTCTGTAGTAGCAGTTGTTTCCGTTCATGGACCACACTCTAGCTTTACATCAGGCGGAGTGTTGTATATGTTAAGCCGAGATACAATAAAAAACATTTTTTATTTTATTTAATTCAATTCTTTATAGTATTTAGTATTTACTATAAAGTATTGAATTATCTTATTCATACCTATTGACGTTAGATAACTCCAATCTAAATTGTAATTTTACCTGTATTTGCTTAAAGTGTCTATTTTATGCAGTAGCGTTATAAACGTGACAGAATAATAATGAAAATAGAGCCCGCGTTTAGACTGAAATTTTTTTTTTTTTAGCTCTTTTCTGCAACACTATCTGTCACAGTAAGGACATTCAGCGTTGGTTGTGTGTTATTGGGGTTATTTGGCATGTGCGGTACATGTCCAGTGACATGTCCTTCTCGATATCAGCGGAGGAGCTCCTTAACATCCTCCAGATTTGGGCTATGCGAGGTCTCTTGGCACTTTCCTTTTTAATCTTCGTCTCGGTTTTGTCTTCGTGAGGAGCTCGGAAGCAAGTTTGTTGGGGTGGTTTAACATGCGGTCTTTGTATTTTCTTGCTGTATTACAAGCAACTGTTCTTACAGTGGGTATATTTAGATCATTATGGATAGATTCGTTTGTTATGAACCATGGCGCATTTAACATTGTTCGTAGAGTCTTAGATTGGAATCTTTGTATTATCTCTGTTTGACTCCGCTGTAGAGCCCCACAGCTGGATTCCATAGGTCCATATTGGGACTATGATGCATTTGTAGAGTAGCAACTTGTTCTCAATACTAAGTTCTGACTTTTTATTCAGCATCCAATTCATTTTGAGCCGAAGCAGGTTTAGTTGTTTCCGTTTGGTGGTTAGATGATTTTTCCAAGTTAGTCTCCTATCCAAATGAAGACCTAGGTATCGGACGTTATTATCCTGCGGTATTTGGATGTTATTTAAGTTCACCGGGGGGCATGTTTCTCGCCTTAGAGTAAATGTTACATGGACTGACTTTGCTTCGTTGACTTTGATGCGCCACCTTCTAAGCCAATTGGATATGTCATTTAGGGTCTGTTGGAGAATATCAGATGCCTTTGCTGGGTCTTTGTGTGACGCTAGGATGGCCGTATCATCTGCAAAGGTTCCTGTTAGAGTTCCAGTATTAGTTGGAAGATCCGCAGTGTACAGTAAATATAGTAGAGGTCCTAGGACACTACCCTGGGGAATTCCAGCTTGGATGGGGTTTAAACTGGTTGTATGCTCCCCATGGCGTACCAGGAACCTCCGCTCTGAGAGGTATGACTTTATTATTTGGAAGAAGTGACTCGGGAGCTGCTGTTTAATTTTGTACAGGAGGCCATCGTGCCATACTCTGTCAAACGCCTGAGAAACGTCTATAAATACAGCTGAGCAATATTCCCTTGACTCGAAGGTGTCATGTATTTTATCCACTATACGGTGTACTTGATCGACAGTACCATGCTTACTGCGAAATCCAAATTGGTGGTCTGGGATTAGTTCTTTGTCATCTACAACTGGTAACATACGCGAAAGGAGGATGCGTTCGAGGATCTTAGATGCCATTGGCAATAGACTGATCGGTCTGTATGATTTAGGATCAGTGGCCTCTTTACCCGGTTTAAGTATCATCACTGTTTCAGCAACCTTCCATTGAGGGGGGAAGAAGTTAAGGCGCAGGATTGCATTAAATAGTTGAGTTATGTATGTTATTCCAGTCATAGGAAGTTCCTTTAGTATACGGGCTGTTATTAGGTCATATCCTGGGGCTTTCTTGTTATTCAAGTGTCGGACGGTCATAATCACTTCGTTTGCAGAAATCTTTTTAATTTCTTGTTTACAGGTCTCTTGAGCTGGTTCATTGACATATTTTGTGATAGCTTCCACAGCATCAGTGGAGTCTTCACTTGGGTTAGGAGTGAATGCTTGGGTGAGATGGTTAGCAAATGTAAGTGATTTCTCCATATCGCTCCTTGCCCATTTACCATCTTGTTGCTTTAGAGGCGGATTTTGTGTATGTGGTTGTTTTAGTTGTCTAGTTGCTCTCCATAATGAGTAGTCTGTTGCAGCTGTGGGATCTAGATTGCGAAGGTACGTTTGAACATTTTTATTTTTATTATCGTCTAGCATTTTCTTCAACTTTTTTGTTAGGTGGTTAAGGTGTTTTTTATCCCTAGGGCATAAACTAGTAGACTGAAATAACCAAAAATAAACTTCTATATTAAGTAAATAATCATAAGTTATAGTTATCTATATAATATGTATAATTATAATAATTGGAGTAAAATAGTTATATCTTAATTATTTTCTTGTACCTAGATAAAATTAAATAAAGAGCCGTTCCCGCTTGCCTTTACCGCCTCTGACGTGAGAAGATCCAATCTTCAAGTTACTTACTAAGTTATACTTAATTCATTTAACTTGTTTAACCAGGATATCTCATTAACTAAATCCTTTCAAGATAATAACTACTCGTAACTCTTAGTTGTAGATTAGAGAATTGTTTTGTACCTGCATAATTTAATATTTTGTACAAAGCGTGGTAGGCAGACTGATAATGGTTATTAGACCGATCTGCCGTTCTGCCATACCATTACTTTCAAGTGTAACATCTGTGACGTGACCTAGTCGCGTTTTGGGATCAGTTTGGGTGTAATGAGGGTAGTGAAGACCACCTGTTAAAGGATGGTGTACATTATTCGCCGTTCTATAAATACCCGAGATGAATTTTGAACGGTCTTGGTTTGGGACATAGCTACTTTGGTACCGGTCAGAATGAAGTGAGATTTGAATACAGGTCTCCTTGATTGTGAGATCCGTCCTCTACCGTTAGACCACGATGGTTCAAATAGGACTAGGTGTTCTGCGATCCCTATCCAAAGACTAAGAGACAGTACACACTATACTATTCCCAGTGGTAACATTTAACATTTAGAATTATGTGGGTAAATAATAAAGCATGTTTACTTTTTGACTAGTTAAAACATTGAGCTATATACTAGAGGAGCAAACCTCATACATTTGACATGAAAAAAGGCGTAGGCCATTTCAAACCCCCCTCGGATTACGTCAAGTCAAATACCAATTGACAGAGAACCTAAATGTGACTGTGGTCATGTCTTCTCTTGCCTTACATTGGGAGCGTTATTACTTATCTAGTTGTATATATCAATGAGTTAAAATAAAATTAATGTTATATCTCCGCGGTATTGGTGATGTATTTTGTATAAAGGATGTCTTGTTGCATCCTTCATGCTTAGTCTCGAGCGTGTCATAAAGTGGGCACGAGCTATCTGGAATGTCCGTTGGAAGTTTGCCAAACATCCAAATGCGATGTCTCGGCATTTTGAAAGTGCCTTCAAGCACTTTGCACTAAACACTTTGTTCTACGATGATGAGTTTGCAAAATAAATTGACAGCGTGCTAACGGCTTTATTTTTGTTAGCACTTGTAGAACTTATAACAAGAACCTAGGACTTTTTAAATTATCAAGAAGAGAGTGATTATTATTGATAGATAGAACAACCTTCTCAGCCACGTCTTTGGGATCCTTCAAGCGCAGTGTAAAGAGGCATTTCACAAAGCCGGCATAGCGGATGCGACTGCTGTCTGCGGATCCCCTTATCTGACAGTAGCTTAACAACAGGCGGTGTGCGGTCATATGACGTGCTAAAATAAAAAGATTTAAAAGAGTGGCCCGCCCTGCTGTCTTCGGGTTGTACCAATTGTAACACTCGGGATTAGCTTGGAAATAGATTGATATAACAGGAGGTGTGTATACTGTCAACCTGCATGATGCGTATCCATAGCGGAGGTGATTGCTGCCTGAAGGTGTGTTCTCTGTGGTAGCAGTTGTATCGCATGTTCAAGTGGAGTCGGGGGTTACTTTCAAGTGGCCTAAAACTAGGTTTCGGTCAATAAATCGGGCGTTGGGTACTAAACTTACATTTTGACACTGACCACATATTTTACTTAGTGATATTTTAACGTTGGAATCTCTGAAAACCCCACTTGGATAATAGAAATTTCTTCGTTCGTTCTAACTAGCACAGTTTTTCGTTTATCATCATCGGACCCGACCAAACGTAAAACGAAACTGCAGCAAGTAAGAGATCTATAAAAACAAAATGAAAGTAGACAGGTATAACGAGAGTATTGTGCACTATCAAACTAGATGGTACATGCTCGTCTCCTCAAGCCGGTGTCTCTCAAGTGGAGGCGACTGGTGCCTGTAGAGATTTCTCTGTAGTAGCAGTTGTATCCATTCATGCACTCTAGCTTTTACATCAGGCGGAGTGTTGTCACATGCCGAGTTACAATAAAAAATAAATAACATTTTTTAAAAATAATCGTGTTCTTTTTTTTCATTCGTTATAATTACCTAACAAAAGTTCTGTTATAAATATCTCAGTGAACTAATACTTTTGGAACTATCAACTATAAGCTATTAGACAAGTCCAAACCACAAAGATTTACAAGTTTCCTAAAAGTTATGTAGCCATTGTTCACAGGTACCTACCTACTGATTGCTACCTCAAACTTTGTAACCTCTCTAAATCTTAACTCAAAGTTCCCCTCGTTGACAACGAGAAAACTTTTCACAATATTTTTCTAGTTACCTGGGTATTATTTACACTTTTATATTACATTACTTTTAGATTAACGTAGAAGTAATTTTCGTTACTCTATATTTTTCCCGTGAGTATCTCATATTATATAAGGCTCGATTACCACTCACTGACTCACATCAATTATGGTGCACTTGTCGGGGGGTTAGAAAGATATTTTTTATACGTATAGAGGGGGCGTGTGCTCAGATAAAATGTAAAATGTTTCGAAAATCCGTTGCGTCCGATTCGGAACGAGATACGGCTGAAGTTTCGGAATAAATATTGTAGGAAATATCATCTAATATCGATCTAAAAATTTTTTTTTTTCAAAACAATCCCTGCGCTCGCGAAGCGCGCCACATAAAACTATTATAGTTTTATATCTGAAGATGTCTATGTATAAAATCCCGAGCTAGTAATGTATAGCTGTTGTTCGCAACTTCGTAATTGTTATGCCTTTAACTTGTTCTCCGTGTAAACTTCTATCAGCTATTTAATAACCTGGACTTTTTTTTTCCAGACAAAAGGTATCCTATATCCTTCTCAAGGATACAACAAATCTTCTTGCCAAATTCTATTGCAATCTGTGTAACAAACAGACAAAGTCACTTTAATATTAGTGTAGATATGGATTAGTATAGATAGATTTAGAGACTGGCTTTTTTGTTATTAGGGAACAAAATCAGTAACCTACTTCCGTTCTAAGAAATTCTAAGAAAAACCTTTTGGGTCAAGTAGACTCGGGAAACCTACATTGTAGAGGAAGTTAAAAACCCGTCTCTTCAGCATTCCGATGAGAGTGAATTTGATGGATTTTATTTGAACAAGCTCGATAAGTTTTAAAATGCATTATGGATAATTTAAAAATGTAATAGTTAAAATAAATACATAGTAAAGGAGAATGCCTAGTCGCCTAAGATAAATGGGCCCAGAATTTTTTTCTCGAGTTTCTCGATAATTTTTAGTTAATTATGTAGAAAAATAAATCTACTTCCTTATTACTAATCAGTTTTAAATTTTTCTTTTTAAATTTCTAAATTTTTTCTGATGCAATATTTGAGGTTATTATTATTTTAAATGCTTTAATAATTAATGATGTCTATTTTTTAGGTAATTAAACATTATCTATTGATTGGTAAATGATGTGTTGATATAATTAAAATTAATTAATAAAAAAAGATATTATTTTAGAATGTTGTTTTGTTACCAAACTATTAGGTATCGAGTGGGCCCAAAAATGGGCATTCTCCTTTTATTATAATTTGATTTTATCATAAAAAAATAAGTAAAATAAATTTTGTAAAATGAAAAACTGTAAAAAACAACTTAAATATGAGAGTTTTGATCTGTCTACTTTAAAGTGGCTTTTCATGTGCTCCGAATTTGTCCACGGTTTCATGTTCCATGAAAGTTTTCCATACTTTCATGTCTTTTATTTCAAATTCAATATGAAACTTTTCTCGAGACCAGTAGAAATGTACGAATGAAATTAAGTTTTAAAATTTCAACTTTTTGCAAATTGAACGTATTAAATATAGCTAGCTATCTATATATGAATGGTACGGAGCAAGAGTTGAATTGAGTTTTTAAAGTGCAATTAATTTCGCTGAATTGGCTATGATTTAATAAATTAAATGTTTGACTTTACGAGAGTCGACTTTTATGTCACTGCCTCATTAACTACATTATTATAATATCAAACAAGCTACCTGAAAATATAACAAGGCAAAATGAAAGATAATTATTTTTATAAATTAAATTGAAATGTGCTACATAAAAAAAGGAAATATATAAAAAAAATCGGCCAAGGTTGTCCTTAATTTGAGTGTTAAAATGTTTTTCTTGAAACATTTTTTCTAGAAAAATCGCTATGTAAGCCTAGAGGCTGAACACGGCCGGTATTATTGCAAGCAATTCATAACAGGCTAATATCAAGCGAGTAGCCAGAGGGCACAAAACTTACTGAGATGTAAAAATAATGTGCTTTATTCTAAAAAAAACCTTAGCTCTTAGTTTTAAAGTATATTTTCTAGTAAATAGGTTTTTGGAACGAGCTTCGTTACTTTTGAAAGATATGACCATGGTTTTGGCTTTGCATAAAAGGAGGCAGCCACACATGGCTTTACTGAGAGCTTATTCGTGCATAATGCTATCCACTTGAAGGCATTACGGTGGATATAATCGAATGGATATGTTAGTCGGATGAACTGAGATAATATTTCCTAATATTATTATAACATATTAAATAAGTTGTTGCTTTGAATTTAAATTTAATTATTTAAATATTTTAATAAATAAATTAAAGATTAATTTTAACTCATTGTACCCGTATTTGTAAACAACATCGATTTAGTGTTGTAGAAATCGATGTTATCGATAAAAAAGAATTTTATCGATATTAATTTCTTAATATATATTTTCTCCTCGAATATAAATCATAATCTTAATATTGTTGTTATAATAAGTAATATCTTATATCCAATATATTTGTTACAATAATAATATTTTATATTAGTTTCTGAAATAGGGAAGGTGTATAGGGAATACAGGGGTTATTTATTAAAATAAGATTACTCTAATAGGGTATGATCGATAAGGTCAGTGAACAACCCACTGTGTGGAGTCGGAAAACATATTACTTTGTAGAAACCATACTATACGTATATATCTATAACTACCTGTTTAACCCGCGTTTGTCACGAATAACCTCCGTTCAAACACTTCCTCTTTTTCATTGGACACTCCTAACTCATTTGTTCTAGAAGGTAGTCTTTAAGCTGATTGTTGAGAGAAGAACGGTTGAGTTAAGCTTATATAATCTGACATAAAGAAGAGAAGGAGGTGTGGAGGTTTGAATACGGGTCTCGTCGATCGCGAGTTCATGCGTCCAGATGCTAGACCACGGCCGCTCTCATTTTCCAGAATCCAGAAAATATTCATAAAAAAGAGACGAAAGAGGGGCATTCCTATTTGTGGATCTTCTAAGACAATCACGTCTCAGTGGGCCCACTAATGGATATTTGAAGACATATTCAGAGATCCACTGGCCATACATTGGCACCGGTCACAATTTAGCGAGGTTCGAACACGGGTCTCGTCGATTGTGAGATCCGTCCTCTACCGCTAGACCACGGCCGCTCAAACATTAGCTACATTGTTCAGTATAATGTCAATTTACAGTTTATTGTTTGAAACTGAATACATACTTGTAAGGTTAGTTTTTGAGAAGGGCTTTGTTAGACCCGTGGGAAATCACACACAATACGGAACGTTGAGACGAAACAACCTCTCTTTGTTATTAAATTTGTAAGAAAATGTTGTTAGCACTCGAAAATATTAAAATTTATCGTATGTCGACTTTAAGTACTCATAGGTCCAAAAGTACTATTAAGTTCTTCATGACCTCGTCTTTATTGTACCAAGAGAGAATCAAAATTTAGTGCGCTAAAACTGTTTCTTTATATTACATTACATACGAGTATATGATATAACATATGAAAAACAATAAATGAAATCCGGTTGGAAGATAATGCACATCCGCCTCCTCAAGCCGGCATAGCGAATGCTTGCTACTTTTTATTACCCTATATTTAGACAATAGATAATAGATTTACGGTGAGGAGCAAAAGTTCATGTAGAGAGAGGAATCGCTAGTGCTCCAGTTTCTGCCTATCCCAGTTCCACTGGGCGTGAGTTAAGTAGTAGTAGAAGTCATGATTAATTATGTAGAGGTTAAAGAGTGATGACAGAGGCAGTGTGATAATAATTATAATTTTTATTACTGTATAACACGCGAATGTAATTAACTCACAGTACTTATTGAATCAGTTATTTATATTTTATAATGTTTAATTTAATTAGTTTTATTTGTTAAGTACAGTCAAACACGGCAACTTTACCTTCTCATGTTATTTTTACTACACTCCACTTCTTGCCAAAATACGCTAGTATTTCTAAATAATCAAAATATGATAAAATTTTGGAAAGTTTGGACAAGTTCGTAGCAGTGTGTATGACGAAAATATATCGATTTGAGAGTGGCAGGCAAACTGACATTATTAGCCCAGCCTGCCGTCCATCAGGCCAGCATAGCGGAAGTGAATACTGCCTGTAGAAATTTCTCTGTAGTAGCAGTTGTTTCAGGCAGAGTGTTATCATATGCCGAGCTACGATAATTAAAAAAAACATCCAACCGGCTACAGACCGAGAATAATTATAGTCAAATAAAAATATAAAGTATAAATGTTTCTCTGTAGTAGATATTGTGCAAAATAGTGCTAGAAATCGAAAACTTCTGAAGCAGAATAAGTGGAATTTAATTATGTTAATGTTTGACGGTACAGTTTATAGTATTTGTTTAGGTTAAAAGCTTTATTTGTTTAGGCTGTATCTAAGAGTCTATTCTGAATTAGGTGTGATGTAAAGTTCTAATTAGGTACATAATGAAATTACAAAGTTTAAGTAAATTATAAAAGTTATTTCAGGGTTAAGGTTACTACGCATCTAATATGGCGTATTCCCTTTTAAAAGTTTTTTAACAAACGATTCCTTGTATGTCTGAAATCAACAAAGCGAGTTAATAAACCTACCAATGGCAAATGTTTCATCGGAAATTAATCGAACATTCGGAAAAGTTCAACTTAAATTTAACTTTCTACTTTTTTACGGTACACGGCATCGTGTAGGTATGTTAAAAGTCTAAAACTGCGCCCATTACTTCGAGAATCGCTTCGAACGTTGCTCGTCAAACAAATTTCTGATTTACTACGAATGGCAATTCGATTCGACCTCGAGTCGTCTCGAATTATCTTGTATATAGACTATAGTAATTATACTCGTATATAGATGACTGTGGACAACTTTGTAATAGATGACATGGGATGAGAGGCCGTGGTATAGCGGTAGAGGTGGACCTCACAATCGATGAGATCCGTGTTTCAAACTTCGCTAAATTCTGACCGGTACCAATGTAACTTTGTTATATGTACTTTGGTCGCTCAGTGCCTATAGACACTATTAAAGAGTTGTAGGCAGACTGATGATGGCTATTAATTCAGTCTGCTGTCCTGGGGTAGTACCACCACAGTGACGAGTATATTGTCTCCTCAGGTCGGCATAGCGGAGGCAACAGCTGCTCGTAGAGATTTATCTGTAGTAGCAGTTGTTTCCGTTCATGGACCGCACTCTAGCTTTACATCAGGCGGAGTGTTGTCATATGCCGAGTTACAATATAAAAACTTTGGTAGCTCAGTGTCCTAAGTCCTAACAATACGTATACAAGCACTAACTCAGTACGAGGTATTTAAAAACTATAATAATTATTAAAATATAATATATATTGATCAAGTATTTAGTCTAATTTAAAATTTATACTTTATTATAACGTAATAGAAAAACATATGCCGAAGTTTAAAATTCAAAATGCTTTGTTGAGTTTAATATTGCTTTTAAACAAGTGCTTCGTCAGTTCATTTTAGATACTATTTTCGTTATAAAATATGCTCTTAGTGGCACGTCATACAATTTCCTCTAAAAGTATTCTTTGAAGTTGTGTTGTGATTTCAACAAATGTAGAAAATAAATAAATAATAAATAGTTATAGGTATGGCGAGAGGAGTGTGCACTGTCAATCTAGATCGTACTTGCTCGTCTCCTCAAGCCGGCATAGTGGAGGCGACTGCTGCCCGCACAAGTTTCTCTGTAGTAGCAGTTGTGTCTATTCATGGACCGCACTCTAGTTTTACATCAGGCGGAGTGTTGTCACGTGCTACAACAAAAAAAAAGTTATTTTATTAAATAGTGACTTTGTCGCTTTTCCGGATTAGTTTAGAAGTACGCAGGTATAACGAGAGTAGCGTGCACTACCAACCCGTGCACATTCGTCTCCTCAAGCCGGGATAGCGTATACAACTGCTGTCAGCAGAAATTTATCTGTGATAACAGTTGTTTACGTTCATCGACCGCGCTCTAGCTTGACATCACACCTTTATCTACGTAAATTCAGTTACATTTTAAGCAGTGCTAGGTTGATTGATGATGGTTATTAGCCCAGTGTGCAGCCCTGGGATAAGTATAACGAGAGAAGTGTGCTCTGTCAGTGGATGGTGTTATTCGTCGCCGACGTAGCAGAGACAACTGTGGTAACACAGTCGTCCGCACTCCAGCTTAATATCGAGCTAGCCCCTCCACACACACATACGCACAAGGAGAGAGAGAGAGAGAGATAAAAAAACTTCTCTCAAATTAGTAATAATAGTCACAGCCGTATATTTTCTATAACAAGGACCTATTACCCAAGTAATGCCCAAAGCTCCTTGTTCCAAATAACGTTCAAATGAACAGGATTTGTGGAATGAACTTGCAAGATCCTGGCTTTCATCGGTACGTGAGAAATTGGATGTGCCAAGTCAATTCTGTTGTAGATAGATTGGACCTAATGGAAAGGATTAGGGAGTATAATAGAAACACCGCATTGAAATGTCCGACTGCTCAACATCAAAGGGAATTGGATTAAGTTCTATTTGAATTTATAGTATCAAAAGGTATGGATACCAGTCAAAGTTTGTACCGGAATTCGTAATGGTCAATATTGATTTCAACTAACAACATAGATAGATTCGAAATAAAGTTATTTCTTCATTAAGATATTGTACCCACTCTGCCACCACTTTCAAGCACAACACCAGTGGTGTGACGTAGTCGCAGTGCAGGATAAACTTGGAAATAGCCGGGTATTACCAGAGTTGTTTGCTCTGTCAAGGAATGGTACACATTCATTTTCCTCAAACCGGTACAGCGAAGGCGACTCTACTAACTTTTTAAAACATTGTAATGTCATATTCCAATTTGTATTTTAAGACAATTTAAAATGTAAACGAGAGAGAACTTCTTTTAAAGAACATTAATTACAATTTTAAAGTATACAAAGGGGCCTTCTGAATAATTTAAATCGATAAGATAATAATAATTATAATGTATTTCTTTTTTAATTTGATATGACGTATTAAAATGCTTATAATACTTATAGCTCGATAATATATGTATATTACCTGAGGTGAGGTGAAGAAAATTAAAATATATTATCACAGATGTATTTTTTTATTATTAATTAGCTGGTATAAATACTCGTACCCACATATTAACTATTTCACTAGATAACTTATTAAATAATTGTTGTGAATATTACAAAGCATTTGGGACTGGTTAATATTATTTATTAAAAATGGCCATTGACCCTAATTGCAAAGGTAGTAATTACCTTGTAATGTTTGTTTTTGTATAAAATGAAATTACTTTTTCAGCACGCAATGTCCATTTTGCTTGCCGTGCCGCAATGCTCGCTCCATTTAAAGTCCTCCATTAATGATAATATAGGCGTTAAAGATAAATATTAAATTGCAAACAGTCGTTATTAATAATTATGATAACTGATAGATTTAAGAGTGGTAGGTGGACCGATGTTGGTTAGTTTTTGAACGTAACACTCATGAAGTGACTATGTCGCGTTTCGGGAGCCGTTTAGAGTAAATCAGGATAGTACACATTCGTCTCCTCAAGCCGGCATAGCGGAGGCGACTGATTAGAGATTTCTCTGTAGCAGTTGTTTCCGTTAATGGACCGCGCTCTAGCTTTACATCAGGCGGAGTGTTGTCATATGCCGAGCTGCAATAAAAAATCCTTGTGTGTGAAAACATTTAACGTTTGAATAAATAAATTATTTTGAAATAATAACAAATAGGTAAACATATTAAATTGATTTTTATTTGAATAAGAATTGTAAAGAATAAAATTTTATTAAATATTTAATAAAATTGTGAGAAACATTTTAATATCAAGAGATAGCGGCGGGTTTCACTTTTTATATTAATATAATATTTTATTTTTAATAATAAAATTGCTCAGACGCTTATTTCGTAAATATTTATTCAGAAATTTTATTTGAATTTGTGTTCGAGACGATAATATTATGTACATGGTACATATATTTATTGATACATTATGAATTACTGCTGTTTATGTATTTTTAGTAATCCCTAAGTTTTCATCCGACCCAGTCTGTTAGATAAAGACAAAAAAATAAAGTAAAAACGATAAAACCTAAATATGTTTCGCAAAATTGTTCCCAAATTTAATTTTTGTTCTAAAGAGATCTCCACTTAGTTGAAATTAATAATGTACAAAATTTGACACGTTGCGTTTGCGTGGTTCGTCAAGATTAACGTTACAATTTAACGCTCAGGAAATTTATAACTTATGGGTTTTATAATAGCGCAGAATTTCCCGTACGTGATGACAAACTGCCTGAATATATGAAAATGTATTTCATAAGCCCGCAGTAAAAGTTTACGACCCCTGGATTACGTAGTAGAAAGATATTTTCATTACAATTTGTGTGACATGACACCAAATCAAGTGAAATCTTATAATTCTTGTCAGTATCATAGTTGTTTTAAAATTTATAACCTGCAATTAATTTATTTTAAGAGTGGTAGGCAGACTGATGATGGGTATTAACCCAGTCTACCATCCTGGGGTAGTACACCACTTTCGAATGTAATACCCGTGAAGAGACCTTGTCGCGTTTCGGGAACACTTTGGAAGTAGTTAGGTATAACGAGAGGAGTGTGCAATGTCAATTTGGATGGTGTACATCGTCTCCTCAAACTGGCATAGCTCAGGCGACTGCTGCCTAAGATATCTATGTGCCGCAATCTAGCTTTACATCAAGCGTTATAGTATATATTTAACAATTAAATATAAGAATAAATGTAACGAATAGCATTATTAAATTAGAGTATGAATCTGAGTTTTCTTCTTATACTATGATTTTTGTGACTTGCTATTGTAGCAAAATATGATAGGAAACCACAAACAAGCTTAAATGTAAGAAGATTTGCGGCGCGGATAACTGCACCATCATCATTGTTGAATTCAACAAATTGTATCCTCGATAAAACCTTAAAACTTGTATTAATCAGTTTATTTTTAGCGATCTAAGTATAAAAGTACTGCATTTTAAATACGGTCTGTTTCAATGTATTAACGTCTAGTGTTTAGGTCGATAGAGTTATTACACGGTTACCCATTAGGAGCAATTTAAAGGCAATTGAATGCACGACATTGTGTATCACGAAATGTTCACGAAAGCCATAGGCGATGTTTTAATTTTATTCAAGTTGCAACTGTTTAAAAACATTTCAAAAATGTCAAACATAAAAAATAATACATTTATGTTATAATTAAATTATAATTAGTATATTTAGAAAATGTAATTTTAAAATATTATTTCCATAAAAACTGCTTAATAACTGAGCCTTAAAGATTGTTGAACTACAGTCACTACGAGTATAACCGCGACCACAATATGGTTGAAAGTTTTCGAAGCGTTAACATTAAAATAATCTTAAAAAACACCTGATGATAGTAACCACCTGATGTTGATGAGTGGGGACAAGCTCGTAATATACCTATTTGCAGGAAGAAGTCACGCCGGCTTGAAGAGATTTGTGTGAAGTTGACATTGCACACTCCTTTCGTTTTACCTGATCCTGAAACGCAACTACGTCAGTTCACATAACGTTCGTTTAAATTCACTATTTTGAATAAACTATTATAATTACAGTCCACATAAATACATACATGCATTCCATCCGACCAAAACCACTCGCTTCATCAACAGTCCTATTCAAGCATACTGATTGATTTTGATTGTACAGTCTTGCAATTAAAATAAAATAGTTCAAAATGCGTTTTGGATAGAGGAATTAAATCATAACGAACTGCTGATTTGTTTTATAACAATAGCAATCTTCAATAAGCTTTTGGTTAAGTCCTGTCTGCTGTTCTGGGTTAGATCATCCATCTCTAAGCGCCCGTCAAGTAACTTATCGCGTTTCCGGAATAGAATCAGGTGTCTCGTCAACCTTAAGAGTGCAGAATCGTTTCCGCTGGCATAGTGGAGGCCACTGCTGTAGTCTCGTCACACGCCGCTACTATAACAATATGTAAAATATATTAGTGTATGTTTAACTAGATAGTAATATAATATGACGTCCATCTAGCAGTTAGAAGCGCTGCTGATAGAATGATTGATTTGAAGAATTTCGCCACGTAAAGCGCTGATAGCTGTGTACTTTAGATCAGATATAACAACCTGTTCTGTGTGTATTTATTTATATGCTATGTGTTGTAGTTTTTTCTACTTAATTTTCATCATATTGTAAAGTTCATATTGTTTAATTTAATATAATGTTAACATAATTACGTAATTAATTAGTTTTAGTACTCTCATAGATGCCGAATAATATTAATTATTACCGCTTTTGAAGTGATTTGCCATGTACATGGTTTAATTTAATAGTGCTCTGTTAAACTAGATAATATTAAATGTTAGAGTGGTCGTGGTCTAGCGGTTGAAGTGGTGACGTTAAGATGGAGAGACTCGTGTTCAAATATCACATAATTTTGGTATAAATACAGCTTTGTATAATAACATGTACTTTTTAACTAATGGTATAATATAGGTATTAATCTTTTTCTATTTTTTTTTTAAACCTATACTTAACTAGAGCTTGTATCAAAGGCACTGAGCCACCAATAGTTACATTGGTACCGGTTAGAGTTTAGCGAGATTTGAACATGGGTCTAATAGACCATGAGTTGACGCCTTCTACCGCTAGAGCACGGCCCTTCTAACATTAATTAAAAGTGTGGTTAATTTTCATGTGTGAAGTGACTATGGACGCTGCCTTAACATCAGGTGGAGTATGTTCACACGTTGAATTACTATATTTAAAATTTAATCGCAACTAGTAATATAATAATGATTAATTATACATATAATTAATAAATAATTAATAGGGAAAATATGTATATTTTAAATTATTATTTATTTATTTTAAATTCAGATTATAAAGAAGTTATTTCCATTCTAAACCAATATAGAATTTTAATAATTCAAAGGGATAGGAAATATACATTTTTAAAAATAGTAGCTATTAAGTAAGTTTCGAAAAGTTTTGAAATACTTATTCGTGGTTCCGAGTCACAGACAATGTTAAAACTTTTCCGTAATAGTGAAGAAAACTAAAACTATTTTGGGACGCTTATGAATTTTAAAACATCAGTATCTTTGTTCTTGAGTAACGATATAAGTAGTTACAGAAGAAAATTGTTCTTTTCAAACTTTGTTTCGGAGACAACGTAGCGATGTGTGCGAATCCGTGGATATTCCCAAAAAGTTTACCTCATTTTCGGTAAGTTCACACGTGCTGCGAACTCTCCGACCTTTTTCCACAACATTTCATCCTGGCTATTTCCTTCTTCAGTTTATTTTACGAGAATCAATACCTAAGATTTTCACGCTTTTACGTGTATTTTTTTGCTTAATAAAATTTGGTAATATGTATTACATATAATTAAATGTAATGTTTATGTGAAACAGAGAAAGCAGCCGTGTTCTAGCGGTAGAACGCGTGAACTCACAATCAATGAGATCCGTGTTCGAACCTCGCTAAATTCTGACCAATGCTTCTATAAGCAAACCACTATTAAAGAGTGGTAGGGAGACTGATGATGGCTATTAGGCTAATACCACTACTTTCAAATATAACACCCGTGAAGAGACCTAATCGCGTTTCGGAATCAGCTTGGAAGTAGCCAGGTATAACGAGAGGCGACTGCTGACTTATCTCTGTCGTATCAGTTGTTTCCTCTATAGACTCTAGCTTTGTTAACTAGAACTTAAAATGTATAGTAGTTACTTCAATATTTAATATGTCGTTACGGCCATAGTATATATATAGATGTACTATTCATAAAGAACAAATTATACATAAAAAATTCAAATTGGCTGCCAATAAATAAAAAAATCAAAATACTTTTTTAGACTTTATTAATATCAAAGGCAAACTTTTATGAAAAACACGAAGTAAACATCTTTGTTTTCGAAGTTATTGAATAAAATAATATTTCGGCTAATAAGTGATGAATAAATTTTCAGCATGAATACATTTATTTTAAACACAAAGTTACGTTGTTCGCTCTTCACGGTACCAAATTAAAATTCTGTTTTGATGGTTGTGTGTTTAGGGAAATGCGAAAATAGAGTTTCTAAACTCTATCACAGAGTAGGTGAAACTTTGATGAACTCAAAAAGCTAGTAGCGATGTTTAGTAATCCTCTTTATACATAGTTTTACATGTCGGAACTCGTTTCCTGTTATTCCTGTGTAATATTATTTTAAAGCTTTCAAGTATAAATGAGTTAGTGGGAAAATTCAATCTAACTTTTGAATAAACAAATAAACTCGCATCAATTAACTTGTTCCTTGTAATAACATAATCAAATAATTTTCTACTAACATTATTTTTAATAGCATAATTATATTATTATTTAATAACAGGTAGCTCAGTGTCCTAAGTCCTAACAATACGTATACAAGCACTAACTCAGTACGAGGTATTTAAAAACTATAATAATTATTAAAATATAATATATATTGATCAAGTATTTAGTCTAATTTAAAATTTATACTTTATTATAACGTAATAGAAAAACATATGCCGAAGTTTAAAATTCAAAATGCTTTGTTGAGTTTAATATTGCTTTTAAACAAGTGCTTCTTCAGTTCATTTTAGATACTATTTTCGTTATAAAATATGCTCTTAGTGGCACGTCATACAATTTCCTCTAAAAGTATTCTTTGAAGTTGTGTTGTGATTTCAACAAATGTAGAAAATAAATAAATAATAAATAGTTATAGGTATGGCGAGAGGAGTGTGCACTGTCAATCTAGATCGTACTTGCTCGTCTCCTCAAGCCGGCATAGTGGAGGCGACTGCTGCCCGCACAAGTTTCTCTGTAGTAGCAGTTGTGTCTATTCATGGACCGCACTCTAGTTTTACATCAGGCGGAGTGTTGTCACGTGCTACAACAAAAAAAAAGTTATTTTATTAAATAGTGACTTTGTCGCTTTTCCGGATTAGTTTAGAAGTACGCAGGTATAACGAGAGTAGCGTGCACTACCAACCCGTGCACATTCGTCTCCTCAAGCCGGGATAGCGTATACAACTGCTGTCAGCAGAAATTTATCTGTGATAACAGTTGTTTACGTTCATCGACCGCGCTCTAGCTTGACATCACACCTTTATCTACGTAAATTCAGTTACATTTTAAGCAGTGCTAGGTTGATTGATGATGGTTATTAGCCCAGTGTGCAGCCCTGGGATAAGTATAACGAGAGAAGTGTGCTCTGTCAGTGGATGGTGTTATTCGTCGCCGACGTAGCAGAGACAACTGTGGTAACACAGTCGTCCGCACTCCAGCTTAATATCGAGCTAGCCCCTCCACACACACATACGCACAAGGAGAGAGAGAGAGAGAGATAAAAAAACTTCTCTCAAATTAGTAATAATAGTCACAGCCGTATATTTTCTATAACAAGGACCTATTACCCAAGTAATGCCCAAAGCTCCTTGTTCCAAATAACGTTCAAATGAACAGGATTTGTGGAATGAACTTGCAAGATCCTGGCTTTCATCGGTACGTGAGAAATTGGATGTGCCAAGTCAATTCTGTTGTAGATAGATTGGACCTAATGGAAAGGATTAGGGAGTATAATAGAAACACCGCATTGAAATGTCCGACTGCTCAACATCAAAGGGAATTGGATTAAGTTCTATTTGAATTTATAGTATCAAAAGGTATGGATACCAGTCAAAGTTTGTACCGGAATTCGTAATGGTCAATATTGATTTCAACTAACAACATAGATAGATTCGAAATAAAGTTATTTCTTCATTAAGATATTGTACCCACTCTGCCACCACTTTCAAGCACAACACCAGTGGAGTGACGTAGCGCATTGCAGGATAAACTTGGAAATAGCCGGGTATTACCAGAGTTGTTTGCTCTGTCAAGGAATGGTACACATTCATTTTCCTCAAACCGGTACAGCGAAGGCGACTCTACTAACTTTTTAAAACATTGTAATGTCATATTCCAATTTGTATTTTAAGACAATTTAAAATGTAAACGAGAGAGAACTTCTTTTTAAGAACATTAATTACAATTTTAAAGTATACAAAGGGGCCTTCTGAATAATTTAAATCGATAAGATAATAATAATTATAATGTATTTCTTTTTTAATTTAATATGACGTATTAAAATAATACTTATAGCTCGATAATATTACCCGAGGTGAGGTGAGTAAAATTTAAAAGATATTATTACAAATGTACTTTTTTATTATTAATTAGCTGGTATAAATACTCGTACCTACATATTAACTATTTCACTAGATAACTTATTAAATAATTGTTGTGAATATTACAAAGCATTTGGGACTGGTTAATATTATTTATTAAAAATGGCCATTGACCCTAATTGCAAAGGTAGTAATTACCTTGTAATGTTTGTTTTTGTATAAAATGAAATTACTTTTTCAGCACGCAAAGTCCATTTTGCTTGCCGCGCCGCAATGCTCGCTCCATTTAAAGTCCTCCATTAATGATAATATAGGCGTTAAAGATAAATATTAAATTGCAAACAGTCGTTATTAATAATTATGATAACTGATAGATTTAAGAGTGGTAGGTGGACCGATGTTGGTTAGTTTTTGAACGTAACACTCATGAAGTGACTATGTCGCGTTTCGGGAGCCGTTTAGAAGTGTCAATCAGGAAGGTGCACATTCGTTTTCTCAAGCCGGCATAGCGGAGGAGACTGATTAGAGATTTCTCTGTAGTAGCAATTGTTTCCGTTCATGGACCGCACCATTCATAGCTTTACATCAGGAGTGTTGTCATGTCGAGCTGCAATAAAAAAATCCTTTATTTTGTGAAAACATTTAACGTTTGAATAAATAAATAATTTCAAATAATAACAAATAGGTAAACAGATTAAATTGATTTTTATTTGAATAAGAATTGTAAAGAATAAAAATTTATTAAATATTTAATAAAATTGTGAGAAACATTTTAATATCAAGAGATAGCGGCGGGTTTCACTTTTTATATTAATATAATATTTTATTTTTAATAATAAAATTGCTCAGACGCTTATTTCGCAAATATTTATTCTGAAATTTTATTTGAATTTGTGTTCGAGACGATAATATTATGTACATGGTACATATATTGATTGATACATTATGAATTACTGCTGTTTATGTATTTTTAATAATCCCTAAGTTTTCATCCGACCCAGTCTGTTAGATAAAGACAAAAAAATAAAGTAAAAACGATAAAACCTAAATATGTTTCGCAAAATTGTTCGCAAATTTAATTTTTATTCTAAAGAGATCTCCACTTAGTTGAAATTAATAATGTACAAAATTTGACACGTTGCGTTTGCGTGGTTCGTCAAGATTAACGTTACAATTTAACGCTCAGGAAATTTATAACTTATGGGTTTTATAATAGCGCAGAATTTCCCGTACGTGATGACAAACTGCCTGAATATATGAAAATGTATTTCATAAGCCCGCAGTAAAAGTTTACGACCCCTGGATTACGTAGTAGAAAGATATTTTCATTACAATTTGTGCGACATGACACCAAATCAAGTGAAATGTTATAATTCTTGCATACTGGCTGTTTTAAGATTTATAACCTGTGATTAATTTATTTTAAGAGTGGTAGGGAGACTACTACCATGATACCACCTACAGATACCACCACTTTCGTATGTAATACGCGTGAAGTGACCTTGTCGCATTTCGGGAACACTTTGGAAGTAGCTAACGTAGAGGAGTGTGAACTGTGCATTGTCAATTTGGACGGTGTACATCGTCTCCTCAAACTGGCATAGCTCAGGCGACTGCTGCCTAAGATATCTATGTGCCGCAATCTAGCTTTACATCAAGCGGTATAGTATATATTTAACAATTAAATATAAGAATAAATGTAACGAATACCATTATTAAATTAGAGTATGAATCTGAGTTTTCTTCTTATACTATGATTTTTGTGACTTGCTATTGTAGCAAAATATGATAGGAAACCGCAAACAAGCTTAAATGTAAGAAGATTTGCGGCGCGGATAACTGCACCATCATCATTGTTGAATTCAACAAATTGTACCCTTGATAAAACCTTAAAACTTGTATTAATCAGTTTATTTTTAGCGATCTAAGTATAAAAGTACTGCATTTTAAATACGGTCTGTTTCAATGTATTAACGTCTAGTGTTTAGGTCGATATAGTTATTACACGGTTACCCATTAGGAGCAATTTAAAGGCAATTGAATGCACGACATTGTGTATCACGAAATGTTCACGAAAGCCATAGGCGATGTTTTAATTTTATTCAAGTTGCAACTGTTTAAAAACATTTCAAAAATGTCAAACATAAAAAATAATACATTTATGTTATAATTAAATTATAATTAGTATATTTAGAAAATGTAATTTTAAAATATTATTTCTATAAATATGCTTAATAACTAAGCCTTAAAGTTTGGTTGGACTACAGTCACTACGAGTATAACCGCGACCACAATATGGTTGAAAGTTTTCGAAGCGTTAACATTAAAATAATCTTAAAAAACACCTGATGATAGTAACCACCTGATGTTGATGAGTGGGGACAAGCTCGTACCGTGCAGGAAGAAGTCACGCCGGCTTGAAGAGATTTGTGTGAAGTTGACATTGCACACTCCTTTCGTTTTACCTGATCCTGAAACGCAACTACGTCAGTTCACATAACGTTCGTTTAAATTCACTATTTTGAATAAACTATTATAATTACAGTCCACATAAATACATACATGCATTCCATCCGACCAAAACCACTCGCTTCATCAACAGTCCTATTCAAGCATACTGATTGATTTTGATTGTACAGCCTTGCAATTAAAATAAAATAGTTTAAAATGCGTTTTGGATAGAGGAATTAATGTATAACGAACTACTGATTTATTTTATTTAAAAAAAAAAATTTTTTAATACTATTTATACTAGTTTTAAACTAAGCTGTATGAGACGTCCTGTTTGCTGTTCTGGGGTAGATCATCTATCTCTAAGCGCCCGTCAAGTAACTTATCGCGTTTCCGGAATAGAATCAGGTGTCTCGTCAACCTTGAGAGTGCAAAATCGTTTCCGCTGGCATAGTGGAGGCCACTGCTGTAGTCTCGTCACACGCCGCTACTATAACAATATGTAAAATATATTAGTGTATGTTTAACTAGATAGTAATATAATATGACGTCCATCTAGCAGTTAGAAGCGCTGCTGATAGAATGATTGATTTGAAGAATTTCGCCACGTAAAGCGCTGATAGCTGTGTACTTTAGATCAGATATAACAGCCTGTTCTGTGTGTATTTATTTATTTATTTATATGCTATGTGTTGTAGTTTTTTCTACTTAATTTTCATCATATTGTAAAGTTCATTTTGTTTAATTTAATATAATGTTAACATAATTACGTAATTAATTAGTTTTAGTACTCTCATAGATGCCGAATAATATTAATTATTACCGCTTTTGAAGTGATTTGCCATGTACATGGTTTAATTTAATAGTGCTATGTTAAACTAGATAATATTAAATGTTAGAGTGGTCGTGGTCTAGCGGTTGAAGTGGTGACGTTAAGATGGAGAGACTCGTGTTCAAATATCACATAATTTTGGTATAAATACAGCTTTGTATAATAACATGTACTTTTTAACTAATGGTATAATATAGGTATTAATCTTTTTCCTTTATTTTTTTTAAACCTATACTTAACTAGAGCTTGTATCAAAGGCACTGAGCCACCAATAGTTACATTGTTACCGGTCAGAGTTTAACGAGATTTGAACATGGGTCTAATAGACCGTGAGTTGACGCCTTCTACCGCTAGAGCACGGCCCTTCCAACATTAATTAAAAGTGGTAGATCATTATTTTCATGTGTGAAGTGACTATGAACGCTGCCTTAACATCAGGTGGAGTATGTTCACATGTTGAATTACTATATTTAAAATTTAATTACAACTAGTAATAAAATAATAATTAATTATACATATAATTAATAAATAATTAATAGGGAAAATATGTATATTTTTAATTATTATTTATTTATTTTAAATTCAGATTATAAAGAATTCTAAACCAATATAGAATTTTAATAATTCAAAGGGATAGGAAATATACATTTTTAAAAATAGTAGCTATTAAGTAAGTTTCGAAAAGTTTTGAAATACTTATTCGTGGTTCCGAGTCACAGACAATGTTAAAACTTTTCCGTAATAGTGAAGAAAACTAAAACTATTTTGGGACGCTTATGAATTTTAAAACATCAGTATCTTTGTTCTTGAGTAACGATATAAGTAGTTACCAGAAGAAAATTGTTCTTTTCAAACTTTGTTTCGGAGACAACGTAGCGATGTGTGCGAATCCGTGGATATTCCCAAAAAGTTTACCTCATTTTCGGTAAGTTCACACGTGCTGCGAACTCTCCGACCTTTTTCCACAACATTTCATCCTGGCTATTTCCTTCTTCATTTTATTTTACGAGAATCAATACCTAAGATTTTCACGCTTTTACTAGTATTTTTTTGCTTAATAAAATTTGGTAATATGTATTACATATAATTAAATGTAATGTTTATGTAAAACAGAGAAAGCAGCCGTGTTTTAGCGGTAGAACGCGTGAATTCATAATCGATGAGACACGTGTTCGAACCTCGCTAAATTCTGAACAATGCTTATAGGCACTATTAAAGAGTGGTAGGGAGACTGATGATGGCTTAATAGCTGGCTTAATAGATGGCTAATACCACTACTTTCAAATATAACACCCGTGAAGAGACCTAATCGCGTTTCGGAATCAGCTTGGAAGTAGCCAGGTATAACGAGAGGCGACTGCTGACTTATCTCTGTCGTATCAGTTGTTTCCTCTATGGACTCTAGCTTTGTTAACTAGAACTTAAAATGTATAGTAGTTACTTCAATATTTAATATGTCGTTACGGCCATAGTATATATATATAGATGTACTATTCATAAAGAACAAATTATACATAAAAAATTCAAATTGGCTGCCAATAAATAAAAAAATCAAAATACTTTTTTAGACTTTATTAATATCAAAGGCAAACTTTTATGAAAAACACGAAGTAAACATCTTTGTTTTCGAAGTTATTGAATAAAATAATATTTCGGCTAATAAGTGATGAATAAATTTTCAGCATGAATACATTTATTTTAAACACAAAGTTACGTTGTTCGCTCTTCACGGTACCAAATTAAAATTCTGTTTTGATGGTTGTGTGTTTAGGGAAATGCGAAAATAGAGTTTCTAAACTCTATCACAGAGTAGGTGAAACTTTGATGAACTCAAAAAGCTAGTAGCGATGTTTAGTAATCCTCTTTATACATAGTTTTACATGTCGGAACTCGTTTCCTGTTATTCCTGTGTAATATTATTTTAAAGCTTTCAAGTATAAATGAGTTAGTGGGAAAATTCAATCTAACTTTTGAATAAACAAATAAACTCGCATCAATTAACTTGTTCTTTGTAATAACATAATCAAATAATTTTCTACTAACATTGTTTTTAATAGCATAATTATATTGTTATTTTGTTTACAATTTTCATTCTCTTTTAAACATTGTATATTGACAATTTAAATTTTTTTTTTCTAATTTAAAAAATATATATCATAGGACTCAATTGCAACCGGGTCCAATTATGTTAAACCATCCCGGAACTCGCTTAAATACACACAAAATCATTAAAATCGGTCCAGCCGTATAGGAAAAGCTCGATTACAAACATACGTACAGGAGAATTAAAAGATATTATAAATATGTGAAAGTATAAATTTTTACAATTTTTTTTCTTTTGTTATTTTTTTATATATAATTTTGCGTTATAGCACTAGTAGCCCTTTGTTTGAAGAAGGTTTTAAGTATTTTTTTTATTAATGTGCGTAAAAACGAGGGGTACAGTTATTTTAACCCACTTAAAATGTTCCCTAGGGATATAAAGAGAAGGCTAAACGCAAATACTAATTATACGCATACGAAGTTTCGGGCTACAGCTAGTTAATAATATATTTTGGGTATAATCCTCGCGTTTGCAAATAATCAGATCTGAGCGGAGTGTCCACTGTCAATTTCGACATTCGTCTCCTCAGGCCGGTATAGCGGAGGCGACTGCTGCCTGTAGCATTTTCTTTGTAGTAGCAGTTGTTTCCGATCATGTACCGCACTCTATCTTAATATCAAGCGGAGTTTTTACATATTTTGAGCTGTAATAAAAAAATATATACATACATATTTTATATCATAAAAACCTCGCGTAAATGCGTCTCTGATATCGTTATCAGTATTACTTGATTTAAAGAAACGTCCATCACATTGAGAGTTTGTATAAGTTGCCTCTATACAAAGTGTCCAGGGAAAGTTGCAGTTACTATGCCACAGGAGGCGAAGTGTCGGATGCACGTCGCATTTACACTGCCCAACTGTCAAAGTATTTCAATGATATGCCTTATATCAATAGCGATAAGTTTCAATCTTCTTAACTACTGTATAGCTAGACTGTGGCAAATAAAACCAAGCAACAGTTTTGATTACACACTTTGTCGTGTGTCAGGGATAAATAAAACTTTATTGTTTCAAAATAGAGTTTAGATTTTGCTTTTTTACATATTCAAAATATATCGATGAGCTTTGCGTGTTTAAAGCTTCCGTTGATTACATTCGTGGTTTATTACGACTTTGTTACATTTTCAGGTGACATTTTTAGTGATTTATTTGTAAAATAACTAATTGTTGTTATCTAAAATTTAATACATTTAACGTATAGTACGTAGAGTGCGACCTATGAGTAAAGATAACTGCTACCATAGAGCAATGTCAGGCAGTAGTAACCTCCGCTATGCTATTTAGGAGACAAATGACTGTGCATCTTGGTTGACAATACGACCCCGTGTATTAAAAAAAAGAGTTCGTGAAAAGTACATTATGTTAAACCCATTATTGATAAAAGGAAATGGTATACCCTGGTTGCTTTGATAAAAAGCGGCCCCAACAAAAACTGATCCTGATAAAATTGAATCATAACGGTTAGATTGTTAAGGTAAATAAAATATCTCTTGCAAAGGTTTGTAAAATGAAAATAATTTTCCTTTGCTCGATGGATGAAAATAACGACCACAATTGAATGCGAAAAAAAAATGGTTTTATTCCTTTTGTTACATAAGTAGGTACTTTTCGAGTTATTTCTGACTCAGTAGTTTTCATTGTTAGGTAAATATTTTTAGAATTGTTGAGATTATTATTAATTAAATTAGCTTTTGTATTTTATATCAAATTTTCTTTTAGATGTAAACGGAACGCAAATTTTAATACTATTTTAATCTATTTCTTCGTCTGTTAACATTATCATTTAAGATAAACGGTAGGCAGACTGATGATGGTTATTAGCCCAGTCTGCCGTACTGGGGCAGTACCACCACAACACCCAAAAAGTGACCTAGTTGCGTTTCCCTAGTTGCATTTCGGGATCGGTATAATAAGAGTGCATTGTCACCTGAATGGTACATCATCTTTTTAAGCCGGTATAGCGGAGACGACTGAGGGTTACAATTTAAAAAAAGTTATTTTGTTGATACCACCACTTTTGAATGTAGCACCCGTGAAGTGACCTTGTCACCAAGTCAGCCATAAGAGAGGAGTGTGCACTGTCAATCTAGATGGTACATGCTCGTCTCTTCAAGCCGGCATAGTGGAGGCGACTGCAGCCCGTAGAGATTTCTCTGTGGTAGTAGTTGTTTCCATTCATGGACCGCACTCTAGCTTTACATCAGGCGGAGTGTTGTCACATGTCGAGCTACAATAAAAAAAAAGAAAAAGAAAAAAGAAAACTTAAGTAATTTATAAGTACCTAATTGTGTAAAATAAATATTTGTAATATATGTAAAAACTATTTTTTTTGTGTTTTAATTTTTAATAAATATTGTGTTATTATTATTTGAAATTATAATTGTCGAGCCTTAAATAATAAAAAAAGGAATGAAAGCTACTTTGTACCCAATTATTAGTAATTTGTAATATAACCAGAACTATAAAACAGTAGTTTGCAATGGTGCAAGTTGTAAGTAGGTAGACATAACCGTAAACTGGCCGGTTAAGCTGCGAGCTGGCTATTTAGCGCTCCACATCTGTGCCGTGATGGGAGTTCCTGCACACATAGCGACCATCTTAAGTGCTCTTCACATTCAACCACTTACCTCGAGAGTTATTATGATTAACACATTATGAAATATGTTTTCAGTAGAAATTTCTGCTGCAAACGGCTTATAAATTACTTGTCTAACCTAAATTACTCTATATTGTTTTTATTATTATTAATTTTTGGCTTGTAAAAATGTTAATTTCTTTATTAATAATTATTGACGAGGCTTAAATAGAAAAAAAAATCAACATCCACAAATCTCCCCGGGCTGAGGTGGATATCGAACCCACGTCCTTTGCTGTGTTCTAACCACTAAACTAAAATCCATTGGCTCTTTACGTCAACGTGTCAAAATACCTATATCCTATCTTTCCATTAGCACCTTTCCAAATGCTGGGTCGAAGTCATAATTTTTTTTTTTTTTTTTTCACCACAATTTTTTTTATCCGAATTTGATCATAATTTAATAATAAACTATTTAATATATATATATCAATCAAACAGTTTCCGATTCATCAAGTCCCTCTAAACTAATGTAAAATACATGCAGGTGTTTTTATACAATATTATGTAAAATACGGATTCAGTACTGTTAAATTTATTGAAAAATTATCATCGTTTATAATCTTAATTTGAAAAAGTAATCAATTTCATGTCGTGTTCGTTCAGTTCTTACAAATCTGTAAACCAAACCCGACATTATTGAAGTTGATCAAAATTGGATTTTTAATTGCATTTATTGCTTCACTCGTGGATACACAGAGAACGGAAAATCGTGTTTACGTCACTCAAGTTAAAAAAATAACAAAATTCGTGGCTATTTTTGTATGTCGTAATTTGTACATCCATTACGGGGATGTGGAATACATTTCCACTTCAAAGGAAGGCACATCGAGACTTGGTAATTGTTCTTTAGAAAAACACATAATATTTCCTAATTACTGTAAAAAAATTTTTGGAATTTAAATTAAATTTTTCTTTTAAGGGTACGTTCACAAGGTGACCCGCATGATCTCCCTAAAGAGGGTCGTTTCCTTTCTTGAAGTTCAACAAAGGGGGTATAAGTGGTATTGAATTAATTATAAACAATGACGTAGCTGATCACGCATGGAAGACTCAGGTTCAGACCATCAATCTTGTCATGGCCGTTGGTGTGGAATGATATATGACCCTCAAATATCCAGCATCAATTTCGTCTTAGTATTTTATTCACGGAATGTACTATTTTTGATGAAGACATTTGTGTATACCCTGACCTTTTCTCAGACCCTTTACAATTGAACTGTTTCAAGGAATTTATTGCTCTTATTGCTCGACTTATTTTTAACATTCACAACTTAGGGCCCTAAAATATATGTAGTATAACATTGTATAACAAATACAAAATTGAGTACTGCCACTTTTAAACATCCGTGATGTGACATAATCGCGTGCACCTGTCTCCCCACGGGGAATTTCTTTCTATATCAGTTGTTTTTGTTCATAGATACTCTATCTCAACACCAGGCGTTGTCTGTATATATATTATAAATTAGTAGGCAGATTGATGATGGTTATGATGCCCCAGTCTGCCGTCCTGGGGCAGTACCGCTACTTTCGAATGTAACACCCGTTAAGTGACCTTGTCTCGTTTCGGCAACAGTTTGGAAGTAGTCAGGTATAACGAGAGGGGTGTGCACTGTCAATCTGGATGATGCACATTCGTCTCCTCAAGTCGGCATAGTGGCTACTGCTGCCTGTAGAGATTTATCTGTAGTAGCAGTTGTTTCCGTTCATGGACCGCACTCTAGCTTTACATCAGGTGGAGTATTGTCATATGCCGAGCTACAATAAAAATGTTACTCTTAGAACTTCTAGATTGTATTTTCAACATGTTACTTTCAATTCAATGATATATATTATACGTGTAATATAAACTGACAGCGAAAATAAGGGTGGTTTACAGTCGCCTGAGGCAGTTGGTTCTCGCTTGAGGATATTGCTCTTGTATCTTCAATAATGTGAAATGTCGTTATTACATTCCTTCTTACTGTTAATATCTAATAAACATTGCTTTGTACTCGTATGTACACTTTAAATTATACCCATATAAATGTAAATTAATTGCTTTCCTACATAGTAGTTGAATAGTGGTAATTGATTGATGCTACGCTCTCGGCTGCAGAAGTAAACTGGAGTAAACGTGATCGTCACCGTTTCCATCTGATGTTAAGCGTTTTACGAGTAAAATGTCTGGTAACATTCGCTTACGCTATGCCAACCTGAGTAGACGAATGTGCACCCTCCAACTTGGCTGTGAACACTTCTCTCATTATCGTTTCATTGATTTACCGTTACCGTTTGAGTATCCAGCCGATAGCATCATTTGTAATTATTCAATATCATTAATTTACAGTAAACGTATCAATTTACAATTAATAATAATTATTATTTCAGATCTATACATCAGATGTATCTGACGGCGCATAGAGAATGTAATCAATTGTTCGAGTACTTTCGATGATTTCTAATATATTCACCTCACTAATTTAATGTAAAGCCTAAGGCCGACATAGTGAAGGTGTCTGCTGTCTGCTGGTAGCAGTTGTTTCATTTTGAATTCATGATGATGATATTAGTATGCAATTTGCAAAATGATGTGCGACCGTTTATATAATATAATAATTTAGTAATATAGTAATAAATATTCTCTAAATGATAATTATATTTATTTTTTAAATTTTTGTTAATGCCTATAGTAGCTAGTGCTTGTATCATATACACTGAACGAACAAAGAACATATAAGAAACATATATAACACATAGGTTTATGGGGATTTGAACACGGGTCATATCTTTAAAATTTTCAAAAAAATAAGTTAAATTTTACAAAACCTCAGTTATCGAATAATTAGATTCTAAGTAGTTTAGTTCTTTTTTCCTTAATATTATACACATTTAAAGAGTGGTAGGCAGACTGATGATGTTATTAGTCCAGTCTGCTGTCCTGGGGTAGCACCACCACTTTCGAATGTAACACCCGTGAAGTGACTTTGTCCCGTTTCGAGAATAGTTTGAAAGTAGCCAGGTATAAGGAGAGGAGTGTGCGCTGGCAATCTAGATGGTACATGCTCGTCTCCTCAAGCCGGTATAGTGAAGGCGACTGCTGCCCGCACAGGTTTCTCTGTAGTAGCAGTTGTTTCCATTCATGGACCGCACTCTAGCTTTACATCAGGCGGAGTGTTGTCACATGCCGAGCCACAATAAAAAAAAAAGAAAAAAAAATAGTGGTTTTGTTTTAAATATTTCATGCCGCGCACACTATCACTATTTTGGGCTACAGTACGGCGCTAATTCTTAAAATTTATATTTACTAACATGCTTATACTATAGCCTGTATGAGTGCCTTAAAAATAAATAAATAAAGAAACATCGAAATGAAAATCCTTTATTAACGTAGGTATGGACTTAGCATGCACTTGTTCATCGTCAGAATCTACTTTCGACTTCGGAAAGGCATATGACGGCCATAAGAAACTCGTCAATGTCAAACACACTCGCCTGTGTTTATAATAACAAAAAAAACCGAATTATAAATTCAGAAAAAAATAATAATAATAGTGGTAACTAATTTAACAATATAGTCGTAACTGATTTATCGATCGTGAGGTCACACCTTATACCGCTAGACCACAGTCGCTCTGAGAAACGAATAATTTTATTATTATTCATCATAATCCTCGCATAATGATCGCACTCATTATACTTCTGCGTTATTCTTGGTCCATTAGTCTAATAACTGCAGTGAGTCGGCAAAAAGGGGATTAAATACTCTGAGCTACGTAATTGTGTGAGCTCACACTACTCTCTAATTCACACAAAAACCTATAAATAATTAAAAGTATTTAATTGGTTGGGGTTAAAATAGTTCTATTTAGTTATTAGTATATATTTACCGCGATCTTGCATAGTTTCATTTTACGTTTCGTCACATCCGACGATAATCCCTCCCCGAACTTGATATATTTTTAAATTCTGTCACTGATTTCAAAAATATACTTTTCAAACATTTTGGTTAGTTTTGGTTTCCCATTAGTTCTTTTTTTGTCTTACATTGTTACGTGATATCTTAATGGTTACGTGTATATTATTGTCATAATGAATCTGTAACTTTCATATTGTTGTTATAGTTTTAAATTAATTTTTAATTAATTAAAAATTAATTAATAATTATTATATGTTGGTTGCAACTATTCATGCGAACGTTGTGTGCACCAGTAATTGGCTGGTACATCACGTGTTATGTTATAGAATAATTTATAGTATAATACAATGTACTCGCTGTTGGTATATCTAATTTGTATAAATAAATATTCGATTTCAACAATAGTCGTCATGCGTGGTTGATGTCGCCTTCAAAGCTGTCGCAGATGCTAACCGGGTTTTCAACCGATTGTGGTTCGAAAGTGGCACATGTGGAAATTCCTGTCAATCCCTGAAGTCAAAATATGGTAGTACGAAAATGCAATGCAACGTCTACGTCATTGTAGAAGATTAGGTCAGTGTCAAAACTTTGTAAATCTAAGATTAGAGCCCGAATTATTAGTCGAAACTTCGTTTTCGGTCGTTGTCAGATATGATTTAGTGTTAATTGTGCAGTTAAAATTATGAGACAAAGAACAAAATTATTTGGCAATGTTTCGTTTTGGGTAAACGGTTTGGCAAAATATCAAGGGTTTGATAGAAAATACAAAGTATATTTTCTGAGAATTACAAACAAACCATGGAATGGTTTAGGATGTACGTATTTTATTACTTATCCGAGCCAAAACCATGTTGGGTACACATATACATGCTAATTTTCATTCTGGTGTCTACTTTCACTTATAGACTCATTCATATGTATCTACACTAACTACATAAGTACCTATCTCTGTCTGTTTGTTACTTTTCGTCTCAAAGAAAAACTGAAGGGAATGAAATAGCGAATAAAAGTTTGTATGAAGAACCCATCATAAAGTTAAGGAAATTCATATTCAGGCTTTCGGTAAAAAAAAGTTTCAGCGTTTTTGCACGGAGGTAAAATGGGGGTGAAGGTTTGTGTGGGGAACTCATTATTTCGCATAAAATTAATAACACCGATAACACGAATACGAAGTCGCCAGCAACCACTATGTATTATATTAAAAAATCTAAGATATAACTTTGCTTAGTCCGTGTTAATAATGTACAACGTGCCAAGACAGATGTCGTTACATGAAACTAATAACAAGAAAGGAGCCGCAACGAAAGAATTTTTCATCTAACTTATTCCCAAAAACAAGGACACCAAAAACGTGACTTCATTCACATTAGTAGAATAATGCAATATTCTCAGAACTTTACGAGCAGATATCTTAAATTGGGTTCAGCACAATTTGGCCCTCGGGAAATATCATGTAACTTTCGAGATATTGATCTCATTGGATGCTGTAAATCAGATAGAGAAGTCTCGGTAACGTTCTGATCACGATATAGTTTATATAATAAGGACAAGCATGAGAAAAATCTTGTGATATTATTTGCTCTATTGGATTCGGTCTTAGCGAATCATCCAGCGAAGTTCGTTACATCTCAGCATTTCTCGTTACAAATTTCTCATAGCATACCAACCCCATATGAGTTTCATTTATTATGTTTTGTTGAACAATATTTCTTTGTATATGTCTTAAAAGCTACACAATGAGATTTGTCGTAGGTTCTTTTACATAGGAGCCGCTTAGCGTATGTAAATTCCTCTCTTTTGTTTGCTCCAAACAAATACCGCTCGACTTCTTGTCTTGCTGCATACTCCT
This sequence comes from Tinea pellionella, assembly GCA_948150575.1. Classification (NCBI taxonomy): domain Eukaryota; kingdom Metazoa; phylum Arthropoda; class Insecta; order Lepidoptera; family Tineidae; genus Tinea; species Tinea pellionella. The sequence goes on from OX411253.1 coordinate 3,276,810, forward strand.
TAAAAATAGCTCAGAAATGTGGTAACAAAAGCTTGCACAATCTACATCGCGACCGTCGTCCTCGTATTTTCACATAATGCGCCATGTGTGGTATAAAGGGTGACATTTTTATGCACTATATTTTGTTGCTTATTTACTTTTAAAAATATACCTAGTTACATTTTCTCAGAAAACATTTTTAAATTGCATAAGGGCTGCTTTTTAGTTGGTGAGAAAAAGTACGACGGAAGTCGGATGGTATTATCTGACACTTAGTACGCTACTGCCAAAAACTATTTTACATATTGTACAGTCCTCGAAACATTTTTATCAAATTGTTATTTTGTTATAAAAAAATTATACTTAATATTTGTTAAATTAATTTGGTAAAATTGGATGGCCCAATCCGAAACTATAAGAGCGAAAGACGATAGTCTCGAAGCCGATTTTGATAAAAAGTAAAAAATCAATTTTCGCATCCAAGAATCAAACTTTTTTTTTCAATAATAAAAAAACAAAATACACACTGTATTATTTTAGTTGTCATCAAAATCGGTCCCGTGTCTTCTTCGAGTATTTTTTATTACCTTTTATAGGACATGAAAAATTCAGGATATACAATGGCCTGACCCCAAACTAGAATACCCCATTTCTGTTATTTTTATTGAGCTGTAAACATAAATTAGTAATACCCCAGAAAAAAAAACTAAATACTTACCTTTTATGATATTAATAAATAAATATTACTAATATATATTAGTTTCGAGTATGAGTTTGGCATAACAACTAGCCACAGAGTTTGCAGTAGTCTGATAAATAAACAATACAATAAATTAAACATGAATATCAAAAGGGAAATTTAAAGTAATTACGAGAATAATACTGGTATGGTATAATAAAATTACAATGATGGCGTGCAGTGATCATTACATATTCCGGCTCACGTCCGGCGGTGTTCACTGCAGCCGTTGGAAATTATTCCTATTGTTTCCACGAATCTCTGAGCGACCACAAATTAATTACAAAATAACAGTTTATTCATATGTGATTTGTGCGGATTTTAAAATCTGTGTTTACTATTACTAACATTTTACTAATTTTCTTATTATATACTAAGCTAGTACTGAGCAACCAAAGTACTTAATAACATGGGTACCGGTCAAAATTAAGCGAGATTAGAACACGGGTCACATCGATCTTGAGTTCACACCTTCTACAGCTAAACCACGGTCGCTGTTAATTAATAAAATAGTTACTATACGATAGTAACTATTATATACTCGTATAATTCTATTTTCAATTTAAACAATGAAATAAGATATTTTTTTATAACCTAGGTACTTCCACAAAAAAAGTTATTGTATTTTAAATGTGCTTATATTATATTTGGGAAAGGTCTTATTATATTACAACATTTAGGTACGTAATAACAAAATAAGCAAATTATTCTACATAAGCTTATTAAGGGAGAAAGGAAAATGTTTTTGGAAATATTATTTTCTTACGTAAGCTCGGTAACATCGAGTGAGGTTACAATCCGATTATTTCGAACTATAAGGTAAGAATAGTATTAAAACTTTTAGGTTTGCGGTTCATGTTACGACTTTTTATTTGATAAAACTTAATATCTAAGATCAAATCAAAATGATTTATTATTATATGTGTCTTTCTTACAGTAACTACATGAACTCCGTTGAGGCACTGCATTTAGTCCTGTTATTCTTATAATTTAAATCACCGCAATCTTTATACATTGCAATCCGTATACTGTCACCGGTACGCAGTATTACCGACAGGCCGATGCGTTGCAGATCAGTGGACGCAATTGTATGAGTTTCTACACAAACAATACTAAAATCCATTGCGTACGATGTGTCCGACGTGGACGTGGACGCTTACCTTTAAGCTGATATTCATAACACACTTATAAATTATTTCATAATTAAATTAAATTGAAAATAACAACAAAATCTTTCTTAATTATCATTATTGTGTTATGTTTGACGTAGCTCGGCATTTGACCACACTCCATTAAGTTAGAATGCGATCCATGAGCGGAATCGACTGCTAGGTACCACAGACAAATGTATGCAAACAGCATTTGCCTCCGCCATATCGGCTCGAGGAGACGATAGAGAGATATACCCGGCTACTTCCAAACTGATCAAAAGGTCCCAATAGGTGATATATTTGAAGGTAGTAAGTACCACACTTAAATCTCCATGACGACAGACTAAGATAATCATAATTAATCTTAATGATATTATTATTAGACCTTTAATTAAAAAGCTAGTTATTTTTATCTATAAAAAACAAACCTACCTAAGATCTATTATGCAATGTCTCTTCGTCAAAGACAGAGCCAATGGCTCCCTTGACAAATTCGTAGCGTGAAGTACACTCAGGTGAAACATTACCTCCATTAACCGAATGAGATCCTGCCGAATCAGCTGGATCGGAACGACCTAAGAGACAAATTATCCACAAACTCGACTCTTCGAATCCGACACGAGGATAAACTACCTCTCTTAAAGAATGTTCCAGAAACATTATCGTAAGATTCGTAGGCTGGAACCAAGAATAATGTCATTTGTGAATTTCCCTTAGGTACCCTTTCTGATAAGTTAAAGCTTTCTATCCATTACAATGATATAATGTAGCTTAATTTATGAGTTCTTTTATCCTAATGCTTCAAAGGATTAAGATGTTTGCCCTCGATTATTGGGATTACGACCTCATACGCCTTAATGGAGGTAAAAACGTTAGTAACCCTATATAAAAATAAAATAAAAATAAATGTACGATACAAAATATAAACAGAAAGTCAAAGAAAACCAATAACCTTTATTTGTGATATTAACGCTCTGGTCAAACGTATTTGGAACGGTAGTGCGGTCAAGTCAAACGGTAGTACAGTTCGATAGGCATGCGAAACTAGATTATAGCTGTTATACTCTCGACCTGGAGGGGGTTAATTCTGTTACCGTTCGAGTGGCGACTGAATAGATTGGAAGCTACAATAGCAATACTACACTAATTAGAATTTGCCCAACTTAAAATATACGATTGGAAGTATATATTTTTTTATAGTTTGAGGTGAAATTTTAAAGTAGACATTGTCTGTACGTGATATAAGCTAAACACACTATCTACAATACGTTTTTAGTATCTAAAGTCCATTTCCCATAACCGTTTATTCGAGTACTACGTATCTCTAGTTATTCAATGTAAACTAGCCTTAACGGTTAGGTTGGGATTTATTTTATTAGGTTGTCAGTGTCATTCAATGACACTTTTACGTTTTAAGGTCTACTTTTTTTTTTACTTCCATCCAATCTCCAATCACATTTTAGTTGGTAGTTTGTATGAATTTGTATTGTAAATTCTTCTGAAAACATTTATTTGATAGCATTTGTTTTCTTTAATATTTTAGGAGCGGTAGGTGCATCGGTCTGATGATGGTTATAAATCCAGTCTGCCGTCCTGTGTAGTTAGTCTCGACATATTAACGCGCATTAGAAACGCTAACTACCGATTGTCATTAAAAATTCCCTTGCATCAACAATCGTTACGTCAAACGCAAGTTTCAGTGTCAGTAGAGACTAACAAAATTCGGTGCAAAATTGTAATACAAGCCGTCGATAAGTTAACGAAAATCGTAGTTGTGTTGCAATTTTAAAAGGATCACCACTTTTGAATGTTTTGTGAGGTGACATTGGTGCGTTTCGGAAACGGTTTAGAAATAGCCAGGTATAAAGAGAGGAGTGTGCACTGTCTATCTGGATGGTGCACATTCGACTTCTCAAACCAGAATAGCGGAGGCGACTACTACATGTAGAAATTTATCTGTACTGTTGTTATAAGCCGAGCTACAATTTAAAAAAAATCTCTATAATATCTGTCTTTATTTTATATTTAGACTCTTTAGCTATCCTCTTTAGCCTCTTTTATATCTTATAGCTCTTTAGCTTATTTACATGATTTTTCTTGTATAAATTGAATAGGTTAACGGTTTACGGTTTTATTAAAAAACGAGGAAGTATTTTAAAAGTCAAAGGTGCGGTGAACGAGCTTGGAAGAGGGCGGATGTACAGTGATGAGGAAACCGGTTATCCGGTTCATAACAACAAAGAGAGTTGCCTGATTTTCCATCGCGAGGAAAACTTTTATAAAACTCAAGTGAAGTACGTAACTTAAAGTCAGCTTTTTGTTTACAAAAACATTTAATTTTCTGCAATTTTATAACGAGTGGAATGTGCACTGACAAAGCAGGATGTTGCACATTTATCCTCTCAAACTAGTATAGTGAAGGCGAACTGCTACCACATATAAATGTTTGTAAGCAGTATTTTTTTATTGTAGCTCGGCATGTGACAACACTGCCTGATGTAAAGCTAGAGTGCGATCCATGAATGGAAACAACTGCTACTACAGAGAAACCTGTGCGAGCAGCAGTCGCCTCCACTATGCCGGCTTAATGAGACGAACATGCACCATCTAAATTGATAATGCACACTTCTCTCGTTATACCTGGCTACTTTTAAACTATACCCGAAACGCGACAAGGTCACTCAACGGGTGTTACATTTGAAAGTGGTGGTACTACCTCTGGACGGTAGACTGGGTAGACCATCATCAGTCTGCCTACCACTCTTTAATAGTGGCTATAGGTATTGAGCGACCAAAGTACATATAACAAAGTTACACTAGTACCGGTCAGAATTAGCGAGGTTCGAAAGCGGGTCTCATCGATTGTGAGTTCACGCGTCTTACCGCTAGACCACGGCAGCTCAGATATACCAGATTGAGGAGACAAATGAGCACTAACTATTGACAGGATACTCTCTTATTATAGACGGCTTCGTAGGTGACTTGAAACTGGTGATATTACCCCAGAATTCTCTTAATTTATACGTCTAAGAAAGTATAAGTTTATCGATTTTCCGTGTACTCCCTATATATACTACTCCTCTATAGAGACTATATAGAACAAATTACGCGTAATAATTGACTCATAAAATGTTTCTTTTGTTAGAAAATGAAATAATAATAACGCTGAGCAGGTTTTCCTTATTCTTAAGACAATATTGGGTGCTTTTATTCTTTGCCTTAGTAGTAAATTCTTCAAAGACGGCAATTAGCTTTCTTCGTCGTACGTACCCACTAACATTTGACAATGCATTAGATAAATGTCCCTTTGTAATTATGGTTATATACTACATAGATATAATGTTATAATATAATTAACTAAGATTAGAATTTAGATATTAGAAAATTTGTTACAAGCAAAAATTAATTAGTAATTAGCTTCTTTCTGCAACAGGAGTGTGTACTGTCAATCTAGAATCTAGATGGTGCATACTCGTCTCCTCAGGCCGGCATTGCGGAGGCGACTGCTTCCGCTAGTTTTATCTATAGTAGCAGTTCTTTCCGTTCATGGACCGCACTCTAGTTTTACATCAGGCGGACTGTTGTCATATGCCGAGCTACAATAAAAAAAAATGTACAATGAGTTTGTCTTAATATCATTAGTCCGAAAAAAAGGCTGTTTGGAAGTAAATGGGAGCTTGTCTAGCGGCCGTAGTCTAGCGGTAGAGGACGGGCTGATGAGACTCGTGTTCAAACTTTGCTAAATTCTGATCGGTCCCAATGTAACTAGCTTAGAACAGGCAGTAAAAAAAGACAAACTAGTGGCCTTAAGCGGTCATAGCGGAGGCAACTTTTGTCTGCAGATTTTTTTCTATCGTAGCAGTTGCTTCCGATCATGGATTGCATTCTGATTTAACATCAGGGCGAAGACTTGTCCAATGCCGAGCTACAATTAAAAAAAATCTTTTATGCACTCAGTCTTTGATGATATTGTAGTATTATTTAGAAACCTCATGAAAACGGGTTTAAATTTGAATAGATTATACTCTCGACAGCTGCCATTAACAATTCAACACTTGTGAACGAAAAGTAATTTGCCTCAAGTTGAATATAAATTAACAGTAGTGTGCGTACCTTCTTCAGTCATGGCACACAATTAATATTCATCAAAGAAGCTGTAACTACTCTGAAAGGTGAAATTTTAATGAAACTATACAACAAGCTTTAAGAGTTTCTATTCTATATCTTTTTTATTATTGTAGCTCGGCATATGACAACACTCCGCCTGATGTAAAGCTAGAGTGCGGTCCATGAACGAAAACAACCGCTACTACAGATAAATCTCAACAGACAAATCTCCTTTCGTTAAACCAGGCGACTTTCAAACTATTCCCAAAACACGAAAAGGTCACTTCACGGGTGTTACATTTGAAAGTGGTGGTACTATCCCAGGACGGCGGACTGAGCTAATAATCATCATTAGTCTACCCACCACTCTTTAATAGTGGCTATAGGCACTGAACGACCAAAGTACATACAACATAGTTACATTGGTAATGGTCAAAATTTAGCGAGGTTCGTACACGGGTCTCATTGATTGTGAGTACACGCGTCTTACCGCTAGACCACGGTCACCCTAAACTCCTAAGTACTCTGAAAGGTGAAATTTTAATGAAACTATACAACAAGCTTTAAGAGTGGGTAATTAGTAATTACTACCTTTCTATTAGAACACTTAAACGACTTTGCTACAGTCTCGTAAAACTTAATTAGTCTAAAATTATATGGAAAGTGTTTTTGAAATGGCTTCTTTCAACATATCTTTAATTAGTCTACCTAAGTACATACGAGTCTGTAGATGTAATTAAAGCTTAATCTGTACTTTTCTAATTTATTTAATTAGTACCTTAAGTCAGTAAGTAAGTAATCTAAGACGACTTTAGGTATTTAAGAAAACTTATATATGCCGATAAAAATATTCGAAGAAAGTGTTTTTACGCAAGAATTGCAGACTAAGGTTGTCTATAATTAAGGAATAATTGATTGCCCCCCTACGACACCTATTACCGTTTTCATATTAGTATATGCACGCCTTTATTTATATACATTTCAAAGGAGAGTGGCGATAGGGTGCTCTCAACAGTAGAGAATCGTAAGAAACTATGAAGAGAGAGAGAGAATGGAGACGAATGAAGGGAGAAGGCTCATAGTGTTCGTAATGGTGACGATTACGTTTTAGTTTATTCGTCAGCAGCCGAGCGCTTAACTAACACTATAATAATATTAGGCAAAGCTACCGAAACAAAACTGTTTTATATGTCGCCACACAACGAAAAGCTAGAGTTATACATTTTGAACCTCCTTATTCGAGTACAAGTTAACTGTGAGAGATGTCACTTTTTGGGATAACATTTATGGTGTTCGTAAAAACCCGTCTATATCACTGAGCTTTATATTCGCTTAACATGATCTTGACGCGGCCCAGATTGAATTTTTTGTGTTTTTCCTTTTCCGTTATTATACGGAGACAGCATTTTTAGAAAGTAATTTTGTATTATACATTCACTTGTTTTTGTTATTTTACGTCAACTTTGAAATAACAATAAAAAGATATATACAATAAAGATACGAGTAAGTACCTATCACAGAAATTTTAATAAATTATAATTCACACTTTAAGATTTATTTTTAGATTAAGTTCACTTCCATTTACATACAAGTAAATAAAAAAATAATGTAAATCTACAAAAAATGGAGTTAGCAAAGGAAGGTAGAAAAGCAAATAATGGACCACATTTCACGGAGATTGCATACCTCATGTTACGAGAGATGTGAGTGCAGACTGTTCAGAATAAGACTAAAAAGATTTTTCATTACTTCAGTCATGTTGTATTCCTTTGTGTTCATATTTGGCTTACCCTAACATTATGAATTTTATATTCGTTATATCGTCTGAGGATATTAAGTCATGACGTCTGAGAAATTTGAATTTACAGAGAGAAATGCAAATATATTATGTGGTTTGCTCTCTGATACAATGTTGACCTTCTGTTCTGAAATTCTGTGTCGATTTATATAAAGTCTGAGTTATTCATATTTTATTCAAATAGAGGGACGAATATTGTATAATAATTTACAGTATAACATCTAACTTTACATTTATAGTTAGATTGTTATTACTTTGTAGTTTCTACGATTAATTATTTATGTTTAGAATTAAAAACTTTATAACAATAAATAAATAGCATTTTATTCATGTAAATAAAATTTTATAGCAATAAATAACGGTCATATGCATAACGGCCATAAATGTCATAACTTTTAAACCAGAAGGTATAAAAAAAATCTCCAAATTATATTGTAGATATTGAACCCCTCTGTCTGTAAAATATCGCTGATGCCACTACTTACGCGACAACCTGTATATATAGGGTGTAATTAAAAATACATTTGTCAATGTATTAAAGTGATATTGTTTCCATTACTAAAGATTTTCTACTGAGCTTCCCATACTTGCGCGAAACTCCTTAATAACAGTTTGGTGTACACTACAATAAGTATTGATGAGACAAAGTTTCGATAACGCTAGCATCAAAGCACTGAGAACAGTACATCTGTACAAATTTTGCAGATATTTTATAATTTATACTCTATACTGGAATACTTATGGTCGTTATTTCTGTGCGCGTTAGATGGATATTTCGAATATGGAACTGATTGAGTTGAATATTGCAAATAGAGCGTCCTGAAACAGTGTAACGAAATTAGACAAAGTTGAATTAATTTCGTTGCAATTATGAATCAAAATCGAATTCAATAATGTAATTTAGACACTATTTGAATGGTTTTAAAGTATATATTAAATTAATATACTGCCCTAATTTTTTCTCTATATAAATTAATTATAGCTTCTTCGCCTCTGTTCCGGCGGGAGGTTCTGGGTTTGATTCCTGGTTGAATCGAATCAAGTAATCGATTTGCATTATATTTGTAATATATTTTTTTTAGTTTTATTTTAACTGTTGTAACTATTAGTTTGTATTGTTAAAATTAGGGTCAGGAGCCAACCGCGAAATTGCATAGTTTCGTTTTACTCGGGATGAAAATTACTGTCAAATCGAACTATTGAATCGAATGTTGAAATACTTTCAAATATTCCGACGTCAAATTAGTTTGTAGAATATTTGATCGGTTTAAAAACTTTATAAATGTCAGTTTAAACCCAGATGTCGGACAAAACTAAGTTTTTGATAATTTGAAAATCCAAGCCCCCTTGGACATTTCTTCATCATTATATCATTATTTATTTATTTGGAAAATTTACAGGTACAGTGTCGAGGAGATTTTATGTTTAAGTTGATCATGATAACATCACTGCACCTTAAAATAATTTTCACTATGCACATAAATTGATGGAGTGAACGTATACAAAAAAAAAAAAAACAAAAAAAATATTTATAAAAATAGAAAAAAAGCAACAATAAAATGAGTGTTACATCATTGCCTGTCCCACCTATTTAGCATATATTTTAGATTTAATGCACTTTTTAGATAATGGTTGAAAGATATCAATATCTGTGAAATATGTGTTGTATGTGTAGCACGGTCTGAAAAGAGGAGTTCTACGTCCCGCATTCGTTCTCGCAAATCTCTATAAAAACTATAGCTAATAATATCCAGAACATCGGTTTATTTAATAACGTGAACAGTAACTTTTCGTCTTGAAACTTTATGTTTGAACGTTAGATCATTATCAGCGTACTCTCTGAGCAACATTGTTGTGCGAGCAGAAGTAACATAGACGAAGTTCGTGTTACACCATCAGGTAGATGAAGGAGTAGAAACTTTAGCACTTTACCAAGGTAACGATTTGTAAGGCCTCATTCTCCTTTACTTACCAACTCTAACAACTCAGTTAATGAAGTTAGAAACTTGTAATTTCGCCTATAGTGTACAACTTTGTTTACTTGATTTAATATAAATTATATATTTCACATATTAACTATTTTATATTCATTTTTTTGTTTATCAGTTTGTGTTTTGTTTTATGTTTAAAAAGTGATAGGCAGACTGATCATAGTTATTTGTCCAGTCTGTATTCTTGGGGTTAGTACCACCACCCGTGAAGAGACCTAGACGCGTTTTGGAATCAATTTGATTCAGGTATAACGAGAGGAATATAATATAAAAATAAAACTATTTTTAAAAATCTCCAACATTATAGTCATACTTTTCGTTCAACATTGGTAGACAATGAAGCATACCTCTTTCGCTTGTCACATTTCTCTAATTTTCCATCTTTTACATTTTCCACCTTACGAATTTAGTTACTACGAACTACTGCTCTTTTATTTTTACTGGTTTAGCTAATTAGAAAGTTTCACTACTATTGTCACAAACTTTACCTAATTCTTAACTGTAATAAACAAAAAATACTTTTTAATTAAAGGAGAATGCCCATACGCCTAAGTAAAATGGGCCCACAATTTTTTTCTCGATGATTTTTAGTTCATTTTGTAGATATTTTTCTACATTTATCTACTTCCTTATCAGAAATCAGTTTTAATTTTTTCACCCGGATTATTGAGTAATTAGATGTTTTTTGATGCAATATTTGAGGTTATGATTATTTTAAATGCTTTGACAATTGTTTTTTATCTATTGATTAGTAAATTATCTGTTGATATAATTGAAATGAATTAATAAAAAATGAGATATTATTTTAGAATATTGTTTTGTTATCAAACTATTAGGTATTAAGTGGGCCCAAAAATGGGCTTTCTCTTTTGTCGTGTTATGACGATATTTAAGATAATTAAATAGATGTTATTAAATCTTAAGCGGGTTTATTACAAACATAAAATGCAGTCTCTCATCCGTTATGAATGTGTAGGTTAGTAATTCGGATTCACTATTATTATTATTTTAATGCCTGTACTGTGCTAGTGCTTGCATCACAGGCACTGAACGACTAAATCAATTGGTACGCTGTGAGTCTATATTTATTTAATCAAAAGGTTCTGGTGATATTAAATTTCAACCTTCGGTTTGGTTTTAATCAGAATATGATCGCTTTTTATCGCTATATATTCTTTTAATATAAACTCAACGAAAAACGTAAAAGGACTAGATTTTTGTTTCTTTTTTTTAAATATCAGTATGTGAGCCCACTCCGCCTGATTAAAACTACAGTGTGGTCCATGAACGGAGACAACAGACTGATACCATAAGGAAATGCGTTTGAAGAGATGAATATGCACCAGCCAGATAGACAGTGTACCCTTCGCGTTATACCGAGTTATTTTTAAGCACCGAAATGTGCCTAGATTAGGCTATATAACTATGATCATTCTGTATATCTTTAAAATCCTTAAAATTGAGAGAAAATAAGATACAAAAAAAAGAAAAACAAGAAAGTATTAGATTAAATTGCTTCAGACATATATCTCACTTTTGCAATGTCAGCTGTGTCTACTACTTTATAAATAGAAGCAACTTAGTTGCGGTCTGAAGTTGCATTAAGAAAAACTAAAACAATCAATTTTACTAGACAAAACCGTTGATTAACTAAGCAAATTAAGTTTACTTTTGACTTTACAAGCAACTAGAAGACAAAGAGCTTCGTTAAAGAGTTCTAGGAGTAGCTTACAACTAAGAAACCGGAAGGATCTGTATGCGGATACCAACCCGGATATACAGGAATTTTGTATACGAAGAAAAGGTTAGAATGATGTAATATTTCGATAAGTACATGTAGGAAAATTGTGTGACTATTTACGATGATGAAATATCTTGCTTGAATGTTTGAGACTTTTGTTTAATTTCCAATGTTATGTTTTATTAATTTTTAGAATTTTAAATGCTAATGAAAAAAAATGAAATAAGTGTAGAACAGCAAAGCTGAGGTGGGATACCGTATGTTTTGACCACTAAACTATTTGTCTATTAGCTTTTTTTGGCATTGTGTCGCATATCTACTCTATCGATTTATTTCAGTTCTTTTAATTTTTATTATCTTCTTCTTATTCTTCTTCTTCTTCGGCTCTTGATGACCCACTGCTGGGTGTAGGCCTTCTCTATTTCGCGCGATTCTTTCCGGTTTTCGGCTTTTCGCATCCACCGCTTCTCTGCGACCTTATCAATTTCGTCCTTTCACCTGGCTGGTTGGCTGCCCTCTTTCCACTTTCCGGTCCTGGCTCTCTAGAACTTTATTAATTTTTATTATATTTAGTATTAATTTAGCTTTTTTGATTAACTATAAATGATGTCAGACCTTCATTATAATATAGTTGGCAATCTAATTATATCTAGTTGAACTCGATACAAAATTATCCAAGTGAAAACCAATGAGGAAATTTCTTAGTAATTTACGACGTGACCATTATCTTACAGCTCGCCAATCTCCAGAGGGCTGCGAATCAACTCCAGGGAAATTACACATAAAAGGAAAATGAGACCATGCCGCTTTATGATTAAATCTGGAAGTTCCCTTTCAATTAATCTAGGAATTGAGTGGAAATTTCGTCCTTATAAGTAGAATCATTACATAAAATTTGGGTTGAATTTTCGGGGGTGTTTAATGCAGTTAAGTGGTTTTCTTTAGTTTATTTTTTACGCTCATACCTCTACCGGGGTAGGCAGAGACTGCTAACTAATATTAAAAGATAGCTACCTAGTATAGATAAATTGCAAAACTCGTCTTATTACACAAGATTAACTAAAATGTTTATTTCGGTAGCATTATCTTTGTGTCGTATAATAAAATAAGTTTATGATGAATTGCAACTGTAGCAAATGGTTTCCATGGCACCAAATACGGTAAAGTTGCATACCTTATAAGCGCCAAATGTATTTGAGAGGCCGACGTCCGTCCGTGCGAATATTGAACGCGTTTTCAATAGAATTCATTTCAATATTCCAATAGTATATTAGAATGATATGTATTATACGTATATGTATATAAATATATACATTTATAAACTTTATTCTATCTACATTGCTATTTAATTAGAGTACAAATTCTTCGAATTGTGATTTTAGGAAACAGTGAAATGAAAACAAATATAGAGGTTTAATCTATCTAGAATTAAATAAAAAATATAGCAAGAAGCAATACGCAGCGTATATAAATCGTTTATCTTAAATTATTTTTTATCCCCCAATTTAAATTCTTCTCTTCAAAAAAAAAAAAGTTAAAATATTCAAGAAAAAAGTTTATTCCTTACAGAGAAATAAAATAAATCATTGCAACCATTAGAATTCAATTACACAAATTGATTATTGATTCTGTAGGGGTAAACGTCTCTAAGATTTAACGATTCCCTTGAATTTGTTCTCGGCTAAATGGTTTTATTAGGGACGATGCAAATTGTTTTTAGGGGAAGCCCTCTTTATGTATTACATAACATTTTTATTGTTATTGTTCTCGTAAATCTCACAGATTTTACTATTTGATTTTTACTACTAACTTTACTTAAAAATACATTATATTCAAGAAGAAATTAAAATAACAAGAAATAACGAAAACATAACTTTTTATGATTTCAAAATGAACTTTTTCATTGGGTTTGGTAAAGTCAAATAATTTTACGTTGACATAATTGTTTCTTTTTCAGTATTTAATTTCCTGTACAAAAGTTTAAATGTTTGTCGTTTTCAATTTACTTTTCTTTTTCTTAACCTAAAACACGACTCAAGGGAACAGTTACTGCAAATTTAATGATTTTGTATTTGAAGGCAACCTCTCTATATTTTAGCACTTTGTAAAACAAGAATGAAATAGCTCGACAGACTGCCTCGCTGAAGAGGCAATGGGCTGTATCCTGAGTGGTTCCATGTACATGAGAAGTTTATCGTGAAAGCCTTCTCGTCATATGTCCTTCCGAAGCCATAGTAGAGTCTAATGATGAGTAAGTGCTACCATGCCCATGCTTATAAAATATTTACATTTTATTTAATTCCAAACCATACGTATGTTGTAATGGATGGATCAATACGTGTTGATTCTTTTGAACCCGTTTATTTCATGGATGATCATATTAGTTTATTCCTGAACCCTGACTAGGGAAATAAAATCGAGAACGACACGTTATCACAAAAATAGGTCACCGTACCCAAACTAATATTCCGTGCATTCCATTTTATCATGAGTTCATGTCTAAATTAGAGAACATTTAAACGAAACAAAGCAGTAAACAATTACTGTACAGGTACCTGGTACATACAGTACAGGTTCTATCATTAGCTGAAAACATAAGTAGAGATTATGCTTGGGCAAATATACAATGATGCGCCTCCCGATAAGGTGCAATGACGATTTGTGTAAAGCGACTGGCAAATGTGAGGCGATACATACATAACAGGTGCTCTCGAAGAGCAGTGGACCAACACTATAGATCAACATCAATTAAAAATTAAAAAGTTCATATAAATGAATACTAGGGTCGTTAATTTGAAAACTAAAAGAAAGGATACCAATAATTTTACTTTCCTTTGTTTAGACGTAGAAAATTTGGGCACAGATAACACAGAAACAAACAAGCTGATTTATTCGATAATAGCACAAGATTATGGTAATAAATGGTAACGGAGGTTATTAGAAGTTGGTGTAAAAAGAGCAAACGAGAAACAAACCTAAAGATTATCAAAATGTAGAGCGTGGGTTATCTATAATCAGCTTAATTGAATTTACTCCCAAAGACTACCCCTCATTAGCATGTTATCCCGATCGTAAAGTAAACATTTTAATAAATTAAGCAGGGGAAAATTGAAAACGAAGCGAGATACAGAGGTATAAGAGAAAAATAAGCTTATTATTAATTCAGATACTGTTTAGATATAATTTTCTTCAATATTTAAAATTAGAATTACAAAAATAATATTAAATAAGATTTTGATGAACTAAATATTACAAAACGAATTATAATTAAAAGTTAAAAACTAGATAATGTTGCCGGCCTAAATGCATTTAAGCATAATATTACGGAGCTGAAACGTACAGAAGCCAGACAACGACTGTCACAACAAGAGACAGACAGTAAATACCCTAATTGTGACGTGGACGAGGTTAAGGTCTAATTATACTGAAATGACGTCACTCTAAATTTATTCTTTGTTTCGGAACAACTTTTACTGAAATTGCTTTGGACTTTTATGTGTTTTGGGCAACTAAATTAGTCTAAAGTATTCATAAATACTCTTAAAATCACGTTAGGTGTACAGAGCGGAATTAACGAATTACATTAAATATTTTAATATATTTCCCAAGTGGGAATATAAACTTTAAAATTTGTCCACACAAGTTCAAACAAAAGCTGCTTTTAAAATAAATTGGTCGTATTTTCAAAGCTAAATTGCACTTCTAGTAGCAATCCATAGTGTTAAGGTTTCAAAGTCGGTGTCGTAAAATCGGTTCGTAGCGAAGGAGAGTAGAGCACTCAATTCGCATCTAAATCAAAAGGGTATTCTCGTAACTCTCCACCACCTGCGAATGACGTCAGCCGTATTATATCAGCTCTCTGCGACAGTTATTTCAACTGAGAGATTCGCAATTGCACACGGGAGAGTAACCTTATTTTTGTAGACTGTGTACCCTACGAATGACAATTTACTTTTTTCCCTCATTTACTCTTCTCTTCTGTAATAAAGTTTAATTGCTAAAATACGTAAACATTGATGTGACATTCGAGATTATTTTTACGAGCAGAAATAAAATTGCTTACTTACATTTATTACTTATTTATACAATGTAATATATTGTAGCGACATAAACAAACCCCAATATTAGCGTGGAATTGATAAAGACAGATCATAAATCCCTCGTAATAAAGTCACAATAGGAAAAGGTTGTTTTGATGCAAGTAATACTAAAGCTGTGGGCAGATTAAATCAGACGCCATTGACTTTTACGATCTCCCATGATTGCGGGGAGTTCGACTGTTGAATACATAAGCCTGCTAACCAGGGTCGTTGTTTTTTATTTCTCTTGGTTAACCTCGTTTCATTATGTTGGTTTTCTGGGCTTCGGGTAAGATTAATTCGGCCCCGATTGATGATTAAGACCGGATCAATTTAATACTATATTCTGAGTATGACCTACTTCGTTGCCTTATTTATGTTACTGAAACCATTAATTTAGTTTATATATCTTTGTTATTGAGAGAAGCTTTTTGGACGATCATCGTATAAAATGTACGTGAAAATAACGATATTAATGATGCAGTACCTACAAAGAAATGTTTTCGTAACAGGAAGGCCGTGGTGGTCTTTAATTTCCTGTTCCACAATAACTCGCACCTTGTTTACTTTCATCTTTCAGAATTTCATAAATTCCACGGGGAACATCAATCATGACTTTGTTTATTTTAAATATAAAAAGCATTATCTTTAATGGATAAGAATGTTTCCTTTAAATAGAACTTAATGATTGAGAGCTCGTAATGTTTCAATTACTTCGAATTTCAAAGAAATAATTCATCGAAGTACCTTTATATTTTCCTATGCTTTTATTATATTTTTGTATTTATATTTGTTGGGGAGAAGAAGCACAGTCTGCTGGTTAAATAATATTCATAACTACTTCCATATTCGTTTATTTCTTACACCACAATAAAATAAAACATTCTCCTATAACAATTCAATCGACGCCATAACTATTACACACACACGGAAAAACAACTACCAAAGACTAACTATGCCATAGATAAAACATGATGTTGCTATTCAATACTCCTCCTCAACATCATCAGTTTTATCAACTATACCTAAACTACAAACATGCCTATTAAAAGAACTCTTCGCTAAAGGCTTTGTAAAAACATCTGCTAACTGTTCATGGGTATTTATATACTTTACATTTATTACACCTTCCTCTACTTTCTCCTTGACAAATCTATATTTAATATCAATATGCTTCAAACGTTTCTGATCAGGATTTTTAACAGATTTTATAGTACTCTGGTTGTCTTCAAAAATAACACAGTAGTATTGTTTGTATCTCTAATTCCAATAACAATTTCTTAACCCAACATGCTTCAACACTTGCTTCACAAAGAGCTACTAATTCAGCTTCTGTGGTACTCAAAGCCACACTTGTCTGCTTCTTAGACTTCCATATAACGGTATTATTAAACAATTTAAACACATATCCTGTAGTTGACTTTCTGTCATTCTCTCTCGCCCAATCAGAATCTACATAACCAATTAATGGTATATCACACTCATCTTTCACATATCTTAATTTATAATCAACTGTACCTTTTACATATCTCAATACCTTCTTAATACTCTTAATAAACTTTCATTTGGCTTCGACTGATATCTACATAAATAATATACCGCTGTTGCTAAATCTGGTCTAGTACCTACTGTTACATACATTAAAGAACCTAATAACGACCTACACATTCTCTCATATGACATATCCACATCAAACTCCTCATTCATTATAAAATTTACATCCATTGGTATATCTACACTTCTACAATCATTCATACCATATTTTCTTAAAACATTTTTCAAATATTTACTCTGATCCATCATCAAACTATTATCCTTCTTCTCAATTGAAATACCTAAGTAAGTTAACTTATCAGATCCCATATCTTTCATTCTAAATTGTGAACTCAAAAACTCTTTAACTGAATCAATCTCTCGTGTATCACTTCCCATTATCAACAGATCATCGACATACAATAAAATATACAAATCTTCTTTCATATACAAACAAAAATCATTCTCTGATCGTTTAAAACCAAACTTTCTTATTGTTTCATTAAAACATTCATACCAATATTTAGGTGATTTCCTGAGACCATACAAAGACCTATTTAATTTTAACACATAATTCTCTTTAACTGTTATGCCTACTGGTGGTTTCAAAAATACTACTTCATCTATCTTTCCATATAAAAATGCTCCCTTTACATCCATTTGATGTATATGATAATCTCTGTAAGTTGCAATTGAAAGTAATATTCTTAACGTTTGTAATCTCAATACTGGCGAATATATCTCATCAAAATTATTCTCTTGTTGAAAACCCCTAACTACTAATCTTGCCTTCTTAATAATTTCATCACCTACATACTTCTTAGTAAACCATTTTGTATCAATCAATAATTTCTCCTCTTTAGGTTTAGGAACAACACTCCATGTCTTACTCTCATTTAATACTTTAATTTCTTCTTCTACAGCTTTCATCCAACCATCTCTATCCTCTCTTAACTCAATATCTTCATAACGCGTCGGTGTATTATCATTCATCTGTCCAGTATACAATGCAAACAACACTTCTTCAGAATCATTAAAATCAGTCACATAATCTTTCATCCATCTCGGTTTCCTTATTGTACGGTTTGCTTTATCTTTCATCTCACTATCACTACTCTCCTGTCTAATCAATACTTCATTTTCCTCATTAACACAATCAATATCACCTTCTGATTCCTCATTGTTACTTTCTTCTATCTTATCTTTATCTCCCATTTCTATCACTACTAACTCCTCCTGTTTCTCACATCCTTCATCAAATATTACACTTCTTCCAACTATTACTTTATTTTCAGTTTCATCCCATAACTTATAACCTGCTCTACAATAACCTATCATTCTCAACTTCTGTCCCTTAGCATCCCATTTACTTCTCATGACTTTCGGTATATGATTATATGCGACACATCCAAAAACTCTTAAATTACACACATTAGGTTTCCGTCCTTCCCATCCTTCAAACGGTGTATACTTCCTTCCACTCGTAGGGCTTCTGTTTATGACATATGTAGCAAAATATAATGCTTCTCCCCATAATTCCTTCGGTAATTTTGATTCTAATAAAATAGTACGTGCTCTGTCAACTAACGTTCTATTCATTCTCTCAGCTACTCCATTCATCTCTGGATTGTATGCTACTGTATATTGCATTAAGATACCATTATTGGAACAAAAATTCTTAAATTCCTGTGACACATATTCTTTACCATTATCAGTTCTTAATTTTAAC
Organism: Tinea pellionella; assembly: GCA_948150575.1. Lineage (NCBI taxonomy): Eukaryota > Metazoa > Arthropoda > Insecta > Lepidoptera > Tineidae > Tinea > Tinea pellionella. Next base: position 3,295,657 of record OX411253.1, read on the forward strand.
AAATTTCTATGAAAATGTTTAGTAACGTAATTATAATAATCTCTAAATTTATCGAACACCTCTGACTTATTTTTTAACAAATATATTATGGTAAAATGAGTATAATCATCAATAAAAGTAACAAAGTATCTATATCCGTCAAATGTAGGTGGGTCCATAGGTCCACATACATCACTGTGCACTAATTCAAGAGGTTTACATGCCCTATATCCAGTTTTATTAAAAGGTAATCTGATACTCTTCCCTATCATACATGATTCACATAACATTTTTGATAATTTAACATTTTTCAAATCGCTCATTCCTTCGACTAAATTTTGTTTTGATAATAAATTCAAATCATTAATATTCAAGTGACCATATCTCCTGTGCCATAAATTTATAATATTTAAATCATTTTTGTTAGTGTAATTACAATCATTCTTAATAACTTTGGTGGTTAATGTATACAACGAACCTTCACTATAACCTAACATTATTAAATTACCATACCCATTGTAAACATATACTTTGTTGTTTGAAAACACTACTTTATGTCCACTATTTATAATTCTAGATACTGATAACAAATTCTTTCTTAATTCAGGCACATATAAAACATTTTTAATACTACAATACTGTAAACTACCATATATCCAACTCTTAACCTCAATGTCACCCATTCCTACAGCTTTCAATACGACATCATTTTTAGCTGCTGCAATAATTTTAGGAGTCTGTAAGTTTATATAGTTAGAAAAATAACTTTTATCATTCACTAAATGATCTGAACAACCGGAGTCTATACACCATAACACTTCACTCCTACTCGGACCTACCTCACTTCGCTCACTTATAAACACATCACTTATCTCCTCCTTCGTCCCGGCAACTAAAGAACACCCGGCTCCTCCTGCACCTCGCCACGATCCACCGTTCCTTCCTCGTACATGTGATGAACCTCTATGCTGCCACGGTCCACGTCCACCATTCTGCCACTGTCCACGTCCTGTGTTCTGCCACTGACCACGTCCTGGGTTTCGCCACTGTCCACGTACTGGGTTGCTCCACTGTCCACGTCCTGGGGTCTGCCACCGATTAAAACCACCTGCCACATTTGCTCGATTCGGACATCTTTCAGCCTTATGACCACTTCGGCCACATGAAAAACATAAAAATGCACTCTCAATTTTGTTAGAACTATTTGATCCTTTTTTCTTTTCTTCCTCTCCTAGTAACCTATCCTTTACCAAGTGTAATGATATCTCACCCATTGCTTCCAACGCTGTTACTATGCCCTCATATGACTTTGGCATCGATAATAATATATAATTTATTTTTTCTTCTTCTGATAACTCACTTCCAGCATCACTCAATGTGGAAAATATCTCTTCTAATTTAACAAAATGCTGTTTTAAATCTGTACTTTCAATATAACGAATCTCTGTTAATTTTCTTCTCATAAATAATTTACTCCTAGTTCCTTTCTGCTTGAAATTTTTAACTAAATTTTGAAACATCAAATATGCTGTGTCTTTTTTAATATATTCTATATGACTATCTGCTACACCTGATATTAAAATGGCTTGCGCCTTCGCCTCAATTTTCTCATCTTTTAAATCACTATTAATTATCGCATCCAATACCCCACTCTCTCTCAATATCGATTTAATTCTAAATTCCCATGCACCAAAATTCTCTCCAGCAAACTGCACTATATTCAATTCTTTTCTCTGCATTTTTAACAACAATTCTCAATATACTCATAACCTTTGTTAAACTGCGTCACCCGCCGCCGCTATTACGCCACACTTTTTCACACAATATTATCGCGGCCTTGACTGGACTCTGTTCTGTGCTCTGGGCCCATAACCCTGTTGGGGAGAAGAAGCACAGTCTGCTGGTTAAATAATATTCATAACTACTTCCATATTCGTTTATTTCTTACACCACAATAAAATAAAACATTCTCCTATAACAATTCAATCGACGCCATAACTATTACACACACACGGAAAAACAACTACCAAAGACTAACTATGCCATAGATAAAACATGATGTTGCTATTCAATAATATTTTATGTTTTAAAGTAAGAATAGACTCGGAAAGTTATTTTTCCTGCTAGTCTTATATCAGCATGACATGTCCAGTTCAAAGTTCTGCACGAATGCTTTGAACTACGATATGCATTTTCTTTTAGAATGCAAATAATTTATTTTTTCAAATAAATTACATACACTTCTTTTATTTTTGTTTCTAAAAACTTCTTATACAAATGTATTGTCTTGAAATCTGATGTGATGATTTATATTTTTTTTGTACTCTTATTTAACTAATAGTTATAAGTAAATTTTTTTTTTGTTTTTTTTATGTTTAAGGTATGATGAGACCGGCATAATCGAACTGGATTAAAAGTCCCTAAATAAAATTGATTTTTTTTATTATTGTATGTACTCGTAACATTATAAAAACATTGATTTTAATAATTTTAATTATTAAGTTAATTAAAACACGAGTAATTTGTGAATTATTTTGTCATTATTTACAGTCTTTGCAACGAGTTGATATAAAATAAGGTTATCTTATAGCCAATTACAGGTATTTTACGTCCCAGTAATACTCGTAAAATGTACTCGGCAAAGTAAATAAGGCATTAGAGTTGCTATGGAAACAATGCTACTTTGTTTTATTAAGGCAGACATTAATTAAAGTAATGCTTGTTGAAATCTTTCACGTTTTACGCTTTAACGATAAGTTTGCATTTTAATAATAGATATTGTTTTTTTATTTATAGAATATTTATTTTCTTTCATATTTGAATAATTACGTCATTGGACCCATATGGGATCTATGTCATGAGTACCAGGAGTTCATGATTACACGATACATTCTTAAAGGTCTTTCATTGTTATGAATATAATAAGTTATTATTGCTGAATGCGGGATATTGGAATTTTGACAGCTTGCCTAGTACTTTAGTACTATAAAAATGTTAAAAAATCCTGAGCTGGAGGGTTAATGAATGGAAACAACTGCTACTACAGAGAACTGCCCAAAACGCGGATGACAAGGTCACTTCATGGATATTACACTTGAAAGTGGTGGTACTACCCTAAGATACCAGACAATCATCATCAGTCTGCCTACTGTTCCATCTATAGCGAACCTTTTAAACAAGGTTAAAATTACTATACGTCGCGTATTCACCCACGTTAGTCCAAAAAAAAAACCTTTCTCAAAACAGGATCCGGGGAGCAATTCTCGAAATCGTTTCTGAATCGAATCGGAGAAATCGTTTCCTTAAAAATAATAGCAATGAATCTATACGTTCTACTACATTTAAGAATTGTGTTTCAATACAGTTTCTTTAGCGTGATCAGGAGACAAACAAACATACTTTTATATTTGTTTTTAGTACAGGTTAATTAATCTTTCATAAATTAGTTCTTTTCAATGTTTTCCTAATGAGCCAGGCTGTCAAGCTTTATTTTGAAAACAACAAACAGACTAATCAAATTTCCTGGCAACATGATTTTGCTATAAAATAATTAGGCAACGTTGCTCTAAATGTGTTAGGCATGCAAATCATTAATTAGTGCCACAAACCCCTAATATAAATATTAAATACCCAGACGTGTGTTAAAATGAATAATTTAGTCAAATGAAGTTGACTTGCACAACTAGAGAAGTGTGCACTGTCGTCCCGGATGTTGCACGTTAATTTCTTCAAGCCGTCATAGCGGAGGTGACTGCTTCCTGCAGACAACGCAACTATCTCATCTACCGCACTTTAGCTATAAAAATCATATTACTTTAGCTATTTTATTGCTTGTATACCTATATATGTATAAAGATGTAGTGGTAAGTAGACAGGGGAAAATAAAAGTATAATGATTGCATTAATGTGTTTCTTTCCTTGTACGTTGTTGAGAATTTATATCAAAATGTGCGGTTTGTACCGGGTAAAGCACAGGATGCACTCCTGTGTGGTTTTGTTGCGTGCTGCAGGTGAACTTGTGTTTTAATCTCCTAATGGCCGGTCCTGGCCCCAGCTTTAAACCCATTGTGCATTTTTACTACAGAAATAGTCATACCAGATACTGCACAAAATTTATGTCTTTAATTTTTTTATACACTTTTGTAAAAATATCAATGTAAATATTTTAATATGTTTTTTTTCTAAAATATTTGCTTTTTTAAAAAAACTATTAATTTGTATTATACATAACTGTATGTATATTTATGTCTCATTTTTTTTTTGTGGAAATATTATTATCCTTTGGAAGACTGAACTTAATGATTTAGAAATTGTAAATGGAATAAAATAAAATACATCAAAAAAATTGTTACAAATTTTAAAAAATTCTATAAGTATCAAATAAAAAATTAAAATTATAAGAGTTCGATGTTGGCTCAAAACTGGCAACACTATTTGCGACTCAACTCACTCGCTGCACTTTAAAACGCCCGTAATTAAAACACAGCGTATTGCATGGTTTCTTTCAGCACATTTACGGTTCAAATTGCTGTACGAACTATTGCCGTGCTTGTTTTATGTATCGTATGACAAATGCTACAAAATGTAACTACATTTTTATTTTTTTTATTTATTAACCCAGTAAAAATAATAAGACTGAACTGATTTGGAATGGAATTTAGCTAGATATGTATATATTATGTTCTAGAACATGAAAACTTTTCAACCTGAAGGAAGTTCCCTAGAGATACAACCGAAAAAACCGGTTTTTTTTTAATTCTTTATGGATCTAATGAGGTCTATAGAGACGATGTTACGCGTATGTATAATATAAAAAAATTAATACACTAACTGTTTTTTTTTCTTTTTCTAACAGCCGGTGACTTAATTCTGAGCAGGTCGTAAATATACTCTCATGGCTCGTCATTCATTGACGGTGAGTGATAGTCTCATATGAAGCTGTTAAAGGCCCTGTTAGTGAAGCTGGTCACTCCTCGGGGGCTTTCTCAGTTGGTGAGTAGGTGGGGTTGCGGATGAATGCGTAGACATGCCCGTAGACACACCCGGCAAAGAGAAGAAGCCCCGTAACCCATAAAGTAATTTCTGTACGTAAAAGGTAGTAAGTAAAGTAAGGTAGTCTCACTGATTGTTGAAATAAAGTAATCTACGTCTTCACCTTCTGTATGCACCAATACGCTTTCTTCCATAATTTTGTTAGTATAAACTTATATTCTAATAAGTTAAAAAGAGCTGCAGAAAATTTTAGACGTTTAGATAAATCTCTTTTTATTACAAAACAGTGCATTCTTTATTGACTTTAGTTCAAGTATTATTAATCGATTATACTAACAACAGCAAAGTGGGGATACTCTGGAGTACTTTAGACATCTAAAAGCGAGTTCTAAAGGTTCTTGAAGAAGTTTAAGAGTCTCTTCAACTACACTGTTTACTATAAGACTATAGTTTAAATTGAATTTGTACAATCATATTAAAGACTGGTGATAATAAGCTAATAATAGCTCAGTCTGACGTCCTGGGGTAATACTATTACTTAGTGTAACCTAGACGCTCCCGGAGGTGTGCAGGAACGTGAAGAGTCTCCTGTCCTTCCTAGAAGACATCGGGTGGCTGCGATGAAGCGGTCCACTTCACGCACAACGAGTGGCCATGGCTACTCAAAGCCTGCGAAGAATTTACAATCTAGTGTAACCTAGACGCGTTATGTGATCAGTTTGGATACAGGCAGGTATAATGAGGGAGTATACCCTGTCAAGCCTGACAGTGTGGTCGCATACTATAAAAATACGCGTCTTTTCTCATCTTTTTTTTTCATCCTATTTATTTAATACTGTAAAAGTTTGCTTGCTTTTGTATTATACTATACGCACGTCCTTAATTAAAAGATATTATCTTCCAAGAAACCTTCCTAAAGTTAAGATTAAACCTATTAATTTACCGCAAGACCAAATTAGGCCTTCTTTATTTAGGGTTGCGACAAAAACATGGAACTGTTTAGGTAGGTATAGGTAATTTAGGGCATGAAAATGTTTGGGAGAAAATAACTATTGGAAAAATTGTATTTTTTTAACAGCCAACATAATTAATTGTTACTGAGATCTACCCATTATAGGCATGTCGTTTACATATTGCCTACCAATGCGCCACCATCACCATGAACAAAAATAAATAAATCCTAATAAAATAAAATAATTTGGGGTCAGGGTTATGTAATTACTATTATTATTTTCTTATATACAGGGTGTCCCGTAAGTAGTGGTGTCAACGGTATTTTACAGATAGAGGGGTTCAATATCTAGAATATAATTTGGTGATTTTTTTTTATACCTTCTGGTTTAAAAGTTATGACATTTTTGAAGAATTATCATTTTTTCCCCCGTTTTATCACAAAATAATGTTATAAAAATTTGTTTACAATTATTTTCACTGATATTTTTATTTAAGTGGGTTGAGAAAATACAGGGCTTTCTAATTAAAATAGTATTTGTAACCAATTAATAACCACATTTAAATAAAAAATTAAAATCTAAAAAAGATTTAATTTATCAAATTTTAAGCAAAATATTTAAACGAAGCTGGTTTAAAAAAATTGTATGTAAGGTTACGGGACCATTATTTTAAAAATATCTACAATTCACACGGATTCTAAAAAAGTAATATTATGTTTACTATCATTTTAATTACAATATTTTTTCGACATAAATACAACAAATGTGCGTCGATTTTTAATAATGCATTCCGAAAATAAGACGGATTTTAAGAATTCTTACAGTCGGAAATTTGCACTTTTTCACATCTTAACCTACTGTAAGATACTAACTACTTGAAGTTCCAATCTTTTTTCATTTCGGTTCCTTAATTTGACTTTAGGGATGTTCAAAGAGGGGTAGGCAGACTGACGCCTGTTTCCACTGATACTTCATTCAGAGATTACGTACCTTAAGTACATTAGGCAGAGTGTAATCACATGCCGGACTACTATTAAAACAAAGATTATTAAGTAAATTATGGTGTTATTTTTTTTTTTATTGTAGCTCGGCATGTGATAACACTCCGCCTGATGTAAAGCTAGAGTGCGGTCCATTAATGGAAACAACTGCTACTACAGAGAAACCTGTGCGGGTAGCAGTCGCCTCCACTATGCCGGCTTGAGGACACAAGCATATACCATCTTAGATTGACAGCTCACACTCCTCTCGTTATACCTGACTACTTTTAAACTATTCCAGAAACACGACAAAGTCACTTCACGGGTGTTATATTCGAAAGTGGTGGTACTACCCCAGGACGGCAGACTGGACAAATAACCATCATCAGTCTGCTGTTGTTAACTTTAAAGAAGCTGTTTATGAGACATGTAATAATAATGAATATGAACTAGGCCAAAAATTGAATATCGTGTCCGAAAGAATTAAAAATAATCAAAGAGCCCTAGGAAATATCAGGAGAATCTTTATTAGAAGATGTCGGTTAAGCATTAGAGTTAGAGGGAGACATTTTGAGCATTTACTTTAATAAATTATTTTCTTATCCGTATCTATTTACATTGGTTTTATTGGAATTCGCATAAGGTAATAATGAAATTTCTTCGACAAATAGCACTTTTTTTCTAGTTTAACTTTGAAAAATTACTTTAATTAAAATGACAGTGAACATTATTATACGTTTTTAGAGTCCGTGTGAATTGCAGAAATTTTTAAAATAATGGTCCCGTAACCTTACATACAATTTTTTTACACCAGCTTCGTTTAAATATTTTGCTTAAAATTTGATAAATTAAATCTTGTTTAGATTTTAATTTTTTATTTAATCATGGTTATTAATTGGTTACAAATAATATTTTAATTAGAAAGCCCTGTGCTTTCTCAACCCACTTAAATAAAAATATCAGTGAAAATAATTGTAAACAAATTTTTATAACATTATTTTGCGATAAAACGGGGGAAAAAATGATAATTCTTTAAAAATGTCATAACTTTTAAACCAGAAGGTATAAAAAAAAATCACCAAATTATATTCTAGATATTGAACCCCTCTATCTGTAAAATACCGTTGACACCACTACTTACGGGACACCCTGTATATTAATTATTGTTATTACTTTTATTTTATAGAACATTACTCCCCCTACACCTACTTTCGTAAGGTAAATATGTAGAAACTGTCAGTTCACGTCTGTTTGTTTTCGTTTGTTTAGACAGGTATGTTTAGGTATGAGTATGCTTTATGGTGTGTAAACTGTGATATGTCGATGCCAGAGCTTTCCTCTTAGTATTTGACACTTTATAACTTGAATTTTCACGTAAACTTAAAAGATAAAATATCGTGTTCTGCATATCAAAACATTTTACGTAATATTATCTAGGTACTATAATGTTTTTACTGACTGTTTTATTTAAATTGAATTCAAAATGTTGTTTGAAAATGTTTTTAGGAAAATAGCCAGTAATGTGGCTATAACGGGATTCTACAAGTTGAGGAACTTGTGAAACGACTACGGATTGTATAGACATGATGAGGGAAGAGTCCTGGAGAACGGCTGCTAACTTCACTTGAGATAACTGAATGAGGCTATCGTCGTTTACTTAAATAGCCCACTAAATCTTAAAAATTAAAAATATTGCAAGATCGTACATATTATGTTGTATATTGTTATACATATTGACGTAATTTGTAAATAGTTTAGAGAAAGAAGCTTGCAGTTGAAGGATGGAGAAAGGACGGAATATATTGGTCTGGATCTTAGAGGCTGTAACTTTAAGGTTTGGTTATATATATACACCTATATATCTATTTTCATCCATGTTAAATTATTTATAATAACAAATTGCTTGCCGCGAAGAATTAAATATATCTAATAGGCAATTTGTTTCATTAAATCAAAATATGTTGCAATGGAATGTAGTGTGTTAATTTAGGATTTGTAGAAGCTTTCCAATCAGTTGTAGTTCATCAGATTGTTCCGTTTGTAATTCACAAAAGGACGACACGCAATGTCAGATAGATCAAAGGTACTCGAAACCACTGAAGCGTGAATTAGGCAAATGTCCACATTAAGTCTGGGTCTATCAATTCACATGCCGGTTTGCCATTGTGAATGTCCGTTGAAACTGACAAGTTTCATTCGTAGACTTGTCGAATAATTTTTGTATACTATTTGCTGCTTTTGTCTTCGATATCAATGCATGTTACAAAAAGTATTTTTAATCGATTAAACTAAAAGTTTTATTTGTATTTTAATTTATTAGTATTTAAAATGTACAATAAAAGTATCGTGTTTCCAAATGATTATATTGCATGACATTTGACACGTTTCACTATGAGTATGTACAATACAATACGTACATTCTATCATATTTTAATTATTATAAGTTATTATTTATTTTTTTATCATTTTGAAATGCTGTTATTATTATTGAGTTGTGTTATAAAATCCAGTCAAGTTAGCAGTTTGAAGGGCTGTCGATGGAAATATAAGAAGTGTACTTAAGTGGTCAGAGCATCCGTATGCAAAATACCCACTTCAGGCTATGTGCACGCGGAGATTTTTTAAAATTTTTTTATTATATTTTAATCAAATATTGTTGTGTTGATATATTTATAATACTACGAGTCCAAATCTAACATAGGATTATAGTAAATTAGTTTTAAAAGTGCCAATGATACAAACACTACCTTACATAGTCTAGATGTACAAAATAAAATACATAAAATAATATTTACTTGATGGTGCGTACATATAAGTAATTCAACCTAACTTATTTACAAAATAATGTATATTGATACTTTCTTATATCAATAAACATAACTAGGAGTGATTGTTGTATCTGGATTATGTAAGATATATAAAAAAGGAAAAAATACAATGTATATTATAATATATAATATCTTTATTACACATAACAAGAACTTGCATGTAGTCAATAGAAGTAATGTTTTTCCAATATTTATGAAGTGTAAAGGCTTGATAAAACGACACATGAAAGAATATTGAATGTATATGTTGTGAGTTTGTAATTATAGTACTCTAAGCCGGCAAAGTGAAGGCGACTGCCGTCTACATACATTTTTCTGTGGTAGCAGTTGTTTTTTGCTCAGTTTTAGCTTACACAGTATGATCACATGTAGAAAATACGACGAGTAGAAAATAATGTCACAATTTATAAATATTTTAATTATACCAAGCTGATGACCGCAACTTAGTATGCGTGTAATTAATTTAATGTGTGTACTCGTAACTTGAGAAATTATCGATTTCTCATAACAAACCCACATCCCTTATTTCACTATATCCATGTTTTTGAGATAAAAGGTAGCCTATGGCCTTCACCAGAGTGAAATCTATCTCCTTGCCAAATTTTACCGAAATCTGGTAAGAGACAGACTTACTCATATCTTACAGCCTACAGGCATATCTTACAGATACTCGCAGATCTATCTTTATATGTAGCTTAACCAATTCTTGTGCTCTTACATCGAGCCGGCAGCTATACACGATGTTGTCTAGAAAACTAAACTTTTTAAGTTAGTTGGAATCTCGAGCCCTCATAGATTCAATTTGTTACCCTTGTGACTTCATGTGTTAGAAAATTCGTTTGAACTTTATTTAAGTTTTTTCCTTAAAAACATGTCTCGGATGCTCCACTAGAAGAGGAAGTCCGTTGCCATGTCACTGCAGTTGAAAGCTTTTTAGTTCAATTTACTGTGAAAGTCGGTCATTCACTCTGCCTCCCAGTTTATTGTGTTTTACAACAACATTGTTTTTATTATTGCTACATTGTTGTTTAGTGTAGTCGTTTTTTTTTAAATCGGGTCCTTAGGTTTGCTACTTTTTATTGTTTTATTGCTGAAAGAAATACTGTGCCTCTCGTTTTCAGGCATTTTCTTTCAATAAACGTACTATCTAACGCGACTATAAAATAGAATTGTATTTGTTTTTGTAATCTGGTAGTTCTGGACATACAAACAAACATTATTTTTTATATATAAGTAGATATATATTTAATGCAGAAACAAATGTCTTATATTAATATAGATATTAATGTTATTATAATGAATGATGTTTTGTCCTTATATATCCTGATAATTATTATTATTTTAAACATAATTATGAAAAGTGTATTTACACCACTATCGGACTCCTTCTTAGGTAAGCTTAATTAGAAGGGATCGCTTAAACTACGAAAGGGCTGTTAAAATATACGATTACTACAATCAATGATATAATCGATGTCTCTAAACTTTATGGTTGGTGTCTCCGCCCTTGTTCTGTTGTCTTTGATTCCTGTCAAAAATTCGTGTGTGCTCGATAAGTTTTATTTTATGTGAAATATATTAAATCTTAATTAATCTTTCGTTTCATTAATATTCAACAGGTTATGGGCCCAGTCCCGCCTACTGTTATTGTTAATGTAACGATTCAAATATTTATTTCACTTAATAAAACGTAAGCGTCGTCAAACGTGACAATGGCAATGCCGACGTTTGAAGACGGTGTTAAAAGCGGGTCCTGTGCAATGCATCTGGGATCCACGGGTGCCACTTTCGAAAAATTGAAAGGCGTTTCCAACTGGAATAATTGGAAATTCCAAATGAAAATGCTTTTGATTGTCGACGGCCTATGGGGCTGCGTGGATGGCACCGATAACAACGAGCAGCGTGTACAACGTGCGTTGGCGCGTATTTGTTTAAGTATAGATGTATGCTGCATACAATACGTTCGCAATGCGAAGAATGCCAAAGAAGCGTGGGATAAATTGGCAGAAATTTTTGAAGACAAAGGTCTGTGTAGAAGAGTATTATTATTAAGGAAGTTACATCATTCCAATTTCTCCGATCATAGTTGTATGATAAATTATATAAATGCAACTATGGAGACTGTACAAATGTTGGCAGACATTGGCCGCACCATTGAGGATGAGGAGGTAGCGGAGCTTCTTCTTAGCGGTTTACCAAAGGAATATGACACACTAGTGTCCAACTTGGAAACTGCAACTTTGACAGATCGAAAGCTGACTAGCGAGCTTGTAAGAGCTCGGCTGTTACAAGAAGAATCGAGGCGAAGTCAAGGTGAATGTGTTAGTGATGTGGCCTATGTGGCAAAAAGTGTTAAAAAGTGCAGTTATTGCAACAAAGTGGGTCATAAAAGAGAAAAATGTTTCAAACTCAAACGTAAGAATAGAGACGATAAGTGTGATAAAACAAAATCATTATTAGCAACAGCATTTGCCACAATGTTTACCGCAAATGACTGGATTGTAGACTCAGGTTGTACTGCACATATGTGCAATAATATAAATAGTTTTGTGGAGTTACAAGAATGTGCCAACACTGTCATAGCAGCAAATAATGAAAAATTGCAATGCAAAGGCATCGGAAAAATAAGTTTAACTGTAAATAATGATACCTTCAATGTCACAGAGGTGATGTATGTACCCGGACTATCAGTAAATTTGCTTTCAGTGAGTAAAATGACTGCAAAGGGTTTAAATGTAAAATTTAACAACAATGTATGTAAAATTTTCGATGAAAAGGGTACATGCATCATTTCAGCCAATAGTGTTAATGGTGTATATATGTTGAAAAATGTTGTGTGTGATTCAGCTTCTCAACAGGTTCAACAAGATTGTGACGTTACAGCTGCAGCTATTCAGGAACAATTCATTGAGGAGTCATCACAATGTGTTAATGCTGTTCAATGTAATAAGTTATCAATGGAATTGTGGCATAAGCGATTAGCTCACCTCAGTTCTCAAGGTATGTATGTTCTAAGAGATGGTCAGGCAGCTGGGATTTCGTTTGATGATAACAGAAATGCTCTTAATGAATGCATTGCTTGTGTTAAGGGTAAGCAGACTATAAAATCTTTTCCTAAAGGTCAAGCGAAGCGTGCTAGTGAAGTTTTGCAATTAATTCACTCCGATGTGTGTGGACCGATGTCTGAGACAACATGGGGCAATGCCCGTTATCTTTTAACATTCACGGATGATTATTCTAGGAAGTCTTTTGGCTATTTATTGATAAATAAATCTGAGGTTATGTCTGTTTTTATCAATTTTAAAGCGATGGTTGAGAAACAGACAAATGCCCTCATAAAATGCCTTCGCTCCGACAATGGTATGGAGTATTGTAACAGTAAGTTTAGTAATTACTTGAAAAGTCATGGAATAGTTCATCAGACTACTACGCCTTACAGCCCGCAACAAAATGGAGTTGCAGAGCGTCTTAATAGAACAATAATTGAGAAAGCTCGTTGTATGCTTCATGAATCTGGGTTAAGTAAACGTTATTGGGGAGAAGCCGTCATGACAGCCATTTATATTAAAAATAGAAGTCCAACTTCCGGATTAACTGGTAGTCGGGTACCAGAAAATGTATGGACCGGATCGACTGTAGACATAAGTAATCTCAGAGTGTTTGGCTGTGAAGCATATTATCTCCTTCCGAGCCAAAGTAGAACAAAGTTTGATTCAAAGTCGAAAAGGTGCATATTTGTCGGGTATTGTGAAAACAGTAAAGGATACAGGCTCATTGACCCCCAATATCCTAAGAAATTAATCAAGTCTCGTAATGTTATATTTTTGGAAAATAAATATGTTAATTTAGATAATAAAAACAATGAAGTTTGCAATGACAACACTTCATGTATTGATTCTAGTTCTAATACTAATCCTATCTCATGTATTGATTTTAGTTCACCTCAATTGTCAAGTCCTTCATGTTCTATAAGCCAAGATGCAGAAAACCGAAATATAAATGGTGATGATGTGTCGCCTAATATTCCTACTGTGTCAGGTATTCGTTCTACTAGAAACATTTTGCCTAAAAGGTATGAAGATTACGAAATTACTTTTTTATCTCATAGTTTTATATATGATGAGCCAAAATCTTATGAGGAAGCAATGTCTAGTACCTCTAAGGATGAGTGGCAATTGGCAATGAATCAAGAATATAACTCTCTTATAAATAATAATGTTTGGACACTCGTAGACAGGCCTGAAAATAAAAATATAATTAAGTGTAAGTGGGTATATAAGGTTAAATGTGACATTGAAGGTAAAATTGATAAGTATAAAGCTAGGCTAGTTGCTCGTGGGTTTACACAAAAACAAGGTATTGATTATGATGATACTTTCTCACCGGTGGTGAGACACTCCACAATGAGGATGTTGTTTTCATTAGCCAATGAGATGAATATGGAAATGCGTCATTTTGATGTAACTACAGCTTTCCTGTATGGTCAACTTACTGAAGAACTTTACATGGAACAACCGTTAGGTTTTCAGTCTGATAAAAACAAAGTATGTTTATTAAATAAAAGTATCTATGGTCTGAAACAAGCCAGTAGAGTTTGGAATAACAAAGTACATGAACTGTTGGTGAGCTGTAATTACATGCAAAGTAAATGTGAACCTTGTGTGTATATAAAGAGAAATGATTCTGAACTTAATATAATTGCATTATATGTTGATGATTTTTATGTTTTTTCTAATAATAAAAGTGAGTGTAATAATTTGTTTTTGTTGTTACAGAAAAACTTTGAAATTAAAGACTTAGGTCCTATTAAGAACTGTCTAGGTCTAGAAATTATTAGAAATAGGTCTCAGGGATTGATTGTTCTGAAACAGACAAATTATATTCATCGACTGTTAAAACGTTTTGGTATGATGGATGCCAAAGTTTCAATAACACCAATGGAAGTAGGGTGTAGGTTTGAAGAGTGTGATGAAGATAGTTTGTCTGATAATTATAAGTATAGAGAGCTGTTAGGATGTCTAATGTATCTGTCAGTCTGTACACGACCAGATATATCCTTTGCAGTGAGCCGTCTGAGTCAACACAATAATAATTATAATAAAACTCATTGGCTAGCCGCTAAGAGAATATTAAGATATCTGAAAGGTACTATGGACTACGGATTATCTTTTACAAAGAGTGACAACTTTAATATCACAGCTTATACTGATGCCGATTGGGCAAATGATTGCGACAGGAAGTCTTATACTGGATTTATAATTAAAATTGGTAATAATACAGTAAACTGGGAAGCGCGTAAGCAGAGGTGCGTCGCTTTGTCTAGCACTGAAGCTGAATATATTGCTATCAGTGATGTATCTAAAGAAGTGTGTTTTGTTAAAAATCTCTTATTTGAGTTGATTAAAAGTGATGTTAAAAGTGTTATTTTTAATGATAATCAAAGTGCTCAAAAATTGTTACTTGTAAAGGAATATTGTCATAGAAAAACAAAGCATATTGATTTAAGATATCACTATGTTAAACATTTGATTAAAAATAATGTTGTAGAAGTTCAATATTTGAGTACAAATGATATGGTAGCAGATGTATTAACTAAGCCTTTGTGTTCAATGAAACATATAGGTTTTCTTGAGAAATTAAATTTAATTAAAATGTAACATAAAGTTTAAGGGAGGGTGTTAAAATATACGATTACTACAATCAATGATATAATCGATGTCTCTAAACTTTATGGTTGGTGTCTCCGCCCTTGTTCTGTTGTCTTTGATTCCTGTCAAAAATTCGTGTGTGCTCGATAAGTTTTATTTTATGTGAAATATATTAAATCTTAATTAATCTTTCGTTTCATTAATATTCAACAAGGGCAAGCAGTTGGATTAAACGCTGACTTAAAGTTTTGGCCAAGCCTTCGGGATGTTCTTTAACTATTGCTTCTTGTAATGGGAGGTACAACATCTTGTTACTTTTGAAGCCTGAGTTTCAATATAAGTTTTAACATAGTATAATCAATACTGTACTGTACCGTACCTAAGGGTTGGTAGTGTGAACTCACTAGGTGGAGACACGTACAAATCTCGCAAAAAAAAAATAAAAATCCTATCGGTACAAATGTACTCAGTGTTTATAGTAAATTATAGGCATACATTTAAAGAGTGATAAAGTGGTTAACTTGGAAGCACTAGAGGAAGTACATTCGCATCTGAAAGCTTTGAGAGCCAGCATAGAGAAACGACTGTTGTTCTAGCCTAACATCGTAATCGTAATGTCCAAGATATTTAATTTTAAGAATTAATAAGTGCAATAGTGAACCAAAGTTGTGCGAGGGCCCTTTGAAGTATTACACTCGTTAGATAGTATTATGTTACTTGGTTTACCGCCGCGCTTCATGTGATTCGCAGGTGTGTCATTGACCTTTTTCATTACATATCAACAATTTGATTCCGGTAGCCATGATATTAAAATTGTTCAGGACATTTTGGTTTTAGGACGCGTTGACTACTAATATTTTTATTATTATTTTAATTAGATTATGTGTTAATAAAATTGTCAAAAAAACCTTTTTTTGAGAAAACGTCTACACAATAATGCTAATAAGTAATGGCAAATTAAATTAGTACACTCGCAAACCATTAAGAAATTAAATCCAAACGTAAAGGGAAATTTTTCGCGTGCACGAACAAATACTAATGTGATAATATCGGGCCTTTGAGGATATTACAAAGCCATTAACTTGAAAGAGTGCATACGAATAACACGCGAAGAAATCAACTTGAGGGTTGATAAGAACGCTTGTATAATTAAAGTACTTACATTGATTATATTAGCTGCATTGATTGATCGCTCGCTAAGAAAACTACAGTATAATTGCAATAAATATGCTTTTTATGCGGCTTACGATTTGATTAATTTAATCCGAGTAAAGTTTTAGCTGAGTTGGGGATCGAATCCACGTCCTCCGTTATACGCACGGATCTAACCACTAAACTACAGCCTTTGGCGCTTCCGTGATCGTTCCTGGAGCGCACTCTAGCTTGACATCAGGTGGAGTGTGATTATACGACGAGTTAAAATAAATAAATAAATAAAATAATAATAATAAATAATGCCAATATCTGTCGTCTTTTATTATTCAGGATAACGTTATATTATTTCACGTTCGTGTACTAATGAAGTTGGTCGCAGACATGCAATTAAGGAATTAGTTTAACTTGGTGCGGGAAAGTTTAAAATATTTTTAAAAAGTTTTACAGCTTTGACGTTTAATTTTTATATTTTTAACTCCGCATATTTAAGAAAAAAAGTGTGAAATGTTATGAGTTTGAATATTGTTAATAAATAATTACATTATACGTACTTTTCGTATATTATTAAATTATCATAAAAATTGAATAGAATATTAAAATGATATCTATATCTAATGTAGGTCGAGGTATTTATAGAATATTGAAATAAAAACGAAGTTTGATTGTCCATTAGTCGTTCCAATTACTCGATTATGATAGTTTTGTATTGAAAACTATTATAGTTACGATAATAATCATTACAATGTAATCTTTCAATAAATGTTCGCGCTCAATTTCCTTTTGGAAATAACAATTAGATATAAAGGGACGTTGTTTCGAAGCCTGTTATAATGGAAGTGGGGCACGGCCTATTGTATCTGTGAATTTAATTCAGGTGTATTAAACTTAACACGGTCGGTCTCGCTTCTATTAAAGAATATTACATTTTATGGTAGGTACAATTCACAAAGTGAACGGACCACTTTTAAGCTTTGTCTGTCTTTGTATTTTGTGTTATGGACATTTATTTTTGTACATAAAAACGCTCTTTGATAGCAAAATTGTTTATTGTTTATTTTTTAGTTTTTGCTGTTACTTCACAAAATATATAAATTCAAATACTAGAAACTCATTTATTTATTTATCGATAGATTTTATTCTCGTTGAGTTTTAAATAATTGGTTGCAAATAAATACAATAAAATATCATTATTAAGTTATCAACTGTTTCGGACAGTAACTAAACAAAGAAGTCGTTATAATGTACACGCGCCTTGGAAACAGCCATTTGCCGAGTGTCTGTCAATATTATACGACTAAAAAGCTTTTACTTATACTCATATAATAATAGACATAAAATCTTAGTTATACTTTTATATAGCGTGAATTTTTCAAGTGGGCTTTCATATAAACTATAAGAGATAGCGAAAAATAAACAAAGGCATCTGTTTTTTTTATATAGTTATTATAGATTTATTGATAATTTAATAATAAACGAATAGAGTTGTTTTAAATATTTTTAATATTTTTACTATTATTTTAATTGGCATGTATTGGATTTTTCTATGAGATGGAATCCAAATTAAAGTCCATGGAATATGCATATCGAAGTGGCTCGAGGCGCGTCTCATTTCTGAAATAACTGAGTATCAGTAAGGATGAAAATTCTTGGAATTGAATCTACGTTCCGGGAGATTCAATGCAGGAAGTTTAATATTGAAAACTTGTTAAAATTCTTAACAAACGGCATCATTTACTTGATTGACAAATGAAATCAGGCTTTTATTAATGCAATTTATTTTCAACGAGTAGTGTCTTTGTTTCTACAGAGAAACGCCTGCAGGCATGTGTCACCTACGCTATACTCCTTAATGGGACTAGTGAGTAGTGTGCAACGTGTAGCTTGACAGGATAGACTCGGCTACTTCCAGTTAGGAAACTGGAAAATCGCAACTAAGTCACTGCATAGATGATAGTTAAGCTTGCAGATGGCTTACCACTGGGCTTATACCTATCATCAGATCTCTACTCACTATACCATATCATAACATAACCAATTGACTATACTAGTATTGTATTTAAAATTAAGAGACTATGACCAACCCGTTCCGTTACAAACCAACATCATCGCGTATCATGCATGGGGTAGTGTTTTTCCGGTGCGCATAGATGGCCATTTTTGTGTTGCACACGAGACGCGGATGAACGGGAATGATATGCTGTTGAAATGTTAAGTATACTGGGCATAGTACACCGTGCCGTGTTACGTTCGTAATATGATCATGGTATGATACACTGCTCGGGTTGTTAAGCATTATAATGGAATAACAAACTAATAACACTCCAAAAAGCGGTATCGTATAAATTATTATTTTGCCTAACAAACATTCGAACCTTTATTTCCGCTTCAGAAAATGTATAATAGAGATATTCTATTATGAAAATTTTAGATTTTCCTATATTAATTACAAAGGAGGGAATATTAATTGCTTTATTCTGAATTCAGAACCATGGCTGTGATTTCCCGAGAGCAATAGCTACTGGGAAATCGGCCATTGTTTGGATGTATCGATCATTTGCTTTGCCTATAGAGTTACTATGATAGTAACTAATTTCTCTAATAGATAAACAATATTATGTTTCTCTGAAATAAAATAGCTGAAAAATGCCTTTGAAATTTTAAGTAACATAAATATAACTATTATGCGTTGTGAACTTGTTACTATTAAACTATGATGATTTTTTTTCCTATAAAATTTCCTAAATAATTGATTATTATTAACAAAACATGCATCTAATTCATTGGGTTAATTTATACATTTACACGTGAACTCACGATCGACGAGATCACGAGACAGACTCTGTTCAAATCTCGCTAATATTCTGACCGGTACCAATGTAACTATTAGTATGTTATAGTACTTTGGCTAATGTAGTAGGCTGATGAAAGTTATTAGCCCAATCTGCCGTCCTGGGGTAGCACCACCAGGTGTTCGGGATCAGTTTAGAAATAGGTAGGAGTAGTGTACACTGTCAACCTGGATGGTTACACATTCGTCTTTTTAAACCGGCATAGCGGAGGCGACTGCTGCGTGAAGAAATTTATCTGTGGTAGTTGTTAACGTTCATGGATTGCACTCTAGCTTAACATCAAGCGGAGTGTCATGTCATGTCATGTGAAGAAATAGCAAAAAAAAAAAGTAAATATATTATCGTTATATTTGTTCGGTTAAATTTACAACATTTTCTTATACTTAGCTTCAATAGTAAAACATTATGAAGGTTTTAAAGATTTATTCTCTTTACGTGACTTTGTTAAAGTTGTATACAGCGTGTGTACAATATACTTAATACATATTTGTATTTAATATACATAAATTTAATTATTTGGAATAAAAAAGTCATGTAGTGGCATATCTTTATCATTAGTAGAAAAATAAGTATTTCAATGTTAACATTTATTTCCTTTAATTTGTATTTAATTCTTTTAATTGTTAATTTTGACCTTTCAAATTTTAATTTTAACTCTAGCTTTACACAGGCGGAGTGTTGTCACATGCCGAGCTACAATAAATAAAAAAAAAAAAATTGAATATTCTTTGCTACTCTCTACCGAGGCATTACATTGTATGAATTGTAAAATAAATAATATGTGACATACAATAAATAAATAAAATTTTGTTTTTAAATGAAATGTACTGTGAAACATTCTGTATAAACGCAGTATAGAAGTTTCGATGAAATGCTTTAGGGCAGTCAACAAGAAGTTATGTCGTGGTGGACATAAAGTTGCACGTGCTGGAGTAGTTGACAACTATTCTGGTGTTGATATTTATAAGTTTATATTGATATTTTAAATTATGTAGTTTATGAAATATTTAGAATATTTTAGCTTCATTATGTTTCGTGACGCCAATAGCGGAGTGGTTTAGTGCACAGAATATATAATGGAAGGAGAGGGTTCAAATCAACCACAACTTAGCTGTTGTATGTTGATTTTTTTCTAATAAATTTTGATTATATATATTTATTATTTATTATACTATTTATTTTCTAACAGTTTAGGAAACAAAAGGCTTTGTTTCACTAAAATTCTTGAACATTCAGTCAGAATTTGGAGCGATTCCAAGACGTTGTTTCAAAGCAAATTAATAGGCTCGCGGGAGACCCGACTTATTGGGAGAGATATGAAGTATACAACTAATATTAACTAACATAATGAGGGCAATTTTTCAAGTAAAGCGAAACAGTCGAGTGAGTGGTCCCATTTTTACGGTAAATTGAACTAAAAGGCTTTCAACTGCAGACGTAGGCCAGGCACCCGGACTCGGCAACGGACATCCGGCAGCCGAGAGCGCTTGAGGTCGCAGACATATATGTGTTTTTTATAAAGACTACATGCATTGTTTTTTTACAATGTATTTCATATTTTATGCATGCATAATGTTAATTTTGTGAGGTGTGACTCGGACAAAAACCAACATGAAATTCCATTGCAATGTATTTATGACAGGAAACAGTCATGTTAGATTTATACATACTTTAGTAAAATAGTGACAATTTTGTTTAATGCTAAAGTTTTTTTTATATTTATCTTTTGTATAGGCATGGACAATGGACATTGACTGATCCGTTTTTTGTTTCTTGGGGCAAGATTGATGGATAACAAAATTTGTGAAGGTAACACGACAAACATTTTTAGTGGATTTTTATATACTCTTACATTTATCTACCTACTATACAGGAATAATAATTTGCAACTTTAAAAAAATATATATTGTTGCTCGGCATATGACAACACTCCGCCTGATGTGAAGCTAGAGTGCGGTCCATGAATTGAAACAACTGCTACTGCAGAGAAACCTGTGCGGGCAGTAGTCGCCTCCACTATGCTGGCTTGAGGAGACTAGCATGTACTATCCAGATTGACAGTGCACTCTCCTCTCGTTATACCTGGCTGTTCCCAAAACGCGACAAGGTCACTTCACGGGTGTTACATTCGAAAGTGGTGGTAATACCCCAGGTCGGCAGACAGGACAAATTACCTTCATCAGTCTGCCTACCACTCTTTGTTTATTAGTTAACATTACGCTTTTCTGTATACCCCAAAATGCACCTCATCTTCTTAACCAAATTCAAACTCCATACAAAAGCTTCTACTAAAATTCTTTACTATTCTGGAATGGTTCTAAAAGGATTATCGCTCTGAAATTCGTCTCTCTATGTGAGAACATTTAGTCGCGCTTCGGGATCAGCCAGGTTTATCGAGAGGTGCACATTTGTTTCCTTAAGCCTGTATAGCAGAGGCGACAGCTGCCCGAAGAAATTTGTCTGTAGTCACACTTATTGCCATTCATGAACCGCATTCCTTCGCATATAGTCTTCGAAACAATAACGCATGACGCCAAATTTCTATATGATTATTTGTTCAGAATAACTTTGTTTTTAATAGTTTGTTTGTATTTATTCTGAATGAACGAAATTTGCAACAATAAAAAAGATATGTTCACGTTTTAAAAAACTCTATTCTACAGTTAAAATATTTATTATTTCCATATTGTTTTGTTTTGCTTTCTTTTTATTACTCTTTATTATTAATATAATTATTTAATTATTAATTAGTCAACGTATCCAAATTCATTAAACGTCTTTTAGGACTATAAATAAGATGTCAAAGTCCAGTGACTTTTTCCCTGAATTTTTTGTGAATATCACCAAATATAATTTCGAGGTCGTAAAACTTTTACAGCGGGTCGGGGAAATAAATTTCCATACATATCCGCCGACCCGCATACGAATGTTAGTTCGGTGTAAATTCAGAATTATTGTAGCGAACTGATTTTCTTGCATAACTGCTAGTTTACAGCAAAAACTGCTACTTACCGATTGATGCAATATTATATGCTAGAGGTGCAAACTTCATACATCTTACATAAAAAAAAGCGTGGGCCGGTTCAAACGATTTGACAATATTCCCGTCGATTCAAATACTAACAGACAGAGAACCTAAACGTGGCTGGTCATCTTTTATCTCACGTCACATTAGGGGCGTTATTGCACATCTAGTTGTATATATCAATGTCTAAAATACAGAAGTATGATCCTAGTTCTAAAGCTTTGTCAACTTTACATGCGAATAAAAATTTCTACAATAAGTAAACGATTTTTTTTCATGATTATATACTTTGTTATTTTAATTAAAGGAGAAATATTTATTGTAGGCGAATGGAGGCGTGCTTAATAATAGTATCTATAATAATAATCGTAAGGCAGAAATTCGTTTCGACTCGGCTCCCTCCCAATGAACGCTTCGTAAATATAGGTAAGCGCATTTTGTTATTGCGATTCGGTGAAACTAATGGACGCCAGCCATGATAATTTTTCGTATCTTTTTAAAATTAATTACTTATAATTAGGCTACGGGAAGCTAGTGGGGCAGTTTGAGGAGATGAACGCACACCATTAGGTTGACAGTGCACACTCTCCTCCTAGTATAACTGCCAAATCTATTCCGAAACGTGACTAGGTCACTTCAAATTTGTTAGGGTGGTTTGCACCAGAAGGCTGGTTAAAGTAACTTTAACTATTACTTTTACGGCGACGACGACAATTAAACGTTTACATTTACTCCACACGCGTTGCAATATCGTGTAAATTCATATTGTTATCGTTAAAAGGGTGGCTGATCTCGAAAAAATAATAGAAAAACATATTTAGCTTCTTTTCATACATTTGACGCTAGCAACATTGGTTTGACGATTACTTTTACTTTAACCGAGCCAAGATTCACTGGTTACGGTTAAGGTTGTAGTAACTGTCAAAAATGACAGGCGCGGCGATGGTGCAACTCGTGTGCAGTAAATATACACCATAAGGTAAACGTAACGGTTAAAGTAAACGTAAAAGTAATGCTTAAAGTTACTTGAAAGTTTTAGTACTACTCCAGGACGGAAGCCTTTTAAATAATAAACAAAAACTAAAGTTGAAGGTTTTAATATTCAATTATCTAGTGTTTACTTTGTGTTCCAATAGTCATTCGAAACGAGTCCGTTGTTACACAAAGCCGATTTAAATTGTGTCAGTTAAAAGTTTTAAAGGGGCTGAAATTCATTAGGTAAATTGATAGGCAGTCAATCAAGTCTGTTTGTTTTGTAAATTAATATTATAATGGATAGATACTATAAACAGATAGGATAATAAAAGTTTGTTCTGTTTTTTTTTTATTCAAGTTCTCTGACTCGATATCTATTTAAGTGCCAAGTCATGGATCTAGTTATTAATTTTTTAAATTCACAATTGTTATTTCTCTTAGATTTATTAAACTTTGGAGCGTTAGAAAGCTGGCCAATCGCCAAACCCTATAAAAAATTTTGAGTTCACTACAGAGTTCAAAATACTAAAATTTTAATAAATCTCGTAATTTCTTAGTAATTTTGTTTAAATTTCTCTTATTGTTTGAAAGGTTTGTAAACTATTAATAGTACAGAGGGGTGACTCGACTGGCAATGGCAATAAAACGTCTAAATAAGACAGAATCACATTTGTTTTATCTCTTATGTTCCGAACTTGCTCCACAAGCATAGCTCGAAACCAAATCACGTTCACATCACAAACAACCGGCATAAGCGGCCCAAGATTGCTCCGTTTTTATTTCCGCTTTCAGGAAACGATTTTTTTCTACCCGCAAAGTTTTTGTGGTAAGTTTTTTATGAGAAACAGATATACGCTTATTGTTAGGCCGCTGCGTAGGCAACTTGAAGAACAAATAGATGTTGTTAACAAATTATATTCGTCTTTTATTATTTTTAATTTTATTTTCTAATGGATTCTTTTGAAATTCTACAAAATTTTATGATATCAATACTTTTCGTTAGTGATATCTTCATGTAAATGATATGCAGTATCAATATTTTCTAGGATTAAAATGCCGATATTCAAATGAATATGCATCATAGCAGGAACATTTCTATAGCTGGTGAAAATGTAGATACCGTATGTCTTTTATTGGAGTAGCATACATATCCATATATTTATTGTACACACATACGTTTATTATATAAGTTGTCTGAATGTGTAAAATCCACCAAATAAATACGTAACACCTAAATTCCTAAATTAGCGACCTGACCTAAAAACTTTTTTTGTACATATGATGTGCTACGATGATGGAATTTCTCCTGAAGTTGGAGAAAGAGTGAAGAGAGAAACAACTGCTACTATAGAGAAATGTCTGCAGGAAGCAGTTGCTCCTGTTATGCCGGATCGAGGAGACGAATGTGCACAGTTTAGTTGCACTTCCAAGCTGATAGGGTGTTACTCATAAACTGAAAACTGATGGTACTATCGCAGGACCAGACAAATAAACATCATCAGTCTGTCTATTGCTTCTTAAATCAATATATACATTCAAGATAGTAAAATAATAACAAATATGTTTTTAAAAATAAAATAAAGTACTAAATTTGCTGTTTAGCATTAAGTTCGCCTATGTACATGCGCTATTAAGTTTTAAATAAATAAAAAAAAATAATAATAATATTGTTGTCATTGACTCTTTCTTCCTAAATTTTAATATCTTAACTCCCAATGTGCAGTCTGCATTTGACACCAAGCGATCTATATCACTGATATTGAATTCGGCGGGCGCGGGGTGATAAATGACTGTGGATTCTCCAGAGCCTTTCGCCTTGGGATGTCTTCATATGCATTTCTAATGGATTTTACTATCAATCTTTAATCCTTTTCATATATCTGATAAGATTATATTTGGATGCTGAGGCGGTTCGGTCTGCGATATAGGGCGGCCTAGGAAGACCTTTTTCAGACAGGTTGGTCAACTGCTCAAAAAGGGTCAGGTGAGGAGCACCCTCAACCGACATGTATGTAGAGAGAGGAAGAACAGAAAACCAACTTCCACCTACCCCAGTGGGAACGCGTGAGCTAAGTAGTAATAGTTGTTACATTTAATATAAATCTTCCGCTAAATTATTAACTTTAATATAACTCTAAATAATAAAATTCTTACCAGTTATTTCTTTTTAATCAACAAAAATAATTTTTGGAAATTGAATTTGTAAATATTTCAAAAAAATAATAAAAAATAAACGGTAATCGATTTATGAGTTGCGTTCATTAGCAATGAACTGGGTTCGATTCCCATGTCATGAGCTATTATTATTTTTTCATGCGCGTTGATTTTTTTCTATTCCGAGGATTGTGGGCCCCTAACCTCTATTTATCATATTATCCATAGAAATAATAACTAATTGATCAGTAATCAATATACAATCAGTATACATTGGTACCGGTTAGAATTTAACGGGATTTGAACACTGGTCTCATCCATCGATCGAGAGTTCACGCGTCCTACTGCTAGACCACGGCCGCTCTTGAAATCTTTAGCAAAATGTGTATTTAATAAGTAGACACTCTACTGAAGTTAAGTGAAATTTAAACGACGATTTTCAGAGCACTCATCTAACTCAAAGAAAGCTAATTGCGCTCGTCTCGAAATGATTACTCTGACTTAATTTAAATTAAATAAATAAATTTTCTTTAGAGTCTGAATTAGAATAGATACAGATTATAACGGAATTTTTCATATTGATATTTTTTAAATATTATTATATTCATATAAATACCGCGTCAAAAGTAACCATCTCCTCAGCATTTCAGGGATGATTAATTTACGAAAATATTTCAGTATTCACAAAGAACACTGAAAGCAGAAAACTTTTACTACTCTGAAAATATTTGCATTTGAAAGGGTGTACCTACTTCAAACTATACATATCTTTTAAAATTATACTTATTCACCTACATTAAGTTTTTATGCATAATATAGATGATTGGTCCACATCCCGCCTGAGAAATGTCAGCAGTCGTCTCCATCTTTGCCAGAGCACATTTCTCTAGTTATGCCCGGTTATACATCCAAGCTCATCGCGTGAACTCACGATCAATGAGACCCGTGTTCGGACATCGCTAATTCTGACCGGTACCAATATAACTATGTTATACTCGTATGTACTTTGGTCTCTCAGTGCCTATAGGCACTATAAAAGAGTGGTAATTAGACTGATGATTGTTATTTACCCAGTCTGCCGTCCTGGGGCAATACCACCACTATCGAATGTAACACACGTGAAGTGACCTTGTCGCGTTTCGGGGGCAATTTGAAAGTAGCCAGGTATGGCGTGAAAAGTGTGTACTGTCAATCTAGATGGTGCATGCAAATCTCCTCAAGCAGGCATAGCAAAGGAGACTGTTGCTCGTAGAGGTTTCTCTGTAGTAGCAATGGTTTTCGTTCATGGACTTCACTCTAGCTTTACAACAGAGTGTAATCATATGTCGAACTACGATAAAAAAAAGATATTACACATACTATCTGTGATATGACTATATCGTTGTCACCGTTGTTGTATTTCAAGATTACACTCAGCATTTTAATTTATAAGAAGACATGAAATGATGTTTCAAGAAGACAAAACAAGATGGTGTTTGTAGAAGGCAAACAGCGCATTTACATGCTCTAAGCGGCTCCGAATTGTTTGCATGAGGATACGGCAAATCTCATTGTCTGGCTGCTGTCTTGAGAACAATATGTGATGTTGAAGTTTTTGCTATTTATGATGGTTTAAAGAAAACTTACGTACAACTCTTTAACGGTTAAACAAAATATAACATTATTTAATCAGATTTTGCTATTTAAAATAAAAGCGACCCTTTGAATAATGGTAAAAAGTTAAAAATAGAAGACTAGCTTATACTCGTACACTGGCGCTTTTTTAAAATACCTAAATGTAATTTTGGGTACCTTGGTATAATGATTACTTCGCCATATAAATATTCAATCCAATTTTCAGAAAACAATTCAACTTCCATTTGCATCACCGCGTCGTTGATAAATCAAAATGGACTCTTTTTTGTTTTAAAACACAGGCAACATAAAACTGCAGACACAATACAACGATGGAAACGAATGAAAAACGGAAGGGTTTTAGAGAACAGAGAATCAGCAAGCGTACATTTTTACGTAGCTTTATCTTCCGTAATGTTCGCGCCTTTTTTCTCCACGCCGCATATCATACGAAATAACCAATGCATATGAAATGATTCATAGTCGCATCGTCCATTGCATTCGTTAGAGGTATCTCGTTGTAACTACGGAATATGTAAATAAAACAAAAAGCATAACCCATAAACACAATGTTTTTTCATCCATCCATTGATATAATATAATATATCTATTGGCCGTGGTCTAGCGGTAAGACACCTGAACTAACGATCGATGAGACCCGTGTTCGAACCTCGCTACTTCCGAACGGTACCAATGTAACTTTGTTATATGTACTTTGGTCGCTCAGTGCCTATAGGCACTATTAAAGATAACGATAACGAACGAAAAGATAAAGATAACAATAAAGATAAAAAAGAAAGAAAACCTAAAGGCAGACTGATAATGGTTGTTTGTCCAGTCTGCCGTCCTAGGGTAGTACTACCATTTTTGAATCTAACAGCGTGAAGAGACTTGGTCATGTTTCGGGAACAGTTTGGACCACACTCTAACTTTACATCAGGCGGAGTGTTATCATATGCCGAACTACAATAATACAAAAAAAAAGTTTTTAATAATTTAAAAATATATTATATTATTAATTATAATAAGAATTCTTAGCTTGTGTTGCTTTGAAAGTAATGTTGACGTCCCAGAAAACAAATCGTAACAAACACGAGGCACCCACTGTGGATATTAAATTCTTTCTCCTTTGTTACTGTCGTTTCGTTTATTTTGTTTGCAATTTGTTAACTTTTTGCTGTCAACTTTTTACGTTTTGCCACTAAATTTTTTCGGTTTATCCACAATTTCTGAATTATCTAATTTTTTTTAATAAACAATTTTCAAATAAACTAATTAGCACATCTACTAGTCTATTATGTAGAGGGTTCAAACAAATTAATTTATTTTAATACCTCAAACAGACCTATGAAAGTGAAGTAAATCCTCTGAAAACAGATTACGTTGTGGCAAATGGAAGCATTGTTTAATATTAAAGCGGTTTGAAATGTTAACATCAACCCTTGTAATCTTAACATATGGAGGTTGTCGCCATTTGTCGCTCTAATGGATTTCTAATGCAGTACTTCCCGTCATCAGTTCCACCCAACCTTCCTGCGAGGTCGTGATTATGTAGATACCGGTTTAAAGTTAAATCTCATGATACTTGCTCTTGCAATTTAGCACAAGTTGAAATAAACCATCAGAGAGCGGCGGTGGTCTAGCGGTCAGACGCGTGATCTCGTGTTCAAACCTCCCTAAATTCAGACCGGTACCAATGTAACTTTGTTATATGTACTTCGGTCGCTCAGGCTCACTATAGGCACTATTAAAGAGTGGTAGGCAGATGATGATGGTTATTTGCACAGTCTGCCGTCATGGGGCGGTCCCACCCCTTTTGAATGTAACACCCGTGAAGTGACCTTGTCGCGTTTCGGGAGTAGTTTGAAAGTAGCCAGATATAGCGAGAGGAGTGTGCAGTGTCACTCTAGATGGTGCTCTCGTCTTCTCAGGCCGGCATAGCGTAGGCGACTGCTGAGATTTCTCTATAGTAGCAGTCGCTTTCACTCATGGGCGGTCCATCCACTCTAGCTTTACATCAGGCGGAGTGTTGTCATATACTCGTATATTTTGGGTGCCGCTGCACGTTTCCAAATGCTTCTTCGTATTAAAGCTTTTGGGCAGACAAATTTAAAAAAAAAAAAACTATAAATAAAATTTTATTAATAATAGTATTTTCACAATGCTTTACTTATTTATTTGTTTAGAAATCTTTATTTAACAAAATAATAATGTGATAATAGGCAAATGCATTATCTGTATTTCTGCAAATAATCCTTAAGAGAAAGACTATAATTATTTTTTACTAGATAGATGCGAAGGAAGTGTAAACTTATAATAAATATTCTGAGATGTAAAGAATTACATACATACACACTATTACACGGGCACACACGTATGATATACTCTATGAAATGTTAAAACTATATTAGGAATTAGACGATTAGAGATTAGGACGTAGACAACATATTTGCAATATTTCTTTGAAGCCAATTTAAATATGGACTAACGGGAGTTGCTGTCACAGCCAGTGATGGCAGACGTGAACCTTGAAAATTTGACGGAAACGCTGCAGTGTTTACAGCGAAGATTTTGCCATCGAGCAATAGTGGTCCCCCTGAATCACCACTACTTATTAATGCCACCTCTTTGCATCTCCGATAAATACATATTGTACTCGGCCCTTCCTTTGAAAAGGATTCTTTACATTTATCCACAACTCCTGAACCATATTTTAGTGAATGTGATGTTGGAATGAATATCTCTCCATTTTTATCATTAAGTTGTGTTCGACCGAAACCCATGATGTACACTTCTAGTCCTATTAATGACGTATAATCAGCAGCACTCACCATCCCATAGCTGTCAACTACAGTGTGAGCAATTTTATACAATGCTATATCGTTAATGAATTGTGAATAATCCTTATGATTCACTCTCGCCAAAATTTTACTGTACTGTTTTTTTGTATCATTACTTTGTATACTGATATAGTCTCCGTCACAATGTGCTGCTGTTAGCACTATTTCTGGATGCAAAAGTGATCCAGTACACATTAAACTCAATTTATTATTATTCTCTCTTTCTAACCGGACAACCCAAGGAAATTTTATTTCAGTATCAACTGTACCGCCAATTACTCTCAGTTTATTTTTTGTCGCCGTTACATTACTACTCAGTAAAAATAGTAAAATGTATTTCATTTTATTATTTACAAAATATTATGCCTTTTTATGTAGTGTAGTTTTGTAACTGCAAAAACAAATTATATTTTTATGATTGATGTAAAACAAGTATTCGTAGGTACACATCAAAAATATTAAGTAACACGTTTTTGCATATTTTTAATGTTATCAAATAATTATTGTTTATTCTTAATTTTATCTAATATTTATTAATTTGTTGTTTTTGTAAAATGATTCTCACTATAAAATATACATTACTACAAATAAAATAATACATTTTTTTTATAATAAAAACTAAAAAATAAATATTTTTGATTTTTTAAATTAACACTGAATGCTACCTCCCGACTCTTTACTAATTATACTCAGTAGTTTTATAAGCATAAAAACAAATAAGATTTTTATAACTGTTATAAAACTCATATTGTAATATAATTTTATTACTATGTAATAATATCGATTAATTCTTAAAGAAATCTGATAAACTATCTTCAATGTGACAACCATAAATATTCGACATTGATATGTACGTGTATTGTAAGCTCTATTATTTCACATAATACACGTATATGACAATAGGCAAATATATTATGGGTTTTTCTCCAAATAATCCTTAAGAGAAAGACAGGTTGTCTTGTATTATATAATTAATATAGGTATACTAGATAGGTATGAACTTATAATAATTATTATTATTCTGAGATGCAAAGTATCATACATACACACTATTACACGGAGACACATATATACACTATGAAATGAAATATATTAGGAATTAGTTGACGTAGACAACATAATTGCAATATTTCTTTGAAGCCAATTTAAATATGGACTAACAGGAGTTGCTATCACAGCCAGTGATTGCAGACGTGGATCTTGAAAATCTGACCGAATCATTGCAGTGTTTACAGCGAAGATCTTGCCATCGAGCAATAGTGGACCCCCTGAATCACCGCTACTTAATAATGCCATATCTTTGCATCTTCGATAAATACACATTGCACTAATTCCTTCCAATGAAAGGCGTTCTTTACATTTATCCACAACTCCTGAACCATATTTTAGTGAGTGTGATGATGTAAATAATACTTCTCCATTTTTATCATTAAGTTGTGTCCGACCGAAACCCATGATATACACTTCTAGCCCTATTAATGACGTATAATCAGCTGCACTCACCATCCCATAGCTGTCAAGTACAGTTTGAGTAACTTTATACAATGCTATATCGTTATTAGGCATCGAAGAATCCTTATGATTCACTCTCTCCAAAATTTTACTGTACTGTTTTTTTGTATCATTACTTTGTATACTGATATAGTCTCCGGCACAATGTGCTGCTGTTAGCACTATTTCTGGATGTAAAAGTGATCCAGTACAAATACTATATAATTTATTGTTAGCCTCTATTTCTAACCGGACAACCCAGGGAAATTTTATTTCAGTATCAACTGTACCGCCAATTACTCTCAGTTTATTTTTTGTCGCCGTTACATTACTACTCAGTAAAAATAGTAAAATGATGTATTTCATTTTATTATTTGCAAAATATTATGCTCTTTTATGTAGTGTAGTTTTGTAACTGCAAAAACAAATCATATTTTTATTACTGGCGTAAAACAAGTTATTTTAAATGTAATAATATATTGATCAATTTATATGGAGCTTTTACATTTCTTAACAAGTAGTTCTCAAATAAGTCGGTTAAACTATTTGTGCAAATATCGCTATGTCATATTGAGGTAAACATTTTAAAGCACACATCAAAAATATTAAGTAACACGTTTTTGGATATTTTTAATGTTATCAAATAATTATTGTTTATTCTTAACTTTATCTAGTATTTATTAATTTGTTGTTTTTGTAAAGTGATTCTCACTATAAAAAATACATTACTTTGTTTAATTTTTTTTTTTATTAATAAAAACTAAAAAATATATATAATATTTTTGATTTTTAAAATTAACACTGTAAGCTACCTCCCGACTCTTTAAAACTTGTTGGAATAAATTACTCTATTAATTTTATTCAGTAGTTTTGTAAACATAAAAACAAATAAGATTTTTATAACTGTTATAAAACACATATTGTAATATAATTTTATTACTATGTTGTAACATTGATCAATTCTTAAAGAAATCTGATAAACTATCTTCAATGTAACAACCACAAATATTCGACAGCGTACAGCACTATTATTTCACATAATATGTATTTTATTAGCTTTATATTTGGACAATGTACTCGTATTGTCATTATAAATAATAATAAATTTAAATAGACATGTTTATAATGTTTTGTTGCAGTCATGCATAAATTGATATAGAAAGCTGTTGGATGAAATAAGTCGTACCGAGTTCAGGAACATTATTATTATAATTCAGATCCGTATTCATATTGGTTATATCTTTATTTATTTTTTAAATATAATTTGTTGATTGTTGTGATACTATATTGAACAATTAAAAGAAAAACTAAAAACAACTGCATAACGGCCCATGATTAAATTTTGTGGAAAATCGTTAAGGTCGAGTAATCTAACACGTGATCAATGCATGTCTGATGCTGGGCGAGTAATTTATGTTATGCTTCGGGAAAAGGCAATGAAAAGCTGTTTATTTTAAATATTTTTCTGCCGTTCTCTGTATTCTGATGTAATATTGTTTATGTCCCAGATTAAACTCATTTTAATCAGATATTTCGTTATATTTGTTGTTTTATAGGTACTTTTTTTTCATTTATTAAAAATAGGAAAAGTTTGTTATTTATAGAGTTAGTTTATAAATTTATACTCACAACATTTATTTATGGTTTTCATACCAATGTTTATATGTACTAAAAATTTGCATTATCAATATATTTTTCTTGAGGTCTGTGTGAAATTTTCTTCATTTCTTTTAACCTATGTATAAGCACTAGCTTTGTCTAAAATAAAGCTCTGGATTACTGTACTGTATAAAACTAAGTGAAAGTTCATAAATTTTTTACACTTCGTTCATAGAACTCAATTTTATATCAATTAATTAAAAAGTATACGATTTATTAAAAATTATTTCTCTTTTTGGTCTTTAACGTCATTTTTTTATTTTTAACTTGTTTTTTAACCGCGATTAATAGCAGACTCTACTTTGTAATTGAATTGCTAATTGATGACCGAAGCATTCACAACATAACCATTTGTTTAACGGCCAGGCTAGTGAAAGCTCTATAGAAGCATTTACGTGTACTTACGCATGTAATTGCGTCTACATTACAAATGTCATCACGTCACGTATAATACGCGTCTGTGTGGCCTGGGTTTAAGCCTCGCTCACATACAGAAACATTCATTCAAAAACCGCAATAGCTAAAGCCGTCCCTATTCAGAACATATGAGTACCGCATATTCACCGCAACACATAATTGCAGCCACCATCAGCGAGATTTGAATGGCACCGGTGACGAGACGAGCACCCCTGCATCGTGCTTTGATGTTACACTGATTACTACATAGTGGTAGACTCTATTGTATTTCGTTTTCATAGCGTGTGTTACTTAATACATATCTATAGTAAATATAAGCCGACCTAATCCAGCTTATCGTGATCCTAGATATTTTATCTCTGCGTCAAAATTTGAAAGTGGCTTTTCGTATCTTTATATAAATCATATTGTCTATACAGGGTACAGAAAGACACAAGAGTGGTAGGCAGACTGATGATGGTTATTAGTCCAGTCTGCCGTCCTGGGTTAGTCCATCACTTTCGAATGTAACACCCGTGAAGTGATAAGAACAGAAACAACTGCTACTACAGATAAATATCTACGGGCAGCAGTCGCCTCCACTATGCCAGCTTAAGGAGACGACTATGTACTATCTAGATTGACAGTGCAGTTTCTTCTCGTTATACCTGGCTACTTCTAAACTGATTCCAAAACGCGATAAGGACACTTGACGGGTGTTACATTCGAAAGTGGTGGTACTTACCCAGGACGGCAGACTGAGCTAATAACAACCATCAGCTGGCCTCTCTCTCTCCTCGTCGGTCCCTCATTGTTGAGGATCGTGACTCCTGATGGCTCGCTCAATTAGATGTCTCCATCGGCTGCGACTGCTTGCCTGATGGAGAGATTTATGGACCGGTATCTCCAGACAAATGGAAACCTGGTCTATCCAGCGGCTTGGGCTTCTACCGCGCGGTCTTCTGGCATCAACCTTCCCTGTCACCACAAGCCTTCCTAGATTGTCGCCATCCTTGTATCAGCTGGCCTACCTACAGCTTTACTAAAAAACAACTGATAATACTAATATTATGCAATGACAATGATATATTAATGACTACGCGATGACAAGGATAATTAATCTATTTGTTTTAGTCTTCTTTGTACAATGTATGTGGTCGAAGCGAAAATGGTATACAAAGAGAGGAGTCGCTGTCCATAGTTTCTGCCTACCCCAATAGGAACAGGACGTGGTGGGCGTAGTAGTTTTTTTTTTTTTTTTTTAATTGTAGCTCGACATGTGACAACACTCCGCCTGATGTAAAGCTAGAGTGCGGTCCATGAATGGAAACAACTGCTACCACAGAGAAAACTCTACGGGCTGCAGTCGCCTCCACTATGCCGGCTTGAGGAGACGAGCATGTACTATCTAGATTGACAGTGCACACTCCTCTCTTATACCTGGCTACTTTCAAACTATCCCCGAAACGCGACAAGGTCACTTCACGGGTGTTACATTCGAAAGTGGTGGTACTACCCCAGGACGACAAACTGGACAAATAACCATCATCAGTCTGCCTACCACTCTTTAATAGTGCCTATAGGCACTGAGCGACCAAAGTACATATAACAAAGTTACATTGGTACCGGTCTTTAGCGAGGTTCGAACACGGGTCTCATTGATCGTGAGTTCACGCGTCTTACCGCTAGACCACGGCCGCTTAGTAGTGTACAATGACTAAAATATATTAAAAAGTTAACATAACATATTTAAAATGTAAAAATAGCATGTAACGATGCGATCGTTAGATCTATCCGAGATAAGAATATTAATAATATTTCTCATTTTCGTCTCACGTTCGCCACAATTTTCCATCACTTGCCGTAAAATTGTTCAGCAAAGCGTATACAATAGGAAACGATTTCATTCATTCACCTGAGCCTCTGCATACACGCGTTATGTTTCAAGTATATTCATATTTTTTTATTGTAGCTGGGTATATGATAACACTTTATCTGATATTAAGCTAAAGTGCGGTCCATGAACAGAAACAATTTCTGCAGGCAGCAGTCGCATTCGCTGTGCCGGCTTAGAAGGCTATATATGCTAGGTTGACAGTGCACTCCTCTTGCTTCTAAACTGATCCCGAAACGCGATTAGGTCACTTCACGGATGTTAAACATAAAGTCTTAAATCTTAAGACGGCAGATTGGGTTAATAACTATTAGTCTGCCTACCACACTTATTATTGCTTGCCACAGTCATAGGGCGACTAAAGTAAGGGTTGTTTTTACACGTTATTGTAAAAAAAACACTAAATATTGTTGAAATATCAAAAACAAGCAATGTAAATGCAAGGATTTATATACGGGTGATGACGCCGGTAATTCAACTCGTACTTGTTAGACGGATAGGCGCTCTTGCGTTAGCGATTTTACGCGTCCATTACGATTTGATTTTATATGAAATCTTCAAAAGCTACTAATAAAAATCTTATTTTACTTGTATTGGAAGAGTAACACGTGGTTCAAGGGATTGCTCAGTCATTCTGTATTTATTATGATAATATATTATTGCCTATTTTTTAAAAGAAAAGTAAGTATTTGTTTCAGGTTTGGGAGTAATATACAGGGTATCCTAGCATCCTAGTGTTAGGGTATTGTATGTATATGTATGTATTTAATATTATAATATTGTATTTTACATATTTCCTAGAAACAATAAGTTATTAATGGTAATTCCTGTTGCGGCGTCTTC
This sequence comes from Tinea pellionella, assembly GCA_948150575.1. Classification (NCBI taxonomy): domain Eukaryota; kingdom Metazoa; phylum Arthropoda; class Insecta; order Lepidoptera; family Tineidae; genus Tinea; species Tinea pellionella. The sequence continues at coordinate 3,331,932 of OX411253.1, forward strand.
AGGACATAATAAATGGTTCGCGTACCAGTCACGGTCACCTCCTTACATAGTTTCGTGAAATGATGTGATTAGGGTTCGCATTTGTGGTGATTTTTGTGGCTGAACGAGGGCAGAAACTAAACAAAGTTTGTTTTAATGACCAAATGTTTTAGCAAACCCTTTTTATCGTCAATTTAATCAGGACTTTTCATTACGAGCAGTAACTTTGTGTGGTTTGACGGCCTCTAACTTATTATTAAAATCGATTACGGTCGAAGTCTTTCTTCCTAAATAGTTAAAGGTTAATTTTCAGACATTTTATCATAATTATAATTAGGAAAACTTTTAGAATTTATCCCTTTGAGCTAAACTTTCTTATAAAGAAGATTAGCAAAATTACAACGGTGTGCTCAATTTAACGTTGACCCACGAACATCTAAGAAACTTTAGCAAAGATCCCTACGTGACTGACGTATTATAAATTATACAATATTACATCTTAATAGTAGTAACACAAGTAGTTCATTTTTTTTCTCTACTTAATTGAAAACAATGGAAATAAAAAGGCAATGATTGTCTTCTTTTAACTAATTGACTGCTGTCGTAGAGATCAAATTGTTCAATGTATAAAAAGACGTCCTTACAAAGACCGTATTCAACCGTTAAGGCAAAGAAATCTTAAATAAAAGATAGTGGTACTTTAGTGGAAGAAATTTCTTTTTGTATAATTAGTTCACATTTTGAGTTACCTAATAAATGAAAAATTATATATTTACTTTTTATTATGATGATATTCGCAAAGGAAAATCCCCAGTTTTAGACCCAACTGGTAGTTTGTTAACAAAACAATATTCTAAAATAATATCATATTTTTTAAAAAATTATTTTAATTATATCAACACATCATTTATCAACCAATAGACAATGTTTAAATACATAATATTTTTAAAAAAATACAGATATCTTTAATTATTAAATCATTTAAAATAATAATAACCTCAAATATTGCATCAGAAAACATATAACTCAGTAACCCGCCTCAAAAATTAAAATTGATTGGTAATAAGGAAGTAGATTTAACTTCTACAAAATTAACTAAAAATTATCGACAAACTCGAGGAAAAAATTGTGGACCCATTTTTCTTAGACGAATGGGCATTGTCCCTTATAAAATTAGAATTATTATCGTCATAGTAGGATAGTGGACAATTGTATTGCATAATGAGGTAATTTCGAGGGAGTTTTTATTAAGGAATCAAGAGATTAAAATTCCGTATGACTCCGGCAAGGGTTATTATTCTAGTGAAGTATGAGGAAACAGCATACATACTACGTCTCAATTTATCTATATACCTCAGGTAAATAAATAAAATTATATACATATATTATGTGAATAGGTACAATCATAGATCGTCACTTAAATTCTCTTTAAAGAATACACATAATATATTTAAATGTGATTAAGTAGTAATTCTACAAGCCCAAACCTTATTTTCGTCTCGACCTTTACGATGTGTGTTTTATAGGAATAAATTGGTAAATTATACTGAACCACAACGCCCGGAATCTAAGTGTATGGCATCCAAACACTTTTTGCATGTAAATGCTGTCCAATGCGGTGATAAAAATTTGTGACCTCATATAGAACGGGATGGCGGCACCAGACGCGACATCGGCCCCATAATCGTTGTTTGAAACTCCGGGAAAAATGCGTTAGAGCTTCACAACAGAGATATTCTCTTCTACATTTGAGCATCGTTGTGGGAGAATGCTTGGTTTTCGATTTGGCAACGTTACGTTTTTATAACTATCTTTATAACATGTTATATTAAGTACATCAACGATTTATGAGTTTGTTATTTCCTATAGATACTTGTTTGTAAATAATAAGGTTCGGTTTATTATTTAGCATTATCTGAATACTATAATACTTTTTTGGAGTGTCTCACCCGCTTGAAGTAAGTGAGACACTCCATTACTAATTTAAATAAAATTTGGTAAAATAATACGATGTGGTTGTGTTCAAAGTAAAATGTATTCTTTTGTCTAAATAATAACAATTGACAATCTAAATTGTCATTGTGACAATCTCTTTTTACGTTGCGGTGAAAAGAGGTAGCCACACTTTCTTATAGTGGCCCGGCATAATATTATGACCAAACTCCGACAGATGTCAAGCTAGAGTGTGGTCCATGAGCGGATATAACTGCTACCACAGAGAAATGTTTGCAGGTCCCCCCTATGCCGGTTTGAGGAGAATGTGAAGCTAATCAGAAACTAGGTCACTTCGCAGATTTACGGACTTGAAAATGCTGGTACTACACCGGAATGGGCTTTTTAATCATCATCGCATTCTGCCTACCTCTTTTTGGACTTAAAATTATATTAATATGTACCTACCCCACGTTCCTTAATTTTAGATTTACTTCTTCTGACAAAATAAGTTACAAATATTTCTGGTTTTAATTATTAATTTTATAGTATTTTACGCACTAAAAGTCCTTAAGCTGAATCAGTTAAAGTGTCCAACTAAAATCACAGGCCTTAGGAGTATGCTAAAGATCCACCAAACTGACGGTTGCTTAGTACCCGCAGCACTTGGCACAAATCCAGTGGAGCTTTCGACTCACGACATCATATTAAATTATTTTATTACTTTATATCATGAGAAAAATACCACCCAAATAAGTTTAGTAGTGGTATGTTGTAACTAATTTATAAACCTCTCTCCCTAGATTTATTATGGATATAAATGGAATATTTTTGCCTCTCTATTTTATTGCCACTGTGATGTCACATTCCGCCTTTTGTTAAACTAAGTGAGATCCATGAGCAAAAACAACTGCTACCACAGAGAAATGTCGGCAGGCAGTAGTCCCTTCCGCTATATCGACTTGAGGAGTTGAATCATTGGTATATATTAATAAAATACTTTATTTCACAAGATAATAAAATATAAAAATTGCAAAAGAGCGGCCGTGGTTTAGCGGTAAGACGCGTGAACTCACGATCGATGAGACCCGTGTTCGAACCTCGCTAATTCTGACCGGTACCAATGTAGCTTTTTTATATGTACTTTGGTCGCTCAGTGCCTATGGACACTATTAAAGAGTGGTAGGCAGACTGATGATGGTTGTTTGTCCAGTCTGCCGTCCTGGAGTAGTACCACCACTTTCGAATGTAACACCCGTGAAGTAACTTTGTCGCGTTTCGGAAATAATTTGAAAGTAGCCAGGTATAACGAGAAGAGTGTGAACTCTCAATCTAGGATGGTACATGCTCGTCTCCTCAAGCCGGCATAGTGGAGGCGACTGCTACCCACACAGGTTTCTCTGTAGTGGCAGTTGTTTCCATTCAGGCGGAGTGTTGTCACATGCCGAGCTACAATAAGGCATTTTCTACCAGTTAACCTGCTATTTATTTATTAACCATTGTCCTAAGATTTATTATTAAAACGGTATAGTTACTTTGAAAATGATAATTAGCAATTTTAATAGTTTAATGCGAATTTCATGTCAAAAGTTTTGAGCACGTCGTGGATCGTTCCACATAAATTTAGTAAGAGTTAATCCTGGTTTTGTTAATTATTTTACATTAATTTACAGTCAGTGTAAGAAGTGGTGGGCAGACTTATGATGGTTATTAACCCAGTCTGCCGTCGTGTAGACACACCACCCAAATGTAACACCTACGAAATAACCAGTTCAGGTTCAACTTGGAAGTAGTCGTGTATATCGTGTTCATTGTCTCCTCAAACCAGTCTAGTAGATATTTCCCTATGATAGCAGTTGTCTCCGTTTATGGGTCTAGATTAGTATAGACATTAATTTTTTTATATACAAGTTTGAAAGTTAGAGGCGTACGTAATAGAAGTACTCTAAATATTGAAGATGGCAAAATATTACATAAAAAAAAACCTTTATTTACATGGTCTCCTCAAGCCGGTACAGTGGAGGCGACTGCTGTCCGCACAGGTTTCTCTGTAATAGCAGTTGTTTCCATTCATGGTCCGCACTCTAGCTTTACATCAGGCGGAGTGTTGTCACATGCGGAGCTACAATAAAAAAAAAAACAGAAAAACTTAAGTAGAACTGCATTCAAAGATTTTTTTAAAAGTAGCTTGCGTTAGCCGGGAATCAAACTTATTAAAATGTGAAAATTTTAAAATGATATATTTTTTGATGATATATTTGGATTAATGATAAGGAACAAATCTCTATATGATAATAAACATTGCATCTTGAATAATTTATGTATTATATATGTACAGAGTTGAACCAAGTAATTCCCATTGACGGTATTTGTAGTTATGTGCAGTTTATACGGCAATTGTTTTCTAACTATCGGAAACTTTATACTATTAAGCGGATCGGTTTGTTTTGTGCATGAATGCCGTTGAACTCCGGAATATCTCCCAGTTCAATTCAACCAAAGTCGGTGCTTAACTTCGCATTGCTCGATTGAATTTGCATAGCCAACGATAAGCCCAGATTATTAATATGCATTTGTTACAGAGTTAGAAGAGATACAATGAAAACTATTATTTGTCGCTTTTATTTAAACCTCATGCGGGTTCCGAAGATGTTCAATTTGAAATCACATTTGGCGCGTTGTCAGTTATTGCTAAAAGACAAAATAGTGTTGTAATATTATTTGCAAAATTATTTTAACATTTTGAGTTGCAGTTCGGTTTGATTTTAAGTTATAAGGAGCATCTAAATAAATAATGTTACCAAATAGTAATTTAATTTTAATTGATTACTTTTTTTTATATTTTCTATCTTTTAATAATATTTACTGTAGTATTAACGTTACACATAATAGATAAACAAATCCAAGTCTAAATGACAATGACGAGAATTCAATTAACGAGTGGTGTCCAACACTTCACTTATCCTCTGGAATTATTAACGAAGTACTTTTACTGTTAAATTGTCTATTTAATGAAATATTGAAGTATCATTTACTTTATTGTATTTATTTTTATTAGTTGGTATCATTAATTAAATGTAAGCCTATGTAGGCTTATCACAATGTTGTGATAAGCACATAAATTTCAATTAATCCTAAACGATTATAAATTTTAAATAATCAATTACCTACCTTAATCTGTTTCATTATTCAATTGAGAATTCTATGCTTCCAGAGATTAAAATTTACTATCGTTTATATAAATAATAAATATCTATATATTAATTATATTAACCATATAATAAGCTTTTCTCACATACGCAATTGGGAAGGTGTACATGGTGACAGCTTTCTTTTTTACATATTTTTTGGATAATTTAGTCGACAAGTGTTTCTGGTAAACTTTTATAATTGCTTTTTATTAATTATGAAAAAAAAAACGATTGTACATAGTAATCGTAACGATTCGACCGGAACTAAACCATTGCCAATAAGCATGAAATAATCATCCGTCAAAAGTTCAAACAATCTTTTGAATTTAAAAATTCCTGTTAATTAAAACATCTTGTTTATAGTTTTGTTTTTATCGTCGATTGTGTGTAATTAGAGTTTTTCAAATATCTCTGCGGTTTTAAAGTTTTTTTTAGACGGGAATCAAAAATACATCTAATGATGGTTTTCGATTTAACATGGGTTAATTTTTGTACACCTTGCTCATTCTTCCGAAGGTTATGGCACTAGGCAGCTTAGCTTTCATAAGGATATCTCCGTCTGCCTTGTTTAACGCATTCATTGACATCAGATTTATAAATTCCTTTAGTCAATCTCCTTTCACTCAGTCTTTCCATGTGCCCTTCGATGGTTTGAAGCATTCCTTTCTCAATGTTTTTTTAAAAATAAAATTGCTTTATAATTTAAAGCATATACGGAGAAAAAGTAATCCAGTTTTTATTCGATGTAATATGTGGAATAGTCGCTTCTTTGTCGGTCTGTACAAATATTTATTGAAGAAAATTGTATCAATTTCAATTTTAATTAAACTCATCCGGTATAGTGATCAGTTTCTATGCTCGCGTGTTTTCATTTTGTGGTTTGTAGGCCTCTCCGTAAAACCATTTTATACGGTTTAAACTATCAACACTATTTAATTACAAGTAAAATCTAATTTTATCAAAATTGAGTTTCAAATAATAATTTTTATTGCTAAACATTTTTATAGTAGCTCGACACACATGTTTGATGTTAAACTCAATTGCTGCCACATAGACAATGTCTGCTGGCAGCAGTCCCCTCCGATAGGCCGGCTTAAGGAGACGACACTCTTTTCGATATACCCTGATCCCAACTGGTTAACTGGTAGAAAATGCCTCACTTAATAGTTCGCCTTTTGCAATTTTTATGTTGTGCAATAAAGTATTTTATTATTATTATTATCCCAAAACAAGAGTAGGTCACTTCACAAGTGTCACACTATACTTATTATAACTAACATTAGGTCGTCTATCACTTTATAAACTAATATAAGGTGGTAGGCACACTGATGATGGTTATTAGCCTAGTTTGACGTCATCGCTTTCGAATGTAACACCCATGAAGTGGCCTTGTCGCGTTTCGGGAGCAGTTTGGAAGGTATTTGAAGTGACTGAAGTGACTAGAAGTTTATCTTTTAGCAGTTGTTCCCGGTTCGAAATTTTACATCAGGCGGAATGTTTTCATATGTTGAGCTACAATAATATATATAGCTTTATACACACACAATTAAATAGGTATATACATATAAACTAAGTGGTTATCGCTGCTGTGCTCAATGGCGCATACAATGCATCGGCTGGAAGTAATTATCGATGACTGTAAAATTAAACGAGCCCTGAGTATATTTGACTGTTCGTTTTGCCTGCAATTTATTGAAATCAAATATGTACCGGATTAACGGATATTGACTTGATAAACGATATTCAGCTTATTAAAAAGCAAATAAGGTGCGACCAGATACAGTCTGGCTTTAATTTGTCGCAACCTCATTTTTTATTAAATAAAATAAAACATCACGGATCAAAAAAAGAATCGCAATGTTTTTGTTTCACATACAAAAAAGAATTTAATAAATAATAAAAAAATTGAAATAAAAAAAAAACAAATCACTAAAAAAACTTTAAAATAAAAATAACAGATGGTCCCGAAAAAGAGAAGTCAAAACCGTCCAACAAAAACTTTATACAGATTTTGATTACATTACATAAATTGTATACATACAATCTTAATTATGTTGTATAAAATAGGGTTTAAGTGTTTCGTGTAAAATGGGTTTCAAAACCGAGAATACATTTCAAATTTTGGGTATATCGTCCAATAGGATCGGGTAATAGTAACCCTTTTATGTTTAAGACTCAACAACCGTAAAAGTATCGAATGTCATAAAATTGAACCCTATAATAAAATTACATACCATGAAGGGCGAAAATGAAATATAACTTCGCCATTACGAAGAAAAATTTGGAATTTAAGAGGTATATAAAAAATTATTGCTGTGAATGTATAGATATGTTCTAAATTATATAAAACGAATAAATATTACAACTTAGTATATATTTTATATCGATGCTGTATACTATCTTTTTGAAAATATATATTCGTTATTATAATAGCAATAACATACGATTTTATTAATTCAAAACAAAAAATCATGCATTTAAAGGTTAAATCTGAATAGCATTTATTTTCTGAACTTTCTAATTTATTTCATTACAGTCATGTTAAGTAGGCGTAAATTTTACATAGCAATTAACTTTAAAGAACTAATTACGAAATATGAAGCTTTGGGACGTTTAATAGATGAAAGTTGGAGCTAGTTTTAATTAAAGTTTGTTGGGTGTTTTAGTCGAAAAGACAATATAAAGAGCTGCAGCCGGATAAAACAGGATATCCGACTTTAAGAGCCAAGAAAACTGTTTGAATTTCTTGAAACACGAGAGACTGTTTATATTTTTAAACCATTTATAAAATCGGAGACTTAATAACGTGCAACAGCTAAGAAAATATATTTTACAAATGACCGTTAAATTTTATAGTATTCAAAACATAATTCTATATGTAAGAAAGTTAAGCTCATTTTCAATAGCATCCAAGTTTGAGTAAAGGAATTAAAGTCAAGTCCAGAGAAAAGCTCGTAAACCCAGATGTAATGTGACATTCTTCGACGAACGCAGCTGGCCAAGGATAATGTCTCTGGAGTCACTTTATACCACAGGGTTTATCTCCCGACCTTTGGGTCTCCGCGGCCTCTGATTTATATATGAATACTCCGAATTTATTGGGTAACCCGTTCTCCGTAGTTAATAGCTGTGGAAATATTGCGGTTGTTCACTGTACTGTGGACTTGGGTTTACAAATGTGGATTGTGCGGAGATGTGGCAGGTCGTCTGTTTTCATTATCTACGAGTATATTATGCTCATCAGCTTTTATATGCTTAAAAATACATGTATTTAATTGTTTTTAACATTATGAGAATAGGGCAGTTTATTAATAAAGTACAAAGATATAAAAATAACTATAATTTATGCTTCTAAAATGTAATTATGAGCTTTGAAAATAAAATGTATTTTTTGGTTAACTTTTAAAATAAAACCAAATAAGATTATAAATATTTTAAAAAACAAAGTGATACCGAAAGGTCGAAATTAACTTTCAAAGACATTCATTAATGTTTAGCCTGGAGCGTAATATGAGGTACCTTAAGGGAGACTAAGGGTAAATTTCAATTTAGTCAGTGGTCGTTATCCAAACAGCTAAGGTACACATTGCGCCGAAGAAATGAAATATACGACTCTAGCTTCAGCCCCTGACCCATGTCAAATCAGCATTCGCAGGTATGCCCCAAATTATTTACGACCGACTCACTGCTATGAAAATTTTTATCACTCCGATAAATCTTTATTAGCTAAGTTCAGCTAAATTTTGATCCCTAAAATCTACAACTTTATCGATTACTTAATTTAAATTTACAATTTTTTTACTTTTTTATTTTGACACGACATGTGACCTCGACTGGCCTGATGGTAAGTGCAGCGGAGGTCCATGAGCACTGACGACTGGAGAACCGCTAACAGGGTGGTTCCAGTCGCCATTACTATGCCGGCCTGAGAAGGTTCCTTTTTACACTCCGCTTGAAGGATCCGAGGTGAAAGGACTGGAAGAACACATGGGAGGGCAAAGCGTTCCACTTGTCAATTGTCCGACACAAAAAGGACGCGCCGAACCGTTTCGTTCGACCACCGATTCGAATTTGTTTTGATTTTTTATCAATATGGCCGCCACTGCAATTGAGAGGCTCGAAGCGGCGCGGGCTCGGAGCGTCTCTAAGTGCGGTTTCCGCTTAATGTAAGAGTGGTAAGCAGTCTGATGGTTATTAACCCAGTCTGTCGTCCCTTTCCGCTTCTAAGTAATCTAGCTGTGTTTCCTTGGACCCTATGAATCCCAATCTTATATCAAACTGATACCACGGAGGCGACGACGTCCGGTTTGTAGACATTTAAGTACCCTTGGGAACCGTACTTTAAAATTAAGCTCAAGGGCTGTGATCTTCTGGAGTGTTGTAAAATATATATTCTGCTATAGACGTATGCTTATCAATATCTAATTCGAACCACATATTTAAAGTTTATTTGCGACTCTAGGTCTGACTTAAAATCCACTCATTGTCATTAGAACAATAATAATAATAAACTAAAAACTTTAGTAAAATAAATAATAAAATGACCTAAAAATAGTTTTTTTTTCTATATTAATATTTTAAAACAACTAAGTAACTATTATGACGTGTATAAGTAAATCTGAAGCAATTATGGTAACGACCTATGGCGGGTAACTTTATTCACATTTTGTTACGTTATGAGCCTAAGTCAGGCATTTTATTCATTTGCCAAACATCATATACTACGATATAATGTTCATTTATTCCTATAGGTTGCCGGGTCAATTAATTTACTTAGAATTTGGGTTAAATACGAGACCTCAAGCAAGTTTGTATAACCCACCTATTTTACATCATATTCAACTTAGTGAACCCTTAATGACTTAAGTTATACCCATATCAACAAACAAAATATAAATATTGTTGAATTATAATAAAAATAAAATTATTGAACGTGGAGTTAAACAGCATTTAAACAGCGGCCGTGGTCTAGCGGTAAGACGCGTGAACTCACGATCGATGAGACCCGTGTTCGAACCTCGCTAATTCTGACCGATACCAATGTAACTTTGTTATATGTACTTTGGTCTCTCAGTGCCTATAGGCACTATTAAAGAGTGGTAGGCAGACTGATGATGGTTGTTTGTCCAGTCTGCCGTCCTGGGGTAGTACCACCACTTTCGAATGTAACACCCGTGAAGTGACCTTGTCGCGTTTCGGGAATAGTTTTAAAGTAGTCAGGTATAGCGAGAGGAGTGTGCACTGTCACCGGCATAGTGGAGGCGACTGCTGCCCGCACAGGTTTCTCTGTAGTAGCAGTTATTTCCATTCATGGACCGCACTCTAGCTTTACATCAGGCGGAGTGTTGTCACATGCCGAGCTACAATAAAAAAAAAGTGCCAGTGGTTGTGTGGCTTAGTTGTTAGGGCATGCGTGTCATGGGTTCAATCCCAAACTCGGCTCAAGTACGAGGTTACATTTACGCCGTGATAGCGTAACGCGTGGTCTTTTCACCAATCAGACGATGTTATTTGAAGAGGTAATAAAATATCAAATGAAACGATCCTTTTACTGGAGAGATCTCAGGCCTCTGTAGCTGTTGTGCGTGGTGTTTGTTTTTTAATAACCGATAAAAATATAAGTAGATTAGATTTTTACAACTAAATCAAAATCGTTATTCATCTTGAACGTTTCGAATACATCAAGTTGATAGCATGTTATCAAGAGTTCCTCCATTTTTATTGTAGCTCATCATCTTTCAAAATCCCTTAAGGGGAAAAAATATTTTCTTAAGATATCAAATTTAAATAAAAACTTACTAAGAATTTTGCTCTGCCGTTTTCGTCAAGGGTGTACACTGGACATTGCACATTCGTCTCCTCAAGCCGGCATAGTGGAGGCGACTCGTGCCTACAGAGGTTTCTCTGTGGTAGCAATTGTTTCTGCTCATGGACCGCATCATTTAATTTTGCATCATTATATACCACGCCTTTTTCCCACAGGGATATTAATTTTATTTTCTTTTATTTAGATGAAACATAGTTAGACAGGGTCCGTGGTATACAATCAGGGTTAAGTTACATACATAATCCTCACATATCTTTATTCTCACTCACAGCCAGTCTCATATGTTTCGCGATTCTAGTTTTGTGGATATATTGCGACATAAATCTCTTATATTATAAGTTATTTTTATAGCTCTACTTTTATCGTTTTGTATTATATTTCTATTGCATTACTAGTTTAAACAAAAAACAAAGGCAAAAATGTTTCGTAAAAGAATAGTTTTTAGAAAAAGGACAGTGTCCATTTTTGGGCTCACTTGATGTCTAATACTTAACAAAACAATATTCTAAAATTGATAGAAATTGCATCTACTGCAGTATAATTAAGACAAAATAGTAAAACACATCTTTTTCCTTAGTTAATTTATTTCGAGTGACGTACATCATTTTTGACAATTATATTTTGAGTAAATTAGAACAGGATTACTTTTTAACAAAAATAATATCTTATTTTTTCATTAATTTATTTCAATTATGTCAATACATCGTTTACCAATCAATAGACAATGTTTAATTACATAAAAAAAACATCATTAAAGCACTCAAATATTGCATCAGAAAAAGTCTAGGTAATTACTCTGAATTCAGATTTATTTTTCTACAAAATCAACTAAAAATCATAGACAAACATGAAAAGAAAAAATTGTGGGCCCATTTCTTTAAGGCGAATAGACATTATCCTTTGTGTTGTACCTTTTTTAAAACCCAAATGGACAGCACAAATTGTGCAGCTCGAGCATCCTAATTAAATCAAGCCACAGTAAATCTAATTTGAAGTTTACGTCCATTATTCACAGGAACTAAGTTAGGCATTTATTATCCTTAAACTAAGCACAAAGCACATGTGTTCAGCATAAGCATTTGTGCACGGGCATAACTTGAACGGCGTATGCATATTTGTGGTGGGACATAGAATATATTGGGTAAATTGCCGCGTCCTCAGTTTATGAATAATTCACGAAGCGTCCGTCGACGAGATCACTTCATCACAACACTGCGGATAAGCAGCGACGCATATCGCTATGATATAAGCCAACTATGGAATTACATTAGATAAATTCAAAACTATAAACATTTTACTCAGTTTATAAGCAAAACGTTCTACTTTTCAAAGTAAACCGCATCAAATAGAATGGCTTTATATAAGTAGTTGTTTTATCAAAATACCAAAACCATATTGAAATGTATATTATTTAAATCACTTAATAATCAGACTTGAATTATCTACGTTATTACTCATATCTATTGCGGCCGTGGTCTGGTGACAACATATGACAACACTCCGCCTGATGTTAAGCTAGAGCGCAGTCCATTAACGGAAACAACTGCTCCTACAAATAAATTTCTACAGGCTGCAATCACCTCCGCTATACCGGATTTAAAAGACGAATGGTACATCATGCAGATTGACAGTGCACACATCTGTGATCTCGAAACGCGACCAGGACCACATTCGAAAGTGGTGGTAGTGACCCAGGACGGCAGACTGGGCTAATAAAACTATGAAGAACATTAACTTATAAAACCCAGACTGTTAATAAATACCTACTTACTTTTTTATATGACAGATATTTTTACTTTTTATATGATAAATATTTCGTTTAAGAATCAAATCCAGAACCTCTGTGTAACCTGCTGACACACTAGCCTCTGCGTCACAGAGGTCGTCTATCTCTTGTTAGCAATTTTGATCTATTTATACCCCTACAAAATATTTGACTTTGGGATGAGTTCTGTGCGTCATTTACGCCTACATATTTGAGACTGAAGGAGAGAAGAGGTATTATTTAGTATTAATTTTAATCTGTAATCATTTTCATACATTTCTTTGTGGTCGCTGTTGTTTCCATTCATAAATCTAACTCTAGGCGAAATATGGTTACATATAAAAGTTACTATTATATGAAAAAACCTAAACTGAATTCTTGAGTTAAACATTATGAGTCACGTTCCATTATTTTCTTAAGCCTTAGTTACAATTGGCTTCAACATCTCATTACATCTTCAAAGCCCCTAGATTTTTACTGGGACGCAAGATAAGATCTTTGATTCTTTTAAAATTTTCTTCTTTCTTACTGACATATTAAATTTTATAAAAAATTTTGTTACTTAAATTAAATTTATTCAGAAACATATTTTGTTATAATTTCAAATACCCTAACGTCATTAACATAGGGATAAAATTAAGAAAGCAAAACAAGGACGAATGAATTAAGATAATCTTAATGAATACGTGGTCCTAAACCAACATACTAAAAAGCAAACACGTTACCCTACGGTTTTTAAAGGGTTAACCCATAAATAACGAGACATTCATCCTTTTGACACTTGAATAACACCTCTGGGGTCCCTGGGACACCATTACCCTTTACACTAAACAATGAATGACTAGGAAATGTACAAAAGGCGATTTTAGGGACCGAGTCATAATTTAAATGTATGAAAATAAACTTGTGTTGTTTCTACATACTGCTACAGTGTTGATTAAAAGACGAAGGATTATACTAATATATCAGTTCAATACATCACTATTACGGCGGAACATCACTACGGACGTGGCAGGTAGCACTTTTGAGATTGACGAAAAAAATGTTCCATGAGAAACGAATAAAACTGCTATTAATATGTAAATAAAATGTTAATAATAAAGCGGTATAACAATTAAATAACGTAATTTAAAGATTTTTGTTAAAACGAAATTTAAATAATATTATTCACTTTCCGCAATTAATCTCTTCCTTTTAATGAATTCTACAGAGAAAGGATAAGAAATTCTTAAAGGATCAAAAGAAAAATTCAATACTTTCAACGCCTTTTTGGGTCAACAAAGCGCTTTTGTGATTTATTTGATTTTGCAGAAAATGCTTTTCAATTACAAGTATTACATTAAACTTTATACAACCAAAACACATTAATCATAAATTATAATAAACGTTTTATTTTGCATTTCCAATTTTTCTTTCTTAGAAGAAATAAATTTTCCCATAAATAGATGCTTGTTTATTTTGTATGTTTGAAGGAAGCTCTTATTAACTCTCACACAAACAATAGCCGGTCAACCGCAAAAAAAAATCACAGAAATATTTCATTGGTCGCGATCATTTTTGCATTTGTAGACAATTCGGTCGCTATAATGTTCTCCACGCACGAGGTTTTTGCGGTCTTCTTATTTAATGGTGTGGAAACTGTGATAAATTACGCCCTAATGCTCTTTTTCTCCAACACTGAGCTATCGTTAAAAGAGCGTGTTTTATTCCATAAAGATTACCTATCTCCCGAGAAAAGCTTGCCATTGTACGCCGGTATATAGGTAAATTATTCAAAAAAATTATGTAACAATATTCAAATACTTCCTTAAAGGTATTTGATACTTGTATGAAGTGCGGCGATACATATTGAGTTTTATATTGAAAAGTATATTATAAGCGTAGATTAATAAAATTGATCAAAAGAAGGGTGAGGGTGGCTACGATATTTTGCTGCAGTTGTTACCTTCTCACGCATATTTTCTCCTACTACGTTGAAAATGAAATTTAATTTAAATAATTGTTACAATTTTTTTAAATTACTTCCGTTTCAATTTTTTCACTTTAATATTCATTTAAACATCAAAACAAGAATACCTTTAGCTTTACATCAGGCGGAGTGTTGTCACATGTCGAGCTACAATAAAAAAAAAAAAAAAAAAAAAAAAAAAGAATGTTAACGAAAAATTTCGTATAACCATAACTTTGATATGAAAATATTTCTTAGGTGCTCGTACATGCATAAATTCGATATGGAAATTGGGATTTTACTTTTGGAGCGCGGCATACTTTCCATAATCATCAATATTCAAATACGTGGGCTCAGAACTCATATGGTCCACATTTTTATGACGGGGGATATTTTTCATCGCCTGAATATTAAATGGGAAATCCCGCGTGGCTCGTAGTGCCAATTGAGCCATATTTTTCACAAGCGGACCTTTGAATATTCTATTGAGGTTGAAAGGTTTCCAACCAAAGCAAACGATGGCGATTGTATATCTCCGCTTTTACGCGTAACGAGGTTCGGCCCGACTTCAAATGTTAGCTGTATCGCTGCCGCATTTACAATTTTATATGTCTGAATAAATTTACCTATTGGATAAATTTTATACCAAATATTTGTAAAACTTATTGGTAGGAATATTTGCTTTTAAAATTTATGTAAGATTTACTTCGAAAAATATCTTCTTTTTGCCAATACTTTGAAACAGTGTGAGGTCGGTAATTCATTTCAATTAATTTGCCAACGCGAAGTCGTGACAGGTTCACTGAATCATTTCTCCCTTCGGTTGCTTCAAGACGTTGATAGATGAGAAAATTATACGGTCACTTCTCCGTATGTTGATATAGACAAAAAAGTCTAATGAAACTGTTAGAATATGAAGATTATTTGCCAAGTGTTGTATCACGTTTTATCGAACAACTTAAAAACCCATTTATTTAATTGATGTTTCTCACTTATCATTATCTTCGAAACAATTTGAATAAAACTTGAACAATTTGCATATATTTTATAATCGAAATAAAATGATAAATTTTATATCTACCACTCAAATACATTAAATATAGATACAGCACTATCTTCTTTAAAATGTATACGGATTTTATGTTCTGCTAGCAACTTTATTATCCTTCTCTTCGATACCTTGAGTTCTATAGTAATAAATCTAGAATCCATAAAACGTGATAGTTACAAAATGATCTCTTTCAATAATAGATAAATAAAATTTAAATTTATTAATAGTCAATTACTAGTGAACTAATTAAGTTAGTGTAAACTGAACTCAGTGAGTTATCTAGGGTTGCCACATATCCGATTTCTGACCGAACAGTCCGGTAATTTACATCGCTGCCCGATCTGAAAAATCGCAATAAACCAGACTATGGTATGTAAGTTAACTAACTTTTTAAGTTTGTTATTACGGTACAAACTTTGTGTGCTTTTTCCCCCCAACACATCTATCTGACAACCATAGAGTTCACGTATGACGTATCTTTACGTAAACCTAGATATGGTTTCAGAGGATGAGTTATAGATGAACGTGCCAGTCTGTTACGTGGAGGTCCCGGGTTCGATTCCCCAGTCGAAACAAGTATTTATAACATTATAGGATGTGAGTGTTTATAATATTCGTACTCATCAATAAAAATGAAATAAAAAAGAAAACAAAAACAGTTTACACGTCATACGACATGAAATTGAACACAAGCTTACATAATTAAGTACTTGTTAATAATATTTACTCGTACTAATTTAAAAATCTTGTTTTCACTGTTAATTACAAATCTTGGAATAAAAATCTGCTGGTGACATTATTATCGTAGAAAATAACAGCCTCTTTTACAATATCTTGGGGATAAAGTCAGTGACACGATAATTGCTTCGAAAGTAAAATAGGTCGAAGCTACCTCTTATCTTTAACTACAATGTTGACTATCTACATGTAAAGAATGATAGAGGTACCACTCTCTAATAGAGCGACTGAAGTACATATAACCTAAATTATTATTGTAAATGAAACCAAAATATTAAATATAAAGTATATTATTTATAGATTCCACCATATTTTTTACCTAGATGCACGATATTTTATGAGTTAGATAAAAATGGGTGTTTCATTTTATTTACTGCTCTCATCTATTGCCAGCCTGAGATATGTCGATACGAACCGCGAATATTTCATCATGAAAAATTGTATACAATTTATTCCGGTAAAAATTCGTTGATAAAATTGACCATTAAATGCCCGTATTTGTAGTTACTGACCATTATTTAAGTTTACAACATTATTACTGCGCTTCCTTGTTTTATTTATATATGCAGTCTATTGTAGATAAAAACTATTTCAACTCATAAAAACTCGCCTTTAGTGATAAGTTCATTTTTGGATCTCTATTTTTTATTATTGTAACTCGGCATGTGACAACATTCCGCCTTATGTAAAGCTAGAGTGCGGTCCATGAATGGAAACAACTGCTACTACAGAGAAACCTGTGCGGGCAGCAGTCGCCTCCACTATGCCGGCTTGAGGAGACGAGCATGTACCATCCAGATTGACAGTGCACGCTCTTCTCGTTATACCTGGCTACTTCCAAACTATTCCCGAAACGCGACAAGGTCACTTCACGGGTGCTACATTCGAAAGTGGTGGTACTACCCCAGGACGGCAGACTGGACAAATAACGATCATCAGTCTGCCTACCACTCTTTGATTTTGTATACCCATTCCTATGCTATTAGTTCATTAACACATATGTGCTCGTATTGTCATAGTAATTCGAAGAATGTTGTCTCATAAAATCTTTTTGTAGAAATTTTATATTTGTGTAATTATCAAATTGTTTAGTCAAAACAGCTTTGTTCTAGAGGATCAATAGTTGGAAGTTAGATTGATATTGGTAATATGTGCATGGTCTAGTTTATTATATTTTTTAAATACTATCTATCGAAAGTATCGATTAATGTGAATTGATCTAGTAACATCCCTAGTGGTAACGAGACGATGTCCAATCACTAAAGTTGTCATTCGTTACCGTTTTAACACTAGTGTGCGCTTGGTACGTTAATCGGTTAACCCTTCTTCATAAATAAATGATTCAATTATAAAGTTCTATATACGTACGGTACGTCAAGGACGCTCCCGGAGTTGTGCAGGAACGTGAAGAGTCTCCTGTCCTTCCTGGGAGACATGAAGCGGTCCACCTCACGCACAACGAGCGGCCATAGCTGTTCAATTGCGGAAAAACAGCATGAGAGGAATCAACAATCCATCATTACACCGCTACCCTATAATACGTGTACGTCCCTCCTTGATCGTTGGGCCCACTGTGTATAACTGTCATTTTATCATTATCAGCATAAAAAAGTTGTGTTTGTTATTAAAAGTAGTGAAGAACAGCTTTAGCTTTATCAGAGTAATCTGAAAAGTATTATATCGGCGAAGTGCTTCGAGACACTTTCTTATCTCTGTCACTTTACAAGAGTTGGCGTCTCAGATAAGAATCTGTAAATTAAAAATGGCTTTAGAATTCTTTCCTTTATTCTTAAATACATATTGAACTCGTACTTTTTTTTATTTCTTGTAAAAATTCACTGTCTTTTTAAATAAACGTCCAAATAGACGAGCGACATGCTATCACGCGAGCAGACAGCTCGTTCTTGTTATTTCTAACAACTTTTTCCAATAATTCCCGATAATCAAAATCCCGATAATTTTAAAAGCATTGTAATTTATTCCTAAATTGGATTTTGATAAAAATAAAATTGTGCTTTTGTGTTTACATGGAATCTTTGAAATACATTTGTGGAATGTTTGCGTAAGTTTGGGATAGTGTATTTTTGAAAGGTTTATAATCGTAATTAGCACGGTTTGGTTATTAACTAAACAAACATCTGATAACACTGAAATTCATTGAATGTTTTACGAAATTATAGTATGATTTTTATACTACTACTACTTAGCTCACGCCTTGTTCCCACTGGGGTAGACAGAAACTATGGAGCGGCAGCGACTCCTCTCTCTACATACCACTTTCGCTTCGACTACATCCATTACTCCCCTGATTATGCACGTCGGTTTCGATTTGATTTGATTTTATTATTAAAACTATCAAAAATAAGTATCAAATTTATTTTTAGAAGTAATTAATTTATGAAAATATTCTTTATGGCCCATGCAATAAGGTTTAATTTGGGATCAAAATTAGTAACAACCAGCTGCCTAATATCTTATTGTTAATCAAGATTTAGGTCATCATAACCTATAGTTCAATTATGTACCGCAATAGGTAATTAATTACAGTGATATGCAATTACGGCAAGCTATAATTGCTTACCGTGTGCAACATAAATGAAGATTACTTGTAAATTAATGAATATATTATATTATTATGTAGTATAACAACCTTTGAAGGCATGTACAGCAATTAATCTAAGATTATAATTAATTTTGTATAATTAACTAGCCGTGTTGTATATGTTTTTATATATATTTATTTACTCATTAAAAGCCTATTAAAAGCTAGTGCTTGTCACGTATAGGCACGTACGTATAATATTATAACGTAGTTAAAAATTAGTACCGAACAGCGAGATTTGAACACGGGGCCCATCGATCGTGAGTTGTCACACCTTCTACCACTAGACCACAACCGTTTAATCAATATATATAGCATAATATGCGTTTAGCGTTCCCGTTCCATCCCTCGGGAACCGTTTATAGGTATAAAATAGTTGAGCTCCGTGGTTATACTATAACGATAAAGATTTTCCTCAATAAATGTGCTATCTAACCCAAAATTATTCTTTCAAGTCGGACTAGAGCCCTAGAGCGAACAAGCAGACTTATTTTTTTTAGGCACAATGACATTTGTAAAGTTAAGTAAGCCGACAAATGCACGCTTGTCAGTAAGTCGGCTTCGTACATTACGTACGTCACGCTGAAAGCCGTAAAAATTTAAAAAATCGCAACGTAAATCTGTAATAATGTATTTGTAATTTCTCTGGTCGTAAAACGGTCAATGACAGAACAAACACCCATCGAAATAGTGACCAAGTAAATGGGTGGGATGGAACAAATTGCAAGGATCTTAATCCGTTGAATATTTCATGAGAGGGCGGTTTCCTATCACTCCTTCCCCAAAAGCAGAGTAACTTATTCCCAGTCAACGTCCACATCCGTATTTTCGATTACTTTTCTTAATTATGTGGGTTTTATATGTGTATACTTCTAGTTTGTTTTTGTTATTATGTCTGAATTAGAGAGCGGTAGAAAGCGTCAGTTCACGATCGATGAGACTCGTGTTTAAATCTCGCTGACCGGTAACTACCTTATATGTACTATAGTCGTTCAATGCTTATGATACAAGCACTTACACGTAGTATAGCCATTAAAAAAATAGAAAAATTTAAATAACCTTCTTTTTTCATCTTCAAGTATTTTTTATTTATTTATTAGCGCATCTTTATATTAAACATAAATCTATATATGAGAGCCATTAATTGATACCACGGATATACAATAAGCTAATAAGAAAAAGTACAGTTCTTGGACACAATACAATACAAAGTACACTGAAATAATTATAGATGATTAGGTTATAATGGTTGTGAGCCAAAGAACACTGCAGCCATTTGGTTTTTTACTAAATGACTATTTGTGCAAAACAGGTCAATTAAAAGGTCATTAAAGGAAGAACTAGCGCTAGACTAGAATGTAAGAGTTTTTCAAATAGTTAGTGCAATCTAGTAACATTTCGCAACCACCTTAGGAGTGATCAGGTGTAACTAGCGAAGAGACACTGTCAACCTAGATGGTGTGTAATCTTCAAGCAGGCATAGCGGAGACGATCACTACCTGGGGATATTTCTCTGTAATATGCAGTTTTTTCTCAATTACAATCCTTTTGTTTCGTTCTTTGTATAACTGTAAAATTATTAAAATTACAAATAACTATTTATAAGGCAAACTCAATTCAGACTTAATATAAATAAACTACTATTTTTCTGTTTGATTTTCATCATAATTTAAAATAACAAATTATGTATTATTACTAATTTAAAAATAAAACAAACTTTTAGTTACGTAGTAATAATACCTACTTAAATAAATAAAGTTATAAAATGAATACTTTTACTATAAAAAGGAAAAAAGTTTCTACAAAATACCATTTCATTGTAAAAGGAAATACCTTATCGAGTCGTTATGAAGTTTCTAAGGGTAGAATATTTCGATTAATATGTATCTGTCGTCAAGGGGTTCGAAGCAGGGGTGGATAGCTAGTCTGTAATTTTGATGTATTTCAACTTCGATTCCCTTGCGATACAACCAGTTCGGAGAATTACGTTTTCTGCTTTTATTTTTGTTATTTTGTGCGATATTTTTTTGTTACTGATTTTTATATCTTAATATTGTTTATTTTTAAATTATTATGAAAATTTAATAGAAAAAAGAACATGCACATGCCAACGTGAGCAAAAGTGGAGACAGCACCCACGTCCTTTGCCGTGTGCGCGGGGTTGTTCTGACCACTAGACTACACAGACATTTACGTACGTAATGCGCATTTTCCATCACGTCGGCATCTCTTGCAACTGCAAGGCTGACGTCATATACTTGTTACTGGGGATACAATTCTAATTTTTTTATAATAATCACTCAGAGTGATCCTGGTGAACAATATTTCAGATAACTTTATATCTGGTCGCATTTCAGGATCAGCTGAAAACAGCCGGGTATAGCGAGAGGAGTGCACCTGTCAAAGCTAGGTGCTGAAGATTCGTCTCCTCATAGCAGGCATAGCAGAGATGACTGCCACTTACAGACATTTCTGTGTAGTACTGAGGTTTCAGTACATGGACCACAGCTTAACATCAGTTTAAAAAAAACTAACGTTTTATTATAACGTTTTGACAAAGGAAATATAAATATTTTCTTCTACGCCTAGAAATAGACTTTAAAACTTAATGAGAATGAAAATATGAAGCGAGTTTAACAGAACTTCTCAAAGCGACATCTCGAAAATTCTATCTCAACTTTGTACGTAACCAGGAAACAATCTACTTCATATCTGCATTTCTCGTGAAAAGTATATTACGAATACCTTCCACAATACACTTTGTGGCGACAGAAATTGGTTGTCTGCATTATTATGTAGTTTCTTGGTAAATTTATTCATACTATATCTGTTTACGAAGGTTTTCTGCAATATTTAAAAAGTTTATTTATTCCCAGTAATACATGACATTAATCCAGGCGCTTTTAATAGGAATATTGTATTATATAATAGAAGAATACATTTTTAGTTCAATTTTCATTATAATTTAATAACATTAATTTTGTTAAAAAGAAGTAATATAAGATTTATATATTCTATAATATTATATACAAATTATATAATATAATAAATATAAAATAAATGATTGCATTATAAATTTTGTTTTGTTTTAATTTGGCTTTAGCTCAAAGCTCAAAACTAAAATTACGAAAAAAAATTCATCTTTTAAAATGAAAACATTCAAAGAAATAATACGCTAACGTAAAAGGCATGCGACCTTGTAACATACGGCAAAAATATCTCATAACAAGTTTTAATAACATTAAGTGACGTACATTTATTGCATTATCATGTAAGTTTATTCAAGAAAACGCTAGATGCGATATCCTACAGGATAAACTCGAGCTGCAGCCTTCACTTCACAACTCGATGTGCAAACGTGTCTCGCATTCCCTATACATTTGCTGAATAAAATTGAACAGTATAAAAATGCAATCAAATACATATATTGAAGTAACACGGAGTATTATTTTCTTTGCGAGATATTCATACGTTTAATATAAGTTTCTTTCAGTATTTTCTTGAAATGAGAAAGAAAATAAAGTATAAAAGTGGTTATAAAATCTTTCATCAAACGTAATTTTACAACAGAACGTCATTAAATGCAGTCAAACCATTTAATTTATATCCCAGTAACAATCAAGACATGTTTTGTCTGTCAGTTCCGTTACGTTTCGGAATCACAACGTGATTTTCAATACCCTTTTTGTGTTTGATAGGTTTTGTTTATTAGTAAAGATTTTGATCCTTTTAGAGCTGAAAATTGTACGCATAAGAATTAGGCAACAATTAGTTGCTAATAAATTATTCATAGAAAAAAATTAATTAACTTGACTATTACAGACGTAATTACGGTAATTATTTTATTACGAAATTAAACGCGTAATTATGAGTTTGTTTGATCTATTACAAACAACAAGCAAACAAAATGCTTCTTTGTAATTATATATTTTAATGGGTTAATAATTAGTAAACACATTTCCAATTAATTATTACTTGGATATATGTTTCGTTATATCGTAATTGCAAATTTACACTTTCAAAGATATTATGTTTAATAACTTACTTTAACAGTGAAGAGTCCTTGTCGCTTTTCAGGATCAGTCTAAAGTAGCCAGGAGTAGGAAAAGTGTACACTGTCAATCTGGATAGTGCATATTTGTTTTATCAAGTTGGCATAACGGAGGCGACTGCTGCTTGTAAAAAAATTATCTGTGGTAGTAGTTGTCCGTTCATGGACCGTATGTCTAGCTTAACATCAAGCGGAGCCGAGCTACAATAAAAAAAATGTTTCAAAAAGAGTAATTAAGCTGAAGATGGAAGACAGAGCAGACCATATGTGGCTTGACCCATCTTTTCAGGCCACCCTGTGTAATGAATAATAATATATAATTTCTAATATTCATTTCGACTAATTAATGCCCATCGGAATTAGAAAGCACCAAGGTTGTTAATGAATTTATAGTTTAAAACTCGTTGCCCACAAAGGTGGCATATAAATAATGCGACACCACCCCCGCCGGTAACTTGCAACGGTTCTCATCCGCCCCATGCAAAATATTCCCCTAACCTCCCAGTCTCTATATTCTATTTGCAAAACTTTCATTTCCCACGTCCAGCCGATATTTCTATTGGAAATTTTGTTCTGTTTTTGGTTAATGTATGAGTGTGTTTGTACATATTTTTAAACTATTATTTAACTATTTTTGTTGTAAGAGTTTCATAATATGTTGCATTAAAGGCACATAAAATTAATTAAAAGCTTTTTAATTAAAATCATATTAAATTTTTTAATTAAATTTAAATTTAAAAAAAAATTAAACATAAAAAAAAAGTTATTATTTTAAATTAATTTCTCTTCTGTTAAAGTACTGAAGTTCTAAGATTAAGATTTATATTAGACAAAAGAATTAACTATTTGTTTCCAGATTTAAATAATATTTATAAGTTATGTTGAAAGTTGTAATGGGACTGGCAATAACCAAATTAGTATAAAAGTCCCTAAGTAAATATGAAATTTAAAAAATATATATTAAAATTGAATTAGACTCAGCTTTTTACAATACAATTGTCACGCCACGCTTTTTCTGTTTAATAATCAACATAATTTAATTTAAAATATGCAAAATATTACTCATAAATAGCTTTTAAATTACATTTAATAACTAATATCCAGATACATTATTTTATTTTTTAAAACAATTTTCCTTAATAATTAATATTCAATTATAATTTTTCAGTACAAGGAAGATACCAAAAGAAATCTAAAAGTAATGATTCAATCACTGAAGTACTGTGACGCATTTAGGGAAACATTTTTCAATCTTACTCGTAATATGAACTCCTTTTGCAAATGTCATTTGCATGCTATCATTCCCACGCTTGCCTCTTTATATTTACAACCCCTTCGATAAATATCTTAGTTATCTATGCATACTTAATATATAGGTGTATATATAATGTTAGGCACGAATTTACTATTGTGTTTTTGCAATTTTATATTTATTTTCATTTTTCCCTAATACGCTCTCAAAAAACATTACTCCAAAAATAGAGTCAGAAAACATGTAAGTACTTGAATCCAGGAAATTAGCTGTCACAATATTTATGTCCTTTTCATAGTTTATCCAATATGTTCATACTTAATGGTGCGTCTACATCGAAAAATATGTGAAGAGACATTTTGCAACATGATAATAATTATCTAACATCTGCTATTTATCAAATGTTGCGCATCGTTTCCATACCGCCAATTATATAAATTAATAAAACAAAAGTTTTTAAATTTCTAAATAACAAAGAGTAACTTTCAGCAACAAGATTGCAAATATGCCGTTATTTCATGATGCTGTGTTGAGGTTAGGTTGAGCGACAACTTTTACTGTAAGTTAACATATGTTGCCTTTTTTAAAAAGTTGGGCAATGTCACTTAATGTTACTGTAACACAGCAATATATATTTTTTTGTCCTCCATTTTCGTTGCGCTATAAGATGCTATGAGATTATTTGTAAACTAGCTCAGTTTCTCATATTGACAGGTGGAATACGAAAATATTTTATTCTGATTTCACAAAGAAAACCCGAGAATGCTTGCCTTGATGCAAACAAAAGGAGTTCACAAAATTGATATTTGAGAACGTTGAAAACAAAGGAAGCTTTATAAACGTGAATATTTCATACAGTTTTTATAAACCGAAATACAAACATTATTCCAAAATATTTTTAGAATTTAAATAAACTAAAACATATTTCTTTACGCGAAAACTAACAGACTATAAGTAAATTCAGGATCGTGACAACCCTAATTCATAGACAAGTAAATGTGATGTGATGACACGATATAAACAGTACTATTTTGACTGATGATGTCGATATAATCCCATCAGTAAACTGACGTGATGGTTTCAGGATCAGTTTGAAAGTAGCCGAAGATAGTGAGAAGAGTTTGTCACATCAAATTGGTATAACAAAGTCTCAACTGCTCGTTGACATTTCTTTTAACTCTCTGATATTGTTATCTGACTATTAAAAACACGAATAAATGAAATAAAAAGTCACTAGTTCTTTTGGAAAAAAGTACAATAGGTGTCAATCTTTGATCAATTTATCAAGTCATTTTTTGTTACTTTTTATCCACGAAATATTATTGTTCAGACGACAAAAATATGAATGAAATAATAATACTGATTTATGAAAGTGTTATTTTCAATATAATTCGAACGATACACAAGGTTATGCTTCATATTTTCAATATATGTTTAATATTCATGAATATGGGTGACGTTGCATAATTTATATATTCGAAAATTTACGCGTTTTAAAAATTCTTTTCAACAAAAACGTTTAGTAAAATATCAAGACTCAATTACACACAAGCGGAGTGTGAAAAAGCACCTTCTCAGGCCGGCATAGTAGTCGCGACTGGAGCCACCGTGTAAGCGGTTCTCTAGTCGTCAATGCTTACTTACCATTAGGCCAGTCGTGTCAACATAAAAAAAAAATTAGGATGTTTTGTCAGAAAATTCGTTCACGTCTAAACAATAGTATTACTTGATAATGCATTGCGGCATTCTATGCAGAGATTAGCTGGTGCAGGCATCGAGAACCATTGTTCCGTGTACGTGAAAACGTTTCGCTACAAACCACAATAAAATACTGGATTATATTCACTCCAATTCATAATAAATTCTACAAAATATAACGTGTACTGAATACTGGTTCCGATATACTTCGAAAAAAAAACTTAGGTAACTGCAAAAATTTTTATTAAATTTTTTTAATTGATAGAAACATTCTATAAAAATTCGCATATGAAGCTGGAGGTGCACACTTGGTCCTTAGTGCAACATCAGGGTGCGAATCATCAAGAGCGGCCGTGGTCTAGCGGTAAGACGCGTGAACTCACGATCGATGAGTCTCGTGTTCGAACCTCGCTAAATTCTGAGCGGTACCAATGTAACTTTGTTATATGTACTTTGGTCGCTCAGTGCCTATAGGCTAGACTATAACACTATTAAAGAGTGGTAGGCAAACTGATGATCCAGTCTGCCGTCCTGGGGCAGTACCACCACTTTCGAATGTAACACCCGTGAAGTGACCTTGTCGCGTTTCGGGAATAGTTTGAAAGTAGCCAGATAGAACGAGAGGAGTGTGCACATCTGGATGGTGCATACTCGTCTTTTCAAGCTGGCATAGTGGAGGTGACTGCTGCATGTAAAAATTCCTCTGTAGTAGCAGTTGTTTCCATTCATGGACCACACTCTAGCTTTACATCAGGCGGAGTGTTGTCACATGCCGAGCTACAATAAAAAAAAAGAATATGCATCATCTAGATTGACAGTGCACACTCCTTTTTTTACCTGGCTACTTCCAAACTGGTTTAAATGTATAAACAACTATATTTTATTCTGTGAGCATTTCGTATTAAATAACTTTGTTATTTTGTACTGTGAAACTTTAACAATGTATTTCCAAGTTACTAGACGTCAAGAAAAAGAAAGTTATATGTACTAGCAAAGGAGCATCGTTGATTGGAATATAAGTTTATAGAGTTTATTAAGTTCAAAAGAATAAATATTCGCTCTATGAGCGTTTAACAAAAAATGAAAATTGCCTGATTTATAAAATTAGATATAAATTAAAATTAAACTTGTTAGAACTTGGAATATGACGTCACCATCACATAATTGAATTTTTTATCTATTGCAAAAAGCACCTACATCTTTTTTATTGCAGCACGGCATGAACGGAAACTGGATGGTGCACATTCGTCGCGATTACCTTAGGCCGACATAGCGAAGGTGACTGCTGCCTTCAGAAATTTATCTGAGCTTTCGGGTGATACCTAGATATTGTTACTGTTATTGTAGCTCGACATATCACAACACTCCGCGTATACCACAGAGAAATATTTGCTTGACTGTTCAGGTTGACAGTGCACACTGTACGTACTACTCGAAACGAGCTACTATATAAACAAATAAAGACACAGTCGTAAGCTAAGTAGTAGTAACACCAAAATAATATAAAATAAGATTAAATGAAACAACAAAATGAGTTACACAATTTTTAATATTATATATAAGCTTCACTTTACAACCCTTAGGAAGTTGATGTTTCCTTCATATCTAACATTTTATATTACACTTTTCCAGCGGCATTTCCACAATATTTCCGGTAGAATACACGTTTACACTAATCTGTACATTTATATACTCAATGCTTTAAAATAACTGAATGAATACTTGAAAATGAAAAACTAAAAATACAATTTTATAAAGATTCAGTGGAAGTCAGTCT
The DNA here is from genome assembly GCA_948150575.1 of Tinea pellionella. NCBI lineage: Eukaryota > Metazoa > Arthropoda > Insecta > Lepidoptera > Tineidae > Tinea > Tinea pellionella. Next base: position 3,359,743 of record OX411253.1, read on the forward strand.
TTACCTCACTAATTAATTCAGATAACATATTTAATAAATTTGTTATTTTGAATTAATTTTAATATCATACTTCCATTACGAAAAAAGCAACGTTTAAATATTTAACGAAGAACGAAGAAACCTCCTACTTATATAAAAGAAGAAGTCCTAACTGATTCATTGACTGTTCATAATCAACGCGCAGTGTTAATTATGCGACCTTTGTATTATAAAAAATTGAACAAAAAAAATCATACAGCCGGTCGTTTTCTTGGTCATACTTATGTCTCGCTCAATCTCACGAGTTAACGCATAAGCAAAAGTGAGAGGTTATGGGAAGAAAGTTTTAATACACCCAATCAAACTCGCCGACAATCTTGTTGTGGTGCTCGAAGCAAATTCGTTTGATTGTGAAGAGTTTCTTCGTAATTAAAGGGCTGATACAGAATGATCTTCTCCATACATTATTCAAGAATATAGCACTCATAGAAAATGAATTATCCAGATATCTATATTTCAGTTAATATTCCTTGGATTCGACATTCTCTTGGGTCATCATTAAACTTTCAAAGTTTGTATTAATATCTACACAAGTGAGTTTGCCTTTTTTCTCAATCAACTTCAACAACGTTTCCCAAAAACTGGGGTGGTTAAATTTTATACAGTTTTTCATACTTATCAACTGTTTCACTGTAAAAACACTCATCATCGTATCCATGCTTATATCATTAGTTAAAACAAATACTACATTAATGTTAGACGTATCACCGCAAATACTATCAATTTTTGATCCATTTTGAACCAATTTCAAATAGTTCAAAGACAATATAACAATCAAAGTACTCTTATCAGAATATTCTTCTATAAAATTATCAACCTTATTATTTTTAACTTGACTATCATTTATAGGTTGAGAATAAATTTTTAAATGTCTTTGACATTTTAACGCTGGTAATAGTTCTGTAATAACAAAATCGTGATCGCTTTCCGCAAATGCCACATAAACATCACACTGGCTGTTATTTTTACGTACGGCATTTGAAACATGTTTGTAACACATTTTCTTAATAAATACATAAATCCTACGTTTATGTTTCAATATACATATTCCAGCCGTAAGTGCAGCAGCCATTACGCAGAAAATTATGAAAAGTATGAAACTGAATCTTTTTGTCAGTTTCATAACGTTTATTTCTGATATTATTCTGTCACAAGATATTTTGAGAGTTATTGGGCATCTAAAGGTTTCAATATCTGCTACCTGAAAAGTAAACAAATTATACAACAAACTAGAAGTAGAGAAAACAACTATCATTTGAATGGTGTATTAGACACATTAGTTTCCTTAATCCAACATAGCGGAGACGACTGCTGCAGTAGCAATTGTTTCCACTCATGGATCTCTCTAGTTTTTAGAGCATTCGAGGTAGCCAGGTACAACGAGAGGAGTGTACACTGTCAATCATATTCGATTACTCAAGCCGGCATAGCGGAGGCACTGCTGCCTGTAGATTTTCTCCTTAGTAGCCGTTGTTTCCGTTCATGGACGGGACTCTAGATGTGTGTTGTCATATTATGCCAAACTACAATAAAAAATAGTTTGAAAATATTTTTAGAACCTATTTTTGTTGGGCATTTGTAACATTAAAAGCTTACCTTTATGTGAAGTTGTTGAATAGCTGATAAAAATATATAGTTTCCACAATTGCAAGCGATAGGATTTGAGGCTATCCAAATTTGTTTAGTAAACATTTTGGACGACAGTTTCTTTCCAGTTATTGAATGTGTTAACAGCGACGGGTTCTCTTCGTCCTAAATAAACAATTACATTAATTATTTGGGTATTATGTTTTAATGTACATTGCCTTGTACATCGTGTGATATTCTTATTTTTACACAAAGAGATTTTCGTCAAATTACACGTATTGTATAATATTATTTCCTTAGTTAAATATTGAAGATTCTACTAAGTAACTAAATATTAGCTACTACTATTCACCGATCCGAACCAAGCCCGCATGGTGAGTGACCACAATCTCTTGATTTTCAAGTAAGCTCTGTCTAATACAGAGCAACAGTCGATGTCGAGATATTAAATTATTACAACTAAAATTCACAGTGAACTTACGGTAAAATTACGAATTTCGTTAAAGCTTATATCCAAATTTTCGTGGCCATTAATCCACCAATCATCGTAAGTTATTTGCAGCTGATTGTGACTCAGGTTTAACATTTTCAAATGATGTAAATGAGCGAATGGCGAGTTTGTTATCGTTGACTCGTTTTCTATGTTATTGATTTGGTCATTTTTTATTTTTATTCTGTTATATGCCATATTTATCCACATTCGTTGTCTGTTATTATTGAATATACCTTCCGGTATATATTCTAACTCATTCCGTTCAATATCAAAGTATGAAAGACTTAATAACGAAGAGAAACTGAAATTTAAACACCAATCATTATACAAAAATTTATACCAATAGATTTTTGTTTATAATTATTGTATTAATGACGATAATTAAATAGAAAAATTTATTACACGAGTTAATCAATTAGTAGCAACTTAGTATTAGAGACAATCCAGCAGTTGGAAGAACCGTCAACGGAAAAAGATATAATTTACGGTTTAAGATAACTCAATATTATGTAACACAAGTTCAATCGTCAGAGCATGCGTAGGTACGTATGATGAAAGATATAAATTCAACTTCCGCCTCGGATTGTGTGTGCGCTGTGATTTTTTTTCTATTCAATTTTCGTCATAATTTAATAATAATAGATTAATCATTAATCCTCTACAAAGTTAATTGTTACCTCGAAATGTCCTTAAGTGAGTTGTATCCCAACTTTAAACGCTCCAATTTAACTAACGACGAGAAAAGTTTACGCGGCAAAGATTTCAATTTGTTGTAACTCAAGTCCAAATCGAGTAAATTTATTTGATCATTGAATACAGATTCTTGTAAATTTTCAATTTCATTGTGTGCCAAAGAAATGTTAGTTATTAAAGGAGAATCATTGAATGTATCAATGGGAATAATTTCAAGACCACACCTTTGTACATAAACTTCTTTCAGTTGATTTAAACCACTAAAAATACCTTTTGGTAAATATTTAAGTTTTACGTCATTGTTGAATATTATAATAGTATCCAAACCCTCATTGTTTTTAAAGAGATTCGACGGAAGAGTCGAGAATTTATTCGAAAATAATGTTAATTTCTTAAGCTTCCTCAAAGGGGTAAATATCGTTGACGGCAGTTCGTTAAGTCCATTTGAACTTATGTCGAGTTCTTCTAATACATTGACTCCACTAAATAAGTCTTTAGAAAATCTTGTAACATTATTTTGCCAGAGTGATAATTTTCTCAAAAATGTTAGGTGAGAAAATAAATTTCCAGATATATTCGTCATATGATTGTGGCTGATTTCTAAAGTTTCTAATCTCTCGAGCGGTCGGAATAGATTTTGTGAAAGGCTAATTCCGTTCGACCTTATGTTAAGCCAAGTCAAATTGGTCAATCCTTCAAATAAATTGTCTGGTAAATAAGTAATACCGTTTACAGATAATAACAATTTCGACAAATCTCGTAGTCCATCAAATTGTCTTTTATCTAAATTACTTGATAAATTCTTTGAATTTTGGAATATCAGTGCCATAGTTTTTAATACTCCTAATCTCGTTAGAACATCCTTAAAAGAGGAGGATGGTAATGGACATTCCTTAAAAATAACAGATTTAAATGAGGCATTCTGATTGGCACCTATAGTAGGAAATTTATTGTAGTTAATGTCGTTTGGATTTTTACATTGTATTGTTATATAGGTGTTTTGTAAGACGCTTATCTTTACTAAATCTCCTGAAAAGAAAAAACAATGTTAAAGACAAATAAATTAATATGTATGTAAATGTAAATAGACACACTCTTTCAAAGTTAGTTTTAAAGTTCATTCTTACCGTCTATATTACAGTTCAGTTCCACCGCTAAAGTGCCACCGCAAACACAGTTGGGATCCCTCGGACATAGCACCCCTGCGACACCAATTATGTTGAACGCTATCGCTGCGGTTACTATGCAGAGGAATTTGTACCTATCCATTGTGACTCTTTGGAACATCAAAATTGTCTTAATTAAGTCAGTTTTCACATCTTGGTGCCCAAATTTGCTTTGAACCGACAAGAGTTGTTTTTCAGGAGTACCATCTTCGTTAGACTGAGAACAAAATTAGTAGATTACTTAAAAAATAAAAAAAAACAACAAAAATCAAATATTAAAAGCAAGAATAATGTTTTAGAGGAATAAAAATATCAGTCAACATAACAATAGTGGTACGGTTAATTCATTTGACAACAACACAGTGCGAAATTGATTTCACTATTCAAAAGCAAATATACAAACAAAAAAAATACAGCAAGATAAATTGGTTCGGCTGCAAATATAATGGAACTGTCCAACCAATTTCCAGTTATCTCGGCACGCCACATTCCGTGAAAATTTTCGATTATTATTATCATTTTCCGGATTCATTTTCTGCGATGTATGAGATCTGTATGTTGAACATGTAATTAATTTTTGGAAATTATTTTTTTTACGAGCCAGGTGAGATTGATTACTTTCATGTTTACTAAGTACATCTTTTTTTCTCTCTCGGTTTGTTAGCGTTTAATTTTTATAAAATACATATTATAAATGTTTGCTCCTTCGTAAATTAGTTGATACTAGCGTTTACTTTCCAAATCTAGGGAACTTTTTAAATGGGTTACAATGGGTCTTAATAATTTAATTTTTTAAATAGCTGTGCAGTGTGCTACGGTCACCCATGTTAATAAAAAAGGCACCTAATAAAAAGGTTTTAAAAAACTCAATAAACGGGCAATCTATGGGAATATTTTAATAGTATTAATAGTAGTGCCCATAACCATAGGGCGTGCGAGAGAATTGTGGTTGTGAAGGAAGCGAGGGTGTTGTGTCAGGATCGTGGTAAGTGGCGGTCCGTTGTCTCTGCCTATCCCTGTGGGAAAAAGGCGTGACAATTGTATTGTATTGTATTTTATAATCTATTCTAGCTCAAAATCAACCTCTATACTAAACATCAATATTTGTTCACCCGAGTGTGATTGGGAGGCATTTCAGAGCGACCGTGGTCTAGTGGTAGGACGGACAGACCCCACGATCCATGAGACCCGTGTTCAACCTCACTAAATTCTGACCGGTACCAATGTAACTATGTTATATGTACTTTAGTCACTCAGTGCTTATGATACAAGCAATAGCTTAGTACTGGTATTAAAAAAATAGAATAAAGGTGAATACTATAATACAATATTTAAGAATGAATATCGGCCGTGCATTAATAAAATGTAATTTGAAATTAACGGTGCTTGTTTTCCATCAAATAATTTACAGTAAATGTGAATATTAATTCTCGGATAAATTGTTTATTGATTGATACGTTAATTTAATAATAAATTAATTACACGCTGCTTTAAAGTTAGTGCCAACAGTAGAAATACATTAATTCATGTATAAATAAATATGTATAAAACAAGAACTTAATGCGGTAAAGTTAAATTGAGTCGAACTGGGACGCATTACACTGTAACCACATCTTGCGGAATCCAGAATAAGTACTTTAACTTGTAGTCTACTAACAAATAAACTTTCAGTTTACATTTACAATTTATTTTAAGAGAGGCCTGTGAAGTGACCTGGTCATGTTTCGAGATGAGAGCTTCAAAATTGCTGTGTATAAGGAGAGGAGTGTACCCTATCAATGGATGACGCATTTTCCTCTCCTCAAGTCGGCATAGAGCGGACGACTGTTGTCTACAGATACTGAGACAGCAGTTGTTTTCGATCATGGACAGTACTTTAACTTAAGAGCCCTGCATGATGGTCCGAGCTTGAGGCTTCCGTCTTACGCGGACGCGCTTGCCTGCAAAGGTATAGACGACCTATAACACCAGGCGAAATGTAGTCAAATATCTAGCTACTGTATAAAAAAAGATAACTATTTTCGTTTATTTGGGGTTGCGACAGAGTGTAACTAATGGCATAAAAAAGGGTCAATGACTTATAATATCTTGACAGCTGTAATATTCATAAAAACGATAACGGACTGAATTACGATTCGGTATGACGTAAAAATGTAATATCAGATATTTTATTAAAAAGGAAATGAAGTCGTTTACAGACAGACGCGTTAAAGCACGACTGAATGCGGCGGCATGTGCGGTTGACAGCCACAATTAATAGGCGACTCTCTTTTGTACTAAAAATGAGTTTAATTAAAACAATCTTTCTTCTATTTTTTCCTCTTCTACATAATATATTTTTAGTTATATTTCATTTGTTTTAAAGAGTGATAATCAGTCATTAATATGACTAAGATAGCCTAGTGACCTAGTCGCATTTCAGGATCAATTTGGAAGTATAACACCATAAAAATGTATCCGGAGTGTGGCCAATGGATGGTGCACTTTCTCTTCTCGATCTACCATAGCGGAAGGAACTACTGTTTGCAGACATTTCTCTGTAGGACCGCAGATTAACATTAGATTGATCGCGGTCACATGCCGAAATACTACTTTAAAATATCGTGATCTTTTTCTTTATTTTATACATACAATCCTCATTTCTTCATGCACTACACACGCTATCCATTTTTGCCCACACGAATACATACATACCAACTCGAAATTTTTATCAATAGAGTTTTTTGATTTCTTTATATTTTAATACATAAAGTTTCCATTTCGTTTATTATTTAATTTAATTTACTTTTGAATTAAAAGCTTGATAAAGTTAGTTACGTGAACAAACTTGTTTGTTTTATTTACACGATTCCACGAATGTTTTTGGCCAATGTTTACATTAGAGAAATTGTGCAAATTCTCTCTACACTTCTGAAACATTTTACATTTTCACATTCGGGGACGACGGTAACATTTTCATTTTATGTGTTTCCTCGCTCCTCTTATCTTGATGGTGTGAAATAACTGTTAATTGGTAGCCGCTAAACAGACAGCGGTGGAACAGCGGGAGCCGGCATATGTCACAGACAGCTGAAATTAATGGCACCCTCAACCCTTAAAATAAAAATCATAAACACGCCGCTTTATGTACTCATAACCTTGGAGAGAAGGTCGTAGCCAAAGACATAATAATTTTTATGCTCTCTTATATTTGCCAACAACTATAGCTGCTTAGGATTATCAATTTCCAGCCGTATTACTATTCAATAAAGACTGTTATCCCAGAGACAAGTTTTCCAACTTTCGTAAAAATAAACTATAAATAGAAATACAATTTATTATTTGTACACTTACTATTTATGAATTTTTTTCATTCTGAAAATTTATCAGAATAAATCTAATTTATACTCGTGCGTGTCAAATGACATTCCGTATAGGGGTCGAGTCATTAGGCCTTTTCAAAAGTCTAAAATTTTGTGTAATCATATAATTCAAAACTAAACAAACTTCTGTTAATAAAAAACTCATTATTTTGAATTTAATGTTGGAAAGCTTGAATGAAAATAAGAAAACTAACACGCGGTGGTACGAAAAGCTAGGTTATGGAAAGAGACGCGAATGAGCCGGCATGTGTCGCTGACAGCTCAGATTAATAGTCTCTACATTACAAGAGATTTTTTTATTAAATTGCTAAATGAAGTAGAAGTTTCAAACAGAATAACATGTATTGTAAACTGTGGAACATTAATTTTTAATGTACCTCTATCATTTCGATTAAAAATACTACTCTTGAAGGGTATTTAATTTATTTCACGTATGTGGCAACTATTTTTATATACATTATATGTATTAAATTATACGTTATTATGTGTATAATGATAAATAATTACTAGATAAGGAATATGGAGGCGAAAATTACGTTTAATATTAACTGAATTACTTTGAAAGGGAAGCCTATTCATGTGAATATGAGGTAATTAATTAATACAAAGTCGACAACTCTTGTGTACTCGAAATATAGGGAAGGGTCTCTCATCAAGCTAGTTGTTATACAATAATGTCAGAAACAAGTAATTTCAAGTCTGTGAAGGACGTGACCAGGAAAACACAAAACTTGGGTTACGTTTCTAGAATAGTAAATATACTAATTTTGAAAACACATTAAATGCTTAACATTTAAGAAAGCTCACAAATATGCAGTAAATTTAAACAAAAAAAAAAGTGGAAAATGAAAATAAAAATGCTTTTGTTTTAATATTATTATTATAAAATAAATTATTTATTTACCTTTCCGAATAAAAGTAGAACAGGTGCCACTTAATTGAAGAATGTTACCAGTAATATAAAGTTTATGCACACTTAAATAAATATCTTAACACACGAATGTTTATAAATTTAATAAAAGTCCACGTATACGATAAACACTACATTTATTCGATATAGTTGAACACGAAACAACGCACGACTTCCCTCGAGGACGCCCGGGGCGCGACTGGCGGCGGACTGGGGATGTTTTCAGCGAATGTGTATGCACTGCACCAGGTGGCCATTGCGAGATAGTTGCTAAAAGATTCGGAAATATTCGCCGAGACTCGGAAATAGCCGACAAGTTGATAATTCTTAGTTGAAAACTGAAAAGAATAATGTTAATTATTCAGGCAAAGTTTGCTTGTCATTGTTATTAAAATGTGTGTTTATTTCTTTTTTGTGCGAAGTTTCCACTTCGTATTTATATTTTGCAACATTTATAAACATTTTATTTTAACTCTGTCATTCATTAACATAAAAAATATAAAATAAAAAGCTATAAACGAGTGATAAAAACAAGTTAAACAAACGTTATTGTCTGGTCCGATTTCATCTAATATTTTTTATTCCACTCTTTCATGATATGCTCAGCGGCCGGCGGCCCGATAAACGGATTGCAGGATATAACTGGGATTTCGATAATCTGTTTTTGCTCCCTGCGAAGCCGCCCAACTGATCGGAGGATACTATAAATCATTTTCATATGTTTTGCTGTTTTATAGGCTTTTCTGATAAAGCTTCTATATTTGTTCGCGTTTGTTTACAGAAACCGTATAATCCAATTATGGATGATTTTTTTTAAGTCCTCCAAACTTTGGAGAGTTTTGAAACTTTTTTGTATCAAATTTTTATTAATATATAGGATTCACGAATATTTTTGGCTTTTAGGAAGTTTTTAAATAAAAAAATATGGATTTGAAGCGAAACTTCCTTATCATGTTACGTGCTCGACTGCTGGGGAATAAACTGGGGAAAAATGCGATCGTTACCGTCATCGACACCATCAACCTTCTCCCTCCATTACATGTCCCTCTGTCGTTCTTTCATTATCTCTAACGTCCTTTGTCTTTCTCTTACAATTATTGTCTCTGCTACCTCTTCTTTTTGAAGAAAATACAAAAAAGACTCATTAGAAATAGAATGCATAGATTTATATGTAGAGCTACGATGCAAGCTACGATAAAGACGTAGTTTTCGTAGCATCATGCTCGTAGTATGAAACTCGCTCGTTCCATTTATAGTTCCATACATACAGGCACGCACGCTGTACATCACGCATTGTACACGTTATAATATCTGGCCTGACTTTAAATATTACCCTTTTAACATGTAACATACTGTATCAGATATAAAAATACAGTATTATATGAAAGAAACCTCGACACCCCAAAACAGTCGTAACATTCCATCGCAGAAAAGATATTGAGCTTTGAAAGGGAATAGAAAGAACTGACATACATATCAAGGTGATCTCTATTCAACCCTCGTAGTTTCTGAATAGTGTTTCAAAGAAATATTTTGAGTGCTGGAGGAAAAGGTTCCCTCAAGATGCATAAAATATTCACGCCAATATACGAAGTGCACCAGAATATAACTTATATCTTAAAGTTTGCTATCATACTTCTCAATACTTAAGAACTTCTAATTTTCTGGAGTGGTTATTAATATAACGGAATATCAAACCAAAAGATATAAATTGAATAAAATATAATAAATAAAACAAAAAAATATTAATTACAAACTTAAATAAACATGAAATTGAATTTATCAGGCGTTACTTTTTTTATTCTAGCTCGACATATTATAATACTCCGCCTGATGTTAAGCTAGAGTGTGGTCCTATAACGAAAACAACTACTACCAGAGAGAATTTTCTGCAGTGGCGACAACTTCAGGGTGTTACACTTGAAAGTAATGGTACTGTCCCAGGACGGCTGACTAGGCTAATAACCATCTCGAGTCTGCCTACCACTCATAAAAAAACATTTTTTTTATTGTAACTCGGCATGTGAAAACACTCCGCCTGATGTAAAGCTAGAGTACGGTCCATGAATGGAAATAACTACTACTACAAAGAAACCTGTACGGGCAGCAGTCGCCTCCACTATGCCGGCTTGAGGAGATGAGCATGGACACTCCACAGTGCTATACCTGGCTACTCTTAAACTATTCCCGAAACACAACAAGGTCACTTCACAGGTGTTACATTCGAAATACATATACATTACATTGTGAATACTCATAAAAATACATTATTTAAAACATATAATTATTTAATATAAAAAAATACAGATACAAAATCTATCAAAGCATAATATTTATTATTCCGTTTGAAAGAGCTTAAAAAAATATTTTATTAATTTTTCAACGTTTTTGTAACTCACACGCTGCTATTAATTTTATCACTGGGATCCACTAAAAGTACCCTAACCCTTTCACACATTATGTGTTCAGTTCCCCTATACCAGTTTACCTTTTTTCCTTTCAAATCTTTCTTTTTTAATTTTCAAATAGAATTTATGTGTACGGCGCGTGCGTGTTTAGGTTGGTAAAAATGAGCAAAAAAAATATCGAGGTGTTTTGCAGATGAATTTTTTACACCTTGCTTTATCTACTGTTACATAATTTTATAGACATCTAACGTGAGGTGAGTGCCGTTGTATGACTTCAACAAGTGTTATACGTATTGTAGTTACGGATATTCCGCGGCACGGATAATACGATTCACATTTTATAGTCGGCCTCTGTGACGCATAGATATTTGGTTCAGGTAATACATCTAAAATATACGTATATTTATTTATCTACTATTGAACATGAATTTTAAAAGCTTTGGCAGCTTCGTGGTACTCTAGATAAAGGACCATTACATTATTCAGCCATTTAAACAGTAAAACATCTGTACATTCTGAAATACAATACCATTAAGATATTATATTGAATTAGGTACAATGTAGTCCAAAATAAAAAGCTTTGAAATAATTGCTTTGATTCTATCAAAATTTGCTGACAAAATGTCTGTATAATAAAGAAATCTTTTGTCCAATCAGTATAAAAGCAAGTCCCGGGGCTTGTATTATGTTTAATAAACGAAAAAAATAGGTCACACAAGTTCGACACGAGGTAGGTTATTTACCTGCAAAGGTTGAAGAGTAAGTGATGTACTCGTCGACTGCTGTATTACCTTATTACCTTCATATATCACTGAAGCCCGCCATACCTGTCCCAAAACACGACGACATTTGAATAGATAACCCATATCATTGTGGCGTGAATTGTTCATAAATCTTCCTATATGTGGCCTTTGTTTAGATTGGGTACAGGCACATGAATGCCTTACCTCCGAGAGCTTAGGCAAATTTGAATCTAACCTCTCGGAGCAGTATTTCTGTAAAGAGAACATTGCTGATTTATGCGACCACTTTTCGTAAGCATTCGTATAATAAGTTTCGTAGGCAAGGACCGGTTTAGTTGTGTGAACAATTCTGAGAGAAATTCAATGAATCCTCTTTAGAATGGGTACCGCCAGCTTAACACCGAGCCTCGCTGCAACTCTGATATTAATGGATTAAAGTTCTAATTGTGGAAATCCACTTTCAAATTTAGTATTCAAGAACCTGAAACCTTATTTCAGATCATACCGTGATTAGAGTCGCACATATTTTAGGAAATGAATTTAGTCTCTAAATTGCAAATATATTCATAGTAAAGGCTCGGTACCAAACTCGCGTCAATATATCATGTTACGATGTGCTGACAATGAAACACTATCTAGTTACGACTATTATTGAATACGAATTTGTCGAATGTGCTGATCGAATTTCCAGTTTATAATCATGCTTGGTTTGTTGAAAATTAAAGAGAATTTAAATTATTAAATTATGATGAAAATTTAGTGAATAATAAATTTTAAATTATTGTTTCTCCTTAATTAATATATTCTCGTAATAATAATACATAAATATTGTTATGCTAGAGTATGGTTTTTTTTTATGGAAACAACTGCTACCAGAGACGCTTCGTTCAGATTGACAGTGCACATGCCATTCGTTATACTCCGGTCACTGCCAAACTAAGTCACTTTACACGTAGTTATTGACAAGAAGCTTACATGCGATAAGGCGATGTCAAGTTAAATCCTGCGTTAGAAGAATTTACTTGTGGCAAGTATCTAAATTAATTAAGTCATTACGCGCGAGTGGAGTCGTGAGACCGCACGGCAGCTGCCTGCGGCGACTTCTGTACAACTTCTAATTTATGAAAACTCGCCAAGACGGATTAAGTTAGTATAAAATTATTACCATAATTTCTCACCAAAAACTTCCGAGTGAGTTTGCGCCATGAATATGCAAAGAGGAAGTTCACACGGTGACAAACTTTTTTATGAGTTTCGTCAGCTGCCACACTTTTATTGTCATAATTATTTAAAGCTGCAACCCTCACTTGTCTACACTGTGTCATCTGTTCTTAAGGAATAAATTTTAATTATTCAACGATAATCATGTTAACTTTGAATATGAATATAATTTAATTGTTTCGACATTTGTATAATTAGAGAAACATGATAAAAAGGAACATATTTTATAGATATTTAATTTTGTTTGAAGACACAAATTTTAACAAAGATGTTTAGGTAGGTAAAATCTTTAAAATTATAAATGGAAATAAATCTAAAACGGAAAGACAGTTTTATAAAGCTGTAAGACTAACATGGTCTATCTCACTCTATGAACACGGGTGGTATTCTTTGCAAAGAAAATTCCCTAGTGGTGTCTGCGACACGCGAAGAATAATGTTACCAAAGCTAGGTTCCTTTTATATGCTTTGATCTATGGCAGGCGATGCTCTCTTGTGCCGGAACTACTTTTAAGGAGACCTTTTGAAACTGCTTCACGAACATTTCAGTTTAAAGAAGATACGGCGCTTCAATTCACCGTAATGTGTAAACATTATTATTACGGAAATGTACTAAAACATCTTCCTCATCTCCATACGCCGTAACATCATGCCTAATACAAATATAACACCTACCATCACTATATGGTTTTTTTTTGTGTTTACTTATTTATATTTAAACTGAACAAAATATATTTTAAAATAAGACGTTATTTAAAAATATTAAAAATTATAAGTCAAAATATTTTTCTTTGAAATATTGTGACATTATTTTAAGACTGCATTTTTCATAATTCATCCACTAAGGGTTGTTTATGCAGTAAATCAAAGGCTAGTACTTATTCCTACTTTTCTCCTAATTATTAGCTTCCAACAGAGACCTAATAACTGACTAGCGTTTCAAAGAAAACATTTATAATGCAAAGTATACGTTGAACTGAAATCTTATCCATCACTCGCTACTTCGCTAAATTATTCATAGGAACGTCTTATTAATGTAATAGAGCTATTATATTAAATACAGGCATGTCGAGGAAATTACTAGAATGCCAATAAAGCGATAGATGCCATATTAATAACCAAGAGTCAGAAGCACTTCGTTCATGAATTATTAACATTCCATGCGACGACAGACGGCTGAGTTGTATCAATGAACACATAATATTGGCCGAATTATTAAGAGTTAATTATAAGCTATGATTTAATGTGTGTATTGCAAAAGATGTGCATATTATAAAGTAGAGTTCACAATAAAAACAAAATTTATAATTATTAATTAAATAATGTTTTATTTTTTAAACTTTTTTTGTTTTTACTAAATGAAAGACTTTATGTGGTTTAGTACCACGTTTATTTTGATTTAATTTGATCCGACTTCTTATTGCCATCGTGCGCTCTACCCTTGACTATCCGCGACCACGATAACTGCAAAGCTTACAAAATGTCGCGTTGTCGGATCAAATTTAATTAAAACAAACGCCATGAAATATTTTAATTCAGTTATTAAATAAATTATTCAGAAAAAAACGTATTGTTAATATATATTGTGATTCTTGTATATTGTAAAAATTCCAACTAATTTGTATCAGAATTTGATTATAATAATGAAAGAAGACACTTTAATTATGTTATCCAATTTAAGTTTGTAATAACTTTTTCTGAAGGATTATTCTGATTAATGATTTATACAACGATAGCTAAATATAAAGTATTTTATCATATTACGTAGACTAAGTAATACGTCATCATAAATAATACCATTATAGTAATTAGGATAAATGTAAGGCGTGGGAAGACGCATGCTACATTAAGCGAAGTGCTAATTTTGAATAGAACTTTTTAGAGTTGATTACGCTAAAGTTCTTCCCGCAATTCATCCTTTGAATTTTAGACGAATTTCTTAACTGAAACCTGAGCAATTCAAACTTATGACGTGTAATTTGAAATGTCTTGCTTAAGCTGACGTACAAAATTACTCAGGTACTTTATTTTAAATTTAAGTTGTTGTAAATTAAAAATATTTTAAGAGCGGAAGTTTTATTTAAAAATATTTCATCTCCTTTTATATATTTGGGAGTGACTTATACTATGTGTATATAGGTATACCTACATAAACAAAAACACACATTTTCTCAGACGCTACAAACGCACGTTAATAGCGTATAAGCCTCGTGAGGGTAGCAGGTGGAAAAAGATATGTTCGTAACATAACGCAATTTCCCTGATTAATTTGTCTAATATGAGTTCATTTTCAGCTCTCGACGCCTCCACAAGTGTGATAAGACTGCGGTGGATACATGAACCTATAAATTAAGAACAATGGCATAGTCCTGCTGTGAGTTTTATTGTGATTTATGTATTCGATTATCGGGCAAACGACTAAACTGGAAAGCGTTTTGCCGCCGTAACGACGTCATTAATATTTTATGAGAGACAACAAAGCTTTCCATATTTACACAATTGTTTGCTTTTTATTTCCTAAATGAGATTTTTATTGTAATACTGAACGGTTTTGTTTTTTATGATTGTTTGTTGAATTGTTCGGGATAAAAGTTTGTGTTATCGTTTCGGGTGGGAATACGGTCGCGGTGCCGCCGCGAACTTTGTTCGGTCACAATGCTAGTATGGTGCGCGTGTCGCCAAGCATAAATTATTTTTATTTCAGAAAAAATAAAACAAAAGACAGCCAAATAAAATAACATTTCCAAAAAGTAATTGCACATAAATCTAGCACTTGAGATAAAATTACGTTACGGATTTCCACTTTTTCGAGTGTGGCGTTTATCAACCTCACCTGTTTCATTTTAAGGGAATTACGTTGATAAAAGAGTGGGTGTGGTGTGGACACCCGAAATTATTCACGACGAACAATACGATACGCGACGGCCCTCTATTGAGCAGGTGTCCGAAATTGGGAATTCATTGCCCACGTAAATAAAAATGCTGCTATTTTTTTGCGTTTTTTCGGATGTACGGAAAAGATTTAAATTTTATAAATTCATATTTTTAAAACAATACAATACAAAATATTTTTTGGAATAATAATTCAGATTTTGTCAACTGCTGCATGGATTTTTGAAAATAATTTTTGTTGGAGTGAAATGAAATTATTATTTTATAGCTATATAGGCTAAAACTAACCAAATACCCCGACTTTTCGTACAAATCATCTACAGAAAAAATAGTAAACTTATATTATTTTAAAAAATTAATCATAACTTGATGGGAAAACAATGAGAAAAAAAACATGTATCAAAACAAACAAATGCAAACTAGAGTCTAAGTAATGTAACGATAGAAGTCTATAAACTTTAGGCAACACTCGTGAAAGGTGCATTATTGAAATAGGGAACGACCCGCATCGCGACTACGACATGACATGCTTTATTGAACTTTCCGAGTGTAGGTACGCGACGTTTTATTTGTTTAGGCTCGACGCCTTTTACCATTTTATTCTGACACGTTAAAAAATTGTTAAAAAGCATTTGACATATTTATTAAAGAAATCTCTCTAAAGAATCATTTAAATCTAGTTTAATTGGTAATATTAACTTTAATAGTTAAACTTTGAATAATAATAAAATTATAAACTATCAAAATTAGTTTATAATTTTTTTAAAATGCATATCCTAAGCTAATGATTGTATCATAGACACTGAGCAGCCAAAGTATATATTACATAGTTACATTGGTACCGGTTAGAATATAGCGAGTTTTGAACACGGGTCCCATCGATCGTGAGGTCCGTCCTCTACCGCTAGATCACATCCGCTCATGACTGTTATAAACTTATATTTGTCACTAAAAATAATTTATAGATAATTTTAAATATTGTCGAGATAAATTATATTATTGATGCATATAAATATTATTAAACTACTCACAGTTTAAGCGATACACTCTGTTAAAATAGATTGTCTTGGTGCTTTGCGAAGGCATTTGATAGGCGAGTGTTACATTGAATAATATCATGTGACTATCACCATGTGGATTTGGTTGTACCTACTCGTATTTGATACGAGTAACTCAATATGTGAGCGCGTTATGAAGACTAAGTTGTTAACGTATAAAGATTTATTTTATAAGGGCGTGTACACATACGTAATTCTATTTTATTGAACTGGTAAACAATATTTGTGAAATATAGAAGATTTAATTCTTATTTTAAAACAAAATATATTAAAACTTGTACTCTAAGAAAATTAAATAAATTGTAAATGAAGCGTTCAAATTTGGTGCCGGTTAGCTGTGGTTTCCCGCAGAATCCTTTCTAAATGAGCTTCTAACATGTATTTCACATCTCTGTTTGTACAATGTTGTAATTAATAGACATTTCGTAAAATAAATTACCAAAATGTTTGTTCAGTCGGATCAGGGAGTCACTTAGCGTTAATGGCATAATTGGAAAGTTTCGTTGCGTCAGTCAATTTTCGTGTCTGGAAAATTCCGGGGAAACTGAGTGGTTTCTCGCGTGCCTGTCGCAGGCTTTCACGCCCTTCTCAAATAAGAAATAACGTTTTGAGCAATATAAACGTTGTTAAGAGCAATATATTGTTACAGTGTTCGCACAAATTTTCTAGGTTATAGTTATTTTATATAAATTATTATTACGGCCACTTAAATTTATGTGCCACATATTTAATTAACAATGGTTTTTATATACATCAACATTTGACATAAGCCATATATGCCTAGCGGTAGAAGGTTAGAACTCGCGATCGATGTGACCCGTGTTTAAATCTCGCTAAATTTCGACCGGTACCAATGTAACGGTGTTATATGTACTTTGGTCTGGTGCCTGCAGGCATTTTCTCTGTGGTAGAGAACAGGCGAACTATGTTCAGATGCCGGACTAATGTAACAAAAATAAAAATGCAATATTAATGCTGTTTGTGTCACAGTACGGAAATCTTTCTTAACAATATTTAAAAAGTAAATTTGTATGTAAGTAAGTAAAGTTCATGAATGTCGGATAAGATACCGCAGCAACCTTAAGCCATGGGATTACGGCTAGAATGGTTGCTTAAATCTTAAAATACTGAGGGCTCATGTACGTCCTAAGAGGCGACGATCCGAGGTTGTTAGGCGCTGATATAGAAAACCAATGGATTGAACGAAATCGTGCACATTAAGTTGGAAAACGTGACTTTACTGAAGTTTGGTAGAGCAATACTTAATCTCTATTTTTGAGGAACTTATGTTTATTGGTTTTATTTTTATTGCGGTATCAGATTTATTCACTACAAACTTGACAATATAGAATATTATTTTCTAAATAAACAAAAACAGCTTTTGTGGCGCCATGGTACTTGGCTGATGTACAGAGGTTTGGGTTCGATTCGATATTATTTTCTTAATATATTTAAAATATAATAGACTAATATTAATATTACAAATAAATATTTATTTCGATATCGAATCGAATCCGCACCTTCGTATATCAGACAAGCGACACTTCGCCACCGCGGCTGTTTTAAATGTAGTTGGCGTGACAATTGTTGTTGTTCTTATAGGTGAAAAAAAATAATAAAAGTAACTTTGTGTGTTTATTTTAGCAGTCCTAGGTGAAGATATAGGCTAACTTATGTTAAAAAAACTGAAGGTTGTGAAATATAGGATAAAAGATTGTAGGGGAAACCCATCATTTCTCAAGTTAAACAATTAAATAAATATGATTTTAGTGAAAAAAAAAAGTATTTTGAGTTGTCTTTCCCCCTTTTTTTTTCCCCAATTTTCATGTATGTAACTAAATAGATATTACAAAAATACTTCGGTACATTTAACATTCGGTTATAATTATTTAAATTAATTTTTAAGCTCTACAAATTTTTCACATATGGTATACTCGTATGTGAAATTATGTTTTATCGAATTAAATATATATTGAAAGGCATGTAAACAGTAATTTGACAGCAACCCTGACAAAGTTACAACGCGTAGTAAACGTTATTTTCCGTTAAATTAAATGTACAATTAGTGTCAATGAAAACAATTCCATGTTTACAATACATCAATCCTAATAGTTTACAATCAATACAGTTTTGACCAGTTCTATTGTTAAACGATGTTATACTCTTCCTGTGAAGATACTTTTTTTTATTGTAGCTAAGATTATACTCCGTCTGATCTAAAGCTAAAGTGCGGCTTCCGCTATACCGTCCTGAGTAGACGAATGTTCACCATACAAATTGACAGTGTACACTCTTCTCGTTATACCTGACTACTTCTAAAGTGTTCCTGAAACGTTATTTTTCGTTCGTATATAAAACGAAACATATATCCCGAAACACTTCAAGGATATTATATTTGAAAGTGGTAGTACTATCCCAGGACGGTAGACTGGGCTAATAACCATTATCAGTCTGCCTACCACTCTTTAATAGTGTCTATAAGCACTGAACGACTAAAGTACATAATCCACGGCCGCTCCAACGAGACTACGAGTATATCTATGTTTATACTACGAGTAATATACTCGTATACATTTGAAAGTATCTCTGTCCGTTTTGTTAGCTTTTTCGTCTAAACTGCTGAACTGATTTTGATATTTATACCATTTATTTAAACAAATATTTATTCAGACCAAGAATCGAACCCAGCAGCGGTCAAACTACGCCATAGAGGCAGTCGAAAACTACTTTGAATTTCAACAATTTATATAAATAATATTTTGTTAAAATATGTGAAAGAGTTTTGCTATTTGTCACGGAACCACAAAAAAAGTGGCAAAATTCACAAGGTTTCTTTCGCCATAATTCAAGATAATATCAAAGTTATGACTGACAAAGTTATCACGCAAGCACACAATATTTAAAATTTATAACTTCAAATGTGACGGAAATTACTTTATTCACTAAATAAACTATTATGTGAGGTTATTTTTGTTACATCAGACTCTGAATTTAACAATTTTCTTAGAAATTGACCTTTCAGGATATATTTACTTATTATTTATTTAAAACTTAATGTAGCATGCACACAGGCGAACTTAATGCTAAATAGCATTATTATCTTCCAGCTAACCTCTGTGTTTATAACAGGTGTGAGCGAAGAGCAGCTGTATCTTAAACAAATATATATAAGTATAGTGTACATATATAAATATATACACATACATACACTAATCAGTGTCAGGATATACGAGTATAAATTAGTCGCAATTTTCATCTTACACAAAATACAATAAATAATTGAATATTAGAGTAAATAAAAAACAGTATAAGTGTAAAATCTATTTTACTAAGAACTAAAATCTACTCTTAAATATTTAAGATTATTTTCAAATTAAGATGCGATGTCATAACAATGAGTTAAGGTTCCAGTCATTGTCTTTAATAGCCTTTGAAATGTCAAAATGACAAAAGTTAATGAGCGCCTGAAAGTCTGTTACGAGACAAATGAGGGTAATTATATATTTAACCTTTCGACTATAATGATTTATGAAAAACGATTTCTCTGTAGCAGAAAATACTAACTAAATATTGTACCCAATTTAAATTGTCACTTTTAATAATCATGGGATAAAGGGAAATCCATTTATTTCTATTTAAAAATTTATGAGACAATTTTATCAAAGCTCTTCCATTTTAGTATTGCAATAAAAGAGAATTTAAAAAAAATCAGTAGGGACCTATTTTAGTCCGAATATTTCGATTGTAATTTTGTCTATTTAGGATTGAATCGCACGTTTTTGCCACTTGTACATTTTTTTTTAATGGGGGCTTTTGTCTTTGAAACACAACTTTACTTATTCCCCATCAATTATTCTACTTATTCTACTAAAATTAAATTAAAAGGGAGAGAGTCGCCGATGAACAACAAAACGAAATGTTAATAATACTACAAAATAAATATTTACTGCAAATACAAATAGAAGACCGATCGTTCAGAATCGGAAGTAACCCGGATATTGTATGACGGAGAGTGCATTATTAAGATAACTTCGTTATTATTCGTTTGGTACCTATGGTAAAATATAAACATTAAATTAAAAGAGCTTTGGGCACACTGCTAGTCTGCATCCCAAAATAGTACCACCACTTTACTCATCAAGTCGGCATATCAGAGGCGACTACCGCATGCAAACATTACAATGTGGCAACAGATGTTTTCACTCATGGACCACACTCAACTGTCAGTTTTTATTGATTGCATTATGTTTAATTGATGATAAAAATTGTAAAGAAACAATAAACAAAACCCTTTTTGCAAAGTTACTTCTAAACCCACCAATGGGAGTCTTAAACAAACCGAACTTCTTAATTAATTATCAGTCCACGTCTCAACTTAGGTAATTAATAGGAACGTGGTCCCTGCTCCCTTAGATAACCCTTACTAAGTTCACGTATTAATCCAGTAAAAGGCACAATGAAGATCCTTTGAAGGACAAAAGTTTTGTATCAACGTCACGCCCATATGACGGGACTTCCGAACCCACCATATATGTTAGTTAAAAGTTTAACTTTTATTGATGATGCTCTAGTCATAGCGACAGGGAAATTTATAGACGTAAACTGGCTGAACTGAATCGAGAAGCCCGTGTTCGAATCTCGGCAGCTGTTTTTGTTTTTAACTGAGCCAGTAGGGAGAATCCATAGGAAATACAGGAAGACTGTCTTAGGAATCACTAGGTTTTTTTAATGAAAATAAATTTTGGCATAGCATTTTTTTTTTTGTCAAGCTTGAGTTATCCCCAAAAATAAGTAATTTTGATCAAATTTTTTTAAATACGGATTGACTCAGTTTCATGTAATTTCTTTCAGGATCATTACATTGTATCGGTAGGCAGTTTCCCTGTATTCCTCTCCTATGGTTTCGGATTTCTGCATGTAGGCACGGTTAGGCTTGTGTTATGCTTCAGTAGCACTCAATACCCTCCACAATACTTACTCTTTTTGACTTCTTTACAGCGTCTTCCAAAACAACGAGAAGAAGGAACGAGAGCACAGCAGCACACAGAACGCTAAATTAAACCCGCACCGCGCGCCGTACTCCCGCCCTTTGTGTGTTAAATATAACGAAATTTAATGTAAATAATTATTAAGTCACAAACCACGGTAACATTGCTCTGTTGTCCAAGCAATTGTAGCATCGATGCGCGTAAACATCGGTGCATATGTAAATATTTGCATTGTTGAAATGCTGTGTAATACACACCTGTGTTTACTCAGGTCGGTCTCATGCAATATATTCAGGTGCTATACAAATATGAAAATTGTTTGTTGATTAACTAAGAATTATCTTGCGGAAATGTTTTAAAGAAGTTGTGTATCATAATTGTTTGTAATAATTCGTGTCTGTCAGCAAGCAAAGAGTGCTCGCGACGTCAAACAACGACCATTTTATCGGTTTTTTATATAATAAAGAAAAACAAAAAAAAAACATTGAACTGTAAAATACACATCTATATTAAAAAGAAAAAAAAATGTAATACTGGAAACGTGACTGTATAGGCGTGTTCCCTTTGCCTTTCAGTGTGGGAGAAGATAATTTGAAAAAATATATATATTTGATGACTATTTGTAAATTGGTTTACTATTTGTTGTCGTTATATGAAACTGATATTAATTTGTACCACAATAGTGCAAAAATTGTCAATAAAAAATCATAATAAAATAAGCGATAATTCTGAGCACTGTTTTTACTGTTCATCATAATCTAATAATAACAATTTGCATTTTGATATGCCAAAGTAACCGATAGTTTGTTTAAATTAAGTAACTAGTTTAAACTTAGATTTTATACTATTATTATCTATATTAATATTTATAATTGTTCATTTTGTTTAATACCCTTTACATATACGAACATAAAGGAGAACTAATTTAGATTAAAATTTAAAGTTTATCTAATTTAGACTTATCTCATGTCTATTTTATGCTCCCTTGATTATTCATCAAATGCGGGGAATTTTAAATTGAACAACTTCACTTGGTAATCCCTAGAGTCTAGTTTAACGAAGCACCCGTGTAACTTTTTGGACTTATGTGTAAACAACATATAGCAATCCAAAAACTAAATTATGCTTTATCACCTTGTATTGAGGTTTAATTTTGAATAACAGAAAGGAATAAGAATATAGAAGTTGCGGCGTGTTTACGCAGTGCGATGTACTTTTCGGAATGAGTTCGTTAGCGCACCAAACGAACTTCTGATTCACTGAAAGTAAAAACAACTTATACTTTGTCCAATCACATACTCGTACACCAAGTTTTATGTTAATTCAAGAAACTAATTAAAACCTTTTACTATTTGTTTCATAATTTATTTTTTGCCTGAAAAAAGTAGATCTTTTTGTGTCGCACAATTGACAAGTGGAATGCTTTGCCCTCCCATGTATTCTCCCAATCCTTTCACCTTGGATCCTTCAAGCGGAGCGTGAAAAAGCACCTTCTCAGGCCGGCATAGTGATGGCGACTGGAGCCACCGTGCGAGCGGTTCTCTAGTCGTCAATGCTCATGGACCTCCACTGCGTTTACCATCAGACCAGTCGAGGTCACATGTCATGCCAAAATAAAAAAAAGAAAAAAAAAAAAAGATAAATACCTGGTTAAACAGCCCGTCGTTTCGCCTGATGTTAGCCTCCACTCGCTAAATCCCGCTTCTTCCGAGCTCATCTTAGGCCATTCACGGGTATTAAATTACAGGACGACAAACTGGGATAATAACCATCAGCACCGCCTGTTTAGTGGTAGCAGTTGTTTTCGTTTATGGACCGCATTCTAGCTTTACATAAGGCGGAACGTTGTCATGAGCTACAACAAAAAAAAGTTATTTATCTTTTAAGGATTTTCTTAAACCTCTTAAACATTGAGAGGTTTCATTTAATATAAAATCAATGAGAAATAATTAAAACACTGATTGAAGTTAGTTTTCAATTATAGTCTCTCTAAAATATTTCATTATGTTACGCAGATTAGAAATTATTTACGAAAATTTTAATTTTGCCAACATTTTGTAGACTAAGCTGGTAGGCAGCCTGTAAGCAGACTAATGGTGGTTATTTGCCCAGTCTGCCGTCCTGGGGTATGACCACCACTTTCAAGTGTAACACCTATGAAGTGACCTTGTCGGGTTTCGGGGTCAGTTTGGAAGTAGCCAGGTATAAGGAGAGGAGTGTAATGTCAATTGGATGGTGCCCTTTCATCTCCTCAAACCGGCATAGCGATGGAAATGCCTGCAGATATTTCTCTGTTGTAGTATCCGAGCTACAATTTAAAGAAAATACTGTTCGGTGATCTAAACATGAAAAGACAACAAACAGACAGAATTACTTTCACGTTTATAATATGAGTATAAAAGTATAGAAGTGTAGAATATATGACTTCGTTAATTAATAATAAAATAAAAACATTTCGTAAGGCATTAATGTCGCTAAATTATAAGTATAGTAGATACGAATCACAATGCTACTTAGTTATTAACTTTGCTTACATAGGCAACTAATAGAATTTGCATACGTATTAAGCCAGTGAAAGCTTCATCTTGGTCGATATCTTCAGAGCTTGTTAGTATGCAAGTTGGAATCCATTTGTGCTATTATTAACTAATTTGATATTGAGATTGTATTCCGAATTGAGTGTAATTGCAAAACTAATAACCGGAATTACTTCCGCTGATAAATTTACATAATAGACAATAAATAATAATATATAAAATAAAGAAAATTTTTTTTTTTTGTAATTTGTTGTAATTAACATTATCAAGTATTGGGCATTTCCTTTTAATATTTTATATATTATTATATAAATTAACTTCTCGTACTCTTGAAGCGCGCTGTGTATGCAAGTTGATTTAGTTAATAAGTATCAGATATTGTATTATTCCTTTTTTTTATTAGTTGGTAACGTGACATTTATGTTTTCTATTTAATATGTTCACCGTGTACCATACCACTTTGGGCCGCAGTCTAGTTCAGCTACTATTGTGTATTAAACTGACTGTGGCCTGTTGTATTTACCAAATAAAATAAATAAATAAATAAATTGTAGCTCGGTATATGACGTCACTCCGCCTGGGCCCTGATGTTAAGCCAGAATGCGTCAATGTACGGAAACTACTGCTACTGCAGGTGAACTTCCACAAGCGGTTGCTTCCGCTATATCGGCTTGACGAGACGAATGTACGGCATCCACACTCCTCTCATTATACCTAGTTACTTCCCAACTGATCTCGAAAAGCGACAATGTCACTTCACGGGTGTTGTGCGGCTCCAAGGCGCCGATATGGTGGAACCAAGGGTCGATGTAGGAGACAAAAAGTGCGTGCGCACGGTTTGATACTTTAATGCCAACTAGTTTTGACAGAAGATCGGCACGGGCCGATGGAATGCGCGCGTAAATGTGACAGGTATCGCTGTCGTCGACAGGTGTTACATTCGGAGGTGGTACTACTTACCCAGGACGACAGAATTGGTTAATAACCATCATCAGTCTGCCTACCACTCTTTAATAGAGCCTCTACAATCAGTGCCTATGCACTGAGCGACCAAAGTACATATAACAAAGGTCAGAATACAGCGAGGTTTGAACACGGATCTCATCGATCGTAAGTCTACGATCCAACAATTAGTATCATCACAACATCATGATTGGCTGCGGTCTAACGGTAGAGAACAGACGAATGATCAACCCGTGTTCAAACCTCGCTACATTCTGATTGGTATTGGTGGTATATGTACTTAGGTCGCTCAGTGCTTAGCTTAGTACATGAATTTAAAAAAAAATGTAAATAATGTAATAGACGATAGAGAAGTCATTCACAGGTTTTCATTGATAGCAATGTAAAGTGAATAGAAAAAAGCGCCAACCCGAGGCGTGAAATCCTCTATTGCATCATTTTGATCGGCTTTCAACAGTTTCAACTGCTATATTGCTGTCACGCATTACTGGGCTAACACTGCAAATAAAACTATCACGCTCTACTTTGCAATTGAAATATATTTGTGACGTACAAATATATATGTGTTTCCACGTATTACAAGTAAAGAACGAAGATATACAACTAAGATACTGATATAAATAAGGTATTAGGTAAATGGATATAAATAAAATATGGAGAGTACCTCTAGCGTTAAAACAGAACCTTTTAAATGGAGCGTATGTGGCACCCTCTTAATTCGGCTTAGTGTATGCTACCGTGAATAAAGATTCAGTTTACCTACAGCATATACCTAATTACTTCAGTTTATGATTTTAATAATAAAACTAGCTGTTGGGTAAAGACCGCGGGCGCAAGCGGCCCGCGGAGGCCCTTTTTGTCGTAAAACGTATTAGATCGAATAGATTTTAGGGCAGTTTTGAAAATATTTAGCTCGCCATCTAAAGGCGTTTAAGTTTCTGAACAAAATTGACCTTTACACGGTTACGCTAACGTATGTACTTTTTGAGAAATAGCGATTTTAGAAAATAAAAAAAAATAAAATAAAAAAGTAGTGCTGGTCATACTGAACAATATTGGTCTTTACACGGTGACGCTAACGTATGTACTTTTTGAGTAATAGCGATTTTAGAAAATAAAAAAAAAAAACAAAAATTTAAAAAAAAAGTAGTGCTGGTCATACTGAACTATATTGGTCTTCACACGGTGACGCTAACGTATCTACTTTTCGATATTTGATGATTTTAAAAGATTGAAAAAAAAAATTAAAAAAAGAATAGTGCTGGTCATACTGAACAATATTGGTATTTACACGGTTACGTTGACGTATGTACTTTTTGAGTAATAGCGATTTTAGAAAATTCAAAAAAAAAAACAAAATTAAAAAAAAGTAGTGCTGGTCAGTGGTCATACTGAACAATATTGGTCTTTACACGGTTACGTTAACGTATGTACTTTTTGAGTAATAGCGATTTTAGAAAATTTAAAAAAAAATCAAAATTAAAAAAAAAAGTAGTGCTGGTCATACTGAACAATATTAGTCTTTACACGGTGACGCTAACGTATGTACTTTTTGAGATACGGCGATTTAAAAAAAATTGAAAAAAAAATAAAAAAACAAATAGTGCTGGTCATACTGAACAAAATTGTTCTTTACATGGTTACTCTGACGTATCTACTTCTTGAGATATTTTAAAAAAGCCTGCCGCGCGGAGCAAATTTGATGTTCACGCGGCCGCGCTCACCGTCCGACTGACCGAGGTAAAGCCGTTTCGATCGTTCGTCCCGAAAATGCGTCGTTATATTTTCATTGCGCGCTCTGAACGGGCGGAACATAGAGAGCGGGAGCCCCGACGAGCGATCGACGCGGATGCTGTTAGGCCACGCCCACCGCCATGCTCCGTTTCATATTGGCGTACCGGCGGGAAAAGGATATAAATACGATCGAGGAAAAATTTTTTTTGAGCAATTTTGAAAAAAAAAGTATCGTTTTCGAAATTAGAGGGCATTCCCTACAACGTTTGTTCCGGCACTTTTGCCTCATCTCTTTCCTTTTCTGAGATATCGCTACCACTTCCGGTCCAGAATCGACTTCCGGTCAAAGTCGTATTTTTCTCGACGGTTTTGGAACGCCCTCTATACGACTCAAAAAACCGCTACCCTCCACTATACCGGCAAGTACGAAATAATTGATGTCAGTGAGTGAGTGAGTCAGTGAGTGGTATTGCAGCTATATATTAGTACTAGCTGTTGGGTAAAGACCGCGGGCGCAAGCGGCCCGCGGAGGCCCTTTTTGTCGTAAATCGTATTAGATCGAATAGATTTTAGGGCAGTTTTGAAAATATTTAGCTCGCCATCTAAAGGCGTTTAAGTTTCTGAACAAAATTGACCTTTACACGGTTACGCTAACGTATGTACTTTTTGAGAAATAGCGATTTTAGAAAATAAAAAAAAATAAAATAAAAAAGTAGTGCTGGTCATACTGAACAATATTGGTCTTTACACGGTGACGCTAACGTATGTACTTTTTGAGTAATAGCGATTTTAGAAAATTAAAAAAAAAACAAAAATTAAAAAAAAAGTAGTGCTGGTCATACTGAACTATATTGGTCTTCACACGGTGACGCTAACGTATCTACTTTTCGAGATTTGATGATTTTAAAAGATTGAAAAAAAAAATTAAAAAAAGAATAGTGCTGGTCATACTGAACAATATTGGTCTTTACACGGTTACGTTGACGTATGTACTTTTTGAGTAATAGCGATTTTAGAAAATTCAAAAAAAAAAAAATTAAAAAAAAGTAGTGCTGGTCATACTGAACAATATTGGTCTTTACACGGTTACGTTAACGTATGTACTTTTTGAGTAATAGCGATTTTAGAAAATTAAAAAAAAAAAACAAAATTAAAAAAAAAAGTAGTGCTGGTCATACTGAACAATATTGGTCTTTACACGGTGACGCTAACGTATGTACTTTTTGAGATACGGCGATTTAAAAAAAATTGAAAAAAAAATAAAAAAACAAATAGTGCTGGTCATACTGAACAAAATTGTTCTTTACATGGTTACTCTGACGTATCTACTTCTTGAGATATTTTAAAAATACCTGCCGCGCGGAGCAAATTTGATGTTCACGCGGCCGCGCTCACCGTCCGACTGACCGAGGTAAAGCCGTTTCAATCGTTCGTCCCGAAAATGCGTCGTTATATTTTCATTGCGCGCTCTGAACGGGCGGAACATAGAGAGCGCGAGCCCCGACGAGCGATCGACGCGGATGCTGTTAGGCCACGCCCACCGCCATGCTCCGTTTCATATTGGCGTACCGGCGGGAAAAGGATAAAAATACGATCGAGGAAAAATTTTTTTTGAGCAATTTTGAAAAAAAAAGTATCGTTTTCGAAATTATAGGGCATTCCCTACAACTTTCTCTTCGGGGTGACTGCCCCGACTCGCCCCGTTTCCGAGATATCGCTACCACTTCCGGTCCAGAATCGACTTCCGGTCAAAGTCGTATTTTTCTCGACGGTTTTGGGGCACCCTCTATACGACTCAAAAAACCGCTACCCTCCACCATACCGGCAAGTGCGAAATAATTGATGTCAGTCAGTCAGTCAGTCAGTGGTATTGCAGCTATATATTAGTATAATAACTAGTTTTTTGGGCGCGCTTTGCGGCGCTGAAAAAGTTTTTTTTCGGGTAGTTTTGAAAAAAAAATTTTTTTTTGAAAAAACAAATTATGGATTTCGATATTAGAGGGCATTCCCTACGACTTTTGTTTCGGCACTTGTGCCCTATCTCGTTCCGTTTCCGAGATATCGGCATCGCTTCCAGTCCAAAGTGCACTTCCGGTCAAAGTCGAGGTTTTCCTGGGGTCGCGGGAACGCCCTCTACACGCCCCAAAAAGAATCATCTCTCTAACCCCCCGGCAAGTGCTCCATAATATATGTCAGTCAGTCAGTGAGTGAGTGGTAATCGAGCTGTATATAATATAACTAGTTTTTTGGGCGCGCTTCGCGGCGCTGAAAAAGTTTTTTTTTCGGGTAATATAAAAAAAAAATTTTTTTGAAAAAACAAATTATGGATTTCGATATTAGAGGACATTCCCTACGACTTTTGTTCCGGCACTTGTGCCCTATCTCGTTCCGTTTCCGAGATATCGGCATCGCTTCCGGTCCAGAGTCCACTTCCGGTCAAAGTCGAGGTTTTCCTGGGGTCGCGGGACCGCCCTCTGCACGCCCCAAAAAGAATCACCTCTCTAACCCCCCGGCAAGTGCTTCATAATATATGTCAGTCAGTCAGTCAGTGAGTGGTAATCGAGCTTTATATAATATAACTAGTTTTTTGGGCGCGCTTCGCGGCGCTGAAAAAGTTATTTTTCGGGTAGTTTTGAAAAAAAAATTATTGTTGAAAAAACAAATTATGGATTTCGATATTAGAGGGCAATTCCTACGACTTTTGTTCCGGCACTTGTGCCCTATCTCGTTCCGTTTCCGAGATATCGGCATCACTTCCGGTCCAGAGTCCGCTTCCTGTCAAAGTCGAGGTTTTCCCGGGGTCACGGGACCGCCCCCTACACGCCCCAAAAAGAATCATCTCTCTAACCCCCCGGCAAGTGCTTCATAATATATGTCAGTGAGTCAGTCAGTCAGTGGTAATCGAGCTGTATATAATATAACTAGCGATTTGGGTGATCCCGCGGGCGCAAGCGGCCCGCGGAGGGCGAATTCGTGACCGTTTCGGGCTTCTGGACAAACTTTTTTTTGGGTACTTTTCGGAAAAAGAACAGGCTCGACCAAAAAGCGTTCATCATACTGAACAAAATTGCTTTTTATACGATCGCGCTAACTCATCAACTTATATCTATATCTCGAATATAGCCGTTTATTCGCGACGGTTACTATACATAACTATATATAAAACAATCTATATCTAAGCATCGGCGGCCCCTGGTACGGTCGTTATATTTTCATTGCGCGCTCTGAACGGGCGGAACATAGTCAGCGCGAGCCCCGGCGAGCGATCGACGCGGACGCCGTTAGGCCACGCCCAAGCGCCATGATCCGTTTCATATTGGCGTACCGGCGGGAAAAGGATGTAAATACGATCGAGGAAAATTTTTTTTTGAGCAATTTTAAAAAAAAAGGTGTCGATTTCGAAATTAGAGAGCATTCCCTACAACGTTTGTTCCGGCACTTTGGCCCCGTCTCGTTCCGTTTCCGAGATATCGGTATTACTTCCGGTCCAGAGTCCACTTCCGGTCAAAGTCGAGGTTTTCCTGGGGTCGCATGGGCCTCCTCTATACAACCCAAAAATAATTATTCTCCTAACCCCCCGGCAAGTGCTTCATAATATATGTCAGTCAGTCAGTCAGTCAGTGGTAATCGAGCTGTATATAATATGACTAGTTTTTAGGGCGCGCTTCGCGGCGCTGAAAAAGTTATTTTTCGGGTAATTTGAAAAAAAAATTTTTTTGAAAAAACAAATTATGGATTTCGATATTAGAGGGCATTTCCTACGACTTTTGTTCCGGCACTTGTGCCCTATCTCGTTCCGTTTCCGAGATATCGGCGTCGCTTCCGGTCCAGAGTCCACTTCCGGTCAAAGTCGAGGTTTTCCCGGGGTCGCGGGAGCGCCCTCTACACGCCCCAAAAAGAATCATCTCTCTAACCCCCCGGCAAGTGCTTCATAATATATGTCAGTCAGTCAGTGAGTCAGTGAGTGGTAATCGAGCTTTATATAATATAACTAGTTTTTTGGGCGCGCTTCGCGGCGCTGAAAAAGTTATTTTTCGGGTAATTTGAAAAAAAATTTTTTTTGAAAAAACAAATTATGGATTTCGATATTAGAGGGCATTTCCTACAACTTTTGTTCCGGCACTTGGGCCCTATCTCGTTCCGTTTCCGAGATATCGACGTCACTTCCGGTCCAGAGTCCGCTTCCGGTCAAAGTCGAGGTTTTCCCGGGGTCACGGGACCGCCCCCTACACGCCCCAAAAAGAATCATCTCTCTAACCCCCCGGCAAGTGCTTCATAATATATGTCAGTGAGTCAGTCAGTCAGTCAGTGGTAATCGAGCTGTATATAATATAATAATAAATAAATTAATTAATTAAAAATAATTTTTATTCTGTGTAACTTCGGGTGAAACGCATTTATAAAAAGATCGATTTAGGCCCGATGCCCATCTGGTGAGACGCAGCGCAGCTCATGAGAGGAGTGTGCACTGTGAATTTGGACGGTAGACATTCGTCTCTTCGAGCCGGCATAGCGTAGGTGACTGATGCGGACATTTCTCTGTGGTATTAGGGAACATCAAGCGGAGAGTTGTCATATGCCGAACTACAATGAAAAATACCGATTTTAGGTGACTCTAAATCCGAAAAAAAATCCTCATTACTATAGTACAAGTCGTATTCAGTAGTAGTTCATCAATTATACTCAAAGCAAAGAAAAATCTACTTTAATTACTAGGGAGGCGCAAGAAATGGAAGAAAAAGTTGTGATTTTGCGGCTTTGTAACTTTAGACCTTTAGACCCATTGATTTCGTCTAAAATTACTTAGTACTGAAGTTACTTAGTAACTAAATCTATTTAATTTATTATTTCTACGTCTGACAAAGAAGAACTAAAAACTTAACTAAATCAAAACTTAATTCTTTACTTATTTATTTTCTTTGCGCCTGACAAAGAATAACTAAAAATATGGCTAAAGTGAAAATCATGTATTTATTTTTTGAAAAAAAAAAAGTTTCTTTTGATGTTAAAATAAAAGTGTAACTTGATACTGATACCAATCTTTAATAGGATCATATTCTACAAAAACAAACTTTTCTAGGAATTCACGTATAAACAACATTTATATTATTTTACTAATGAAAACATAGAAGACGGACATTCCACTTCAGATCTAATTGCAGTACGCTCCCAGGCCCGTCTACTCGAGGAGTTTCTTGAAAATTATTACTGTAATTTTTCACTCAAAACTTCTACGAGTTTAAGTTCGAGAGGGGTACACGGAGAAGGGAACTCTCTTCGAAAGATTTATGCGAGAATAAATAGCGCTACAAATAATAATATGAGTGTCGGCTATCAACATTATTTTTCATTCAAGCAATGCTCTTAACTTTGTAATTTATTTCTATAATAACTCTCAGAGAAAATTGAGATTTCACTGAGAAAAATATGTCAACATTTATTTATTTTGTCATTATATTCTTACGCTTTTACTTATATTAATATTCATTAGTATTATATTACTATTACTAAGCTTTTTATTATTAATAATTACGAGTATTATTTATTATTTACACAATAATATATGTATACTTTTACTTATAAAAATGAAATTTGCTTTGTTTGTTCGTTCCATATGCATTCCAGAAAGGGTATAACAAAAGTATGTAAAAAGTGCATACACGCCACCTGAAGGCGGCATAGCGAAGGCGACAGCTGCTTTGCAGACATTTCTTTTTGGTATCAGTTGCTTCCGCTCATGGATCGCACTCCAGCTTAACATGAAGATATGTACAATCACATGTCGATCAAACAACTCAAAAAATTGACCGTCTAAGAAAAAATATTTATGGGTTTCCCTCAACATGAAACGGGAACAATTAACATTAATTATAAGCATACAAAGTTATGTGCTGCAGTAAACCATAAATATAAAAGTAATCGCTAGTTTTTTTTTTTAAACAATAGTGCCCACTAGTAAATAAAACATATGGTCGTAAACGCGTATAATTCAATAGAAAAATTATTTGGTTGAGACAATTTTAGTATTTGAGACCAAAGAAGAGCGGCCGTGGTCTAGCAGTAGAGGATGGACCTCACGATCGATGAGGCCTGTATTCAAATCTCGCTAGATTCTGACCGGTACCAATGTACTTTGATCGCTCAGTGCCAATGATAAAAGCACTAGCTTTAGTACAGATGTCGCTGACACATACTCGTGGATGTTTTCCGTAGATTATACCGCGGCGCCGCTAAACCTGAACTGCCTCGAGGGGGTCGCCTGACGCAAATTATATACCCTTGGAACAAAAGCTCACTATTACAACCGATTCAAATCAAATCGAATTCCAACTTTAAACCTGATTTTAAAAAATTATCTGCTTGGCCGATACCTCTTCGTAGATGCCTGTGATCGACAACAGGTATTTAAAAAAATATTAATAAAGCAAAATCTGTAACAAAATTGTTAACCACATAAGCTTTTTCTAATAACCGATATGTATTTACTTGTGATTAACAAATTTTGTGCGTTTGTCAATCCCGTCACGTAAGGAAACGAGTTTTGTATGTAATTTTATGTATTCGTAAAAAAAATACTTTCGAATACAAAAACAGTCGCAATGGATATTTCGGTCACGTAGTAACTGATCGCAAAATTCAATTTGTAGCACAGAATAATATAATTTTACTTCGTTGAGTAGGGTATCGATTCAAACCGAGTGTGCTACAGTATCTATAAAGCTTCTATATTGAATTTCGTGTATCCCCTTGCAATATAGAAAAGAGCTCGTTAGTATTAAACAAAACGAGCTACCCCGAAAAGGTGTGAGTAATATGCGTGTTGCGATTAATTTAAAAAACACAAACTCCTATAATTCATCTCCCCAAGCCGGCATAGCGGAGGCGACTGCTGTCTGCAGAAATTTCTCTATGGTTCATGAACCGCACTCTACCTTAACATCAGGCGGAGCATTGTCATATGCCGACATACAATAAAAAAAGTTTTTTATAATGTAGGCTCTTTGTAATTACTATAGTTTTCATATAATTTTATCAATATACATTTCTCCTGTATTAGTAGTTAGACATCAGCGGACGCTCTTAGATTTTATATCAGAATGAGATGACGTCACTGGTGGAAACAAAAATATTATGATATTTTTTTGACAAGCGGTGAAACAACAGTCGTTTAACTTTTCGTATTAAGCCTGTGACTTGTGTTATCTGTTTAATGGAAAATTAAAAGTTACTTGCTTCTTAACAAACTTAAGACGGAGTTAGCATTAATAAAGAAAAGATATAAAAAAGTTTAAAACAGAAATTAGACGTTTGAGTGTAATTTTTCCAGACGCCCGCGCCGGGAAAGAGAAATCCGAGTTGAGATTTCATTGCCTATTATAATTAACATAAGTTCAAAATGAACAGAACTTTTTTTATGTAAAATTTAATGTAAATTAATTAGCTAAATTATTCGTCGTCAATTTGCCCTTTGAGAAAAGTTAATTCGCTATAAAATATAGACAAAAGATCTGAGATGTATTTTTTATTAAAACCGGTTGTGTAAGTATCTGAATTATACTGTGGACACTAGGCGGTGCATAGATATTACATTAGTACCACAGAGATTTTAGAGATTAGAACACGCGATTGCGAGTTCTCGTCTTTATTGTCGGCCAAAGTTTAAAAGACATTTCTTCATATAAGTACACATGTACAGACTGTCCCTATAGCTGCCCCTATATTTTAGAAATAAAATATAGAATATACCAATATAATTTTTTATTTTTTTTGGTATATTAAATTGCTGAATATTTATTTTAAATTAAATTTCCATCATAATTTATAAATAATATAGACAGATTTTTGATAAACCCTTTATCCGAGCAGATAATCATACCGACTTAAATTCGTGTAACATATTTATTTTTATGATACCAATCTCTCATCTGTGAAGGAAAATTACTTTAATAATCGCTAAGTGACTTAGTCGCATTTCGTGTCAGGGGACAGCACACATTCGTCTCCTCAAGCCGGCATAGCGGAGGTGACCGATAGATAATTCTCTGTGGTAGCAGTCGCTCGCTCAGCATAACATCAGGCGGAGTGTAATTGAATTGCTATAAAAATATATAATAATTGGAATAAATTAATTAGGACAACAACTTAACTTGTGTACAAAGGAAATTATTAACTTAGTAATTAAACAATATACACAATAACAAAGTAGAATTTCTAACAAACATTCCAATTAAACAGAAACCAAATGAATAATTCAAAACAATAACAATAACCCTTATTAACTTCCATATAGTACGTTGACATTTAATTAGATCGTGCTACATCAAAGAGTTACGTCAATAACAATTATTGTCAAGCACGTAGTTAGTAATTAAGTTTCTGACTTCACATAGACATGGATAGGATTAATTTGCCATTCGCTGTTTGTATCTCGTACCACTAATTAATATAAAATTGTACTCGGTGTGAATACTAAATCTGTTTGGCGTTATTTATATATCCCACCCTATATCTAAACACCTTTAATTAAAAAAATACTTTATATACAAATCAATAAAATATTTTTATCATTATTTTGCTTCCATGTAGATTACGGGTAGAGTGATTGTAACCTAGCCTCACTACATCAATTGGGGGTAATTATAAACAATGTATTTTATGAAAAGCAATATTTAATATTTAATACAATTTACAATCTAAAGATGTTGAATTAGAGTTTAAAAATGACACTAAAAAAAGAATAAAAGTTAGAAAGTATAACGTAGTTTGAAGCTGGTATTCAAGTAAAGAAATTCTCGAGGTTCGAATAATCCCTCTTCAGAAACTTTCTAATAACACTTTCCACTTAGATTCATTGCACCTTGCAGGAAATTTTTAAAACTTTTGCTTGAGCTTGTAATCTTCCCCGAGTAATATTTTAATGGAACGACATTAATCTTAAGCCACAATCTTTTCTATTCAAATCCCACTAAATGTAATAAATATTTCTAAAATCAAGACAGAAAATTAAATGAAACAGAGATTGAATTTTTAATATAATAAAAATAAATGTGAACTTTATTTTATTAATATATTAAAGAAAACATTATAAACTCTCATCTTACCTGAAAATTAAATTAAAATGATAAAACAATATTACCATCCAAAATTTCATATGAAAATAGAAACTTTTGTTTCGTAAAAGTTTGTGTAATTTACAAGCGTAATTCGTTGCATATACCTTTTGAGAGCTTAATTTAAAAGTTTCAATGGTTTCATATTAACCTTAGATAAACAAATAAAGATTTATTACCTAATATGTAATAATAAAATCATGGATATAACAATATGAAAAAGAAATCAATCTTGCTTACTCAAATTAATTTTGCAATGAACTATCTTTTTACTACTCGTATTTAGGTATTTAGATCTTAAGGAGTGCAGACGATGATAGTTATTAGTCCAGCAACTGGGTAATACCACTACTTTTATACATGGGAAGTCATCTAGTCGCGTCTCGTTCTGCTTGGACACTGCACATCCGTCTCTTCGAGCCAGCATAGCAGATACGACAACTACTTGACTTCTCTCTGTCGTAGCATTTTTCTCCACTCATGGACCATACTTCTTAATATTAGGCAAAGACTGGTCATGTGACGCACTACCTTTTTTTTAATTTGAGTGCTTCTTAACCGCATAGCCCAGTCAAGAATTTTTTAATATGTAGTGAAAGTATTGTCCAACGAAGTATATGGCCAAGGAATTTAATTTAAGAATTCTTTTAAGCAATTTAATTAAAAAATAGACAAAGAATATTCTATTTTGACTTCATGAAATATTCATAAAAAGTATCCTTGTCGTAGTGTGGCGTTAAGTTGAGAAGTGTATCTTGTGCAGGCGAGGCAACGTCGAGGCAACGTCTTAATGAAGTTATGATAAAGGACTTCATTTTCATGAATTTTCTACCAAATAAAGTTAAATCTTCGGGCACAGCGATGCAAATGTTTTCATTTAATAATATAGAGAGAACCATCATAGCACATTCTTCACTATAATAATAAATTATTTCATCTTTTACTTCATTTTTTAAATTATACTTAATACTTATGCTCACAGTTCACTTTGCATCTTACTGCTATCTTTGATTTTTAAAAAAATCTTCATTTAAGATGTATTAATCGAATACTGTTTTGGAAAGAGGTGCATTATGCATATATATTTTATTTTTTAAACTAGAATGGGATCCATGAGTAGAAACAATTGCTACCACAGATAAATGTCTACAGGCAATAGCCCACTGCTAGGCCGGCTCTATACTCGACAGTGGTGGTACTGTCCCAGGACGGCAGCCTGGCCTAACAACCATCATTAGTCTGCCTACCACTCTTAAAATCTATCTAATATTTTAAGATGTAATAAATAAATAGTTTTAGCAAACTAATATTACATATTGACAAATTAAACTTGGTAAAAGCGAAGAACACAAACACATACTACTTCTACTGAAGTTCAGTTTGTAGCGAGCTTTGATAAATGGTCGCGTCGAATGCATTGACTAGAGCTTTCAGTCACATGAATGTTTAATACTTATAGATGCACGATGAATTTACATTTTGCTGCAATAAATAAGACACGTGCAAATGTAATTTGAATCGTTTTAGAAATCCAAACGTTCTGGGGTAATAGAAAGCCGTGTACAAATCTCGCAAATACTGGCCGGTACTAATGTAACTTTGTTATATGTACTTAATCGCTGAGTGTCTGTAATAATAAAAATAATAATTCTAATAACAAAAAATAGAAAAAAAATGTACAATGGCAGGCTTAATACCATTAAGCATTTAGTATTAGCTTACTATTTTTTAATGCCTGTAAAGTACATATAACATAGTAACATTGGTACCGGTCAGAATTTAGCGAGATTCGAACTCGGGTCTCTTCGATCGTGAGGTCGAACACATCGGGAGATGACAGCTGATAGAATATTAGAAAGACTTAAAAGTACAAATATACTTACATTCTATGGTTTACTACAGACATTAAATACAGTAGTAGTAGGTTGTCTGATGATGGTTAATGGTCCAGTCTACCAGCCTGGGGAAGTACCATCAGTTTTAAGTGTAAAATAAGATCATGGATTACACTTTAGTCTACCATCAGGCTGTGTTGTTTCACATCTTGGGATACTATTTTTTTAAAAAAATTGGTATTTGTTTCTTGTCTGAGTGTTATGTTTCTGCTTCAGAGCATTGCATGTATTCCGTATAAAATTTCTAAATTACCAGAATACTTAAGAATACCAGAAGAGAAAGTTTTACGTGAACAGCTAAGAGTTTAATGACTGAGATACGAGTATATCGTGTTACAAAGAGATCGATGTTGCTACAAAGCTCGTTAAATTTGTACGGCTTCATTCAGTAGAAAACTTGAACAATATTTTCATACAATTATATAAAGTGAACACAGAAACAAATAAATAACTACACAAATGGAAGAAACAGATCACCCTTTCATGTTCCTCTCCAACGATTTAGAACTAACTCACAGTTATAAATTTGGGGATACGCTACTGAAATAGCTCTGCGGCAAAAGGCTGGTAGCTAGCCAAACAGATGAAATGTGGACCCCGCCGCTCCATTAGGAATTAATGGTCCGATTCCAGAAATGTCATCTTCCGGTAAATACTAGTAGTAATTCATATTCGACTTGACAGCCAGAGGGTTTCGAGTGCGGAAAGGTGTTTTGTTTCTCAACTATATTATTAATTTAAACAGAAATATACTACGCAACGTAATGTTATTAAACCAAGTTTACAACTAAATGATGTCATGGAAATTGAATAGAAAATTTACTCGCACACAACCCTAGCTAGGCGCATGGATGCTTCGACCATTATGCAACACAGTAATTGCAATTGGCTCCTTTTTATTGTACCTCGGCATATGTACAGGAAGCAGTCGTCTCCGCTATACCATCCAGATGGACGGTGCACACCCACCTCGTTATACCTGGTTACTTCCAAACTGATCTCAAAACGCGACACGATCACTTTACCGACAGGGTGTTGCAATTAAAAGTGGCAGTGGTACTCCAAGACGACAGACTGGGCTAATAACCATCATCAATCTGCCTATCACCGTGTCGAAATTCCTCCCTTGTAACAGAGTGTTTATTCATCATATTATTATTCCTAATTTTCAACATAATTTAATAATTGTTATAATATGTTATTTAAGTATATTACATGAAGCTAGCTATAGCTGTAGGTATCAAAACTGGACGTAGATCAACAAGCTTAGGAAGCTCTTAGTTATAATCGTTGCGGTATTTGATGAATGATGCCAGATTGTCACGGACACTCGCCTCCACTTAGGCCATGAATCCCTAATAGGTAGCCAAGCTGCCAACCGGACAGTTATTAATAATGAATGGTGCACATGTATTAAGATTTTGTCAAGATGTGACCGCATAATATAACACCTATATTATGATGATTACGAGTATAAGCACGCTATATTGTTACCGTACTCCGCCTGTAGTTCTTCTAGAGCTAAAATCTTTCTAAATATTATAAGAAATAACAACTTTAATAACTATATATATTTTTTAGACCCGAGACAGCGCTGAAAACAAATGATAATACAGAGAAAGGTCTGCAGACAACAATCGCTTCCGCTATACCAGCTCGAGGAGACGAATATGCACCATTGTTTTATTAAACTTAATTTTGACCAACAAAAATAATTAAGTCGAGTATAGGTTTTCTTCCTACGTACATTGATTTATTTGTTTTATTTCAAACTAAATATTCACTATGACTTTTCCACTTAATTGCAGTGTGTTTATGGTACTCGTATAAAATATATTCGGATGTTAATTGACTTGCATCAACAAAGAGAACGAAATTAAAATTTTACTTATTCAGCATTTCAATTGCGTTGTTTACACTACATTTCTGCATTTTCCATTGAAAAACAATGCCTGTAGACTTGGCGGTTAGTTTGAAACATTACCATGTCAAGTTTCGTGACAGGGTTTCCTTCACGAGGCCGCGAGTCGAGCGGTATTATACTGCGCCAAAATGTGTGCGACTATTGTTGATACCATTATAACGCAACCTTTATGTATCAATCAATCTTAATTTAAAACAATTTTACGCGGGAAAAGATTAACAAGTTAATTTTAATAATAAATTTTAGGTATTATTTTATAAATATTTTGACACAAAGCTACGGTTGTAAGAGGGACAGCTTTGCAAATTACTTCATTTCGCATGAAAACAATGAAATATTTTGAATCCATCGAAACTTTTAAAGAAGGGTCTAAATTAATTGGGAAATTGAGTTAGAGTTGAGACATCAGACCGTAGCGATACAAACGAGAATTCAGGCTGCTGGGACCCACAAGATGGATTAGGTCAATTAAAAATTATTACCATAATTTCTTATCTTATCACAGACTCAACTGGAGTTATGAATATTTATTGAATTACTCTGTCATTATTTTCATTTTAATATATTCCATCATTTCCATTAGATTTTTATCAACCCGCGCTCATGTCGTGAATAGAGAGGCAATTTCATTTTATTTTATATCTCATGCTATTATTAAAAATCATTCATGCAAGCATCAGGTTATAAGTAAAAATGTACCACTATCAAAACACGAGCGCCGATAGCCTGAAGCCCACTGGGAAAGCTTTTTCATTTTCTCGTCGAGCGAACGTTGCTGTAGAGTAGGGTGTGGGTAGTGAGCCAAACACTCGGACAACTTGACTCTGAATAGAAGTAAATCGCTTACGATAAAATCTGCGAGCTATCGATTATATCTTAGTGGTTATTTATTCATATTAATAATT
Organism: Tinea pellionella; assembly: GCA_948150575.1. Lineage (NCBI taxonomy): Eukaryota > Metazoa > Arthropoda > Insecta > Lepidoptera > Tineidae > Tinea > Tinea pellionella. Next base: position 3,400,370 of record OX411253.1, read on the forward strand.
ATCGTTTATCTTGGTGGTAACTCAATTTTTTTTATTGTAGCTCAGCATATGACAACACTCCGCCTGATGTAAAGCTACTATAGAGAAATCTCTACGGGCAGCAGTCGCCACGGCTATGCCGGCCTAAGGAGACGAGTATGCACCATCTAGTGACCTAGCACACGCCTCTTCTACTACCTGGCTACCTTTAAACTGTTGACGCGATAAGGTCACTTCACGGGTGTTCTATTCGAAAGTCCTTCATATGTTATGATAAATATGTTGTAGCATAACTTAAGTTTACACATACTTTTGTGTATCTTTTGCTTTTTTATAGATATAGTCCTTTTGTTTTTTGACCTTTTTAAACACAAATGAGTTTTCTTTTAAACTAGTCCCACCTGAATCGTTTCCTTACTTACAACTGAAATTTCTAAAACAAAGGAAAAAAAACATTACGCATGAGATCACTTGAAAACGGGACAATTTGTGGCAGATCCGAATTTGCTAAACCCGAAGTAAAGGGGAGACAAAGACAAAAGGTCGGCCTTCTGAGATTTATGAAGATTGCGGTTCCCAGATACAGGTGGGTTACATACTAAAAAAGGAAACTGGTTTTCAAGGCCTATGTACCGTTTTTGGAGGAGTACAAAAAACTTTCTGATATCATGTAAGTTTCGTTTTACGGAGAGCTTTTAGCACTTTATTGTATGTTCCAAGTTTTTTCTTATAAAAATATTGGAACACTTAGTTTAATGCGAAAATATTTTCCGAGTTTTCTCGTTCAAACGATTCGATATACTCACATATAATGTAAAAGAAAAATGTTACAGTCGTAACTAGGACAGCTTTCTCTCGTATAAAAAATAGTTTGTCGCTGGATTTACGACCATGTACATCGTTATTAACATTCGATATTAAAAAGATAGTATTCCATATTTCATATATGTTATGAAATTGTAAATTTGCAAGTCTTTTCTATTAATAATTACATTTATTATTCAACATATTTGTATCGACACCTTTCTTTACATGGAGAAACTCGCTACGGATATCCTAGCACCTTATGTTATGTCAGGTTCCCCTATAGACCGCGTACATAAAGGTCGTTTGCACCAGAAGGCCGGTTAAAGTAACTTTAACTATTACTTTTACGGCGACGACGACCATTAAACGTTTACATTTACTCCACACGCGTTGCAATATCGTGTAAATTCATATTGTTCTCGTTAAAAGGGTGGCTGATCTCGAAAAAATAATAGAAAAACACATTTGGCTTCTTTTCATACATTTGACGTTAGTAACATTGGTTTGACGATTACTTTAACTTTAACCAGCCAAGATTTGCTAGTTAAGGTTAAAGTAACCGCAAAAAATGACAGGCGCGATGATGATGCAACTCGTGTGTAGTAAATGTAAACGTAACGGTTAAAATAATAGTTAAAGTTATTTTAACCGGCCTTCTGGTGCAAACAACCCTAAGACACCACGGCGTTTCTTCATGACCACCAAAATGCTGAAGAATTGGGTACACAGTAGCACTCATCCAACCCCCCAATTAAAAATTACCGAAAGTATTGTTGAGTTTGATTTACAAGTTTTATGATCGTATTTCACCTAGTGTTGAGTTAACCCTATCATAGGGCCGGTATAGCGAAAACGACTGCTGTGAGATTTTTCTGTGGTAGCAGTTGCTTCTACTCATTCATTATAGCCTGGTTTAACACCAAGCGGAGGGTGGTCACATGCTAAACTAATGTTTAAAAAAGCTGTTCAATGAACTAACTATTCAGTTATTAGGATGCAACATAGATGCGTATAAAATATTAAATTGTAGGTAGGGAAGACTCAATTATCAGTGTCGCCGCTAGCTATGAATATTGATGAGAAAATTTGCATTTTAACCGTATCGCCCTCACAGGTGCAACTGAAAAAACTTGACTCTGTCGTTAAGGGATCAGTATTATGACAACATATTTTGTAGCTTTTTATAACGTTAAAACGACCTATAGGCGACAGATACACATTTGCTTTACTTACTCTTTTTACAACACATTTAGATTATGTAAAATTAAATCATGAAATAAATATTTTTTGATTAAGTTGAAACTACCTGGTATTTAAAAAGAATTTACATACTATTACTATACACAACTTTTCTTTAACAGTGGCTTGACATAATATGACAACACTCCGCCTGATATACATTATATAAACAGAAACAACTAGTACCACAGATAAATGCATGTAAGCAGTAGTCGCCTTCACTATGCCGACTGAGGAGTGCACCACCTCCTCTCGAATAAAGTTTCTGAAACGAATCTAGATTACGGGTGTTACACTTGAAAGTGGTGATGTAAACTGGGACAGGACTAAGGAAGGTAGACTGGGCTTCTAACCATCATCAGTCTGCTTACCACTCTAATGAAATGAATCGACTGTAAAACTTCAAGTCTATTACTATGCTTTCAATGCATTCAATCTTTTTTAAAAATTCAAGACAAGGAACTGGGTTCTAAACTGTTTAGTACAACACTACGAGTTACTAATGCAACTATACGTAGTAAAAACCGGTTTCGGTTTTTGTTTTGGTTAAATTTTTGACCTGTACTATTTTGACCTGTAATATTCAACGCCACATGTTTTTTAACATAACACAAATTATGTTTTATTATTCATTGATTTGTTAAAACATTTAAATTAGATATTTATCGATACGTAATTATAAATAAATAAATAAATGTAAGTAATCTTTTCTAATAAACTAGAAGTTTAATGTACATGGTCGAATGAGTGCACACCTGTAGGTTTCCCAGGAGTGCTAGTCGGTAGGTACTTAATGCTTACGTGGTCTGGATTCCAATTACCAATCAATTTTTGTTGCCAAGACGCTTGAGGTGAATGCACGAGTTACCGCTCTAATGAAATTAAAAACGTTCCAATTCGATTATACAAGTCTTTTATGTTTTTCACATAAAATGCTATAGTTCTAACTTAATTTGATTTATAAGCGGAAAAAATAACTAAAAAATATAATTTTGTAGTTAATTTAAATTTCAAATAAGCCGAGCTTACTGCAATAGTTAGCTAAGGATTTTCCCCAACCTTCGTGTTGATGAAAAATGTTATGTAAATATTAAATGTAGTACATTATTCCTGTAGGTATCTTGTCGGAGTCTCTATTATTCATAGCGTTGATCTCCAACGACGTCACCACTTGAGTCACGCGCGCCTTTGTTAGAGGCCACTGCAATTCTACATTGGGTTTGTTTACACTCGTTCAAAATTTTTTGCCACAACTTTCTCAAACTACACATGTTCTTATACAACTTTTAAATATTCCAATCCAAAAGTGTCAAAAATTCCTTGAAGAAATTATTACTTTTATTATAAGGCTGTGACGAAAGTGAACAATTTTTCTATGAGATATTTGGATTCTGATGTATTTAGATCAACCCTTTGGATGCCGCAAGCGTCGTGCCATAATAGACGAGAATAATAAAGAATAGGGGTGGGAAACATATGAATAAAGAAAATTGAAGTGGCTGAAAATGAAAAGTCAAGCGTTTTAATTCACGCTTTTTTGTTGGCGGTAAAATGTTAAGGGTTACTTAAAGCTTTTTATTTATTCATTTGTTTTCTGTATATTTTGGCAACATACGCCATTTCAAATTAGTAATCATTCAAAAACAAAAAAAAAGTCTTACCTAATTCAAAATGAAGTTGTTATTTTTAAATAAGAAAGCGTACGTAATATTTCTAACCATTTATTTTCACATCTTATCGGATGAAAGAACAAGACGTCCGTAAGGCAATATTTCTTCCACTATAAATAACGGTTTGTTACAAACAAAAGCACAGAGCAAAATATATGTCCAGTGTGTAACCTTTTCTTAATCCGTTTCGGGGAGAGATACAGGGCAGAGGGGAAACGTGAAATCAGAAAACATTCCGGTTTCACCGCGTGAGGGTTTCACCTTAAAATTATGTTTGTTTCGTTCTTCTGATAGTATTATTTGAACTAAAATATAAACTACATACAATATTATCTATTATATCAAATTTACGAAATTTACGTGCTATTTGTGTCTTCATCATAGATAAATATTACGATATCTAGAAATATATGTGAAGAGTTAATAATAATAAAAAGCGGTCGTCAAAGATAATATAGAATATTATCCTCCATGGCGGCCGTGGTCCAGCGATAGAAGGTGAACTGACGGTCGATGAGACCCGTGTTTAATTCCGCTAAAGTTCTGACAGGTACTAATGTTCTTTTGTTGTTTACTAGCTTAGTTATTGTCTCATTAAAAATATAATAATATTATGTTGAGAAATATAATCTTGGTCTAATAGGAACTATTAGAAATCAGAAAGTTAAGAGAGTATCTGCGAGCCGACAGTCCTGATTTAGTAGCTTAATCGAACAGTGGCTTTATTACTACTATCGCTGGAGGGGGAATAGATCTATGTTGTAAATGGGTCAACTCTCCTACGTCAATCGTTATTGCAACGTTAGAAGATTATCAGAATCCCCGATGCCTACGTAATCATTGATAATATCTACAGTTAAATTTAAAAACATATTATTTATTTTTTGTTTATTATTTTGACATTTATTGTAGTTGTTACGGAATTACTGCCTGTAAACTATATTTTTTTAAGAATTTATTTAAGACTATAAACAGCTGAAAGGTTAGGCTCCGATAAAATGCAATTGTATCCCGACTACGTGCAATAATTACTTTAGCCACCGTGTACACAGTACATTCATCTACTATAAAAAAACAGCATAGCGGAGGTTAGCGACATTTCAATGTGGCAGCAGTTGCTAAGCATTAGGGCACATGTCGAACTACTATAAAAAAATATATATTATTAATAACGTAGTATTTTCTCGTGGGCCCCTTCCTATATGACAAAATAAACCAATGTTGTAACATCTATCATGACAAAATCTATCATGACAATCAACATCAATACAAAACAACATTAACAAAATGGGTAACATCCCAAAATTATATAAATGCTGAAAATGTATTATTGGTGGTTCAATAATTTTACGTAACTATAATAGGTATTTATTTTTATAGTATATATTTTTTCAATTGTATATTGTGCTTTGTATGTTTGTAATAAAATTTAATAACGTTAGTTCTCTAATTGGCGAAACCTGACTCCTGAAATACAGTATATAACTAGTTCAGGAGTCAGAATATCCTAGTGCTTTGTTATTATTACTAACATTAATATAAGTTCTTCTATACTAACTTGTCGGTGTTACTTTGAATTGATAAATAAAGATTATATTATTATTGTTTATTTTTACATATTCTCGGCTATTAACCGGTTACTAACATGTTCGCGGGCCTAGGCCAAGGGAACAGTATTGGTCGGATGGTGAAGTGCGTCTGTTTGTAAGAATTTGCGGACAATTCTGCAGGTTATTATTATTATCATTATTATTATTATTTGATATTTTTAAATTAAATTATATAAAGCAATGATTGACAGAGCAAAGGATTAAATATGTCCAAACAGAAAAGCAGATAAAGAGCTTTACCCCGCATGGACGCGCCATTCGCCACAGGTAGATGGCGCTAGTATGTTCGTGGTCTCTGCCCAAACGTCATTTTGACGTTTCCTTTTAGTTGTCGTCTTCCGCTTCTCGTCGTCCGTTGCGATTCGCTTTTCTGTTCACGGTCACCGCTTTTATTCTAATTTTCACCCGCTATTTTTCCTGTATTCACCGCGACAAAGCGATAGCACACTACACACCGCACATACATACAATAATACGAATACATCACTCACACGACAAAATAATGCTCGACGTGATTCGCCGGTAACAAAGGTGAGTGATTTCGTTTTTTCTCTTAACCCCTGATTTTCCCTCATCCCCGCCTGGGCTGGCTCAACGGTCAGGATTGTGACGATCCTCGCCGGCCCGTCCATAGTTTTGGTGCCTCCTGTGAGGAATTCTCACATTTTTCATGCGTTTATGCATTACCCGCTTTTTCGTAAAACCGCAACTTTTTTCTCTTTAATCCGCTTTAATCTGTTTATATTATGTCAATCCGCGTTTATTATCCTCTCCGCGTATCGTGTGTGTGTGTATAACGGACAATTATTTTGTAAATTTCGCATATTTTCATATTTTTTCCTATTTTCATTTTTTGTCATTTATAGTTCCTTAATATGGCTAAGGCGAAGGACCTAGAATTCGAATTGTCGTATCAAATCGAATTGCGTGATACGTATTTTGCTCGTATGCAACATATTTACGACAATTCTCGCACTTTATCATCCGCTGCATTGCGTGATGAATTTATTTCAATATCGGAAACTATCGATGACATCCGCAAAGAATTTAAAGATTGTGTAAAACAAATAAATTCAATTTATATTAAAATAAAACCCGATCATAAACCCGCATTTTCAGAGTTGATGTCATTCGAAGATTTATATTGTAAGGTACGACGTATTAAGAATGAGTTGACTAAAGAACCCGTTCTCCCCGCATCCCATAATTCCTTTCCTGAATGCTCTAAGGTTCGTTTACCACCTATCGACATTCCAGAATTTTCTGGTTCTCCGTCAGATTGGGGCATATTTTATGAGTCGTTCAAGAACACGATTCATAACAACGGTAATCTCAATGACTCGGAGAAATTATATTATCTTTTAGGTAAATTAAAAGGGAGGTCTCAGCTGGTCTTCTCGGGTATATCACCCACGGCTGAGAATTATATCAGTATCTGGGATTCTTTAGTGTCAAAGTATCAAGATAAACGTCTACTGGCATCTACATTTTTAGATCACATTTTTGAGAGCAAGCCTCTGCCTACCCCTGCAACCGCCACACAAATTGAAGATTTCATAGAAAAGTTTACCGCATCTGTAGCCGCCCTTAAGGCTTTGGATATTTCTAATTTGTGTGATTATATTTTTATTTATTTTGCATTAAAACACTTAGACAAGGAGACTGCGAAGGCGTTCGAGATGTCTGTTCGTAGCGAAGATATACCTAATTATGATAATTTTATTAAATTTGTAAAGAGTCAAGTAAAAATTATTCATCGTGTCAACCCTAGTTCATCGAAACCTTTAAATAAAATTATAGAAAAATCTCCTAAAATTTCGCATTCTTATTTAACTACTAATTCGCTTTGTTCTTTATGTAAAACCGCGCATGATTATCTTTATACTTGTAAGAAATTCATGCAACTTTCTCCCGATGAACGTCTTAAATATGTTAAAGATAATTCATTTTGTACAAATTGTCTTAGTTCCAGGCATCGATGGAGTAAGTGCAACAGTAATAAAACTTGTCGTCACTGTAATTACAAACATCATAGTTTATTACATTTAAATTTAAAAAATAACAATAGTTCGTCTGCGAGCACGAACGCCAGTCGTGACTCGAGACCGGTTCCTGCGCAAAATATATCTGTCTCTCTCTCTCCTCCCGCGCCGACTACGGCTAGCGCGTCTGGTCCCGTGTCGCTGGTCGCGTCTAATTTTGACACTAATTTAAATGAATTAAATAATAATAATATTTCTCATACTGTTTTATTGGGTACCGCTCTCGTTAATGTTGTAAACCGCTTTGGTAAATTAATTTCATGTCGCTGTATTATTGATCCGGGTTCGCAAAATCATTTTATTACTTCAGATTGTTGTAAAAAATTAGGATTAACTGTTAATCAATTATCTCATAAATTATTTGTAAAAGGTATAGGTGGCCAACGCAGTACTACACAAGGCAAAGTTAATATCAAATTTTATTCTCGTTTTCAGACAGACAAATTCTATTATATCGAAACTATTGTCTTAGACCGCATTACAGGACAAATACCGAACTGTAATTTTAGTAATTTAGAATCATTTAATTATTTTAAAACTTTGCCGCTTGCCGATGAACATTTCTCCGTTCCCGGTACAGTTGATATTTTAATTGGCGCACAATTATTTGTCGACCTCTTGCTACCCCTCAAGGTCATTGGCCCACCTAACATGCCTTCAGCCTTTTCAACAACGCTCGGTTTCGTTGTCATGGGCGAGACGCAGGTCGCTGCTTCTGCGTCTGACTGTACTTCGTCTTTTCTTTCGACAACCGATTTTATTGATAATAATTTAAGTAAGTCTTTTCAATTAGAAGACATTAGTGATGTACCGCTCTCCGCTCACAATAATAATTGTGAATTATTTAATAAGTCTACGACTTCCCGCGATCCCTCTGGGAGATTTATTGTCGGTCTACCTTTTATAGGAGACACACTGCTTCTCGGCGATTCTCTTCTGATAGCCACAAACCGCTTTCTCAATTTAGAACGAAATTTTTCTAAATTACCCCCCTTTAAATGTCAATATGACGAAGTAATCCGCGATTATATTAGTAAAGGCCACCTATCAGAAATACTTCAACCTAAAAATAATAATGAGAGTTTTGTAATACCGCATCACGGTGTGGTTCGCGAGGATGAATGTACATCTAAGTTGCGAGTAGTGCTCGATGCAACGGACTCTCACGTCTCATCAAATAATATTTTACATATTAGGCCGCCTCTTCAAGTCGATTTGTTCAATATTTTATTAAATCTATTTTTATTTAATGTCGCTGCAACAGTTGACTTTCGTCAAATGTATTCACAAATTATAACGCGCGAGCAAATTCGACCCTTTCAACAAATTATTTATTATCTTATTAAAAATGATCATCGACATTCGATATTGTTACCACGGCAAGATCACGTTGTAAATTTAATTATCGATTACTATCATAAATTCAATTGTCATGCTAGCCCTAATTTGTTATTAAGTATTTTGAGACAAAAATATTCTATTATCTCTGGGCGTAGCATTGTAAGATCTCGTGTAGATGAATGTAATTTTTATATTTGTTTATTCGTCTGCATGACAACTCGGGCAATTCATATTGAATTAGCCACAGAGTTGAGTACGACCTGTTTTCTATCAGCATTTAAACGTTTTCTGTCTCGCCGTGGGCCTGTTTCGGTGATGTACTCCGACAACGGGACAAACTTTGTCGGTGCAAAATCATATCTTGACGACTTATATAAATTAATCTCTTCGTATAAATTTAAAAACGCACTCGCTTATGAGTTATCTGAATATCGAATTCAATGGAAATTTATTCCACCGCTCGCCCCCCACTTCGGTGCTTGGGAGTCTATGATAAAAATTGTTAAGTCTCATTTATTCCGCGTCATTGGGAATCAAATTCTCACTTATGAGGAGATGATAACCGTTTTATGTCAAATTGAAAATATTGTTAATTCTCGCCCGCTTTGTGTTAATTTAAGCCAAGATCCCAGCGAACCTTTAGCTTTAACTCCCGCTCATTTCTTAACTCTGACCCCGCTTAAATATTTCCCCTGTCCGGGTGCTGACGAGTCGGTCACATTATCCGATCGATACCACTTGTTAGACACCTTAGTACAGTCATTTTGGGACAGATGGTCTCTCGAGTACCTAAGTACATTACAATCGCGTGAAAAGTGGCATATGCCGTCTGCTAATGTTAATGTGGATATGATCGTGATTGTAAAGCCGGATGGTAAGGTTGCGCCTCTCCATTGGGAACTGGGAAGAATCACTGAGGTTCATCCTGGGACCGATGGAGTAGTCAGAGTTGCTACGGTTAAGACCGCTAGGGGATCTTATAAACGACCTGTGGTACGGTTATGTCCGTTACCATCGCAATAATTTTATTTATCATAATTTTATTATTATTTTTTCTTTTTTTTTTTTCTAATATGTTATACACACACCGCATATCGCCATATTTTTCTCTTTTCTTTCTCGTATTACGTACATAAACCGCATATTTTATATATTCTCTCCGCGTTACGTACACGCACCGCACCGCATATTTTATATATATTTTCTCCGTGTTACGTACACGCACCGCACCGCATATTTTATGTATATTTTCTCCGTGTTACGTACGCGCACCGCACCGCATAATTTATATATTTTTCTCTCCTTGTGTTATGTGGACATAACACAACACCCGCATATTTTTACATTTTTCTCTCCTTGTGTTATGTGAACATAACACAACACCCGCATTTTTTATATTTTTTCTTTCCTTGTGTTATGTGTACATAGCACAACACCCGCATATTTTTATATTTTTCTTTCCTTGTGCTATGTGTACATAGCACAACACCCGCATATATTGTCCTTTGCTTTCTGTTTTGAAAGTGATTCTTTCAAGGCGGGGGCCATGGACGCGCCATTCGCCACAGGTAGATGGCGCTAGTATGTTCGTGGTCTCTGCCCAAACGTCATTTTGACGTTTCCTTTTAGTTGTCGTCTTCCGCTTCTCGTCGTCCGTTGCGATTCGCTTTTCTGTTCACGGTCACCGCTTTTATTCTAATTTTCACCCGCTATTTTTCCTGTATTCACCGCGACAAAGCGATAGCACACTACACACCGCACATACATACAATAATACGAATACATCACTCACACGACAAAATAATGCTCGACGTGATTCGCCGGTAACAAAGGTGAGTGATTTCGTTTTTTCTCTTAACCCCTGATTTTCCCTCATCCCCGCCTGGGCTGGCTCAACGGTCAGGATTGTGACGATCCTCGCCGGCCCGTCCACCGCATATGCGTCATTTCATACACAATCCTAAAGTATGAATATAATCGCAATATTATTTTACCATTATTTTAATAATCCATACATTTTATATTCAATTCGAATCTATACTTTTAGTTTACCTATTTGTACAGAATCAAACACGTTTTGTCAAATAATACAATAAATTAAATCAATTTCCTTTTTTGTGAAAATTTAGTTATGTGTTACTGTACGAACTTGCGATATTTTTTATTGAGGGTAGGTACTCTGTTCGCTGTCGATGTAAGTAGCCCGCGGCGAGCCGCGGTGTCCAGTCTCGTCGTGTCCTCGGTCGATCAACTTGCGACCAGCAGCCGTGCAGCTGGAGCTCCTCGTAATTATCATCAAGAATAGTCCATAGTAGTGCATAGTGAGAATAGCCGTGCTATTTTAGTGACTGACTTTTGTTGTCCATTGTGTCCAGTGGTACTGTTGGTGTAAGACTTCGAAGCAGCCCATCATCGGGCCAGGAATCGTATTCCTCAGGACATTCATCAGCGACGTTCGCTAAATCGTAATTAACTGTATGTGTACGCGAGTGACCACCACCAGCTAACTCCACCAGGACCGAGGAACCAAGGCTGTATCATAAGCTCAAGGTGGTGTGAAAGCAGGTCAGTGAACTTTGTATTTGTCCTCGTAAAAGTATCGCAAGATCTTGATTTCTAGTGCGCATACATTCTGAGCTATCGATTCATAGGGTTAGGTAAATATAGCTGAGTTTCTACGAGGCTATTTGCCCCCCACAGTTACTAAAACACAATGTGGCAAATATTGTGGCGAATAAACAATAACTCTCCAGTCGAAGCTGGGCAAATGTTTTCACAGCGACAGTTTCTGTCAATTTGACGCTTCGTCAAATGAACACGGATCAATTACACGGCCTTTCTCTCCCCGACTATGATACAGACATATTGACAGTTTCCTATATAACAACCCATATAATCCGTGACATAATGCTGTAACAAACGACATCGTGTATCAGCAAATTGCTATTCCGGAATAATTTAATATCAATTTCCGAACTTCAATAAGCAATTATCTAATTTTTAATCTAATATTTAATTGTAGTCCGCAACAATTCCCTATTTCATTCCCTTCTAGTTATGATTCCATTATTATGTCTTTACTCATAATGTAATCTAAATCTCTTGTAAATATTATCGAAATCTGTTCAGTGGTTTACGAGTAAAAAGATAACATACAGACGTAGTTACTTTCACATTTATATATTAGTATAGCTTATTTTAATGCAAAAGATATTAATACCTAATTTTATTACGGTAGCAGACAGTCATACACATAAAAAAAAATTACTACTTACAATTTAGCGATCCTAGATTGGGGTCAACTTATCGATCGTTTTATAAAGTATATTTTTTCATCTCACTTTAGTCTTAATAAAGTTTTTACATTGTAAGCTTGACCTCAATTGTCGTCACATAACAGTTTGAGGGTACGGTCACTTGACCAAATAACCCTTAACTACTTCAACTAAGCTTATGTTTGTACTATCACGTTGATAGTCCAATGGGGATTAGGACCAGTTTAGGACTCCGTTTACCCACAACCTCTACAGTTACTTTAGTGGCTACTCCCAAAGTCTACTTTAGTGAAATCTACATATATACACATAGAATCTATACTTAGTAAAATAAACGCCATAGTTGGTCACACAGTATATTTTAATTCAATAAAAATTGTTTATTAATGAAAGTACTTAGAGTACTAGTAGATTTACCATTTAGCCACACATTGTACTCGTGCAAGCAAATATTCGGTAGAAGTATCCCAGTAGAAGAGTTTGGCGGTTATTTTTTCCATCTTATTACGGCGATGTTAAACCCTAATACAGATACTTTGTTTAAAAAAAAACTAAAAGAAATAAAGTTCAATGAAAGAATAAAGTAACTATTACAAAATGTATCGTAATATTTCCATTAGTGTCAGTGTAAACCAGGTTTAACATTGTTTTAGTTCAACAAACATCCGGCCTTTGTGTAAACTGTCACAGTAAAGTACGTTCAGAAACAGCCTACCTGCGTGATAATATCTATCAGAATAATCTCCTGTTTTGTCCGCAAACACTCCCTCAGATTTACTCTAAATTCTTCTTAAATCTGTAAGTTATTTTTAAGTGGATTTGAATATATTTCCTAACATTTTACTTCTAAAAATTTATATTTGTATAAATTTTGAAAATATATATTTTATCGATATAAACATGATTTATAGCAGCTTAAAGTAAATTTTATTTTATTTTATTTAAAGTAAAAATAATTTTATTGAAATAAAATGAAAATCCTTTATTACCGTAGGCATGGACTTGTTCATCGTCAGAATTTACTTTTGGTTTCGGAAAGGCATATGACGATAAGACACCCATAAGAAACTCGTCAATTATATATAGCCTGTGTTTATAATTAAAGAAAAACTGAATTATAAATAAAGTAAAAAATATATAATAATAGTCGGAACTAATTTAATAAACATAACTAAACCACAATATGGGGCACCAAAATGAAGAAAATTATATATTAATCTTTTAAAAATTATATTTAATTAAAACGCACACATGCGTAAATCTAATTGAAGTCTCCTAATATAAGCAGTGGTGAAACACCTCAGTAATTCCTGTAGTTGTGGGGTCTGCCGATGGAAAGAGAGAATGGAGGAATTTTAACAACATCACGTAATAAAGCGCCAATGTCTGTGTAGTTTAATGCACAGAATATCTGCGCGCATAGCAGAGGGCGGGGTTCGAATCCTATCTCACCTCAAGCAGGTGTGCGTAGTGACGTTTTTTATTCAATTTTCAGTGTAATTTAATAGTAAAATAAGACTTTAGTAAGAATTAAAACTAAATTCAGGTTAAACTTCTAAACGGTTTCCGAGCATCTCACCACTCACTTGTCACTTGTACCATTTTGAAATAACTTTTTTTTTGTTTCTCCTACAAGGTCCTAGGCTGACGAAAAACGAATTTTAAGAATTACTGCTTAGTATTTATGAGGTTTCGTTACCGATCGAATCTCGTACATTATAATATGACGTGAAAATCATCAAACATTTCACTCGAATAAAATTATCGTAATAACGAATATTCACGCATCCGATAACACAATTTCGAGAGCTTTGTCACTTGGCCACCAAGATTGAATATTACGATCAAGCAGGATTATTTTATACTTTTAATAATGAGTAATGGATCAATAATCATAATGACCTAAACTAATTGAAACCTTAATTCCGATAATATTTTTATAAATTCTGTCATTTACTATAATAAATTAGTTATTATTTTTAATAACCAGCCTTTGGCTGTACGTCATGAATCAGTTCGTTAATTCGTGCATATAATAATAATAATAAATATAAACAAATATTAAGTAAAAGAATGAGTTTATTTAGAATTTAATTAAACTATCACACCATACCATACAAGACATACCACAACGTACAAATTCTATGAAAACCAGCTCCATATACTTAAGTTCGTGCTGTTGTCTTCTACATATAGTAACTAAAATATTATTTGTTTAATTCATATGAACATTTTATAATTTTATATTAATAATATTAAGCTGTAAAATATTTGTAAAAAATTAATTTTAATGTATTATTAAAGAATAATTATGAAATAAATTTTAATTTATTAAATGTAATTTCACACAAATTCCATTAGTTTATTAAAGTATTTATTGATTTGAATTTAAATAAATAACTGTTGTTTTCAATAGTAACCAGTAAAACTTCGACATTATATTGTTAAATGTTGTACCATTTAAATAACTAAATGAATTAAACTGGTTGTAAAAGGAAGTCATGTGTTTGCAGTCGCGTTTGACTCGCGACAAAGCGGCGACGGCACACTCCTGTCTAGATAATGCTAATGCATTTCCCTTCCTATAAAATTAAACATACATTTTACATTGTTATTTAACAATATAAATATTTTACATATATTCCCTTTGCGTAATTATTATTTTAATCGCGCGTCATACTATGCCCGCCATCCGCCTTATTAAAACAGAGTGCGATACATAGACGAAGGCGACTACTATAGCTGAAATTCGCGAGTCAATCGTCTCGGGTGAGGCGATGCATTCGAAATTCGTGTCTATTGTAGAAATAAAATACTTTAATAGATAAAGTTTGTGTTGTGAAAGCAAATTAGAGGTGAAGTAGGTATCTTCATGTTTATTACAAAGGACACAAAAATCCATTTGGGTAAATCATTTTTAATTAACGTTATCTCACAAACAACAATATTGAATTTCGGAATATACCTACTACTACTTTTTAGCATAATATACCCAAAAATAGACTTTAATTCTTATTAATTGGGATAATTTTACCTTAACAAAATTTATATCCTTTAATTATTGCAGAATGTGCCCACTGGGAATAAAATAGTTTGGCCTGAAACTGAGCTAATTGACTTTTGGGATTATCAGATTATTGGCACAACATTATTAGAGGTTTTAGCAATTATTATTTATAATTATTATATAGAATGTCGATATATTGTTTTATGAGCCTCTGGCGCAGTGGTACGCGCCGGATTATAATTTCGGCATATTTTGATTCAGGTCAACATTGTCCTTGTTCTAATTCCCATAACATAGGTTATCTTAGATTCGCCTCAAGGCGTTGTATATGTTTATTTATTTATTTTAGCTATAGTCTGTAGTTTGTGCGATCTTTGCATACGACTGTACATGGTTACTTTATTATTATTTATAAATAAGTAATTTCAGAAAACGTTAAATTAAAGGGTATTCGTTCCAGCATAACTTTACTTCAAATAATAATTTACGTCGAGACTTACCCGTTGCATGTCGTATAAAATACGAGTTTATCGCGTTTATTTCACAACAACTGTATTTCGTGGGCGGACCCAGGTGTAAGGGAGGATTTAAAGTTCATTGCACAGTTAAGGGGCGGTTACCTACACTCATATATCTTGAGAAAGGCTTTGATAAACCTCAATAGAAATTGTAATCACTAAATAGTTATTTATAGACGCTATTTTCTTTGCAATTTTACGCAAAGTAAGATTGTGTCGTTTATTTTTGTTACTCTGTTTTTGTCTGACAATGAAGATTAAAGAAATGAAGTCTATTTCAAGCGTGAAATAAAGGTTGCTTTATTAAACGTTCCTTTTTTAAGATTATTTTTCTTTGCGATATAGGTAGCGAGTATAATGGAAATAAGCTAACGTAATTTTAGAAATTTCGGAATTTAAAAAAGAGCAATCTTTTTTATACGTAATTATTTTTTCATTGCTATTATTTTTAATTTAAATACTCTTTTTTAATTCCCATGCTAAATTAGGCACTGGACGACCAAACATAATATTTGTAGGACAATGGTAACGGTCAGAAAGTAGCAAGATTTGAACACGGGTCTCATTGCTTTAGGACAAAGATACTACGACGCCATCGTAGCTAAAACGTAGCGAGCGTAGTCACAAAATTTTATTTTTTAACTTCATTACCTACGTATACTGATTGATTTAAAAAAAGGTACCGGGATTGAATATGGCGTATCTCGGGTAGTATCTCGCTCACATAATTATAACGTCTATTTTCACACATGTATGGACAGCAAAAAAGTTTATTGTATATTTTATTAATATTAATAAGTGTGTTACATTTTCTTTTGCGCCCTATAAAGATGAAATTATACAAAGCTTATTTTTGTTTCTGCCATCTTCAAACGTTTGTTACAGCTTGTAAAAACAAGGAATTATAAGAACAAACCAAGAATTAATTGAACAACTCTTAGCAAATGATGTTCACGATGATAGGAAGCGTTTGTAGTGGTGTGGAACTGCGGATTTGTGCTGACATGGCAATCTCATTAAGCGAACAATAGAACAGACAGACTATAAATCATAGCATTGTACGTAGCCATTTGTGGCTCGTGCGGTTTGCCGTTATATGCGTGCCGTTTATATACATACACTATATATAGATATGTTAACTCGCATACGTTAATTGTCATTATCTGGAATACCTATTATTTCCTAAATCATTATGATTATTATGTTATTCACAAATCTATCGCCGTCCCTGAGCAGTACCACCTCTTTCAAGCTTGGAATTAACTATAGTATAAAAATAAAGCGAAAAAAAAACAAGTCATGAGTTATATTAATATTTATTGAAACAATACAAAAAGGTAAAAACACGGAAATCGATTCAAATAAGGAAAATGCTTGAAAAAGAAACGGATTATAGCTAATCCTTTATAAAACGCCGCCTGAGGGCAAAAGGCAAAATAAAGAGAGATCAATTTCATATCCAAATAGAATTGAGACCCACAACCAGAAAGGGATGTGTAGGAAAAATTGATTACGGTTTAGTATTTATCGATATCGACTTATCAGCCCCAATAAGCTCATTTTTTATAATAGTAGCTCGGCATGTGACAACACTCCGACTGATGTAAAGGTAGAGTGCGGTCCATGAATGGAAACAACTGCTACTACAAAGAAACCTAGGTGGTCAGCGGTCACCTCCACTATGCCAGCTTGAAGAGACGAGCATGTACCATCCAGATTTACAGTGTACACTCCTCTCGTTATACCTGGCTACTTTCAAACTATTTCCGAAACGAGACAAGGTCACTTCACGGGTGATACATTCGAAAGTGGTGGTACTGCCCAAGGATGGCAGACTGGACAAATAACCATCGTCAGTCTGCCTACCACTCTTTAATGGTGCTTATTGAGACACTAGTTTTGCGAGACCCCCTCAGACACGAGGCCTCTTTTATTTCCCAGTCAATTAAATGATTCTTTAGCTCGGCATGCCGCTATTAATTCAGTTAAACGCGAGGCCCCGACAGACGCAAGGACGACCCATATCCTAGTCCAAAATAAACTTATTGATAATTAATTTACCAATATTCAATAGATATAATCCAATCCAATATAGCAGGTCAATTTGGTTGTCTATCCCCTGTCAAATATACATACATACAATGTGTGAGGTAAAATTGGTTAAAACCAGCTTGAAGCTAACACATGTCAGTCACAATTTGTGGAAGCGATGAGAGAGAATAAAAAGAAAAAGCTTTCTTACAAATTTATTTCATTCACTTAGACATGTCGGAATTTTTTACTTAGCATTTTTGTATAACCGTTCTTAACGATTTTCTTTTATCTCTTATAACGATTTCAATATTTATAATAAGGTTTGTACTTTTTATTTTCATTATTATCTTATAATAATATGTGGATATTTATTCTAAATTAAGTTTTTACATGGAACAGAAAAATTAAAAAAAAATGGTACATATTGTCACTTAATAAAGTACTTATTAACTTTTAATATCCTTCAATAAACACAAAACATCTAATTTGGGTTCGCTTTATATTAAGCCCCAAGTTTATAATTAAATTAAGGATAAAATTAAAATTTTATTTCTTTGAAAGTAAATATTTATTATAAAAGTTTCTAAATTGATTTTCAATCTATACGTGATAGGAAATTCTTTGTGAACAGATCTCTCTTAATTAAATTAGTAGTCTTTAATTAAATTAATGTTATTTTCTTAAAATAATGTTAATAAAAATTATATATTTTATTCTGAACGATGATATTCTAGATGAAGACGTTAATATTTTATTTTAAATGGACTATTTTACATTTTCATTGGCTCATTATAAATTCCGCAGCCGAACATCTTTATAGCTATTTTGAGGTTAATTCTAAAATGGCAGTCACTTTTTATTAAGGACATTTATATTACGCCGACAACGTTCACAATGAGAAAAGTTTTATGATTTATCTCTTGGTAGGAAGTCAAATAACAAAAACCCTTTTGCTTAAAAACATAAAAAAAGATGTTCCGCTTAACCGCTCTTTATAATTTTTAATAAAATATTTAATGTTTTAAAATTTATTATTATTCCTTATAATAATGTAAATTGTATATCATCCACGTTGTTTTATAATATTGAACTTCATAAACCAAAGAAAACGCCGCGTTGCAGGCTTTGCAGTGATTTATAATTTTCATTATGCAACTCAAACAACTGCATCGTTTTTTTCATACTGTAATCTACAAGTTAAACGCCAGTTACGAGCGCCTTAATAATAAAATGCAACGAAAGAATTAAAGGCGGCATACAAAATGGCCGGCAGCTGGAAATTGAAACCGCAAACTTTTTCAGCCACGAGAAAATTGCTCGAGGTGAATTTCTACAGTATTCTCTCGACCCAAGTTTTCCAGAATAAAAATCGTCTTCGAAGAGATTTCCATTTGAAGTTCGTCCTTTTTATGGTCTTAATGCCTCTCATATTACTTATTCATAACTTAGGCAGAACAAAGGATTATAAATGCGGCATCCTCATTGACATAACGAACGATTCGGAATTAAACCGGAATCCAATTAGAGTTAGCTGATTGGTATTTCAAATAGTCATTACGGTAGCGTTCTTTAGAGAAACAAATTCACTTTATTTCTTTCCTGAGTTATCCGATCCTGCGATTAATTGAAATGAATTAATTTAGAGAAATACAATTTAAGAATAAATCCTTTAAAATTTTTAGAATAAATAATTTTTTTTTGAACCAATATTATATAGGTATTTAAATTAATAATGAGATATACAGAATAATTTAATAATTAAAATACTTGAATAAAAAACAGTGTTAATAGTTACAAAAAATATATAATGACACAAATTACCCAAAAATATCTGAGTATTTTCCACATTGCTGAAGAAAATTATAATAATTCTAGTCGGTAACAAGAGCACAAACTGGGCGAATAATGAAACACATTATTATTTATGCCACGTCGCTGTTGATTAATATCATGAGATGCTGTGCGGTCGTTCTCGCTTATAATGTTGCCATTTACTGCAGAAAATTAATGTTTCTAACCACGAGATCTGTTTTCAACTGGACTCTGCTCTGAATTGAAATTTCACAAAAACTAATTAATATTTGCTTTTAGTCGTAATTATATTTAATTTATTATTTAAGCAACTCGCATTTGTAGTGACAATTTAATACTCGTATTAACTCTTATACCGTCAACATTATAGTAATGTATGTTACGATTATAACATAAATCTATACTCGAGATAAAACGGAATTTCACTTTTTTAATAAGAAAAAAATTGTGCGTCGTATAATCTGACTCGTGCATTTCCATGTTTTAAAATGACGTCGGTATCGACATGTGTAGATTGATCTACACAAGTCTTGTTATTCACATATATTATGTAATTATAATTAAGCGATGTACGGCTGCTATTTTGTCATATTATTTTTTTACTAGGCGCAAACGAGCAAGGTATTAAATGAAACTAAAAAATAACATAAAATATTTATTAAACATCATTATTGTGAAGCTTTCTTTTTTTACTGACTATATAGGTAGCTATGAATATAAACAGTAATATTATGTGACCGAGACACAAATAGATGCGCCTCCATCTTCTGCCATACGAGAAGACATCTCTTACTTTATTTAAATTAGTACTTCCTAGTACTGTGTTGCTGTTTCTCGGAATTGCAATACATTTACTCTGACTATCCCTTCTATCTTTTTTTTCTGCGTATCTGTTATATTCTTTCTTCGTTAAATAAATAAATAAAGAAAAATAAATATACGATACAAAAATAACTTTTATATTAAAAATATTATACCCGAATCAAAATTGTTTATGCAAATATTACCGTTGTATGATTTTACCCTCACATTTTGTTGTTACGAGTTATTAACTTTTCATAACTTACGTGATAACCAGAGCGCAAAGATGTAGGGGGTTCTGGGTTCAGACATAATATATCGCAATCTCGACAGTTAGTGCCCTTTTTATGGGCCAACTCTAAATGAAAGAACATTAAAGTAAAACAATTTACCTATTAGCGAACTAAATGATTTTGTTTACGACTTAGTTATTGTTATAGCTATCCGCACATGAGAGCAACATTTTCGTTAAATAAAAGAACAAAAATCAGGTCAACGATATTTATAGTTTTTTTTAAATAACTGATGATGGTCATCAATTAGCACAGTCCGCCGTCTATGAAATGACTTAATTGAGAATCGAGCTCAACTTAGAAGTCGCCAGGTATAGCGGAAATGACTACTGCCTGCAAACATTTATCTGTGGTAACAGTTGTCTCCGCTCATGGTCTCCACTCTAGCTTATCAATTAAGTAGATTGTGGTCACTATCGCGAGCCTAAAAAAATATATGGTAAAACGTTTTGTCTTATATTATACTAATTTGGTTTTTAAAAATCAACGGTAATAACTATAAGGAACATATGGGATTTATCGTAGGTAATATTTATTAGTTAGTAATCCTACAAAAAGAAGGTGGTAAGAGGTTTTTTTTTTATGAATGACATAATTAGCATACAAAAGTTTTTGTTGGGGCTTCTCTTGTAACAGCAACTTATGCTAACTAACTATGCAAATTCTATGAATGGAAACGACTAGCTACATGGACACGTTTATTTTGTTCACAACTTAGAACCGAATCCGAAGTTTCTTTTTGCATTCAAATTTGTAAGTTAACTGGGAGGCAGACTTTGGGTGGTTTAACCTAATTTGCCGGTCAATGGGCAGTTACCATGGGCAGTTTTGAATGTAATACTCCATAACCTGGACATTATTACTGCGTCAGATTGGAAGTAACGTCTCACCACGAAATACAGATATCTTACAATTTTTTTTATTTATTTTTTATGCTTAATAGGCAGGCGTTTGACCACACCCTGCCTGGTGTTAAGCAGTGATGTGGTCTAAGGTGGAGCACGCCTGCCTATGAGGTACCTTTTCACCTTCGATTTGAAGAGACCTATGTTGTACGTGTCGGGAAATTGCCTGTAGCTTAACATTAGGAGGCTTAACCTAAGCACGAAAAGTACATTGATCATTGAAAGCAGCTCAGTGATGCTCCCAATAAACCAAATCAGCTGATTAACTGTGACTCATAGAGTTCCTTTCATGCTAGCCCTGTAGACTGCGAAGAGCTGGCTGAAGAGAAAGAGAAAGTGAACGTTATTTCCAAGCTTCTGCTTGGGAAAGAGATTACGAACACGAGTACAAACATTCATATATACTAAGTCTATCTTATCCCCTTCAAAGTACAGGATTACAACGACATTGGAGAGACTGAACTGAGCAAAAGTTTGAAGTCGAAGAATTTTTAAACGTTTCCGTTATTACCTCCGTTAATCTGTAGCAGGCTTCTAATTTTACTTCTTAATCAAATTAACAAAGGGATTTACAATTTTTTAATTTAAAGAGCGCGGCTGTTATTTGCAGTATATTTTCTGGAATGAAAATTGAAGATAGATCAACTTGAAATTAATTAAATTACAATAATTATACTATCGTAATAAGTAGTATTTTTTATATCAATTGATGACATATTGAAATGCTGGGGTTAAATTCCGATAATATAGAAAAAAGTAAGCATTTGATATACGACTTGCGTTAATTGGCATAATAACCTCAACTGCAAAATAGACCTTACTAATACTAATAGTGCCGCATATGTCACTGCCGCCGCCGTGAAATAACTGCAGGCAGCTTTTGCCTCCGCTATATCGGTTTTTTATTATTATTGTAGCTCGACATATGACAACACTCCACCTGTTGTAAAGCTAGAATGCGTCCCGTTAACGGAAACAACTGCTACTACAGAGAAATCTCTACGGAGAGCAGTGGCCTCCGCTATGCCGGCTTGAGGAGACGAGTATGCACCATTGCACAGTGTACACTCCCTGGTTATACTCGGCAGCTTCCAAGTGGATTTCACTTAGTATCAAACCGTTGGAAAATTATTCTCTACAATTTTTTTTAATTTTTTTTTATTTTGGCTCGACATGTGAACGCGACTGGTCTGATGGTAAACTCAGTGAAGGTCCATGAGCATTGACAACTAGAGAACCGCTCGCATGGTGGCTCCAGTCGCCACTACTATGCCGGCCTGAGAAGGTGCTTTTTCACGCTCCGCTTTAAGGATCCAAGGTGAAAGGACTGGGAGAACACATAATTATGTTATTTTAAACAAATTTCTAAACGCATTAGAGTATAGTAGGTCAGAGTATGACCTTTCTAATTCTGTACACAAGTGGCACTCTGACAGCCTATATTCGGGCCATTTATTTATATCTTAACTCTAATTTTATCAGCCGTTTTATCGTTTATCTTAAAGAGTGGTAAACTGATGATGGTTAGTTAATAGCTCAGTCTGCCGTTCTGGGGTAGTACTACCACTTTCGAATGCAACACCCGGGAAGTGACCTTGTTGAAAGTAGCCAGGTAATAACGACAGGAAGGTGCACTGTCAATTTGGATGGTGCATTACTCGTCTCCTCATGGCGGCATATCGGAGGCGACTGCTACCTGTAGAGATTTGTCTATAGTAGCAGTTGTTTCCGTTCATTGACCGCACTCTAGCTTTACATCGAGCGGAGTGTTGTCGTATGAATGCACTTAAAGATTATAATGAAAATTTATGACACGCCTTCCGAAAACCAGTTAACAGTTTTTTTTATTATTATTATTAAATGTTGGCATTTTAAACGCTACATTTTTTTTTAATGTCAGTACTAAGCTTGTTGTGCATGTACATTGAGCGACCAAAGCACATATAACATAGTTATATTGATACCTGTGAAAATATTGCAAAGGTTTGAACGTGGGTCTTATAGAACGGGAGCTCCGTTCTCTACCGCTTGACCACTGCTGCTAAACTAAAAATTACAATACAATACAATTGTCACGCCTTTTTCCCACAGGCGGAAATTAATTTTAAATATATCCGATTGTGAAAAATAGTTCACCTAAAATAGTTTGTAATAATCAATTTTATCAAACAAGTCAAAGCTAAGATTTGTAGTTAAGTATTTAGGTAAGAGAAGCACTATTTCTTCCCAATAACAAATTGGACTAAAATGGAATCACCTTTGAAATCGCATCCAACATTTCAAGAGAGAAGGCTTACTGTGACCAGAGGTTGTGTGGAACAGATAAATCACCGTTGCCAACTAGAACAAGAAACAACACTATCGATCTTTAAGAACATCTGTGCTTCGAACCGACATCCTTTACATGGCACTATTTATGTAAACCACAACTGTATTGATATTGAATATCTATTATATTTTTTAGGTAGAATGGTGTCTGAAGAGACAGCGGTAGACAGACTGTTAGTTAACTAACACCCGTAGATACCCGAGTATAATGAAGGGGGTGTAGACTGTCAACCTGAACAGTGTACATAAGTCTCCTCAAGTCAACATAGCGGAGGCGACTTCTGCCTGCAAATATTTCAGTGTGGTAGCAGTTGATCCCAAAAAGCAACAAGGTCACTTCATTTCATGGATTTAAACATAAACTTATATTATTAAACGATCTTTATTAGGTGACAATTTATTCCTAAATTTTTGGGGGATATTTCGAGAATCTTATGAAAAAATAAATGTAATCTTTTAAGTTGAATTTTATGTTAAAAGATGAAGCGGAAAATTCAATTTTGTCTTGAGTTGGATATTTCGCTCTCTTATTTAAATTTAAGTTTACGTGACATTGTTGGAAAAAGTTGGTTCTAACGCTAAGAACTTTATCTAACACTTTTATTCCACTCGGCTGGTTCGTTCTGTTTGTATATATTTTTCTCTAAACAAAAAAATATTGAGTTAATTTATCTTATTTACAACGACTATATTTCAATTATTGATTTCTTTTTTATATCTAAATGTTTAATATGATAAAACTCGAACAATAAAATATTAACGGGTACTTTACCTGATGTTAAGTGGTCTAAAAGAGACTACCAAATGCAAGCATTAGTCGTCTTCGCTATGCCGGCTTGGTAAGACGAGTGTGCTTTCAGGTTGACAAGGCTGACTTTCCCTCAAATCTAGAATTGTGTTCCCTATTTATTGGAAATTTGATGAGTAATTAGTTTCAATTTAATGTATTTCCCTCATTTAAATCGATATCCATTCTCCTCAAGGAGACGGAAGCTTGCCCGAAGTGAGACACCATCGGAAATTAGAAACCCTGAAACTTGGAGCAGAAATTGTTTCAACGTTGAAATGTTATTTGTTGATATAACATATATTCTGAGATTTAGGTACTTTGTTTCACGAGTAACTTTAGAGTTTATTTTGGATATAGGATTACAGGTTTAATTTATAAATACAATTATTAAACATATATTTTTTATTGTAGCTCAGCATATGACAACACTTTGCCTGATGTAAAGCTAGAGTGCTGTCCATGAATTGAAACAACCGCTACCATAGGGAAATTTCTGCTGACAGCAGTCGCCACCACTATACCGGTTTGAGGAGACGAATTAAAAAACACCCCTCGTTATTCCTGGCTACTTTCAAACTGATCCTCCTGAAACGCGGCATTGTCACTTCACAGGTGTTGCATTCGAAAGGTAGGACGGCAGACATGTAACTACATTGGTACCGGTCAGAATTTGGCGAGGTTATAACACGGGTCTCATCGATCGTAAGTTCAAGCGCTCCACCGCTAGACCACGTCCGCTATTAAAATATTTTTTATTGTACTAATACCTAGTTTTAATATACACATATGTATTGTGTATAGATAAAAATTAATCGTCAATAACCTCGCAATAATTGAATTGCAAATTTATTAATGAGTAAATTTAATGAATCCGTTTGTATTCTCATTTATAAATGAAATTAGCAAACAATTTATTGAAAATTTAACTATGGACGGAATTGTTTGATAAAAATATCAATTTGGAATGCTTGAAAATGTTTAACAAGTATATTTTTACATTATCTTAAGTTTTTCACAAATGGAAATCGTTCGACCCAATTGGTTAGTAGTCGGCCTGAGAAGACGTGTATGCACCATCTAGAGTGACAGTGCCCACTCCTCTCGCTATACCTGGCTACTTTCAAACTGCTCCCAAAACGCAACAAGGTCGCTTCACGGGTGTTACATTTGAGAGTGGTGGTACTGCCCCAGGACGGCAGACAGGGCAAATAATCATCATCTGTCTGCCTACCACTCTTTAATAGTATCTATAGGCACTGAGCGACCAAAGTGCATATAGCAAAGTTACTGGTACCAGTCAGAATTTAGCAAGGTTCGAACACGAGACTCATCGACCGTGAGTTCACGCGTCAAACCACGGCCGTTCTAAACTACCACTACTAAACCTTGATTATTTTTAATTATATGTATTTTAGAAACTAAACAGTGTATAACGGTTTATATATTAAACCGTAATACTATAGGTTTCACGAGCCCTCGTCAAGGTGATAATTCAGAACCTTCAGTTTAATCTGTTGATTTTAACAATCTCTGACATGACATTGTGTGTACAACCGTAACCAAGACATGACATGACAATTATCCTTGACTCATCTTGACTGTCAAGTGCAAAAGTATACAACATATAACTCAAAATTAAATAGCTAATACCATATGTTTGATACCAATGTATTTTCTTTGTACACCTCTTGTCTGAGTAGTTGGCTAATCTATCTAAAAGAATCTTCCTGGATTACTTTTAGACACTTGATTCACACATTCAATTTTGTCTATTTACCTGCATTTACCTAAACGACTAAACATTTCTAAACGATATATTGTGTACTTATTGTATATACATACATTCTATCCCATGCTACAAATCTCTATAGATATTTTGTGAAATGGGTAATAAAAAGATGCAAAATTATGCCAATAAAAAAGGCAATGAAATCAAGGTTTACTCGTATATCATTTTGAGCGAATTTTCAGTTCAATTCACCACAGAAATCGATATCATGTATTAGAATTTGGACATATGTCAAGATGAAATACGGATAGCGAATGAGAGTAAGCGACCAACGATTTTTAGAAAATATTGCTATCCCATAAGAGCATTGGAACGGGACAACTCAAGTGGAAAATATCGAGTGTATCCGTTGGTAGACAATACGAGCCCTAACGAGGTAACATTTTTTCAGAAAATCTTTACCAGACCATACATAGTCAATACCTTTTTTTTTGCGATAAAACTGGGTACGTTCTAGAATAAATATAATAGAATAATGAGTTCTTTAAATATTATAAAAATAAATAGTTTAATATGGATTGTGAATTTCTTTCATATTAACTCGAATGATTAATTTATTTTGTAATAAATAATATTTAATGAATAAATAACGCAAATAATTATATTGTGTTTTTATTATACAGTTTAAAAAAATACACTTTTTATGCTTATCTACTGATTTACATGAGTTAATTAAACCGCTTCGTCTATCTTAAATAATTATTAGAGTATTAGAATTTGGGGTAAATAAAATTATGTTTAGAAAATGAAAAATATAATAAAATTCGCATTAATTGAAAGTAATTTATATATTGCAGACTTAGGCAGACGGACCGTTATTGTACCTTGGGTCGTACATCAAGAGTACTTGGGCAGTATACCCGTAAAATCGCGTTTCAGGATCAGTTAGGAAGTACCCAGTAGATGTAGATTGTAGATGTAGATTTCTCGCAGGCTCCTTCTCCGCAACTGAGCAGCTATGGCCGCTCGTTGTGCGTGAGGTGTTCCGCTTCATCGCAGCCACCCGATGTCTTCCAGGAAGGACAGGAGACTCTTCACGTTCCTGCACACCTCCGGAAGCGGTCTACGCTGCTGCACTCCAAGAGCATGTGCGTGACTGTCTCTTCAGCCCCCATGCATCCATAAGTACCCAGTATAACAAAACCCAAAAAAAACTTATTTGTGTGCTAGCAGTTGTTTCCATTCATGGACCGTACCGCCTAACATCAGGCGGGGTATCGTCACATGTCGAGTTACAATAAAAAAATCAATAGGTAAGTTATGTTTGAGAAGGGTTTTTAAACGACCGCGTACGTTAGACGGTCTCTATATTCTCGTGTCTTGGCATGTACTAAAGTGGTAAAGTAAATAAACGTTAGTGTCAACAATATCACATTTTAGGAAATTTTCTTAGAGTTTACGCATAAAAAAACGCAATAACTGTCAAGAAAGCGATATGCGAACCCCTAACACCCATTTCTCTTTCAGCGATAACTGGCACAATATTTATGTTCTTTTACTAAAGGCTTTTGTGTGTTTATCGACGTATTATTATAATAGTCTTTGTTGACGTTGTGAAATATTGAAATTATATTCATAACTTTTATGTGGAGTTGTTGTTGAGTGAAAATTCTTGATTATTCTCCGAATTCCACTTTTATATTCATGTTTTTTTTTTTAAATTAATAACACGCTCGTGCGTTATTTTCACAATTATTTTAAAACGTTCCAAAATTAAAACAATTCTACCTATGTGGATGTTTTATAATAAAAAAGTATTTGTTTTGTTTGTTTTCAACACAATTCTCGAATGTGATCTAAAAACGAATAAATGCATTTCTATCACTTTTCATTTCAAAGACTTTTTTAAGCAAAAATAATTTCTCAAAAACTTTACACTATTCCATATATTTTATTTATATAAAATAACCAATAAAAAACTTCATTATACAATAAGTTAACATTTATAATCCTACCATCAAAATTATATTTAGATACACTAATTTTCAAGCGTGACGCTCATGAAGTGACCTAGCAGTTGTTTTCGTTCATAAACCGCACTCTAACTTTGGCTTAACATCAAGGCGGAGAGTTGACATATAGCTACATTTATAATGTGCAATTTTAATTATAGGATAAGACAGCATGCATACAATTGAGATTGTAGTGTACAAAGTTAAGACAAGACGAGAGTTAAATTCCCAAGTTAATTTTATAGTAATCTCAATAGAAGTAATACGTTCAGTTGGTGGCGGTTGCACCGTGGATGCAGCCAGTCGGCTTCGCTCTGATTAAACTCATAAATTCAGAAGCCAGATGGCACGCGCCGCATTGTAAATCTGCTACCAATGCCGCATTTGTCTCTGTTCATTCCCTAAAGAATATAATAATATTATCAAAATCACTCTAATTCAGAAATAAACGTAAAGGATATTGTTAAAGTATTATAATACTTTATTTTATAAATGCAAACTATCAAGTAGAAGTTATTATTTAGCCTCATTAAGTAATATTTAATTAGTAAATAATGCATATTATAATCATAAAAAAGTAAAATATTTTTTTTATTAAATTTTTAACTAAACAAATTTTCATAATACTTACTGGGGGGAGATGAAAAAAATTAGTTTAACAATTTCACGGGTCACGAATATCGATAAATTTAATTAAAACTTCTTCATCTCCAAGACGAGGGTTTTTAAACTTTTGCAAGAAAACTTAAAATTTAACCAAACAAGTGCCCACATTATTTATATAAAAAGCACCCCTTAATTTCCTGGCGCGAACGAAAACTAAGTAAACAAGATAAAACTACAGATACTGAAAATTACGAGGAATTGTACGAACTTCTCGCTACGTAGTTTGTTTTCTCTGCCCGCCCCTGTGTAACTTTATTGCGACTTACTACTACTAAGTTTTGAAGAAAATTTAAACAGTACCGTTTTATATTCAAAATTTCTCGGAGGATAATAAAAAAGTTGCATTTTTCTTTATCGAAATATTTTGTGAAATTATTAGAACCTGGAACCATTAAAACCTAAAAATCGTGGTTAGTCATGAGCCGCCTCCCCGGGGTGGTGCCACCACTTTCAGTACCCATGAAGACGCGTTTCAGGATCCCTTTAGAACTGACTGGCTGCATCTGCAATCTAGACCATGTGAATTCGTCACTTCAAACCAGCATAGCTCGAGGGATGGAACGCCGAAATACTATAAAAATGTATATAGGAACACGATAAATGTGAAAGAAACTAGTCCGCCAGTTGTGCCAAATGGCAAACCATCTTTGCATATCCATGAAAGCAAATGTATTTTAAAGTACTTTAACAGCATGTAGGATTTAGATTTATTTATACAAGTATAACATTGATGGACGTAATTTGGTCATTATAATTCTATGTAATTATTATCAGATAAAAACCTAATTAAACAAAACATATTTTATCGTTAGACTCATAAAATACTTTATTCATTAAACTGAAGACATTGATGAATGATAACGATAATAATAATGTTTTATCCTTTTTTTCTATATGTCAATATGCATGAACAATTTTCCATTATCTACGTGAGTTATTGCTCCTTGAGTATGTTTGTATGTATTGTATGTTTTGGTTATTTATGGATGCTGCCGTGATTTCTCTCGGCACTGATTGATGACATCGTAGCTATAGTGTTAAATATACGAGAATAAATTTGTTTTGCATATACATCTATATAGAGAGAAAAATTATTGCAGACAGGCTCTATCTGACTCTAGTCGAGTACACCTGAAATGCGACTAGGTCACTTCACGGGCGTAGTTATCACCTATCGATACCATTATCAACATTAGTACCGGCCAGAATTCAGCGAGGTTGGAACACAGGTCTTATTGAACAGGAGTTTACGCATTAAAACGTGGTAGGCCGCAAGATCACGCAACATAATACTCATTAAATTTATTATATAGATATAGTTCAAGATATAAATCAAGATAAACAACTATATTCATAGTTTCCTAGTAGTTTAATTATGTCGGAATGTGTTAGTATTCACTCCCAATGTATGCATTTAGATTGACAAACTGACGTATAATCACGCCTGCGTAATGGAAGGTAGAGGGCAGGAATTGGGGAATTAAAACGATAGATTGACAGCACTATTTGCGGGTAGATCAGACTAACTTTGGATTTAAGCTTAAAATGTAAATGTAGTGGGATGTTTCGGAGATAACAATAGCTTACAATGGTGTATCGTTTCAGTATAATTTGCATTTGAATACTTGCGTGTGGATGTTGCAGTGAAGTAACGAGATACATAAGAATTTGCGCAACTGAATTCGCATTTACGCAATTAGTTTCTTTTTTTTTGTCAGAACACAAAGTAATTTATTTGCGTCATATTAAAGAGAAGAGAAGAGAAGAGAAAGAAAGAGAAAGAAAGAGAAGAGAAGCGAAGAGAAGAGGAGAGAATATTAACGCTGCAGCTATTTAAACTCGTCTTAAAAAAGGACTGGAATAATGAATTATATTAATTACATATATGCTACGAAGTCGCGAGTATCAGCCAGTCAGTTATAAAGAAAAGCAGCGCATCCCAGTATACGAATTTATTTGTGTTTAAAACTTATTGTAGTAAAATTGCTATTGCAAGCTTAACAAATGAATTATAATGAAATTAATAAACAGCTGAATGATGATTATTTGAAGTTGAAAGGTTGCTACCGTCATGTTTGCTCGATGTTCAAACATTTACTTTTAGTCAGCTCTTTCAAAATGTTCGCATTAAAATATTTTGTTATGATAATGGATAAAAAATAAACTCACTATAATAAAAATCACAATCAACTCAATCAACTAACTTACTTGTGTATTACCTGGTATGCAGTACCTGTGCTAGGCATTTAATAAACACGCAAAAATTAAATAATGATAAAGAAATCAAAATAAAAAATAAATAAGTGAATTAAAATAAATATTAAAGAAAATAATAGTTATATTTAATAGATTATGATAATACTTTATTCCTTAAATTGCTTTGATTATGTAAAGGTAAGAAATAAATAAATAAAACTGATTGAACGGAATATCAGTCTCTACACGTAGACGGGTTCAACTGTAGCCAACGTCTATAATTATCTATGTTGCAAATTAAATTGCAACAGATCTAAGCTTTGTATTTTGTACATTTTATCAAAAATACTTCAATATTTTATAATATAGGCATTAATTAAAAGAGTAGTAGGCAGACTGACGATAGATTAGCCCAGCTTGTATAGTAATTAATCGTGTATAATAAGAAGAATGTAACCTGTCGACAGACGGTGCGCTTGTTACTCGAACTGGCATAGCAACGGTCACTGCAAACTGCACAAATTTCTCTGTTGTAACAATTGTCTCCGAACATGAACCAAGAGGTAGGCAAACCGATGATGATTTTTAGTCTAGCAATCACCACTTTCAAGTGAAATGACCTAGTCGCGTTTCGGGATTAATTTAAAAATAGCCAAGTAATAGAAAGGAGTGTGCACTGTCAGTCTGGATCGTCTATTCCTCCTGCAGAAATTTCTCTGTGGCAGCAGTTGTTTTCGTTGATAGACTGCACTCTAGTTTAACATCAGGAGTGTTGTAAGATGCCGAGCTATAATACAACAAAATCAGGCGTAGTGTGATCACATACCGAATTAAAAAAAAAGGATTGTGTAGACTAAATAAACTTAGGATTAATTTGACAATCTAAACAACTTCAATGTTCCGGGTGACGTGAATATCTTCTCAATTTTCAAGCACTGGCCCACCACACTCTCGAGAGCTGTTCACTACTTCCGCATTTTTGAAAGGCTACTACAGTGCAGTGTAATTTAAAAAATTAATAGAAACCGTCTCAAAACAATATAGTTCTTATTTTAACTCCTACGTCAAAGGAATAAGATATTAAATGTGTGGTTGTAATAAAAACATAAGGTGCAATTTCGCTTGTAACCATTGAGATTTTGAAGTGGGGCTAGATATAACGAGTAGCGTCGTGCTTCGTTACTTGAGCCTGGAGCCAGAACCGTGCTAATTGTGCACTTGCCGTAAATAAAATACTGTCTCACATGTTACGTGGCGTCATAAAGGCTGTAATGAACATAATATTTACCAAACCAAAGTGAGAAAATCTCCTGAGGCTAAACTAGGGATGATACAAATGTATACTGAATAAACTTGTTCATAAAAACTTATTATTATTCTATTACAGCTGCGGTGGTCTAGCGGTAAGACGCATAAACTCAAGATAAATGAGACCCGTGTTCCAACCTCGCTAAATTCTGACCGTTACCAGTGTAACTATATTACATGCACTTTGGTCGCTCAGTGCCAATAGGTGACGATGGTTATTAGTCCAGTCTGGGGAAGTAGATATAACGAGAGCAGAGTGCGCTCTCTATCTGGATGATGCTCATTCGTCACCTTGAGCCGGCATAGCGGAGGTGATTGCTGCCTGTAGTAGCAGTTGTTTCCGTTCATGGACTGCACTCTATCTTTACATCAGGCGAAGTATTGTCTTATGCCGAGCTACAAAAAAAAGTAACTTTTATGTTTTGTATAGAAAATACTTACACTTTTTATTAAAATATTGTAATTGTGTCGTAAATAAATAATATTCATTCCACTCATTAGGTCGTATCATGAACATTCAATGATTAATTACTAGCGTGAACATACAAGTTTCTAACTAGATATATTAATAATTATCTACTAGCGAATAGTTGTTTGATTGGTCTATTCGCTATTTAGAATTCTCAATAGTTGAATTAAGTTTCAAATGGACCGCACTCTAGCTTTACATCAGGCGGAGTGTTGTCACATGCCGAGCTAAAATAAAAAAAAAATACGAATTTCATTATCTATCTATCCTTTTGTTTTGTATCCTATTGTTATGATACTATAACAAAATAATTCTAATATATTTTAAAAATAATAATATGTCTCGTCTTAGATTTTAGTGAAGAATCCTTTTCATTTCGTTGAAAAAGAAACAATGCCCACTCAACTCGTGTCTTTGTTTGTGAGAATATTGAATCCTCTCTAGATGAGAGTGGTTCCCGCAGTGCGGAATGATATTCCTCCGCCGACAAGGATCCACCATACAAACAATTCTCCACAACCACTAGAAAAAATGGCATTATGAAAGAACTTTCCGTCTGCGTCGCTGGAAGCGGGACGATTTCTCAAACCACCCGTCTGACTGAGTCAATATTGACTCTCGACGGAGCATTCCGCGACTAATCTTATAGAAACTGTTTGCTTTCTGGATTGAGGGTTCGACGTTCTTGCGGAAAGTTTTCGCATCTCAAATAGAATTTGCATATAGGCTACAGGGCAATATTTCCGCTACTCTCTATTTGAATATTGCTCGGAAAGGATGAATTAAAGTTCGAAAGAAGTTATGCATTGCCAACGCCCGCGGTGAAACGGCCGCTGAACTCATATTCATTCCGAGCATTGAGATCGCTTTCCTATAAATTGACCTCAGAATTTTATTGGAAAACATTCTTCCGAGTTTCAGATTTCTATTTTGATTCAATCAGAAAATGAGATCCAATTTCGTTAAAAATAATTTCATTTCCTAGATATTTTTTTCACGTAATAAATATTTAAATAATGTACATGTAAACAACATCTGTTCTCTACCATCATACACTATTAACTTTGGTGAATACATACAATTTGCATTTTATTCACATTGTCCCAAGCAATTTCATGTATATTTTTATTTTACCGCCGTTATTTTTAAAGCATTGCTTAATTCATATTTCTCTTTATAAAAAATAATATACCGAGATTAAAGTAAGCTCACTTATCAAAAAAATGTATTTCTATATTATAAATAAATATATAATTTTAACGTCTTCAAAACAAAATAAAACATGCTATAAAAGTTGAAAGAAAAGAAACGAAATATATGAAATTATAACCAAGATTATTAAGGATAAAAAGAAATACCACAAAATATGAATATCTACAAAGAACTTTGAGGCACTTCTTGATAATTTCGTAACATTGCCTTGTAATTAAGAATCCAAGTTCTCTTCGAATGACAAGGAGGTTTAGAAACGACACGCCCCGAGGCTTTACAAAATTAATGAACATGTCCCCAAGAAAGAGATCAAGAGAAACCTTTATCCTATTTCTTCTTAAAGAAACACAATCCGCGAGATAAAATCGACTATCTTAATTGCTATTTTATCGACACAAACTAGTCCCACTACAGCACAGACTGTAAATTATTTTTGTTTTCATAGCATCTCGGCATGTGACGATCCACCGCCTGATGTGAATGTGTGGGATGTGAACCTAACACAGAAATAACTGCAGACAGTAGTCGCTTCCGCTATGCTGGCTTGAGGAGACAGATATGTAGCATCCATAATATGTGAGATGAACACTCCTCTCGTTATATTGGCACCGAACGACCAAAATACCTATAACTCCATCACTAGACCACAGCTGCTCTTCATTTAAAACTGAATTTAGTTCCACAAAAAAGAGAGACAGAGACAGAAAGAAAGAGAAAGAAAATAAATGGCAGAGAGATAATGTGTCATCGGTAATTTTCCTATGAGTGTATAATTTTCACAACGTTGCTAAATCGTGAGAAAGCATTAATTTTGCAACGTGGGAAGGTTTCATCGTTCAAGCAGATCTTCTGGTTTGCCTTCGTCTGTTTGCGTACTTACTTCACTGTCCAAGTTGTCTTAAGCAAACACTAAACTGCTAAGCTGCTGAAGTTGAGAACATAGATCGTGAGGTTTCTATTCTAGGTCGAAGACGAACTTAATTAATCTTTGAATGCAGCCTTAATTTGCTGCGGGTGTCGCAGTCATTAGCAGCAATACGCAGTCCTTTGTATAGTATAGCACTGTAATCTATTTATTAAATATAACATTATTAGTTCAGTCTGCCACTTCTCACTGTAACGCCCATGAG
Source organism: Tinea pellionella (assembly GCA_948150575.1). Classification (NCBI taxonomy): domain Eukaryota; kingdom Metazoa; phylum Arthropoda; class Insecta; order Lepidoptera; family Tineidae; genus Tinea; species Tinea pellionella. Next base: position 3,435,543 of record OX411253.1, read on the forward strand.
GTAAGCTTTAGTTTGCGGGATGTGTCCTGTCAGGGCGCTGTTTGCTCATATCTTTCAGCAAACTTTACACACAGAATTATGGTTATTAGTGTTCCTTACCCATATAGTTGCAAAATTTTTTGTTTAAAAATCTATAATAAGAGTGGGGTCACACGCCGGTCTACTATACGAACTATATTACTATATTACGTAAATAAGTTAGTTTATTCAGTTATTGAGTGCTTTGTAATTAGTTTGTTATCAGTAATTGAGAATTTGTTACATAAAAGCAATATATTATAATAAATCTTTCATAAAATATACTTATTACGACACCACTATTTTGAAGTCTTGGAAGGCGTTACTCGCTCGCGTTATGAATGGCTGCAATAAATTCTTCTTTTCCCTGTCACAATATCGACCAAAATTATGAAGATGCAGCGGTTTTTCTAAGAGACTTCACATCGGTAAAAAAACACTACATTTTTTCCTGTCACGAACAATTTGTCGTATAACAGAGGAAAATGTTTTATTTCTTTTTGTTTTCATTCGTTCAAAACAAAGACTTCTATCATTTATCATTTTCTGTAGTTATATAATATAGTTAACTATTATATTTAGTTGATATATACAGAACAATCATTCTCATAAGCGTAAAACTCAGTATTTTCTTTTACTAAATCCATAGTTTACTCAGTGATAGCCGAGTACTCTGCTAAATTATACCGGTAACGTGAAAGCGTTTCCCGACCGATCTGTTCCCGGAATCCGCTTAGCACCGCCCACCGACCACCCACGTCCGCTTCCGTCAGGATACAGTCCTTCACGTTAGCGACGGAACTGTCTGTTTAAGCTAGATCTGATAGTATTCTGTTTGCAATTATCGCACGAAATCTAGCTGAAAACGTTAAATGCTTTTACTTTGAATTTGTTTACGAATTATTCAGTTTTAGTACACATTTACTTATTGTACTTATTATGTACCTTATTTATGACGCGTTCAGGTTCATTGATTAAAAGGAAAAAAACCATGCTTACATTGGTACCGAAAGATATGTCGCCGTGTCTATATAACATACAATTAATTTAAACATTTTTTATTTATACTAACTCGGCATATGACAACACTATGCCTGATGGTGAGCTAGAGTGCGGTCCATGAACGGAAACAACTGCCACCACAGAGAAATGTCTGCAGGCAGCAGTCGCCTCCGATATGCCGGCTTGATAAGACGAATGGAAATATCATATAAACGGTCGTTGTCTAGTGATAGAAGACGGACCTCACGATCGATGAGATCTGACTGGTACCAATGTTATATGTACTTTAGTCGCTTAGTGCCTGTGACACAGTGCAGTTAATAAATAAATAAATACCAAAAATATCACTTTCAAGTTGATCCCTAAACGCGACTAGATCACTTCACGGACATTACACATAAATTTAACAGAGAATTTAAACAAACTTGCAAACAAACAATTTAATCTTACGTTTAAGTTTGTTTGTAAATGGTCATCTTAATAAAATTAACACATAAATTATCAAACAATATAAATCAAATATTAATTAAATGTATTTTGAACTATAGTTTGCAGGACTTGTTCAGTTTTGTTGTACTTTAAACTTAAGAGTATCTTTAGTAAATATTAATTGGCGGGAAGTTCAACTGAGTGTGTGACTTAACTGTGCTTAGAGTTACAGACAAATACTTTAGCAAACTTTGAGTTGGGACTTAAAGTTTTAGAGCGTTTAGTTTCGTACGATAAAGTATAGAGTTTAGTAGTTTTAAGAGGTTATTAACCCAGTCTGTATTCTGGGGGTAACACCACCACTTTCAAGCGTAAAATTGACCTGGTTGCGTTTCGGGATCAGCTTGAAAGTAGCCAGGTGATAACAAGTTTATTGTGCCCTGTCAATGAATGGTGCATATTCGTCTCCTCAAGCCAGCTGTGTGGTATCAGTTGTTTCCGCTTATATACCGTATTTGAGCGGCCGTGGTCTAGCGGTAAGACGCGTGAACTCACGATCGATGAGATCCGTGTTCGAACCTCGCTAATTCTGACCGGTACCAATGTAAAGTTGTTATATGTACTTTGGCCGCTCAGTGCTTATAGGCACTATTAAAGAGTGGTAGGCAGACTGATGATGGTTTGCCGTCCTGGGGCAGTACCACCGCATTCGAATGTAACACCCGTGAAGTGACTTTGTCGCGTTTCGGGAATAGTTTGAAAGTAGCCAGGTATAACGAGAGGAGAGTGCACTATCAATCTAAGATGGTACATGCTCGTTTCCTCAAGCCGGCATAGCGGAGGCACAGGTTTCTCTGTAGTAGCAGTTGTTTCCATTCATGGACCGCACTCTAGTTTTACATCAGGCGGAGTGTTGTCACATGCCGAGCTACAATAAAAAAAATTCTAGCTTAGACGGTGTGCGGTCTCAACTACTATGAAAAGTTAGATTTCCTAATTTTCCATTGATAAAACTACACATGAATAAATATTGCAAATTCTTTTTAGTGTTGATTACTCACACGCGATAATATTAAGTGCTTGTTGATTCATAAAATTCAAGGGTATTATATCATCAAAAACAAATAAAACATTTACTTTATTCACTTATATAATTTAAAAAACGATCTTATCTCTTCATTGTTATTATTAAAATGGTAATAAATTAATTTGGTGACTCAAAACACTTGAGTATAATACACTCGTACCAAAATCATATCTTTTCCTTGTTTTTTTTATTATAACTCGGAATATGTCAACACTCAGTCTATGTAAACCTTAGGTTTACACTTTAGTGTGGTCTATAAAAGAAACGATTGCTACCGCAAGAAGAGAAATTTCTGCTGGCAACAGTCGCCTTCACTATGCCGACTTGAAGAGACGAATGTACACCATCCAGGTTGATAGTGCAGGCTCTTCCCGACTTCAACAGGTTCTTTTTTCAGGATTTTGTAGTTTTCAGAATTATTATCCGCCTGATGTAAAGCTAGAGTGCGGTCCATGAACGGAACCAACTGCTACTACAGAGAACTCTCTACGGACAATAGTCGCCTCCGCTATGCCGGCTTGAGGAGACGAGCATGTACTATCTAGATTAACAGTGCACACTCCTCTCCTTATATCTGGCTACTTTCAAACTGTTCCCGAAACGCAACAAAGTCTCTTCACAGGTGTTACATTCGAAAGGTGTAAGTATGCTTCGGTTAGTCTCCCATTATGAACATACGTATCTGTAATATTCCTGGCAAACAAAGATCGGTTAATAATGAAAAGTTTCAAGACACTGGTGCAATCACGGGGAGTTCAATCTCATCGCAAACTTCGTACAAATCCTCCTAGTCATCTTAGTAAACTTTATCTCTTTTGAAAACACTTTCTAGAACTTCTTCACTAGTAGATGAAGTTACATCTCACTAATATATTTCAATATTATTAATATTTTTTAACTGTAGCTCGGCATTTGATCATACTACACACAATGTTAAGCTACAAACCGATCCATGGACGGAACCAATCACTGCCACAGAGCTGTGTTTGCAGGCAACAGTCCCCTCCGCTATGCCGACTTAACATGATTAATTTGCACCGTCCGATAATTTATTTATTTATTTATTTATTAAATTCGACGCACAAAACGGCATGCAAGCATATACATGTCATAGTACGAATACAGTCGGGGGTTAGGCTGGCTTGCATGCCAAAGCATGTGCGCATACTATAAGTACAATACAATACAAATTAATACAATTCAATACAAATTTTTATGCAGTTATCTTAACATTGTCTTACAAATACAAATATAGTCCAACTAAGCAGTTTGACCAACATTGTCACACGTTAAGTTAATCATTTCATACTATACACACAAACACACTAAATATTAAGATGTCTCAAACTATTTCTGAACACAGATAGTCTGTTGTTGAAATATAAAAAAAATATAATAAATAGTATACATCATTCCCGTTATATCGGGCTACTTTTAAGCTGTTCCCGAAACGCCACTCTGTAAAGCCACTAAACTAAATTCAGTCCAAAAACATAACAGAATAAATCTATATAATAAAAATCAAGTTCGTTAGTCTCGCTAAAACTCGAGAACGGCTGGACTGATTTGGCTAATTTTGGTTTTAAATTGTTTGTGGAAGTCCAGGGAAGGTTTAAAAGGTGAGTAAATATGAAAAAAATGCTTGGAATATAGTAAAAATAACAATTTCGCTTTCCCTTAGAAACTATTCCTTTAGTTTTGAATGTCAAACATTTGATGTTCTTCCCTTCGTTTAGAAATCAATTAAATTTAAAAGTCGTTCAGAAATCCTTTTTTATTTATTGATTCTGAGCCGGTACGAACTGTATAAAGTTAAATTGGTGAAAAGCGCGACAAATTGACCCATTGTTAATTCTTCTTTGTTTAATATTTAAAAAAATATATGCATCTTAAAAAGCGTAACCAATGTCATTTCCCTTCGTAATAAAATGTAAAAAGAATCCAACTATAAAAAGCTAAAAGGCTAAGACGCAGGTGCACTCGACATAATACAATTGAGTTCGTTATTCTACTTTTGTTCGCATCAAATGAAGACCTAGAACCATCTATAATACAATCCACAATCACACCTGATTTATATAGCTGAGAGAAAGACCGAATTCAATAGAACTTTTCACTGTTTTCATTAGAACTGAAAGTAGCAGCTGTTTGGGTCAAACAAAATTTTAAAGTCTGAGCACCAGATGGTGGAAAATATTGTGCAGTTTAACTCTGAATTCTATTAATGTGCGCATCATATACTTTTAATATATATTTTAAGTATATAAGTATATATATATTTTATTTTAAGTTCAGCTAGAGTGCGATCCATGAACAGAAACAACAGCTACTGTACACATAAATTTATACAGACAACTGTCGCCCCCGCATGCCTGCTTGAGGAATATGCCTGTCCAAATTGACAGTGCACACTCCTCTCGGAATACCTGACTACTTCCAAACTTATCCCTAATTGCGACAAGGTCACTTCACAGGTGTTACACTCGCATGTGATGGTACTACCCCAGGACAGCAGACTGTGGACAACTTTTCTTTCTTTAATTGTTAACATGCGCAATAAAAGTTGATTATTGTCCAATCGTTCGTAAACGTTCTTATATGTAGACGAACTACTCAAAATAGAAAAGCGAGTGGTTCCTTCAAATGTTTTAGTAAAAATTCCAAAATCATTAAAAAAAACATAAAAAAGTAATTTTAGGAAATAAAAATGTAAAATGTGGTTGTTCCGACGAAAATTGGCTGCCAAGGCGAGCACGATGATCCATGTAGTACTAAAATTATATTTTTAATTTTCTCGTGGAGGGATTCTATAAATTTTAAAATCGCTGTAGAGACAGGAAGTCAGATCGAAATCGTAGCGGTGGAGAGGAAATTGCTCATTCTCACGCGACCGACCGCCCTCCGCGCTCCAGGGAATCGCTCTAATGGAAAAAGTTAAAAAAAAACACAAAACTTTTTATTACAATGCTCTTTGAACTTCTACAAAGGCGTCTTGAATTTGTAATGCTTCAAATGATGACAGCAAAAATCTATTTTCTGGATTACCGGAACCATGATTTCAGCTAATCTTGTCGAGACTTGTCGCTTTAATTACATAATTAGGTGTAATTTAAAATTATTTTAATAAGCGGTCATAGTCTAGCAGTTGAAGATATTGACCCACGATCTATAAAACCCGTGCTCAAATCTCGCAAAATTCTGGCCGGTACCAATGTCACTTTGGTCGTTCAATTCTTATCGTATAATATTGACAAGCAAAGTAACCTGGTAATGAGAAAAGTGTGCGCCGTTAACCTTGACGGTATACACGTTCGTCTTCTCAAGCCGGCATAGTGGAGTCGACTGTTGCTTGGAGACATTTACTTTGGTAATAATTGCCTCCACTCGTGGTTCGCATTCTAGTCGCTTCGCGTCAACATTATATGATACTAAAAATCGATAACTTTATATACCTACCTACATTTGTTCTTTATCTAGAACGCTTGTCATATCTCAGTGAGTAAGATAATAAATATTAACTAAATCCCACACTCACTAATGACGCAAGTGTTGTTAGTATTTTATAAAATCTAAATTCCAATCGATTACCGGAAAATGCAATGAGACGCAAAAATTCTGGGTCATTTAAAAATCTGTGATAAATTCATAATTTCACTTGAAATACATAATGCAATAAATAAAAAAATAATTATACTCGTATAATGCAAAGACTTATTAATACATGATATTATTTCATAAATGAAATGAAATTTCTTTATTGCGTGAAACATGGTAAAAGGGTGTTAAGTAACAATTTGTCCACAATAAATAAATAATCTATCTCTATAACTTTTTTTAATGCCTGTACTTAGTTAGTGCTTGTTTCACAGGCACTGAGCGATCAAAATATAATACATATAACATAGTTACATTGGCACCGATCGTAAGGACCGTTCTCTACTGCAAAATTACGGCCATATTTTGGGAAAATCGTGGTTTTTAAAAGTCACCCGGAATTTTTGCGTCTCAGTGTATTAATACAATAGCAAATACGAGTAATAAGATTAAACAATCAGCCTTCTATTCAATTTAAAAGCTATCCTTTTGTTGGTAAAGTTTCTAACCAGTCGAGTAGTTTTCTCTTCTCTACATTAAATGCTACAAAACATTTTCTTTTATTTTACTTTTCTTTTTTATAGCATTTTGTGACCACACCCGACCTGATGTTAAGCTACCACAGGAAGATATTTGCAGGCAGCAATCGCCTTTACTATGCCGGCTTGAGGACACGATGCGCACCAGATGATTATTCCTTCATTATTTTAGCATACTTTCAAACTGATTTTCAAACTCGACTAGGCGACACTTAAAACTGGAGGTATTATTTCAGGACGGTAGACTGGGTTAATAGCTATCATCAGTGTGCCTACCACTTAAGGCAGACAAATGAAGAGTCACATCCGTGACGTCACATATTTTTGGGATCAGCTTGGAAGTAAGAGGGTAATGGAGTTGATGAATAATCAATCTGGACGGTGCAAATTCGTCTCTTCTATCATAATTATTTTTGCGGTAGCAGATGTCTACGCTAGCTTAATTAACATCAGGTACAGTGCGGACATATATACAGAAATCGCATAGCAGTTAGGTAAGGGACCTCATTACATATAGATTTAACCTCTCCATATATCTATAGTGTTCAAAAATTATTCGAGTCTTAATGAAAATTGTCTTCTAAAAGTGCCAAGTGTAGCACAAGTCTACGAAGTTGACTTTTTCCCTCCAAATAGCCCGATAATGAGATTTCTGTCTGCCACCGTTGATCCACTGATCGCGGTACACCCTATATAAAAAAGAAAGAAAAAATCTTTACAAGTTTTACTTACTCTTTTTTAATTAAAATCTTTAATGCACAATATTTATAAGCGTATATTTATTTGTATGTAAACAACAAAAATGTCCGTGATAATGTTTAACCTTGCATTAGAACAAGGTGCGTTGTCGCAACTAACAGTTGTTGCTTTTGTATTACTTTCACGTAAACTAACCTACTAATGAATCAGTTAGTAAGAAGTTCTCATAGTGAAAACATCTATTTTTATGTGTTTTTCTTTTTTTGTAACGGCTTATCATTATCGCGTTTATTGATTGGTAACCTGATAAGTGATTGATACATATTTTCGTGACGTGATTCTAACACTCAGTGCACGAATTACAAAGCGTGAACATTGTTTTGTTTTGTGGATTTAAATAAAACCTCAAAATGTGGTAATTATTTTATTTACAATATCTCTATAAGGATTTCTTTTTATTATTATTATTGTTCTATATTTTATCACTTTAAAAAGGTAATAAAATCAATTTATGTTAAAGCAAAACCTTTTATAATTTAAGTAAAATCTTAATTTTTAAAAGTATTTATATTTTCTGATGTTTTCATTTACAGCCTTTCTCAAAGTATAAAATATTAACGTTTATTTCGCCTTTATTCATCAAAAAGATCCTATTTACTAAATCAAAACAATATTTAAATGTTTGATTCTTGCTTTCGTGTAATTTAACAATTTAGGTTACTTTGAGCTTATTGATTGTACTTGGCCTAGTTAACCAAAACTCTATAGGTAGTTAAAACACGGGTAAACACGACATTAATAATTTGCATGACATTGTTTATTTTTCACAAACTTATTTAAACTAGTCTATAAACTTGGCGTAGTGTTGAAATAGTTGTAGGAATGTTCCCTGTCAATGAGCAGTGCATATTCGTCTCGTCAAAGCGCCTAGCGGAGGCTACTGTTAGCTGCACCCAGGTGACATCAGGCAGAGTGCAGTCAGAATACACAAACACACTAAATATTCAAAAAGTCACCTAATTACGCCAGCTTTCAACTTAAACTAAGATTTATATCCCATTTTTTTTTAAATAGATTAATTATAGGTTATTTTTTATTAATTGTTTAAGTTTTTTTGTTTCAAGCAGATTTATTATTGTCAATAAAGAACAAAGACGTGAATACAATATACAATATACAATATTATATAAAAGGAGTTTTGAGCTTTATATAATATGATATTTACTCTAAGTAACAATATTAATATTTGGATAAATTTATGTGGCAATACGTGTTGTTATAAGGGATATTTAATGCGTTAGCCGAGATGTGTGTTGGCGAATTATTGGCTATCATGTAGACGGGATGTTTGGACACCTTGGTCAAACTACCCATTTCGATCGAGATCCAGGTATGGTTGGTGATAGAACCATACGTCGCCTAACATATTGGCTAACAGCTAGGACCAAGGAAATTTTGTAAACTTTTTCTACGAAATAAAAACTCACTCAAAATATTCGCTTTATTTTTCAAATTTATTGAACTCTTTTTATTAATTAATTATTGGTTATAATCTACATTTTGATTACGGATCTACATTTGATTATTTTGCAAAATTATATTATCGTTTACCTCAATCAAATACCTCAAATCGATAATAATTAATGTAGGTATTTCAGTTTGAACGACATTCGTTGTTTGTACTCTGTTTTGTGTCGGTGAATTTAAAGAATATATATTAATGTGTCTTTGGTAAAAGTATTTCAATGATTATTACTATAATATTATTTACAAAAATCGGCTTAAATTAAATATGTATATATTTTTATATTCACAAAAAAAAAACAATAGAGAAAGGAAATAATATATTGAAGATTTTACAAAGTAAATAAGACGCTTTGTGTATGTGTTATTAACCTTCACATAAGCGATTGAGCGTGGAAAGATATTACTATCAAAATAAAGGCATTATTTTATTTCTTATTTTTTTATATAATACTAATCCGATATGTTACCCTACTCCTTTTACTTATTTCAAGTTAGAGTGCGGTCCATGATCGGAAAACTACAACTATCATGAACAGAAACAACTGCTACTACAGAGAAATCTCTACAGGCAGCAGTTACCTCCTCTATTACGGCTTCAGGAGACGTATGTGCATTTAGATTGACAGTGCACACTCGAGGTCCCTATATGTCTGCAGATAGTGGTCGCTTCCGCAATGCTGACTTGAGGAGATGAGTTTTAACCATACATGTTGACAGGGCAAACTTCTCTCGTTATACGTAGTTACAGAAAATATTGAATATTTAAGTATATTGCACAATTCCAAAAAGAGTTATCTAATCTAGTATTCGTTCAACCGGCTGCAAGATAAGTAAATTTAATTTTATCATTGTTAAACTATTCGCTATTATTACAATGCAAAAGGTTTTTTTATACATAATTGATTTTATTATCACAAACATCCTGCTTATTTTAAATTATAATGATATTATATTATTAGAATGCAGAATTAATATTTATCTAATGCGAATTTACTAATGTAATGTAGGAAACCTTATATCATAAATTCACATTAATATTTTCTGAAATACATAAAATCTTTGTATGACTTCATTACACTAATGATACAATTTCTTTTGTGTTGTTTTCATTTGTTATGTTGTTATTTTTTTATATTTATTTTAATTTTTCTTCCCCTAATGGGTGTATTCGATTAGCAATGTGTCTGCTAAGAGACGTAACATAGTTTTCGGCGTTACTTTTTATGTATAACCGTTTATTAGTAAACAAATAAATAAAGAACAAAGAACGGTTTATTTGTTTCTTATTATAATATTATTCCTATTTCTTCATAGGTTGGATATTTTACGAAATTAATTACGCTTAATATTTAAATAATTTTTTTTCAGTTGCGTATGTAATTTACTCTGCAAAATCATCAGTTTTATCTTTTCATTGCTGTTCCTAGTCGCAATCATTCTTCTAATATTATGGGGTGCACAAGTTATATTTCAAGGTGTAAGTAATCAAAAATTTAATATGAACATAGATTTAATGCCTATATGAACAAAATATATTTATTTAAAAAATAATAATTATGCAGCTTACTATCGTGTTTATTTAATTAGATTATTATTATCCGATCTTTCGAAAGCTTTGTAGCCATCGTAGTAAGCCTCGTAGGAAACCTCACGTTTATAATTTATTTATGAAAACATCTAACTCAAGTTTAAATAACGTTTACTAAAATTAGTAATATTTTTATGCTTGTAAAGTCTAATAATTAACAATCTTTAAATTATATTATCTGCATATAAAACGATGAATCTATTTTATCTTATCGTGACAACAAACTTTGCTAAAATATTAAATATAAGCTGTAAATAATATTTCACAAAACTTCAACAGATTTATAGCTTCGCGTTAGAAAAAGAACGTTGACCTTATTTTTCCTTTATCATTGTAATCTATGTCGTTGTGTATTTAAGACAGATCTTGTACTTTATGATAAAAACTACCATAGACAATTTAGTGTGACGGCTGTCGTATGCTTATAGAACGTATCAACAGGCAATTTGATACAAGGAAAACTTTGCACTAACCTTATACATAAGGCTAACATTCATTAGCGTCGCCTTTACATGCTAATATGAAGTATCGTGAATAAACGTTGTCACACCTTAAATGTCCTTGTTAAGGCTTGGCATACATATTCTACGCGCCTTATGCGTCAATAACAATGAAAAGATAATGCCTACAAGCCAAATGGGCTCACAATTTTTTTCTCGAGTTTGTCTATGATTTTTAGTTAATTTTGTAGAAAAATAAATCTACTTCCTTATTAGGAATCAGTTTAAAGTTTTTCACCCGGGTTATTGAGTAATTAGATGTTTTCTGATGCAATATTTGAGAATATTATTGTTTTAAATGCTTTAGTAATTGATGATATCTGTTTGTAATGTAATTAAACATTGTCTATTAATTATATTAAATAATGTGTTGATATAATTAAAATGAATTAATAAAAAAATAAAAATAAAATATAAAAGTATCAAGTGGGTCCAAAATGGGTTTATTCCTTTCACAAAAAATAAATAGATATAAGTAGAGAATTTCGTCTCATTTAGCCGGCTCAGCGGAGGGGACTGCTGCCTGCAGATATGTCTCTGTGATAGCAGTTGTTTCTGATCTTGGATCAGGCTGAAAAAGGTCTCTACGAATGCTAATGTATGGTTCTTCCCTGGAAAATTACTCTTAGTAACGAGCGGCCGAAGTCTAGCGGTAGAGGACGGACCTCACGATCGATGAGACCCGTGTTCAAATATCGCTAAATTCTGACCGGTACCAATGTAATTATGTACTTTGGTCGCTCAGTGCCTATAATACAAGCACGAGCTTTGTACAGACATTTAAAAATAGTAAATAAATTACAACAATTGTTTTTATGAGTGAAGTAACACATTTTTTTATTATTTTCAGGATGACAACAAACCCTAAGAGCATTATAAATTGTAAAATTAAGATAGTTTAAGATAACTAAATTATTCCATGACTAAAATAAACAGGAATAATCACGATTAAAGTACAAAAAATAATAAAATTTAATTGTAATCCCTATACCTTTTTTTTTAATTATTATGTTAAGACATTCATTCAAGATTTCAAGATTCAAGACATTCCAGCCATTGTTACCAATAATTTTAAAATTTAGTCCTACGAATTATGGGTTTATTTAAGTTTTATTTAAAAATATTATAATATTTATTTATTAGGGTAGATAGTCTTTAACTATCCGAATGAAACAATAATAAATTAATGTTTATTAAAATTAATCTTGTTTGCATAATTAACTATGCGAATTTTGATTATTTATTTTTTATATAAAATAATAATAATTTGTAAATATTTTCATTTTTAATATTTATAATTATTTTGTTTTATTTATAAATGCATTTATTACATTATTTATAATTTAATTTGTTATTTTATTTTTTACCAATCGTTACTTGCAACTTCGTATGTGTGTTCCATAAGAATCCTATAACTTACATTCCAGCACATCTACTTCTATGCTTTTCATCAGGATTCATTGAGGGATAAACTACTATACTGTCACATTCATAATATTAGTATAAATTTTGCCGTCAATTTCTGACCTTTCTAATTAATTAAACAATAATAGTTGTGAATTAGAAAGAAGTAACTCCTCATTAGTTTAACACAATATGTAATTTAAATTGTAGAATTCAATTAAGTAAATTGAAAATAGTGGTAGCACAATAAATTTTTAATAACTTTCCCAATTACTATTAGATAGCTTTTCCATAGTCGTAATTAAGTTTCCGTTGAAATAACTCGCCTCGCAATATGGATATGACGTTTCAATTAAAAGATTTTCAAAATATTTTACGATTAGAAAAACAGAGAAAGTTACTACCAAACAATAATATATTTTCTATTATTATTGATAATAATAAAAGTAAAATTAAATATGATAATAAATGTTTAAGTAACGCTATAAAACCATTTATATTTTTTATAACAATCTTCGGTATTCGCTTGTTTGGATTCTCAAAACAAGGAATTAAAAAAGTTTCAAATTTAAGCAAATTACATAATTTAATATTGGTTGCATTGTTTATTGTTCTTACGATTATGTTGAGGCCTAAAAGTTGGTCATACACCAAAAGTGATATCCCATTAAACATACTTACAATTTTATTTGGCTTCCTTCACAACATTGAAGTCGTTTATTTAATAGTCGCAGTTAAGTTCTGTAATGACGGCAATTACGTAAATTTATTTTTATTTCTTGAAGACATTGATATACATCTTGGATTTATCAGCAAGAAAATATTTTATTACACAAGAAGTTTTTCTGTGATTTCGATATTTGTACCTATTCTTGAAAATCTGGTTTCCTTTTGTTTGGTTAAATTTTACATAAATAATATTGGTGTACAAATTTCATTTTTCCTGCTTATGCTACAAGGAGCTACTTTTGAATTGATAATGTTGAATTTGTACCTAAGGATTTATATGTTCAATATTTTTATAGAGAAGAAAAGGATGAAATACCTTCCTAATTCTATATACCACAATAACTACTTTAAAACTAAGGTATTAGAGCTCAAATTCCTTTTTTTTTTAAATTTTCAAAGGCATAAATATGTACTTCGGTGTAGTGCATATGGTATAAAAAGTGGTAGGCAGACTGATGATGGTCATTAAACCTATGGCCATCCCGGGGACTATTCACCACTTTCAAATGGCAACACATATTGTGATGTGACCTAGCGTATAGCGGGTATAACGAGAGGAGAGTGCCTAGTCAACGGATAATGCACATTCGTCTCCTCAACGAGACAGCGAAGAGGATTGCTGTCTGCGGATATTTCTTTTTAATAGCGGTTTTTTTTCCGTTCATTGATTGCAGCACTTTAGCTTAACATGAAACAGATGAAGATTAAAAATGACAAAATACGATATTATAATGTAAAAAAAATCAATTAATGAATTCTTTGCAGATAAAAGGATTACTAACTAAATTAATACACAAAAAGTTAAACAAAAATTGTAGCTGGTTCGAATTGATGCAAATTTATGACAAACTGGCTGATTGCATATTTATATTCAACAAAATTTACGGTGTGCAGGTAAATATAAACTCGAGAGAGTTATTTAAATAACCGCTATATTGTTTGTTTCTATTTACTAAGCTACAGTCCTATTATATCTCTACGATATTCGCAGTTTCCTTTGTTGGAAATAATTAAACATGTTGTATGAAATAAAAGCTTAGTGTCACACAAATTATATTGGCCGCGGTTTTAAGACCATTATAACATTACATTATAAGTAGAGTGTATTCGTCTCTACAAGCAGGCATGTCGGAGGCAACTGCAGTTTGCAAATATGTATCTTCAGTAGCAGTTGTCTCCGCTCGTAAGAAAAAGTGAGGGCATATGCTGGGTTACTACAAAAAATGCTAATAGGTACACAATATTTTACATTACCCCACTCGACCCCACTTTTTTGGCAGGTCAAAGATTTGACTCATAAATAAAATCTCTCATCCTAATCTCCATACATACATTAAATAAACAGCGCCATCTATCTGTAAGCTGTTAAACTTCTTTATCATTTCCGCAGGTTATGATAATGTTTCTCAATTGGCTCCTTGGTACGCTACTCGTCATTTGTCGCGCACTATCGCCATCTGTTAAGGTTTGTATGAAATTCTCAGTATCCTGAAGCCTTTAAGCACTATATCGTTCATTTGTTTTGAGATAGATGGACTTTCACATACTACAAAGTGACAACTAGTTTTTGTGGCAATGTCAAAGTATACATAGCGCGCATAATGTCTACTATGCAGATGCTAAAAAAATTGCATTTTTTCAAATCGTACATAGGCGAGCTTAATACCTTTGGCATTGTCTACCAGCTAACCTTTGTTGGTGTGAGCGGAGATGTCTACTACGATGAGATGCGTGTCAAAATGACGTAAATAAGAATTGCACATAATCATCTCTATGATGGTCGGTCCGACGCATACAGAGGTCACTGACCTATAACGATAATATTGAGGGGACTCGGGATATCAATAAACCGTCTTATTTTAGTATTTTCTAATTCTTTTGTTTTAGTATTCCGAAGTAATGTTAAGCGATCTCTTTTTATACGTTTGCGCAAACAGTCGACCGATATTTCTTGGAATCATGTGTCAATTGATAATAGCTCAACGAAACCAAACAATTAAAATGCTTTTTGACATTTTAATTTATAATGATTTAGGTGAGATTTCAATATTGTTTTAAATAATATAAAACTCACCGCTAGATGTTGATTTAAAGTGCAGTTCAGGAGCAGAGACAGTGGCTATAGAAAGCAGTGGCCTCAGCTATGCCGCCAGGACGAGTGCACACAGGGCATCTCTTCTTTATATACATGGCTAATTCTATACTAAATGCTTTAACAGGCTATCGAACTTGCGTGAATTTACGATCGATGAGACCCATGTTCGAACCTCGCTAAATTCTGACCGGTGCCAATATAACTATCTTATATAAAGTACTTTAGTCACTCATTGCCTATATACACTATTAAAAGAGTGGTAGACAGACTGATGATGATTTTTAACCTAGTCTGCCGTCCTGGAGTAGTACCACTACTTTCGAATGAAGGCACCTTGTCGCGTTTCGAAAACAGTTTGGAAGTAGCCAGGTATAACGAGAGGAGTGTGCGCTGTCAATACGAATGGTGCACATTCGTCTCCTAAAGCCGGCATAGCGAAGGCGACCGCTGTCTGTAGAAATTTATCTCTAGTAGCAGTTGTTTCCGTTCATGGACAGCACTCTAGCTGTGCATCAGACGGAGTGTTGTCATATGCCAAGCTACAATTTAAAAAATGCATTTGTTTTCAGATATTAGTTACTACGAACAAATTCAAATTATGTTGGAATTAGTCTTGTCGAGGAAGTTAATGATAAAGGCAAAAGTTTTCACAGTTAACGCTCCCATTCTCCTAAGTTTCGCAAGTCGTGCAACTTCATATACAATACTCATGATACAGTACTTTTATATACATAATCATATATTCTAAAAGAACCATTCAGAGCGACCGTGGTCCATGGAAGAAAGTGTGGGCGATGAAAACCTTCAAATAAATAAATATGAAATACGAAGTGTTAAGATTAAGCGCGCTCTATGAGCGGAAACAACTACGAGTATTATCACAGACAAAAGCCGCAACAATCGCTTTCGCTATGCCTGCTTGAGAATGTGCACCTTTCGCAGACGCGGCCTTGTCGCCTCACGTGTCACGGGTGTGACTGTTGACTACAATAAAAAAAATTACTCTAATATTTTGTTTTATTACTTCTAAATGTATATAGCTATAACATGGGATCCTTCAAATGCAGTGTGAAGAGGTATCTCACAAAGCCGGCATAGCGGACGCGACTGCTGTCTGCGGATCCTCTTTTGAGACAGCAGCCGCCTCCGTTCATGGATCGCACTCTAGCTTAACATCAGGCGGTGTGCGGTCATATGACATGCTAAAATAAAAAATAAAAACCTTTTTCAGCCTACACTAGAGTGCCGCCAATGAGCGGAGACAACTGCTACGACAGAGAAATGTATGCCAGCAGCAGCCACCTATACGTATCCCCTATTCCTACTTGATGAGACGACTGTGCATCGTCTAGAGTCTAGACCGACTTAGCAAACGCGTCTCGCTTTACAAAACTCCCCTTTTGAAAAATAAGAACGTATAATAATATACTTTACATTTATTTTTAATGTTATTTTCAATTTATTGATACGCGTAAGATCACCATTTGTTAATTTTGGCAGAAATCCAATACAAATTATTGTCAAAATCATACTACAGTTACTCTTAACTAGGGATCGATAAATTAGGACTTAGTAATCACCGTTACTGCTATAAACACAAAAAAATCATACGTAGTAACATCTTCATAGTAAATATGGAACAATGTATTAAATTAATGTCCCGCTGGATCGATACGGAACACGCATGGACGCGCCTGCGTGTAAGCACTAAACATCCCTTCGGCATGCATGTACCGCCAGGTACATGTCACACCTCAGAGATGTTTCGGATATAGATATTTTGATCAGTACCAGCGACACTTACTAGTGTCATTGGTACTGGCGCTATTATTAAGCCCCGCAATGCAGAGTAAAAATTCAGGAGTTGTGTTCAGTCGAGCTCAGGCGGTCGACTGACAACTTCCCTCTGGAAACACGGGCTTTTATACCACGTGCCTGGCCAAACCACGGGACGTTCTTAAACAACAGTACCGCCATCTAGTACACCCTCCTTGTATCAACGGGTTCATTAACCCGAATATTACGTTAAGAATAAAACAATATATAAGTAAAAATTCATTCATTTATTATCATTTGTATGAGAATTATACTGTATGTAATAACACTAACAATAATTCCAAGTATCATTGCGTAGTTCATTTGAAATAAATCAAATGTTGAAAATGAAAGGCGATTTGTGGTAACCATTTGTTTAAATGTATGTAAAAGATTACGTCGAACAGTATCTGAAAAAATACATTAATAAATATTTTTTTAACAAAAGCTCGGTATGTGAGACTGCACTCTACCTGATAATAAGCTAAAGTGTGGTCCATGAGTGGAGATAGCTGCTATCACAGAGAAAATGTCCGCAGACAGCAGTATCTTCCACTATGCTGGCTAGAGGAGACGAAAATACCTTCCACATTCTCGTTATATGCAGCTACTACCAAAATATAATAGACGCAACTAGGTCACGTCACGGGTATGACCTTGCCATGGTGGCGAACTTGGCTAATACCTTTATTATAGTAGCTCGGCATATGATAACATTCTGCCTGATGTTAAGCTAGAGTGCGGCCCATGACCGGAAACAACTGCTACCACACTTCTGTTCAATTACTCTCAAATATATAAAAAAAAACTTACCACATCGAAAATCTATCAAATGTTTTATTATCATAATATCTGTTAGCTTAACTTGCTGCCTAATTTGATCATTTATATAAGCAATAGTTAATAACAAAAGGAAAGGGATTCCACATCGAAAATAAGACACCCACGGACATTGCACCTATAATCAATAATAAACCTTAAAACAGAGTTGCATTCAGGCAACCGAGCCTGCTGTCCTGGGGTAGTACCACCACTTTAAGTGTAAGACCTAGTCGCGTTTCGAGTCAGCTTGCAAGTAGCCGGATACGAGAAGAGAGTGCACATGGTTTCCTCAAGCCGGCATAGTAGAGAAAATTACATTGAATTTTTCTCTGTGGTAGCAATTGTTTCGGCAGCAGTTTCGCACTCAGCTTAAATAATATAAGACGGAGTGTGAAGTACTATAAAAAATCTACTAAGCAGTTTTCAGAACCTTTCTTAACGCCAACAATGTAACTTGAATTACGCTCGTCAAAAAAGTTGTCCAAATAATAAGCAATAACTGAAACAATAACAACACCTAATTACATTATATGAATTACAAACAAATACATGATAGATACGTGTATATTATAGAAATAACTTTAGAATATTAACTAACTTTAGAATATAAAAAAAATTAAACCTGAAATCCATGAATATTCTCCAATAAATGAAGACAATTTCTAATATCGTCATAACACTGTCCCAAAAATATTATAGACTTATCGCTATTCTTTGTAATCGAATCAAAACTTTTAGAAACATTTTGTGTGAATAAACTTGATGACTCATTAAAAACGAATATTGATTTAGCATAGTTATTAAAACTTTTCAATATATAAACAATTACATACAAGTGCAAAACAGTATGTATAAATAATAAAAATACCGGTACATTAAAAAACAAAACGTACGGATATTTAGAAAATATTATTTCTAATGTTATTAATAAAAATAATATGGTGAAGGAAAAATAAAATATAATTACAAGTTTTAAAGAAAACGATTTTAAGTTTTCAGTTTTAAATTGCAATTTGTTATGCAGATTATTGATTCCATGATAAAGTGACAAATATTTGTGCCTATATAAAATCTCAATTAATATAACAAAGCAGTTTATAATTAATTCATTTAAATCACAAATAATTTTTAAATAATGTTCAAAATTATTAAAGCTAAATTGACTGAAATAAATAGCAAAAAATCCCATTAAAATTATGACAGACCAAAACATCTTGAACATTTTTTTAGTTTTTGTCACTGTTTTTAAGGAAAATGGTTTTTCCATTCCAAATATTGTAAAAAGAACATTTAAATATCTTATTTCATGGTAAAACATTTTTTATTTTAAAATAACAGTTATTTCTTAGACTGTATATTGGTAACTAACTGTGAAACTTTATTTTTCTATAATGTTTAAATTATATTGATGTATAAAATGGTTTTTCATATAAAAGAAGTAACTATTACTCGGATTTCTTTTTTATGTTATCAGATTGTGTAAGCAATAATTAAAAATAAATCATAGTTCATTTGGATATGAAACACAAAATAAAATGAGTAATTCTATGTTATTTGTTAATTCCAAATAATCACGTGAATCATTAGCGAGTATGATATGAAATTTTACTCTGATAATTTTCTTTTCTATTTGTTTTTTTTTTAATTATTGTACACTTCGCGCCTGATGTAAAGCTAAAGTGCAGCCCATTAACGGAAACCACTGCTACTACAGATAAATTTCGACAGCCAGTAGTCGCCTTCACTATGCCCAAAGATAATATAGATTATATATTGTCCTCCATGACTATGCCGGATGTCTTCTCAATCCGATATGATGTCAGATTGATAGTGCACACTCCTCTAGTTATATCTTCCAAACTGATCCCGAAATGCATCAAGGTCCCTTCACTGGTCTTACATTCGGAAGTGGTGAAGATAAAAACAAAACTAAATACATATGTTATATAGTTTTGCCATATATTTACATATTAACAGATTTTTAATAGTAATTCCAATAAGTAATTACTTATCTTCATTAAAGTCCACATTCCAACAACCATTTGCGTTATCAGTAAAATTTTAATTAACCTAATGTTTTTGTTTATATTTGAAATTTTGAAAAATAGATATATAAAAACAAGTATAGGTACTATCTAAAATAATTGCTATAATTTACTAAATACATTACTTTAATTCTTACATATAAATTTTAGAAAAATTAATATAATTGTGAAATTGCAAAGGTTAGTACTTCAAAACCACCCACTTTTATCTAATCTACTCATTGATAATGATAGTGACGTTCCATAGTTGATATACTAAAATAAAAGGAAAACAATTCATTGTTCAGTCTAACTTTGATTAACAGTGCATTGTATTTTTATAACAACTACATCAAATTAAATCAATATGTCTCACCGTAAGTACAATTGTTTGTCGTGATTATTTCTATTATTAGTATATATTTAAGATCTCGTACAAAACAATAGGAGTGGTAGGCAGACTGATAATGGTTATTAGCCCAATAAGTAGTACCACCACTTTCGAATGTAACGCCCGTGAAGTGACCTTGTCACGTTTTGGGAACAGTTTGAAAGTAGCCAGGTATAGCGAGACGAGTGTGCACTGTCAAGTTAGATGGTGCATACTCGTCTCCCCAAGCCGACATAGCGGAGGCGACTGATGCCTGTAGAGATTTTTCTTTCGCACTTGTTTCTGTTCATGGACCGCACTTTATTTTTTCATAGGTGGGTTGTTGATTTATGCCGAGCTATTAAAACAAATTAGTTATTGGGAAGAAAATATTTATAAATGTTATCTTTAACGTCTAAATATTGTAAATATCTAATTGCAAATACGTATTTAGGATTATTTTTATGTAATTTTCAGATCCACCTCATGGATCAGGAGGTCCTCCGCCATATTATCAACCAGGCTATCCTCCACCACCAGGATCTTCAGGTTACGCCTATGTACCAGCACCAGTAATGATGCCAATGCCAGTTTACCAACCTCCGCCACCACAACCACCACCTCAACCTGAACAACCACCAAATAATACTTATGTCACCAATATTATTTATCAGCAACCAGATCAAGTTCAAGTTGTTGACAGTAAGTTGCCTTGTGATTTTGTATTTTTTTTTTTTCTTAATAGTATAGTAACAAATTTTTGGATTAAAGTATATGTATATTTGCTTGAAGTCATGTCTTAGTCAGATCAAACATAGCTAATAGTACGTTCTTTCGTGTCGCTTTACATTTGAATTTACTTTATTTCAGACTCTGGTATGATTGATTGGGTACAAGCTTCACCCTCTACAATTCACAATTACCATGGCCGTGCCGTAGTTGGTGGTCATGAAGGGTGGGATCATAGTCCTCTTTGGGTCATCCGTGCTAGATATGGTGGAGATTTTGTACCAGGAAAATTAGCTGCCAAACATCAATCTGCATTCATTCCTTTTGGTGGAAAAGAAGTCCGTGTTTTTGATTTTGAGGTATACGAATGTTTACTACAACTTGAAGTCTTCTTGTTTAGTAAAAAGCCGATATTTTGAACTAATTTTAATGGTTTTTATTAAACCCAATAATAATATAAATGTATTATTTTCGGCCAAATTAAATGTCAATTGTAATTTCAGATTATGTTAGCTCCTGCTCATATGGTTCGTTGGGTTTCGTCATCTAATGGTGCTATACCACCTGGAGCTATTCCTGCTGGTAATACTTCTTCTGGAGAACCTCTATATATTGGCAGAGCCAGATATATGCTTTCTTTAACACCTGGCAAAGTAAGTTGCTTATTTATCTCACCCATCGAATTTATGTGATTTTTTACAAAATAATTTAGTTGGATTAATAAATTATACATAATTATAACTTACTTATATTTATATTAAATTATTCAGGTACATCCGAGTCACGGTTGCGCCTACATCTCGTTTGGAGGCAGTGAAGTGTCCCTTCGTTTATACGAAGTTTTGTGCAGTGTTTAAGAAAAATAAATTAAGTTTACGATGAACTCTATGAATTTTGAGGTTTAAATATGAAATTATCGTTTATCTTCGGCCATCATTGTGTTCATCGCGAATCCATTTTTCATCACACATTACAATTTGGTCCAAGATTCCTTAATTTCTATACCGGTTAATCAAAGCAAAGCAAGCATGCTCAATCGACTCATGAGCAGAGGCGGTGTTAGACCAAATTATGTCGTCGCATCGGTGACATCAACTTTGCGAGGCTCTTTCATTTCCCAGCCAATGAAATGAGCTTTCTTTTAAGCATTTTACCAATTTGGTTGGTACATATGGGTTAATATTGTGGAATATAAACAACAAATTCCTTGGTAGTTTGATACAAATAGGCCATCCATTATCATTTTTAATTCATAATTTCATATTTTAACCTCTATTACTATTATTATTATTATTTATACTCATAAGTATTAGTAAATTGGGAATGTTTTCAAATAAAATAAAATTGTTATTTTAAACCGTATTTCATTCATTATAAAGCATCTAATCCCTTACTCGCCTTTGACCTGATCATAACACTACGGTTCCTAGAAATTCTTACCCATTCATATTTTTGTATATTATAACAACGCTTTTAATGGATCATGGTTAAAAATTTCAATGGACGATATAACTAGATAAGTTTTTATTGTTCGTTCCTCAAGTTTTATTGCCATGTACTTATTTATTAAATATTTTCCTGTAGATTATAGAATATTTACCTCTGGACTTAATATATTTTTGAAATTCCTATACTAAGCAATGCTTGTATCGTAGGCACAGCTATATTACTCATAAATGTATATCTTATCAGATAAATATTTGATAAAATGATGTATAGCTCGTTTTCAATTGCAGTTTGTTAAATGGGCATTTAACAGTGAGTCGGAGGATATTGTAGAGTTTTCACAATTAATTTTAAAAATGTCTCTTGGTATGTAATTGATTTCTTAATACCTGATACCTATGATCTGTGAATTAAGTCTGTGATATGAAAAAAATTGCGAATGCAAATTAAGCTGATGGATGATGGTTATTAGTGGAAGTTAGGCTTACTAACAGGCAATCCAGACAAGAGTAACATCTAGCCACGCTTTGGGATCAGCTTAGATGTAGCGCACTAGAGAAGTATGCACTTTTAACCTGAACGCTACACATTTCCCCAAGCCGGCATAGCAAAGACGACTGATGCCTGCAGTTATGCCGGTGTAGTAACTTTAATTTTAATAGCTATACTAAGCTACTATATAACTAGAGGAGTGTGCACATTCAATCTGGATGGTACACATTTGTTTCCTCAAGCCACCATAGCGGAGGCAACTGCTGCTTGTGGAAATTTATCAGTCGTAGTTTCCGTTCATGGATCGTACTCTAGCTTTACTTCAAGCGGAATGTTGTCATATACCAAGCGGTTATCAATTGGGAGTCTAAGTTGTTATTTTTTGTTTTTTTTTTTGCATTTTAGCAAATATTAAATGGGAAATGGTAACTCCAGTCTCAGCACTTCGTTTCTCGGATCGAGCTCTAGTAGCAGGACACGAGGGACACGATGGAAGTCCTCTTTGGGTATGCAGAGCTAAGCAGGGGCTTGATCTCGTACCTGGAAAATATATTCCTAAATTCAAACAAGCATTTATACCTTTTGATGGTAAAGAAATTGCTGTACAAAATATTGAGGTAAATATTTTTATTATGGCAGCTCCAGATGGATATTAAGAGACTATCTCAATACTTACGCAAAGAACAGTGAATTGTGGAAACCGGAGAAATGTCATTGCTCAGCAGAGAGACATTTTTTTATATAGTATCTACTTCGCCTGGTGTTAAGTAGTAGGACAATTACTACCATATACCACATAGCTATCGCCTCCGCTATGCCGGCTTAGAGAAACGAATGTGCACCCATGTGGCCAAAAGTCGAAAAATCAAGTGATTGATACACAACTCCTTACTCTGTTGTCTTTAGGGTCGATGATTACTGATTTCATTACTGATTCAAATTTTAAAAACTCAACTCCTTCAACCCGTTTTGAGAATTGCTGAAACACCTGTTTCATTATGTTGTAAATTTCAAGTATATCTAAAAAAATCGAAATGATGTCAAAAATCAAAGCTCTTCTTGACTTTGACCTCGGTGTGCATCGTGTGAAAAAAGTTTTAGTCTGGATTCTCACGCCTGCCTCGGCGGCAGACGCGGCGGCGCACGCGGCCTTGACCGGCGCGCGCCACTTCGGTTAAATAATTTAAAGTGACCAATACATTAGGAGCTGGATATACGCCGATGATCTAGCTCGTCCGCACTAATTTGGGCGACAGAGGGGTTGCTTACGCGATTGTGTGCCGATTTTAGTAAAAAAAAAAGTATAAAAATAATTTGAAAAAAATAAACCGAAGATTCCCTAGGTATTGTATTATCTAATATCATGACGAAAATAAAAAACCTAGCTATTAATAGTTTAGATGAAAAATGGTTGTATATTTCTAAAACAGGGGTTAATTTGAATAAATATTAATGATATTTAAAACTATTTTTTATTATTTTTTTTTTAATGAAGAGGACTTGTTTTGTATAGTCCAGATTAACATATATTTTTTAAAAGATAATTTCGTTACGGGTTACGGAGAAGGTTTTACTCCCCTTCAGTTCCAGCGCAGTTTACATACTCGTATTATTCCACCCTTAAATCGAAAATCTTTTTAAATACATCAAAATTGTTATTATTATTAGGTATAAAGCATCCCTTATTGTACTAATAATAAATAATTATCATCTGTCTGCCTACCACTCCTTAAATTGGCTTTAATAGTAATAGTTTCTTGGTTTAATGACCATAGATAAAACTTAGTTTACTTTTTCAATAGGATCCAGACATAGGTAATTGTTAATTATTTAAAACCATTATATCCTACACATTTTTAACACGTCTGACATTTTTAACAATATAAGAAATCATAAGTAGAACTTCAATTATTTTGCAATTAAATCCTATCATTTAAGTAAGTACATGGAATATAGGACATAGAAATTAATAGTTTTAAGACATGATTAAGGAATACTGGTTTAAAAATTTATATCTATTTTAGATTCTCGTTGCCCCATCAACAATTGTGAGATGGGTTGCCGCTGCCAATGGCAGAGTTCCCGCTCGTGCTGTTGCAGGTGGACGAACTGTTGCTGGTGAAGTGTTATATGTTGGCAGAGCACCATATAAGAACTCATTAACCCCTGGAAAGGTTAATTAATATTGAAATACCTTTTTAGTTATTTTTATTAGCGTGACTTAGTATTATAACCGCCACTGGTAATAAGTGGTGGTCCATGCGCGACGGCCTCAGTCGCCGTCACTGTGCCGGCCCAAGGCGCTTATGCTAAATTACTAAAATATACCTACTGAGACCTAGAAAATACTAAATAACGTCTCTTATATTGCATCATATCTTGCATTTTTGTACAAATATAATATTTATTTCTCAGGTACATGCCTCTCATGGGTGCATTTATATTTCATTTGGAGGTTTGGAGCATTCAATACAGAATTACGAAGTATTGTGTACCGTATAAAAATGTTTAATAATGACTCCTTTATGATATAGAAGAAAAAACATAGACCAAATACAATACAAATAAAAATAGTGTTTTGTTTTTAATTTTTTTTTTTTGTTCTATCGTCTATTACGTAGCAATCCATTTCACCATAAATTTCGTGTCTCACCGTCACAGGCCAGAACCACCGATCATACGAGTATCTTATTAGTAACTACAATCAGAGAATAATGAATCTAATATACATATAGGATTAAGGCGTATATTGAACCACTTGCAAATTTAAAAGAATTAAATGACGTGTTCGCTTGTATCGAGGTCAGAACAGACGCTGTGGTCGTTCAGAAACTGAAATCGCGGCTGAACTGCGAATCATTCTCGCACCAATTTTCATTAAAAATACGTCTATTTAATTGAATCAAATGATTTCTTTTAACAATATTATTTATAAGATAAGTATTTTTAATATTTTAGAATAATTAAATAAAACATTAACTATTAAATTTCTTTATGTTTTACAGCCTTGAGAATACTATTGTAAGTTTTAAACGCAGTCTGTTTACCAACATACGAGTGGTTTGGTATTCTCTAGTATTTTATAAATATCGTTATCGATATATAAAAGATATCGATACAATTAAGATTAATAACTTGTTTTAAATTAATATTTTAATAACATATGCTGCATTACAGATTTAATCACATTCTAAACGCGTTTTATTAATGTAATTGATAATCACACAGAATCTTATTTGATTTTTTTTTGTCTGCTACAAAATGTATGAATACGTTACTGTACTCCTAATTAACTCAATCGCTATGACTGTTAATTTGCGTCAAACCGTTTGTTTAATTTCGATAAAAATACAGTACAGAATAGATACCCGTTAGCATATAAATATTTGCCGTTCCGGGGACCGGTGCGATTTTAGTTAACGTTTTCGGTTGCGTCCGACGGTAGTCTACTTTTTTATGCACTTTACTTTACAATTATTTTTGTCTATTTGTGTATTTATTTCGCAATAACACAAGTATTTTAGGTTTATATTCATTTTTATTATTAACAAGATTATTTCGTATTTTGCACCGTTTGTAGTTTTGAAAGTGCCGGCAGCGTCATGTCAGGATGTAAGTACTTACAATACATTTTTGTTTTTTATAATATTCTATTCGGAAGAACGTAATTGTAATTTGTATTCGTTTAAAATCATTTTTAATTTATATTGTTTTGTACACATTGCTTACTTTATTGCGTAAGTCGTGTCGAAATGTTTGAATTTACCTAATGCTTAACTTTCTATTTTGTTTTTTTTTTGTAATATATTTGGCAAAATGGCGTGACAATTGTATTGTATTGTATATTTGTAATATATTACCAAATTATTTATTTTTGGCATGAATATATTTTAATAAATGATGATTTTATTGTTGTTAATTTATGACGAAAATTGATCAAAAAAAAAAACCAGAAATTCGAATCGCATCTCAACTTAGACTGTTGTGTGCGCGTTGATTTTTTTTGTCCAATTTTCATCACAATACATGTAGGTAGTAGGTACATGCCAGACTAATGATTAATCTCCGTCCGCGCTGCGTCGGGAGCGAGTGGCGACCAATCATAAATCTATGGTACCTGCATGCATATTCTCAGTGAAAACTATTTACCTACTTACACATTAATTATATAATAGATAGGCAATTGATCTCATAAATTTTAGATTGTTATAAATAAAAACAATTATGTAAAAGTATGATAATTATAATTTTAAACTATATTAATTTCAGATAACCCAAATATTTATCCAAATTTAAATAACCCAGCCAATGCGCCTCCACCAAGCGCTATGAGTTATCCTCAAAGCTTTCCAATGCAACCTGGTCAAGTGGGATTTTTTCCGCCTCCAAATATGCCAGGAAATCCTGTACCTTCAGGTCACCCTGGACAGGCTTATCCAGCACCGCCTGTGGGATATCCAGCGTACCCCTCGGCTCCTTATTATGGGCAGGGTAATATGCCAACGCAAAATTGGCAACCAGCAGCTACAGGTAATTTTGTTTTTATGATTTACTTTCACATTTATTAGTGGTGAATTCTTCTATGTCATATCTGCGTGTGAGCAACAGGATAGGAAATTATTACACATAGACTTTTTGTAAACTGCTCTAGAGGTCCTATTTGGAGTTCACAAAATTAAAGGAGAATGCCAATATTTGGGCCCACTTGATACCTAATAGTTGAAAACAATATACTAAAATAATATATATTTCTTTATTTATTAATTTTAATTATATCAACACTGTGATTACCAATCAATGTTAAATTATTTAAAAAAAAAACAAATCTTCAATTATTAAAGCAATAAAATAACTTGGGTGAAAAAATTAAAACTGATTGGTCATAAGGAACGAGATTTATTTTTCTACTAAATTAACTTAAAATCATCCACAAACTCGAGAAAAAAATTGTGGGCCCATTTTTCTTAGGCGAATGGGCATTCTCCTTTTTCGTTCAAGTATTCGCGAATATTCAATCTTTCAGAAATAGTGATATTCTGTGATTATCACGACTGCAACTTATGGGAAAAAAATGCCCAAAAACTTTGTTTCGCAACGAGACGATCGCTCGGCAAACGTTCCGCGTCTTATTTTAGTTCAATGACGACTTTTTTTTTTGTTCAAAACTAGTCTGGCAAATTATAATCGAAGAGAAAAAACGCATTCATTTATTCTAAGAACAAATCATTTGATCTATGTTTGTTTATATAATTTCAGCAGTTGAATGGGTTCCGACAACATCTAAAGACGCCGCCGCACTCTCAAATAGGGCAGTCGTCGGAGGCTACGAAGGTTATGACCACAGCCCCTTGTGGGTAATTAGAGCTCGTCATGAAGGAGAACTTATTCCTGGAAAATTGGCAATTAAACATCAGGCTGCCTATGTCCCATGGGATGGCAAAGAAAATTTGGTTAAACAAATTGAGGTATTGATTATTTTTATTAAGTTAGTGCTTTTATTAAAACAAAGTTACATTTGTACCGACGAGATTATTGAGAGATTCGGCCACTGTCGCTTTTATAAATAACTAAAAATTTAAAACCAAATTAATATAATTTCTAGGTGTGCTGCGCTCGACCTGACCAAGTTCGTTGGATAAACAGTTCAAAGGGAGTTATTCCTCCTGGAGCTGTTGTGGGAGGTCATGCTGCAAATGGTGAACCTCTTTACATAGGAAGAACAAAACATGATGGTTCTCTTACTCCTGGAAAGGTAAAGTAAAACTGTAACAGCTCAGAAACTAAGTTGGAATTAAATGATAATATTTTGGATATGAAGTGATTTAGTAATATTATTTAGTAACCAATCTGCCGTCAAAATAAATCTCGTAAAACTCGTGAAGTGATTTTGTCCCATTTCTAATGTAGAGGAGTGTGTACTCTCAATCTAACCGAGGCGACACCACTCTGCCTGATGTAAAGCTAGATTGTGGTCCATGTACGGAAACAACTGCTACTACAGATAAATTTCTACATGCAGCAGTCGCCTCCGCTATGCCGGCTTGAGGAGACGAATGTGCACCATATAGATTGACAGTCCACACTCCTCTCGTCACCTGGCTACTTCCAATCGGGTGTTGTATTTGAAAGTGATGGTACTACCCTAG
Organism: Tinea pellionella; assembly: GCA_948150575.1. Lineage (NCBI taxonomy): Eukaryota > Metazoa > Arthropoda > Insecta > Lepidoptera > Tineidae > Tinea > Tinea pellionella. The sequence goes on from OX411253.1 coordinate 3,464,598, forward strand.
AACTGCAGACAGGGCTAATAACCATCATCTTTATAGCATTATATGTTACGATATAACTGTTTTTATTTTATAGGTCCATCCCAGTCATGGAGTGGTGTACATCTCATATGGTGGAAAGGAAATCCCATATGAAAATTACGAAACTTTAGTATCTCCTTGAAATGAATGCCGTTTTTAACTTAATTATCTCTTTATTCTCGATTTATTTTTGTAGTATTTTATTAATGTATTGTATATCTACTGTTATTTTCTACCATGTAGAAATAATTTTTATAATAATAAACTTTTGAGAAAATTAAAAATATTTATTTACCTTATCACAGTCTAGTTTAATTAAAAAATATATTACTATTTTTATATTCGGTACCAGTTTATTATGATGCAATTTTTTTTCACAATGACGTCATGTTTTACATACAACAAACACATTAGGAACAATAGAGGATGCAAATCTATTCAAAGATGCTGCATCTTATAATTGTGAGTGTATTTTTTGATTTATTTAAAAAACTTATTTTTATTTTTAAATGTGTTATCACACAAATTTTGGTACCGCCTGATTTTTTAAAAAATAATGCATAATGAATAATTTTTTTTATAATAATAGTCGATATTGATACGCCATAGTACCATAGTATTACGCCATAGTATTAGTATAGACAGAGTAGTGGATTGCCTAATTCTTTAACCTCTCTGTAATATAAGCCAACAAAATAGAAATGCAATCAAATAATAATAAACTATCTAAATTTTTCAGGTATCACTGGCAGTTTGCAAGTCCTCGAGATTTAGAAGCAATAATTAGAAGAAATATCCGTTTCAATGAGATGTTTATAATATATTAGTTTCTATTGGTTTTTTAGGTAAGTTGCTTTATTTCAGGCGTAATATTTTTCTTCGAGCATTATTGATAAATTAATAGCATTGATCATAACTTATTAACTACTTCTATTCATCCTTCTTACAATATCAAATTTAATAACTGTAGTAACCGGATCTTTACGTCTTTTTTACACGGAAAACGTGTTCATCACCGTTAACTTCTCTTATTATAATACACATAGCATTGAGGCACAAATTAAGTTATAACGAGAGGAGTGTGTATTGTCAATGTAGATGGTGCATATTTGTCTCTTCAAGCCGGCATAGCGGAGGCGATTGCCTGTAGAGATTTATCTGTATTAGCAGTTGTTTTTGTTCATGTACTGCACTGTAGCTTTACATTAGGCGGAGTGTTGTCATAATAATATGTCGAGCTACAATTAAAAAAATTTAAGACACAAATGATTTATTGAAAACATTTTTATTTTAATATCAGATTACCTAATATTTATTTAAAAGATTAACTTAATATTTTAAGTCTCAAAAAATATTTTAATTGTTTATTTTTTATCGTGTATTTTAATGAAATAAGTTTTAATAATCAAATTATCACGTTGACTACCATGGTAATTTTCAGGATTCCGATGTGGTCCTATTTATACGGTTATCTGACTTTATTCTCGAACATTATTTAATTAAATGAAACTATTTTATGCGACTTACTATCCTGATTATTTTTTATAAATTAGCCGTGATCACGTTGGCTTCAAAGTTTTCGACACGATGCGTCACGCACGTCGGTATAAATTAAACAAAATAAACACTATAGGTCTCTTAATTTAAACATATTTACACTGAAATACTACGAATTTCATCGTAGCTGCACAAATATTATGGCAAGCAAAGAAACTACGAGATAGCTAATAGTTGTCGTCTGAAGCAGTAATGCAATTTTTTTTTTAATTTTATTTTAGCACGTCATATGACAGCACTCCCCCTGATGTTAAGCTAGAGTGCGATCCATGAACGGAGGTGACTGCTGTCAGAGAGAGAGATCTGCAGACAGCAGTCGCGTCCGCTATGCCGGCATAATGAAATGCCTCTTCACACTGCGCTTGAAGGATCCCATGTTATAGGAAGGGGGAAAGACGTGGCTGGGAAGGTCGTTCCACAATTTGATGGAATTTTTGATTTGATTTGATGAAATTACGTAGTTGACAGTCAACGTGGTAATATTATGAATTAATTGTATTAAAACTCATTGGAAGTAAATTCTGAAAATCTAATAATTAAAATAAATATAAGAAAAACAATAAGTACTGTCAACTAGAAACAAAACACTTAATTATAAATACATTATTATCACAAATATTGTCTTAACTAAAATAATATAGGCTTATTAAGTTAAAATAAAATTTAATAGAAGTTTCACAGCGTGCACACAACCCGTCGTCGACACGTGTCGTAGCAGTTTTCCCACCAGACCACAATTAATGGAAAAAAGATAAATTAATTAAGACGCGTTTTAAGTAGCTTTGTATAGCAAAACTGGTTAGAGCATCCGTACGTGTAACAAAAGACGCGCTATTCCAGCCTCGACTTTGGCTGCGTGTGCGCAGTGGTTTTTTCTACTTAATATTCATCATAATTTAATAATAATAATTCAAACATTTAAATAGCCACAAAATTTTTATAAAAATATTTAAGACAAACTCTTACTATACTCACTATAATTTGAATTACTTAAACTAAAATACCTAAGTAAGTACTAAATTGAATGAAGGTGTGAAAACTATAAAATTAGTATTTAGCACTATCATCGTGGTAATTAATATCAACGTTAGTTCTAGTAAGTTACTTACATAAACTTAGTATCTAGTTTAAACAATAACTTAAACACTATATGATTCTCTAACTAAAATATACCAACCGGGTGAAACCAACATTTTGTTCCACTAACCATGATAGATTTTTTTTTCAGGATTTTGATAATTTTTCTGTTGCTATTTTTTGCTATATCTTTGAATCCACCCGGTTTATTTACAAAATTAAATAGCATCCTAGCTCAAGAAGATATTGGTCCAGCTAGGATGTTTGTTATTTATTGAAAACATTTATTTAAAAAATTCAATTTGCACTGCACAACAAAATGTAAAATATTTAATCTAATATAAGATTTCATTTAAGGACAACTATTCATTCTAACCTAACCTCGAGTTATTATTATTTAATAATTCTGAGAAATATCACTAAAATTAAGAAGCTCGTAAGTCGTACTGATTATGGCATGTTTTTGTATATTTTACATTGACATGATGCGTGTAAAGTGTTCTAAATATATCTTTTTACTACGTATAAGTTTGCTTCATAGTTTACTTGTAGTAAACAAACTTTCTGTAAAACCTATTTCAATTTGTGAATCTCTATTATCGTCATTTGCGCTATCAATTCTCTTTTCAGTACTTGGTTCGGTTTTTTCATCAACCTCAAAAGCTTTATTTATTACTCCATTCTTCGTCTTCCAATCTTGTTTTTCTCCTAATTCTTTATCAATATCTTCTTTCGTGACTACTAGTTTCTTATCTTCTTTTTTGCTAACCATATACAACCATCTGAAATGGACACACTTATAAATCATTATTGTTATTATTAATTTATTATAATAAATAAACTATGTAATGCAAATTGATTGACTTGTCTTGCGACATTGCGTGACAATTAATAACAAAAGACACTAACTGAATTTGACTGCTATGCACCATATTCGCACTAAATATATGCCTCTGGGAGGTAATCATGTTACCTCTAAAACTGAATATTAATAAACCAATTTTCATGCATTTACATACAAATTTGAATATCTTTCTTAGATTTTTCTGCACAGACAAGATTCGTCATAGATTCAAATCTCGTTGTATATTTAAATAAATTATATACTTCATTAACATTGACGATACATACATGAATATAAGGACGGCGGGTACAGTGAGACCTCCTCCTAGAAGGAAAAACGCTCCAGGAAAACTTTTAATCGTGGCCCCGTAAATAGTTGTGTACATTGGCGCATAAACTAAGGGCATCATTGCTTCCGCTACGCCGAATAAAGAGTTCACTTTACCTAAAAAAAGTCAGTAATAAAAATTGGTAAACAATTGTTAGGTATTTTGCTACCGATAAACGAGAGAAAATAACTTACTTTTTAAAAATTATCATTAGTATTAAACTAGCAGAAAAACAAATGAAATAATGACATACCAAGCTCTTCCCTGTCAACTAATTTTGATACCATTGATCTCATTGCTATAAATGATGTGCCATTAAATATTTCTATAATTGGTGCTGGAAGTAAAAGTTATTCATTAAAAGAAAGTGTCGTGAAAGGATTCTGAAGCTTGGCGTCTACTAGGGATGAATCGAGACGGATCTTCATTCTAGACGCGTTTCGAGATAAGTTTGGAGATTGCTGAGTATAACGAGAGATACGTGGTTAATCAGCCTAGACAGTGCATATTCGTTCTTCAAGCGCTAGCATAGCGGAGATGATTACTGCCTGAAAAAAATCTCAACACACACATATGAACTGAAATTGGAACCGAACCCATCGCTTTGCACACCAAATCTATCCACCATAAATCTGTTGAAAAATGGCGATTAGTTTTCTTTTTTTTTTGGCTTACGCTTTTAATCGTCATGATGTCAACTTCTAATACAACTTCTCACGCCGTGTGCCCACTGGGGTAGGCAGAAACTATGGAGCGCCAGCGACTCCTCTCTACATACCACTTTCGCTTCGACCACATCCATTACTCCCCTCATGCATGCACTTCGGTTGAGGATGCTCCTCATCTGACCCTTTCTCAGCAGTTGACCGATCTGACTGAGAAAGGTCTTTCTAGGGCGCCCCCTTCCGACACTGCCATCCACTTTCGCACAATAGATCTTTTTAGTTAATCTCCTTTCATCCAACCTTTACAAATGACCGAACCACCTTAGCATACCCCTTTCCACTCTGGTCACAATACTGTCCTTGAGCTCGCAGCGATTTCTTATCACATCGTTTGTGATTCGCTCACTCAAGTATACTCCACACATACTTCTTAGCGATACACAATACACATAATTGTGGATTAATAAACCTAATATTATTTACCTATATAAATTTGCCAAGTAGTAACAGCGAACGCGTACATAAATCCAGATAGAATTTTGCTTGTACAAGAAATCACTCCAATAATAGCATCGTCAAATTTTAATACTTGACTAAATATACCTACTGAAAATAATGTTCCTGAAAGTTATGACATAATGTGTTTATTTGATAGCTTTAGCGGATTAATTAAATAAATTATTATAAATAGATAATTCGTTAAATGTAAGTTAAATTTAAATAATAGTTATAAGTTAGATTTAACAATTTTCTGTTTTTTTTTTTGGTGGTAATAGTTAGCCGTCCTATCGCGTTTCGAAACGTCTTCTCAAGCCGGCATAGCGGTGGTCTCTAGGTAGCAGTCATTTTCGTTCATGGACTGCACTCTAGCTTAACATCAGACAAACGTTATGATGTAACTGCCATTTGGGTTCAAAGTTCCTAAATAAATATTAATTGCTTATTTACCAATTAATGAAGTACACATTGCATAAGTTGAGAACACGCTAAAGTCTACTTCGTTCCAATTGAAACGATATCTCGTAAATAAATACATCACAGACATTTCACCTGTAAAGAAACAAATATATTTAATGTATTCAAAATGCAATACAATGTACTGCACTCATCTTTTGTATATTTTAATACGCATAACTTATTTATTAACAATATACTTAAAACAATGAACACAATTTTCAAATACATTCAAAGTTTTGAGATAATTTATTTTTGTTTTTTTTTATTATTAATTTTTGGCGTATTCAGTACAAAAAAAAATCGACACAACTGAGCTGAGTTGGGCATCGAACCCACGTCCTTCCTCCACATTGCACATGGATGCTACCACTAATCATATTTAGCCATTAGCGCTAATTTTTATTTTCTTCATAATTATTACTGTGTTCATAATTTTCAGTAATTACAATCCAAAACCATATGAATTCCAAATTTAAAAAAAAAAACCTATTACTTTGGTCTATTTTGGCTAAGAGTATTATTGGATGACCGAATAATATCATTATATTAAACCTAATTGGACTGCCAAAGTAGTTTTCTGATTTATAGGTAGGTACCACTATATTCCAACATGATAATGAGCTGAAATCAGGTACCATATCATTATTGTTGCCATAGGTAGGTACTGTCAGGAAATGGCATTAGCTACACAATGCTTAAGTATTCAACAATAACAGATTTACAATGCAATTATTTCTCATGCATGAGTGAAAAACTAATTTTATTATCAAAAACTAAATTTACTGAATTAAACCACTTTTTTTATTGTATCTCGACTTATGACAATACTTCACCTGTAAAGCTAGCGTGCGGAAAACTGTAACTACAGAAAAAATTCTACAGCTAGCAGACGCCTCGTTATGCCGGCTTGAGGAGACGAGTGTACACCGTCAATCTGAATAAGCTCAAGCCGGCATAGTGGAGGCGACTGGTAGCTGTATAAATTTCTTCGTAGTAGCCAAGCCTTACATCAGGCCGAGCTACCAAAAAAAATAGTCTCTTAATACCTACATATGCACTTTAATTCGCACACAGAGGAAATAATAGTGTAATGGTTATAGAGACAAAAGCTAATTGTTGTCGTCACATCATTGTCTACTGACAAAGCCGAGGCATAATAATGTGATGATTATTATAAAAATAAGCAGCATAAGTTAAGTAAAACAAAAGAAATAATGTTTTTAATTCCAATGCTGATTTACTCAGTTGCTGATAATCACAATATATTTTCAACCAATATATTTATCTTTTAATTATTTAGTATAAAAAAAAATTGTACATCTGTTATTTATAAATAATGTATACTGCATTAAAAGTTTCTATGCGGATACTGAGCGGCGTTCCACGAACGGAGGCGAAGAAGGCTAACAAAGAAGGGGATCCGCAGATAGCAGTCACATTTTGATTAATTTTGTATTCCATTTCTTCATGGTCAAGATGAGTTTAGTTAGAACCACGATTGCTGCACTCGCTTTCAAAACCGTTAGAAAATATTTAAAACACTTGAATGACTAAGTAATTTTACGTTGTTATAATTTAAATAATATTATTAATTAATTAACCTTGATTCAGTTTTTGCCATTTCAGTTTGAAGGCCTAATAACCACGTCAATTTAAGAATGGACATTTAATATTTTTTTGCAAGCAATCCACATTCTCATTATACTAAAGGAGAATGCCCATTTTTGAGCCCACTTGATACCTAATAGTATGGCAATGAAAACAATATCCTAAAATAATACCTTATTTTTTATTTATTCATTTTACGAGTAATTATATCAACACATCACTTACCAATCAATAGACATGTTTAATTACATAAAAACATATATCTTCAATAATTATTAAAGCATTTAAAATAATAATAACCTCAAATATTGCATCATAAAACATTTAATTACTCAATAACCCGGATGAAAAAGGTAAAACTGATTGCTAATAAGGAAGTAGATTTATTTTTCTACAAAATTAACTAAAAATCATCGACAAACTCGAGAAAAAAATTTCCATTTTTCTTAGGCGAATGGGCATTCTCCTTTGTTTTTAAACTAAGGGCTGGTAATTCAATTCTGATTAAGGACATCTTATTGATAGCTCTGTCTTTGTCCTTGACCTATTCCCCTGTTTGGACCCGCAGCGATGTAAGGGTGTAAATTAAAAAAATATATATCGATAATTTCGATTATCATATGAAAAAATATAAAGTATTTCGATATTAAAAAAATACCGTGACAAAATATCTATTGCATATTCTTAACGCGATATATTTTGTGTACCATCTACCGTGGTGAACTGCAAGAATTACTCTCTACATACGACAGAATCCTACTTTTAATTGACGTGGGATATCTTTTTTTTTTTTCAAGAATATGTTAAAAACTTACCATATATTGGTCCAATCACAACACAAAGCACTATAACTAACATAATAACCCTTAATCGACGTTGTTGCGGTCCTTTTTTGAAGGCAACTAGGATTGTTTCTTTTACATATCGTGTATCGAAGAATTCTCGTAGCCATTGGCACCAATTGCTTGCAATTACCTGAAATATTGTTATCATAAATAATAATAAAGGCAAAATTCATTTAATATTTAATTATATAAGGAATCAATAATAATTGTTATAAACAATTCACTTTGTGTTCTGACGCTCCGGCCGCATGGCAACGCATAGAAATTCCATTAGACGTTGGGGCACGATATAATCTCGTTCTATATATGCGTATTTAAAAGTTAGTGTTGTTATTAGAAATGATTATTTATATTTAACATACGCAAAAATCTAAATGATTCTATAATTCCATACATATTTAAATACTGATTGTTTTATTTTGTTCCAATTTTAGCTGTCCCTTTTAATAATAATAACTTTAACGATATTTTTATCGTTATTTATTTTATTTTATTATTTTCCCGGAATAGGAAGATGATCTACGGAAGTTTCAGAAAATCTCCAACCAATTACGTAACATGTACCAGCTTTATTCGTGTATAGTTAAAGTAGTTCCTAATTAGTATTTTATTATTATAAAATTACCCCTCATTTCTAAGACTGATTGATTTTCATCATAATTTAATAAAAACAAATTCAGCATTTTAGTGTACCAAAAATTAAAAAAAATATATATATATTTATATTTAATTAAAATATACTAATAATCATATTTATAACGCGGTGAAATGATCGTACATACTATTAAACAATATTACCTAGCAAAAAATACTTTCCTTTATATTATATAACAGAGTACAAGTTCAATGACAATCTGAGTTCATCGGAGCATTGAATATAAAAAGTCCGTCAACTTGACCTAGATTGAAGTCACAGTTGGTTGAAAGTATGAACCTTCATTTACGTATACTTTTTAACACGTATTGCTTAATTAACTTTAATTTTAATTACTATTTTTATACTTTATTTAGTTCATAAAGTTTGTATTTATTAATTTTTGTATTTAAATAAAAATACAACTAAGAATTATTCAATTTGAAACTAATTAAATCTTGATTTAAAAGTAGTTATCGTTACACTTTTTTGTTGGTAACAAATTGCCAAACTGAGTAAAATGATTTACTAAAAACGAATCACGATTTATCCATGCAATTACGTAACTCGATCGTTTGCGTGTCCTTTATGTAATAAATACTCTAGACTCTTTACTCACTTCTATATATAGATAAATGTAGTAATAATAATAATAAAAACTATTAGTAATTTTGCAATAGTAATTACACGTTCTATTTATATCATAAATTATATGCAACGTAAGAAATGGACCGTAAAGACCTGCCTCGATAAATCTAATAATTTTATTATTTATTCCATTCGATGAACTGAATTAAATTAAACCACTTACCACATCAGACACTGGTTTCTTCACTTCTTTAATTCTCCAATATCCATACAAAAAGCTCAATATATATAAACTAGCACTTAGTGCGAATACTCCATATAATCCAATCTTCCTAACCAATATCCCACTGAGAGCAGCTCCAACAGGGACTCCCAACGAATAAAACAAATTCACAACACCAATCCTCAAAGTTCTCTGATCTTCAGTCGTAATATCTGCTATATAACTAAACACTCCCATAAACATCGTGAACCAACCTCCAGTTAGAGCAGGAAATATGGCTTCAGTGACAGCTGCTACTTCCACAGGCAATTCATCAAAGAAATAAGTGTTCACCATTAAACCGATGCTAGTGAGAAATTCGCCTATTATAGGCAAGAGCATACAAAATTTCCTCTGACCCACTCTATCACTATATGCACCAATGAATATTAAAATACCACAGGGTAGAAATGACTGTAAAACTGTTTTCCATCCAGCGACAGAAGCTACTAATTTCTGAACCTCTTCTTCATAATAAGTATAATTGGCCGTTTCTCTTCTAGTCAGTGCATCACAAATATGGTGTTCGAAGCCTAAATTAACCCTACAAGCTTTTTCTAAATATAAATTTTGTGTTGCTAATGCTGATAATACAGATGGCATAACATAACAAGCTAATATAGGCTCTACTGTTATAAAAGTGATCATATGCCTAGCTTTCTGCACCAAGGACATTTCTTTCCATTCAGTGTTTATAGGTTTTGCATTATTATAATATTTCTTATCTTTCCCCTCCGACGATTTACGAAAACTTGCCGTTAATGAATTTGAAATTCCATTTGCAACCGCTTTTTCAATTTTATGCGTCATTATTACTCGATACCTGAAATATAAATCGAAGTTTATTATTAGGTTTTTTCTTTAAATCACAGTACATTCTTCTTACATACATGAAAACTAACGACACTATGAAAAGTACATACTGTTATTTTAATATCAACACCGACAATAATGAAATAATACCGATAAAATATAGATAATTGTTAGCGTTATATATTCTGTAACGTTATTAAAATTGAACGGTATTTTATTGATATTGATATTAAAATACGGCATTTCAGTTCCTGAATTGAAACTCATTAATGGATAAATGACAAAATTACGGATGAGATGATCATCTCATTAATGTTTAACTTTGTAATACAGCCGTTCCAATTGGTATTACTCCGATCTACAATATAATCGGATTATAGAAGTATTTGCTATTCAGTTTCACACAAATCGCAACATTTAAATTGATTAAACATGAATAGTTCATTTTACAATGAAATTCAATTTGAAGGTTGGTTGAATTCATTATTTATTGCTTAACGAATGCGTTTATGAGATGAGATAACATGGTGTATCCGAGAGGCTGTGAAATCTTCTACTTTATTAAAAAGGGTAAGTATGAACAACCGACTACAGAGCTCACGATGATATATGAGATTCGGTCGGCAACAAATCTTCATAAAGACAGACCTAAACAAAATAATTCCCGTTTTTCCGATACTTTTATTAGACCCCTAGCCTTTAATTTTTGATTCAAACATATTTTGATGGTAAAACCGCAGTAGGATTGTCAGAAAGATACTTCGTTAGTGTAATAATTGAAAAATATTGTTAAAAATAAATTGTCTAATTTAATCTTAATATTATTTATAACCATCTATAAAAAACGTACATCATAAAAAAAAACATAAAAGTTTTTTTGTTTAGGAAGGAAGATAAACAACGGACACACGTTTTAATAACACCTGCAATTCTATGAGGTCGTTCGATGCAGATACAATGTTGACAACAAAAAAGTAGGCAACGCAGTGTCATAGTACTGGCCTCGCTGACTGCCGATTCCGTGTTCCTAATCAAGGCCAGTGTCATCATGATATTTACTTGCAACTCAACATAAACAAGGATTTGGGTAGTTAACTAATTACTTATTTCAAAGGTAAAAACAATCTGTTGCTGTACTTGGATATAATGAGGCAATTGAACAAACTACACTACAAATCTTTATAAGTAATATTAAAAATTAATATTTACTTGTTTGTCTCGATTTAGTAAATCATTTTTGCGAAGTTACATTTCAGGATTAACTTGTAAGTGTAGCTGGGTATAACAACGGGAGCTAAAGCCGGTATAGCGGAGGCGACTGCTGCCCGCTCGCATATATCTGATAGCAGCCGACAGTAGTCATACTTAGCTCACGCCCTGTTGGAACTGAGGTAAGCCAAAACTATGGAGCGCCAGCGACCCCTCTATCTACATACCACGTCGCTCGTTACTCCCCTCATGCATGCAAGTCGTTGAGGGTGGTCCCTTCTGAGCAGTTGACCAATAAATGGTCGCGATACTGCCTATCCACTTTCGCGCAATAATATTTTTAGTTTATCTTATTTATATTGTCTTTCATACATTCTTTCCGAGTGCGGTCATTTCCCATATTCCAACCACCTTAGCATATTCCTTCCCACTCTGGTCATAATACTGTCGTTGAGCTCGCAACGATACCTTATCACGTTGTTGGTGATTCGCAAATTTCACAAACAATAAATACATATAACTATTTTTTTGCTATAAATAACTTTAGCAATAATATTAATAGCTTTATAATTACACTTCCGGCATCTCCTATACAAGTAAAAAACGTAAAGTTGAGAGGAGTAAAAAATGCACACAAACATTCACTTCTTCTTAACTTAAGCTCCAATGGCCTTGTGTCATAAAATAAACTGCAGTTGGATATTTTTTACTATTCACAAGTACTTAGATATTCAGTTATCTAACATGTGCTAAGGTTACCTAAATATTGCTTTAAGTTTTGTTTCTGTTTACATTAAAACGAGGTAGGCAGACTGATGATTGGTATTAGCTTAGTCTGCAATCCTGGGGTAGTACTACCACTTTCGAATGTACACGTACAGTGAAGAAATCTTGTCGCGTTTCGGGATTAGTTTGGAAGTATCATCCAGATATAACGAGAGTGTGCGCCGTCAATCAGTATGTCATCAAGTCGACATAGCGGAGGTAATTCCCGCTTGTGGAAATTTATCTGTAGTTCCATTTCAGGCGAAGTTACAATTAAAAATAATAATAATAGTTAACTTATTTAATGTGAGGAGATTTGCAGATAACAGTAGCGTTTTTACACTGTGCTTAAAGGATTCCAGGTTGTAATTAAGAGTGGTAGGCAGACTGCTGATGGTTATTAGTCCAGTCTGCCGTCCTGGGGTAGTACCAACACTTTCGAATGTAACACCCGCGAAGTGACCTTGTCGCGTTTCGGGAATAGTTTGAAAGTAGCCAGGTTTAGCGAGAGAAGTGTGCACTGTCAATCTAGATTGTATATGCTCGTCTCCTCAAGCCGGCATAGTGGAGGCGACTGCTGCCCGCACAAGTTTCTCTTTAGTAGCAGTTGTTTCCATTCATGGACCGCACTCTAGCTTTACATCAGGTGAAGTGTTGTCACATGCCAAACTACAATAAAAAAAATTATAAGAAAAGAATGGCTTAGATCGTTTCACAGTTTAGTGCTTTATAAACCAATGGAACAGAATAATTATCTATTATATGTTTTCGTACGTGTTCAATGCACACATTCCTTAACTAAACATGACCTATCGGGCCATGACATGTACCTGAAGATTGTTAAAATCACTTGTTGGTTACATCGGGGTCGAGGGCGTTTATAATATCATAGACAAAGAGTGTTTACTTTATTTTACGCTATAAAGGGAAATAACTTCGATTTATATGTAAAAAAGGAAGCCTTTATAGGTAGAGTGGTAGGCAGACTGTTGATAGTTATTAGCAAAGTCCGCCGTCCTGGGGTAGTACCACCACTTTCGAATGTCATACCCGTGACCTTGTCGCGTTTCGGGAACAGTTTGAAAGTAGCCAGGTATAACGAGAAGAGTGCACATTCGTTTTCTCAGGCCGGCATAATGGACGCGACTGCTGTCTGTAGAAATTTATCTGTAGTAGCAGTTGTTTTCGTTCATGAACCGCACTCTAGTTTAATATCAGGCGGAATGTGGTCATATGTCAAGTTACAATAAAAAAATCAGTGAAACATTTCTGCTGTCTGTAGGCACAATTACTTCTGTGAAGATCTCATTAAAAATATTACACTAGATATATACTAAGTAGTATTTAATATACAAACATTTAAAAAAATTACTACCTACTAATTTTCTTTAGATTTTAATTTTTTATATGTTTTATTTGCGTTTTAAATAGTTATTATGTTACATAAAAACCATTATTACGCGATGGTTATAAACAATTTAACATGTGTAAGATGACGACAAAATTTACACGGTTCAACTAAATTTTGTCTCTATGCAATTATATGAAAATAAATTGTAATAATTTATTTATATACAAAACTGAAACATTTATTTATGTATTTATTGGAAAAATATTTTCTATAAACAGTATACATTGATATTATTAACCCTTAATTAAAACATAAAACAAGTATTTAAAATATTATCTATCTTATAACTTCAGTTCTACACAAGGACATTGTTATTATTATTAGAAATATTCTTATTATTCCATTAGATATCATCAGCTGTAGTAGGTATGTAAGAACATAATTGCAACAATCTTATTGTTATATAGAAATCAATTAAACAATACATTGTTATTGTACGCAAAATATAATAAAAATATACGTTTATTTATAACAAAATCAATTTATGTGAGGGAAATGTATTTCCTAAAAGACCTAGAAAAACAAATCGTATAGATAGACGTGTGTATAGGTTGGCGTATAAAACTGCGTCGAATATGAATCGAATAAACGCGCGCGGAAAAAATCCCGGAACCCCGGATCGTGAGGGTTGACTCCAACACAATCTTTCTCATTATCTTTATACTACTAGTGCCAACTACTTCAAGAATGAACAGCACTCGAAATGTAGTTGCTGGGTATATTAAATTGTTTTAAAAAGAAATTGAAAAATCTTTTAAAAAAAAACAATCCGGATATATAACTATTTATATCTATTTATACAATAAAATTAAATATTATAAAAAAAAAGTTAATTCTGTAATTTATCGGTATTAATTTACCTTGAATTCTCCTTCAGTTTTGATTTAGTTTCCAAATGATTAAGTTCTTGAAATCTTAATATCCGGAACGAAGACGATCGAAATAGTAACGCACGGTGCGTTACCTTAACTAGGGCCGGTATTTCAATAAAAAAACTATTCGAATTAGTATTTCTAACTAAATGCATATTAAAATTATAGCAGTTATTTCAACTTGTATTTGAAATCATTGAAATTTAACAAATAGTAATTAATAAATAAAGAATAGTTTACGAAAATCGATAAACCGGCTCTTGTTCATTCCCTTACGCATCCTTGATAACTATATGATGATAAATGAATCTCAAACTTTCTGCTACAAGTCAACAACATGGGTTAGTGACTAGAGTATAATACTTTATACAATAAAATTTGCATTGCTATTTTAAATTTATACCTATTTTCGTTATACGAATAAATCCGTCGTGAAATATTCAAACTGAAATAAAATAAGTTGAACTCGAACAAATCCAAAAATTTTTAGAGTGTCTTGGCATATGCTGTCACCGTCTGATGTAAAGCTAGAGTGCGGCCCAAGAACATGAACAACTGCTATCACAGAGGAAATTCTAGAGGCAACAGACGCCTCCGCTATGCCGGCTTGAAGAGACAAACCACATCAAGTTTACAGTGAAAACTCCTCTCGCTATACCTGGCTACTTCTAATTAAAATTTTCCCTTACCAGAAATGCTTTTTAATCATTACTTTTTTTTAATTTAATGGAAATATATATAAAAAATTACCTTTCAAAATTATACAATTAGATTCCAATTTCTTCACTTCGCTTGAACTTAGTAAAAGTTCATTATTTTAGAGGATTAGATGCTAAGCACTATTGGTACAGAAAATTACGTTACGTATCGTAAATTTCGATTTAAATGGTATACCGGCCGCGATGTTGCGAGTTGCCGTCCGCTACTGTCGGCCTCACATAAGATATTGCAGTTCCATACTATTGGTAGTAGGCTCTTAGCTAATTTAACAACGAGTTAAATAACTCTCAATTTATTTACAGGGTGATTTTTCCTAATGGGTCAGTGAGGGGAAACTTCCTATCCCAAACTGTAGGAGGTAACGAAATACCTTCAAATTCATTTAATACAAGAGTGATAGGGAAATTTATGATGGTTATTAGCTATCTGCCATCCTAGGGTAGTAGCTTTTGAATGTAACACCCGTGAAGTGTCATTGTCGCGTTGGGATCGGTTTGGATGTAGCCAAGTATAACGAGAGAACATCCAATATTTAAGGTGTGGTAGGCAGGTTAATAACCCAGTCTACCATGGCTGGGTATCTCGGAGTTATTGAGGATAGTACTTTCAAATCCGTGAAGTGACATGGTCGTATTTCGAGATTCAGCTTAAAAATATCCGAGTGTTTTTTTTAATTGTAGCTCAGCATGTGACAACACTCCGCCTGATGTAAAGCTAGAGTGCGATCCATAACTGGAAACAACTGCAACTACAGAGAAATCTCTACGGGCAGCAGTCGCCTCCACTATGCCGGCTTGAGGAGACGAGCATATACCATCTAGATTGACAGTGCATACTTTTCTCGTTATACCTGGCTACTTTTAAACTATTTCCGAAACGCGACAAGGTCATTTCACGGGTGTTTCATAAGAAAGTGGTGGTACTATCCCAGGACGGCAGACTGGGCTAATAACCATTATTAGTCCCCCTACCACTCTTTAATAGTACCTATAGGCACTGAGTGACCAAAGTACATATAACAAAGTCACATTGGTACCGATCAGAATTAGCGAGGTTCGAACACGGGTCTCATCGATCGTGAGTTCACGCGTCTTACCGCTAGACCACGGCCGCTCTTGTAACGAGAAAAGTTTGCACTATCAACGTGGATGGTGCATATTGGCCTCCTCAAGCCGGCATAGCGGATAGCAATTGTCTCCGCTCATGGACCGCGTTCCAGCTTTGTATTAAGCAGAGTACGGTCAAGTGTCAGGCTACTGTAAAAAGTTGTGGTACTGTACAGAAAGGTTTTGATATTTTCCATTTAGGTATAATATAGAATGTTTCGCTTGGATCTCAGTATTCGAAAAAAATGTATGGAGATTGTAAAGTATATTTTTATTAGTAGTTTGTGACTTATAGGTCTTTGTTAGCAAAGAACAGTGGCAGCGTTAGGGGTCACGATCGCCAACGGCCGCCGGCCTCGCGCCTGATAGAGCCTTTTAAGTTTTACAATTTACTAAAAGGTTTAGTTTATTCGTATTTATATACACGTGAGTAATGTTTATATAGAATCGTCTGGCAACACTATTAAAGCTAGCAAACAATTCAACTTATTTAATTTAACGTTTTCTTTCTGACTAGGAAATGAAAGGGACCTTGCTAATGTTAACATTTAGTCTAGTACCGCCACCGATAAATAAACATAAAACAAAACATCAAACGTCAAATAAAACCAACTTTATATTGATTTTTCTTTTATTTCAACACCTGTTTTATATTATACTAATTTAATAATACACATTATAGTATATTGATTTATGCTTGATAAATTTCCATTTATCAAGAAACATTTTCCAAGAAATTTTAATAAGATTCTGCATATGACAACACTCCTCCTTATGTAAAGCTAGAGTGCAGTCCATGAACGGAACCAACTGCTACTACAGATAAATTTCTACGGGCAGCACTTACCTCTGCTATGCCGGCTTGAGGAGACGAATATACACCATCTAGATTGACAGTCTGCCGCCCTGAGGTAATACCTTCATTTTCAAGTGTAACACCCGTTAAACCTAATCGCGATTCGAGGTCCAAAGTGTTAGGTCGACTTCATGAACTCTAATTTGTACATAAACGCCTGATATATAAACAACCTAGACCTTGGTAAAGAAACTAGAAAAAATTTTCGTAGGCGCTTACTAGTTGCTACTTTTTTTTTAAATTGTAGCTCGACATATGACAACACTCCGCCTGATGTAAAGCCAAAAGGCGTCCATACACAGAAACAACTGCTACTACAGATTAAATTCTACAGGGAGCAGTCGCCTTCGCTTGAGGAGACTACTAAATAAAATAACTTTTTTTATTGTAGCTCGGCATAATATAACACTCCGCCTGATGTTAAACTTTCAAATGTAACCCCGTGAAGAAGAGAGGAGTGTGCACTGTAAACCTGGATGGTACACATTCGTCTCTTAAGCCAGCATAACGGAGGCGACTCCTGCCTGTAGATGTTTTCTCTGTGGTAGCAATTGCTACCGCACATTGACCATACTCTAGTTTTACATCAGTCGCAGTGCAGTCATATTCGAGTTGTGTAAAGAATTAACTATAAAAAAATTGCTTATGAGTGTTTTTAATTTAAAAATTGTAACATATTTATTAAGTTAAATTACACCTAAACTTAATCTATACTTTATCTTCAACAATTGTTTCCACAACAATAGAAGGTTTCGCTGTGACTGTCATTTCACTTGATACGATGTCTAACGATCCATTTTTATTCAAACCACACAAAGAAAGTATTTTTACATATCCATCTCTTGTCTTAAAACAATATGCAACGATAATAGCGAGTATTAGTAAAGCTGCTATGAAACCAAAAACAAAAGGCGCACTAGCATCAATATCATCATTTTCCATTAACAATTTGGAGTTTTCTTCTTGTAAAAATTTACGAAGTGGTGCGAAGTATTCCATTATACCAGCTGTAGACAATTCAGTTTCTCCTGTCATTGCTTGTAGTACTGATCGCCAATCTTTACTTGCTCCCATTGACATACCTTTCCTGAAAAAAATATGGTTAATTTTATTTTGCATTTATAGTGCAAAGAAAAATATATTTATTTGCAATCAAACGAAATATTTAAAACCATTTGAGCTCTTCTTGTACTGTTAATACTTTCTGAATTATCAGTAGTTCAAACAGTAAGCTATCTATCGATATCGATGTCTGATTTTGATTGATTTTTTTTTTTGTATTGAGAAGGGTCAAAAAAGTTACTTTTCTTTTGTAAATTCAATCTAATCAATAGGAATACCTTAGAATTTGTCCAGCATTCTTATTAAAAGAAATATTACACTTGTGAAGAGACTGATCAGGACTGATATTGTTTTTTCCTTTACATAGAGCCGAAAGGATTTGAAATGATAAAATGTTGGATATCAAAAATCTGTAAAGCAAAATTATACTTAACGATGACCAAAATAAACCCGTTCCATTTGATGATTTCTTGGTAAATAAACTTTTTAAAGAGTCGTACACGACGGTTATTTGTCCAGTCTATGACGACAGGAGAGTGCACTGTCAACTTATATGGGGCACATTTGTCTCCTTAAGTTAATTTGACTGTTACATTTTACTGTGACGTAACCGTTAAACATTTACATTTACTCCACACGTCTTGCAATATCATGTAAATTCATATTGTTATCGTAAAAAGGGTGGCTGATCCCGAAAAAATAATAGAAAAACATATTTGACTTCATTGCATACATTTGACGTTAGTGACATTGTTTTGACGATTATTTTAACTATACTCAGCCAAGATTCGCTGGTTACGGTTAGCGTTAAAGTAAACGTCAAATATGACAGGCGCGACGATGCAATGGTGCAACGTGTGTGGAGTAAATGTAAACGTTTAATGATTACGTCGCCGTAAAAGTAATAGTTAAAGTAACTTTAACGGGCCTTTTGGTGCAAATAGACCTAAGCCGGCATAGTGGAGGCGACTATTGCCTGCAAAAATTTATCTGTGTTAGCAATTGTTTCCGTTCAACATCAGACGAAGTGTTGTCATATTCCGAGCTAAAATAAAAAAATACTCACGTGACATATTGTACACGAGAAAGAATATGATATTTAGATGCTGGATCCAAATCACTCTCATTTCGAGGAATTGGTGGAGATATTCCGGTTTCTGATTGTCTGAAACGTTTCATAAATGGTACATTATAATTACACTATAATTCTTACAAGCTATTTATCTATCGAAGTTGTGACATTGTGACAAATAGTAATTCACATTTATTTATAATATTATTATAGGTTTACCTCAGATCCCACCAATGTTGATTCCAATTTTCTATAGTTGTATTTGAAAAAATATCCCATCTCCATTTATCAAGTACATAACCATTAGCCATTAATGGTAGCCTCTCCAAAGATAACCAGAATTGATTGTTAATGTGAAATTCTTCCGGATTTATTTCCGGTTGTGACATCATCTGTATCGAAATTACATCAGGTAGTGCTTCTAAGAAAGCTATAACACAATAATAAGCTGTAATACCATCTTTTTTAAATTTAGTATTATATTTTTTCATAATATTAATATAAATAAGTTTACCCGGTGTCGGTCCATCTCTATACAGAATTGGTAACGTACGATAACTTTTAAAATAGTGAACGTGTCCTAAGATGCGTGCTACTCGAAGAAGTTTATGCTTGGTATCACTGATTTCGCTTAAACACCATTTTATTCTGAAAACAAATATTACAACCATCATCTCGACCTCTGTAGTGCAGTCGTTAACACATCACTTTTTTACGCTGAATACTTGATTCGATCCCTGGTCTAAATATATATTATTTATAATATTTAATATTGAGTGGCGGCGATAGTGGAGGCGACTGCTGCCCGCACAGGTTTCTCTGTAGTAGCAGTTGTCTCCATTCATGGACCGCACTCTGACTTTACATCATTTGGAGTGTTGTCACATGCCGAGCTACGATTAAACAAAAAAATTATTTCTAAAAAAGTGGGCAGATAATTATTTTGGTATTGAGGGTTACATATTTGTGCTATTCTAGGGGAATACCCCTTACTATACTGAGTTGAGGGAAGACAGGGCATTCTATATCATCATCACGCCGTTGATAGGCATTTTTTATATCTATTCTATGTACATACTTATAATTCACACCATCACACATATCATGGCTGGAAGGTGAACATTCTTCTTGGTTAGCAAAGTCTACGTGCTTATAGGAATCTTTCAAACTTTCAAACCCGAGTGAAATGTAGTATTCATTAACGTAATCAATTAAACTAGAATCTTTCATAAATCTTCGATTTTGTTCTTCATAATTTGGATACGGACGAAATAAATGATACAGAGCTTGCCAGTCATGGGCCCATAAATTTCCTTAAATAGAAAAAAAGTTATTTTCTCCAAACCTGCAATTCTTTAAAAGAATGAAGGTGTTGTACTCAGTAATCCTGGGGAAGTAAGACCCATGAAGTGACTTTGTCTCGTTTCAGAAGGAACTAAGTAGAATGAAAGTAGTGACCTGTCAGTCTGGAAACCCGAGATCAGGTGTAGGATACTGGACTACTATACAAAAAGGCAAATAAATTTAGTCTGCTACTAACCTAATATATGAGCCGGTATAGATTTTTCATCGCTAAACTTTACCTTATCGCTGTAAAAGTTCTTCAATTTTGTTCTAACATACGTATGTATATCATCATATAAAGGTTTTATTTCCATCCAAACTCTTTGAACTGTCGCAGTAAAATTATCATCTTCATACATAAATCTCCATGTTTCCCCGGCGTCGTTAAAGCCTTCCGTCTTAGCTATATCGTTCATTATCATAACATAGTCTTTAAATAGAGGCCTTATTTTTTCCCCCGTGACATCTCTGAACTCTTTCCAATAGTAAAGCAACTCGTTTGGATCATTACTTGTCTTAAATATTGAATCAATATCTGTAACACATATCATCTATGCTAATATATAAAATGTTAAAGTCGCTGAACAGATTTCGATAAAATTTAGCAACGACCTTTATCCAGACCAGACTTATCTCTATCTAGACCGCACTCTAGCTTAACTTCGATAACGAATTCTTAACAATTCAGTCTCTTGGTAAGAAGCAAGGAATCACATGTTTCAGTGTTTTTGGAAGGAAGAATGGAAAGGGGATAAAACTGTAGAAGAAAGTTCGTATGAAAACCCAATAAACGCTAAATATTTATTGTACGCAATCGAAGTTACGAGCAACGGCTAATATTCATTATAGTGCCAAATTTTATGAAGAAACATAATATATCTAACCTCGTATTGATTTTTGTGATTCATATCCACATGTGGTCGAATTGTATTTGCATACCGTAGCGTGGTTCCATATCATCTGCATATCATCCGCAGCTTCTTCCGGCTGCAAATGATTAGTTAGTTATCGAATTTATTTACTAAAACACTTTTTTACAAGGATATAAGCAAAACTTTGAGATTGATGTATTCTTTTGTTATCGTCTTTTAGCTCTCTTACGTCACCGTGATTCAACTTAGTAACAAATTTATCATTGTTAGTAATTAAAACATATTAATTAATTATTATAGTAAGTAATAATACGAGTAAGTATGTACCTTCGTCAAAAGCATCTTCACATTAACTGCCCTTTCTTTAATTAGTCTAAACTTTCTGTTCAACTTGGTGTCATTGGACAAATTATCTATGTATTTACGTTTTAGTATATTCCAATATTGAGTCTTTATCTCATCTTCTTGTGACGTCACTTGAATCTAAAATAATTGTCTCCGCAATTCAATTAAATCTAAATAAGTACAAATACGCATACATAAAAGCGCAGACTTCAGACTAAGAAACCAAAGTCCAAGTCCAAGGATAAGGACAACACAGTCATATTATAATAACACCCAGACCCGAAACAGGTACCAATTTTTTAAAATAATGTTTATTGAACTGAATCCAGAACCTCAAAGTAATAAACTAGTGCACAGACCACTGCACCACAAAGGTCTATCACAAAATCAAATATTTTAAAACTGACCATATTTATTTTCTTCACCGGATTAGAAATATCAGTTACATACGTCCATACAGCTTGTTTAGATTTAGCACAACTTTCAGTCATCAATATGTCCATTTCTTCCATAAATTGTTCTACAGGTAAATTATCTTTTTCTAGCCTAACCAGTCGCAATGTTAAATTTTGTATTATATTACTTTCTTCTTTCTCTATTACACTATCCGGATCGAGTACGGTTTCCATTGCCTCATTTAAAAACAGTTTTGCTTTAGATTCTTCATTCGATTTGTCTTCAACTTCTTCTGCTTCTTCTTCAGACTGAACTGTAGCTTTATTTATGTCTTTAAACAATGCCTTATCATCAGATGACATTTCGGAATTAATATTTGACATGAATTGTACTGAGTTCGTATGTGTTACTAATCCTATAATTATGATTGTCTGAAATAAATAACTTTTGTGATTTTATGTTTATCTTTTTAAAGGAGAATCCCCATTAGTCCAAGAGAAATGGGCCTACAATTTTTTTCTCGAGCGTCACGATAATTTTTAGTTCATTTTATAGAAAAATGAATCTACATTCCTTATCATCAATCATAATTTTTTCACCTAAGTTATCGAGTAATTCAACTTTTTCTTATGCAATATTTGGGGTTATTATTATATTAAATGCTTTAATAACTGATTGTGAATCTGTTTTTTAGGTGATTAAACATTGTATTTTGATTGGTAAGCGATGTGTTGATATAATTGAAATAAATTAATAAAAAAAATAAGATAATATTTTAGAATTTGTTAATAAATATATATCAAGTGGGCCCAAAAATGGGCATTGTCCTTTATAAGCCTAGAGCTAGTTTAAAAAGCATATATTAAATTGAAATCATTTACGAAAATTATTGTAACATCCTTATTAATATTTGAGGATATGCTGACTATATATTATTATGTTATTTATTTATCTTTTTTTTCTAAATAGTTATAATATAAATATATAATATTACTATTTTTTATTTTGTATTAATTTTTCATTACTTAGTCTTAGTTTCTAATTATTTATGTTCTTTGCTTGACCTTTTGCAGGTGGCAGGTTTCAATTATGTTACCATAATTTTTGGTACGAAATAAACTTTTCTTTTATTTCATTTTCAAATAAATACAAATTAATTTTATTACATGAATAGTGACTTAAAAAGAATAAGAAACATTTTATTTTAGTTATAACTATCGATTAATATAATTATCTAATTAGATTTAATAATTTGTAGGTACTCACATTTAGCAGCATCTTGGTTGCAGATTTTTTTTAATCCATATAACACGCAATATTATTAAATAAGTAACAAAATAAAAACAAAAGACTACATTTTACACAATAGTCTTATCAGAAACACTTTCTCACTTATTGGTACAATGAAGCTGGAATATTACTTTACGACTTCCAATCTCAGTTTGTTTACAATCTCAAATTTTGTTTTGACTTTTTGTATAGATTTAGTAAAAGAACAATTGAGTTGCGAGTTCGTTGTTTTCGAAAATTTGCTGGTGATACGTGACGTTTTGTACGCGTCAGTTTGGTTGCGCCTGCGCATTGTTCTGATATAATACATATATATACGCTATAATATCAACACTCTCGTGTGACCGGATAGAACATATTGCTTTGAATTGCTACGTTTAAAATTTCACAAATATCCTTTCGCGAGTTATTATTTTATGCGAACTCATTCTAGAGGTACCTTTCTAACATTATTAAAGGTGTGTAATACAATAAAATGGGTAATAACGATTATTTTCATTTATGTTCTTAGAATTTTATTTGATTCATGTTTATTATTTAATAGAATTTATTTTCCGTTACTGGTATGATGAGAAGAATTTGCACTATCAAGTCTCCTTAAGCCGTCATAGCGGAGGCGACTGTTGTCTGTATAAATTTATCTGTAGTAGTAGTTTTTTTTCAGTTTATAGGATGTAGGGAATGTTAATGTAACAAAACAAAATAAATAAAAGTATTTTATTTCGCCAATTTAAAAAAAAAATTTGCATACAAATGCATTTAAAGGTGCTGGTGTTTATTTATCTTTGTGTAGCATCGAGGCTAAAATTTTAGCTCCTTCTGCGTCTATCTCCGAATAACCGAACGGTTCCATAACCTTCTTTGTGCGTTCATACCAGTTCATCACATTTTCATACGATGCGAGATCGTGGCCGAATGCCTGTGAAAACAAATTTAAATGCTTATACTATGCACTGAGCGACCTTAGTACATAATATAAATTAGTTTACTTGATACCGGTCAGCGAGATAAAACACGAATCTTATAGATTTTACGCCTTCTATCGCTCTACTAAGACTTTTCAAAAGGAGAATGCCCATTTTCGGGCCCACTTGATACCTAATAGTTTGGTAACAAAACAATAACAGATATCTTCAATTATTAAAGCATTTAAAATAATAATAACCTCAAACATTGCATCAGAAAACATCTAATTACTCAGTAACCCGGGTGAAAAAATGAAAACTGATTGGTAATAACGAAGTAGATTTATTTTTCTACAAAATGAACTAAAAATCATCTACAAGAACTCGAGAAAAAAATTGTGGGCCCATTTTTCTTAGGCGAATGGGCATTCTCCTTTAATAATATTCACACGTAAAAATTCAAAAAGAATAGTAATTATATTAACTTACATCAAGGCCCGTAATAATGACAATGATAGAAAAATCAGCAATGGTGAGATTGTCTCCTGCAACGAAAACTCTTCCCTCCAACATCTGATCAAACCATCCCAATGCCTCATTCAGTTTATCAGCCAACTCGTTATCATATTCAGCTCCTCTAAATATCATTGGCATCTAAGTAAAAGAAAATATTTTTTTAACATAAAAGTTTTTAAACATTTAGTGCTTGTATCATTGGACCTTGGCGACCTGGCATAGATCAGCGAGATGTGAACACAGGTCACATTGATCTTGAATTTACGCCTTATCCCACTAGACCACGGCCGCTTTGTTAAATAAATTACTTTTCATATAGTATATGTATAGTATGTATAGTACACTTTCCAGATTAGATGGGAAACTTTTTTCTTTATTTTAGTGCGTCATATGACTGCTTGATATTATATAAGCCAAAAGATCGCGTCCGCTATGCCGGCCGGTTTAGTGAGACTCCGCGGTATAGTGTATTGACAAGAAAGTGACAATAATGCCAATCTACCAGTATGTTTCATAAATAATTATACATAGTATAGGTACAATTCACTTTTCATCAGACCAAGGACAACACAAAATAGGAATCGAACCCGGGACTTCTGGCGTAACAGACTGGTGGACTTAAATAATATTTTAATTTCAAGTTATGTACTTACATACAAGTTGAAATATCTGGGATACAATGTACCAAGATCGAAGTTCAATCTTTGATCGACCAAAGCTCGTAGACGTGGATTCTTTGGGTAGAGAGAGTCATCTTTGCCGTACGCATTTACTAAGTATGCCAATATAGCTCGGCTGCAATTAATAAAGAAATAATTATTCTACATTGACTTTCTAGCTAGTCCCATTGGAATTACGTAAGGCCTGATCACAAAACGCGGCTAAATCACGTGGGTTGCACATGAAAGCGGTGGTAATACCTCAGGATGGCAGACTTGGCTAATGATAGAATACTATAAGCACTTAACAAACAAAGATACATTGGTACTGGTCAAAATTTGGATTCGATCGTGGGTCCACGCTTTCTCTATAATAAAAATCAACAAAAGTTCCGGTATGAGTAATTTAATTTAACTGTAAAATTATTAAATATACCTAAATATTTATATGTAAATTAGTATAGAACAGTAGCGCGATTTAAAAGGTATTTCATTATTATTATTATTATTTTTAATAGCTTGTGCATTGGTACCAGTCAGAATTTAGCGACATTTGAACACGGGTCTCATCGATCGTGAAGTCCGTCCTCTACCGCTAGACCAAGGACGTTTATTTTCAAGGTATTGAAGGAATTAATAACAATAACAGCACTAGTCTATAAAATATAGCCTCTTATAAATATAAATATTTAAATAAATTATTTCAGACAAACTCTACAAACAAAGAATAATACAAATACATTTGTCACGCCACAGGGATAGGCAGAGACAACGGAATGCCACTTACCACGATCCTGACACAACACCCTCGCTTCCCTCGCATCCACAATTCTCTTCATACACGCCCGACGGTTATAAGCACTAGGCAGCCCAGCCTTCATAGGATGTCTCCGATTTGATCGGAAAACACCCTTCTGGGTCTGCCTTGTTTAACGCATCTATTCACATCAGATTTATATATTGCTTTCGTCAATCTCCTTTCATTCATCCTTTCCATGTGTCCAAACCATCGAAGCATTCCTTTCTCAATCCTCGTCACATCATCTTTCAAACAATTCAAACCACATCTATCGCGCACAACCCTATTCCTCATTCTATACGCTATCGTGACTCCGCATACACTCTTTAATGACCGCATTTCTACAGCATTAATCCTACTCTCTTGCTTCTTCTGCCATACCCAACATTCACTTCCATACATTAATGTAGGAACAAGTACCGCGTTATGAACAGCCATCCGTGATTTTTTTGGACATTATTTGGCTGTTCATTATAATATAATTATAATAGACTAACAAAATATACAGTTTACCTTTCCCAAAGTATAAAACCATTGTCATCTATTGTTGGTATGGTGTGCTGGGGATTCATCTAAAAATAAAGAAATTCGCATAAAAATATCAAATAAATATTTAACTAAATCGAGCCAATTGCGAAGGTACCTTAAGAAATTCCGGTGTCATATGTGCACCTTCCATCACATTAGTAAGATTAAGCTCCAATTCGAGTCCTAATGCACGAGCCGTCATCATCACGGACCGGCATGGTGGAGACGGAGGTAGGTAATAAAGCTTGATGTTTTGTGTGGGCATCTTCTTAGATCTTGCTGCCGCGGTTCTGAATATGTAAAAAGATTAAGTATTTTAAGCAATTTTACTAAAGGGATTCAACGTGGATAGTGCACATTCGTCTCCTCTAGCCGGCATAGCGGAAACGACCACTATCAGCTCAACATGTGGCGGGGTATGGTTAGCCTGACTCCTTCAAAAATGTTGGTAGACAAAAGTAAAATACTTACGCGTTAATAAAACTAAACTGGTGAATAATACAAATTTTATAAGTGTAAAAGTTTAAAGAAACTAAAATTAATAATTTATTCAAAAGTGATGTTTTAATGTCGAAGGTTCCTGAAGAATGAATTCAAAATTGACGTCTGAAGTACTACCCTCATACGATAGCCGTGACGTTATGAATTTTAAATAACATAAGTCTCAAGGCTTCAATTATTTTGAAAGAAAAACACCTAATTTACTAGTATCCTTTCTTTTCTCTATGTCAGACTTCACTATAATTATTTAGATCTAGGTCACAGCTGTCTGACCCCACCACGTAAATATATTAATTTTTCCACCACCATGAAATTCTAGGAAAAACTTACCCAATATTGAATAAAATAATAGAACATGTTATAACCAATATGATAGACTTCATGATTGCTACTGCTAATAATGTAATTATTTATTTTAAAACTATAAAAAATAAACGACTTTTTATTTACCTAAATGATTAATAAAATGTTTTAAATAAATTTTTCGACGTTTATTTATTTTTAAAGATATCAAGATTCAAGGTGTAATAATTTTAGTGAAATACCATCTATACAAGACATAAACAACAAACAATGGATGGTGCATAGTCTCCTCGAACCAACATAGCGGAGGGGACTTGCAGAGATTTCTCTAAAGCAGCTGTTTCCGCTCGTGGACCGCACTCTAATTTAACATCGATTGAAGTGTGGTTCGTGTTACTATAAAAAAAAAACTAAACAAGACTAAGTAATTCTATTATAGGCACGTATAAATACTGAAAATCTATTAATATTTTAATAAATTAAATCAAACAAAAGTCAAGTCAAAGCACATTCGAGATAAAGATTTGTGCAACTTTTAGTGCCTGAAAAAATTATAACAACTCACTCTGTATTCTCTATTTTAGCGGCAACAGATTTATCCATGCATTGCCCCAGTTTGGCGATTTTTTAATTAAATAAAAGTAATTAAATTTAAAAGAAAATTAATGCGGTGTACCTATAACAATCAACGACACATAAAAGCGGGTTCTTTAAAAAAATCTAAACTAATTTAACAAAAAAATAAACAAACGATAGACAAGAACAAACAAGAAGCAATCCTAGCAAACAATTAAGTAAGCCACAAAACCTCTAACAACTTCAAAGTCACAGAATGTACTGAAATCTTTGACGTCCACTACTTTACTACTTATGATTATGAACGGTTCAAGTATGTCACATAATATTGTTTTGATGATGGTTGTCATGACAATATGAACGGGTTAGAAATCATCATTATTACTACAATGAGGTCGTTATTTCCTTTTGCCATTTATACCTATTTATATCATACTAGCAGTTGACCCGCGAACGGTACGCATAAAATACTTAGGCGTGACAACTTGGGATTTCGAGTTTCAGTAATTAGTAACCAGCAACTAGCTGTTTATGACGACTGTCATATAATTTTAAAAAACTGCGCAAAGATAGAAACTTTAGTTGCGAGTTTCGGCAATCGACAATAGTTTTCGAAGTTGACTTAAAAACGGCAACTGCAACGAGTCGAGCGAGCAGTGAATCCAAAACCGTCGATTACGGCATATACAAGTAGCCTGTCGTTGTCGATATCGTCGGCGAATAAAAGTACAAGTGCTTCTTCTTCGAGAGTTATCGTAACATTGATAAAAGGTCTCTTAAAAGTTGCTATAACCGTTATTTATACTTTTTAGTTGCAGCAACGAGTAACAGCTGCGAAAACTTGTAATTAGTTGATAGTTACCTCAACTAAAGTTGCTACATTGACATAGCGCCTTAATTATAACAAACACAATTGCAACTATTTTCTAAATAATCCCAAAATCTTCCTCAATAAACGGACTGTCTAATGCACAAAGAAGGAATCTAATGGGACTTTCAAATAGTTTCAAAACGTATACGGGACGAACAAACAAAAATTTATTTATATACCTATTATTCTTCATTTTTTTTTCATTTTCAACATTATTATTTCAGGCGTTAAGGGTTACAATTTATACTTTTAATTTATACGTTCATAGCTCAATTAAAGTTCAAATACCTCAGAAACGATTATTATCTATGCTTAAAGGTTTATTAACTATGAATGACCTCTTGATTGTATGGGGTATTAAAACACTTTAGTAAAGAGGTGGTAAATTTTATAATAGTTAGTAATTATTCTTAAAAAGGTTCAAACTTTTTATAATTATAATGCAATATTTTCTGCTATATTTTGGCATTATTTTCTATGAAATTTTCCTCTTAACTTAATTATAATAAAAAAGCATTGTTTTTTCACATTTACTACTTATTCGTGTATTATTTGTAACAAAGCGCCTATAGGAAAATTTTGATAACCTTAATTAATTTTAAATGATGCCGGGTGAAAAGGTGAAAGATAGTTATTGGTTAGTACAAAAAATATTGCGTGTATCACCTGATCAAATTACATAGAAATATATCGAACGAGTGTGTGTAAAACGTCTTTACAGACGTACAAAATTATTACAAGACATCTCATTACAAAAAAACTTTATTGGTAAAAGGGCAGTAATACTAAATATCCCGCTTGCGTGACTGATTTTTATTGGTTTGATGTATGTGAATAGAAAATAAAAAACAACATATTTTTATGTCAAGGCGTTTATTATACTTACATACTCATACATACATATATAAATAATGCCTAGTATTCTAACTTATAATCCAAAGATAATTGTAAATGATTTCAACGCAATGTCCACATAAAGGTAATAATAAGCATGTCAACACGCATTCAGTTAACAATTTGCTGTGCCATGATTTATAATTAACGTCTTCAGTTGAATACATGAACGTCATCCCTACACTTCAATTAACATAATATATGATCTGGAAACGTAATATTTATATAATTATTCAATTAATCGTATTAGATTAGCTGGGCCTGAAGTTAAATGCGATGAACACCTAAGGTCATCTGCCTAAACTACAATTACTAACACTACATGTCGCGCATGTTCAGTCCCTATCCTGGTCCTAGAACCGGGCTGGGAGAAATTAGTGACCAGCGCACTGAAATATAATTCGCTGTGATTTTCTGCGCAGTAAGCGATGAATAAATGGTTTGATAATCTTGAAAGTAGTCTAGACAATACACACTCGTTTTATCATGCCGACAACAGTCCGCATTTCGCAAAAAAATCATTCATAGGTATAGTTTGTTATCCAAGATAATAAACAATTCTATATAAATCTACACTTACTTTATTATAGTTTTATTTCTCAGTCTGCGCATCACTTAGTATTTCTATCGTAGATGCGTTACTTGCATTATCATTATGTGTTTTATCTTGTTCGTTCCGTTCCTTATTTTTACTCGATGGCACATCAGAAACTTCATTGTTAACAGGATTAATAGATTCGCGTTTATTCTCAACCTGAGAATCTTCTTGCGTTATTTTGAATTTTTTACTTTTAAAATTGCCCATTTTAATCAGTGTGAAGACAGGGAATGACTAAAATATTACTAAAAGAAGTTTTACCGGACAAAATAAAAAGATAAGTAATCTAGATTGCACGCTATATACATATATGTAGCTATAGGTATGAATAATTAAACATACAATATTACGATAAGAAAATGGCGTTGTTTCGTCTTTGGAAAGTTAAAATTCTAGGCAGTTCGCTTTGTTTATATGACCTGAGATAGTGATATCTTAACAATGACAAAAACAAGTGCATAATCACAGTTTATTATAATATAAATAAATATTGATATAATGAGCAGGGGAGGCGCTAGGCATCAGCGACGTCGGCGTCCACCGGGCCTTGCGCCTGGGGGTTCTCGCAAGAATTTAACAAGCTGAATTAATAATTGCATATCGAGCTTCGAGAAAAAACCTCGTAAAGCTGAGGTCGCCGACGTCTAAGTTTGGTCTAGCGCCGCCACTGATTACGAGTACGAATGAAACGAGTACGCAACTGCATGGAAATTATGGATTTGAAAAGAGCGAAGGAGGTGTGTAAATAAATAGTTTGATTTTATTTGATACAGACTGAAAAATGATGATGAATTATCTTTGACTATCTCTCCTTGACTGGCAAGACACACACTTATCTCGAATACAATCATACGCAGAACGTTGTAAAATAGTTTTTTTATTCACGTGACCCCACTTCGCTAGAACCCCAGTTCAAAATAAGCGGAGTATTTACTATGCGGGCTTGATGAGACGAGAGTTCACTGTCAAGGTTGACACGGGAGCCTCCTCTCTTTTTAATCAGCTTCTTCCAAGCTGATCCTGAAACTCGAAGGTCACCTCGTGGGTGTTATACTTGAAAATGGTAGTAATACGGCAGACTGGGTTAACATACTCGCACTTATATCCTTTGTTTACAATATTATAATTACTACTTATTATTGAAATCATTACTATTTTACAAACTATCGTTTAAAATTATCTCAAAAACTTTAATATGTATTTCACAGAATTCTACGCATTATGCTGACTTTTTAATCATTTTAATAATTAATTACACTTTTTAAATGATAATTGTAATATTTAAAAAAATATTTCAGTGACACATCCAATTCTAAATTAATTAATTAACTAATTTAAAATTAATTACATTGTGCATCATTACAATTACTTCTCAGAGGTAAAGATCTCATTAGGTATTGGTATTTAAGTTAAAACTTCATGTCATAAACCTTCATAAATACTGCTTAACTTCTGGTTTCACTTTCAACAAAAATCAAGGGGTCATTTGAAAAAAAAATGAAGGTAAGATTTTAAACTTTTCTTTTTTTGTTTTTGAGATTTGAGAGTAAATTTAATTTACAACTATAATAAACATCATAATTTGATAATAACAACCCTTGAATTAGAAGATGCAAAAAATTGCCATAAAAATTACTTTTTTTTTTTTCAGATTCTAGTAAAGATTGCATTGCTTTGCATAGCTTTGGATATTTCTTATGCTGCTCATCTGTCCAGTATTAATAATGAAGTCTCAACAAAAGTAGAGGGTAGGGATGTAAGTCAACTTGTTATATTTCGTATATTAAATCTTTTATAGAGATAAAGCGATTTCACTAGCATTAATAAAAAATCCTAATATCAATTCTTCCTGAGTTAACGTGTTAACTAAAACAAAAATAGTTTTTGAAATCTGACTGGTAGTCCGCATACGAGACAAACAAACAAACATTTATATTAAATCTAATTATTGTTACTATATGTCGTTTTGGCCACGGACGATAAGACGTTACGTGTTTAAGATATTGTATTATTATTTTTTAGTCTGTTAGGTTAGAAAACTTTTTTTTAGTTCGATTATTTTAATAAACTTATTAATTTTACAGGCACTTAAAACATTAAATACGGACAAAAACTATGCTTTGGAAACATCGTAAGTTTTTTTTTTAATATGACTACATGTGTGAATTTTTGTAATATTTTTTTATTACTATTTTTTTCTTCCAGAGTTGTCGGGATATTGATATTAACAATTGCTAAAACAGTATGGTCTATTATGTCCACTGCGTGGTCTATCGCAGCATTTAAATTGGTAAGTTAATATTCTTTTTTAAAATCTAGACGAATTTTATCGTTTTTATTTATATTTACAATTTTTTATTAATCTTATGACATTTTTATTATTATTTCATTATTGTTCAGCTTTCATTATAATTTAGTATCTTGTTGTTTTTTTTTTCATTAATTTTATATGCTTAGTAGTCCTAGTGAAGCAACTGTTAACATTAAGTCGTGGGTTTGAGGCCCAGTCATGTGTTTTTAAATGTGATTTTGCATTATTTATTAATGAGTTCAGTTATTAAAAATATATTCACCATTAATGAAATAGATATAGTAACCAATAAATGACTAAAATATACTTCTTTTTTTATTTCAGACAGCTTTAGCAGCGGCAACTAAGTCTGCAATTTGGGTCGTAAAAAATGGATTTACGGTCGTCATTGGTGGCATTTTAATGTACGGTTTTTGCATATTAACAGACAAATGTAGTTTAAACAAGTTTTCTTATGTACCTGAAGGTTTACTTCCTATTATACCTCAAGAGGCTTTAGCGCAGGCTGAATTGACATTACAAAAAGCTACTGAAACGTATGAAGAGACAAATTCAGCGCCTGAATATAATGAGGATACTTCAAAAGTGGAAACAGACGATGATTTAATGACCAGTTAAATTTAATGTAGATTATTAATTTATTTGTGAATATAAATATTAAAAATTATTGAATTTTTTTATTTCATATTTAATTGTAGGGCTCTTCCTGACTATGCCCCAAAAAAATGACCCACGAATGTAGTTAACTTTAGGTAGCGATATTTTCTTTTCTATAATCAATTTTAAAAAATCATATAAACACATATAAGACTTAGAGTGACGTTTAAAACCTCTCCGAATATTATCAAAATCTGTCAAGGGTCGAAAAACGTTAAGGCGTGGCTAAATGTGGGAACTTCAAAGTGAACTCAAGTCTTAAATTATGATAAAAATTAAAACAGAAAAATTGAAACGCCCTGACGCCCAAATCCAAAAAGTAAATAATTAATATGGTATGAATTGCTTTGAAGATTGAGAAGACCTTTGAAGAAGACCTTATTGAAAATTAAGGAGTAGGTAGACTGATGATTATTATTAGCCCAGTCTATCGTCCTGAGGTAGTAATACCACTTTCTAGTGTAACATCCGTAATGTGACATAGTCGCATTTGGAAATAGTCTAATGTAACGAAAGGAGTGTGCATTGTGAACGTGGGACGTTGTCATATGCCAAACTAAGATTCGCTCACGTAATATTGCTGTCTATATTCGTACATGCCTATATGGATAGCAAAAAAAATTAACAATAATAATATGTGCTATTTAAATATTATAGGTTCTTCTGTAATTTTGTTTAATTTACATAATTAAGGACACAAACCTAGTTAAAAAAAAATACTTTTGTTAATTTTCATCATCATTTGATAACAGCATTATTGATTTGTATAAGTTACGTCAGTTAGCAACGAACTTAACTGCAAAGTAGAGCTTGCCAGTATTGTGATGAAAAAGTCAGTAATATGTGACGTCAATACAATCAACACGCACACAGTAGCCTGAGCTGCGGGGCTCGAACCCACATCCTTCATTAAGTGCGCGGATACGCTCGCCACTAAGCTCCAGCGCCAACAGCAGCCCTTCCAACCACTGGGTTGAAAACACTTTTTTATCATAATTAATACTAGCAAGCCGTTCTTTGCAGTTATGATAATTTTTTCAATTCAATTTTCTTCATACTCGTAATTTAATTCAAACAAGTAAATTCTGATAAAATAATTTATTTTTTAATAAATAAAATAAATACTAAGACTATAATTTATTGTCTTCCATGCGTTTTCTTGAGCTTCTCTCTCTTAATTTCTGACGCGTACTTTTCAACAGCAGTCATAAGGAATTTTTCAGCTGAAGCCAATCTTTCCGGTGTCACCAAAGATCGGAAGTGCGCGATTTCATCATAATATTTCTGGGTTAGTGAACATTTGTCAGTGTATTTACAAAAACCGATAGTAGCAATCGCACCGATTGTGATGACTACGATATTTCTAAGAACCCATCCAATTGCTTTAATTGCTAATCCTAATACCGCCTGTAACAATATAATTGATTTTTTAATAGTAGTACAGCATATGACCGCACTCCGCCCAAGTTTAGAGTGCGGTGCGTAGGCGGTGTTAGCTACTACACCAGAGACGTTTCTGATATAAATTACTTACACTTTTGTATGAAGCCAATGTATGAAACACGTGAGATAATAAGCTTGTCGACTCTAGGGCTGATCCAAGCGGATAGACATGGTCTCTATAAAAACAAAAAACAACATAATAAAATCGGATGCATAGGCGAATTTATTGCAACCTAACCAAGGAAGGAAGTTAATATAAATCACAAAATAAAATATTATTATTACTCACGTTTCATCTTCAACATATGCCGTATAATCGTGTGGGGTCCCAAATCCAGGGGGTAAATCTGCACTCTAAAACATAACAGAAAACCGTTACTTATTGCTTATTATTCAAGTTTAGAACAAAAAAAAACTTTTTTTTAGGACTACCTACCTTATTTTCTATTGTCTTTTCGACAACTGCTCCAGACGCCAATCCCACAATAAAGAATACACAAAGCAATTTGGGGAACATCTGAAAAAAAAAACACAAAGTTGCAATAATAAAGTTTTATCATCTGAAATAATAACGTGGTTATTTCCGTATTTAATATCAATCTATAATAATAATTGATATGCTTCAGGTATAAAGGTTTTAAAGGATCCGAAAGTGATTAAAATATTATATCAAAGATTTATACGACTTATTTCATACCAAAATATTTCGAATACTTTACAACCATAGCGCTCGTGATTAGAGCTACAAAGCTATCAAACGATCCAATAGAATATTCTAAATAAACGCGATAGAGAGTCGCGTTAAAGATATTAATTTGAAATTAAAACATATTTGCGAATAACACTAGAAAATATTGAATAATATAGTAATATTTATAAACAGTAAAAGCAACTTTCAAATCGAGGTCAGGCATTTCGTGGTTAATTTTACACCAGCAGGAAAATTAATTACTGAAAGTTTGTATGTAATACTGTACGGTAATAAATAAGTGTAAAGTAATAAATAAAATTAACTCTTACCCTGATTATTGGAATTATTTCACCGTTTTCTTCTCACACAAAATACAAAATAAAACTGTTAACATAATGAAGTAACTATTACGTTTTATAGAAGCGAATAAATACCTCATTAAAATAGGTAATCAAATTAATTAAATGTACTCCTTGATGAAAGTTTTCAATTAATGAATCACTTCATTTAAAATAATGTAGGTAATGAACTTAATTATTGATTATCGGAAGCAATGACTTAAATATCCATTTACAAATTACCTAAATTGATGTATATAATGTGTTGCCTTTACGAATTTTTTATTATAATTGTTTAAGTTACAAAGAAAAAGGATCCAAACGGTAAGATTTTTTATTTGATTTAATTTTATTATGTAGATGATTATTTTACTTTTTTTTTTAGATGGCTGCCTTATTAAAATTATGTTGTCTCGCATTTTGTATAGCGGTTACATCTGCTATACCTTCATATCTATATCCAGCTGAACATCGAAACTTTGAGCCGGCAATCGCTGTTCTTCCACAAATTACACCGCGATATGAGTATGTAAATCATAAAATAAGATATACTGTGCTAATAACGAATAACAATTGTAATTTTTGAATGTACTCTTTTTTAGATATAAATTGGTTCCAAGCAACGAATACGCTGTGGCCGAATATGATGACCCCACAGATTTATCTCTCTGGGAATTAGTTCCAAGAATTAGGGTAAAGTATTAAAAAATGTAATAATTATTTGTAAAGCTATTAAATAATCGTTATATGAATGTTTTATTTCCAGACTGGACTAGTAATCGTCGTGAAAAAGGCATGGGCAGTAACAAAATGGGTTGTAGCTAAAGGAAGCTTAATTCTTCTCGGTGTAGCTTTAATGCTTGGATTCTGCGCGTTTACATCATTTTGCACGATCACGTTTGAGAAACACTCTTTCCTTGGGCACCATTACAGAAATATCATGGAATCTGGCGCTCTGGATAAAATAGAAGAATTTGTTTATAGCGCTATAGATAAATTTAAAAATTATCAAAATGAGTAATCGAATTAAGTTTAAGATTTTAAGTTACCTATTTATTTTATTTAATAAATTATTGTTAAAAAGTATTTTGTTTTGTTTACATAAAAACGTATTTAAAAAATATTATGTTTTATTATAAATATTAAAAAAATATATGTTTTAGAATTTGGATATTAGAAATTATCGTAAATTATATTATTGTTCTTGGTTGACAAATAATATTCGGTCATATTACTCGGCATTTTTCATAAATTGTCATTTTGAAAGATTAAAAAAATGCTTTATATTTTAAGAGGAAGTTATTCTGTTATTTCATGATATCAAAGAATGTAGCATATTATAAACGACCTCTGTCACAGTGGTAGGTTGACAGACAGACAGACTGGCGCTCTGTTATAAGTACCGGGTTCAATGCCCGGTCAAAACAAATATTTAAATACAATATTATTATTGATAAATAAATTTTATGGACCAAGAAAAAAAAAATGGATACGTAAATTGCGAAATATTTTGATGCGAGTTGAATTACCGACAAAAAAAGAAATTCATGTCCAACAATTGAAAAAGCTTCGATACATATTGTCATGTAAAACGCCATTGTGTGGCTTAGAATATTCACAGAGAATGTCGTGGGTTTGAATCCCATCTTAGCTCACGCTGTTATATGCAAGTTTTTCTAGCCAATTTTCATCACAATTTATCATTTCTTATTTAAACAAATCTAACAGTTAAAATGCCAAAAAATATTTTAAAAATAACTAATTTTTTGTTATTTTTTATGTCGCGGAATTTACCAATAAACGTGAGTCATACGAAAGAAAGTTTTTTAATACATTTGTTAAGTATCCCATGTAATTATTAGTAATTAGATTCATAGGGTATAAATAAATAATATTTTTTGTATTTATTATTCATAACGTTGCCAGACGTCCGAGGTTCATATTTTATTCAAAATTCAAGATTTGTATATGGTAAGTCATTTATTATTTTGTTTTAGTATTTTATTTATTTATTAGAGAAAAAAGAATGTGCACTTTCAATTTGGATGGTGCACATTCGTTTCCTTAGACCAGCATAGCGGAGGCGACTGCCGCCTGTGGAAATTTATCTGAAGTAGCAGTTGTTTCCGTTCATGGGCCGCACTTTAGTTTTACCGGAGTGTTGTCATATGCCGAGCTACAATAAAAAAAACCACCGAAGATATTTCCCATTATGAAATTATATTAATAGTTATTCATTCTTAATTTAACAATTAATATAATATTTTTTAGCACAGTTTAATAGACAAACTAATTAAAAGATTACTTATGCGTGTTCTTATCAAGTTTATCTTGATTGATTTTGATTCCACGTTATAATAGTTATTAATTTTCAGATGTATTCTACAAAATTTTGTTTGGGATTGGTTTTATGCGTTGTCACCGTATCTGCAATTCCATCGTATCCGTATCCAGCAGCGATTCCAGAAACGGGAAGAGGCGATACTGATATTATTTCTGGATATGGGTAAATTTTATTTTAATTTTAATTTTAAAACATTTGTACATATGAATTTTATTAGTAAATATGTAGATTGAATTTTTAAAAAATTACGTGTAGTTTAGCGGTTAGAAGTTCTGACACAGAAATTTTAAAACAGAAAAAAAAAACCTTTTTTATTAATTAATTTTCATCATAATTTAATAATAAACAAATCAAGAATTTTAACACAATAAAAATTAATTCAAAAAAATTATAAATGTAATTCCATTTTTAGATACCGTCTCGTGCCTACAAACGAATATGCTATCGCAGAATATCAAAACACGAATTTAGATATTTGGGACTATATTCCATCTCCTGCGGTAAGTTATACACTCACAATCGATTAGACCCGCGTTCAAATCTCGCAAAATTCTGACCGGTGCCAATGTGATATGCACTTTGGTCGCTCAGTGCAGTGCACTAGCCGGAAGCCGAGACGACTGCTGCCCGCAGACATTGACTTGTGATAGCAGTTACCTCTGCTCACAGATTCTAGTTTAATATCAGGAAGAGTGCAGTCTCATGCATTTTTACTTTTTTTACAGACTGCAATCAAAGTTATAGTTTACAAGACATGGGCTGTAACAAAATGGGTTGTAGAAAAGGCTGGCTTTGTAGTAATTGGAGCTATATTGTTACTGGGAGTCTGCGGATTATCACCATACTGTTCTATTTCATTCGATAATTACCCAATAATTCAACATGGATACCGCTCAATTTTGGACTCTAATGCATTGAGTCAAGTAGAAGATTTTGTTTATACTGCAATTGACAAGTTTCAGAGTCTTCAACAAGCTGTTACTAATTAATAGAATTTTAGTTTTTTTTACTTTTATTTGAGTGTTAATTTATTAAATACGTAATTTATTTTCTTTTAGATGAACATGAAAAATGTTAAAATTAAATGAATATATATTTTTTTTAATATTGTATTTTTATTTTACTTAATTTCCTTTACTCTTTGCTAAAGTTTTGAATTGTCAATGCTTATTAAAAGAAAACAAAATTATAACATTATCATAATTTATTTATTATTCAGATTCCAAAAATATTTATTTATTTATTGTAGTTGTTATCTTAAACACTAAATCTTATTTCATTATAAAAACCTATTTTATTTAAATAATTCATCTTGAACGTGCAATCTCAGAAACTTTTTGAATCTTCTGGTATTTATCGATAGCATTCTTAACAAAATCAGCTGCATGACTGATCCGTTCTAAACGTTCTGGTGACATCAGAGATCTCATTTCCTCGCGAATAGGTCCAACTCCATGAAACACTATCGAGCATAGATTTGTGTAAGAACAAGCAGCGACGGTTAAGAAAGACCCGAGAGCAAGGATGAACGCGCTATTCAAGAACCATACCAATGTACGACCAACAAAATTGGCTACACCCTGTAATAATAAATACACAAATATATAAATTTTCTTTTTATGGCATTATAAAAATTTGCCAATGTCAAAGTAAATATTAGCATCAATTTAATTAACAGGTCATTCTTCATTACACTAAACAGTCAAAAGTAAGTTTCCTTTAAGTCAAAAATAGCTTCACAAAATGGTAGAATCTTTACTAAAATTGAATACGAAGTTTTGGAGGGAAAACGGAAATTGAATAGTTTTCCCACACTCACGAACGTTCAAGACGTATAACCACTACCTAAATAATAAAACAAACATTAACGATTTTAAAGAATGAAATACTCACACGAGCATCAGGAACTTGGCTCCAAATTAGACTAAACAATGAGGGCTCCGGCTCAGGATAGAAACTAGCTAAACCATTTCCATATATATCGTAACTGAAAATAAAATATTTATCTATAATATAAAAATGAATCGCTAAATGTGTTGCTAAGCGATTTGCTCGAGAGCAGCTGAACCGATTTCGCTAATTCTTTTTTTAGAATAT
The DNA here is from genome assembly GCA_948150575.1 of Tinea pellionella. NCBI lineage: Eukaryota > Metazoa > Arthropoda > Insecta > Lepidoptera > Tineidae > Tinea > Tinea pellionella. The sequence goes on from OX411253.1 coordinate 3,505,145, forward strand.
TCCTTGAAGTACGAGGATGATTCTTACGAAGAGAAATTTTTTAAAAATTGCCTAAAAAGTCTAAAAAGAACACTTTTCTATATTCCCATACAAAAGATTCGTAATAATACTTAAAAGTCAATTTGAACTTTAATACCATACCATAAAGTTTCTTTTTTATCTTAGTAGCTGACTCGGTGTCCCGAATAGCAAAATAAGTATTAAAATAAAATAAAAAAATTAAAGAATCGACTGTTAGGCGGTACGAAGTTCGCCGGGTCAGCTAGTTGTTAATATAAATAACAAGATTTCATAATAAAGAGTGAAATGTCTGCAGTAATTTGCAATTATCTCCGTTTATGGATTGCATTCTTGCAGTTAGGCGAACACAGGCTATTGTGTAAAAATATTACATATAAATTATCGTACAAAGGGGCGTCATTTTATCATATGTCTGTTTTTATGCAATATTTGTCTACAGAGAAGGAAGGAAATTCTAATAAAATAGAAATTAACGAAATAAAGCTACACATTGGATTTAAGTATTGGAAATCATAAGTTAAATTGTGTTTATTATATTCTAATATAATATTACCTATTAGACGGGGCGTACACATTGTCGTAACCGTATCCAGGCGCGTAAGGGATATCAGGGAACGCTACTTCTGGATGCCCTTGAGCTGGTACAAATCCATAGTTTGGCACTTGAACATTGTCCTGTAAATTATATAGATACAATTATGCATTCGTATTTCAAGCCGGCATAGTGGGGGTGACTGCTACCTGCAGAACTTAGGAGTGGTAGGCAGACTGATGATGTTTAATAGCCCAGTCTGCCGTCCTGGGGTAGTACCAGCACTTCCGAGTGTAACACCCATGAAGTGACCTTGTCGCGTTTCGGGAACAGTTTGGAAGTAACCAGATATAACGAGAGGAGTGTACACTGTCAATCTAGATGGTGCATACTCGTCTCCTCAAACCGGCATTTGTTGTTGTTTCGGTTCATGGATCGCACTCTACCTTTACATCAGGCGGAGTGTTGTCATTTTTGAGTTACAATAAAAAAAGAACTAACTAAAAAATATTTACACATTCACAATAAGGAAGCAATGACACTTACAATTCTATTAACTTCAGTAGAAGCTGCTGGTTCATCATTTAACATATCATGTTTGACAACAGGACCTTCCGACTTCACCTCTTCAATCCTAGCCCTTCCTTCACCAGCTTTGTAAACTGGATGCACGTCAGGGGCTTCCTTTTTGAACAATGGATGATTATTTAATGGCTGCGTACGTAAGTCTACTTGAAATGGTGCATTTTTTTCTATTGACGCATATGAAGATTTAATTTCAGCTGGAACTGCTGCAGCCACGATTGCTAGAGTAACTATTAACGTTTTTAACATCTGTAAAAGAGATTAATGCTCGCATTTAGGCAATACATCGCGAAAAAAAACAATATTTTCACAAATTAAAAATTATTACATAAAATACAATACTTATTTGTTTTAATCGAATTTTAATAAAAGACTAAGACAAGTGCATTATTTTACAATATGAATTGAACGAAATTTGTAGTATTATTAGGTTAGTATAAAGGTGCGATTCCGCGGAACGCGGCAGACGACAGACGATAGTGGCAGACGGTTTGCAGTATTAATTTGTACGAGCCCGATTCCGCAATTGCCGCGTCCCTCGAAATCGCACCTGTGGGGCTCCAAAATTGTCATCAAAGGGTGTGAAAAGTGTTTAAAAATATATGACTTAATTTCACTTACCATGATATTTTCTGATCTGAACTGAAACTAACAAAAATAAACACGTCCGTACTCTGAAGTAAAATAATTATAACAGTCCAAAAATTCATGTTTCATCCCCTTTTAAAGTTTTTAAAACTCCTAAAAAAAGTTTATCTTAAACGCTATTGTTTTGCATCAATAATAGATTGCACCGTAAATATCTGCCCAGTTCTCGTAAGAAGATTGGAATTCGGGGGTTGTTAATACTTTACATACCTGACCTAAATTTCTTTAATTTTTACAAAGAATTTGTTCGTTTAAATTAACAATAGTTATAATGAAAGAAATGTGGTTATTTTTCTTTGTATTTTTATTTAACCTTGTCATAGGGATTTCAATCAAAATCAAATATATAAATTGTTCAGAAGGTCATGGTACCAGCGTTCTATATATGACGAATGAGCTGGTAATTTGATTATGTCCTTGAAAGCTCTCGTGTTAATCAAATGCAATGAAAAACGTAAAAACTGATGACGTTTTATGTAGAATTTCAATTGTTTTAAATATGTGCGTTTTTTATTAATGCCCGATTTCAGTATCTGTTATGCAGATCGTTTTTCTTACGAACAGTTAAATTTCACAAAACCATTACAAAAAAAAGAAATTAAACTACGTATTTAATTACATTGCCTTATATATCATAAAAAGGGAAATATACCATAATTTAAAAAAAAATTGTCATATTAGTACAATACAATACAATTGTCACGCCACGTCATATTAGTTCATATCACATTTTACTTAATTTACAAAAATAATATTGTCACGCCTTTTCTCACAGGGATAGGCAAAGACAACAGAACGTCACTTGCCACGATCTAGACATGCTTTCGCTTCCTTCACAAATTCTAGTCATACTCTACGGTTATGGGCACTAGGTACTAGGCAACTTTCAACTCTCTCTCTCTCTCTTATCACCCTGCTAGTCTCCACTTCCACTCCGCATCCATTTGACTGTTATTTAAAGATTAAACCGTGAAATAGATCTGTCTATCCCATGTTTTAATAAGAAATAATGCCAATATAAATTGTATTTTAGCTCTTATATACTGGTTGTCGTAGTTTTTGCGTAACGTGACCTCGTTCACTTAGATTATCGATTTTATATGACCACTGGTCACATTTCCATTATTCATGAAATATACCTAGCTATAGTAGAAATATATAGTAGAAAATATAGTCTAACTAACGTGTCAACATAATTTATTTGATTATTGTTACAAACTAATGAAACGTATACTATAACTTATACTAATATTACAAAAATAAAAGTTTGTTTGTTTGTCCCCAATCACACCTAAACGGCTGAACAAAACGGAAAGGCTAGAATAGATTATAAGATATTTTTCAAAATATTTTCGTGTTAATAAGCCCGCAGGGAATCATTGGTTTTCTAATATGTAAAAATGCCCATATTAAATTAAATAATAATAAATATTAAATTTAAAAAAAAACTTAAAGAAGCTTCTCTGAAGTGACTCATGAACGGGGCGTATTAATTAACAACGGAGGAAACGTAAACCTGAACTATTACAGTTAAAGATAACAATTCTATGAAAGAGACTACCTACACAAAATGACAAATTAACACGTCATACTCTTACCTATCTTATCCGACAAGCACTTAATCACTTAACGTGCAAATTCTACGAAACAGTAAAACACAGGTAACTTCGTATACACATTAGTAAATAATAATAGAAACTTTAAAACAATGTTATCTATTTAAGTTTTTTTTTTACCTCGGAGAAAACTCACATAGTGGTCTTGACTAGTCTCTAAAGTCCTATTTCTTAAGTTCTGCTCTCACCGTTTAAGAATATAGTCGTAAAGATATAAAATTACGTAATTACGTAGATCCAGTGCATTATTAGCAATAAGCCAGCATGGTAGAGACGTAATTATAATTAGATACATCTTACCTTTTAATATACTCCCAAAATAATTTAATTTCTTGCTCGAGTTCACCCATTTTTTTTATTTAAATAATTAATGACACATTAAATGTATTTGGCAATTTAAACTAAGCTCTAAATGTCATGATAAGCGTGTAATTTTTTAATAAACGTAGCGTTTTCAATTCACGCCCCACGTGAGTAAATTCTAGGTGTGTACTATCAATAACATGGAAAGTTTACCGCCAGTTTTCAATTCGAAAAGTTCACGTGCCGTTGTTGATTAACATCGATTGCTTACGTTAGAGAGTTATAAATTATGTTTATTTTTTTCTTTTTCAAAAATAGATTAAGTACATATTTGTAAATGTTTTTACACGCTGTGAAAAATTTGGTAAATTATTTTTCAAGTATTTTATTATTTAATATAGTACATAAATTATTTTACTCATATTATTACCACTTCATAGCCTAGCTAGCATCTTGTTCTGTAAAAATAAAAATAAAATAAAATAATTTTCAAATTATGTGGCCAAATATTTTTTTATCGTCTGTGCCTAATTTCGATAATTATTAGGTATATGTCAAAAATTGTCAGGGAGGTCAATTTGAAAAATAAAAGAGAAATTGATTAAATATTAAAAAGAAAACAATTAACTTTAATTGCGCAGTTATTATTCTTTTGTTTTAGTCAGAAAAAAATAATACGCTTGTGTCATTATGTGTGTTTAAAATATATTTTAAAATTGTTAATATGCATTGATATATAATATATCTATGTTAAAATGTCGCTAAAAAGACTTTCTATGGATGTTCAGTGTATGATTGATTCATCTTCCCGTATTAATTGTTATAAAAGAGCTGTGGAAGAATTGGTAAGTCAAATTTATATCTAAGAAAATTAAATATAATAAAAATAATTAATATTTAAATAAGTTTAATTTTTAGGTATACAACGCTTTAGATGCAAAATCAACTTCTATAGCAATAAGAATTAATCTCGATGAAAAATTCATAGAAGTTGTGGACAATGGTTGTGGGGTAACCAAACTTGACATGTCAAAAATAGGACAAAAACACATGACGAGTAAATGCCATGATTTTACGACTTTAAAATTAGTTCCCGGTTATTATGGTTATCGTGGCTTAGCTCTAGCATGTATTATAGACGTGTCGAAAGAATTAAAAATTACATCAAGACATGAGAGTACAAAAGAATCATGGGTTACGGAATTTTGTAAGGGAAAGTTAGTAGGGACTTCGGAAATTCAAACAAGACCTTCTAAGGGCACTACGGTTAGTATTTCCGTGTACTACTAAATTTGATAAGAATATATTAAAAATAAATATGATAAAAACATACGACAGGAACACGACGATCTGATACGCAGAGGTCTCAGAATTTATACGTATATTATGAAAAAAAAAGTGTTTGTTTCTTGTCTGGGTTGTGTTGTCCTCGTCCTGACACCTATTAAATTTTTTCATAGTTTGAGTTCAGATTATTGTACGTAAATACTGATATAACAAACCCTCTATAATGATTAATAAATAATAATCTACCAACATGAAATTAGTAGTTTTCTACCTAATGTTGCAGGTCCAAATAAAAGGATTTCTATACAATTTAAATATACAAAGTAAATCTATAAAACCCATTCAACAACTGCAAGAAATAAAACAATTTTTAGAACAATTAACTATAATTCATAACAATTTATCGTTAAGCCTTAGAGATAACGTTACTAATGATATAATATTTAAAATGCATAAAAGTAAAGATATTTATCAAAAACTCAAATTGCTTTTTTGTATTGAAAAGAGAAATGTTAAAGAACTTGCAGTTATGAAGGACAAATACAAAGTAGAAGCTTATTTTAATGAAACGCGTCGAGATATTCATTGGATTTATTTAAATGGAAGATGTTTGGAATACTGTAAATTACATCAAATTATTGATGGTGCATTTGCTAAGTTTAATTCGAATGGAGAAAGAAATATTTTTTCTAAGGTTCGCAAACTTATACCTAGATGTTTATCACATAATTAAAAGATTGAAAGTTTTTAAACATTGAAAGCTGGGCTGTCTAGTGCTTGGCTTGTATGAAGAGAATTGTGGATGTGAGGGAAGCGAGGGAGTTGTGTCAGGATCGTAGCAAGTGGCGTTCCGTTGTATCTGTCTATCCCTGTAGGAAAAACGTGTGACAATTGATGCTGGTGATGAAAGTTTTTTTTTAATCATTTTGTAGTGGTGATAATAGTTTACCACATTTTAAAACCTCTTAAACATTTTAAACAAAATAATGCCTGCAAACATTTTTCTGTATTAGAATTGTTTTCGGTATCGCACTCTAACTTAACACGGCGGAGTGAGGTTACTATACTTTTTTTATTTTTTTATTTTAGCACGTCATATGACCGTACTCCGCCTGATGTTAAGCCAGAGTGCGATCCATGAACGGAGGCGACTGCTGTCAGAGCAGGGGATCTGCAGGCAGCAGTCGCGCCCGCTATGCCGGCTTGATGAGATGCCTCTTCACACTGCGCTTGAAGGATCCCATGTCATAGGAAGGTGGAAAGACAGGACTGGAAAGGTCGTTCCACAATTTAATGGAATACTATAAAAAAACTTATTCTGTCTGTATCTATGACACCTACAAGCACTATTAAGTGTAAATAAGGTTTCGTTGGTGCTGGTGGCTAAATTAGAGCTCATAGTCCTTGCGTCTTACTAAACATAAAATAGAATCTAACGACGAAGATTTATAATATAGGTATAGTTATAATTTTCCTATAATTTAATTTACATTTTAGAATCGTAAGACTTTACACACGCACGAAAGAGTAACAAAAAAGAGAATTCCATTTTACATTATATTCTTAACTTGTCCTTACAATGAATACGATTTAAACCAAATGCCAAAGAAAACTCTTTTAGAGTTTCAAAAGTGGGATGAAATAATCAAGTTAATGGAAAGATTAGTTAAGTTTTATTATGGAGATGATAAATTAACGGAAATTAAAAATAATAATAATGTTAACAAGGTTAGTGTTAGTGAACCGAATGATATAAGAGATAAAGTAAAACAAATAATGCAAAAAGTTTTAGGAAAAAGCACGAAAATCACACAAATGCAGAATGGTGTAAGAGGTAATTGATCTTCATATTACTTACAACTTTTATTTACAAATTTAAACGTAACTATAATAGAAATTTTGTTTTATTTAGGTAAAATAATAAAAAGAAAAAAGAAGAAAAATAAAATAGAAATTGATCTGAATAAAATTATTCCACAACCTAAACCTATTGAAGCTATAGATTTTAACAGTAGTATACAACATTCAATACACTCAGAACCTAGCATAATACCGAACCAGATAGAAGTATCACCTAATAACTATTCACAAAACATCACAATTGATAATATGTCTAGAAATTCAATAGAAAATGTTATACAAGAAAAAGAGTCAAATATTAGTCAAAATATTTATAAAGAAAAAGGAATTCTAAGAAATAAAAAGCTTAGATGCACCAAAACAACTACGAAATACGACGTCTCTATGGTTTTAAATGATCCAAAATTAAGCTCAAATAATAGTCTAAATAACCAAATAGTTCATAATGTTTATTCACTTTTAAATCATTTAAATAAAGTTAACGAGGAAACAGTAGATAGGCAAATAATTAACGATAAAGGAAAGAAAAGTATAACAATTAAGAGAAATATTAGAAAAGTAGTGATAAGAAAACACGTATCTTTTCCTCAAGCTTTAGAGAGTGTTTACAAATTAGAAAAAGTAATTGATAATTGTCTCAATAAGGAAAATAATATAGTTCCAATAAAAAAGTTTCATTCAAGAAACGACCTTATTCATACTATATTAGGTACCCAAAAGGAAAATAGAATAACACATGATCTGTTGAAAGAAAATAAATTTGATAGTGACGTTTATTTTAATAAGTCTTTGACAAATTCATCTTACAATATAAATGATGAATTAGCTCAAGTATCAGAGAAAAACAATGATTCATATAATCCTAATATATCTTATCATAATATAACAGACGATGAGATACAAGATAAACTCATAAATATGAAAAGAACTACATTATCTCATGTTGATCATAATAATAAGGAAATAACTTATCTTACTGATGATTCGGAGAATTATAAATACATAGAAAATATAGCTAATAAGAAACATATATCTACTTACGACAGTCATAAAAGTAATAAAAAAATATATTTACATAACAAATTAATTGATCGCAAAAGAAAACTACAAAACTTCAGATTTATAACAAAGAAATCACAAGACAATTTTTTGACACGAAACAACTTTAAAATTCCCTTTGCAAAGCAGAAATCTAGATTTACAAAGTTTAAAAAAGTAAAATCATTTAACGCTATTTGTAACATAGAAAAGCCTATTTATAAAGATGACACATACAATAGTCCTAATGTTAATATCTTAGAAGGTAACAATTTTTCTTTTTCCAACCAAGACCTAAACCTAAATGAAGGAATTAAGACTTTATTGCGGAAAAATGCGATTGCAAATTGTCATAAGACGTATAACAACATTGATGACGTCACTGATTGTAGAAAACAAGACGTAAATAAATCAATACACGAATGCGAAGAGCAAGCTTTTATTTGTGAATCACAACCAAATAGAAACGGGGATGTATCTAAAGCTATCAATATAAGAGAAGATGATAAAACTGCCAACAAAATAAACAATAATGAAAACTTAGAAAACATTCCAATGATACCAAATTTACAGGATACGAATAGAAGTAAATTTAAGTCAATTATTATAGACGAAAGTCATGATATATTTGAAGATGATGATGTTAATCTTAAAAACTTATCTCTAAATAATATTAATAACAATATAGTAAATAAATCTCTAACCACACAATCAATACCAGAGATGAATGAAAATACTGAAAACGACAAACATACTAAAGAAATATTACAAAATAATGAAGGTGCAGGCATGCTGAATGATAATTTAGAAACGGTTGGAACAGTTATTTCTAACAATTGTATCGAAAATAAAGAATTGAATCCAGAAATTGAAGTAATGTATTTAGAAAACAATTGTCAAATGTTTATTAATAAAGTTGAAGTCGATACCAAAACGTATACTTTAAAAGAAAGATTGAATTTTGTCCCTAAAGGTAAAAATAATAATCCCATATATATTTTTTTTGTTGTAGTTTTTTTTTTAAATGACAACACTCCGCCTGATGCAAAGCCAGAGTACGGTCTATGAACGGAAAGAACTGCTACTACAGATTAATTTCTACAGGCGGCAGTCGCATCCGCTATGCCGGCCTGAGAAGACGAATGCGCACCATCCAGATAGACAGTACACATAGTATACTTCCAAACTGTTCCCGAAACGCGACAAGTGTTACATTCGAAAGTGGTGGTACTACCCCAGGACGGCAGACTGGGCTAATAACCACTATAACATAGTTACATTGATACTGGTCAGAAAATAGCGAGGTTTGAACACGGGTCTTATCTTTCCTCTAGACCACGGCCGCTCTTAAAATACTTTTGATTATCTTTTGGGTTTCGTAATAGTTGTCTTGATTTCAGGTATGTCTCCAATATTTAAAAATCCCATTACAAAACAAAAAGTTGTACATGATAACAACAATGCGGCCGATTATTTTAGCGGTGTAAGTAAATGTAATAAAAATTTATTAATTAAATAATAAAAATAAATAAATAAAAATTATTTCTATAGACACTATATAAGGAATTTGAAAAAGGCGTCCAATTGGGCTATGAAGTATTCGAGGCAAACATTCAAAATGTTAATGAATTAGCTACTAAGGAAATTGTTAAATTTAACCAGAAAGTAAAGAAATATAATGCCGACATTGTTTTTGATGCTGATTCTTTGAAATCTGTTAAGGTAGGAAAGCTGGAATGATTTATTTCTCTATGAAATTATAAATGTTAATGAAATATCTATTTAAAACAGGTTCTACGTCAGATAGATAATAAATTTATAGCGGCAAAGATAACTGCTAATAATGTTAAATCAAACAAATCGACTGAGTATCTAGTTTTATTTGATCAGCATGCTGTCGACGAAAGGATCAGATTAGAAAATAATCTAGCAGGTACACACATAATTCGGCAACCTCCACTACCCATTTTTTTTTTATTGTAGCTCGGCATATGATAACATCCCGCCTGATATAAAGTTAGAGTGCGGTTCATGAACGGAAACAACTGCTACTACAGAGAAATCTCTACGGGGAGCATAGAGCTCCTCTCACAGCGACAGGAGTCGCTATACCTGGCTACTTTCAAACTGCTCCCGAAACACGACAAGGTCACTTCACGGGTGTTGCATTCGAAAGTGGTTCCCGGTTACGAATGATGTAGTCCTTGTTCTGATACTATATTAAGTATATTATCTAGTAATAACCTTTTTTTTGCCCGTATTATATTTAAATATAGAAAATTTCATATATTTTAGATTATATGTTTGAAAACTCCTGGAAACCAACGTCTCTTGATAGTTTCTCTATAACGCTGTCCGTTGAAGAAGCGCTGTACTTGCATAATTATAAAGAAAAGTTTACGCAATTCGGACTACAATGGACTTCTGTAAGCGACAAGGTTATAGCTGTTAGTGCTATACCCAAAGCTATATTTGGAAAAAATATTAGAAACGTATGTATTCTTTTCCGTATTGGGCACGGCCGCAAACTATGTCCGACCATATAGGTAGTGTTGTTTCTGTCATAGAAATAATATTTGTTTTAACCGAACCGCGCCGCTATAATGCGGTTTTAGCTTTATAGTTGATCTTGTATGTACTTTTTTTTTGTTTTTTACAGGTAGATATAATATTAAGCGCGGTGAAAAATTTAATTCAAGAACAAGTCAAAGCGATAAAGGACCAAAAAGGCTCCGTATCTTTGTACCCGAAAAGCATTATGGACCTTGTTTTTAGCGAAGTAAGGCGTATTTTTCACTAACACTTATTCTACTTTTACTACTGTATAGAGAAATGAAAAATAATTTATAAACAACATCATCTTCAGCATATAGAAGTTCTCTAGCTTCTGTAGATATTAGAAATTCTATCTATACAATAAGAAAATTGTTATTTTCTCTTGTTCTCTGTATAAAACGATCCTTAGGCAATGGAAATGTTAATTATAAGCGTACAAAGTTGCAAGTGACATCTAGGTATTTTAACAATTGTCTTGTATTTTCAGGCTTGTAGATACGCAATAAAATTTGGCGATAGTCTAACATTAACACAATGTATCGAATTGCTAAGTTCCTTGCAAGAATGTAAAACTCCTTTCCAATGTGCTCATGGTCGTCCTGTTTTGGCTGTTTTGTGTGAAATAAAACCTACAGTACATCGTTATAGCGTAAGAAAGTTTTTATTATTAATCGAATCGAACATTGATTAATCAATTCTGAAGAAAAAACATTTCCTTTTTTTTCAGGTAAATGCAGAGAAGTTGAAAGCGTTTAAAAAAAAGTAAAATTAATGTAGTATATATATTTTTATTATGTAAATGAATAATATTGAAATTTTTGTTTTGTTTTACGTTATTATTATTACAAAATACATTCTAATGCATCAATACCAATGTTATTTTTTATTTGAGCAACGTTTGTAAATTTTATTACAACAATGGATAACAAAAAAACAGTTAACGAATTAAAAGTTATAGAATGTTACTTAATGTTGCAAAATGTTGTCCCACAAAAAATAACTACGTGTTTTATTACACAATTTGAAAGATTTCCTTGCAAAATGGTTTTCATAATAATCATATTTATAAACTTATTTACGTATAACCTTCGACATGTTGGTCTATCCAATCAATGTATGGAGTTATTCTTGTATGTACATCGGGAAAACCAACCGCGCACGGTATACCCCATGACACCAATCCTGCTAACTTATTATCCTTTACCAATGGTCCTCCAGAGTCACCCTGAAATTTATATAATAAATCATATTAATCAAAATCCTTGTAGTATTGTTAATAATATAAACACTAAAATGATAAAGATAAAACCGCACTATAGCGGTGCGGCACGGCGGCACGGCGGCGTTCCAGCGGATTTGTGGCCTTTCCAGTGACAGACAGTACACGGCATCTGGCAATAGATGCAGCCGGCGCGCGCCGCGTTACTGTAGTGCGGTTTCGGTCATATAAATATAAACTATATGCCACTGAAGTGAACAATAGAGGCGTGGAGTGGCGCGATGTTTCCAATTAATAAATGCTAGTTTTTATGAAAAATATTAGTTTTTTTTTATTAATTATTTTATGCACAGGCTGTAATTGACGAGTTTCTTGTGGCAGTATTTTCGTTATTTCTTTCCGAAGCCATGGTAGATTCTGACGAGGATACCATTCCTATGCTAATAAACTAATTTAATTCCATATACATACATGACAAGTCCCTTCGCCGATCTTAGTAAAAGTGCAGAACATTGAATCGTAAACCTTGCGTGTATTACGCATTGCAAATATACAAGTTTCTTGACTGAAAACTCGAAGTAGAAGTGCGTGCATTTTTCTACTGGATTCGCCGTGAGGCTGTGGAATTAAATGAAATAAAAAAAATAAAAAAATTGCATATCTTTTGAAGGATGGGGAGACTACTAACACCCATGAAATAGTCGTCTTCAGTATCGTATAGTTATCGTCTAAACCATGGATGGGACGTAATGGACGAAGCAATATGTCTTCAGGGGTGATTATCGAACGTAATAGACTCAAAACGAATCTATTTCTAATCTATCAAAGGAATCTAATCAAGAAGTTTTCTTTTCTGCCAATTTTTAGTCGATGAGAAAGAGTTTTTTAAGTGTTATGTTTTTGTATTTATAATATTATAATATAGTTAGTAGATTATAATATCTTTATTTTATAGAAATTTAATTTTAAAAATAGAAGCAAAAAAGACAAGCAAGCAGTTATAATTTTTTTACTTTTTTTTTAAGTTTTGAATTTTTGCAAAGTAACGCCTAATGCCATTATTTAAAATAACACAATATTTAGAGCACTATATAACTTTAAATTAAATAACCAACCTGCATAGCTCCAAAACCAGACAAAATCAAAGGATCATCTTGTACTAATTCCCTTGAATATAATTCCAAAATATCTACATATTTTTTGTCAAAGAAATCTTCAATTTTTATTATTGCAAGATCATTAAGCCTTAAACTTGCATTATAATGTTTATAAATTTCAATATTATTTACATTATGTTCTCTACCGCCAACATCCAAATTTGTAGTCCCAGTTACTATTTTAATAAATTCTGGAGATGCTCTGAAAATAATAAAAACATTTGAATGTAAATATGACTGTATATACGGGCTGAAGTTTTCAAATGGGTTTGCATGGTCAAATCCGAAACTATAAGAGATAGCGAAATATACTCAAAGGATCTCGAGGCGGATTTTGATCAAAATTAAAACTTCGTTATTTTACAAAAATAAGACGCATACTGTATTGCACCATCCAATAATGTCACTAATAAGGATCAAATCCTGGAAAGTATTGACAATTGATGATGTGGTACCTACAAGCCTGGAACTGGGCTAATATAACCAGCATCAGTCTGCTTACCAGCTCCTATTTAATTGTTAATAAAACATCTCTCACCCATCAACGCAATGTGCCGCTGTCAAAACATGCCGATAAGACACCACAGCTCCTCCACAAACGTGATGTCCAGTAACATTTTGTAATGAGGCGTAATATCTTATAAGGTTATTTGGTACTTCAATACCTCCAGCTATACGTGGCACGGCAGCTGAAATTACTTTTCTTATATACAGTCCTTTCTTGTTCTTATATACATTTAAACGAAGCTGGTGTAAAAAAATTGTATGTAAGGTTACGGGACCATTATTTTAAAAATATCTACAATTCACACGGATTCTAAAAACGTATAATAATGATCACTATAATTTTAATTACAATGTTTTTTCGACATAAATACAACAAATGGGCGTCGATTTTTAATAATGTATTCCGATAATAGAACGGATTTTAAGAATTCTTATAGTCGGAAATTTGCACTTTTTCACGTCTTAATCTACTGTAAGATACAAACTGCTTGTAGTTTCAATCTTATTTTACTTTCGGTTCCTTAATTTAACTTTAGGGATGTTCAAAGAGGGGTAGGCAGACTGACGCCCGTTTCCACTCATACTTCATTCAGAGATTACGTACCTTAAGTACATTAGGCAGAGTGTAATCACATGCCGGACTACCATTAAAACAAAGATTATTAAGTAAATTATGGTGTTTTTTTTATTGTAGCTCGGCATGTGACAACACTCCGCCTGATGTAAAGCTAGAGTGCGGTCCATGAACGGAAACAATTGCTACTACAGAGAGACCTGTGCGGGTAGCAGTCGCCTCCACTATGCCGGCTTGAGGAGACGAGCATGTACCATCTCAGATTAACAGCGCACACTTCTCTCGTGTCGTGACGAAACGCGACAAAGTCACTTCACGGGTGTCACTTTCGAAAGTGGTGGTACTACCCCAGGACGGCAGACTGGACAAATAACCATCATCAGTCTGCTGTTGTTAACTTTGAAGAAGCTGTTTATGAGATATGTAATAATAATGAATATGAACTACGCCAAAAATTGAATATCGTGTCCGAAAGAATTAAAAATAATCAAAGAGCCCTAGGAAATATCAGGAGAATCTTTATTAGAAGATGTCGGTTATGCATTAGAGTTAGAGGGAGACATTTTGTGCATTTATATGTTTTCTTATCTGTATCTATTTACATTGGTTTTATTGGAATTCGCATAAGGTAATAATGAAATTTCTTCGACAAATAGTACTTTTTTGCTTGCTTAACTTTAAAAATTACTTTAATTAAAATGACAGTGAACATTATTATACGTTTTTAGAGTCCGTGTGAATTGTAGATATTTTTAAAATAATGGTCCCGTAACCTTACATACAATTTTTTTACACCAGCTTCGTTTAAATATTTTGCTTAAAATTTGATAAATTAAATCTTGTTTAGATTTTAATTTTTTATTTAATCATGGTTATTAATTGGTTACAAATAATATTTTAATTAGAAAGCCCTGTGTTTTCTCAACCCACTTAAATAAAAATATCAGTGAAAATAATTGTAAACAAATTTTTATAACATTATTTTGTGATAAAACGGGGGAAAAAATGATAATTCTTTAAAAATGTCATAACTTTTAAACCAGAAGGTATAAAAAAAAATCACCAAATTATATTCTAGATATTGAACCCCTCTATCTGTAAAATACCGTTGACACCACTACTTACGGGACACCCTGTATATATACATATATATTTCTTATATATATGTATATTGTATACATACAGGTATAACGAGAGGAGTGTGCACTGACAATCTAAGATGGTACATGCTCGTCTCCTCAAGCCGACATAGTGGAGGCGACTGCTACCCGCACAGGTTTCTCCGTAGTAGCAGTTGTTTCCATTCATGGACCACACTCTAACTTTACATCAGGCGGAGTGTTGTCATATGCCGAGCTACAATAAAAAAAAAAGATAAATAGTCAGTTCTGTATTGTCTGTACGGGGCTAAACCACCACTTTACCCTCTACATACAAATCTCGCCACATCGCCGTTAAACATGCTGCTTTTGTTTAATAAAGAAACTTAAGCACATAGATAAGCAGTCACGAAAGTTCTGGCCGTCATTTCTCTGTCGGTCTAAAAAAATCAGCTACAATTCTCCTAACAACCTGCGATCTCTCAAGCGCAATATGAAGAGGCATTTTACTAAACTACTAATCTCCTTCTAAGTCAGCAGAAGTATAAACTTTCGTTTATAGATCAAACTCTGGCATAACACAAGGTATGGTGTGCTAAAATAATATAACTTACCTTCAAACAGAGATACTTGAAAAAACACTAACCCAATACCGAATAGTATGCGAAACATTTTTCTAATATAATGATATGAAAATTTGTGTTTTTATCAATACAAAAATTATCTTCAATTACACACTAATACGTAGATAAAGAGATTTTAAAATCATTATGATTATTATTATTATTAATCACTTCTATTTTCATTTGAAGATATGATAAAAATTATTTACTGTTGTATACAAACTAGACCATAAATCAATAAACTCAATTGAGCTAAAAATTAAGTACATACTAATTTTTTTTTAAATGTATGGTCCAGCGGTAGAAGAGAAAGCTCACAAATGATGAAAACGTGTTCTAACCTCACTAAATTATGTACTATGTTATATGTACTTGCCTTGCAGCATTAGCTTTGCATAGACATTAAAAAAAACTCCTAATTTGTTCACAGCAAAAATAATACACAATCAACAACGAAACCAAAACAATATAACAAGGTTCAAAATTAAACTACAACTTACAGAAAAAATCTTTATTATCTATGTAGTGGTAGTATATTCAACACATCTCGAAGGATCTGTAGGGAAATACTCTTGGCATTTAGTCATAAGTCGCTTCAGCGCTTGAATATATTTCCTTTGAGTTTCATCGTTCATGACATGAGCTACATTTTTCGAGAAGATCTTCTCGCGTCCTGTACGAGCGTGAATACCGACCATGGTTACTCCAATTGGCCATGGTGCGTTACCTATAGCCATCTGTAAATATGCGTCACTTGCCTGTAAATGTAAAAATTTAACCATTAGATATCGTTATTGATATTAGAATTAAAAATATAATCACGTCATCAACACTCCACCTCATGTAAAGCTAGAGTGCGGCCCATGAACGTAAACAACTACTACTACAGATAAATTTCTACAGGCAGCAATTGCCTCTGCCAGGCCATCCAGATTGACAGTGCACACTCCTCTCGTTATACCGGACTACTTCCAAACTGTTCCCCAAACGCGACAAGGCCACTTCATGAGTGACAAATTCGAAAGTGGTAGTACTACCCCAGGAAGGCAGACTGGGCTAATAAATCATCATCAGTCTGCCTACCACTCTTTAACTCAAGAAAATAATTTCAAAGTATTTCCTTAAAAATCATTTAAATGCTTGCTTGCTTATATCATGCATATCATTGCATGCATTGAGCAACCAAAGTACAAATAACATTGTTACATTGGTACCGCTCAGCGAGATTTAAACACACATAAAAACAACATTAAAAAAAAAAAGAGTTCATTGATTGATTAGACTGATATAAATAAAATATAAATCACCATAATATAATTCCTCTCCAACAAATGTTTAGTAATCTCCATAAGACTATCACAGATATCTTCCGGAAGATTCTTCTTTTTTAATTTCCTTGTTAATGGTTTCAGATAAACACATGTTTGTGTGTAAGTTGCTCTTGTCATTTTATGCTTAACTGTTGTTTTTTCCGCAGCTGTTGCCGAATTTAATTGTTGACCCCACATATTTAAAAGGTACTGAAAAAAAAAACAACTTTTTTTATTGTAGCTCGGCATGTAACAACACTCCGCCTGATGTAAAGCTAGACTGCGGTCCATGAATGAAAACAACTGCTACTACAGAGAAATCTCTACGGGCTGCAGTCGCCTCCATTATGCCGCCTTGAGGAGACAAGCATGTTCTATTTACATTAACAGTACACACTCCTCTTTTATACCTGGCTACTTTATAATGTAGTCGACCTGTGACCATACTCTGCCTGTTGTTAAACTAGAGTGTTCCACAACTGCTATCGTAGAGAAATGTAACCTCCACTATGCCAGCAATACAAATCCAGTTCGAAAGAAAAAATAACCCCTCTCGATGTATCTAGCTAAATACAACAAATTTATTAAGATGAAAATTGAACAGAAAACTAACTAATTCCAAGCTCTTACTATTTGAAACATATTTGTTTTGACTTTTAATTTTGGGTAAGATATAAATACAGTTCTACAGAAAGACTATTTTTTTTTAAATATTTTACCTGTAACAAAATTAAAATAACATTCATATCATAATTTCTGTCTCCTCGTCCCATAGTTTCAGCCATTTCTTGTATAAATTCATATGTTATTGAACTATCTAAGGTATCCTCATTTGCTGCTTTATCATCATTCTGAAATTTTATAAACCTATATTAGTTATATCAATATAAAAGAATATAAGATATAAGAGCTGCATTACCTGTGTTCCTAAGGCTAAAATTTCATTAAGGTATGCTTCGTCTACTTTGTCCATAGCTTCTTGGAAGTCATTTCTAAAACCCTGAAATTAATACAAAAAATATTAACAATTAATAACTAAAATTAATTTTGCTAAAACTTCTCAGATTTTCTTTGAACCTACAAATACTCCTATATATGAAGAAAAATTAGGCTAGTTATTAGAGGACCTTAAAAATTTGAGATACTTCCAGTGGATAATTATTGGGTTAAATCAGTCCCAGTTAGAGTTCAAACGCAGTACCAAAGGTTCTCAGACACCTAAAACTAATTTTAAAATCACTTTTAATACATAATTATTAATACAAAATTATATTTAATTGTCAGAAATCCTTCCACCCGTTATGAATAGGTTAGGTTAGGTTAGGTTTAGGTTTGTATCTCGAAAGGGGGTTGTGAAAGCAAATACAAAAGTGAAGGAGCCACATCATCAGGTCTGTCACCGCTGGGGGGTTGGATGAATGCTACCATGTACCCAACCCCTCAGCAATTTGGTGGCCATGAGGAGCACCGTGGGGATTTAGTCGGTAGTCCTTGTTACATCATCTCATATACGCGCTGTTTGTAAGGGAGCCCGACTGGATTTCCCCATGTAAAAAAAAAGTTTAGGTTTGTATCCATTTAATGCAAGAGCCAAGCGAAGCAAGGCAATTGCCATCCACAAATCCTTGTATTCATTATGAATAGATTAGTTACATTTAGGTTTGTATTAAATTTGAGTGTTGCTTAAAATGAAAGTGGTACCAAATTGAAGCTTTAACTGTGTCTGATTTAACGCAATAATTATTTACTCAAATTTCTAAGGTCTCCAGATAAAATCGTAACAAAAAATTATATATTTATCAAAATTCATCTCTCTTAAATTGTTGCATTGGCTATACTTATTGAAACAAATCTATCACTAGTTCACTGGTGATCATCACGGTATCTCAATATAATCTATAGTCCAGCCATTGGTGACCTGTGTGGTCTTTGCCGTGTTAAAACATACCCTATTGGCTTCGGGCTCCTGGATTTCAATCCTTCTTAACCTTTTGAAAGATAATAATTCGCTTTCACCAAATAGTAATATAGGATGACCCCTTTCCCGTAATCTTTTCATGACTTCAACTCTAGGCAATGAGGCGTTTTGTTTTGATTCACTTTCTGATTTATCATGATTTGCTGTAATAAATTATTAAAACATACCTACTATAGAAAAACGACATATTTTTTTAGTTTTTAGTACCTATTTTTAGTTAAAACCAAAACACTACTAACCATTGTCATTATCTACTTTATTCTCTGATTCTTCTGCTTTTATTGCATTCCTATTTAGTTCTCCATGTTTCTTTAAATATTCTTCTTGTTCTTTAGCCAGAAAATCTCCCCTTTTAAAATACTTTTTTGATGCATTCTAAAAAGAAAACATAGATTTGATTTATGATCAATGAACATCAACTTCAAACAAACCATTTGTACGTACCAAAACATTTCTCTCCTCGAGTAGTTTTCGTTTCCTTTCCATTTCCGCTTTTAAAATATCCATAGCTAAAAACGAACAGGAAATATTAGAATCTATTCGTATAATAAATAATACTCGACAGTAAATTAAAAACGGGACGCTGATAACAAAGCTGACAAACAGGCGAACGGGAATGAATGAAAATAAAGAATGACAATCTGACAAATAATGAATGATATTATTACTAAAAGCCTTGAGATAATTTTACGAGTTCACAGCGTAAAGTGAATGATCTCGATACGCGCGGAGTACGCCGCGTCCGCGTTATATTGGTATAGGTAAAGTCTGGCAAACGAAAGCGTGACCTGCTTGTCGCGTTTCGGGGATAGTTTGGAAGTAACCAGGTATAAGAGAGGAGTGTGCACTGTCAATCTAGATGGTACATGCTCGTCTCCTCAAGCCGGCATAGTGGAGGCGACTGCAGCCCGTAGAGATTTCTCTGTGGTAGCAGTTGTTTCCATTCATGGACCGCACTCTCGCTTTACATCAGGAGGAGTGTTGTCACATGTCGAGCTACAATAAAAAAAAAAATTCACATACACCTATACAAATACTTAGGCATATTTTTTTCAGATAGGTACCTACATACACGTCACTTTATTAAATAAAATGACAATATCCACATACTTATCAATAATAGTAAGAACACAATAAGTATCACAGGGTTGGCAGCCGTACTATAAGGGTCGTTTGCACCAGAAGGCCGGTAAGTAACTTTAACTATTACTTTTACATTTACTTTGGCCGTTGCGTTTACATTATGGTGTATATTTACTCCACACGAGTTGCACCAATGTCACGGCTGCGAATCTTGGCTTGGTTAAAGTTAAAGTAATCATCAAACCAATGTTGCTAACGTCGAATGTATGAAAAGAAGCCAAATATGTTTTTCTATTTTTTTTCGAGAATTTACACGATATTGTATGCGTGTGGAGTAAATGTAAACATTTAACAGTCGTCGTCGCCGTAAAAATAATAGTTAAAGTTACTTTAACCGGCCTTCTGGTGCAAACCACCCTAACAATATCTTAGTATATGTTTTTAAACCGCGAAAAAAATGTTGACAACCCTAATTACAGGTAATTATGCGATCAATAACAGTTATAGAGTGTATAAATAAAAATTAAATAATGTTTTAATACGTTTTTTAATGTTAATATAAAATTTTAAAGCATTTTTATTAAATTATGAATATTACGCTGAATATGGAACAGAATTCACACAGCATAGCCCGTGATGGGAAAGATATCCACGTCTACCGCTTTACGTACGGATGCATAAAGGGCCTAGCAAATTTCAACATCCTTAAAAAAGTAGTGGGTGTCCGAAATATTTTTTATGAGGACTAAAAAAAGTCATCAAACTACTTTATTGACGTATTCAAAGTATTGTAAGGCTTACTAAATAACTTGGTATTGCGATAAACATTATTTTTACGACGAACAACATTTTAATAACAATTTATTTTGATTTACATTTTTATTAAAATTTTCCAAACACAGTCTTACTTAAATTGTTTACATTTATAAATTCTTGAGCTAACTTTACAATATGTAATAGATCTAGTAATTGCTTATGAATTGCATATTGCTAAATTGCTTAATCTACTTTCATTCATGGTACTTCGCAAGTATCGACGCACTAAAACTGTGTTCAGCTTCGCAAGATGAAGCAGGGCAGCAGAAGCAGCATTAAAAGCCTAATGAGGCGTTCAACTTCTATGAACATGTCTCGGACCTAAAAAATACTTATTATTAAAAAATTTGTTTGTTTTTTTTTCATTATCAATTTAACTAAAGTCACAATACGAATCAATTTGTTTTTAGAAAATAAATTTATTTGTGGGGATAACTGCTTGGGGTATGGGGTATAAAACATCCTGGGTTATGTGGGGATATTTGGACACCCTGGACACCCCCCGTTGTTGCGCCCCTGGAATTTGACAATGCTCAAGTGCAGCTGCTATTGACATGATTGTATTGATTATTGTAATTATTTATCGACGTGTATGTAGTGTATGCATAATATTGCTATATGTATACACCTTGTCGTCTCCCACGCAAGCGCTGGTTGAATCGCTGAAAGGCCAGCGCAGTTAGTCTATTGCCAACGGGCACGGGGTACTGACGCGTGAGCGCTGCGTGAGGAGCCGATAAACACTACATTTTGGCGACGAGAAACCGAACCGTAAGTACTGCAACCGTACAAAGGTAAGGGCAATAATAATAACTCGCAAGCATACAAAAAAAAAAACAGAATAAATAGTAAGAATGAAATGATTATTATAGGTTAGGAAATAGGTAACAACGTGGCAAGTTATCAAAATGGATAGTATAACTTCATTGGTAGATTTATGCACCAAATGTACGACAATTGTATATTTTCCAGTATTTAACTGTACACAGTTACAAACGTACATTGGAGTACACGCATGCACATATTGTGCGTCGTGGCATCAGTGGCATCAGTAAGAAACATCCATTTAATTGACAGGCGAATTTAATTCTCGCTTATTATGAAGATGATGTTAGGGAGTTTCTTAGTAAGATATTTATACTCATAACTGTCGGGCGTGCATGAAGAGAATTGTTTTACTCGTTTAATTGGGGACGTGTGACAGATATCTTTTAACATCGATACGTGTTTCTGGAAAACTTTAATAATTGCTTTGTTCTTTTTTAATTATTTTTAAAAGTTGCGATTGTAATGTAATAATCGTGACGTTTCGGCCGGAACTAGACCATTGCCAATGAACAAGAAAAAAAATAATTGTTTGTCAAAAGTCCAAACAAACTTTTGATTTTTTGGAAGTTCCTTAGTTAATTGAAACATCGTGTTTATAGTGTGATTTTGTTTTAAAAATTGCAGTGGTTATTCGTGTGAAACACTGTTATTGTTGAGAAATACAGACGGGAGATATTTGACAGACTTGTGGGGCGTCAACCATGGACAACAAAGTAATCTACAGAACTGTTAGGTTGGTGCTTTGTATTCTGTCTTGTCGGGCTCTCCAAGGAGGATCGGAGAGGGTCGTTACAGTTTTTCAAATATCTCTGCGATTTTGGACTTTTTTTTTTCGGGCGGAATCAGAAGGTGCATCTGATTGAAGTGATGTCTTGAAATGGTTTTTGATGTGACATGGGTTGGGTTTTGAGGACCTTACCCATTCGGAAGACTAGAAACTTTATACTTTATAAGAAAATGATCATTTAAATGATTTTCATAGTTAGGGTACGTTGTAGTTTTATATATGCAGCAATTGCAGCATTTTGCAGCTAATGCAGCTACTTGTAATATTTTTTATAAACTAATCCTATGTATCATTTTTTTAAATATACTTGATGGGTAGTGGATACGTACGAATATTAATACCTACTACAGAGTATGATGAAAAAAAAAAATAATAATAATAATAATAATAAAAAAACAGTTTGTATTACGTGGCAAATACTATTACTATCGACTGGATGAAGCCAATTGATATCGGGGAGGAAAAATAAGCGGTTCGTCTTGTCAACAGATCAGCCAAATGGCAACCCTCTCATTAGAAAATTCGAGTGCGAGGGTGATTTAAAATCTGTTGGTAAAAGATGGGAGCGCTGGAAAAGAAGTTTGTACATCTACCTTGAGGTGGCCAGTAAGAAGACTAATAGACTCGCCAAGTAAGAAGCGTGCAAGTTTGTTTACATTTGGATGAGGTAATGAGGTAATTGAAGTAATAATTTAATATGAATATGAAAATATTAAATTATCGTAATAGAAAATTAGACGAATACTTTGCACTAAGACAAAGTAAAAGAGTTGAGAAGCACATATTGGTGAAACAGAAGGATGAAACAGGAAGATGAGGAAAATTTGAAAAGTTTCTAATTAGATTAAGACAAAAAGTAATGAAATGTCTATTTTCGGATGTAGACAATTATTTCATAGACCAGATCACTAAAACGTGTTTTTGAAGGAATCAAAGAAAAAGATATTGTGTTGGAAGACAAAATTACATTGTATGACGTAATCACTGAAACCAATTCATTAGAAGTTATTAACAAGCAGCTGAGTAATTTTGAGAATAATAAGAATATGGAAAATGTAAATAAGATAGGATACAGAATGTTTTCGTTGTGGGAGCCTAACCTAACGATGATAAGTGACTGGCGAGAGGAAAAGGTTTAAAATGCGGGAAAATCGGATATTTTAAACTTTAATGCAAACGAATGGTTTAAAGACATAAAACCGAAGATAGGGAGATCAAACGCGTAGATGTAAGTAAAGATGAAACTAATGTGACGGAAGTTGAATATATATTTAGTATAGATGATAACATAACTATTTCCTTTGTCGTGGGAGGATGGAGGATGAACTTATTAGTTGATTCAGGATGTATGCAGAACCTAATAACAGAATGGAGTTGGACAAATATGAAAATCAACAATGTTAAAATTATATAACTGATTCAAAGACTAAATAAAACTTTTGTGACACATTGCAGTAAAACCCAACTAACTACTTCAGGCTCTTTTCGGACGAACGTTTGAATGATGAAACCACACAATACACTATTTTATAAAATTAAAGAAGGTTTGAAATTTGTTAGGTAAACGGGCAGTAATAGTGCTAGATGTCATAAAATCAGTGTTGGAGTGATCAAAATGGTCAGTGCGACTTTTCCAAAATTCAAAGATGTATTAATTCGCATGAAACCTATACATGAAAATATAAAACCTGTTACACAGCCATACTGGAGAGTTCCCATTCCATTGTAGCAGAAAGTAGAAGTAAAATTAGAAAATTTAATTCACAAAAAAGAGTAGGAAGGCCTTCATCGTGGGTATCACCAATTGTACCAATATTTAAAGGAAATGGCGAGATTCGTATCTCACCGAACCTCATGCAGAATTCGGCCAGAAATGCTGAAATAAAGTGGAAAATGACCAACGAGTAAATGAGTAAATTGCCTGCTCTGGGATACTACATGGATAGTACATGCTCGTCTCTTTAAGCCGGCTTAGTGGAGGCGACTGCTGCCTGTAGAGATTTCTATCTGGTAGTAGTTGTATCCATTTATGGACCGCACTCTGGCTTTACATCAGGCGGAGTGTTGTCACATGCCAAGCTAAAATATATTTTAAAAAAATCTACGATGCAGCAATGGTGTTTGGGACACTAGTCCTGTCGGCCGCGGAGCTGTATTAGTTCAGGGCGCCACTGAAGGCACACGAATAATAGCATATGGAATAAGATTCTTAGGCGTTGTGAACGACGTTACTGTCAAACGAAAAAAGAGGCTCTGGCACTTGTATGGGCGGTTGAACATGTTCTTGTATGTAAGAAAAATATATTTGTGGGAACGGTCATGAATACGGACTTTAATTTGAACGATTACGGAAATAAACTTGAACATAATGAATACGCGGTCATGAGTACAAGCACTAACTGGATCTGAAACGTGGTTACGCTTTGACAGAGTTTTCGAAAACACATGACGCGGCGGTTGTGACATGTTTGGGCGGAGGAACTATCGTGTTTCAGCATATTAGTTTAGTTATCGCCCACAAATGGAGGATAGAAGCCTTGGACCGCTCACCCGTTCTGTCATATTTGACTTCATAACGGACAACAAGCCTTTAAAAATAATATTTGGGCCAAACCCAAAACCTTGTGTACGCATTGAACTCTGGATATTACGATCGAAATCTTATATCTACAGGGTTACATATCGTCCTAGTAAAAAAAAAATAATAATATTGCAAACCCCCCTTTGCGAAATATCTGGAAATGACATAAACAGAAATGACTACATACAACAGATAGTAGAAGAAATCAGACTGGTAGCTATCTCCTTACAAGAAATCGAAGAACAATCCAAGCGAGATGAAGAAATACAGGAAATAAAGGAAGGAATTTATAGAAATAAATGGGATGATTCGACCAAGCTATGAAACATTTTTTGAAAATGAATTATGTTTTTATAATAATATATGCTTAGTGGTGTAAAAAAAAGAAAAAAGAAAAAGTAATTTCAATCAATTACGATAACCTATATTAGGTGCAGCTCACAAAGGACATCCAGGTATTGTAAAAAAAAAAATTAAAAAAAAAAAAAATTGTATATAAATAAATATGGTATAAAGAGTAAAAATATGTCGAGAAACCACCAGTGGAGTAATTATTAAGCTATTGAAAGGGTGAGATGAGATAAACTGGTGAGATAAAGTATGCGTAAAAAAACCTAAATAAAACAAACAAATTAATTTAAACTTTGAGCCCGAAACGTATACAGTTAAATCCCGTACCAGAGGTGACTCTGAAACTCAAAATCATACTACAGGTGAACATCTCAGGAGAAATGTAGTACATCTTAAGAAAGTAGAAGGACAATGGCGAGTTGCTAACAAGGAAAACGATAATAAGGAACACACGAAGATAGAAAGAATATAGAACATTGATAGAAGAAATAAATAAAAGTAATTTTAATTTAAAACATGTGTATAATTGATTTTAAATGATAAAAGATGATTAAAAAAAATATAGATGGATGGAAGTGATGGTATAAAATAGATGAATGGTAAGTTCGAGGGAACTACTTAATTATTACAAATGTAATAAAGATGAAAGTGATGAATAGTAAGTTCGAGGAACTATTAAATTATTACAAATGTAATAAAGATGTAAGTGATGAATAGTAAGTTCGTGGGAACTACTAAATTATTACAAATGTAATAAAGATGTAAGTGATGAATAGTAAGTTCGAGGGAACTACTTAATTATTACAAATGTAATAAAGATGGAAGCTGCAACTTAGTTTAGATAATTGGTGATGCAATTATCAAAATATGATTTAGAAATATATGATGACACTAATGATGGAAGAACAATTAAGTTTAGATAATTGGTGATGCAATTAACTAAACGTGTTTTAGATATATATGATGATGAATAATGATGGAAGCACAATTAAGTTTAGATAATTGGTGATGCAATTAACTAAACGTGATTTAGAAATATATGATGATGAATAATGATGGAAGCTGTAATTAAGTTTAGATAATTGGTGATGCAATTATGCTAAATGTGATTTTGTATATAATGATGACTAATCAATGATGTTTTATTTAAATTAATTAAAACAAGGAAGAGATGTAGTGTATGCATAATATTGCTATATGTATACACCTTGTCGTCTCCCACGCAAGCGCTGGTTGAATCGCTGAAAGGCCAGCGCAGTTAGTCTATTGCCAACGGGCACGGGGTACTGACGCGTGAGCGCTGCGTGAGGAGCCGATAAACACTACAGTGTAAGAGTGCAGTTTACCGTCTATCTATATACTGAAATAAAATTAATTGAATTGAATTGAATTTGGCCAGGTCGGCCAGTCTAATATTGCTTGCTGCGCAGAAAGTAATTGGAAGTTATACGCCTTAAATATAAAACCGATATAAAGTTGTCGAAAAAGTCGTACCGGAAATATTATTTACATAATATATTCCTTCCGTAAATGTGATTAAACGGACTAAACGGTTAGACCGATTTTGATGATTTTTTTTGCGTACCAGTTTCACAATCGTAATCGGGTCTAAGAATTTTTTTAATTATTTTTTGAGGAAAATTTTCTTTAGAGAAATCAAAATGGGACAAAAGTAACTTTTTCTATTTTCACTTTTGTCGAGGTTCTAGAGACCTGTATTTTTATTTTATTTTACCCTGTATAAATAAATTAGGCCCGTGGCATTTGTGTAAATATAGCAAAATTTTAAAATGAAAACAATTTTTATCATATAAATAGATGTTATTTTGTATTTAACTATCGATTCATAATTCCTAATACTGATCTTGAGAACTATGAATAACGTAAGTTTTCTTCTTCTTCAGATGGTCAAGTACGATATTTACGCCGTGACAGAGTAACGCGAGATCTCTCCACCAATAGAATCGCTTTATTTAAATGCGACAGTCAAAACAACATCGTCTGATCGTACTTGGCCCTCAGGCGTTATTTACTATTTCAGAAAAAAATAATTAAAATATGAGTGTATTTTACAGGTACGTGTATTTGCTATATTCTACAAAATCTTATTTATTATAACGAAATTATGCTTTCTGCCATACCCAACATCAGCGACAATTTTTGAATTACCTAATGACTCCCCAACGCCAGAAACAATTTCTAAATTGCCTAGTGACTACCCAACGCCAGGAAAAATTCCTAAATGGCCTAGTGACTACTCATCGAAACTCAAAGGTAAACAAACTGTTTAGTGTTTACTGTTAATAGCGACCGTGATCTAGCGGTAGGACGCGTGAATCGATGAGACCCATGTTCGAACCTCGCTTTTGAACCGTTACTTACTAATGTAACTATGTTGTATGTACTTTGGTTGATCAGTGCCTATAGTGCCTATATATTAAAGAGTGGTAGGCAGACTGATGCTGTCTGCTGTCCTGGAGTAGTACCACTATTTTCTAATGGAACACCTGTATAAAGAAAGGAGTGTGCACTATCAATCTGGATGTTGGATCCTCGTCTCCTCAAGCCGGCATAGCGGAGGCAATTATTGCCTTTAGAAATGTATCTGTAGTTGTTTCCGTTCATGGCCCGCATTCTAGCTTTACGTAAGGCGGCGTGTTGTCATATGCCGTGCTACAATAAAAAATAAAGAAATATATAGGCATTTAATAATGGAATAAAAAATATATGACATATTGACGGTTACTTGTATAGATGGGGACACGTATGATTACATCGTCGTTGGTGCTGGCGCTGCTGGTTGTGCAACAGCATCACGGTTATCCCTTGCCGGCGCACGAGTATTGCTGATTGAAGCAGGAGGCAATCCTAATCTTTTTACCAGGGTTAGTAAATTCAATTTTTATTTGATTTGGGACTATATGGGAGTAAATGTGTATAGTCGTTTTTTTTTTTAGATTCCCGGCTTAGCACAGGCTGTATTGGGGACAAGCATGGATTGGCAATATAAAACAGAACCAAACGGAAAATCTTGTTTATCATCTATAAATAAAAGTTGTCGTTTCAGTCGCGGTAAGTGCCTTGGTGGAAGTACGTCAATTAACGCTATGATGTATACACGTGGAACATCCAAAGATTTCGAAGATTGGGGTATTCCTAATTGGACATGGGAAGATATGATGCCTTATTTTTTACGATACGAAGGGATACAAGATATTGACAAATTACCGCCAAGTTCAAAACCTTACCACAATACAACGGGGATTATGGACCTAGAACATGCAGGCGATTCTGGGAATATTTGGCATGAACATATATTTAATGGATTTGAGGCATTAAACTTCCCACGAAATCTAGATGTTAATGCCTTGTCTCAAATTGGGGTGACTAAAGTGACGACCTACACATATGGTGGTCAACGAATGTCTACCGCTCGTGCTTATTTAACAAATAAAGAAATTAAAAGCAGCCTCTACGTGGCTAAAAATAGTTTAGTAACAAAAGTTATATTTGATAGTGATAGTACCGCTATAGGCGTAAATGTTGTTGCTGGCATTATTAAAAGGAAAATTTCATTGTATGTGGAAAAAGAAGTAATTTTATCAGCTGGTACTATAGGTAGCGCCCATATACTTCTCTCTTCTGGAATAGGGCCTGATGAACATTTAAGAAAGTTTAATATAACTGTACAATCCGACTTACCAGTAGGCAACGATATGACGGATCATGTTCTTCCACTCGTATTAGCAAAAGCAAAACCTGGTTGTGATAGTCTTCCAAATATATTTACTATTGTCACAAAGGGTCTGCAGGCTGTTAATTGGCTTTTTACTAAAAAAGGACCGTTATCCACCTTGGGATTAACTGATGTTTCGGCATTTTGCAATACGGAATGTTACAACTTTCACAATCATACTTTAACAAACAATGGAAATAATTGTAATATACCAAATATGCAAGTTGTGATCTCTTATTTAGATAAAGGACTAATACCTGGTATAGAACCTTTAGTGATCCGAGGATTCAATTTAGATAAATATACAATAAAACAAATGAGCAAAGTAAATGTTGATAATGCTATAATATTATTCACTCCTGTGATATTGCGACCTAAATCAAAGGGATTAATAAGATTATCGAGCAGTAATCCAGAAGATCCTCCAAGAATTTACCCCAACTACCTTGGAAATAAAGAAGACTTGGATCAAATGCTGCAAAATATTAAAATTATAAAAGATTTGATAAAGACACCAATAATGAAAAATAACGGCGCGCGTGTAATGACGTTTCGATGGCCAGATTGTCCTAAAGATGATAAATCTGATTCATATTGGCGTTGTTACGCAAAACATATGACTTACTCAGTCTTCCATGCTATTGGAACAGCTAGTATTGGAAGTGTTGTAGATTGGAGATTAAGAGTTTTAGGTGTGAATAATCTTCGTGTCGCCGATGCTTCTATTGTACCCGTTTTACCGCGCGGAAATACGGCTGCTTTAATAATCGCAATAGGAGAAAGAGCTGCAGATTTCTTGTTAGAAGACAATATTGATAAATATTAAATTAGAACACCTCTCATTTTAAATGTATTTATATCTTTCGTTTTATTTTAATGGGGATCATTACTGCCATTTTATCACGCCAGATGGCGCATCGTCGCCATGGCTATCGAAAACTGTCACTTCCATATATTTTCTAACCTATCAATCCGTAAATTTCAAATTTCTCGAAAAATGCCTTTATGTGCTGTACCTGGATGTACCACTTCTGGTGTACATTTATTTCCCACAGATCCCACATTAAAAAAAAATGGGAAAAAGCTATACGTCGCATAACTTCAATGAGCCTTTTGGTGCAAATGGCGCTATAGTCGTATTTATAATTAGATAAATAAATTTGACAACTCGAAACATATACACGCCTCCATAATGTTGCCAGGTTAGAAGTAAAGTGTTGTGACACGAATACTTTAATTGATTAATTGAATTGTCCTAAAATGACATTTCGATTAGTAATAGCAAATCTACCTATTTTATAACAATAAATATGTTAATAATAATAAAAAAATTCTTAAAAACTCAGGACATTTCGCATTAATCCATACGAGTACTTCTACCGAAAACATAAAACGACAAAAAAAGGACCACGTGCACTATGCAAAATTACGTTCACTGTGGCGTCAACAATTTCATTAACCTGTCGACTTTCTTATCGGTTTTTCCGGTACCCATTTACTGAATCAGGGAAACACAACTGTGAGGATGTCATTGTATAAAATTATAGCTAATATATTCATCTCTAGAACACCGTACAAAAATTGTAATGTAATCGTTTCATACAAAAATTTTCGTTTTTTTTTATCTCAGTAAGTAATTACTTTAGAGAAAAAAGGTACTAAGATAGTTTCATTATAACACTGCGGCATACATTGCGAAACTTTGTATAAAAAAAATCGTATATCCTTTTTTTTATCAATTATCCAAATTTATATCCATTCTATTGAAATGTTCAATCGTATTCCTTCGCTCGCCATTGCGTGTACGAATTCATATGAGTATTTGCTAAGCCAGTCATAAACAACGAACAGAAAAATATATTAAATATAAAGTTAATTGAATTTTCAATTAAAAGCTGGGTCACAAAATAAAAACACTATTTATTTTTTTCCAAAACTCGGCATCCCTTCAAATGTCATTGTTTTTCTATCTAATTATAAATACGACTATAGTTTACAACATAATTTTGACCTTCAAAGTAAAAAAATAAAAATAAACAAGTAATCCTATTGGTAGAAGATGTTCACATTACGTCGTGAAATATGTAAATGTAAACTCATACTTGAACCTCTGACGCAATGACGTATATAATTATTAAATTGTAAACATAAACAACGATAAATATGATTTTAGATTATATCATTAAATATCATCTCGACAATTTATTGTTGATTTTATCCCAGGAGGATATATTGGATTACTATAAAATAGAAATCGAGTGAGTGATTTAATTTTCTACACAAATACTGTTATTGGTCTCCTTAGATTTAATAATATTCATTTCAGTTTCTTAAAACTATTTGAGACTTACCCAGACGTGGGTGATAACATACTCTGCAAACCTGTTGAAACATTACCAGCATGTAATCGTGATTTGATAAAGGCGCAAGAATGTATACTTGGCAATGAAAGTTATAGAAAAGATCTAGAAAAATTGCCTTTTAAAACTTTGAAGAAGAATGTAAGTGCGAGATTTTTTGGGCTACCTGTATGCCCAGAATTACATAGGACAGTTTTCCCCAAGAATGTTGATTTGGGATGTTTTCTCAAAGTAACAGGTAATATTTTTATTAAGATGTACTTACCTACATAAAGAAAATAACATGTAGGTATTTTGAGTAGATATAAAGTATCTAAGTACATTTAAAATTCAGGACGTTAATCATTTAAAAACAGCATAATAATAAAATTTTGTGCATCTCAATATTCTGGCCTTGTATTGTTTTTACAAAATTAACACCAAACAAAAATGAAACTGAAACAATCTAAGTAATTGTGTAGTTAGTAGTTCTGTCTAGGTACTGTACCACTTCAAATCATTCTGAAGTGCATCACATCTATAATTTCCTTCATATATAATAGATATTATTTCAGGTACAGTAGTAAGAGTAACACAAGCAAAAATGTTAGAATACCACCGTACATATGTTTGCATTAAATGCAAATATGAGAATTTTGTTGAAGCGGAATTTGAACATAGATATGTTTTGAAAGCACCAAGCAAGTGCAGTAACCCTGTTGAAAGATGTAGGTCTACTAGTTTTAATGCATTAAATTTGGTCTCAAGAGAACATTGTAAAGATTATCAAGAGATTAAAATACAGGTTTGTAAAGTGTAGTTTCAACAGTGGTAGGCAGACTGATGATGGTTATTAGTCCTGGGGTAGTACCACCACTTTCGAATGTAACACCCCAATGTGACCTTGTTGCGCATTGAAAGTAGCTAGGTATAACGAGAGTAGTGTGAACTGTCAATCTAGATGGTACATGCTCGCCTCTTCAAGCCGGCATAGTGGAGGCGACTGCTGCCTGTAGTGATTTCTCTGTAGTAGTAGTTGTATCCATTCATGGACGTCACTCTAGCTTTACGTCAGGCGGAGTATTGTCACATGCCGAGCTACAATAAAAAAATGACTACGACATGACTAGCAGTTTTGTCTAATTCAGTCTCATGAAGTTAACAAATTTGTTAATAGATATTGTTTGCACCAGCTTTTTTACTGTATTACTGCAATAAAAGTAGCTTTTATTGTAATTTTTATTGTAGTAGTACTGTAATTTTACTGTAAATAACTTGACTTTGTGAGTGAAAATGGCAGATTGAATGGAAGATACACACTCTTCTTG
The DNA here is from genome assembly GCA_948150575.1 of Tinea pellionella. Lineage (NCBI taxonomy): Eukaryota > Metazoa > Arthropoda > Insecta > Lepidoptera > Tineidae > Tinea > Tinea pellionella. Next base: position 3,537,908 of record OX411253.1, read on the forward strand.
TTATACCCGGCTACTTCAAAGGTGTGCCTGGATCATTGGGCAGATGTTACACTTGAAAATGGTGGTAGGTATTATCCCAGGTTGGCAGAATAGGCTAATCATTGACTTCTATAATAGATTTAGATTTTTTAAAAGCTTGTGCTAGCTAATGTATCACAGATACTGAGCGGCCAATGTACATATAACATTGTTATATTGGTACCAGTCAGAATTTAGCTTTAGGTTTGAACACGAGGTCTCATTGATCGCGTGGTCCATCTGAGTCTTCTGTTGTTTTTATCATATTAAAACATGTACATTTTATAGGAACAAGTAAACAAATTAAGTATCGGCACCATTCCTGGTTCCATGTGGGTAATACTAGATGATGACTTAGTTGATAGCTGTAAGCCAGGGGATGATGTTCATATATGGTAAGCAAATTGACATTGTAGATAATGGGCATCTTGCATTTATTTATCATCGCAGCTTTTTGTTTTTTTAATGTGTCAACACTTTTAACCATAAAGTTATATGACCAAACAATATTTGATAGGATTAGCTGCACTGCTAAAGTGCGGTTCCAGCCTAACTTGTAACACCCATAAAGTGACCTAATCGCGTTTCATAGTCAGATATGATACGACGAATTAGCCCTGTGTACATTCGTCTCCTCAAGTCGGTATAGATGCAAGACACTTTGTAGCAGTTGTTTTTATCAATATACCGTAAACTAGCTATTTAAATTCTTTAAAAACAGTCTAAATAAAAAAAAAGGATTTAAGCTTCCTTCATTAGAAATCCTTAGTAAGAACTATATCTTAATTTTCAGTGGCACAGTACGCCGTCGTTGGCGTCCAACTTCACATAACAAAAGAAGCGAAGTAGAATTAGTCCTCCAAGCTAATTATATACAAGTGTGTAACTCGCAAAGGTCGCAAGTAATTGCAACTGCACCTGATGTTAATGATTGCTTTAATGAGTTCTGGAGCCTTTACGAATGTTGCCCTATGAAAGGGAGAGATCAGATTTTGAGTGCTGTTTGCCCCCAGGTGAGTTTTATTTGTTCAAGTATACTTTTTTATTGTATTATAGCTCGGCATCTGACAACGCTCTGGTTGATGTAAAGCCAGAGTGCGGTCCATAAACAGAAACAACAGCTATAACATATAAATTTCTACTGGCAACAGTTGCCTCTGCTACGCCGGCTTGAGTCAATTGTGGACTATCTAGATTGACAGTGCACACTCTTCTCGTTATACCTGGCTACTTCCAAACTGATCTTGAAATGCGATAAGGTAACTACAGATATTACATTCGAAATTTAACACTTTATATGGACTGTGGTGCAGTGGTTGTACTGCCAGCCTGTTATACGGAGATCCAGAGTTCGAGTTAAGCTAGATAAATGCTATGAACAAAAATCTTTCTTTGCAGGTATATGGATTGTATTTAGTAAAATTAGCATTATTATTGACTGTAATAACAGGACATAATCATATAGAAGACGATACAGAAATTAATAAAAAGAATTATGAAGATAAACAATCAACAAATGTAAGAGGGCAATGTCATTTACTGCTTGTTGGTGACCCAGGTGTGTATATATTTCCTTTTTAATGTAACTAGGCACATGACATCAGTCGACCTGATGTTGAGCTAGAGTGCGGTCCATGAACTGAAACAATTGCTGACAGTGCACACTCCTCTCATTATACCTAGCTACTTTAAACTAATTCTGACGGCAGACTAAGCTGGTAACCACTATTAGTCTACCTACCATTCTTCTTTCTCATTGTGAATATAATTTTATTGATATAGGGACAGGAAAATCTCAGTTATTACGTGCCGGGGCAGAATTAACTCCTCGATCTGTCTTCACTTCTGGTGCAGGGAGTACTAAGGCTGGTCTTACGTGTTCAGCTTTGAGGGTAATTATTTGTAAATAAATAGTTATATAATTTTATTGTCCGTTGAGTATTTTATAGGTAGAATTCTGTAAGTCGCTTCAGCTGTAAGTAGCTCTTTGGTCGTGACTTACAGCAGCCTGGTGTGTGACCATATTCCACCCGATGTTAGGCTAGAGTGCAGTCGGTGAGCGGAAACAACTGCTTTCAGAAAGATATTTCCCTCCCCTGTGCTGGCTTGAAGAAACGAATATGCATTCATTGACAGGACATACCACCACAGGAAGTACCACGCGACAATGTCACTTTACGGGTGTTACACTTGAAAGTGGTAGCTAATAACTATCTTGAGTCTATTTACCACTTTTGATTTGTTGATTTATTTTTAACTCTATCATAGGAAGAAGGTGAATGGCAATTGGAAGCCGGTGCATTAGTATTATCTGATGGTGGTGTTTGTTGTGTGGATGAATTGGCGCAGTTACGCGAACATGATAGAGCTGCTATACACGAAGCTATGGAACAACAGACCATTTCTATTGCCAAGGTAAAATGATTCAGTTTTAGGCCGGTCTTAACCAACCAAAGCTAAATTAAGACTGCTTGGTGATACGCGTTGTTCGCATGCAACTGTTTTCGTTAAGTTGCGTCGCCGTGTGTGCATTGCTATTAAAATACACGTGCAAAACCTGTTAAGACAGAATTAAGGACTAGTATTTTTTTTTTAATTATTATTATTTTTAAGAGCGGCTGTGGTCTTACAACCGATGAGACCTGTTTTTAAATCTAGCTGGATTATGTCTGGTAACTGCGTTATATGTACTTCTCTTGTCAGGTGCCTGTGGTGCTACATAGACATTAATTGAGTAGTGGTAGACAGACTGATGATGGTTATTAGCCCAGTCTGCTGTCCTGGGGTAATCTTTAGGGGTTAGTCCTGGGGTACAGGCAATAAGAGATAGAAAAGTAAATATAAGCTATATCCTCGACCAAAAACATTTCTTTCTATACTTAATTTATATTTTTAGGCGGGAATTGTATGTAAATTGAACACACGTTGCGCTGTCATAGCTGCCTGTAATCCTCGAGGACATTATCAACCCGATGAACCTCTTAGTGTTAATGTTGCTTTGGGAACTCCATTACTAAGCAGGTATATACATTTTGTATAATAAAAGATACTATCACCTCTTTCAAATGTATCTGCATGCATTGGCATCTATAATTATTTGTATATTTCTCTGTTGATTTTGTTGAAAGTTTTTTTTAGTTTATAATTAGGTAGTTATGGTGCTGTGCCGCTCAAATAAGCCCATGTGGGCTTTGAGAGGCACAAGATTATTCTATTTCATAAATTGTAAATATAGTGAATAAATGAATAAAAAATAAATAAATAATGTAACACTCGTAAAGTAACACTGTGATGCACATTTGTCTCCTCAAGCTGGCACAGTGGAGGGGACTGGTGCCTGCAGACATTTCTCTGTGATAGCAGTTTTTATAAACGCACACAAAGGACTGATTGGATCAAGCGATGTTTGAAGAACAAACATACATGACTGACATGTCCCTAATACCGACGCTACTCGCTGGAACACCCGTATCTTGACGCACATTGGCGTTGGCCCAAGGCTGAGCGAGGTTGGGCCAGCGTGTAGCGCCGGCATATAGTGATCTAGTTTTAAAATATTTTCTGAATGCTTTCAGATTTGATCTAATATTTGTATTGATTGATTCAAAAAACAAGCAATGGGATAAACTAGTATCCTCCTACATTTTGTTTGGTGATACAAATAAACCTAATAAAAAGCAATGGTCTATTGAAAAGTTGCAGGTGAATATATTCTTACTTTTTTTTTATTGCAGTTCGGCATGTGACAACACTTCGCCTGATGTAAAACTAAAGTGCGGTCCATGAAAGCTATACAGCACAGCACCTTAAAATTAATACTATTTTAACTCTAAAATCGCGCCTAGAGAAGTTTGTCAAATACGTAGCTTGTTTTTTTTTTGAAAATGAATTTAACATATTATTATTTTAAGCATTTTATGGAGCTATGGTACATCGTTAATTTGTTGTAAAAATCCTATTATTTGCATAAATATTAGCTGTATCTACTAATGCAAACAATTTTATTACAGACCTACATATCTCTAATAGGTCCAAAGCCAACACAAATGACTAAATCAGCTAATATAATTCTACAAACGTATTACATGATGCAGAGAAAGTCTGAATACAGAGATCCTTCTAGAACTACGGTTAGGATGCTTGATAGCCTCGTTAGGTTAGTACTTTTTAATTTTGTTTTTGATTTTTTAAATTTCTTTATAATGAAAATTGAATAGAAAAAAGATCAACATCAACTCACACACAACAGTCTCAGCTGAGGTCGAGACTGAAATCACAACCTCCACTATGCCTTGCCTGCATCCAATAGCCATGGTCTCCCAGTACAATAAGAAAAACTGCTAACACTCATAGTTAAACCAAATAGTTTGTATTTACCATTCACTTAACACAAAAATAAAAGAAAGCTCAGAGATCAGTTCTAAACTCTATTTAAAGATCTTTATGCTCATAGATTGAACTAAATATTGATTTAATTAGCATTAAATTATCTTCCAGATTATCCCAAGCTCATTCACGTTTGATGTATAGAAAAGTAATCTTGCCGATGGATGCAATTATAGCTGTTTCCCTAATAGACTTATCAATGCAAGATTGCACTTTAAAAGACACTGTTGATGCATTACATTCAACATTTCCAAGATACCCCGACCTTGATTATTTAATCATAGCGAAGAGATTATTAACCCGTTTAAGTTTGTACGAGATTTGGAATAAAGAGCTTTTGTATTACGGAAAATTATTAAATGTTGATCATAAAAGTTTAGAAAGCGAAATTGACAGAGGGAGTGTACAATTATTTGCTAAATTTGATGATATCTCTGATGAAACTATACCTTTGTCTAGTACTATAATTACTAGCTCTTACTTCAATAATAATGGTAAAAAGAATTTTGATAAACAGGATGGTGTTAATGAGAGACTAGTTGCTACTTTAAAGAAACATGCAACATTAAACAGAGAAGATAGGAAACCTACTAAAATTACTAAAAAAAGGAAAAAGAAGGAAGTTAAAATGAACAGTGAAGAAATAAAGGAGAAACTAAAAAGACAGAAAAAGAACAAGATTAAGTTTGATAGTAGTTCTGATGAATCTATTGATGAAAATGTTCTATTGAACGCAGTACCTAGTGTAAATGATGTTTTTAGAGATATTGATTTAAATCTAGAAAGTTCCAGTAGTAATATGGAAAACAGTGATATTAATTTAAATCATGGTATAAGTGAAGTGAAAAATAATGTATTGATATTGGAAAATGAAAATGTTAAAACCACTTCAGTTAAAGATAAATTGGAGCAATTTAAATTTGTTGAAAATCATGATTTATCCAAATTTTTAGATGAAAAAGTTGATAAGCCTGAAGTTCATAAAAACAATTCTAATTCTGTAAGTAGTTCTCAAATATCAATTTTTGAGACTTCAGACTGTGATATAGATTTAGATGTATGATGGTAACTCAAACTCATTACAGGGATCACAATATTATGTGTATAAAAATTATACCTATTTTTAAAGCCTTTTTTAAATAAATTTAATTTTATGCAATTATTTCTCTATATGTAAATCAAAATTATGATTAATAAAACAAAACAAAACAAATAATTTTAACAAATAGTTTTATTTTCTACCAAAATGAAAATTAAAATTATAGCACCTATTTATTACATTAAGAAAACAACATTAGTAAAAACCTGAAAAAAATACTAAATAAACAAAAAAAAGACCTGACCGAGATCTCGGTCTTTGCCATTCTCAGCTCGAGTTTTAACCCTTGGCCAAATTATCAGAAGAATCTTGGCCACGGTCGAGACTATGTTTCAAGTGAATTTTAAGTATTGGCATGCTGCAATTTTTAAATTTTAACCGTCTTGAGTTGCGCTAGCTTTATATGGGTCTTCTTCATAATTTTCTATTAATAAATTCTTAAATCTTCGAACTGTAACTGCAATGTTTTCTTCTTTTGCTGTTACATTTAAGACTTCAACTCTAGCAACATACAGATGATTTGGATTGTTAGGGCTTACTGCTTTTATTATGTCCACTTCATCACCTAATCGTACCTATAAGAAAAGATTACATTCATAAAATTTCCAGTTTAATTATAATTTAGCAATCTTATCACCACTTGGTATCAATTCCACAGATTGACTGTAAGGCATATAATATGTGGTTTGACTTGCTAATACATTTGATAACTTATTAAATAAGCAATAAAGACTTAATTAATCTCTAGATCTTATGTGTTTGATCATCTAAACTGCCTTAGCAAGCATTGTATGTATATGTAGTATACTACCTTCAGCCGGGGCAGGCAGAGAATAGATTGCCACTTTACACACCAAAAGCACACTAATTATATTAGCTAAATAGAACACATTGAAAAAGTCCATCTGGTTCAATTAATACAAAGCATATTGTATGTACTGTATTCAGTACAAGTTTGTATATGCAGTTCGAATGTTTGCGTGTTGCATTGTTTTATCTGTGCTACCCTGCACTGTTTGTGCCTTGCATTTCCTTATATGTTTAGGCTTATAGACCCCTGCTCTTATATTAATATTACCAAAATTCGTTTGAGGTACTCAAATTCATTGTAAATTTGTATTTTGTGGTTTTCCTATTAGATTTATGGCTTATATGTACTTACAGCTGCACTCTTCTTTAATATTTTTCTACCATTTACTCTAATCTTACTTTCATAAAATATTTGCTCGATTTTGCTGAAAGAAAGACAGTTACCAAGGTAAAGTTTGTATTGGTTGTTAATACTATTTGAAATAAAATTAGATACATACTTCCTAGCGACTCCCAATGCAGATTTTAAAATAATATCAGTCCTCATTGACGTAGTGTTGAATTTAACTACCTTGGAATCCTTTGATAATGAGTCATCACCGTCGTTAAAACTATCTTTTTCATCGTCAGAATCATAGGATTTCTGAAATGAAACTAAAAACATTTTAGGTCAAAATACATTTAGGAAATGTGTCGTTGCTACGTAAACATATTGATGATATTATTTTTGTTGAAGTAAGTTTATTTTCAAATTAAAATTTACCTTTCCAACAGATTTAAACCGCGTAAAATGTTTGTTACACAACGATGTTGTTATCGATGGCGTAGGAAATTGATAACAAGACGTTATATGCGCATTGGTAATTAGAGTTCTCCGTACTATTTGCTGTCTTATATTCTGACTTAAACTTAAAGAAACTAAAAGGTTTTTACACAATTTATTCATTTTTGTGCCTTATCGCATTATTTTCAAATCCTTTCAAAAGCTCGACTGACAGTGACAGCATATGATGACTGATGGTTTTTTGTAGTGATGTGCAATATCGACTGTTACAACTGCGGTTCTTTGATTGATTACTTTTATGAAAGTATAATTAAAACATTTTTTTACTAATTACTAGTTTAGTTTTTGTAACATAATATAACCTTAGGCTCGAGTGTGAGACTTATTTTACGCGCTTACGGCGTAAACGGTGCTCCCCCGCTCCACCAATAGGATCACTATATTTGAAATTTCTTTACCTCGTCTGCCAATTTGTCTATTGTCCAATATTGTCTAGTGTAAATTAAAATCCGATGCTTCAGCATCTTACGTTTTACTAAAAATACCTTATAGATTCGTTTTTTTTTTCAATTTTAAATATTTCAAATCAAAAGAAACATTAAAAATGAAACATTTGTATCGGGCGCTGTTCACGCATTATCAATTTATATACGGTTTGTCATTTGGGTAGCATGTGAACACACGTCCTCCATTTCAAAGCGTTTCTTTTTAGTTTATTTGCTTGTAATGTTAAAATGTCGGAGAGATCAAACGATTTTTTAATTTGGTTAACGTGCATGATACGCCTCTGTCATCTTATACTCATTAGAAAAAAGTTGATATAGTTGATAGCTATGAGTAAAAAAAATATGATAGGTACCTAGAAACACTTATGAATATGTCGTAACCCAATCGAATTAAATATAAATCTAATCGGAATAGGAGATGGCAGAACGAGTTCGTCACATAGATAGCTTTGATGTACCCAAGTATGGATGAATGCTATCGTGTGCCCGTCCATTTAGCGTCAAGTGAAACACCATGGGGTATGCTAGCGCACCAGGCTGGAGAATCCGACATAACCCTGGTCTTTCCCAAGATTTAACAGCGATAGCCTTACGTAAAAAAAGGTATAACGTACCTACTTGATGAGTAAAGGGAGATCGGGAGATAGCAGGACTGGAAATCCTTTAAATGTATTTTATAAATAGCTATAGGTAACGTGACCATGCGTCCCGTTTTGAACGGGACTGTACCGTTTTTTGGTACTCTGTTCCGTTGTTTCCGAAGCAAGCTAAATATATATGATAAAGAAAGCAGTGCTAAAATAATGAGCTTTGGGACGCAGATAATAAATAAACAAATAAAAATTCAGAAAAACGGGTGTCTGGTGTAGAATTTGAAAGTCGCAATCAACGGCGGATGTGTATTTATACAGGTTGTCCCGTAATTAGTGGTATCAACGGTATTCTGGTGATAGAGGAGGTTTGAAGATTTTTACTATAAAAAACGATACCCACTAAAATGTTGAAACACGTTGTTTTTTATTTTTGGATTGAGAAGGGGGAGCTTTAAATACTTAATCTCTTGTTTTGACGAAAAAATGGTCACTTTAGCCATAGGTAACCGACGAAATATCCGACTATCTATACAAAATTACGACATACCGTTAACAGCTACTCCTTCCAGCTCATATGACAATTTTTGACATGACATTACCGTGTTTTTCACACTCGAATAGCTAGCTCTTGAAAGGGAGATCGGACATCCCACCGTGATGGAGTGTCGACTCGCTATGATAAACGATATGTTCCTCCGAGCGTCAAATGAGAAAACTAATTTCTCGTCGGTATTAGCCTGTCTTAAACACGCCTACTGACGGGATTAGCTCCCAATTTAGGTCACTAATCTTATACTTGGAGAACACTTTATCATCGGCGTATTTAATTTATTATGTACAGTTTAATAATATAATTTCTATTTTATTTCATTGTATTCGAATTAGGCAGGGATTGCGCTCGTATACGAAATGAATCTTTAGTGTTTAGAATCGGTAGTGTTTCAGTTAAAAGATCTTAGATTTTGGTTCTAATTCATTGTTCTACCAAGTTTTCATAATAATAATATTGTTTTAAATTATTTCGGATATGTATCTTAAAATTTAAATTTGATAGGTCCTAAAAAGAAAATAAAAATAATGGTCTATCAACTTATAAGAATTAATGACACAATTTACAGACAGTGATGAATTTAATGCCACTTTTACGAATAGTGGTATTAAGTGTCCAGAATTAGATGTTTTTATAACCCGGAGACGGACTTTTAAATTTTGTTTCTCTTTATGATTTCACCACATGGGCTAAGAATACTGAGGGAGAATTTAAGAGTATTAGTTAGTTAGTTTTACGAGTAATTTCACGGTTATTCATTTACGCACAGCAGGCGCCTCTCCCAGTCCATCGAAAATAACATAATTACCTACCTAATGTTTTCTATTATAAAATTAATATAACATATTATAGGTATTATAATAGGCATCGGTATTTTTTTATAATGGTGTGCCACCTTGACTGGAAATGGTAAGCATAAGGTAATTGAGCACAGACTACTGGAAAACAGTAGTAGGTACACGATGAGTGATGACCCTAGGCACCGTTACATTGCCGGCCCAAGAAGGTGGATTTTCACGATTCGCTTGAAGGGTCCATGGTTAAAAAAAAGTATTAATTCGTCCATAATAATGAAACAAATATTTTTTTAAATTCATTACTTCTCGAAATAGTATAAAAAAAAGAACACAACAATTCTGTGAATAAATAATCTTTATTTAAAAAAATTATAATAATTAGCGGTCAATCTTCGAGCGTTGCATACTCAATCGATAGATGATGGAATTTGTGTCGGGCTTTGTACTAAAAATTGCGTGTACGACAAAAATTAGGGCGTACACGTAGCCTATGCTGAACCAAAATAATAGATTGAAAGTCAACGCGTAATCGGAACCGTCGTTGGGTGACTGCAAAATAAATACATACTTATTTCGACCTCTTAATTATATTAATGAATGGTAGGCAGACTGCTGGTTACGTCCTGTCTACCGTCTTAGGACTGTACCACCACTTTTAATTGAAACGACATTTGGGTTTTGGAGTCAGCTTGTGAGCAGGCAGATATAACTAGAGAAGTGTGTACTGTCAACCTGAATGCTCCACATTTATCCTTAAGCTGGCATCATGAACTGCAAACTAGTTTAACAGAAATATTTACCTCTTGATATCCTTGCCCAGCTCGTGCTCTTAAGTTCATTTGTTCAAACTGAAAATAGCATACTTTAGCTGTTAATACAAATTGCTTGCACATATCTATTTACTGAGAGGTTGTGGTCTAGCGGCGCGCGGCGGTCGCGATTCATGAATCTCGTGTTCAAATCCCACTGACCGGAACCAATGTTTTTGGCATCTCGATGCCTATGATATAAAAACTAGCTTAATATATGCACTAAAAACCTTGATATTGGCAAACTGTTAGAGTAATAGTATTTAAAAAAAAAAACAAGATTATTATAACATTTTAAGAGAAATTAAGATGATACTTTATGTAGGTAGAACTTACAAGGGCTCCATGTCTTTCAGGATCTATCCGATGCTTAAGCTCGTCAGCCGATGTCAGAGTAATTAATACGGAACCCTTATAAGCGGAAATGAAAGCGTCCTTTAGTTCCAAAATAGTGTTGTCTAAAATAAAAAATATATATTTATAACTTAAATTCTTTATCGAAACAAAGCTTTTAGGAATTAATAATATAATAATAATAATGATTCTATAACTACGTTTAGTTTCGGAGATGCTTCATCGAGATGAAGACCACAAGAAACTCGACTTCTTCACCCATAATATTATAAAACCTTCCTTATAAAAATACAAATATAAATGTTTACTTAAAATATGCATTGCCTCCTCAATTTTGTAGGATTTGATCCCATAAAGCTTCAATAACTCATAGAAAGAACTAAAGTAAACTTCGTAGAAATCTAAGTAACCGTTTGGCGATACAGCGTGTGAATTTATCTGAAATTTTAAATGTGTATTAAAACATACATACAACGACTAGATGTGCACTGTCAACCTGGCCGGTATACATTCGAATCCGTGTGTATAATTATAATGTATAATAAAATAAAAAAGTACATATATAACCTTGGCAATTAAAGCTCTTAATAATTCAATTTCTGTTAAAAATTCGTAGTCCTCCATTATAGTATATTTTAAATATTTTAATTCTTGTGTGCTTGGCTCTGTTACGTTTATGTCCGAGAAAACATCGGAATTGTCATATGTCTATAAAAATATGATAATCGGGTCAATAATATTATTGTACTAATAATAAAATAATGTTTGTCCAAACTTTCGACAATTAATATTTAATATTTATTGCAACACATCCCAAGATAATACAGTCGTATACATATAATAAATGCTACATGTCGACAAATAGTCAACATAACGAAAATGCCATAACATCGTTTCGGCCGGGTATGGGCCCCAGGCACTTTTGTGCTTGGTAAGAAAATCTTTCTTTTTGCTTTCCACAATTGTAAATAAAATATTACGTAGTCTTGAGATAATACCATAAAACATTTCAATTTCCAGATAGATATCTTCCAACACTTTTCTGAATGAGATTTATTCTCTATAAATAACAAATATTGACTAACTTGTTTATTGTCAGATTGTGCAATAACAACAATATTAGGTTTAGTATAACCCTGATATCTCGTTATTTTTCTTAATAAGTCGTCAAAAGTGTCTGGATCTGTTTCACTCATTTCAATTTTATATTTTGGTGCAGATTCAGGGCTCTAGCATAAAAATAAATGAGTTTACTTTATTTATAATTAAGCAGTTATAGCGAGAGGGGTGTGCACTGTCAATCTGAATGGTACATAGCGGAGGCGATTGCTGCCCGTAGAGATTTCTCTGTAGTAACAGTTGTTTGCATTCATGGACCGCACTCTAGCTTTACATCACGCGGAGTGTTGTCATATGCCGAGCTACAATAAAAAAAATTAAGATTTTTTTAAAAATAAATTCTTTTACTAACAACATCTGGGTCAAAATGTCCAACTATAGATATATCCACCACTGCTTCAGGAGTATTGAAGGGATCAATAATTCTTAATCCTTTAAAATCAGCACTCTAAAATGTATAATAATACTAGTATATTTATTTACAAATAACTTAATAAAACAACGAGCTATTTGAGCTACGACGAAGCTAATAAAGTGACATAATAAAATTGTGAATTCCGGCTTGAGGAGACGATTGTGCACCATCCAGACAGACAGTGCACACTCCTTCGCACCTGGCTATCTCCAAACTGATCCCGAAGACCCAGGACGACAGACTAGGCTAATAACCATTATCCGTCTGCTTTTTTTGTAGCCCGGCATGTGACAACACTCCGCCTGATGATAAGCTAGAGTGCGGTCCTGGAATAAAAACAACTGCTACTACAGAGAAATCTGTCCGGCAGCAGTCGCCTCCACTATGCCGGCTTGAGGAGACGAGCATGTACCATCTAGATTGACAGTGCACACTCCTCTCTTATACCTGGCTACTTTCAAACTATTCCCGAAACGCGACAAGGTCGCTTCACGGGTATTACATTCGAAAGTGGTGGTACTGCCCCAGGACGACAGACTGGACAAATAATCATCATCAGTCTGCCTACCACTCTTTAATAGTGCCTATAGGCACTGAGCGAGGTTCGAACACGGGTCTCATCGATCGTGAGTTCACGCGTCTTACCGCTAGACCACGGCCGCTCTAAAACTGCAAGAAAACCTAAAAGTGGGTGTGGTCATCTTTTCTCTCGCGTCACACAGAGCCTTATTGCTTATTTAGTTGTATATATCAATGTTGATACTCGGGTTTCATCGATCGTGAGTTTACGCATTTTACTGCTAGACTACAGCCGCACCTAAACATATTGCATAATACACATTTATTTAAGAATAGTTGTTTGTTACCTCATTATGCGTTAAGCCGAGAGCAGCAGAAAACATCTCTTTTATACTGGTTTCGGATACAGTTCGACATGCACAGAATTCAAGAGATGGTGGACTATGGAGTATAAATAGCTGACCAAACTTTTTCGCTTCTAAAGCTAATGAAAAATAAAGAAAAAATAGAGCTTTTAATACTTTCATTGCTTAAGATAATTATTATTGTTGCAATTTTACTATAACTTTGACGTCATTTTGACGTAAAATGTTTTTGGCATTAGGAAAATTGTTGTCATTGTTGAAGTTATCATTTTTTATTGAACTAGAAGATAAGTTTCTTGTGGTACTTATTGGGACATATACAACATCTAGATCTTACATCTAGATTAACAATTGCGTGTTCAAAGCGCGCAAGAAAAATAGTGTCCCCACACTAGATTTTTCTGTCAATTTATAACAAAATGGGCAATATGTGAAAACGCGCAAATCGTGTCAAATTGAAACCCAAGTCTCCTCAAGCCGGCATAGTGGAGGCGACTGTTGCCTGCATACATTTCTCTGTGGCAGCAGTTGTCTACGCTGATGCACGTTATCATAACATTGTAATTACATGCCATGCTTTAATGTATGTTATACAATTTAATGAATAGAAATTGTACGCATATTATCCAAAATATGTTCCTTAATTAAAATTCACAAGCATCAATCATTGGATTATCGATTTTGTGTCATTCACAGTTGCCGTTTCCCAGAATCTACAATATTTTTTTTATATGTTTGAGAATATTAATACCAACATGTTACACCATTTGAAAAGATAAATAATGTATTGTTAATTTAATTACAGAAAACAATGAGTTTGTTTCGTTGTTTCATTGCACCATCATCGCCCGTGGTCTGGAGGTAGAAGCGTGAACTCACGATTATTGTGATTGATTTGAATTGGAGTGCCGGCAGGGGGCGCCCTAGAAAGACCTTTCTCAGCCAGATCGGTCAATTGCTCAGAAAAGGTCAGGTGAGGAGCACCCTCAACCGACGTGATTACGCGAGGGGAGTAATGGATGTGGTCAAAGCGAAGGTGGTATCTGGTGCTCCGTAGTTTCTGCCTACATTAATGGGAACAGGGCGTGAATTAAGTAGTAATACTATAGTACCTCCTTTCCTTTCATGTTTTCCCTCGTCAGCATTATAAGCGTGAATATGTTATGAAAATTAAATTAGTTAAAGTTGAATATTGAAGGGACGGTTGGTAAAGTTTAACGAACAGTAAACGGTTAAGTTCAATAAAACTAAACAAGTTAAACTAGTCAAGTGCCATAAAATATCCGCCCCCATAACAATAGTGACTGTTGCCTCAATAATGACATTAGGACTGTGTCCTATTGTTTGTTTTTAAAGACATTTATTTAACAGCAACAACAACAAACAAATCGACAAAATACTTAAATATAAATATTATAGAGGTACATAAATTCACGTCGAAAGAGATAAGCTGACACGCGTGGCATCTAAAATACAATATTCTACTTATACCAGCATTATAGTAGCAGCATATTATTATAGTAGCTCGGCATGCTTAGAGTGTGGTTTGTAGCAGGAAACACTATGCCATCTTAAGGAGACGAATATCAATGTCCATCCATTGACGGGGCACAGTCCTCTCGATAGTGAATGAATAGAAATACAATAAACTAAAATATATAGCCAGAAGTTTTTTTATTTTAGAATAAATAAATTTCAATTTGGAACGAGATAAGTTGAGATAATGTTCAGACAATGGGAGAGTTGTTGTGTAGAAAATTTAAGATGGAACGCTGCGGGCAACGTCTTATATTCAAAAGCAGTTTAGTTTGTATCTTGGCTGAACACAATCTCGAACTAAAGTTTCATGAAACGACGAAATAATTCTCTACCACAATCTGGATGCTGGAGTAAGGCCAGAGTTTAAGTGGCGCAATGCGGACAGGTTTTATGAAACATTTCTCATTTCATTTTCTCTTAAAATATTCCCTGAAGATTGCTATTCGAATCTCATTTGCGTACTAAGTTCGCAATTTTTTAAAAGTTAATTGAAACCTTTTTGCGTAGAAAACCGCAGAAAACGATTTTCTAACTTCTTTAAAGTTATATTTAATTATTTTTAAAACTGTGAAAATGCTAGAAAAAAAAAACAATAATTATAATTGTTGAAGAAAGTAGAGGTTCTTGTTTCTACAACACAAGAGAAATAATATAATATGACGAGAGATGATTAAATCTTTAATAGATAAATAGTAAATTGAAATAAATAAATGTTATAATTTGAATGTCAGGAATGTATTATTAAAGTATAGGGTCTGAAGGGCAGTACAGAACTTTTGTTTAACAAAAATATAAAATTTCATCAAAAACAACAATAAAACATTTTAAAAAGTGAACAAAACCTCAATACAGCATACTTAAAGATATTTACATCCAGCCCATCAGATAAAATACAACCAATACAATTCGCCGCGACATTCAAGTAACGTTTTAGTGATACGTATTCTTATAAAATTGTCCTCAATATGGGTCCCTCGGTTATATGAAGTCTTGAGGTCAGAGGTCGAGGGATATCAACGGATATCGCGTAGGAGGTTTTTTACTGCGACTTTTACAACATATAGTAAAATAAACTTTCGCCAATTGTCCTTGTGTCCAGCCGGACTCTATCAAGGCCTTCATGTTATGGGATATGCCTTACTATAGTTATTGCCTTAACAACCTTTTTATTGTTTAACAGGTTCATCATTTACTTAGTTTATAAGTTGATTACTATTTGAACAACTTTTTGTATAATACAACTGCTTTCCTCTTCTTCATCTCGTTCTTCTTAGCTCTATCCAAAGTGCAGTGTTTTGTTTTGTTTAATTTGATCAAATTTTTTTAAAGCTTTGCAGCAATCGTGGTCGCGGTGAGGCACATAAAGACTTTTATTATGTAAGTATATTTTTTACTTTTTATCTAATAAACATTAAGGATATAATGACGTCATAGTTATAAATATTATAACCCTCTTTTGTAACAGAGAAGGGCCGTAATAGATAACTTAATTGACATTGTTATAAAAAAATTAAGTAAGTTAATAAACTTAATTTGGGTTTTAAGTTTAATAACGTGTAAAAAAATTAACAAGCTCAACGAATTACTTCCTTAATTGCTTAGAATTACTTTCCGTGGTGTTCATCTAATTATTATTAGACATATTTTTCTATATGATTTTAGGGTTGAGACCACTTTCACCTAGTTTACAACTTTATTACTTTGAGGAACTTCGGTGTGTGATTAGTAGTCTAAATTGATTGTAAATAAAAATATGAACTAGACTATGAAACTTACTTATTTAGCTTGACCCTACTGGGGTAGGCAGAAACTATGGAGCGCTAACGAGTTTTCTCTTTATTTAATGTTTTTAATACCTAATCTAGCCAGCTTGTGTCATACATAGTGACCGAAATACATTATAACATGGTTACATTGGTACTAGCCAGCGAGATTTGATCATGGGTCACATTTATTGTGAATTCACGTCCTCTACCACTAGACCATCCATAAAGTAGAGCTTGTTAGTAGATATTAATTAGGGTGAAAAAATCATTTAATTTATAACGTCATCCCAGCAGTCGTAAATATTGCTTATTGACGGAAAGGTAGAACAGAGAAACGATACGGTTACGTTGAAGCGCTGATGGATGTATAGCTTAGTAATCGGAGCATTTGTGTACAAATTGAAGGTCGTTGGGTTCGATTTCACCTCATACTGTTGTTTTGATATACGGAAATGAATAAATCATGTCGTAAAAGGAAGTTACTCTTAAAATCAAAATCAAAATATTTACGTTGTTGGGGCACTGAAAAAAACTTATAGATATACATTACTTATTACCTATTATATAAAAATTCACTTAAATTATAAAAACTATTCTTTACTAAAAATATATTAACAAAATTATTATAATTAGACTCATCTTTTATATGGCCAGGCAAACTGTTGTAAATCTTTACAGCCATGGCATATGACCCCGAACTGAACATTGACAAACTTGACTGTGGTATCGCTAATTTGTTTTTATTTCTTAAGTTTCTGTTATGTCTGTCTTTTGCTTCCATGAACAAGCTAAAATAATTCGTCCTCACAAATTTACTTAATTCTAAAATATATATTGATGTTAAAGTTAAAATGTTTAAATTAATAAAATGTTTCCTATATGTTATATCTACCCTATCTTGTTTTCTCTACTGCTTGTATAATACGTAATTTGTCTACTAATGAAACTCGCAATAATATTAAATATTTACTTACATTTGTAGCACTCGCTTAAGTGTTAACTTAATTACCATGTTTTAGACCAAACACGTAACATATGTATAATCTTAGCTTTAGGTTCTGATTCTTGTTTTTATAAACTCAATTTAAATATGTTTTTATCTTTCGTTCTTATTTATTTGCGAACACATTCCATCATCCACATTCTACATGGGAGAAAACAATTGCCAACACAGAGAAATGTTGTCTTCATTATGAAAACTTGAGGAGAGCACTTCCAAGCTGAGCCTGAAACGCGACGAGTTAATTACACGCGCGTTTACACAGGGCTGCAGACTGGGCCAATAACTATCAGGATGACAATGTTTATTAGTGTTTGATTTTCCAGTAGTAAAGGGTCTATCCATCGACTTTTAAATCCATCCTTTTAAATTTTAAATAGTCATATTATTACATCTAGAAACCAATGTAGTTTGTTTCAAGTTGATATTATATTACATTTCAATTTCAAAATCTATATTTCACCAACTAGTTCACTTATGAATGGTCAAAATAAAATTTACATTTACATGTAGTTTCAGAACGGATCATTTTTGCTAAGAGTTAGTGGCATACTAACAGAATTAGATGGTGCATACTTGTCGCCTCAGGCGGAAGTGAGTACTGCCCATAGAGATTTCTAGTAGTAGCAGTTGTTTCTGTTCATGGACCGCACTCTAGCTTTACATTAGGCGGAGTGTTGTCACGAGCTACAATAAAAAAAAAGAGAATAGTAAACACTAGTTCACTAAAGTACTATTTAGTAACAATATTAAATAAAAAACTTTGATTTTAGGTATATTTTAATGAATTAGATTTTTATATTTCTATAATAAAAAGAGCTTTTATATCACTATTACAATTCCGATAACGATTCTGTTGTGTTTGTAAAAATATCAAGAATTAACAGTTATAATCTATAGAACAATAGAAGTTTGGTAGACGTGTGGGCGGAATGTAATGTGGTTAATTAGTATAGCTATTCGTCTACCCGCATTGAGAAATTTGTAAGTTTTGTTGCAATAATCAATGAATGCCATTTTTAATTTGTATTTTGAGTGTGCCCGTATTCCACAATATGGTATTTTTGGATTTTGACGCGTTTCAGATTTTATTCAATTGGGAAGGTAAATTTGGTGACAGCTGTCTTTTTACATATTTTTTGGATAATATGGATTAATTTAGTCGACACGTGTCTCTGGAAAACTTTTATTGTTATTTTTTTATTAATTTTTAAAAATTGCGACTCTAATATAGTAATCGTAACGTTTCGGAAGTAACTAAACAATTGCCAGGAAACATAAAAACTAAATCCTTGTCAAATTATTCGACCAAACTTTCAATTTTAAAAGATTTATTTTAATAAAAACGTTTATAGTATACTATTTTGTTAATTACACTGCAGCGGTTATTTGTATTAAATGCTGTTTTCGTAAGGAAATACAAAGAAAATATATTGGCAAATTTGTTAGGTAGACAAAACCATAGACAAAAAATATCTATAAAATAATTAGGCTGTACACCACCTCTTTTCTACACCAATGTCTATGGTCCGTCCGAAAAACGTCGATCGCGTGTCATTACATTTTTTTAAATATCTTCGCGATTTTAAAGTTTTTTCAGACGGGAATCAAAAAATACATCTAATTGAAGTGATATCTCGAAATGGTTTTCGATTTAACATAGGTTATTTTTTGAAGAACTTCTTGCCCATTGTTTTACTGTTTTGAATTTAATTGATGACATTGATTAAATACTTTAAGGAATTTACTTTGTGCATTTTACTATTTTATACATATCTAGCGGTATATACATATCAACCTAACCTAAAGTAACAGACAACAATAATTAGTTTTTATTACAAAGTTTGAATTTCATAAATGTGTGTAAAACTACTCGTATTTCTGTAGAACAAAGCACTATTAGGTTGGGGTCACAAGGCACAACAAAAATCATGCGAACACCGGAACTAAACCGCAAACCCTATCTATGGGGTCTTTAACTAAGATTACCCAGATGACGTATGACTGTATGTTACAGCTTATTTTTTTACGAGGACCATTTATTTAAAAAAAAATATTGACATATTAAAATTCAGAATTAAAATTATTATTAAAGCATGGTGTAAATTGCACACAAATCATTCAACGAACACAGTACGGGTGGAGCTGAACTCACGGCCTCCATTGTGCGCACGGATGCTTTGACTACTAAGCTACTGTTTTCTGTACAATTTTCATAAATACTTTAATAATATGTAAAAAATATTATCTTCATCATTACGAGAATAATGTTTTTATCGATAAAATATTCAGATTTTTATATGTTGTTTGAAGTTCATAGTAAACAACGTTTTTTTACATTCTACAAAAAAAAACTTTACTTAGACCACGCCCTGTCCCCACCGGGGTCTTTCTCTACATACCCACATCCATTACTCTCCTCATGAATTAAAAAAAACTAATAAGTAATTAAGTATACTCATGAATTTGATTTAAATTTAAATAATTTATGTAAATACAATTTTAAACGAAATAATTTACTTTATGAAGCACAATTTAATTACGTTTTCTAAATTAAAATTTCCAAAGTATCAATTAACTATAGATATAATACAGTGATACTTGTTGAATTTGAATACAAACGAGCATAAAGCTTAGATAAATCACCAGATACATACATATAAAGCATTTTGGTGGTTCCCTGTAACGTGGCAGATGTGCACTTTGTTTAAGGGTGACTCAGACGACTCAATTACACATTCAATTCACGTATTCGCGTGGGTTTTTAAATCGAATCGATAACGAAAATAGATTAGAACAAACAAATATACAACAAAAATTATTACGTTAAATATCATTTTCGGCTTAAATTAAGCGATAAAAGGTTCAGATATATAAATTATATTACGTTTTAATATTTATACTCATTAAAATAATTTAATAATAAGAATTTCAAGAATCAATACTATTTTTTGTTGACGCGATCTGGGTTTTATGGGGCCATTGGACTTTTAGTTATTACTTGTGTGCACGCCACTAATGTGCTAATTTGATATCTTATATTAAAAGATAACAATCTTTACCTTTTTTTTATAGTAGCCTGGCGGCGTGTGACTGCTATGTTAAGTTTAGAGTGCGATTCGTGAGCAGGGACAACTGCTACCACAGAGAAAAATCTGCAGGCAGCACTCACCTCCACTATATATTGAGGAGAAGAACGTTCCGTCCAGATTGACATATTGTCACCATAGTTAGTGGTCAGTTTGCCTACCACTTTAAACGAAATATTTCGTGTATAAAGGTCACCATTAATGGAGGCGACGCAGGACGGCGGAGAGGTTCTCTCTGTGAATCGCGGTTGTCCTTGCAATGCCGGCCTGATGCTTGAGTGTCTCCTGGGCCCTGGCTGCCGCAAACTTCCTCAACATAATTGGTACGGCAAATGGTGTTAGAAGGACGCTAAAATATAACTCTTAACTTAAGTAAGCCTGAAGTTTTAATGTTTTTTTTGTTGCTTTTACTTTTAAGTTCATAGTTCACATTTCACACGTGTGTTACTGGCCCTAATGGAGTTAAATAATAAATAAAAGAAAAAATACAATTTTTATTCAAAACTCCCTATCTTCATTTAATTTATTGCTACGACAAGAACGCTACATGTCAACAGACGTCACTTATCTAAAACTTCTTCCTTTTGTAATGAGACTGGTTTTACAGTCTTCGCTAAAAGGAAAGACATGTACAAATAAATAAACACCCCTCTTAAACGCTTGTCATTGTCAATCTGTGCATTATCCCAAACTGCCTATCCATCACTATTTAAATACAATCGAAAATAAACGCAAACATCATTGTGATACGGTTCAAATTAGTTTGATATGTAAAAGTTAAGTGTATAAAACTGTGTGTGGTTATTAGTGTTGTCGAGGTTGAATCTTTTTATACTCATACATAGAATAAATGTGATGCAAGCCGTGTTCTTGAAATTGACCCTTATCTTATTTTTTCACGGGCACATGTTTTGGATTACCACTTCATAGAATGACTGACTTGGGTGAGGTCGAACACTCGAATGTGACAAAAAAAGCTGTCCTCCTTAGGTATTGGTATATTTATTTTATGCTGCATTTGAATTAAATAAAGATTCGGCTGAGTTCATCGCGCACTTGTGGCGATGAAAATAAACGTTGAAAGAACCACTTGTGTGGTATGCTTATGTGATGATTTATATATTTATTATTTTATTAAGGTAAATTACATACACAACAAAGCTGAATTTAGAAAATAATCGTCTAAAATCTCGAGATGAGACACCCTTTCTTATATTTTTAGATAATTAGGTATGTTTTGGTCAGTGCCGGATAGATAGTAAACTAGCGCGGGGCCTGTAGCAAATTTTGTCAAGGGGCCCCTGGGTTTGCTTTAGGTTCTCAAGTTTAGGGTATTAAATAAGTGGAAGTGAAGCATAGCCTA
Source organism: Tinea pellionella (assembly GCA_948150575.1). Lineage (NCBI taxonomy): Eukaryota > Metazoa > Arthropoda > Insecta > Lepidoptera > Tineidae > Tinea > Tinea pellionella. The sequence goes on from OX411253.1 coordinate 3,559,789, forward strand.
AGGAGCTTCGCGTTTAAGGCATGCAAGATATTTTACGGTCCTATCTAAATTAATATTTTTTTATTATGGTCAGACAGGCGTTGGAGCGCGGGGCCCCCAAATTCGCGGGGCCTGTAGCATTTGCTACTCTGGTACTGGTTTTGGTTGCAAACCGATTGCTATTAGGTCGATGTGCGAATGATCGAGAATAGACTTGTTTAACAGCACAAGTAGAAAATACGAACTTTAAGTTCACTTTAAGTGTTTGAAGTTCGCTGCCGTTAACTTATTGCTGATTATGAATACGGGGCAAAATAGGTTCTTAATCTGCGACGACTAAAACTCCAAACATTACTATTCGGATAATCTAAAGAAATAAAAATATTATTAATAAGAATTATAAAAAGACTCAATGTAAATAAAAGTAACTCTCGCAGCTGCTGTATTTTGATAATAACCATAAAATTGCAATATTCATTTAATTATAAAACCAGTTTCCCCTTATTTAGTTACACAGAAATTAAAATTAAATTGTCTATATGACTATATGAAAAGTTGATAATTATCAGAATCGATTAAAATAAATTTACGGAAAGAAATTATTTTTACTCATACAATAAAATGGTTTCAAATACTCGTATTTATACGAAAATGTTCTTTAAAACTCTCAATTTTAAGATTTAAATTTCCAAAGCAGATTGATAAATTTAATATACATTGCACACACAAGGCACACGTCGTTTTTACGAGCGTTTGTGTAAGTGTCACCTATTAACAAAATAAACAATAGTAGTTTGGTTTCCTGCTATCAAATAGAACTACTTTAAACCTAACACATAAGTTATAGCTTCAGGTGAGAAATATAACAGTGGTATAAATGCACGTGGGCAATTCTCGACTTAAAATACATTCATTTCTATCATTTTTTTTTTGCTAAAAAATTAGTAGAAACAGAATTGATATAAATGAATCATATGTATTAATTCTACTACATTGGAGAATTGCCCTCTACAAGTTAAACAAATTGAAGCCTGCATTAAATTATAATGAAAATTGAGTATAGATCAATGCGTATAAAACAGGCTACTTTTTTTGTTCAATTTTGATCATAATTTATTAATACCAAATCTAGAATTCAAATAAAATATATTAAATAAATAACCAGTAAAGTAAACCTAAATTATTTTAAACGTATTATTTCTACGAATTAGAAACGGCTGAATAATTTATTGCCCCTGTGGAGTTCAGGCTGACATCTGGATATAGTAGATTGTCCTTAAATTATTTCGCTAAACTTGTACGAGCACTTCTTCATGTGTAATTTTTATTCGTCCGTGTTCGTGAACAGAGTAAGGGGATTAGTTTTGACTTGACTGAGACAGACTTGACTGTTTTGAATGACAGTGGCAAATTGGTAACAATAATAAACTACAAAAATAGCTCGTAATGGTTGGTTTAGTTAATAAAATGCAACTTATTTATCGTCAATATTTAGACGCGAGTGTGTTTGCACTTAACATGTTTTATGTTCATAAAGTAACGTCTCGAAACATCATAAAAGTATATTTTAATGTTTGTAGTGAAGATAGTGCTGCAGCATTTTGTTGCGAGTAACCGTTAACTCGGTGTGGATTGTCAATAAACTTTGGATCATGTTTAATAATTATGTGTTTATAAAAATTATTTTAAGTAGGGTTTATAAGAATATTGTTTTTAATTTCCTATCAAGTTTCACCATTAAGTTATTAGATGGTCAAAGTTGTAGATATACTCGTATTAAACTAATAGTAAATGCGGTCGTGGTCTAGCGGTACCTCACGATCGATAAGACCAGTGTTCGTTCAAACTAAACTAAATTCTGATCAATAACTATATTATATGTACTTTAGTCGCTCAGTGACTAGCCTAGTACAGGCATTAAACAAAAAAAAAAAGAAATGCGTATGTGAAGAGATATCTACCCATACATGTATCTTTGGTCAAAAAAACATGACATAAATTTTATTGCATAGATGCAACTCCTGCCGTCATCCATTCATACAAGCACTGCGCTAGGGTATACGCTGATTGCTAATATGTGTTCAGGATGGAGTCTGGATGAATGCTAACGTGTGCCCAGGCTCCATCCATTTAGCGTTACGTAGAACATCGTGGAGTATGCCAGTCCTCAGCTGGAGATTCCGACATAACCTTGGTACCTTTCCCAAGGGCCAGGGCATCCGTAACAGGGATTTCCCCACGTAAAAAAATATCATAACAAATATATGTTAGTATATGCGTTAACGATGTTCATATTAAAGTTGTATTTCATGTAACTTTAATGGAATCTTTTAGTAATAATTTTCAAAGATAAAATCCTTCGTAGGCGACAAATTTATTATAGATATTATATTTGTTAAACTCTACAATCTTGCTAAATATACACTTGTAATAAATACATAGATACCAATACAGTACGGACAGCACAAAAGTTAAATATTCAAATAAAAAAGTAATTGTACCTACGACAATCATTAAAAATATATTTTTTTTTTGTGTAGACGGTACTAGTAAATTGTAATTTGCCATTGTCATACATACATTGCTAGCAGCTGCATAGTCAAGTAGAAGCGATTCTTAAAGAGCTGTTGAAGTTTTCCAAAGACTTCAAGTAGCACTTGTTTGAAGATTTAAACGCAATTTCCTGCTTATGCAAAGTTGAAAACATAACAGAGCTTTCACTCGAGTTTATTAATATATTGTTATGGTAATGACTTGACGATATTAACGACATGACTTTCGTATGTAAATATTATTTTATTTATATTTTTAATATTCGTTTAACTATTGTTATTTTCTAATCATCACAAGTTTAGCGAATCATTATTATTAATCTACGATCAAATCGAAAACCATGACAACATGATGAATATGACTAAACCAGTGCTTGTATCATATGCACTGAGTGACTAAAATACCTAATCCAGTCAGAATTTTGAGAGATTTGAACATGGGTCTCGCTTGTGAGTTCGCGCCTTCTATCGCTAGACCAGGGCTTTACCAAAATGTTTAACTTGTTTTTATGTATGTGAAGTTGGCCCCCCATTATGAAAAATTCCGATTTTTAAAATTAGCATATTTTGTATGAAAAAAAAATTTATTTCTCAGAAATCGTTAATTTTCTTTGGAGTTCTATTGGCCCCCCTCGGAGTTCTATCGATTTGTCGAAGAAATGAAACCGATCGGAACTGAAATGAAAGAGCTACGGGGCTCGGAAATTCCGATTTTTAAAATTAGAATATTTTGTATGAAAAAAAAATTTATTTCTCAGAAATCGTTAATTTTCTTTGGAGTTCTATTGGCCCCCCTCGAAGTTCTAGCGATTTGTCGAAGAAAAGAAACCGATCGGAACTGAAATGAAAGAGCTACGGGGCTCGGAAATTTCGTTTTTTAAAATTAGCATATTTTGTATGAAAAAAATTTTATTTCTCAGAAATCGTTAATTTTCTTTGGAGTTCTATTGGCCCCTCTCGGAGTTCTATCGATTTGTCGAAGAAATGAAACCGATCGGAACTGAAATGAAAGAGCTACGGGGCTCGGAAATTCCGATTTTTAAAATTAGCATATTTTGTATGAAAAAAAATTTTATTTCTCAGAAATCGTTAATTTTCTTTGGAGTTCTATTGGCCCCCCTCGGAGTTCTATCGATTTGTCGAAGAAAAGTAACCGATCGAAACTGAAATGAAAGAGCTACGGGGCTCGGAAATTCCGATTTTTAAAATTAGCATATTTTGTATGAAAAAAAATGTATTTCTCAGAAATCGTTAATTTTCTTTGGAGTTCTATTGGCCCCCCTCGGAGTTCTATCGATTTGTCGAAGAAATGAAACCGATCGGAACTGCAATGAAAAAGCTACGGGGCTCGGAAATTCCGATTTTTAAAATTAGCATATTTTGTATGAAAAAAAAAATTTTTTTCTCAGAAATCGTTAATTTTCTTTGGAGTTTTATTGGCCCCCCTCGGAGTTCTATCGATTTGTCGGAGAAAAGAAACCGATCGGAACTGAAATGAAGGAGCTACGGGGCTCGGAAATTTCGTTTTTTAAAATTAGCATATTTTGTATGAAAAAAATTTTATTTTTCAGAAATCGTTAATTTTCTTTGGAGTTCTATTGGCCCCCCTCGGAGTTCTATCGATTTGTCGAAGAAATGAAACCGATCGGAACTGAAATGAAAGAGCTACAGGGCTCGGAAATTCCGATTTTTAAAATTAGAATATTTTGTATGAAAAAAAATTTTATTTCTCAGAAATCGTTAATTTTCTTTGGAGTTCTATTGGCCCCCCTCGGAGTTCTATCGATTTGTCGAAGAAAAGTAACCGATCGGAACTGAAATGAAAGAGCTACGGGGCTCGGAAATTCCGATTTTTTAAATTAGCATATTTTGTATGAAAAAAAATGTATTTCTCAGAAATCGTTAATTTTCTTTGGAGTTCTATTGGCCCCCCTCGGAGTTCTATCGATTTGTCGAAGAAAAGAAACCGATCGGAACTGAAATGAAAGAGCTACGGGGCTCGGAAATTTCGTTTTTTAAAATTAGCATATTTTGTATGAAAAAAATTTTATTTCTCAGAAGTCGTTAATTTTCTTTGGAGTTCTATTGGCTCCCCTCGGAGTTCTATCGATTTGTCGAAGAAATGAAACCGATCGGAACTGAAATGAAAGAGCTACGGGGCTCGGAAATTCCGATTTTTAAAATTAGAATATTTTGTATGAAAAAAAATTTTATTTCTCAGAAATCGTTAATTTTCTTTGGAGTTCTATTGGCCCCCCTCGGAGTTCTATCGATTTGTCGAAGAAAAGTAACCGATCGGAACTGAAATGAAAGAGCTACGGGGCTCGGAAATTTCGTTATTTAAAATTAGCATATTTTGTACGAAAAAAATTTTATTTCTCAGAAATCGTTAATCTTCTTTGGAGTTCTATTGGCCCCCCTCGGAGTTCTATCGATTTGTCGAAGAAATGAAACCGATCGGAACTGAAATGAAAGAGCTACGGGGCTCGGAATTTCGGATTTTTAAAATTAGCATATTTTGTATGAAAAAAAAATTTATTTCTCAGAAATCGTTAATTTTCTTTGGAGTTCTATTGGCCCCCCTCGGAGTTCTATCGATTTGTCGGAGAAAAGAAACCGATCGGAACTGAAATGAAGGAGCTACGGGGCTCGGAAATTTCGTTTTTTAAAATTAGCATATTTTGTATGAAAAAAATTTTATTTTTCAGAAATCGTTAATTTTCTTTGGAGTTCTATTGGCCCCCCTCGGAGTTCTATCGATTTGTCGAAGAAATGAAACCGATCGGAACTGAAATGAAAGAGCTACGGGGCTCGGAAATTTCGTTTTTTTAAATTAGCATATTTTGTATGAAAAAAATTTTATTTCTCAGAAATCGTTAATTTTCTTTGGAGTTCTATTGGCCCCCCTCGGAGTTCTATCGATTTGTTGAAGAAACGGAATCGATCGGAGCTAAAATGAAAGAGTTACAGGTGTTTAAAATTTCGAAATTGTGTAAACTTCATTTCGTGTTTTCAGCACTTTAATCAGCGGAACTATTTTTTTTATTAATAGGGAACTCTAGAACTATTGGAGGGGCTACCAGAACTCCGCTTAAATTTTCAAAATTTTCATAATGAGGGGCCAACTTCACATACATCTTGTTTTTAACTATATTTTTGATTGACACGTATGCGTTCCGGAATTTAAAAGATTATTTTTGCGTTCTTTAAGCGTGGTAATGATTATTAGCATACAAAGTTTTTTATTGTAGCTCAGCATGTGACAACACTCTGCACGATGTAAAGCTAGAGTGCGGTCCATGAACGGAAACAACTGCTACTACAGAGAAACCTGTGCGGGCAGCAGTCGCCTCCACTATGCTGGTTTGAGGAGACGAGCATGTACCATCTTAGATTGACAGTGCACACTCCTCTCGTTATACCTGGCTACTTTCAAACTATTCCTGAAACGCGACAAGGTCACTTCATTTCATCACATTCGAAAGTGGTGGTACTACCCCAGGACGACAGACTGGGCAAATAACCATCACCACTCTTTAATAGTGCCTATAGGTACATATAACCAAAGTACATATAACAATTTAACATTGGTACCGGTCAGAATTAGCGAGGTTCGAACACGGGTCCCATCGATCTTGAGTTCACGCGTCTTGTCGCTAGACCACGGCCGCTGTTTTTATTTTATTTATAAATGTAAGTAATGCCATCCAAAATGTAGAGATAAAAACAATAAAGCATGTTTAGTTGAAACATGTTCGCGTTAAACCTAAGAAAACCCAAAATATCACACAAAAACCGATATAAACTGATAAATTAAATCAGTATTAGTGAAATTAAATAGAAGCTGTATTCTATAATAGCGTTGCTTCCGTTGAACAGAAGTACTCGTATCTCGCCACAGGCAACACGCAGTAAGCTATGCCTCATGAAATTTAACGACACGTTATTTCCCTTTCGTCTGCCCTACACAATTCATTCTGGAGCTTTAATCACGATTTACACTGTACGTCGTGTTAGGATATTACCATGTTACGGTACGTCTATTTATGTCTGTAGCTTGAGTAATTACCTAACTGAGGTCAATAGGTCATTAATAAAAATACCAAGATTGGGACGAATTCGTTCTACTTTAATAAAGATCTTTGTACTACAGAAACTATTTCTTTTAATACGAGTAACGCGGCTTCTTAAGCTAGAGTCAGCAGAAACAACTGCTACCACAGATAATTATGGACTTTAATTAGGATAATTAGGAGACGAAGGGTACTTCAGGTATTCAGGTACACTCCTCTAGTATTCCCGGCTACTTCCAAGTGGCGAGGATAATTTGCCGTATAACACTTATAAATTCTTAATTTTGTATATATTTATTTATACATTACTGTTAATGCTATAAAAATGTATACGCAAATAAAAAGGGCCGAAAAATATCCTCCAGTCATAACTCTGTCAAAAGTTAGTGCTGTCATATAGTGCCAAAGGCAGTAATGCGATATATCGATAACAATTTCACTTGAAAGCGTGCTTCGAGTGGGGACCCATGACATTAGGTGGCGTGCGACGCGTCATGGCTCATGGAATTTAACGAGCAATTATCAATCCCCTGTTTCCTTTACTACCGTTTTCGTGAAGACCCTCGTATATCTAAATAGATTGGTTTTGTCACGGCTTCAAATTTAATCACAAATATCACAAAAATATATGAGTAAATTCCTATTAGGTTATCCTTAAAAATATTAATTAATTTCTCAAATGCTTATTATCCTTCAAAATGTTTAATAAAAAATTTGTTTCTACCCACAATAGAAAGGCGTAACCAAACAAAACCCATAACAGAATCCCTCGGGATATTACGACTTGTATCGAGTTATTTTATTATTTTAATACGGATTTAACAGCCTTTGTTGAGAGGAAATTTTGAAAACAATTCTAAATGCAGGAACCACAGAGGGAGTTGCCATGGCAACTTACGAATTCTAATGTAAAAAGGTGCGCTTACAAATTGTGGTACTTTATGATGCTAAAATGTACGGACGGAAGGGTAAAAATTATAGGGACTTTTAATTTTGTTTTCTATTATTTTGTTACACTTAGATATAACGTTAACATGCACAAACTGCATGTATTTAACTGTTTATGTGTCGCTGATTACTACCACAGTATGGTGGTTAGTTAAATGAGGTAGACGGGTGGTATTAAATATGTTATTACAACTGAGAAAATAACCATATGTTGTGCGTACAACTCTAATTACAAACAGACATATATTAGTTAATATAGAGGAGGCCACAAGCTTTCATTATGCCCCTACAACGACGTGCATTTTAATTTTCCTCACTCGCATATCCGACGCAGAACAACAATAGATCGGTAATAGCTGTACCAATGAGAAAGCAAAACCTCTTTTGTTTGTGCTATAGCTTCAGAAAACAATACCTGTGCAATGCCGGATGAACTTGCATTATCACCTCACTAATGGGTTTTGTCTGTTACCGTAGTGGTCGGGGGTAGAAAATTAAAGGCGTGGAATAGAGCCATCACGTTTGTTTGGTTGTTCCCTCATTATTTATGTGGGAAGGTGGGAGACTGCAGTATGTGTGTGGGCGCTAGTAAAATGTAATTTAGAGTTGATTTACTCGTTGTAATACATCAGTAATGATTCTTTACTATGTTATGAACAAAGAACATAGGCAACTAATGTGATTATTTACTTTATTTGTTCAAGCTTATAGTCTAACCGTTGTGGTTTGGAAATTACGTTGCGACAGAGGTTAGAAGGTGTCATAAGTACACAATAATATGTTGAAAGGTGATAACGTCCAATACATTACTGTTGATCAAACACCAAATCTTCTTATTGTAGGATTAAACACAACAGCTCTTTTATTTGTAGAAAGTCAACACTTTTGTTAGAATTGAAGATGTGGCGTCGAAATGTTTATATTGGGTTAACGCTAGATTTGTAGTCAAAACAGAATTTTGATTATTTTGGTATTAGAAAGTCCGACGAAACAATTTCTGTCACTGCCTCCGAATTATTATCTCTATTCCCATATTTTTTTAATAGTAGCTTTACATGTTTAGTGTTCACACTTCGGTTAATTTTAAGTTGCAATGCGGTCCAAGAGGAATGTCTACCGTCAGCAGTCCCCTTCACTATGCCGGCCTGTGGAAAATGTGCACCATCCATTGTCAGGCACAGTTCGCTAGTTGTGCCCGGCTACTTTCAAGCTAAATATAAAGGTTGAAAGGGTATCTGAATAAAAAGAAAAAAACATGGTACCTTGTTATGAAATATCCCTGTTAGAAAGTTAGTTAAAAAGTTTAAAGTGGCAGAGAGGTCTTCCCAATCTTACAAAGTCTAGTTGTTATCGGTGAGACGTTGCTAGCTAATGACGGCATATGTTTCTACACTACTTGAGACTTATCTGTTACATTATTCACCGGCTCTTGTCACGACACATAAAGCTGTCGCATACGGAGTCGTGTTTAGTTAGCGATATCACATAGCTACATTTTACAAATCCCTTTCGTATTTGTGTAAATTAGGTTTGTTTGTAACACTGTGATAAGTTTCAAATGAATAATCCTTGAGAACAGTAAGTTGTGTGTCGAGATTTGTGCGAGGAGTTCCAAGTTTCATTTGTTTACTTAAAACCTAAGATTTACTTTGTTGATCTTATTCTTTGAGATATTTCACAGATTATACTTAGAGATAATTTGTGTTGAAAATTACATAATTAAAAAAAAGGATTTCCATCCAAAAGAAAAAGAATAAATACACAGCCTGAACTTAGGTGGGGTTTGAACCCACGTCCTCCGAGATACTCCAGCCTTTGAGATGTCAAAATTCCTTTATTCTATCTTACTATCGACCGCCTTTCCAACTACTGGGTTGACGTTAAATATTATTGAGCTTTTCCCTCGCGTATAAGCGCTACTTTACACTCAAGTTCATTGCTAACTAACAAAACACGTATATCAGTATAGTATAAACAAATCCAGCAATTTAATATGCCAATAATAAATAAATTAGAACCGATAATTAAAAGTTAATTTTAGGAGAAAGGTTAGATTTGTTGGGGTTTTCATGTAGGTATTCGTGAGTAAAATACCATTAATAGGGCATACTCCGAACAATAATTCAGTGGGTCTTATGAAGAACATAAAACTGTCTGGGTGAGTCTTGGTGTGTGTCATCGGGGCGGGCCACAGGGAAGTTTTATGGGTTAAGAAGCTACGACGAAGGGCGTTTCGTTTAAACGTTTGCTGCGTCAGTTGGTGCGTAATGATCAGTAATGCACGCGAAGGAAATAAAAGAAATAATGGGAGTGATTTTCTTAAAGAGACAACAAAAGGCACTCAAAACTACATATTCTACGTTTTATTTGAAACAATTTTCTCGATTGACTTTTGTGTGAAACTTTTTTAGTATGTCGCGTCTCGGAGAAGACGACGAGGTATGTCGGACTCCCCAATATCGAGTATACACGACTAAAACATTCACGGTGTTCAGGGGATGTCATTTCGCATTCATTCGTAATTCCACTAACGCATAGTTCATATGCCCTTCATTGGGGAAAAATACTATTTCATATCATCTATCTATGAACGGCAAACCAGCTCACGGTTCTATCGTTCTTAACTCAGGACGGGATGAAGGGTGGTCTCTCGCTCCAGTCTCCTCTAAAAGCAGAGTTTAGCCTCACTGCTTTTAATTCGCGCTGGGGTACCTCAGGGAAATATCCCAGAGGGTTATCTACCACCTGAAGACGCGACTCCAAAAGTACTACTCCCACCCATATGTGACTGTTACTTACAGCTTAAGAACCGCGATTTACCGGCAGAATAATGTTAAGCGATACCTATACATTATGTAGTCGTAGATCAAATAGGAAAAAATATTTATTTTCCCAAAGGAAATAAATCTAATATAACAAATTAATGGAATCACATTTCGATGCACTGCTAATTCTTTACCAAGTTAGTCTGATTTATAAATATTATACTGCGCTAATGAATATAATCATAATGTAACTAAATTATGCACGCACTCTAGGTTTACATCAGGCGGAGTGTTGTCACATGCCGAGCAACAATAAAAAAAAAAATTAATATTTTTTATAATATTATAGTTCATGCGGCCACACCCCGTCTTATGTTCAACCGCACTCTAGGTTCAATTAATGAAAACAACTGCTATCACGGAGAATTATCTGCACACTATCATCTTTGATATGCCGGCTTGATTTAGCTTGATAGTGCATACACGCACTGAGCGACCAAAATACATATTTTTCTTATAAAAATATTATTTCTTATAAAAAAACTACATTGGTACCAATCAGAATTTTGTGAGATTTGATTACGGTTCTCAAATCGTGAGTAGACTTAAACTGCTAGGCCACGGCCGCTCTTTAAATCTATATTCTTCGTGCCAAATCATCTTGTTGGCAATGTTGTTCCCATTTTCTCCCTTGATGCATGACACTGTCGTTTTCGATATGTTCTCGAGTCTAAATGCTTCGTTCAAGAATAGTTGGTCAAATTAGAATAAAATAACTTACGAAATGAAGTAATTATATAGCATAGTATAATTAACGGCTCATAAATCAATTGTAATCTTAAAATCCATCCGATAAACAGTAGTTGATTGAAAAACAAAGTAGCATTTAACTATTAATCACTCGTTACTTCCTTCGCTTATCGTTAATTTGAATTTAACCCGGAGGCGACGATAAACATCCATAAATCAAAGGGATAATTAATTTTTATTGCACTAGAAATTTGGATAATGTATATGTAGATAAGAAAGTTTCATTAGCTATATATTTTGTCCTTATCTGGAGACATTTACTTTCTTTCGAGAATAGTCTAAATATCGTCTGAGGAAAGTTTACCTACTGAAAATTATACGAAATCCACATTTTCCCTACATTTTTATTATGGTACTAGCGGCGAAACCCGGCGTTGCTCGGATTAAAATACATTGCATGTTTAATGGTATAAAAAATATTTAAGGATTCGTTTTTAAAGTAGATATTGTAGATATTGAGAGACTTATTTGACCATTAAACATACGGTGTTTGTAGAGTTAATCAAATCAAATTAATTAACTAATTAACGAATTGAAAATAAGAAATACTCTAGTAAATGTGTAAACAAAAATTTGTAGAACTTTCTAGAACATTCTATATCTATTTTAGCAGCTATACACATTTTTAATGTTTGTAGATCATTCTAGAAGTTTTTAGAACTATCTAGAACATTCCATATCGATTTTAACGGTAGCGCTCATTTTGGAACTTTCTAGATCATTACAGAAATTTGTAGGACTTTCTAGAGCATTCTATATCGATTTTAGCAGTTGATAACGTTTTGGAACTTTCTAGATCAATTGTAACAGTTGCACACATTTTGGAGTTTTCTAGATTATTTCAAAAAAATTTAGAACTCTATACATACTCAACATGTCATAAGTTAGAAAAAGACAGATTTAGTAGTCAATATGTCATATGTTAGAAGAGGACAGATATACATTTTTTTGAGATTTTCGCCTCCCACAACCACCCTCTTCCACCCACCGCGACCAAACTCCCTTACTTTCACCAGGAGACCAAGGGGTATCTACCACCCCAACGGGAAGTAGATTGGAGTTGGTGGTCATAGAGAAAACCCTGTCTTTACGTACTAACATTAACATTTTGTATAAGTATTTAGATTTAACAATATTTGACTACAATCTGCTGTCCTAACATTATGCTAAAGTGCGGTCCATGAGCCGAAACAACTATTATCGAAGAGAATTGTCTGCTTAAGAATTAGATTGAGGAGACGAATCTTCACTATCTGTTGACAAGGCACACTTCTCTTGTTCGGCTACTTCCACTCTGAAACACGTTAGGTCAGTTCCACTTGCGAGTGTCAATGTGGCATCTTTTGAAGGAATTAAATTTAAAGGGCTCGAAGAATTTTAAGTTTAGAAAAATAATTCAAGAACAATGGCCGATAATAAATGCTTGAACACGAGCGCAGTGTGCATTTTTAATGTGTATCACATTTGCATCCCTAGCCGGCATAGTAGAGGGCACTGCTGCCTGTAGACATTTCTCTTTGATAATAGTTGTTTCGGCCCATGGACCGCACTTTAGCTTAAGGCTAGGACAGTAGTCAATCGGATTGTGGTCAAATATTGCAAATATTAAAAAAAAATCTATAATAAAAAAGAGGGAAAATGCGGATTACGTATAACTTTCGGTAGCAGTTGTTTCAGCGCATGGATTGCACATAGTTCGATATCAGGCAGTGTGATTACAATAAAAATAACTAGCTACTATTAAAAAAACAGTTTAGACGTAAGCAACTTACGTAAGAATGTTGTTGATTTATTCGTTTAAAAATAGGACTACAATTATTTTTATTACATTAGTGATTAATGAGTATGCTGTTAAGCGAATGTAGGTTTAAGTAATAACAATTAACTATAAAATAATAAAATAAATTGAAAACAAACTAAGATTGATTGCCCAATGTAACATAATTAACAATGCAAATTTTCTCCTGTACAATACATAAATCAGGTACAATAAGTGTAATTACGAAGCCAAGAACATGCAATTTAGTTACCTGGTCCAGGAGTAATTAAGGCTTGTGGAAGAAATTTACGTTCGAACCAACTGAAGCGATATTTGCATTCTACTAGTTAAAACATTTTCAGTTACACAAATTGTGTGTTTTTTTTTATTTAATTCTGAGTCTTCTTTTGTTACGCATAAGGTTCCATTTATTTGTTACGTGTATATGAAACACTTACCTTTTACATACATGAGGAGGTGGCATAAGTAGACGTAAACTAGAAACTGCTTAATTAATATTAACTCTAGTGATTAGTTGAAATATAGTTTCAGTTGGTTTCTAATGAAGTGAAATTACATGAAGTTTTTGAGATTTATTATTTATCTCTGTGGAGTAATTTAAAGCTGTGAACGAAATAAACTTTTAGCACAATTTCTCTAATGTGCTATGAATCGTATTAAATTCAAGAGCGGTCATAACCTGGCGGTTGAAGGCGTGAACTCGCAAAATCATAATCGAGATCCGTTTGGGCCGCTATTTCAGCAGTTGTTTCCGTTCATGGACCGCACTTTACTGGTCACATGCTGAGTAAAGTATTATTATTTCATAGAACAAAAAAAAAAATCATTCCATCGCTGTATCGTGTCAAGAGCAAAGGCACGAAATAAGCTAACAGTTTGCGTGTTATTCAAAGTATAACTCGGATAAATTATAATGTGCTCTATCTAACACATTTCAAAGTTAGTAGACGTTGTTTCTTTATTACAGGATTATAGATCACAATCATATAAGCCTGTAGCGAGTTTCCTTCGTGTGACTAATACTTGGGGTGGAAATAATTGGATTTAGATTGGATCGAATTAAGAGTTTCATGGCAGCTTTGTTTTTGAAGGAAACGAGACTTAAATAAGAAATACTTTAAACACGAATTTAATTAAATAACATGGTAAATGTGTTATAGGAGGGAGTACAATTATCTGGTGAACTATTTTGAGTCTAAATTGAAAGATGTGAGTCAGATTTGCAGATTTAGATTTATAGAGCTTGAGAATATAAACAAGCAAATACTTTAGCGTTTTATTTCTAAATTTTCTGCTACAATGGGTACTCGTTTTATCCCTTTTTGGCATTATAGGAATTGTAAGCACACCCGTCGATTATCTTATTTGCCAGTATAGCAGCCTGCATATATTTATTTCTCTGTGACTTCAGTTGTCTTACCACAGTTTAGTGTTAAGGTAATTGGAAAGATGACATGTGATAGATTTATAAATATATCAATAAGAATAAAAATACAGAATTTATCAATATAATATTTTGATAGTATGAAAGAATTTGAGTCGAGTGACGTGTGACAGTTACATTTTTACAAAATTGTTGAAGCTGCTTTTCGATACTTTAACATAGCTTTCGTCAAGCGGAATGTGGTCACATGAATTCATATGTCTGGCTACTGTATAAAAAATATTGGATCCAAAATGTTCGTGGGAATGATGAATCATAAATGTCAAAAAATGTAGTATTTATAAATTGTGCTGCATTTGTGTTTATATGCTTCATAGAGCATATTCATGTCGAACGTGAGCTTAAAGTGCTCTCATCTCCATCAAGGCGCGGCGGAATACGCGTTGCCCGCGGCTGAATTACTTAGCAATAGCATCAAATCTCATGTTTTATTTATTCTCCTCTCACGACCCACATGGAACTGCTGAGGGAAATATTAAATTTTCTTTGCAATTTTATCTTGGAACGTATAAAATTTACATTCTTCAAGAAAATGCGCTGGTAAATTGAATAAGACTCAGGACTTAATTTAAAGTTTTATCTTACGTTGCACATCTCTTTCTTGGTAACGAAGTTATATTCGTTTTTGAACATATATTTTTATAATATTTCAACAAAATTAATATGACTGCATTTTTAAATTCATGCATTTCGGCACTTTTAATAAATTCTACAAATGACAGGCGCCAAAAAATATAGCCTCACATTTTGTATATTTTATTTTGTGATATTTTCAAGTGCATTAAGTGTACAGGAAAAGCTTTCAGTGAGTGAAACAGGCATTACCGCACAGTCGCCATATTTTTATTTATTCCTTTGAGTTCGCCACATAAAAGTGACGCCATTAAACCCAGTATTTTATTCGTAAAAAAGGATTTTGCTTTCAAATGATTTTTGCTCCTTATTTGTAAGCGATATTCTCAATATACGAATATCGAAAAAGATTTATCCAAAAACTTTAGCATTATTGTTCCAAAAACAATAAAATGGGCGTTTAATATTTATTATTCATATCTAATTATGTACTAAACCTTTAATAGCTTTGAAATACCGCATCTTAAATGAATATGAGTAATCCATATAAATTGGAATACGACCATTTGAACCCTCTGAAAAAACGAAAAGTCCCGCACCCTATTGAACTGCCCGTTATCTATAGGGGGTCTGGCCACAGGCTTAAACTAATTAGAGACCCCCTGTTTGTGTCAATGTTGTCACAGCACGAGGCACAGTTTAATGCCAGTGTCTCCATTAGCCCCACTCTCCCCTATGTTTAAACATTACCCTGTACACACAGTGCGAATTTGAGCGAATTGATTTGTGTCAGTTCACCATTTAAAGTTGCGTAGTTTATTTGGGAGGGTGAGATGATACCGAGTTTAATTTATGATAAATTTATTACTGTTTGGAATAATTTATTAGAAGTTTAATCTAACGATTGTTAAAGACGGTCTCACTATAGGGGGCGTTTATTAGCGCTTAAAAGATTCTTCATATGATGAAATGATAATATAAATAAATGATATTTTGATTAGATCAACAGTTCAACTACGATTTAACCGAATAGTTCAAACTGTTAAAACTGAAGGTGTGTAGCCCACTTAAGTAGATAAATTGATACAATATTGTTATTTGAATAGTTTAATTATAATGTTATTTATTGCATCCCTGTTTAAAACGATAAAACTAAAACAAATAAAATGCGATTTTGTATAAACTGTATTTATGGCGGAACTGTTGATATAAAAGTCAAGTTTTACAATTGTCTGTTTCATATTTACGTTTCCTCTGTCTCATCATGATTATCGTGATAAACCTTTCAATATGAACTCCAGCACAGATCATTTAATTTTATTGCTAAATATCATTATCAAGTAATTGAGCCTTGAACCCCGGCCGCTCTGGAGATGAAGGGTCACGCTCGTCTGCCCGACGCCACCGGCTGTCACTTCCACTGTACCATCGCTTCTATCTAAATCTCTTGCTATTATCCCCTGTAAAATATGTTTTGAGTTAGCGAATTATTATTGTTTTTATAGTAATGCGGCATGTGACTAGAGCGAAAGCAACGGCTGCTACAGAGAAATATTTGCAGACAGCAGTCACCTCCGCTATGCCGTTTTCTGCGTAGTGTAGTTTTTGTTTTATTTTTGATCATGTATAAATATTCTAACAACAAGCATATTTTATATACTACTTGTACTAAGATTCTAAGAGTAAATATAAAAAAGTTACATTGGTACAGGCAAGATTTTACCAAACATGGGGGTTATCGATTGGGAGCCCACATTAAATCTGTAGTTAAACACGTGCTATTTCCAATCAATCAATAAACGTCTATAATACAGACAATTAGTATTGTTACAGATTCCACGTAGTCTGACTCATTTCCGCATAATTAGCAGCGGATGTACGTTTTGTGCATTGAAATGCAGTTTGCTATTTCCTTGGCGTTACCATACGTGCTATTTATTTATTGGTTAATTTCTTTATTTTTTAGGTTTAAAAATAAACATAAAACAAAGCAATTTTTCTTGTTCTGGTTTTTGACCGCACTCCATCTGATGTCATGCTAGAGTGCGGTCCATTAGCGGACATAACAATAAATGTCTGCTTGGAGGAGACGCCTTAGAACTCTTCATCAATCAGACAATATTATTTTGACCACGGAGGACAGACTAGAGATAAAAAATTGTGGGCCTTTTTCTCTTAGGGAAATGGGCATTCTCCTTTAGCAGGATATTATCAAGGTTAACAAGAAGCTTTGCATTCGTTAAAATTTACTTTCTTACAACTTTTTTTTTATATTGTAGCTCGGCATGTGGCAACACTCCGCCTGATGCAAAGCTAGAGTGCGGTCCATGAATGTAAACAACTGCTACTACAGAGAAACCTGTGAGGAGACGAGCATGCACCATCTAGATCCGAGGTGTCAAACTCAATTTTGCAGAGGGCCATATATTAAATCTAGAATGTGTAGGCGGGCCAGATTAAAAAAAAAAATGTACTGAATTATTATAACATTTTAATTAGTCTAAAAGCTCTAAAAAATATGATTCTTATTTCTGTGACACATTGCGATCGCGGGTCTTATTGATACGGCCGGGAGCTATTCTAGATTGACAGTGCACACTCCTTTCGTTATACCTAGCTACATTCAAACTATTCCCGAAACTCGACAAGGTCTCTTCACGGGTGTTACATTCGAAGGGACGGCAGACTGGACAAATAACCATCATCAGTCTGCCTACCACTCTTTGAACTACGTCTTAATGCCACATAACTACATATATTAAACAAACCTTAATAATTCTATCCTTAGTGTCGATATAGGTGTAATCCTTATCCCGTCGAATAAAGGGAATGCTTCTATAATTAATCTTCTCTGTGTTTATCAACAAATTGTCAGCTTTAGTACCCACTATAAAATCTTTAGCTTCAAACACATTAACACAAAATAGTAGGACTACAAGCCCTTTGACGCACAACATCGTTCTATTGTTTTATCACATAATATTATAATTACAAGAAACGCGTATCGACGTATGAGATACCTTTTAAGACTGACTCAATGCAAATTGTCAAGGAAAATGTTATTATTCAATGACCTCTAAGATTTACGTCATAAGATTCCAGTTCCAATGTAAACACGTAAATAAATTTTAGTTATGTTATAGATATGTGACTAAATATAAATGTTCCCGCGGTAATTTTAGCGAACACTAAATATATGATGATAGGTGCGCTGAGATATTTGCCAGCAAGCAACTGTACTGTGTTCACATAAATAAATTTCATATCTAATATCTTTCATATTTATCGCGTTATTTATAAATATAGGTTTTTTTTTTTAATTATAGTTCGGTATATGATAGCACTAGAGTGCGGTCCATTAGCGGACATAAAAATAAATGTCTGCTAGTAGGACACGCCTCAGCAGGATAGATAGACTTCTCTAACAAAAACGTTTCCTAAAAGTAATTAACTAAAACTTTTGAGGGCCAAGTATGAGTTTACATTTACGCCTTCACGGCGAAAAGTGAGGCGAGAAAAAAATTGTGGGCCTATTTCTCTTAAATGAGCATTCTCCTTTTGCAGGATATTATCAAGGTTACCAAGAAGCTATTCATTCGTTAAAATTTACTTTCTTACAACTTTTTTTTTTATATTGTGCGGTCCATGAACAGAAACAATTGCTACTACAGATAAATTTCTAAGGCACCAGTCACTTCCGCTATGCCGGCTTGAGGAAAAGAATGCGTACTATCCATATTGACAGTCCACACTCCTTTTGTTACAGCTGGCTACTATGATTAGAAAAGTAATAGTAGTTGTGATAAAAATCAGTAATTATTATTATTATTATTATTATTATACTAATATATAGCTGCAATACCACTCACTGACTGACATCAATTATTTCGTACTTGCCGGTATAGTGGAGAGTAGCGGTTTCTTGAGTCGTATAGAGGACGTCCCAAAACCGTCGAGAAAAATACGACTTTGACCGGAAGTCGATTCTGGACCGGAAGTGGTAGCGATATCTCGGAAACGGAAAGAGATGAGGCAAAAGTGCCGGAACAAACGTTGTAGGGAATGCCCTCTAATTTCGAAAACGATACTTTTTTTTTCAAAATTGCTCAAAAAAAATTTTTCCTCGATCGTATTTATATCCTTTTCCCGCCGGTACGCCAATATGAAACGGAGCATGGCGGTGGGCGTGGCCTAACAGCATCCGCGTCGATCGCTCGTCGGGGCTCGCGCTCTCTATGTTCCGCCCGTTCAGAGCGCGCAATGAAAATATAACGACGCATTTTCGGGACGAACGATCGAAACGGCTTTACCTCGGTCAGTCGGACGGTGAGCGCGGCCGCGTGAACATCAAATTTGCTCCGCGCGGCAGGCTTTTTTAAAATATCTCAAGAAGTAGATACGTCAGAGTAACCATGTAAAGAACAATTTTGTTCAGTATGACCAGCACTATTTGTTTTTTTATTTTTTTTTCAATTTTTTTTAAATCGCCGTATCTCAAAAAGTACATACGTTAGCGTCACCGTGTAAAGACCAATATTGTTCAGTATGACCAGCACTACTTTTTTTTTAATTTTGTTTTTTTTTTTAAATCGCCAAATCTCGAAAAGTAGATACGTTAGCGTAACCGTGTAAAGGCCAATATTGTTCAGTATGACCAGCACTACTTTTTTTAATTTTTTTTTTTTAATTTTCTAAAATCGCTATTACTCAAAAAGTAAATACGTTAGCGTAACCGTGTAAAGGCCAATATTGTTCAGTATGACCAGCACTACTTTTTTAAATTTTTTTTTTTAATTTTCTAAAATCGCTATTATTTAAAAAGTACATACGTTAGCGTAACCGTGTAAAGACCAATGTTGTTCAGTATGACCAGCACTACTTTTTTTTATTGTTTTTTTTTTTAATTTTCTAAAATCGCTATTACTCAAAAAGTACATACGTTAGCGTTACCGTGTCAAGACTAATATTGTTTAGAAAGGTAAACTCTTTTAGATGGCGAGCAAAATTTTTTCAAAACTACCCTAAAATCTATTCGATCTAATACGTTTTACGACAAAAAGGGCCTCTGCGGGCCGCTTGCGCCCGCGGCTTTTACCCAACAGCTAGTACTAATATATAGCTGCAATACCACTGACTCACTGACTCACTCACTCACTGACATCAATTATTTAGTACTTGCCGGGGGGGTGCAGGGGTGAAATTTTCGGGGTGTATAGGGGGTGTCGAAAAAACCTCGAGAAAAATACGACTTTGACCGGAAGTAGATTCTGGACCGGAAGTGATAGCGATATCTCTGAAACGGGGCAAATCGGGGCAGTCACCCCGAAGAGAAAGTTGTAGAGAATATAATTTTATGGCGAAATAAAAAAAAAATTTCAAAATCGGGCAAAAAAAAAATTTCAAATCGGGCCAAAAAAAAACCCATACAATTTTCGGGGTGTTTAGGGGCGATCTATGTGACCTCAGAAAAAATACGACTTTGACCGGAAGTGGATTCTGAGCCGGAAGTGACAGCGATATCTCGGAAACGGGGCGAGTCAGGGCAGTCACCCCGAAGAGAAAGTTGTAGAGAATGTCGTCTTATGGCGAAATCAAAAAAAAATTTTCAAAATCGGGCAATAAAACTAAATTCCCATACAAAACGGTCGGCAAAATTGTCGGCCCTCGATGATACTTCCATCTCGCTCTTTTCCATCAGTCGGTGCATGAGGCGAGAGCGAGAGGTTCGGAGACTAAAGTTTTCATACGGCCGAATTTTCGGGACGAACCATCGAAACGATTATACCTCGGTCAGTCGGACGGAGAGCGCGGACGCGTGAACGTCGAATTTGTTCTGCGCGCCGAGCTTTTTTCGAATATTTTAAATATCTCAAGAAGTAGATACGTCAGAGTAACCATGTAAAGACCAATTTTGTTCAGTATGACCAGCACTATTTTTTAAAATTTTTGTATATGTTTTATTTTTTAAAATCGTCATATCTCGAAAAGTAGATACGTTAGCGTCACCGTGTAAAGACCAATATTGTTCAGTATGACCAATACTACTTTTTTTTTAAATTTTTGTTTTTTTTTTAAATTTTAAAATCGTCATATCTCAAAAAGTAAATACGTTAGCGTAACCGTGTAAACACCAATTTCGTTCAGTATGACCAGCACTATTTGTTTTTTTATTTTATTTTTGTGTTTATTTAATTTTTTAAAATTGCCATATCTCAAAAACTACATTCGTTAGTGTAACCGTGTAAAGACTAATTTTGTTCGGTGTGACCAGCACTATTTTTTAATTATTGTTTTTTTTTTTAATTTTTTAAAATCGCTATATCTCAGAAACTACATTCGTTAGCGTAACCGTGTAATGACCAATTTTGTTCAGTGTGACCAGCACTATTTTTTTTTTTAAATCGCTATATCTCAAAAAGTACATACGTTAGAGCAACTATGTAAAGACCAATTTTGTTCAGAAAGGTAAACTCTTTTAAATGACTTTAGATGATTTTTTTTCACAACTACCCTAAAATCTATTCGATCTAATGCTCTTTACGACAAAAAGGGCCTCCGCGGGCCGCTTGCGCCCGCGGCCTTTACCCAACAGCTAGTACTAATATATAGCTGCAATACCACTCACTGACTGACATCAATTATTTCGTACTTGCCGGTATAGTGGAGGGTAGCGGTTTTTTGAGTCGTATAGAGGACGTCCCAAAACCGTCGAGAAAAATACGACTTTGACCGGAAGTCGATTCTGGACCGGAAGTGGTAGCGATATCTCGGAAACGGGGCGAGTCGGGGCAGTCACCCCGAAGAGAAAGTTGTAGGGAATGCCCTATAATTTCGAAAACGATACTTTTTTTTTCAAAATTGCTCAAAAAAAATTTTTCCACGATCGTATTTATATCCTTTTCCCGCCGGTACGCCAATATGAAACGGAGCATGGCGGTGGGCGTGGCCTAACAGCATGCGCGACGAGGCATTTTCGGGACGAACGACCGAAACGGCTTTACCTCGGTCAGTCGGACGGTGAGCGCGGCCGCGTGAACATCGAATTTGCTCCGCGTGGCGGGCTTTCTTTTAAATATCTCAAGAAGTAGATACGTCAGAGTAACCATGTAAAGAACAATTTTGTTCAGTGTGACCAGCACTATTTTTTTAAATTTTTGTTTTAGTTTTTTTTTAAATTTTTTAAAATCTTCATATCTCGAAAAGTAGATACGTTAGCGTCACCGTGTAAAGACCAATATTGTTCAGTATGACCAGCACTACTTTTTTTTTTTATTTTTGTTTTTTTTTTTAATTTTTTAAAATCGCCATATCTCGAAAAGTAGATACGTTAGCGTCACCGTGTAAAGACCAATATTGTTCAGTATGACCAGCACTATTTTTTTTTTAAACTTTTGTTTTTTTTTTTAATTTTTTAAAATCGCCATATCTCGAAAAGTTGATACGTTAGCGTCACCTTGTAAAGACCAATTTTGTTCAGTATGACCAGCACTTTTTTTTTTAAATTTTTGTTTTTTTTTTTTTAATTTTTTAAAATCTTCATATCTCGAAAAGTAGATACGTTAGCGTCACCGTGTAAAGATCAATATTGTTCAGTATGACCAGCTATACTTTTTTTTAATTTTTTTTTTTTTAATTTTTTAAAATCGCCATATCTCGAAAAGTAGATACGTTAGCGTCACCGTGTAAAGACCAATTTTGTTCAGAAACGTAAACGCTTTTAGATGGCGAGCTAAATATTTTCAAAACTGCCTAAAATCTATTCGATCTAATACGTTTTACGACAAAAAGGGCCTCCGCGGGCCGCTTGCGCCCGCGGCTTTTACCCAACAGCTAGTACTAATATATAGCTGCAATACCACTCACTCACTCACTCACTCACTCACTGACTGACATCAATTATTTCGTACTTGCCGGTATAGTAGAGGGTAGCGGTTTTTTGAGTCGTATAGAGGGCGTCCCAAAACCGTCGAGAAAAATACGACTTTGACCGGAAGTCGATTCTGGACCGGAAGTGACAGCGATATCTCGGAAACGGGGCGAGTCGGGGCAGTCACCCCGAAGAAAAAGTTGTAGAGAATGTCGGCTTATGACGAAATCAAAAAAAAAATTTTCAAAATCGGACAATAAAATTTTTTCCATACAAATCGGTCGGCCCTCGATGATACTTCCATCTCGCTCTTTTCTATCGGTCAGTGCATGAGGCGAGAGCGAGAGGTGCGGAGAGAAAAGTTTTCATACGGCCGCATTTTCGGGACGAACGATCGAAATGGCTTTACCTGGGTCAGTCGGACGGTGAGCGCGGCCGCATGAACATCGAATTTGCTCCGCGCGGCGAGTTTGTTTTCGAGTATTTTAAATATCTCAAGAAGTAGATACGTTAGCGTAACCGTGTAAAGACCAATATTGTTCAGTATGACCAGCACTATTTTTTTAAATATTTTTTTTATTTTTTTTTAAATCTTCATATCTCGAAAAGTAGATACGTTAGCGTCACCGTGTAAAGACCAATATTGTTCAGTATGACCAGCACTATTTGTTTTTATTTTTTTTAATTTTCTAAAATCGCTATTACTCAAAAAGTACACACGTTAGCGTAACCGTGTAAAGACCAATACTGTTCAGTATGACCAGCACTATTTTTTTTAAATTTTTGTTTTTTTTTTTAATTTTTTAAAATCGCCATATCTCGAAAAGTAGATACGTTAGCGTCACCGTGTAAAGACCAATATTGTTTAGTATGACCAGCACTACGTTTTTTATTAAATTTTGTTTTTTTTTTAATTTTCTAAAATCGCTATTACTCAAAAAGTACTTACGTTAGCGTAACCGTGTAAAGACCAATATTGTTCAGTATGACCAGCACTACTTTTTTTTTTAATTTTTGTTTTTTTTTTAATTTTCTAAAATCGCTTTTACTCAAAAAGTACATACGTTAGCGTAACCGTGTAAAGACCAATATTGTTCAGTATGACCAGCACTACTTTTTTTTTAAATTTTTGTTTTTTTTTTTAATTTTCTAAAATCGCTATTACTCAAAAAGTACTTACGTTAGCGTCACCGTGTAAAGACCAATTTTGTTCAGAAAGGTAAACTCTTTTAGATGGCGAGCAAAATTTTTTTCAAAACTACCCTAAAATCTATTCGACCTAATGCGTTTTACGACAAAACAGGGCCTCCGCGGGCCGCTTGCGCCCGCGGCTTTTACCCAACAGCTAGTACTAATATATAGCTGCAATACCACTCACTGACTCACTGACTGACATCAATTATTTCGTACTTGCCGGTATGGTGGAGGGTAGCAGTTTTTTGAGTCGTATAGAGGGCGTTCCAAAACCGTCGAGAAAAATACGACTTTGACCGGAAGTCGATTCTGGACCGGAAGTGACATCGATATCTCGGAAACGGGGCGACTCGGGGCGATCACCCCGTAGAGAAAGTTGTAGGGAATGCCCTATAATTTCGAAAACGATACTTTTTTTTTCAAAATTATTCGAAAAAAATTTTTCCTCGATCGTATTTTTATCCTTTTCCCGCCGGTACGCCAATATGAAACGGAGCATGGCGCTTGGGCGTGGCCTAACAGCATCCGCGACGAGGCATTTTCGGGACGAACGATCGAAACGGCTTTACCTCGGTCAGTCGGACGGTGAGCGCGGCCGCGTGAACATCGAATTTGCTCCGCGCGGCGGGCTTTCTTTTAAATATCTCAAGAAGTAGATACGTCAGAGTAACCATGTAAAGAACAATTTTGTTCAGTGTGACCAGCACTATTTTTTTAAATTTTTGTTTTAGTTTTTTTTTTAATTTTTTAAAATCTTCATATCTCGAAAAGTAGATACGTTAGCGTCACCGTGTAAAGACCAATATTGTTCAGTATGACCAGCACTAATTTTTTTTAAACTTGTTTTTTTTTTAATTTTTTAAAATCGCCATATCTCGAAAAGTTGATACGTTAGCGTCACCGTGTAAAGACCAATTTTGTTCAGTGTGACCAGCACTTTTTTTTTTTAATTTTTGTTTTTTTTTTTTAATTTTTTAAAATCTTCATATCTCGAAAAGTAGATACGTTAGCGTCACCGTGTAAAGACCAATATTGTTCAGTATGACCAGCACTATTTTTTTTTTAATTTTTGTTTTTTTTTTTAATTTTTTAAAATCGCCATATCTCGAAAAGTATATACGTTAGCGTCACCGTGTAAAGACCAATATTGTTCAGTATGACCAGCACTAATTTTTTTTTAAACTTGTTTTTTTTTTAATTTTTTAAAATCGCCATATCTCGAAAAGTTGATACGTTAGCGTCACCGTGTAAAGACCAATTTTGTTCAGTGTGACCAGCACTTTTTTTTTTTAAATTTTTGTTTTTTTTTTTTAATTTTTTAAAATCTTCATATCTCGAAAAGTAGATACGTTAGCGTCACCGTGTAAAGATCAATATTGTTCAGTATGACCAGCAATATTTGCTTTTTTTTTTTTAATTTTCTAAAATAGCTATTACTCAAAAAGTACATACGTTAGCGTCACCGTGTAAAGACCAATATTGTTCAGTATGACCAGCACTACTTTTTTTTAATTTTTTTTTTTAATTTTTTAAAATCGCCATATCTCGAAAAGTAGATACGTTAGCGTCACCGTGTAAAGACCAATTTTGTTCAGTATGACCAGCACTAATTTTTTTTTAAATTTTGTTTTTTTTTAATTTTTTAAAATCGCCATATCTCGAAAAGTAGATACGTTAGCGTCACCGTGTAAAGACCAATTTTGTTCAGAAACGTAAACGCTTTTAGATGGCGAGCTAAATATTTTCAAAACTGCCTAAAATCTATTCGATCTAATACGTTTTACGACAAAAAGGGCCTCCGCGGGCCGCTTGCGCCCGCGGCTTTTACCCAACAGCTAGTACTAATATATAGCTGCAATACCACTCACTGACTCACTCACTCACTGACTGACATCAATTATTTAGTACTTGCCGGGGTGGTGCGGGGGTGAAATTTTCGGGGTGTATAGGGGGTGTCGAAAAAACCTCGAGAAAAATACGACTTTGACCGGAAGTCGATTCTGGACCGGAAGTGACAGCGATATCTCGGAAACGGGGCGAATCGGGGCAGTCACCCCGAAGAAAAAGTTGTAGAGAATGTCATTTTGTGGCGAAATAAAAAAAAATTTCAAAATCGGGCAAAAAAAAAATTTCAAATCGGGCAAAAAAAAAAAACCATACAATTTTCGGGGTGTTTAGGGGCGGTCCATGTAACCTCAGAAAAAATACTACTTTGACCGGAAGTCGATTCTGGACCGGAAGTGGTAGCGATATCTCGGAAACGGGGCGACTCGGGGCGATCACCCCATAGAGAAAGTTGTAGAGAATGTCGTCTTATGGCGAAATCAAAAAAAAAAATTCAAAATCGGGCAAAAAAAAAATTCCCATACAAATCGGTCGGCCCTCGATGATATTTCCATCTCGCTCTTTTCCATTTATGCACTGACTGGCATGAGGCGAGAGCGAGAGGTTCGGAGACTAAATTTTTCATACGGCCGAATTTTCGGGACGAACCATCGAAACGGTTATACCTCGGTCAGTCGGACGGTGAGCGCGGCCGCGTGAACATCGAATTAGCTCCGCGCGCCGAGCTTTTTTCGAATATTTTAAATATCTCAAGAAGTAGATACGTCAGAGTAACCATATAAAGATCAATTTTGTTCAGTATGACCAGCACTATTTTTTAAATTTTTTTTTTTTTAATTTTTTAAAATCGTCATATCTCGAAAAGTAGATACGTTAGCGTCACCGTGTAAAGACCAATATTGTTCAGTATGACCAGCACTACTATTTTTTTTAATTTTTGATTTTTTTTAAATTTTAAAATCGTCATATCTCAAAAAGTAAATACGTTAGCGTAACCGTGTAAACACCAATTTCGTTCAGTATGACCAGCAATATTTGTTTTTTTATTTTATTTTTGTTTTTTTAATTTTTTAAAATTGCCATATCTCAAAAACTACATTCGTTAGCGTAACCGTATAAAGACTAATTTTGTTCGGTGTGACCAGCACTATTTTATAATTTTTGTTTTTTTTTTTTTTTAAACGCTATTTCTCAGAAACTACATTCGTTAGCATAACCGTGTAATGACCAATTTTGTTCAGTGTGACCAGCACTATTTTTTTTTTTGAATCGCTATATCTCAAAAAGTACATACGTTAGCGTAACCGTGTAAAGACCAATTTTGTTCAGTGTGGCCAGCACTATTTTTTTAAATTTTTTTTTATTTTTTAAATCACTATATCTCAAAAAGTACATACGTTAGAGTAACCATGCAAATACCAATTTTGTTCAGAAAGGTAAACTCTTTTAGATGACTTGCTAAATTTTTTTCAAAACTACCCTAAAATCTATTCGATCTAATGCGTTTTACGACAAAAAGGGCCTCCGCGGGCCGCTTGCGCCCGCGGCCTTTACCCAACAGCTAGTACTAATATATAGCTGCAATACCACTCACTGACTCACTCATTGACATCAATTATTTAGTACTTGCCGGTATAGTAGAGGGTAGCGGTTTTTTGGGTCGTATAGAGGGTGCCCCAAAACCGTCGAGAAAAATACGACTTTGACCGGAAGTCGATTCTGGACCGGAAGTGGTAGCGATATCTCGGAAACGGGGCGAGTCGGGGCAGTCACCCCGAAGAGAAAGTTGTAGGGAATGCCCTATAATTTCGAAAACGATACTTTTTTTTTCAAAATTGCTCGAAAAAAAATTTTCCTCGATCGTATTTTTATCCTTTTCCCGCCGGTACGCCAATATGAAACGGAGCATGGCGCTTGGGCGTGGCCTAACAGCATCCGCGACGAGGCATTTTCGGGACGAACGATCGAAACGGCTTTACCTCGGTCAGTCGGACGGTGAGCGCGGCCGCGTGAACATCGAATTTGCTCCGCGCGGCGGGCTTTCTTTTAAATATCTCAAGAAGTAGATACGTCAGAGTAACCAGCAACAATTTTGTTCAGTGTGACCAGCACTATTTTTTTAAATTTTTGTTTTAGTTTTTTTTTTAATTTTTTAAAATCTTCATATCTCGAAAAGTAGATACGTTAGCGTCACCGTGTAAAGACCAATATTGTTCAGTATGACCAGCACTATTTTTTTTTTAATTTTTGTTTTTTTTTAATTTTTTAAAATCGCCATATCTCGAAAAGTAGATACGTTAGCGTCACCGTGTAAAGACCAATTTTGTTCAGTGTGACCAGCACTTTTTTTTTTAAATTTTTGTTTTTTTTTTTTAATTTTTTAAAATCTTCATATCTCGAAAAGTAGATACGTTAGCGTCACCGTGTAAAGATCAATATTGTTCAGTATGACCAGCACTATTTGCTTTTTTTTTTTTAATTTTCTAAAATAGCTATTACTCAAAAAGTACATACGTTAGCGTCACCGTGTAAAGACCAATATTGTTCAGTATGACCAGCACTACTTTTTTTTAATTTTTTTTTTTTAATTTTTTTAAATCGCCATATCTCGAAAAGTAGATACGTTAGCGTCACCGTGTAAAGACCAATTTTGTTCAGTATAACCAGCACTAATTTTTTTTTAAATTTTGTTTTTTTTTAAATTTTTTAAAATCGCCATATCTCGAAAAGTAGATACGTTAGCGTCACCGTGTAAAGACCAATTTTGTTCAGAAACGTAAACGCTTTTAGATGGCGAGCTAAATATTTTCAAAACTGCCTAAAATCTATTCGATCTAATACGTTTTACGACAAAAAGGGCCTCCGCGGGCCGCTTGCGCCCGCGGCTTTTACCCAACAGCTAGTACTAATATATAGCTGCAATACCACTCACTCACTCACTCACTCACTGATCTATTGACATCAATTATTTAGTACTTGCCGTTATAGTGGAGGGTAGCGGTTTTTTGAGTCGTATAGAGGACGTCCCAAAACCGTCGAGAAAAATACGACTTTGACCGGAAGTCGATTCTGGACCGGAAGTGGTAGCGATATCTCGGAAACGGGGCGAGTCGGGGCAGTCACCCCGAAGAGAAAGTTGTAGAGAATGTCGTCTTATGGCGAAATCAAAAAAAAAATTTTCAAGATCGGGCAATAAAAAAATTCCCATACAAATCGGTCGGCCCTCGATGATACTTCCATCTCGCTCTTTTCCATCGGTCAGTGCATGAGGCGAGAGCGAGAGGTGCGGAGAGAAAAGTTTGCATACGGCCGCGTTTTCAGGGCGAACGATCGAAACGGCTTTACCTCGGTCAGTCGGACGGTGAGCGCGGCCGCGTGAACATCGAATTTACTCCGCACGGCGGGTTTTTTTTTCGAATATTTTAAATATCTCAAGAAGTAGATACGTTAGCGTAACCGTGTAAAGACCAATATTGTTCAGTATGACCAGCACTATTTTTTTAAAATTTTTGTTTTTTTTTTTAATTTTTTAAAATCTTCATATCTCGAAAAGTAGATACGTTAGCGTCACCGTGTAAAGACCAACCAATATTGTTCAGTATGACCAGCACTATTTGGTTTTTTTTTTTTTAATTTTCTAAAATTGCTATTACTCAAAAAGTACACACGTTAGCGTAACCGTGTAAAGACCAATATTGTTCAGTATGACCAGCACTAATTTTTTTTTAAATTTTTGTTTTTTTTTTTAATTTTTTAAAATCGCCATATCTCGAAAAGTAGATACGTTAGCGTGACCGTGTAAAGACCAATTTTGTTCAGTATGACCAGCACTAATTTTTTTTTTAATTTTGTTTTTTTTAATTTTTTAAAATCGCCATATCTCGAAAAGTAGATACGTTAGCGTCACCGTGTAAAGACCAATTTTGTTCAGTATGATCAGCACTAATTTTTTTTTAAATTTTGTTTTTTTTAAATTTTTTAAAATCGCCATATCTCGAAAAGTAGATACGTTAGCGTCACCGTGTAAAGACCAATTTTGTTCAGAAACGTAAACGCTTTTAGATGGCGAGCTAAATATTTTCAAAACTGCCTAAAATCTATTCGATCTAATACGTTTTACGACAAAAAGGGCCTCCGCGGGCCGCTTGCGCCCGCGGCTTTTACCCAACAGCTAGTATAATTATAACGTCAACGCAGCGGTTGGAGGGTAGATAGGAAAATTGAAAATAGGTCGACTTTAATGTATCTACAATTTATCTTACTAGAGTATTATTATTTTACATAGAATAAGAAAATAATTTGCCGCGTTAAAATAATAAGCAAGACATCGCTCAAGGGGCAGACCCTCTTAGAATACTAATTTGAAGCTGCGGGCGACAAACATTGGCCACCGACTGCTGCAAAGTAATTTGCTAGATGGAAACGATATGCGAGATCTTATATTCTGACAGCGTCATGTACAGAGGCGGTTTAGAAACAACTTGTCAGGTGTTGATAGTTGATGGAAAATATTTCTTAGTTTTATCAGGTCCCTCATTTTTGTTGTTGACAGCTTCCGTCACGTTTACTTATTAATTTTTGTTTCTCCGTTTTGAACACGATTCTATTTTTCCATTTCCATTCAAACTAATAATTTCCGTCACCTATATATTTTTTTATTGTAGCTCGGCATGTGACAACACTCCGCCTGATGTAAAGTAACAACTGTTACTACAGAAAAACCTGTGCGGGCCGCAGTCGTCTCCACTATGCCGGCTTGAGGAGACGAGCATGTACCATCTAGATTGATTTTAAAACTATTCCCGAAACGCGACAAGGTCACTTCACAGGTGTTACATTCAAAAGTGGTGGTACTACCCCAAGATGGCAGACTGGACAAATAACCATCATCAGTCTGCCTACCATTCTTTAATAGTGCCCAAATAGCTACCAAAGTACATATAACAAAGTTACATTGGAACCGGTCAGAATTAGCGCGGGTTGAACACGGGTCATTTATTGGTACAAAATAAAGTTTACGGATTTACGCTAGCTATATTTATGCTAGCTAGAACATTAGTTAGGAAAGAGATAACCTAACTGCAATTATTTAATTTAACGTAGGCAAGAAAGTCAATGTAAATATTATTCAAAGTAAGTAACCTAAACCTTAAGTACAATGGAGCGCAACATTTGTCAACAACAATACTACCCACTTTGCAAACTCCCTCAGGACTAAGGTATGTGAAAATAAAAGCTTTTCTAGACGTTGAGAAGTTGCGCTTGATGTTATTTTAGTCTGGGAATATTGCGATTGTGTGCATAGCGGTCCGTTTGTGTCACTAGATACCCGAGCGAATAAGTGGAGAGATTACAAAGTGCTATTGATGACGTACGGTCCGAATTAAAGTGTGAGAGAAGGTTACTTTTTTTGTAGAAAATAATGTCTTCTACTGGGATTAAAATAATTAAAATAAATTATAGAGTAATTACTATTTTTGTTTTTATAATTAACAAGCTGACCCGGCGAACTTCGTACCGCCTAACAGTCGATTCTTTCATTTTTTTATTTTATTTTAATACTTCACGTCACTCAATTGTTTTTCCTTCCCGGAACCTCTAAGTATTATTACAAATCTTTTGTATGGGAGTATAGAAAAGTGTTCTTTTTAGACTTTTTAGGCATTAAAATTTTCTCTTCGTAAGAACCATCCTTGTACTTCAAGGAATATTCTAAAAAAAGAATTAGCGAAATCGGTTCACCTGCTCTCGAGATTTGCGCTTAGCAACACATTTAGCGATTCATTTTTATATTATAGATTAATTAGTTTAATTATTTAAATGATAAAGGACATGGACAGAAATGTCCCCCACAAATAGAAATAAAACATGTCTTATTTAATACATCTTCGCAAATATGAATCTAAAAAATATGTTTTACAAAAATACCTATTAGTTGAATTTGTTCTGAGTTAGGAATATTTTAATTTTGTAGCCTGTTTAGTATACACGAGAAGCCGTGATCAACTTTAATTAATGTTTTTATTTGAAGTAATACGTGTTACGTGTAAGTAAAATGATATTTATGTTATACAATATAAACAAGCACTGTAGTTGAGATATAAAAACGTTTCTTATAAAGTTCTTTTTAAAATAATTGAGAAATAGATGCTACATTTGATTATATTATAGTGTTTTGATTATAAATTTATTTAACTAAAAAAACCTAAGTGAACTATACGAATATTACGCGCATCGTTTTCCTTTGATGTTCGGTCATCTTTTTGCGAAACTGCGTACCGCTTAATGCGACGACAAATAACTTAAACAGAAGTCTAAAAAGTCTTTTTGATTTTATCAGATGGCATGACAAGATGTTTTACTGAAGTTTTAAATGAAGAACTCTTCATTAGTGAGATCATCAGCGTGTTCGCAGATTTATTTGTTTTATAAATGGGATTTTATTAATGGTAATGGAATTTAGAGAGTATTTTTTATACTCATAAATAAAGAAAATTATGATTTAATATTTTCTTCTTCTTTTCTTTCTGAAAGTTAAATGAGATTCGGGATTTTTTATGTTGGGTAACATGCTCTGAACACATCTAATTTAAGTTAGAATGCAGTTCATGAGTGGAGATAATTGGTGTCACCGTGAAATGTTTGCAGACAGCAGTCGCCTCTGCTAGCTCGGCTTGAGGAAACGAATGTGCACCGGTTACTTTCAAGGTGATACTCTCAAAAATTATTGACGTTAATGTGTAGTAAATAACAAAATATTACTAACAAATAAACAAGTTATTGCTTTATACAACTAAGTGACTTTGTTTTGAGAGAGCTTGCAAAAGTTGTTAAAATTAAACAAGTCAACTTTGTTAATGTACATTGTTTGCTTAATATTAACAAAGCTATTTGTACGTTTTGAATAAGTCTTGGTTATGTGTTAGCGAACAATTATGCTAAAAAATTATCAGACTAAATTGGTACTTTGCTGGAGCGTTTTCTTAGTGTAATAGGTATGTATGTAATTAAACGCCTATTACATCTTTTAAAATTATTAATTAAGCATACTTGACTGTAGCTATATAGTTGTGTAACTATGTAATTTTGGTTAGAGTAACATCCCTATTTGTAGATATTAAAGGTAATATACAACAAATGCGTAATAAGGCGTTCATATCAAACGGACAATTTGCCCCATCATTTATCCGTCGGACTAAATTGATATTTCCGCTTAGTTCGCGTAGGTACACATAGCTAATTGCATTTCCGGATGTCATTCATTGTTTGGAGTTCAAACTGATTTAATATTACAAATTATTAGTTCTTATTCTATGTGTATTAAGGTGCAATTTGGTACTGAATAAATATATTAAACTAGTAAAGTGCACGTTTGAATTTATTGGTTATCATTGTGGTAATTGAAATGTGAAATTTGCTTAACTCGATTGAGTTGCGGCTATTGCGGTATTAATAACATGATTTGTATTTTATATCCTTAGTTTAGACATTTAAAGGTTTATTTTTATTCGTTGGTTAGGGGCGTCCGTGGCCGAGAGACCATAACTGAAGATTAGGCAATGTCTTTTGAAAAAATGGAAATATTACATATTGAAGTTTAAGACTACATTAGCCTTTGTCTTTAATAAAAAAAATCAACAACATTAAAACAAAACTGTATATTTAAGCTTTATTATTCTTCTATTTATTCGTCTAAATTATTACTTGACTAGTTTTATAAAGCTACGTGCTATATAAATAGTTTATTTCTAAAATAACAAGCTACAATAAATATTTATATTTATCACCTCGCGTGGTAGGGAACCATGTGAAACTATAATTTCATTTTACAGGTTTATAGTAAGCTGGTGAAGTGGAATTTATTACACTAGTATTTGTAGAAAGTAACATTTAACTATTTTATTATTATTCCTTAACACGTGTCCTTTTTGTTAGTTATCTTTATTGATATAATTAATTCATGATTTATTTCGTTCGGTATTTTTTAAAATTGTAGCTCGGCATGTGTCACCACTCCGCCTGATGTAAAGCTAGAGTGCGGTCCATGAACGGAAACAACTGGTACTACAGAGAAATCTCTACGGGCAGCAGTCGCCTCCACTATTATTATCTTAAAGTTAGATTTTGATATCTTTAAATATTTTAAATAACTTTTAACGTATAAAAATACTAATAATCTCATTCTGTTCTTTTTGAATTTTCATCAAAAAAAATTAAATGTAACTAATTATTTAAATGAGTTTTTATAAGGCCGTAGACAAAGAAATTTACTTTGTGCGCAAAATGATGTAATATAAACGAACTTAAGTTTAATAATTCTTTGAAATAGGAAATAACGTTATAATAATATTTATCTTTGCTATTGTGATTTCTGAAACAATCGTAAATTCACAATTGTGTTATAATTAAACAGTAGCATTTGAATTTATATAGGATTTAAACCATCTATTGTAAAGGTATTACAGGTTTATACCAAATGGTATTACAGGAAAATAACGTGACTCTAAAAGTAGGGTAACCATTATTGCCTTAACATTTAATTTTTATTTATTTTTTTATTATAAATCAGAATTAGTTAAAAAAAAAAAGAAAATTATAGTACGGATATCTTGCTACTAAAATATATTAGGCCAGAATTAGGGTAATCAAACTAATACGTCCACGTACTATTTAAAATTCCTAGTTAGGTTAGCCGGGTTAGGGGCGCACGAATTGAACTTGCCCGAAATGGGCGAATCGCCTACTTTTAAAAATAATTAAATTTTAGTAGGCGATTCGCACGAATGTAAATTTTTCGTCTGCGAATCGACCCCTTCAAAAATAAGTAGTAGGCGATTCGCACACAACGCGTTTTTTGGAATAAAGTGAAGAAAAAAAGTACAGTAGCGCAAATAGAGTAAAATATTTTTAAATGAAATAAGACACATAATATGTATAATTTTTTAAAGTATTACAAACCTCTTAATTACATTATATCACAAACAAATCACAGAATCAATCAAGCTTGTAATGTCTTACGTCATCCTACATCTAAATAATTAAAAGTAATAATAATCAAAATTACTGTATTATCTTATAATCAAAAACTTACTATTTATAACCAAATACTTATCAGACGAATGGGTTTTATAATATGATTTATTTAAATTCTTAATTTTTCAATACAAAGAGGCAAATCAATTTCGTCAGAAATAAACGTCATTAGAACAACTTCAATTCTTTTTTGGTGTCTTATTCTCTCAGGGCTTTTTATTGAAAATTTTTACTCCTTTTTATTATAAATTGTTTATAATATTCGGAATCCTTTTGCACGACTTTCAAAAATGAGACTACATTGGGTTTCAGTTTTATCAATTTATTAAAACGTGCCATAGAAACGAATATCGAAACGCGAGATAATCGCGATATTGTAATTTAGGCAAAATTATTGGAGCTAATATTAATTTATTGTTATAGTCACTATTACTTATGTATATATTTTAAATAATAAATTCTAGTAAATAATTTAAATATTTAAACATTATTAATTTTCGATTTATGTCAACGACTGTACTTTTATTTTTTTCTTCATTAAAATACATTGCGTGCGAATTGCCTACTACTTATATTTGAAGGGGTCGATTCGCACACGAATATTTTACATTCGTGCGAATCGCCTACTAAAATTTAATTAATTTTAAAAGTAGGCGATTCGCCCATTTCGGGCGAGTTCAATTCGTGCGAATCGCCCCCTAACCCGGTTAGCCTACCTGTAAAAATAAAATAAGAATATATGTTGTGAAAGTAAAAAAGTTTACTATTAATAATAATATTATACAATGAAAATTAAAAAAATTTAAAAAAATAAATATGTTTCTGAATAATGTGATGGGTAGGCTTGTTTTTTGCAAGATATGTTAACTTCAGTGCTCTTACTAAAGTTACTTTAATTATTTTTCTATGTTACGGGCTCTACTTACCCATTGAGAAAGCCTGGCAGTCTATTCTAGTGAAATATCTTTTTCATTAATGAAAATGTTAAACATAATGCTTCTAAAACCGAAGAGTTAAGAAATCATGGTCAACCTACTTTTGAATCGTTTTAAATAGCATATAACTGAACGTTTGGTCGCGTGAGCTTCTCAATACCACGCGATGTCCTAAAACTATTGTTTTCAAACGTTGAAAATAGAAATCATTGTGTGGAAAGTTTGAATATCTTTTATCAGATTATTTCAACTTATTGCTTGTTATCAATGAAAGTATTTTATTGTTCTACTTTATGTTTTAATAAAATTATAGACTTGGAATGACAAATTAATGTAATGTGGTTGTTTTAATCATAAATTTATTGAATACAAAAAGGCTTATAGTATGTTGAAAGAAAACAATTTTAAATCTTATCAAATCTAGTGAGCTGAAATAAATTAAATTATTAAACTTCAACCCGATATCAAACTACGACAGTTACCCGAACAAGCATCCGTGGGAGCCTTCTTATCGACTAGATATAGATATATCTCAAATACGTATAAGAGACAATTTGTTATTTTATTCGCTTAAGAATTTATCAAGTATAATGTGAGGAGTGTGCACTGTCAACCTGGCCGGTGCACTTTTGCCTTTTTAAGCAGAAATAGCAGAAGCAACCGACAGATCTTTCTTTGTGGTCATAAACAGTATTCTATCTTATTCAGAACCTTAAAAAAGCATTTTTATGTCTATACTAAACTAGTATGCTTGAACTAAGCGCTGAGAGCCCAAAGTGCTTACATTTAAACGCCCATGAACGGAGACAACTGTCGCCTTCACTGTGCCTGCCTCAGGAGATGGACGCTTGTGCATCACCTGGATACACACTCCTTTTGGTATATCCGGTTACTCCCATTATATAGAAACAAATATCCACCTTTTTTAAGTCATGTACATACATATAGGAAGAGCGTAACTTTACCTGGTGGGATCATTCGTTTGTTTTCATAATTATAATGTCAGTGACCACACCTTTAACCGAGTGACCTCATCCAACGTGGGGGAAGGAGGTGCGGTTTAGCCGATGAGTTGGTGAAAAGTCTACAGCTTTAAATTAGCGATTCATTGTTTTTGTTTACATTTACACGTCAGCATTAAAAGGACACCCCGTTAGCTTTTAACCCAGATTTGTATGTTTCATTTGTGACAGTTGACGATTGATATTTTTATGTTTAAATATTTTTATGTTCTATCCACTAATATGTAGCATAAAAGCGTTAATGTGTAATAATAACGAATTAATTGTTCGTGAACGAGCGATGTAAAGCTGTGTATAGGTCAACTCCTGCGCGCGTGTAATACTGCAATTTTGAACTGTGAACTTACGTTTATTTACGCGAGCGGACGTGAGTGTGGGCAAATAATTCTAAGTAGAAGAAGGTTTAACATTTTCTCTCCAAAGAAGTCTTAGTAAAGATTCCAATACTTGCTGAAACTATTTTTAACTTGACCAGATAACGGATATTTTCTTCATGCAATATGTAAAAGACATAGGCAAATTAAAGAACCAGAGACATAGAAATAATAAAAAAGAAATGTTACAGGAATTCTTACCTAATAAGAAAAAAAAAATGTTAACACAAGTTTTCTAGGGTACTTGTTAAGAATGATCCCACATCTATCCGCTTATTGGATCGTGAGGAAAGCCCATCAATTTCTACGCAGGTTTTTCTTTTCTTAAGGTTCAAAGGGTCGCGTGAAGTACGGACAGTCTTAAAGGGCTTACGAAATATTTCTAGAACCTTTCTCGAAAGTGTCGATATGATATACTGAGCCCCTTTATCGCGGATTTGAACTCGTCTATTTTGGTGGTCCGTAACAAAATAGGGTAGATAAGGGCCAGCATGCACCCATTATTATAAGGGTGCGTGAAATTTGGCAGATACTATGCAGGATATGATGTCGTTTTCTAAAATTAAGCTTTTATCTTAATGATGTTTACGTTTCGTACCTTTGGGTACGTCCTTGTCGTCGCAAAACTTGATGAGCCATTTAAAAGGTTTTTTACTAACATTTATGTGTTGCAAAATGGTGAAGATATTCTTATTATTAAAATTCTGACAGAAAAATTAAACAGAAAAATAAACCCAGTATAAAAAATATAGACATTCATCTCGTGATAATTTTAAAATTAAGTAAATATTTTGTATTGCAATGTAGACATGCGTTATAAGGTGGAATGGAAAAACAATAACAAGAAACATCGAAAAGCCACTATCATCGTCCCATGGGACAAACTTGCCATACCATATACACCCCCAAATGAACCAATTAGTGGTAAAAGTAAAAATGTGCATCCGTCGGAACCACGCGTTAGTCCACCCCATGGGATTGGGTTTTTGGGGTTCCATGTTCCCATGTGTAACTCTAATGGTGTATCTTTGCTTAGAGGGCAACTAGTTTAATGCCATATGGACCATCATAGGTATGTCGGCAAATTTAATGGATTTTAAGTAATATTTTAAAATAATAATTTATGTAATTAAGGGCCTCAACCTTTTGTGAAGATTGTCGTCAATTATATTTTCAATTATAACAAGAGGACATTTTAAACGAAGGTCTTCTAAAATTGGTGTTTTCATGATTTTTCTTACCCTCTATTATTGGCCTTTGTTATTTCTTGAAGGGACGTATTTTTGAATAAGAGAGAGGAAAAATAATGAAGCCGAGTCTGTAATGGGAGAACTTCTAATGAGATGTTTTTTTTATCATAATCTTTAAATATAATTGGATATTTGAGACTGTACCATTGCAAATATTGTTTTGATATTTGTTGTATACCTAGGCCTTACGACTAAAAGGACTATAAACGTTGCCATGGTTTCGGGTTGTTGATTGTCAAACGGGATGTTAAAATACAATATGCTTTTACAACATGTTTAGCGGTTTCATTATGCAACATTTTTCTGGCGACGAGAACGGGATAAAATAATATGTCGTACGGAAAGTTTCAATTTGAAGTTTTTAACCCCGACAATGAAGACTGGGATTACTATATCCAACGTTTCAACATACAACTCTGTCTTCACGAGATCGATGGCGTAAACGAGGGTGCCGAGAACAAACGCAAACATCTACTGCTGTCGCGTGTTAGACCAGCAGCATTTAAGGTACTAGTCGACTATTATCGGCCGACGCCAGTAACGTCGAAAACATTTGATGAACTTGTCGCAGTTTTAAACAATTACTATGGCAAGAAAACGTACGTACTCTCAGAAAGAGTGGCCTTCGGTACAAGGTATCGAGAGGCGAGCGAAACAACGTCCCATTTCGCCATGCAGCTGAGAAGCCTCGCTGGCTATTGCGAATTTGGAAACACTTTAGATGAACGTATCAGAGACCAGTTCGTAATCGGTATTAACAACGCAAGATGGCAACAAGAACTCATAAAGGAACACCCATCGAACACAGCTAAACTCGCCGATGTGGTCGCCACAGCGAACAAACTGGAACAGGCTGAGATACAAAGCGAACGCATCATACAACGGAGCAACGTGACGTCAGACGTAAAGAACGAACATGTGAACAAAGTTAACCCGAAGCAACCATCATCAAACAAACATCAACACCGGGAGTCAAGGTTATGCATCTTCTGCGGGGGAGACTTTCATAACAAAATTGATGAGTGTCCAGCAAGAGGCAAGAGATGTAGGTCATGTAGCAAGTACAACCACTTCGCTGACGTGTGTATCAGCAGTGGCAAAGCGAGGCCCAAGCAATTCCGAACAAGACGAGTGGCACAGGATAACGCCTCGGATCAATTCAGCGACAACGAGAGCAGTCATACATATGTAGTGAACGGAAGCAATTCGGCAACCAAAGTCATGATACCCACGAAGCTAAACGAAATCGACACCGAAATGCTATACGACCCAGGAGCAGTACACTCGGTTATCGGGAGATCCCTGTGGGAAAATATTGGGCGTCCCAGGCTCACCAAATGCAGCAACCTCATAGCGTACACGGATGTGAAGGTTGAGACACTTGGTATATGCGAAATATCGGTACATGCTTTCAACACGACTAAAAACCTTCAGGCATATGTCACCGAGCGAAACGATATTCCACTTTTTGGATTGGATTGGTGTTTGCAGTTTAGCTTGCCAATGCCACCAGGTGCTAACATTAAACACGGCGCAGTGTCGCAGAACATACCAAGCGCGATTAGCAACGCGCAAATTAAATCCATCTTGAACAAACACGATACACTTTTTTAAACGTAGTCATTCTGATCAACTAAGACCAAGGAGATCTAGTATCAAAGATAACAAGAAGCCCAGAAGAAACTACAAACGCGATGCGTGCCGTGAGAGGGGAGAAGACGGTAGTAACCAACACCAACACCAACCTGATAGCAAGCAGTCTACAAGCATACCGCAGACGCAAGACGCGCCACGCCGTTCCGAGCGGAAACGGAAGCCACCTGCGCGATTCAGCTATTAGCTCATTCTTCGGGGGAGTGATGTTGTATACCTAGGCCTTACGACTAAAAGGACTATAAACGTTGCCATGGTTTCGGGTTGTTGATTGTCAAACGGGATGTTAAAATACAATATGCTTTTACAACATGTTTAGCGGTTTCATTATGCAACAATATTGATCTCATTTTGTATAAAAAAATATTACATAAAGATATCAAGATACGAGATTTCATCTCAACGTATCCTAAAAAGGATACAGTCAGAATTCATGGTGGACACGTCTTATGCTCTTAATAGGAGAATATAATAGAAAATAAGCGTAATAGCAATCCTAAAATACTAAAATTATTGGCACAAACCCCAATAATAGTTTACGAGGATATACACAAAGCCTGACCAAGCAAAACCATATTGATCCCGGACCTCTCCATAAAATCCTGTACGATACAGCGCTTGATTTCCGGATATTTGTCGTGAATAGACTAGGAGTCTTGGACAAAATGATCAAGTCATATAACCCGATTGCAACTACCGGAGTACTATAGCGTGACAGACGGTAACCTTTTTACTATACGCGAGGGAAATTTTCTGATCCGGTCGAGCACTCGGGCTTTAGGCATGTCCGAGCAATGTCATAAACTTCTAGACAAAATGTCTTTATGTGTACCTAGCCGATTACACGACATTCACTCAATGTGACTTGTATTATCATGGCCTGCTCATTTTGTTAATATTTAATACATTAGATCCGTTTATCTTGATTTGTGTTTGTTAGATTTGACGTAGCGTTTTATGGTTGTTTGTATCTTGATATTTATTTTATGTTTAAGTTTCTTCGTTATTATTATGTGGGTTTTTGAATTGTGTGTTGAAATACATAAAAGCTTGTGGAATATATTCGTTAAAATATTTGGCTTTGATTGCAATCAGCTAAAATGCAAAAATTAATATAATCTTGATTATTCCATTGATGATATCGGTTTTATTTTCGTAAACTTTTTTAATGTAGTTAATTAAATGAAATCTGAAGTTGCTTTACATAACTGGTTCATTAACTTACCGTTATCTGGACCTACCACTAAGAGAACTTGGTGGTATAAATGTTAATTTTATAAGGACAATAAAATCTTTGGTCGTAAGAAAACTTTGTATCCTAAGTTTTATCAATAAGTCAATTCAAAGAGCCGAAGCTGATCTGCACCTGGTTTAAATTATATTTTGAACAAATAATAATTGTGACCAGTAAGAAATTATAAATGAAATAACATAAATATTCTTGAAAAACTTTCACGTGAAAATTCCATTTTTGTTTCAATATTTGAACAATAGCAGAACATAAATGCTACACATACAAGCTAATTAACTTATGTGTGATTGCGTAGCAATAAACGAACCGAATGCAAAACCAATATGAATATTTATGACGGGAATAAAATAAGTCCGCTCTCTGTGCACTTTCAGTTGAAATTTTAATCAACTGAGTGAACAGAACAGACCGCATTTACTGTAGTATTTTTGCTAGGAAAAAATGCTTTTTGAAAAAACAGCCCACTCTCTGTTGTTTCACGATTGATATTCTCTCTTTTTTTACTTTTTCCTCCATATGTTGTCGTTGTTTTTTAATCAACCATATACCACGTGTTCTATCTGTAATCAAGTTATGAAATAAATTTTCTTCGTACAATGTATGTTTATTGTTTATGTATTATCTAATCTAATATGTATATCGTGCCGTAGGGTTATATGCAGTCCAAGAGAAGTACCATAACGAGTAGAGGTTTAAAGTTTTTGAAAATAATACAAAAAAATCTGCACTTAAAGATTTGTCTAATGTCCCTTATCTGTGACCAACTAAAATGTGAAGATACACTGAATAGTGTATCTTTATATTTATGTTGCTAATCGATATATTCGAAGATTTCTGTAATAAAGTACAGCGAAATTCACTTTGGCATTTCGGAATTTTTTTGAATCAAATAACATTAGACTGATTTTTAGTTGTTTTGTTGAATAAGCCTTAGGTAGGCGAGGGCCACAAACGTTACAACTTTAAGATTCCCATTACTATTAATGAATAAATTAAAAAAATATAAAATGCGTCTTTAGAACATAAAAAGTGTTATAAATAAATTATGATGAAAATGGAATATAAAAAATGTCTTTTTATTGAATTTTATTACCCTCGAATGTAATTTTAAAGAAATAATTTTAATTAATTTGTTTGGTTTTTGTCATTATGTAGTACATCAGTCAATTAAATTCAACGGGGGGTCCTTAAATTCGGCATGTCGTTAGAGGTAACCCGCTGTGGTGACACGAACAAGACTTGCATACATTTGATACAACTCACTTAAAAACAACTTAATCATTGTACGAATATGATTATGAACATGAATTACTATGACGACAATAAAGCAGTTTTATATATTATTATTATTTTTCGTGTCTTTAATTTATTTACAAGATTATTGTTGTTCTGCTATGAATAATAAAAATGACAATATTTTTGCTCTGTATTAGAACATAATAGGTATATAATAAATACACATATAACATAATTGACTGGAAATCGAACCCGAAACCTATGCCGCAGAGGCCCACTATATGTTAAAATATATTAGGAAAGGTAAAATCTTAACAGATAAAATTCAATAGAATTGGTAATATTCAATTTAAGGGTTAAAGTTAAAATCATTATAAATTTATTTAAAAAAATGCTATTATGCTAATTAATATTTGGTTCGTTGGAAACAACCAAAAGTTACAAAGAATTAACTTTAACTTTTCTTGGCGTATTTCCAAACCACATTTCTTATCTCGAAAATTAGATGCATACTTTTTGTAAAGCATTAGGTACGAGTAGGTAGTGTCTGGAACGTGCCTTACCTTTCTCGCTTTTTATGAAAACGTAGAGGCGAGTTTAAAATTTCAGGCAAATTGCTATCATCTTATTCTATGGTTCTATATAAAATTGTATTAAAATTCTTCTAGTATAAGTCGATTAGATACTGAAGCTACATTCTAGAAGCCAGTCTGGAACATTCTTTTAGTCTATATAGTTCTTTTGTTAAAATATTGACTTACGAGTCTTGACTCGCATAGCAGTTATGTTTTATGATCAGCAATAACTTAAAATATATTTCAAAGATTTATTAATACTATTGTTTATAGTCATTAATTGTACAATTTACTATTATTTTTAAATAATAACATAAAAATGTTCTTGTGATAAATTTTTATGCCATTTATTGGAGATTAGTTTGTGATTCGGCCCAGTCTGCCGTTAAGAAGTGGTACACGTGGTGAAGAAGTGTGCACTGTGAACGTGTTCACAGTCGTCATCACAAGCCTCCTCTGCCACACACATTTTTTGCAGTTAGCAGTTGTCTCCGCGTAAGGGGGGAGGTAGTGTTATATAAAAAGGTGACATGCCGGGCTGCTATATAAAAAGAAAACTAGTATAATAGATAGCTAGCACATACTATAGTACAGCTAGTGTTCTTAGTATGACGTAAAAATGTGACATGAAGAATTTTAGCCAATTACAAAGAACAAAAGTCCCGGTCTTAAGTTCCAGTCTCTAAACTATCTGAAGGTGGCTCGTTGTTAGGGTGGATGAATTCTACTTTCAAGGCAATTTCCTCTTTATAGCGTGCTGGAAGGGGTCGCTGTCAGAGAATAAGTACGGTGACTACAAACGAGGGATATCTCGGGAAATGTTAGACATTGCGTTTTTTGCAACGGTAGAGAAACCTTTAATAGTATTGAAATTTAAAAGAAATTTGAAAGATAATAACACGTAATAATAAAAAAAATGTTTATTGTAAAAAAAGAAATATTA
Source organism: Tinea pellionella (assembly GCA_948150575.1). Taxonomy (NCBI): domain Eukaryota; kingdom Metazoa; phylum Arthropoda; class Insecta; order Lepidoptera; family Tineidae; genus Tinea; species Tinea pellionella. The sequence goes on from OX411253.1 coordinate 3,603,892, forward strand.
AAAAAAGGTTTTTACAAATTATGCCTAATTTAATAATCAATGAAGTGCGACATGTCACAATCTAGAGAACCGTGAGCGGGGATAACTGCTGTCATAGCCTCCACTATGCTGGCTTCTTGAAATGAATGTGCATCATCCAAATTAATAGTAAGCTAATATCGAATGTAAGATTTTATGGACTTCCTTATTTCTTGGAGTTTGAATTTCACATTCAATTTCGATATAATTCCTGAAAGAAGTAATTCTGTGGGCGTTGAAAGTATGACGTAACGAGGTCATTTATTTGATGGGCAACCTCACTAAAGTGGATTTCCTTTCAGGCAATCAAAATTCAAATTTCAGGCAATTGGCAAAATTGTTTCAAATTAATATGGCATATTTATTAATAATATAATTTAAGAATTTCAAAGGAACGTGGACATTTAATATGTAAAAGTTTGGTGTTGAAATCTCTACAGATAAAATTTTCTATTTCAAAAAAATACAAATACTCGTACATACTTATTAATAAATTATAAATACTAAGATTAATTTTGTTCAAAGTTTTCTTATAACATTTTCTGAAACACCCACGATACCACGGGTGTTACCACGAATGTAACACCCGTGAAATAATAATAATAATAATAATAATCTTTATTTATCAAATTAAAGTAACACACACAGGTTAGTATAGATGAACTTATATTAGTGTTAGTAATGTCCTTATCGCATTTCTGGAATGTTTGGAAGTAGCCAGGTATAACAAGAGGAGTGTCTGTCTGTCTTGATAGTGCGCGTTTCCTCAAGCCAGCATAGCGGAGACGACTGCTGCCTGTAGAAATGTATCTGTAGTAGGAGTCCATGAACGGAAACAACGTTCATGGACCGCACTTTAGCTTAACATCAGGTGGAGTGTTGTCATATGCCGAGTAACGATAAAAAAATTGTTTATTTTATTTATTTATTTGTATATTCTTATATATTTTATGTAATGTATGTGTTATAATATATTGTTTACTTATTTATTTTCGATTTTCTTTTACTTGTTTATTGCACTGTAGATATCCGCTCACACTGAAAAAGTTTAGCTGGTAGACAATGCCAAAGGCATTAAGCTCGCCTATGTACCACTTATATGTGCAATAAGGTGTATTTTATTTTTTATTTATTTATTTACATTAAAATATTATACTACAGTGTAGTCCAATAAAAATGTAGTACTATATAAAGGATAATAACTCCAGAAAACCTTATTTCGTGCAAAACTAATCTCAGAAGAATGGACTAAGAAAGAATTACTCGTCCCCCTTCTCCTGGCAAAACCTTACCCCCTCCTTTATTACATCGTATATCTAATAATCGTTCCAGACACCCCTGTCCCTTATGAAAGTATGGGCTACGATAATCTATTTGTACAGAGAACAAATTCACATTTCTTATTATACTATACAACTTATTAGCAAAGTAATTATATCACTTAAATCAATGTATTAAGGTTGATATTTGTTTCGTTACTATTTGTAATTAGGTTCGTGTGGGTTCTCTCAAGATTATATTGAAAGTATGAAGCTAATATGTGAAGTTAATAACTATTCGATTTTATAGAAACACCTGCGAAAATAGACTTTAACGTAGACCCAACTTTTCTTTTATCACTTTTTTTTTTTTTTTTTTTTATTGGATCTCGGATTATGACAACACACCGCCTGATTTTAAGCTAGAGTGGGGTCTATGAACAGAAACAACTTCTACTAATTGGGGAGGTGTATCTGGTGACAGCTATCTTTTTTACATTTTTTTTTTGGATAATATAGAATAATTTTTCAAAATTGCTATTGTAATATAGAAATCTGACGTTTCGGCCGGAACTAAACCATTGCCAATGAATAAGAAAAAATAATAATTTGTCAAAAGTTCAAATAAAATTTTAATTTTTAAAAGTTCCTGTTAATTGAAACATCGTGTTTATAGCGTAATTTTATTTTAAAAATCACAATAGTTATTCGTATGTTATTGTTAGAAAGCACAAACGAAATATATTTGACAAACTTGTGAGGCGACAACCATAGAGAACAAAATAATCTACAAAATTGTTAGGTTGGTACTTTGTATTCTACTTGTCAAACTGTCCGAAGAAGATCGATCGCGTGCCATTACAGTTTTTCAAATATCTCTGCGATTTTTAGGTTTTTTTCAGACGGGAATCATAAAATACATCGAATTGAAGTTATATCTCGAAATGGTTTTCGAGTTAAGATGGGTTAGTTTTTGAGGACCTTGCCCATTACTACAGACATTAATTTTTTGCAGGAGACGCCTCCGCTATACCGGCTCGGAGAGATGAATATATACCTACCAGATTGACAGTGCATATTAAATTTATGTTTCTACCTACTAAAATCTATTATATTACATTGTAACTCCACACCTGAATAAGGTCGTAAACGCAATACCTCGGAAGGCCCCATCACTTTGACAAATACTCTAGATTCAGTTTCATTACTTCTAAGCTTTACGGACGGTATATATTACCTAATATCGCTGGCCTTGTGGTAACAATAAGCTTCTAAGAAAACACGATCGTACCTGTCCCATGAAGCACCAGTTTGACCTGTAATTTTTGACCTGCCGAAGTACCCCAACTGTTACAAGTGGTGGTGCTACCTCTGGATAGGCGACAGACAGTCTGCCTATCAGATTTATTTTGTTTAAGAAAAAAAAAAAAGTTGTACACTAGTACATGATTTATAGTAGATGTACACTAATAGTTAATTATAAATAGAAGGAAAATGCGTTCTTTATAGTTTTGAATTTTAATAAATCAATTTTTTAATGAAATTATATAATAAACAATTATATTATAGTAAAACCTGTATCAATTACATCACTATCGCTCTTAAAAAAACATAAACAACAAAAAGCACTTATTTAAACTGAACCTTAAGTATTTCGTAAAATTATGTGTAATGCATAAAAAGGTCAAAAATTAGATTCAGACAGGTTTTTCAGTTATCTTAAGAAATATGGACGCGTTATAGGAAGTGCCCCTTTAAGGCTACGTGATAAGGGTTGAATGAAAGATATATTTTCAGTGATATTTGTGAGTGTTCGTATGCAATAATGGGAAAAGTTTTTGTCTGCAAAAATTGACGAAGAAAGTTCAAATAGTTTATTTTGTTAATAGAAATTGAGCTATAAAGAATGAGAACTATTTTATTGGAATATAACACGAGGAGTGTGCACTGTCAATCTGGATGGTGCACATTAGTCTCCTAAGGCCGGCATAGCAACGGCGACAGCTACCTGTACAAATCTATGTGTATTGTGTAGTAGTAGTTGTTTCCGTTTATGGACCGCATTCTAGTTTTACATCAGACAGTGTTTTCATATGCAAATCTACAATTTAAAAAATATATATATTACTTCCTCTGATCCTTCTTGGTGCGTCATCAGCTACCCCAAATTATCAACTATTATTAGCATTAATTGAAAGATAGAAATAAATTATATCAATCGAAAATTTATCGTCAGAATTAAACACAAAAATTTTATTAAATATATTTTTAAAAGGCATCGGTTTTGGTGTTATGAATTATGTTAGTAGATTTCTGGATAAATAATGTTGTAGGTTGGCACCTGCGCAGTGTGGTCATACCGAGGGGTGACCAGACATAACTCAAGCGAATTATACCCAAGGGTTACTAAAAACATTATTCATATGTTGTCCTGAAAATAAAACATAAAAATTTCCTTTATAACATGAATAAAGTTTCAATTTCGATATGGACTTCGACTGAAGTATATTTGTACATTTTTAGACACAACATTACAAGTTTATAGTTTGTTTTTGGTATAATTAAAATATCATGAAATAAAAAAATACGCGCACACGCTTGAGCTGATGTTGTTATCGATACTTATGTCTAAATGTTTTCTATTTCCAATCTAATTCCAATTGATGTTTATTTATTTATTTTTTTTATATTTTTTTTTTGTTCAATTTTGATCATAATTGAATATTAATGGATTTAGCAGTAAAGCGAAGGCACATAATAATGTAACTGATATAATCAGAGCTTTGGAAACACTATCACAAGTGCAGTGCACTGTCAACAGCCAGACTGCATGTATGCATTCTATAACGACAGCTCTGTGGATTGTAGACTGATCTCTGGGGATGCCGATGTCTATGTCCTAATTGCATAGTTGTGTAGTCGAAAGTTGTCAATTTTCATTTGTCGCTAATGGTTCTTGTCTGCTTACTAATACTTTTTTAAATAATAGCTCGACACATGACACCGCTCCATCTGATGTAAAGCTAAAGTCGCAGCAGTCGCCTCCGCTATGCTGGCTCAAGGAAACGAAAATGTGGGGTAGTATTGGACGGAATTTTAGAGAGATTTGAAAACGCTTTTTTTTATTGTGGCTCGGCATACCATGGGCAACTGCTACTTCAGAGAAATCTGTGCGGGCTGCAGTCGCCTCCATTATGCCGGCTTGAGGAGACGAGCATATACCATCTAGATTGACAGTGCACACTCTTCTCGTGTTAGACCGCTACCGCTAGACCAGAGTCTGTCTAAATTAGATTAGATTAAGAGTTTATTTTCTTTTTATAATTGAAATATTCGAAGAAAAGACGGAGGAATAGAAATGTCGTATAGCTCTTAATCGAATTGCAAAAAGATTGAAGAGAAATCATTATTAATAGCTAAGGAAGCTTGAGGCGATTAAAATTGTAAGTACTGTACGCAAGCAAGAAATCCTTTTAACGATTAATGATTTAAAACTTTCTCGTTACTTGAATACGCCTTATGAGAAGAATTTATTAGTAGACCCTGAAACGCGACTGGGTATAACGATACCCACCGAGTGTGTCCTGTCATTGGACGTTCTACATTCAACTCCCCAAGTTGGCATAGCGGATTATTTCGGCGTGTGATCATACCGAGTTACTTTTAAAAAGTAAGCAAACCTCAATTTTTATCAGCATATATATCTTTCTACATTCAGAAAACAGTTCCAGCGACAGAATGCAATAACCTTCCTCAGGCCTTTAAATGGAAATAATCTTTAAAAGTAGTTTAAAACTTCATTTAAAATTACTTCTGACCCTCATAATAAAACTACCATTAAATCCCAATTTCAACGCAGCTACTGTGAGCCGACGATATGGGAATATTTACGAGCCGAGATAAAGGACGAAAACTTCATTGGTTCACCATTTTCCTTAATAAGTAAAGATTAGTAAAAGGGAAACCTTGTAGATAACACTGTAAATTAGCTATAGTATTTAGTTTATGTGTTTAGATAAAAATGGTGTTAGCTATATTTACATACAATAATTAATTAATGTATTTATATAATTAATTCTGTATTTACTTAATTTTTTTATTATTCTACCCGTATAACGAGTGTCAATCTGGATGATGTACATTCGTCGGTCGGTCGTAGGCAGGCATAACGGAGGCGACTATTGCCTGTAGAAATTTGTCTGTAGTAGCAGTTGTTTCCATTCATGGGCCGCATTTTAGTATTATATTAAATTTAAAATAAATATATTATCAAAAACAACTACTAGTCTCTCGCTAGTTCAATTGGTCACTTGAAAGTGGTACTACACCGCAGACTAGGACTAATAACAATCATTAGTCTGCCTACCACTCTTATCTTATTAAACGAAAAATAAGTAAACAACAATATTTTTACCACTTTTTTTACGATAAATATAAACACATTTGTGCGGTAATAGCGGTTGTATATTTTGTTGAAATCCCTAAAGTGCCCTTTTCCTCGTGTTTTCCCGTTATCATGATCACTAAGAAGATCTGACCTTTGTCTAAGCAAATAAGGGTATGAATATTCAGAAGGTTATTGTAATAGATAATAGATACTGTAAAAATATTATCATTGTATAATTAATTACAATATTTGTTGTATTATATTCCTTTTAATTAATTTTTTTTATACTAGCCCGACAAGTGACTACACTCTGTCCAGTGTTCAAAGGGCAATAAAATGAATAAAAATTTAAATTGTAAAATGCATGAGTTTTGCTGCATTTGCATTCTCAGAATGGGAGAACAGAACTGAAAAAAAGAAATTAGTGAAAATATTATTTGTAAAATCTTACTATAATATTTTGTTTTTAGAAATTTTCGATAAATAATATTAGGTTTGTTAAAAATGTAATAAGTTAAAAATAAAATTGCAATGTTCTAGCAGATGTAACTCTGTAACAATGTAACTTTGTTATACGTACTTTGGTCGCTCAGTGCCTATAGGCACTATTAAAGCGTGGTAGGCAGACTGATGATGGTTATTTGTCCAGTCTGCCGTCCTTGGGTAGTACCACCACTTTCGAATGTAACACCCGTGAAGTGACTTAGTCGCGTAGCCAGGTATAACGAGAGGAGTGTGCACTGTCAATCCAAGATGGTGCATGCTCGTCTCCTCAAGCCGGCATAGTGGAGACGACTGCTACCCGCACAGGTTTCTCTGTAGTAGCAGTTGTTTCCATTCATGGACCGCACTCTAGCTTTACATCAGGCGGAGTGTTGTCACATGCCGAGCTACGATAAAAAAAAAAAGATTCCTTGTTTTTAAAGTTAAAGGAAATTAGAGCTTATGAAGTTAATAAACATATTTGAATTCAAATGTCTATAAACAACTACGTATAAATAAACATCTATTAAGTAAAGTAATTTCGCTTAGTTTTCATTCAGGTTTCTTAATAAACGTTTCATTTAGATATATTACCTAATGTGATCCGACACAATCTCCAGAGTACAATCTTATTCGTATACAAATGAGATTCTCCCTACAGCGTGTGTAAGGAGGAGGAAAATATCAAGAAAGTCCCTAATTTGATCAGAGAATAATCCAATTATTTCCACTTCGAGTAGGATGCTCACATGAATCTTATATATTGCTGTATAGTGTATGATTTAATGTTTTTTAATAATTTTAAATTGTGAAACAACCTTCTCAGTCACGTCTTTCCTTCTTCCTATAACATGGGATCCTTCAAGCGCAGTGGGTATCTCATCAAGGTGGCATAGCTGACGCGACTGCCGTCTTCATATCCCCCTCTTTTACAACAGTCGCCTCCGTTCACGACTTTAGCTTACAGCGGAGTGCGCCCATATGATGTGCTAAAATAAAAAAAAGCATGTGCCCCACACACCGCTAGATGTTAAGCTAGAGTCCGCAGGCAGCAATCGCCTCTACTATGCCGCTTTGAGGAGATGAATGTGCACTTTCTATTTTGCTACACTTCCAAACGATTCCAGAAACGTGTATCTCCTCTAACTATCTATAACCATCATCAGCCTGCTTACCACTCTTTTTCAATATATACCTTAGTTTTAATTTATATTAAAAACGTAAATTTTACAAGTTTATGTTTGCGTTTACGTTTGCTCGGTTTCCCTTTGTAAACGAGTAAAATGACCAAGTGAACACCAAGTGCAGCTCTGAAAGTAGATATAAGAACATCAATAATAGCAAGGCCCCTTGAAAAGAGTGTCACTTCTCATTACACGAATAAAAATAAATGAACCGGCCGAAGGGGAAGACGGTAAAGTTGAGTGGGACGGAAACTTTTAGCCCTCCTTCCTCATTTTTGCCAGACATTGTCACTTCTGATTCTGTGGAGATCAATACTCTTAAAGTTGTTAAGGCTTTCTTTTGACAAGACTTTTAATTCTCCTTCATTATTATTACGGACATTTATTAATGTCGGGTTTACAGCCTTTTTTATGTAGTAGCCTAATGTTAAGTTAGAGTGCGGTCTATGAACAAACACTATTGCTACGACAGATTAATTTCTACAGGTAACATATGTCTCCGTTATGCCGGCTTGAGGAGGCGAAATTACACTGTTGAGAGGGTACACACCTCTTGTTACATGTTGTAAAATATCCTTTATTTTATGAAAAGCCGCAATAAAAACACATCATCGGTGCTAAAATGACACTACAATAAAGCTGGAATCGTAAACACAATACTACAATGTATCGAATAAACTTTATGATTTGTTAGAATCTGATAGTAGTGTAGACTGGAACCCGCATTTTGCTATCAAAACCGCTATCATAGCAATACGTCAAAAACAACCCCCGCACCGGTAGCCGGGGACGCGTCACCTGCAAACATTTGTCAAAACCTGCCAGACTCCGAGCGGACCGACCCGTCAAATGTGGTTAGTGTGTACGTAGATTTATGACATTAGTTTTTGAAAGTAAACAATACACATAAATCCGTTTTCAAATAGTTTTATCTCAACTTTCGTTGGTAGTGGCTTAAGGGTCGAATTGGACCTACACGTTACGATAACATTTTTTATAGTAGCCCAGCATGTAATAACAGGCAGTAGTTGCTTTCGCTATGCCGGTTTGAGATAACAGTTGTAATTTCTCTGGACATACTTCCAAGCTAATCATAAAACACGACTAGGTTACATTTGAAATTAGGGAGGTAAACTGGGATAATAGCTATCACCGGCCTGCCCACTACTACACTTTAAAGTAAACATTTGATGTGATATATTATGATGATTATTGGTGCGATTTGAAGATACTTGTGAATAGATTTTCTATACCATAGTAACAAATGTACGAAAAATAAATCTACTCCAGGTTAAATAGCAATTGGATCACGTAGTCGTTTCATTTCCTGGAATCTTCATAGCATTTCGAAGTATTCGCCTGACTGGGAGGCACCTACCTGCCTGTCCCCGGAGGGTGCGAGGGTAATTTATGACTAGAGATAACGAGGGCTCACAGTGGCCTTATCGAGTTCTTTTTTGCTGTATTCGACGTTCTATTTTCAAATTTTTTTTAAGTGTGGCGAGTACACGTAGCGTCGTTGTGATAAGAATCTCGTTGGTCTACGTTGGAGATCGTTTTGTAGACAATTATCGAACAAATTGTAACGGTATTTGTCACACCATTTTAGCTATTTGCTCATGTACCGATATTATGTATTAGCTGTTCTGCACTTCGTATGGGTAAAGTTGATACGAGTATTATGCGTTTACTTACTACTTGACAAATGATGGGTTCCCCATCAAAATCTGTGGTTTGGGTTTGAAAAGGTAACAAACAGACGGAGTTACGTTCATATTTACTATTAGTATTACATCAAGAAGAACGTTTTAGTTAGTAGCAATCTTTCGTAAACAAAGCTGTAATCGCTTGAAAGTTTTATGTGGAAAATTCTATTATTTTATTAGAAGGCGACAAAGGTAGAGCGGTACCGTGTTGCGATGACACGTACCGTCAGATCATTTGGTGCACCTGCTTCTGACTTTATTCAACTCTTTTATAGCTTATTCTTGGAGCAAAAGCATCCGAGTTGGAGCTGTAAAATATAGAATTACGACCCATCATGAAACTTCGCTGCATAACCATTTTATTCTTTTTTTTACATTGAATCATTAATTAGAATACATTTTATATATTTAAAAAAATTGCTAGAAAAATAATAAACTTGCTATTTAAAGTGTCATTTACAAATATCTGGAAATAGAAGAAATGAAGCCGGGTCTTCTAAAGATAAAGAAAAGCTAAGAGATTTCATGAAATAGTTTCAAATGGACAAAAGTAAATCCGTTTTGTTATCTAGAGCTTGTTTTCTATGCTACAAAATAAAACCTACATTCATCGCTTGACAAATATCGTCCTTACTGCAGTTGTATTAAGGTGTTAAATTGTATACAAATGTTTATTGTAGTGTGAACAAAAGACGACGGAAACGCGAGGCGGCAATCAGAATCTTGGTCGCCTGAAAAATAGCGACCATTTCCTGAAACAATTCCACGCTTTCCGCACAAACATTTCGTATAAATAACTGTCATTATTTATTGCTTAAGCATGGGAATTATTACGCTCCTCAACTACATTGTGATTTATAACTTATTTATCATTTACTGCACTCATAACATAGTTTTCTACGTCTTAATTAGGAATTTGATGTATTGTTACTTCAAGTCAACAATAAATAAGTCTATAAGTTTTTTTATCATTTAATAAATTAAAAAGACCTAACTTTACTTAAACTTCATCATCATTGAATAAAAATTTAGTATATTAGTAAATTATAATTGAAAGTAATTGTAAAACATAAACTTTTCGTCGTTGATTTATTTATTTGCGATTATAGATAAATTCCAACTAAAAATAAGATGTTATGGTCCCTTTGGGCAATAATTAAGAGAGTTAACAAAACCGGCAGCCGAGGAACGGCAGCGCCTATAATAATGATCAGAACACCAGATTAATGGTAAAAAGATCAATTTGATAACTATTTATCTCTTAGCCTTAAGGGGCCGAAGTTTTAAAGGCAATATAATTTTATTATAACATAACTGCGTGGATCGAATATCGGTGAAAGAAAATGATACGGTATTAAAGTTTGTGTTTTGAGTTGTTTTTTTTTAAATGTAAATTCCTTATAAAAATGTCTAAAAAAGCTTTAAATCTTTCGAGGTCACATGGTAAGGCAACCTGCCTAAAAAATATAAACAACAAATTAATTCAAAGCCAATTATTTTTAATTAAGAATTATAATCAAAAGGCACGAGCTCGCAGTTCATTTTAAGAAAATTATTTGTTCAAAACTTTTCCTAAATTAGCCTGGGAACGGGCTCCCGGGTGAAGGGTCCGCGCATTAATCATTCAGGCTTTGGCGCCGAAAAATGGCTTTCATAAAAATATATTAAAAAGTTTTCCTCTCGTCATGACGCTTTTTCTTTCACCGTGTATGTTAATTTAGACTCATAAAAATGAGTTATTTTGGCAGAAATGTAATTTTAGACTGTTTTCTTTTGCTGTTTTTTCATGCGTCGGCGACTTAGCGTAATTTTTATGTCACCCGGAAAATATGTTTTTATTAAAAATATTATTAATTTGTCGGTATAATGAAAAGTTATAATGTATTACTCGGTCAAAGAAAGGCCAAGTTTGACGGCGGCTGTGCCGTCAGCAAATAAAAAAAATTCTTTTGTAAATTATTTTTTTATACATTTTGTGTGCATCTTTTGTTTGAGGTTTTTATACGTACATTATAGGATCCAAATAGGCTTAATAAAACTTTTTTGTTTTGATCAATTAGTCTATTATCAATTGTGATTTTGGAATAAACGAGAGGAGTTCCATAGTCAACCTGGGTGATGTACATTCATCTCCTCAAACCGGTGTAACATAGGTGACTGCTGCCTACACAGATTTCTCTCTCGCACTCTAGCTTAACAAATTTAAAAAAGTATAGGTATTATAAAACAATTTTAAAATAAAGAAGACATTTAAAAAAGAGACTACTACACATTTTGTATTGCTCTAGGGTGTAATCAATAAGGACTATTGAAGTTCCTACGGGACGTGTGTGGTTCCGCTCAGTATGCCGTTACTCTGAAATTAATTTATCCCTAGAGAATATTAGAATTAGTTTTACATGCGTCGTTATAAATCTTCCATCTCGATTTGATATCTTTAATTAGTTACGTGTACTGATTTATTAAGTGTAACTGCGTATTTTTTTCTTTATAAATATTTGTGTGTCCGACAAATAACCGAATTTATGCCTGGTGTTAAGTTAGACGCTATGAGTACTTATTCTATACACAACGTGACCATTTATTTTTTTCGTCTAAACGGGACAAAAAAATCAATAAATAAAAAAAATGTTTTAACCTAAATTTTGGTACTGTTTTTAAATTGAAAATACAATTCGCAAATATCTTTTTATTAAGTTTGCAAAAGTCCAATATTCAATATACTCGTATGTATAAATCAAATCGGCAGTCGGTTGCGACTTTAAAATTTTACACCGAACGCTCGTTCTCCGAAAAAGGGAGATTTTGCGTTCTGAAGCTTGCTTCGGGGACAACGGGACGGAGTGACAAGAAGTGTACATCTCTACATCTACAGAATAGACTTAGGTCTTACATTTGGAACTAAAGTAGTACAAAGTAACAAACTTTTATAAAATTCTTGTATTAAGTACATAGTTACATTGGTACCGGTCAGAATTAGCGAGATTCTCATCGATCATGAGATCCGTCCTCTACCGTTAGACGACGGCCACTCTTCTGGCTTAATTATGGATAATAAAAGTCTAAAAAAAAAATTAATTTTTCCATTATTACTTACAAAGCAATAAACTACAATCTTGCAAACGTTTAATATTATCTATAATGGTATCATCTACCATATATTGGACACTAACTCGAATTTCAGACACTTAACTCGTGTTTCTACATGAACAAATGACATAGTTTATGTAGTTCATCATATGACATCAGAATATATTGCGTCATATTAATCCCGTATGACGCTTTTGATATTTGAACATACTACATGTGTACTGGTATGATTTTCTCAGTTATTTTTTTTAATTGTAGCTTGACATGTGACAAAACTCCCCCTGATGTAAAGCTAAAGTGTGGTCCATGAACGGAAACAATTGCTACTAAACAATTGCCTGCCGGCTTGAAGAGACGAATGAGCACCACCTGACTACTTCCAAACTGATTCTGAAACGCGACAAGGTTACTTCACAGGTGTTACATACAAAAGTGTTGGTACTACTCCAGGAATCCAGACTGGGCTGATAATCATCATTTGTCTGCCTACCACTTTTGAAGTTATATTTTGAAGTATCTACATGCTAGTAAATTACTTGTTCTATCTAATATCACTGCCCCTTTGCCTCTTCCTGCGGTGTCAGCTGAAAATCAGCGCTCTGACATCTGCCAGAGCACATGCTGAGCTGATTTCCCTTTTATCACCTCACCCTGTACATATCTAAAAACATCTGTACTTTATGGCAAATAAAAGATATTCTATTCTATTCTATTCTATTCTAATATGAAGTGTATGAAACTAATACATGCAAGTTAAGGCATGCATGTCAGTATAATGTTAACACGTTTATAGTGTTGCGATGCCCACGCATGGTGTACATCACGCATTCTACGCATTTTATTCACACCGACCATTACATGATCACATTTTAGTTAATTATTATTAATGTTATATATTTATATAAATTGTTCATGTGGCACGAAGCTGTAGGGCCTGATAGTCACGTTCCTTAGGAAAACTTCGCCAATGTTACAAGGATTTTCTGTGTATCATTTGTTTTTATGATTGTTAGTTTTAAATAATATTGGGTTGTCGCTTATTATTTGAGAATTAATAATGTAGTTAATGAATTAGTCTAGTCTGCAGTCACCACCACTTTTAAGTCTAAAACCCGTGAAATAACTATTCGCGGTTCGGGATCGGTTTGAAAGTCAGGTGTAACGAGAGGAGTGTGTACTACGCAGGAGCGACTTCTGCCTGTAGTTTATCTCTAATAGCAGTTGTTTCCGTTCATGGACCGCACTCTAGCTTTACATCGTGGTGTTGTTATATGCCGAGCTACAATAAAATAATGTGTAACAAATATCTCTTTTTGTGAAAGTGCACAATCATTGTACATAGTGGGAAATTAATTTGGTGGTATAATTTTTTGTATTCTGTGTTCTAATTCTTCTTTGTTTCTGCTTCTGCCTGTCGCTGTCTTTTCTCTAAAATAAATAAATAAATCTTTGTATATTTACGTACCTATTATAAAAATAGGTAATAGTAGATAAAGCATAAAAATTTGTCTTGTTTAGCCGAAATAAAAATAAAAATATTAATAAAGATAAACATGAAATTTATTATATTGAGGGCTAAAACAATAACAATAAATATGTTATGACCAAGAAAATTGGATTTTTATATTAAAATCTTTATCGTTTACGTGACTATATTTCGTTAAAAATAATATTGTTTGTATTTCGAAAATAGTTATATTATTATGTTTAAAATGTTTTATCTGGCTTGCTATTGCGTTTATTTTGATATATTTTTTTTTTTTAATTTTGAGAAATTAACAAAACGAACCTTGATATTATTTTGGTTAAGGTTATTATTATAGGTTTCGGGCAAAATAGGGTTATTTGAATAATTGAAAAAATATTTTTAACCGTTTTTATATGGCGTTAAAGTTAATGTTTTTCTCTGAACTTTAACTTTAAAACATCAATATTGATTTACTCGCTGGCTTTATTAGCCTACGTAAGGAGAGAAGTGAACGGTGCGGCTTGAAGGGACTGTAAAGTTACACATACTCATCACGTTTTCCCCAGATCGAAGACGACAGGCATAGCGAACACGACTGCTACAGCCGTTGCATATGGGACTACTATAAAAATAATAATAAAACTTTACTAATGAAGAAAATGTTTAAGTTTACTTATTGTCTCTAATATATCTTTTGTTTCTACTTATTTGTTTTTAACCGACTTTAAAAGGAGGAGGTTATCAATTCGTCGTGTATTTTTTATTGTCAATCTATGCACTGTCATGTGTGCACACAATATGTGCACTGTCAATCTAAGATGGTACATACTCGTCTCCTCAAGCCGGCACAGTAGAGGCGACTGCTGCGCACAGGTTTCTCTGTAGTAGCAGATGTTTCCATTCATGGACCGCACTCTAGCTTTACATCAGGCGGAGTGTTGTCACATGCCGAGCTACAATAAAAAAAAAATAATTTCAGTATTTTGTTTTTTGTTTCCTGCACTAAAATCACATCACACATTTCTCAAACAATGCTATGTATATACGCCAATTTTTGCTTTTTGCAATTTTTATATTTTTATAGACTGTTATTATTCTTTTAATAGCAACAGTGAAATAAACTTTAGTTAAAATCACATAAAATTGTTAATTAGATGCTATTATTACAAAATTCATGTCAAGGGTATCTTGATTATTATGTTTATTAATTTGACCCGTTTTTAAATAATAAAGCTTTACAGTTTTATTTATTTGTGTCAGTCACTCAAGATAATATAAATGTAGCTATTTGGGTAAGTAGATAGGGACTCAAACAATAACGGTTGATAAATATCAAATTATGATTAAAATTGAACAAAAAGAGAATCAACGAGCCTACTACCTGAGCTGAGGTGAATTGGTGAGGCTGAATCGAACCCACGTAACCAGTGCGCTTTTTCTAAAATATCAAAATTATTTTAATTGTTAATTAAAATATTAAATCGAAAACAACTAAAATGTAATTCTTAAATAAGTTAACTCTAATATATTATGTTCATTAAATTAATGCACATCGATTAGGAATTTATTATAGTTGGCAACACTTTTTAGTGTGGTAACACGGCGCCGGGACGCGATGACGTCTTGGCGAGCGCTTTGTATTTTTATTAACAAATAAATCAGTTAAAATCAGTTTATGGTGTTTCCGTTCGACACAATCCACAACATTTTTGGTGGCACATGAGGGGAAAATAATAATGTGGCTAAAATCAGTTTAATAATCAATACTTTGGTGGAATGTGTGTCGATCGGCGTGGGCGTCGGGATGACGCAATATTATAAAATCAGAGGAGCGTCGTAATTGCATTCAGACAATTAAAAAATGAGGTAATCAGCTCAGTATTTGGATTCAGACAAATGTTAAATCATCGGTGGATGACAGTACGACGTGCGACGGTTACATCGGGTACAAGTTCGAGCATGTTCGTGGATCAGTCGGAGTTTGGCGGATGGGTTCCGTATAAATAATTCAGTGCAGTCAATATAATTCAGTGTGGATTATTAAATTCAGTGTGGTTATAATAAGTGATCAGTGCGTTATAGTTAAACTTTTATGGACATTAGATTTAATATTTAAGGACAGTAATATTATTTTATAACCTTATTCAATTTAGGTTATTAATATTATCAGGTATTTACTATTATTAATTATCTCAGTTTAAAAATGGCAAAACCAAATATAACTTTTCAATCGAAGTTCAGAATGTTATCCGATTTTTATGAGACTATGCAACAAAATAAAACTTCGATATCTGCTTCAGTCGCTAAGAGACATTTTGAAAAATATTACGATTCCTTTGTATCAGCATATGAAGAGTTGATGGCATCAGATTTGGATAGTGATACTATGAATAAGTATAAACTTCAATTTAGTCAGATTAATGAGTATTTCATATTAGTATCTTCAGAATCAGAACAAATAGTCTCTAGTGCCACTAATGTAAAGCCGAATCAGGACTCAGACTGTAGTAATCTAGCCAAATTACCCTTTATTCAACTTTCAAAGTTCAGTGGCAACCCATTGGAGTGGGTATCATTTTATGACCTTTTTATTAGTTTGGTAGACAAACGAACAAACCTGCCTTCAGCAGAAAAACATTATTACCTCAGAAGTTGTTTAGAAGAGGAGCCTTTGAGCATCATCAGTCACCTATCAGTAGATTCAAATAACTATGACATTGCTCTTAAGTTATTAACGGACAGATACCATAATGTCAGACTACTAGTAGATTCAAACATCAGTCGCATTCTAAATTTGCCTACAGTTCAAGGCACAGGTCAGACACTCCGTTCTAATTTATACAATCCGTTAGTGGAATCGATTCAGGCATTAGGTAAATTAGGGCTACCAGTATCTCAGTGGTCATATCTAATTGTTTATATTATTCTTCAGAAATTATCGGCTAGGCTCAGGACATTGTTTGAAGAAAGGTTTGGAACTGGCAAAGAGTTGCCTTCCTATGATCAGTTAATTCAGTTTTTGGATGAACAATGTCGGCTTCAGGTTCAGACACAAATCCCAGGACAATCAGAAGGTCAAATCAGGCGAACATTCAGTAATAGAAATTTAAAGGATTATTCAAATAAGAAGGCATCAGTCAATACTGTCAGTCAGGTTCAGTCGGAGGATTTGTGTAATTATTGTACGGGTAATCATTCGTTGTATAGATGTCAGTCATTTAATAAATTATCAATTTCAGAAAGGAAACGGTGGGCATTCAATAAAGGTCAATGTTTCAAATGTCTACGGCATCACCTCATATCAGAATGTCAGTCAAGAGGTTGGTGTAAGCATTGTCAGTCACGGGATCATAACACATTGTTGTGTAGATTGGATTCTAAATCAGGATCAGTAGATGAGGGACCAGTCAGGAAGACTTCTATACAACTTCCATCAGTCAATAAAGGAAATTCAGGTAATAAATCAGATTTATGACTCCAGGCAGCTGTTGATGTATCAGTCGGATTAGATATTTCCACTAGTTTCACACCTACGGTTTTATTACTCATTCAGAATAGTAAGGGACTATTCATTCAATCACGGGCATTATTGGACACTGGAGCAAGTGTATCTGTCATCAATGATTCACTTGCACGTACATTGGGATTACATCGACAGCAGTCTCAGAACATTATATCAGGAGTAGGTAATAGTAATATCAGTCCGGTTCGTGGAATAGTTCAGATCAGTATTAGGCCTTGTCAGTCATCAGTACCAATAATCACTACGAATGCGTTGATATTGGATTCAGTAACTAGTCAGTTACCTACTACTTCAGTCAGTCAGAAGGAAATGGAAATGTATACTTATAATATGCAATTGGCAGACCCTCAGTTTTCAGTATCTTCAGAGGTGGAATTAATACTCGGCACAGATGTGTTAAATTATATATTTGATGGTTCAAAATATCAGTTGGGCAATTCAGGTGTTTCAGCATATGGTACATGCTTTGGTCAGGTTATTATGGGTCCTATCAGTAAACGCCATACTTCAGTTACTCAAGTGAATGTTGTCAATAAATTATCGTTATCAGAAGCCATTGAAAGGTTTTGGAAGGTCGAGGAACCACCCCATCAAAAGGTCAGTAACCCATTACACCAGGAATGTGAAACATTATATAAGAATACATCAGTTAGGTTATCAGATGGAAAATATATGGTTAGGTTACCAATGCTTCAAGATCGGCCTCAGTTGGGTGAATCAAAACATATTGCTATTCAGAGATTTCAGTCACTTGAAAGGAAATTTCAGAAAAATTTGGTCTTTGCTCAAAAATATAGAGAGTTCATGTTGGAATATGAACAGTTAGGTCACATGTCATTATCAGGTTTTAATATGGATTCAGAACACTCCTTCATTAGTCATCATGGTATATTTAAACAGGGCACAGATAAAATTAGAGTAGTTTTCGATGGGAGTTGTAAAACATCTAATGGAATTTCACTTAATCAATGTTTACATTCAGGAGAACCACTTCAGAATGATATTATAAAAATATTGTTAAACTTTAGGAGACATCAAATCGTATTCACTACAGATATAAAAATGATGTTCAGAATGACATGGATTCATCCAGAAGATAGAAAATATCAATTAATACTGTGGCGTCAGACTCCTTCAGAACCATTAAGAGTCTATGAGTTAAATACTAATACATATGGGCTTAGGTCAAGTCCATACATATCTATCAGAACTCTATTGCAATTGGCAAAGGATAAGGAAAATCAGTACAGTATGGCAGCTCAGGTGCTAAGATCAGATGTCTTTGTCGACGACATATTAACAGGTGCAAGGAATATTTCAGAAGCTCAGAATTTAAAGGTGGAACTTATTAATCTCATGCGTAGCGCAGGTTATGAACTCAGGAAATGGTCATCAAATTCAGTGGAATTATTGTCAGATATACCGTCAGAACATTGTGAGGACCCAAGGCAATTTGATACACAGGATCAGGAAGGTTTTATAAAAATATTGGGTATTCAGTGGGAACCTAGGTCAGATTCATTTACTTATAGAGTAAATCTACCGGATTGTCAGGAAGTCAGTAAACGGTCAGTATTAAGTACAATAGCTAGACTTTATGACCCATGTGGTTATTGTGCTCCAGTCATCATCAGATTCAAGGATTTACTTCAGAAATTATTTATGGATGGACTTCAGTGGGATGAACCAATTTCAGATAGGCATATCAGATTATGGAAGGAATATATAACGGATCTTCAGTACATTCAGTCACTTCGGATAGGCAGGACGATACTAATTTCAGGTTCAGTTTCAGATTCAGTTTCAGTATCACTTCATGGATTTGGCGATGCTTCAGCATTGGGATATGCAGCATGCGTTTTCATCAGATCAATTGATCAGTGTGGGAAGGTTATGGTAAAGCTAGTGTTAGCAAAATCAAGGGTGGCTTCAAGGAAGAAATGTCAGACCATACCTAAATTGGAACTTAGTGCAACTCATTTAGTATCGAAATTATTAAATCATGTGGTAGAGGCTTACCACGGTTCAGTTCAGTTTCAGAATATTATTGGATGGACGGATAGCACTATTGTATTATCATGGTTAAGGACGACACCGCATTTACTTCAGACGTTCGAAGCGAACAGGGTTCAGGATATTATTAATTCAGCTTGTAAAATTAATTGGAGATATGTACCGTCAGAACTAAATCCAGCAGATTGTGGATCAAGGGGACTTTCAGCTTTTCAGTTAATCAGTCATCAGTTATGGTGGGAGCCAGAGTGGCTTAAATTAGAATCAGATTGGCCAAGTCAGACTTTCAGTTCAGTTTCAGATCTCCCGGGACTTAAAACTCATGTTTCAGTGGTGGCTTCAGTTGACTCATGGCAGAGTAGGCTTTTGGAAAGGACTAGTTCATTTGGAAGACTTATTAATGTCACGGCTTTTATAATGCGGTATTTCAGAAATATCAGGTTCAGTTCAGTATCAGATAGGGATCTCAGTCAGTATTTATCAGTCACGGAACGGCGTCAGGCTATTATATATTGGGTCAAACTTATTCAGAAGGAATATTTCAGGGAGGAAATCTATCAACTTGGGTCAGGTCAAGCAGTCAGGACTTCGTTACAAAAATTGGACATATTTATGGATAATCAGAAATTAATCAGAGTAGGTGGACGTTTGCGTCAGTCATCATTAGGATATGGGTCTCGTCATCCTTTATTGTTGCCAAAGGATCATCAGTTTGTTCAGTTACTAATTTCAGATGCTCATCAGTCATATTGTCATATTGGGACTAACGGACTCATTGCTATACTCAGAAGGGAATATTGGATACTATCAGTTAGACGTCAGGTTTCTAAGGTCATATTCAGATGTTTAAAATGTTATAAGTTGAAAGCAACTTCTTCTTCTCCATTCATGGCGGACTTACCTTCAGACAGGGTCAGTTCATCAAGAGCTTTTCAGGGAACTGCTACAGATTTCGCAGGACCATTTTTAGTCAAGTCCAGTTTACTTAGAAATGCACGTTCAGTCAAATCATATATGTGTATATTTGTTTGTTTAGCTTCAAAGGCAGTTCACATTGAATTAGTGTCAGGTTTATCAGTAGAGGCTTTCATTGCAGCATTTTCTAGATTTGTCAGTCGGAGAGGAATACCATCATTAGTGCGATCAGATCAGGGAACTAATTATATTGGCACTAATAATCATCTAAAGGAACTTAATCAATTTTGTTAAATAATAATCATATTCTACAGATGGAATAATCAGATCAGTTAGATTAAAAACTCAGTCTGGATTCTTGATTAGACCTGTAGTCAAGTTATGTAAATTGCCATTAGAGTAAGTTTATAAAGATAGGATTTATACTTTTAAATTTTCAGTTCAGAATTTGTTTAATTTTTAAGTTGCCTAATTGTAATATAGGAAATTATATTTCGAGATGTAGCATTATCTTTATAATTATGTTTAATCAGATGTTTTAATGTCGTTCAGTTTACAATTAATTGTAGAACTTCACTGGGCGGCCGTGGGGAGTAATGTTCATTAAATTAATGCACATCGATTAGGAATTTATTATAGTTGGCAACACTTTTTAGTGTGGTAACACGGCGCCGGGACGCGATGACGTCTTGGCGAGCGCTTTGTATTTTTATTAACAAATAAATCAGTTAAAATCAGTTTATGGTGTTTCCGTTCGACACAATCCACAACATATTATATAATACATAATAATGTAAAATAAATGAAAGCTCGTTAAACTGAAGCCATTAAAATCCTCTTGAAACTATTTTGAACTGAAAACTAGTGCAATCAAGAAACTTCTAGTAATTTGTGTACGAAGGGGTTAATTGGCAACGATAAAGTAGAACCGATCAACTTTTCGTATAAATTTAATACCTTTCGTGAGTTAAGTACATTTCGCATTTTGCCTTTATTATAAACTTTGTAAATATTTGTGTTAATATCAGACCAATGATTGCTGACATGATGCTGACCAATAAATACGCTTTTACTTATTTATTTATTTTATTTTATTTCTTCATACGAAGTTGCGGGCAACAACTACTAGTTTATAAAACAAAATAAATTGCAATCATACATTTTGCAGTAGTATTTTCAGTCTCAAAGGATTAACTGCAAAAGTGAGATGAAAATTCATTCAAATACTGATTCAAGAACCAAACTTAAATATAATCTAACAACTTAATTAAAATATACTTTTATTTTGAAGTACTTGTTTGAAAAGGTACAAAGTTTTAAAATTATTTAGGTTATTTTTTACGTCTATAAAAGTTTTTTAATTAAAAATTAGTCACGGTGAGATGTAGGAAAAAGTCGAGGGAGTGAGTTGCAAATCCAGCTTATCCTGAGTCCCCGAGATATTGCGGATAAAGAAAGTTTGCCTTCCCGACGAGATATAAAAAAAGAACGACTAGCTTTACAGTTGTAAAGATGAATATTAAAAATAACTTTTATAGCCGCAGGATATAGAATCTAAATAAAACTTTAATCTATGTCTATATTTTAATAAAAGTAATGAAATTTATTATACATTTTATCTACGTATTATACTTTAATATATTTTTTATTGTAGCTCGGCATGTGACAATACTCCACCTGATGTAAAACTAGAGTGCGGTCCATGAATGGAAACAGCTGCTACTACAGAGAAACCTGTGCAGACAGCGGTCGCCTCCATTACGCCGGCCTGAGGAGACGAGCATGTACCTAGATGGTATTGACGATGCACACTCCTCTCATATGCCTCATATGCCGAGCTCTAATAAAAAAAAAGATAAAAAAGTTGGTTAGTTTTACAAAAGCCTTAAACTTAAACACTAACTTAAAACATACATGTACTTAATTGCGTTGGTGTTAACTGTCAGACATTCAAGTTAAAAACAGACTTATGAGGACCTTATAGAGAAATATTAATAAATTCTTCTGGTCCACCTACTTGTCTGTTTTGTTAGAAATAAACCTTTGGGAAACAATACTTATACAATTCTTTGTATGAGATTTATTATGATTTTTTCATTATGGTATTGGTTAATAAAAATACAATTAAATAAGATGTTTAATAAATAAAAAAAAATATAGAGAACGAGCAGTTCTTTTAATTTCAATAGTATACTAACTAAATATGTAGTCTTTAAAAACTTTCTACAATTTTTTTATTTATTAGGTATTTTTTTATGGTACGTATTATAATGTTATAAAATTCATATTTCTTTTTAAATAATATTTTTATTATTCATATTTTTAAACAATTAAGTAAAATGTTTATTATTTTTAATTTAAAAAACAATGTAGACAAAGAATAACTGTAATTCAAAATAAGGACTATACAGCGACAGTCCGCTTGAATGCACTCAAGATATTACTTTGCAATTTCCTTCCTTCTAGCTTCCTTAGTTTAAATATTAGCATTATATTAGCTTTTGTATTCTGTACATGAAACTACTATTACTATTCTGGAGTTTATCTTGTCTTTTGCTGGCGCCGTTCGACTCGACGGAGCATATAAATCTAAATAATTACTTAGCTTTTAAACAGTCCACATAATAACAGGTTGTAAAGCCAGTCTACCCTGCAGATATAGTACTTTAATGATAACTTACTTTAAAAAAATACATTTCACTTACACTTTCTCTGTCATTAGGTAAAAACGAGTTTCCTTAATTACTAAATCTTTATTAATATGTTACTAACATTTTTTTTTAAATTGTAGCTCGGCATGTGACAACACTCCGCCTGATGTAAAGCTAAAGTGCGGTCCATGAATGGAAACAACTGCTATTACAGATAAACCTGTGCGGGTAGCAGTCGCCTCCACTATGCCGGCTTGAGGAGACGAGCATGTACCATCTTAGATTGACAGACAGGCTAGACCACGGCCGCTCTTGACATTGATCTACTTTGTTTTATTTGAGTTAAGTGACTGCATTTTGCGATGACATTTGCGACGTGTCCGTTGCTTAAGACCATAATTATTATATTAATTAAAAATTATATAGAGTTGACTAGAAGAGATCCAAAAACCGAAAGCTACAAATTTGTAGACCTTAGTCTAAAGTACTCGTATTCTTGGTTTAGACTAATCAGCGATTTTTTTAAATTCGTGAAAATTATTTTCTTGAGTGTCGCGTAAAATTTAAAGCGTAAAGTTTATTAAATACTTATTTTTTAAATTGTGTAATAAAAAAGTATATTTGTAAAGAAAAAAGTTCTCAAATTAAATGTATGAAAAAGTGTATGAAAATCAAAATGAAGAAATATTACGGTACGGAAGCACTGAAATAATTCGAACGACTCGTGAATAAGTAGAGCCTTTTTATTTCGTACAAAAACTCGGCACGTGCTCGAAAGGAAAATTAAAATAAAGTGTAAAAGTTCGTAACAAGTTTTTAGTACGTCTGCCGTAGCACTTGGACCTCATAAAAACTTCTTACAATGCGAGTTGTCGCGAGGACGTATAGCACCAGACGGTTTTACACTTAAAGAATTTCAAATTGAAGTAAGAAAAAAACTGTATTTAACAACAATTAAATTAAACGTATTTCTATTTTTTTCTTTTATGAATAGCTCGGCATGTGTAAGCTAGCGTGTAGTCCATGAGCAGAAGCAACTGCTACCACATAGCGATGTGCACCATCCATTGACAGGGTATTATATCCCTTTCGTTATTTCTTTACTTCCAAACGCGACTACGATTATATCTCACGAATACTTACACTTGAAAGTGGCAGTACTAACCCGGGCAGATTGTGCTAACATCATCAATCTGACTCTATATACGATTCGTCTGTATATACTCGCATATCAAAGTATTGTATATTATAAAAATATTTTTGGTATAAAATAAAGGAACGAAGGTTTGGAGAATTGCTATAAAAAATATGAAGTATTCGTAGGTACTACTTCAGACACCACTTATAACTGTTTTTAAAAATTTCCCCGGTTTTGAGTTAATGAATAAATTCAGCGAGCCAGTCCGGCTTTTTTGTTGAACACGTTGCACTCGAAACTTTGGTTACAACATTGTTTTATGAAATTGTCTATCCACTCACAAATTGTGTAACATAATTTATTGCTTCAATATCACAAATCCATTAAAATAACGTTAACGAAATGTAAATGTGGTCAGTTAAGATTAGTTAAGCATGAACTTACATGAAAATCTTTAAAACCTATATTTTACCCAACGGCTTATAGATACGAAAACCTGGTATTAAATTTATGTCGACCCACGCATACACCAGCATGCAGTCCCATGATACCTATTAGCAGTTTGCAAATTACGTCGGAGTTCGGCGCCTGTGCAAAGAGCGCGCGTGGGCGCACGTCGAGGCGCCCGAGAAAGCACACGCTGTATTTTACATAGCTATCAAGTTTTGCAAGTATGTGAGAACTAGCTGACTAATATTGTTTAGAATATACAAAAAGGTCCATGTACTCCAGGCTATTAGTTCTCAAATAACAATAAATCACTGAAGGGAAGGTTCTGAGAAGTATTAATTTATGTACCTGCTCTAGGACTATGCTCACCGAGAACACAGTTGAAGATGCGTGTTGTTGTTTTGCAAATAAAGTTAAACAAACGTTGTATTTGTATACCTACCTACTATAATCTACGTGTGTATTATAGTTTGACTAATATTTGAGTCATTATTAAACTTAATCGATATTTTCTTTCAACATAATTTATTCATAACAGTCTCGAGATTATAATTATAATAGAAAACAAATTTCATATAATTATGAATTTGTTATAGAGTAAAAATTGCTTTTTTTTACTCAATTACTCAAAAGTTTTGAGTCAAAACTCTCACGAATATCAATGTGTAGATTTACTAGATTACATAAATTTTTACGCCCATACAAAATCCATATTTAGCAAATATGGAAGAGATGATGGGTTATCATGACAAAACAACTTTCCCTTTTACACATAAATATAATTATTACGTTTACCGGAATTGTAATTATAACTTTAATAACATTTCAGTATGTTCCGAGATATTTAATAAAATGAACTTGCGTGTTAAGTGCGGTTTATAAGTGGAAAAACTGCTACGTCAGAGAAATGTCTGCAGGCAACAATCACCTCCGCTATACCGGCTCTGAGTACATGAATATCGTACAAGTTAGCAAGGTACACTCCTCTCGTTATACGCAGCTTCTTCCAAGCTGATTACGGGTTGCACTTGAAACTGGTGGTACTACCCCAGGACGGCAGACTGGGTTAACAACCAACATCAATTGTAATGTATTAAACACATGTCTGTTGGTGTGAACCCTCCATTAGATTTTCATACATGTAAATTTAATTTATCTTATTAAAACAATTTAATAATTATAATAAATTAAACTGCCTAATTGATTTCTCTATAAATCATGGTGGGTCTATTAAACTAACAATGTAGCAGCTAAATTCGCTGTAATGTCATATTTTGTTTCTATCTTGAAGTATCAATGCGCGTAATAGGTGGCATGGCGTGAGTGTACCACATCATTAATCACCGAGTAGACTGAGGTGGGACGGGTTAAGCGAAGGGAAATGCTCGTAAATAGCTGAATGCAAAACACCGTCAGCAGTTGCTTGCTCATCAATCAGATGGTGTCAGTCAACTGATTGTGGAGTCAGGTTATGTAGAGTTGCGATTTAAAACAGCGCGTTTTATTTTAATTTCAGTAACTATGATAAAATCGTAGAGGTTTCTTTTTTTTATTTATTTATTTTTTAAATATACTGGAAAAATTATCAAAGCAGTGAAAAATGAGAGTCAGAAATCTTTTACAATAACTGATGTATAATTTTAAATAAACCCAAAATAAAGTTATTTTATTTTATTATTAAATTTTGAAAATGTAATTGAAAAAAATTCTTCATCTTTTCATTTTATTTCACTTTTACTGTGTAAATAGATCTACATAATAATTTTTTTTTTATTTTAATCTTAAATAATTATTTAGTTGTTTTTTTTTACCTAATAATATAATATATTTTTACATTGCAATATTTAATGATGTTTTTATAACTTCAACTTTAATATTATGGTTGGCGTATCAAACGTTTGAATTGCGAGTTTGTATAAATATTACCGCGTAGCATATTTACTTTAATGAAAGCCTTTCTAAGGAAATATTACATCAATTTGTAGTAATCTATTTTGTTAGAAAATTTGATTAAGTTGTAATTTGTATGCGAGGAATTTACTTAATTTGTTTTAAAGTATAGAGATTAGTGTTATTTAATAAATTATTACATGATTTATTATTTTTAGTACGTGTACCTATCTGTATATTTTTCTGTAGTTTTCAGTGCACACTTTATTTTTATTATTCGAGTCCGGTAACAAATCTCTCTGACTCCATTAGTTTGTTTCCTAATAACTCGAAAACAATTGAATGAATTTACATGATTATTTTTTTGTATAGAGATACGATATTTGGCCATATTTTAGCATATATATTTGTCTGTGGTATTTTTGTATTTATGGAAAGCGACATGCTTCTGTGAAAATATTATCTAGTCCCGTTTCGATATCAGTTTGAAAATAGCCATAGAAGTATAACGCCCAGAAAACCCCACACACACTGCACACTCATCTTGTCATAGGCTGGCATAGTGGAGGCCAATACTCGCAGACAATTTCTCGTAGTCACATAACTTATAGACTGATTATTAATATTTTTTATTGATAACTTATAGAAAATTTAAAAACTTAACGTCATTAACTTTAACTAAAAGTTATATTCTTTGTATCTTATTTAAAAATACCTTTATACTTGATTATACACCTTTTGCAATGTATTTTAGTGTAATTTTCAACTTACATTTATCATGGGCGTGAAGGTTAACCTGTCAGCTCATTTTAAAAACCTTAAATGTATAATAACACTCGCCTCTAATTATACGTTTAAAAAATTACGGAATAATTATTGTTTTTACTTTATTGTGCCCTAAAAAAATTGCTTAAAATCACATGATTATGTGACAATCGTCGTGATATTTATTTAATTTAATTGCGAGAAATTAATTGTAATGTTTCAAAAAATTAATACTCTTTATTCTTTTTTTTCACATATTTTTCTTAGATGGTCATTTTTCAACTGCCGGCATAGAGGAGACGAATGTGCACAATTTGACAAAGCACACTCCTCTGGTTACATATGGTTTCTCCCAAGTAGCCCCGAAACGCGATTAGATCACATTACATTGATTTGTCATTTTTTATATTTTTTTATTTACATGTTTTTATCTATAACGAATCTTTTGTTATAAATTTACATTTAAACATACAATTTAACATCATATGCGTTGCTATAAATTAACGCGTGAGAGATGGATTATTTGTAGTTATTTCCAAATAACTACCAGTAGGTCTTCCACGAACATTCCACTTATCTTTCCCGGTACGTTTTACCATTAAACACGTTGACGGACAGCTCTCCTCACGGCCGACAATAAAATTGGTGTCCAGACTTTACGCCCGATTAACACCGCGTCTCCGTCAGTATGAGTTTCTCAGAAATTGTCAGAGAATCAACCATTTATCATGCGAATGCTTGTATTTGGAGAAAAACTCGCTCTTGACGGCTCATGTGATGATCGTTATTATAATTCGGATTGATGTATTTAGGTTATCTTTTTCTTTTTGAGTGACAAATTGTTTATTTTGTATTTTGTAAACTGTTGAATAATTTATTCTTTAATTTTTATTAGTTTATTATCACTTGCTCGCAACTTCGTATGCGTATGTATTAGTTTTTATGCGTTTAGCGTTCCTATTTCAACCCTGCCTAGGAGACCTGTTAGAATAGCATTCGACCTGCTACCACAAACAAATGTTTCTTAGTTTCAAATCAATTTTGCGATACTTACTTGGTATCGAATTGATTCTTTTAGCGTAAATCCTTCCCTTTCGCTCGATCCTGCCCCATAAAAAATGTAAAAGTATTGTTTGAGTAAGTATCGATATTTTGAGGATACTTATATGAGTAATTGAGTAGTATCGAAAAATGTTTTGACCTTTACTTTCAAACTGATCTTGAAACGCTACTAGGCCATTTCATGTGTAACTTAAAACTGGTGGTACTAAGTAACAAGACAGGGATAATAACCATTATCAGCCTGCCTACCACTCTTGAATTTTATAAAATACAAAAATAATAAAGCAGAGTAAGGACATTTCTCAATTTATCTGGAGCTATAAACAGTATGAAAGTTAACAAACGTATTATTATAGTACTTATTGTACACATAAATCTATTCCACGTCTAACTAAAGCATTGGCTTGCAATAGTAAAACTGTCTCTCGAACTAATAAAATACCCAATGATATGGTTACGTTACCCGATTGTCAAACAGTAGTCAGATGGAATGATCGACCACAAAACGAATCTTGTTGATTGCTTAACTCATTCTGTATGCAAAGATTGGTTTATTGAGGTGGGTTAGTAAGTTTGAGATAATAAAAGCTCCTACGTATTCTGTGAGCAGTTTACTTATGTACTTATTAGTTTGGATGATGAAATGTTTATGTAAATACTAGGCTATTGCTCTAAAGGGAGAGACCAAAGTACTATCAGCAAAGCCAGCGCTGCGATACTAAAGATTGGCTATGGTCTTTCCGTGTGATATTTAAGCAAATATATCGACAATTGAAATTTTAAAAACAAGAAGCGTATTAGTAATAGGTAGACTGATGATGGTTAGCCCAGTCTTCCGTCCCAGGGTAGTACCACCGCGAAGTGTACTAGCTAGACTTAGCAAGACTTAGCTTGTTAGGAGCCGGGTACAATGAATATGCATTGTCAATAGCTGCACATTAGCCTCCAGATTAAGGAGTGCTGCCTGCCTGCCCTGAACAAGGCTCATAGGTCACACTTAGCTCGCAAGGTGTGATCATTTGCCCCGTTACTATAAAAAAAAAGTATAACCAAAACATTAGAAAGAGTTTAATATATTGACTTAACAATTTCTAAACTCTTGAGGTAAAACAAATATTTAAAAGAAATCGTGTTGAAAACACTTTTAGTGGAATGGAAACAATACAGTTTAGTTGTTGTTTGGTTGGTAGTGGGTTCACGTAGTCACGTAGGCGACGCCGATGTCCGCGTAGCCACCGTGTTACTACACTTATTACAAATGCACTGAATTATTAAATCCGGTTTTATGCTAATCCTACTATTTCAATAAATACTACAAGTTATTTATGAGTTAATAAAATGTGGAACGTTAAATTTTACCATAATATAAACAAGGAACGTTAGAAGTTAGAAATTTGAATTATTCGAGTTTTATAACTTTGTTAGTAATCCTAATTATTAATTTATTAGCACTTATGAAATAATAACAACTAGATTTATTGCAAAATTTAAAATTGCGTGTTTGGTCATTTAAATACCTTTTTATTCGTAATAAAGTAACTGTTGACATTTTATGGTTGTTATAAAATTATTTTATCATAAATTATTTATTATTGGTAATAATTTTTTTTTTCTATTAATTATTCTTGTCTATTACATGCGGGCATGTGACCGCACTCCGCCTGATATTAAGTCAGAATACGGTAAGAAACGGAGTCAACGGCTACCACAGAAAAATTGAAGTTGGATAGTACACATTCGTTTCGTCAAGTGTCTGCAGATATTATTTATTTCCGCTCTAGCTTTGCATCCAATATCCTGGCTTAAAGAAGACATATTGTATTCTCTCTCATATCATTTATGAAGACACTGAGCGACTGCATTCTATAACATAGTTAAAGATTTGAACACGGGACTCATCGATCGTGAGTTCACGCCTTCTACCGCTAGACTACAGCCGCTCTAAGTAACTGCATAAGTTAAAATTTCTACATTAGTTTCGCTCAAATTCCATTGCATTTGTATTCGTCAACTAACAAAGACAAACTTGTACAATTGTAATTTTTTGTATTGTGGAAAAAAGTGTTTGCCTGTCATTCAAAACGATACCTCTAACATACGGTTAACGTACAGGTGGGTGGTCCATTCATTTTACACTCTCCCACAACCCGACTTCCGAATAAAGAAAAAACATATTTTTAAATTCTCATTTGTTATGTAAATTTTTATTAATTTCAATTTTATTTTGGAACATTATAGAATTCTATTGTGTATTAAAAATGTATTCTTTTCTGCTGTTTACATAATATAATTTTTATTTTTAATAAAAAATATACGGCCGTTATGAGTCTCGTGTTGAAATCTCGCTGAATTTTGACCGGTACCAATGTAACTATGTTATACGTACCTATTAAAGGCACTATTAAATAGTGGTAGGCAGACCGACGATAGTACCATCACATTCGAATGTAACACCCGTGAAGTGACCTTTCGGGGTCTGTCAATCTGGATTGTGCACAATTGCCTACTCTCTCACTCGTACAAACACTAAAGAAAGAATTCATACATAAGTAAAGTAAAGCGCGCGTGAGTGTAGCGTGTCCGAATGTATGATTTCTTTCTTTTGTGTCTGTGTCGGTACGTGTCTGCCACGTAACGGTGTCTGTAGATATGAACCGAGTTTTAAGAGATAGGTAAAACATTTTAAAGATATTTAAAAAGGAACGAATGCGGGACTTAGAGCTCCTCTTTTCAGACTGTGCTACACATACAACACATGTTTCACAGATATTGATATCTTTCAACGATTTTCGAAAAAGTGCAATAAATATATAATGTATGCTGAATTAGGTAGATGTAGGTGTGACAGGCAATGATGTAACACTCATTTTATTGTTGCTTTTTTATTATTATTTTATTTATCTGTTTTTTATTAATACATACTATTTTTCCTTTTTTTTTGTATACGTTCACTCCGCCAATTTATGTACATAGTGAAAATTATTTTAGGGTGCAGTGATGTTATCATGATCAACTTAAACATAAAATCTCCTCGACTGTACTGCACCTGTTAATTTTCCAAATAAAAAAATAAAAATAACAAAAGCCAAAACAATTTTCATTAAGGTGTCAGATTGTCATTCTTTCCACAGCGACACAGAACAAGCAAACTATTATATTCATCTCGAGTGGCCAGCAGCAGGTTAAAAAGTCGTTTAATATGTAAATTGAACGCTCTTTTTTGTAATGACAAAATTATAGAATTTTTACCCGTTTTTTCTTGAGTGGAATTTACGCATTGTGTAATATGAAATTAATTTAAATTAATTACTTTTTAATTAGAAAGTAAAATAGCTTTTATGTTATGTAATGTAATGTAAATTATGTCACTTTTACTAAATATATTTTAATAAGGAATACGCAAATGAAAATTAATATAGAACGAGAAGAATGTGCCTTATCAACCTGGATGATTAGCCAGCATAGCGGAGGTGACTGCTGTCGGCAAATTTTCTCTATGGTAATAGTTGTTTCAGTTCGCGGTCGCTCTAATAACTAAACATCAGTCGCAGTGAGTGCATCAAACGCCGAGCAATTAATTATAAAAAGAAAAAAATAACCTAATAAGGAAATCAAAATAAACCTAGAAATTAAATGTAGCGCACAAAAGGTTTAATTTCTATATGTAAGAACCCTCTTTTAATCATAATTGAAAAAAGCTTAACATTATAATACTTCGATAACATTCAACAGTCCCTTAGTAACGAAAGGAAGGGATATTGATTTTTTTCTAACAAAATTTAAAACATAAAAGCTTTTGCAGCTGTGTGTGCGCGCAATAGTTATTATGGAACAATAATTAGAGGTAGGTAGGCGTTTGGCAGGGCACACGATATAAAAGGGCTTTTGTGCGATCTGTGAATGACCTCTTCAGCATAATAATGGGATATTTTGAAGGGATGCGTACACGCGTGCGAGTGGGTTGCGTAGTTCTGTGATACCTAATTGGGTGACCAGAATTTTTACATTAAATGGAATTTATGGGACAATATTTAAATACGATTTGTCTTAGTTTATAATTTGTTATGACTACTTCTGTATTACAGTTTAAAAACATAAAAAATAAAGTAAAGTTAATCAAGATTATTTAACTCTACCTACGTTACACCCATAAGTTCTAATCAATAAAATCAATGCATTCGAATGTACTCCGGCGCAAGATTTATCTATCCAGCCTATTGTCATACTTGTACAAAATAACCAATACAATTGGTTTTAAAAATGAAACCGTCATTAATTTCGACGTCCGGAATGTCAATACAATATTAAGGTAACCCTTCTCAGGGGGAGACCGGTTTTGAAATTAGAATGTTTTTTCAAAGTTAGGATCTTTGTCGGCGGCCGCCCGGTGCGCGTGCGACGATTTTGTTAAAACGAATGAGCCATATTATGTTTCTGTACCCATTTTTGTTCCGGATATAAGCTATTTTGCAGTTGACAGGAATTTTTGAAAAACTTTACCACACGTGTTTCGCAGCTTTGTTACTTACAGAGAACTACGTCATTAATGTTTTTATACCTACCTATAACTATGAATATTTTATATATGTATGTATATTTACCTAGTTCACTACATATACTAATCTGAATATTAATTGTGCAGAAACAAAAGAAGGAGTAAACAAATTACCCACTTTTAATTTTCTCTATTATTTTATTTAGTATCAATAAAAATTGTAACTACAAAATTCTAAATCTGGAACTATTCATAATAGTTCCAAACAGTTGATCAGGCTCTTCCCGCTGAGCGAGTCCCCGGTAGTGGAAAGAGTAAACACAGATGTAGGAGGGACGGCCCGGGCCAACACCGGGACCAATGGTAGTCCGTTGTAAGACTCCAAACGTTCTGGCTGTCTCTATAATAGGGTATCGTGTACAACCGTTCGCGTAAACCGCGATGTCGCGATTCGAACTTTTGAAATTAAAATTATGAATTTAATAAATTAAATGTAAAGTGATATTAAAACATGTGAGTATTTTAGTGTTATGTGAAAGTTAATTTTGTGGCAGTATGGTGGATGTTGGTGCTAATGAGTGCGATAACATTAGAAATGGAAAGAACCAATTTGTGTATTTAGTTCTTGTGCACTTATTGTTACTTGGATTGAATGGAACTAATGGTGAGTTTTATTTCCTTTTAGTTACAGATTTTTCTTATTTGTTAATCTTTTATTTACTTATTATTGATCTCACGATTTACGAAAAATAAAGTTGACTCAAGAAGTAATGCAGCTTAATTTATTTTTTTAATAGATTGTTTTTTTTTTATTATGTAAAATTGTATAATTCATTACAGTTAACAGAAAAATAATTTAAAATACCCGCAATATTTTTAATCAGACTTTTTTTATTAGTATATATTTTTTTATTTTTTTATTTTAGCACGTCATATGCTATATATATTTGTTTAGATGTTCTAAATAGGTATCTAAAAATTATATTGTTACATTTAAATACATAAATAATTTATTAGGTATTGTACAAGTTATTGTTTTCGGATCTGTAAAACGATTTATAAATATTTTGAAATTATACTGACCATAATATTTATTTTTAACTGACTATAATTTATTACTTTGACTCGAGTGTTCCTTTTTTGACCCGAAGATGCTTGAGAAAGTTCAAGTAATATTTTATAATGTATCTCGACATTTTACGATAAGGGTACGAGAAGTAAGTACAATTATATACAAAAACATAGGTAGGTATTAAATGTGTTTTAATAATTAATCAGTTACTTAAGTCTGTCACCGCAACGTAAAAATACGAGTAAAATTATCAAAAACCGAAAATATTTTAATACAATATTTGCGGCTCGTGGGCCGAGTTAGTATAGACGTGGGTCGAGTCTGTATAGGTACAAGTGAGCTTGCGAATTGCGATCAATAACCCCGTGTTAGAACGACAAACTCCCAAAATCTCGGCCGGTACCAATGTAACTTTGATCTCTCAGTGTTTATGATGCAAGCATTATAACTCAATAAAGGCATGGACAAAATGTATATTATTAGAATCGGTTGAAAATTTTCTTGTTTTATAGTAGCTCGACATGTGCCATAGTCCGCCTGATGTTAGGTTAAAAGTGCGGTCTTTCACAGGTGTACGTCGCCGATATGCCGGCTTGAGGAAACATATGGGCACCGTTTAGATTGACACACTTCACGGGGGCACTTGAAATTGTTGTTCCCCCTTCTGAATGGTTTACTAGGCTAATAATCATCATTAGTCTGCCTGTTACTATTTGTGTACATATGTATGGTTGATTTATGAATTTCAATAACTCTAATTATAAAGGTAATGAGATTTAGGATTTATTTCAACAATGAAAAATTCAATTATCAGTTTTATTTTTTAATTTATTATTTTCTGTTCAATTTTTATCAGGGTTTAAAAGGACTTCATTTGGACTAATTTAAAGGAAATAAATACTTACTATAACTGCTTAGTAAATAATATATATTTTTTATATGGTTTTGCAATGAACACGATTCGATGTTATCTACAAGTCAAAATCTTTATCATTAACTACATAAGATTTTATGTACAAACATCTGGCGCCGGAGTAGGTTTTTTAAGGTTCCAAATGCAAGGTCGAGAATAAACATGATGTTTTAATTTTTTTTAAATATCGCAATTTAATCGCTTTTTCGCGTGATTTAATGTATTAAGTACCTACTATGTTCTTAATTATTTGAATGCTTAAGTCTGGAAAAAAAATCTTTAAAATTGTTTAAAAAAAAAAAGAATTCTACGCATATCGCCTAAAATAATGTTACTTAAGATTCTTAGGAAAGTTTTAAATACAATGATGAAAAATTAGGTTATTTAGGCTAAAAATAATAAATAATTTATTAAAGATTGTAATTTAACAATTGCCTAAAAATATAAAAAAACGTTTCAGTGTTATTTTTTGAAGAAAAAAAATCTACATTAACATAGCTTCAGCTTTCTTAATCTGAATTGTAAATTGGTTAGATTTTATTATTTATACTTTAATAATAGGTATAATTTATACCTAATACATATTCCTATTAATAATAACATAGGTAATTTTAATTGGATCATTTCATGAGAACTGTCAACTTATCGATAGATGTGACAGTTTCATGTTAAAGATAGTGATGTCCAGCATAAATTAATATTTTTGTCAGTAACTGTTAATTACCCGTATATCTTAATTTGTTTCTCGTTCATTTTAATTGGGTAATTGTTGAAAGTGCAATTAACATCGTCTTCATGAAAGACTATTGTTTCGAAACATTTGCTAGGTAGAAAGTAACATTCTGTCTTATAATAATTATTGAAATGATCTTATGAGTTACCAATTTACTATAACAATTTTGTATCTTATGTAAATGAACTAATTAATAAAATCAAGCAAAAACCGCCTCATAAGAATATTTGGCTTTCTGATCAGGTTGCTGTGACATCAAGACCAGAGCAACAAATTAAAAAAAACTAAAAAAAAAAGAGGAATGCAATTGAAGACTTTTTGTTTTTCTTTGTGACTCGCCTGTATGGACAGCAAAAAAGTTTCATAATTTTTTTTTTTATAATTATGTTTAATTTACCTTGCCTATTTGCATCTAACAAGCCTAAGTAATAATATGTTCAGACGTTTAGGGGTGATTGGAAGAAAAGCACTCATTCTGATTAATTAGGACTATAAAAGGAAAAGAAGAAAAAGCGAGTTTTTGTTACCTATCATTACACCGACATTTAATAAAATATCATTTGACGAAATTCCATATCAACAATACATTTTGCATTGAGACGATTTTTATTTTTGCAATAAACAAGTACAAAATCTATGACATACCGCCTCCGTGTATATTGGGCCTTATTGTATTGTAAAGTTGTAAATATATGCAGTCAAGTTAAAGAGCGGCCGTGGTCTAGTGGCAAGACGCGTGAACTCACGATCGATGAGATCCGTGCTCGAATCTCGCTAATTCTGACCGGTACCAATGTAACTTAATTATATGTACTTTGGTCGCTCAGTGCCTATTAGAGAGTGGTAGGCAGACTGATGATGGTTATTTGTTCAGTCTGCCGTCCTGGGGTAGTACCACCACTTTCAAATGTAACAACCATGAAGTGACCTTGTCGCGTTTCGGGAATAGTTTGAAAGTAGCCAGGTATAACGAGAGGAGTGTGCACTGACAATCTGGACAGTACATGCTCGTCTCCTAAAGCCGGCATAGTGGAGGCGACTGCTGCCTGTACAGGTTTCTCTATAGTAGCAGTTGTTTCCATTCATGGATCGCACAATAGCTTTACACCAGGCGAAGTGTGTTGTCACATGCCGAAGCTACAATAAAAAAAATAAAATAAATAAAGAAATGCAGTATGCGACCACCTAATATTTTTTTAAATAAATTCAATTTTTAACATTTCGATAAGACGAAAAAAGTATTGGATTTGTTATCTTATAAAATAAACACAGGACAGACGAGACTTGGAAAATTTATTTATTTAGATTGGGAAATTTATAATGGGAACAAAATCTTTATCTGGTACACGTGAGAATTTTATTTATAGTACATTACTCGTATCTACATATGAAAACTCGGGTATTACACATTTCTATATGTTTCAGATGATTTGTTACATATAGAGTTCCGAGAGCGTCGTGGCGTAGCGGTAATGAGCGG
Organism: Tinea pellionella; assembly: GCA_948150575.1. Taxonomy (NCBI): domain Eukaryota; kingdom Metazoa; phylum Arthropoda; class Insecta; order Lepidoptera; family Tineidae; genus Tinea; species Tinea pellionella. The sequence goes on from OX411253.1 coordinate 3,640,587, forward strand.
ACCTCACGATCGATGAGACTATTTTAGTGCCTGTGATACAAGCTCTAGCTTACAGACATTTAAACAATCTATTCTACAAACAATTATTTATTTTTATATCAACTATATTTAAGTGCCTCATTATCGCATCTTTTTTAATTATTTGAATCTGACGTTTCGAAAGCTTTGCATCCATCGCATGTCAAAATTAAATAATAAAAATAAACGCGATCAAAATATTTAGTAATTTAGTCATAAAAATATCGTCGTTTTATATTCATAAGACGTTTTTGTGTGCATAATTTTGTCGTCAAATAATTATCTAATGATTAGTATGCGTGAATTGTTTGCTAAAAGTTCTAGGAAGTGTGAAAAACATTAAACCGGAGGTGTCAAGCTAGACAAAACATACATACTATGTTTTGTACTAAACAGAAGTTATTTTGAGAACAAGTACAAAAAATTGTAATTTAGATAGTTACAGTGATTTTTCATAATTTATAAGACTTTATACAAAAGAGCTCAATTGCATTCACAGATTTTTGATAGCTCTATATTTGTCAACCGATAACATCAATTTAGAGGCAATTCTTTTTGTTCGCGCCTGAAATTAGTTTTATTTTTGGTTGGTTGCGCTGCATAGCATTTTACTCCTTTGCCTTCCTTTCCCGCACCAAATTAAAAACAAAACCGCGTTGACAAGAAGAGTGTCAAGAAGGCTAGCCGCGCGCGCGCACCGACAAATTTGAGTAAAATTACGTTATATCTAAAAACAGTTTATCAACGCAAACGGTGAGTCCCTTTTCCATCATTTTAGATGCCTTTGCATGTGTGCCAACCATATTACCCCTATTTTTATAAATACAGTCCACTTAGCTCATACATTTGATGGTCCTTCGAGCCGGATATTTGGTACCTACTCGTTCGATTTATATTACGTACATAATGCAAAGTGTATTAATTTAATTATTTTTATAACCGCACTCACCGTTAGTTTTTTATTTTTTTGTTAATCATTATATTGTTTACCCGCACCGCACAAGATAATAATCTTGTATTTTATTTATTTTTCTATTTATTCAAATTTGTCACTAATTATCCATTTATTATTATTTTACATATAGTTAAACGTTTGGTTAAGATAATAGTACCGTTATATTGATTATCCGCTTTGTAATATAAATAATTTTGCCTAATCACTTATAACAAGGTAGTTAAATATTTACACCGCACTTGCCAACGGATACTTTTTACGCACAAAATGGATAAAAAACTCAATTATGAAAAGCGATTACAACTACTTGAATCTAAATTACAATCATATTTTTCTCATATACAAAGAATATATGAAAGTATACCCAAACACTCAGAACAAATTAAAAATGAGTTATTCTTGTCGCAATCTCAACAGATTGATATTGTAAGATCGGAATATATGAATTTAGTCGACGAAATTAATTCTTTAAAAATTGCAAATGAAGTTAATTTTATTCCGCAATATGAATCGATTTGGTCATTTTCAGGACTATACAACGCTATTATCTCCGCGCGTGATAAGCTATTAGTAGAAACAAATTCGAGAACGATTTCGAATCGTAACTCGATCGTGAAATTACCGAGAATTGAGCTCAAACAGTTTAACGGCGAATTAAAAGATTGGCCTTTATTCATACAAACTTTTAATTCTTTAATACACAATAACACTAATTTAAATGATACTGAACGCATTCAATACTTATTATCTTCGCTAACAGGGAAAGCCCAAAACATCTGTAGTGGTTTAACACCCACTCCAGATAATTATAAAATTATTTATGATTCTTTAATAGCAAAATACGAAGATACTCGTGCATTAGCTTGCAATTATCTCGATCAATTTCTCGATTTAAAACCGATCACGCATGTCACATCGACTAATTTAGATTATTTTATAGACAAATTTACAACCGTTTATGCCGCATTAGATTCATTAAAATTAAATAATATTAAAGATTTTATTTTTGTTCATATTGCTTTGAAAAAACTCGATAATGAGACCGTCAAAACGTTCGAGTGTGAACATCGAAAAATTAATGATTTACCCACTTTTGAGGAATTTGTTACTTTTATTCGCGAACAGGTTAAAATTTTGGAGCGAACAGGTAAATCAGATAACAAATCGAATGTAAACAAAAATAAAATATCGCATTCCTTTATATCTACCCACAATAAAAATATTACAAATAAAGAAAATAATTGTAAATTTTGTAATATCGATCATGATCATTACTATCAATGTAATGAATTTAATAAGTTGTCTCCCATGGATAAATATTATTTTGTGAGAAATAACAACGGTTGTAGTAATTGTCTTAGTTGTAGTCATATGACCCCCGCATGTAAATCACATATATCTTGCAAGAAGTGTAATCGCCGACATCATACGATGCTCCACTGGATTCGTCCGCAAGTTGATGAACCTTCTTCGGCCACGGCCGGAGGATGGCCGGCGTCTCATACGCCTGCCGCCTCCGCCGGGCCTCCAGCACCGCATGAGCCTTCTGTTTACCCCGCGCACTCTCAGATTGTAACCGCATCTACTTCGCACCCGCACCCGCACACGAATGACGTGTCACTTTGTTCTTTTAATAATAATATTTTAACACCTAATACCGTCATATTAGGTACCGCGCTCGCTTACGTTATGGATTGCTTTGGGAAATACGTCACTGTACGTTTATTAATCGATCCCGCATCCCAAAGTAATTACATAACTTCCGCATGCTGTAAACGTCTCGGCATTAAAATATATTCTAGTAATAATAATTTTGTACAAGGAATAGGTAACAGTCGCCGCTGTATTAAGGGCGCGACAACGATCAAGCTATTTTCGCGTCATAATCAACATGATAGTATTATTATGAAGTCACTCGTTATCGACAAAGTTACAAATGCTTTGCCCACTAGTCACGTGGATATCTCTCGTTTTCACCATTTAAATAATATTCAATTGGCAGATGAAGAGTATTATCAACCCGCACCAATTGATATTTTATTAGGTTGCGAATTATTCGGTGATATCTTATTATCTAACCGCATCCGAGGTACCCGCGGCGAACCGTACGCGTTACAGACTATATTCGGTTATGTAGTGTTCGGTTCGGCTCCAATATTATTTAATACCGCCGCAACCAGTCTTAGTTTTTGTTCAATTAATGAAACCTCGTTAGATAATCTTGCAGCTAAATTTTGGTCATTAGAAGAAGGTCCAAATAAAGAACATACTTCTTCTGATGACTTAGAGTGTGATCGCATTTGTGATGAAACCACCACTCGTGACGTCACAGGCCGTTATTCGGTAGCTTTACCCTTCAAAGGAGACCCGCATTGTTTAGGCGAGTCATTTTCAACCGCTCAAGATAGATTTTTTGCGTTAGAAAGGAAACTAAGTATAGACCCTGCGCTGCGCATGCAATATGATGACGTCATTAAAACCTATCTCAACGAGGGCTTTATACGCCGCGTTACTACAAATGTTATTACAACTTCGCATTATCATACACCGCATCACGCTGTCATTAGACAAAATAAATTAACAACAAAATTAAGAATGGATTTAGACGCGAACGCCAAGAACATAAATGATATTCTGCCCACTGGAGGAAATCTACAGAACGTATTACACTTATTAGAACCAATAAAAATACCGCGCCGCATCGGAGTTAGTTCCGATTTAAATATTATTTCTATATTAGGTTTCGCTAATGCGTGTAAACGCGCCTACAGTGCTGTTGTGTATTCACACGTCTCGCAACCCGATCATTCTTGTAAAATAAATTCAGTTTGTACAAAATATAAAGTTGCACCAGTTACAACAATATCGATTGCGAGACTCAAATTATGTGCTAATGCTTTATTAGCAAAATCAATTAAAACTGTCGTTAGGTCCTATTCCATACGCTTTTCTATTAAAAATGTTTATTGTTTCACCGCTTCAATGATCACAGCTCATTGGATAACCGCATCCCCGCATCGTTGGCAGACATTTGTCGTCAATCGAGTTATAAAATTAATCGAATATTTATCTCCCGCACATTTTAATCACATTCCTGGTAATCAAAACCCAGCTGACTGTTTACCGCGTGGCTTAACGCCATTTCAGTTGATGTCGCACCAATTATGGTTTAACAGGCCGCCTTGGGCCAACACTGACCCGACGACTTGGTCTATTAAAAAATTCATTATTAATAATTCATTAAGTATTCCCGAGGAAAAATCTATTTCGCTAGTAGTCAGCAACATACCATTTCAACCGCCTATGTTATATACACTTGATCTCAAGTACTCGTCTTGGAGCAAGTTTATACGCATTGTTGTATATATTTTACGAATGGTGGGAAAAATACCGCGTTCAAATTTTATTTCTTATTCCCACTATAAAGAATATATATTAAAACCGATTCAACAAGTTAATTTTTCCTGGCATTATAATGCTATCAAAAATAATAAATCAATTTCTCATTCTATTTGTAATTTGCATCCTTTTATATATGATGGACTAATAAGAGTCGGTAGACGTTTATCCCGCGCCTATAATATATTATTTTATTATAAACATTTTGTTCTACTCCCCTCCAAAGATCATTATAATACTTTATTTGTTAAGTACTTTCATAAAAAATATTTACACGCTGCACCTCATTTATTTTTGTCAATGTTACGTAATAATTATTGGATTTATTATTATTCTATTTATTATTTTTTAAATTCACGCAATTTAGTTAGGAAACTGTGTCACATGTGTGACGTATGTTTTCGTAAATATCCACCCAACGCGCCGCACTTTGGAGGAATTAAAGGTGTTAAAACTCATTTATTAAAAGTTATCGGTAATCGTCTATTAACATGTGAGGAATTGCTAACGATATTAACGCAAGTAGAAGCACTACTTGATGTACGCCCGTTGACCTGTTTGAGCTCGGACCCGGCCGATCCAATAGTATTCACGCCCGCTGATTTTTTGAACGCAGATCCTATAAAATCGCTGTTCATAATCGATATATCGCAAGAAAAACGAAATATCCCGCAAAACCCGGTTACTAAGGGTACAGTCGTTCTAATAAGAAACGACAATATAATTTCGCTGGACTGGCCGCTTGGTGTATACCCGGGCAAAGACGGTGTTAATAGGGTAGTATTAGTTCGTACTAAAACTGGGACGTATGTACGACCAGTAGTGAAGGTGTGTCCCCTCCCTTCACAATAATTCATTTTTCTTTATTTTTGTATTTTTTTTTTTCTCGCATTTTTATTTCATTTTTTTTTGCCGCATTTTTACTTTTAATTTTAATTACTTATTACCGCATTATTATTTCGTTTTGTTAATTTTAAGCTAGTTTGTTATATTATTTCAATTAGGTTGTTAGGTAATTTAGTGCGTCTTTAATCATTTTTATTTGTAAACACTTTGCATTATTTACCTAATAAATTTCCGCGCTCTTTTGTTTATTTTGAAAGAGAATAGTTCTCTTTCAGGCCGGAGGATGTTCGCGCCTGAAATTAGTTTTATTTTTGGTTGGTTGCGCTGCATAGCATTTTACTCCTTTGCCTTCCTTTCCCGCACCAAATTAAAAACAAAACCGCGTTGACAAGAAGAGTGTCAAGAAGGCTAGCCGCGCGCGCGCACCGACAAATTTGAGTAAAATTACGTTATATCTAAAAACAGTTTATCAACGCAAACGGTGAGTCCCTTTTCCATCATTTTAGATGCCTTTGCATGTGTGCCAACCATATTACCCCTATTTTTATAAATACAGTCCACTTAGCTCATACACTTTTTTTTAAATATTGTATGAGAACACTCCGCCTGATGTAAAACTAGAGTGCAGTCCATGAACGGAAACAACTGCTACTCTACAGGCAGCAGTCGCCTCCGCTCTACCGTCCTGAAGAGACGAGTATGCACCATCTAGATTGACGGTCTACACTCCTCTCGCTAAACCTGGTTACTTTCAAACTGCTCCCGAAACGCTACAATATCACTTCACGGGCGTTACATTCGAAAGTGGTGGTACTACAGGACTAATAGCCACCATCAGTCTGCCTGCCGCTCTTTAATAGTGCCTATAAGCACTGAGCGACCAAAGTACATATAAGAAAATTACATTGGTACCGGTCAGAATTAGCGAGATTCGAACACGGGTCTCATTGATCGTGAGTTCACGCATCTTACCGCTAGACCACGGCCGCTATGCCCGTTTAAGAATATGAATACGCACCATCCATTGACAGGGCACGCTCTTCTTGTTATCTCCGGCTAACTGTATGGGTGTAACGCCTAAAAGTAGTGGTACTACTCCAGGACGCCAGACAGGGCTAATAATCATCATCAGTCTGCCTACCACTCTTTGTCTATATTAATATTGAGTGGAATTGTAGATCGGAGCTTTTATTGAAATAACGCTTATAATATCAATCCATGTCACTATCGAACTATTTTGAAATCTTGTCAACTGTTCGACATGAGTGTTATGTGAATCTGGGACAGCCTGTGAATATGCACACTTGATTTAGATCTGTTCAAATATGGTAGATAATATTCTCTCGTGTGTGTATGAATTTCAATATGTCATCTTAACATCTTCAAATATGTCATATTTTGTTTAGTTTTTGCTAATATTATTTTTTTAATTTTTTTTTTAATAGTCGAGCTCACGTGTTTAACAGACATTGAGATCTTGTTTAAAGTGCATTAAATCTAAAATGTATGCTGAATTGGGTAGATGTAGATGTGACAGGCAATGATGTAACACTCATTTTATTGTTGCATTTTTTATTATTATCTTTTTATCTGTTTTTATTAATACTATTTTATTTTTTTATTTTTCTTGTATGCGTTCAGTCCACATTTATGTACATAGTGAAAATTATTTTAGATTATGATCAACTTAAACATAAAATCTCCTCGACACTGCACCTGTAAATTTTCCAAATAAAAAATAAATAAAAATAAAGTAGATATCTACTGCAATATTGATCAGATATTTTTATAAATAATGCTCCTGGGTTTAGATCAAAGAGCCCAAGAAAATACAATGTAGGTACTCTTTACAGCTCAAAACAGAGCGCCTCGCATCAAGGAGCATCCATCTAACACGGTATCAGGTCGCAGTGAGCCTGCTACTCTTAGATGTCTTGTTGAAGGAAAACCAAAACCTACAGTGCAGTGGTATAAGGACGGATTTCCTTTGCCACCTGCTGAAGACGGGCATCGAGTGCTATTGGAAGATGGACTTTTATTTTTAAGGTATTTTTTTTTTAAATAAAATATGTACAGCTTTGAAATTATTATTGCAACGGACATTTATAAACAGGGTGAATCGTGGAAAAAAGGAGAGCGATGAAGGACTATACTGGTGTACTGCTAGAAATGTTATCGGAGAAGCTGTCAGCCGCAATGCAACGTTGGCAGTCGCTGGTAAATATTGTCCATCGCTTTAAATATTTATCAAACCGAGGTAATAGATCTTTAAGAAAATATGGAAGATTAAAATAATGATATTTTTAGTTTTACGAGATGAATTTCGGGTAGAACCCCGTGATACTCAAGTAGCTGCAGGTGAGCCTGTATTAATAGACTGTATTCCACCACGAGGAGTACCAGAACCGGTTGTGAATTGGACTAAAGACGGAAAAGCATTTGATGTTGAAGTAAATGGAAGGTATAATGATAACGATCGTAGATAATACTGATTATAAAGAGGGATGTCTTATTTCAAAAGTTATGTATTTTAGGATAACAATAACGGAAAGCGGTAGTCTAAAAATCTTAGAAACATTGCCGTCTGACAGCGGATTGTATAGATGTATTGCGACAAATATAGCTGCCCAGAGACAATCACGTGCAGCCTCTCTTATAATATTACGGCGACCACACTTCTTAGTGAAACCCAGCAATGTAACAGCTTCAGTTGGTCAAAAAGTACAACTCAACTGTCAGGTACTTATTTCTTTAAAAAATAATAATACAAAAAAAATCATATTTATCCGATGGTATAATTTGCAGAGTCATGATCCAAGTGTATCTTTGACCTGGATTCGCGAAAATGGAGCGTTACCATCTCATGCGAGTGTCCATAAAGGGGTATTACATTTTGAGCACGTAACTGCGTCTGATGCCGGAATTTATTCTTGTCGAGCAGATAGCCATGCGGGTACTAGTACTGCCAGCGCCACTCTCACGGTGAGCTGTAAGTACTTTTGATCGGTTCAATGGTTTATTTTTATTACGTTTATACAACTTGGTTAGGATACATCGGAACGACTGATCTAATTTTACTTTTATGTTTTCAGCATTACCGCATTTTACACACGAACCAACAAATCTAACCGCTTGGGAAGGTGATGTTGTTTCGATTCCGTGCGAAGCTAAAGGATTACCAAAACCGATTACATTTTGGATTATTGAAGGAATCCAGGATTCGTTGTTTTTTAGTGGATGCAGGCAAAGTAATTCAAGTCTTTATTTTCCATATGCGAAACCAGAAGATTCTGCAAGATTACTTTGTACTGCTGTTAATTCTGCTGGGAGTTCTGTACAAGTTTCTCAACTCAAGGTCAAAATAGTTCAATATATTTTATTTATAGTTTAATACAAAATATTTTTACAAAATAAATCTTATACAGGTTCAGAGTGCATCGAAGGCTAAAGTGAATCATCCTATACCTCAACATCCAAGACAAATGACTGATTATGAGCTGGAACAAGCGAGAAATTATTTACAACAAGACGTGCTTGTAGTTCGGAGAATCGTAGCAATATCTTCCACGTCACTGAAAGTTGTTTGGGACGTTAGTATTTATTAGATACTATTAATTAAATAATATACATATATTGTATAATTTTATGTTTATATAATATTTTTTTAGTTTATCGTTAACTTGTGTTTCTTTAGGTGATGACTGATTACAATGAATACTTAGAAGGAGTCAAAATATGGTACAATGGAACATCGATGAATTGGCGCAACGCCAGTGCCGACGATGTCATAACATTGAATTCGAACATGGATTCAGATTTATGTTTCGAGAACGGAACTTTAACTACAGTTCATAACAGTGGATCCTCAAGCCATGTGCTAACTGGTTTAATGCCCTATACACAGTACGAGGTCTTTTTAATGCCCTTCTATAAAATGTTATTGGGTAAACCATCCAATTTGATGACTGGAAATACAGATGACGATAGTACGTGTTATTCTATTAATTTATTATGTTTTTATTCTACTACAGATTGAATTTTAACGATAAATATTTAATAATAACAGTTCCATCTGCTCCGCCACAAAGCGTCTCTGCGGGTGTTATAAATTCAACTTCGGCTTGGATCAGATGGGAACCACCACCGTCGTATACGTGGAATGGTGAACTAACTGGTTATTTGGTATGTACCGTTTAGCTATAAAATTTGTTATATATATTATTTATTCTACTTAATATTGTGTACATTACTATGATGATATACTTTGATTTTAGATTGAAATTCGCGTAGGTAGTGGAAGTAACGGTCGTGTGGTAGGGCAGATGTCTCTTAACGCTAGAACGAAAGCTGCTACTGCCAGTAGTCTGCGTGTTGGAGGAAAATACAGCGCTAGAGCTGCTGCTGTCACGTCTCGTGGACCTGGACCTTTTAGTTCACCAGTTCTGATACAAATGACACCTACACATTTACAACGACATTATGTGCAGTAAGATAATTATATTATTACTGATAATAAGGACATTAGTGAATTATCTGATTTTAAACAAAAGTTTTATTTCAGAACTGAGCCACCGAACGATACAAATATTCAAAGTTTCTTTCACGAAACGTGGTTGTTAGCACTCGGATTAACTTTGTTCTCTGTTATTGTGATTGGTTTATTTAGTTTTTACTATATCAAAAGACGAAATGACACTCAGAGAAAGAAAGCTAATGGTAATAATTTATACATAATAATTTCTGTAATAACTAACATTCTGTATGTATTGTGTTAATTTTTATATTGTGTCTATTTTTAGCTCAATCCATTGTTACTGCACAACAATGTTTGATAAACAAAGATACTATTTGGTTAAGAGATAGACCTGTATTTGCTTCGAATGAACATTCAATGCATTCAATGGATGGTTTAAGTTGTCATCAGAGTTTATTACATGGTAAGCGTTACATATACCTTTGTAAACTTCGATACTGTTTTGTTTATTGCCTTTCTTATTTATTATACCTTTTGTTACTTCAATCTTTAATGCTGTTCACATTATTCCCATTATATAATAAGTAATAGTCATTGGATTGGTTACTGTTTAAATTTTTTTATAATAGCACATAAGCGGAGACAACTGCTATCACAGGTCTGCAGGTCGCCTCCGTTGTTACTATCCAGGTTTTTATTTTATCCTCGTCTCGGTAATTCCGGCCGTCCTGGGGTAGTACCACTACTTTCGAATGTAACACCCGTGAAGGGACCCTGACGCGTTTCGGGAACAGTTTGAAAGTAGCCAGGTATAACGAGAGGAGTGTGCACTGTCAATCTAGATGGTGCATATTATCTAGATAGGCGACTGCTGCCTGCAAAAAATTCTCTGTAGTAGCAGTTGTTTTCTGTTCGTGGATTACACTCTAGCTTTACGTTAGGCGGAGTGTTATAATATTATGCAGGGCTACAATAAAAAAATCCAAGCTGTTTCTTAATTTCTTAATTGTAGTATTATATATTTTTAGGAGGTCAATCAACCAGTATAATGAGTGTGGAACCTGAGTACAGTTTACCACAGAATTCAGTTCATGCCCTTGATGTGTCTAGTGTAGATAGACTGAGAAGACTGCCACCCGAACCGTATGCTTCTAATGCAATTTATACTGAACTAAATTTTAAGGTACGTGCCCAAAACAAACATTCTCAGACGAAAATAAACCTTAGTGAAATATATTTATTTGTTATTTTAGGATAACAACGATCACAGTGAATGTCTAGCGAGATGCCCAGGTGGCTCTAATTCACATAATAATAGCATAGTAAGATCATGTAATGGGAGTATTCAATATTCTAATGGAGAGTGCTCAACTTGTTGCCAAAGTACTTCAAGTAGATCTACTCGTGACTACAGGGAAACACAAAGGCAAGGAAATTCTCACAACGAAATTAATAATGTCGAAGATGATTGCCAGTCTTGTAACACTAATCGGTCCGGTTCTCGAAGTCGTCAAGACAAAAAGGCTTGCAACACGATGTCTGAATTGGAATACGATTATCCTCAATGGCATTGGCTCGGCAGAGAAAACAGTTTTAGAATACCTATCAAGATCTCTAGAACTTCAAGCATAGAGAGATCCGACCAAGGATGTCAAATAAATCTATGCGATATTTTGCCGCCACCGCCTTATGAGGTAAGCGATAATGATGTTACACATATGTCATGAAATATGCTTGTTTAAAGTGTTAACGATATATATTTAAACCACATTAATTGCGTGTTATGCATAATGTACGCGTACAATAACATTTGTAATGTATGAAACTGACAGATGTATGTCTTTTAATGCTTGTAGGCGTGAACTCTTCACCTATGTGGTCTGACGTAGTGAAAATATTTATTTTGTTTCAGAGCCCAATTGACAAGAATTGAGGAATCGAGTTTCTAATCAACGCAAAGCAATAAAATTAATATCATTTATCAATTATGTAGACTTTTAAATTAGTAGTGTAGTGAATGATATGATAGAGGAATTTTTGGTGTTTTTGAAGCATTTCCTAAACGTATTCTAGTCACAGTATTAACGTTGCCCTTTGAGTAACAAATAAATTAGTAGATTCACATATTAGATAGAAATTATTATAAAGTAAATGTCAAAAATAGTCTTTGCGGCTTTCTATTAAAGTAGATTTGTTAATTGTAAGCATTGGTGTACTTTAGAGTTTTAGAAGTTACTGGTCCCAGACATGACACTGCCATAATGTTAATAGTTAATTCCTTTTTAGTTGTGTAAATTTAACTGTGATATTATATTATAGTTTTGTAGTAACGTGTATTATAATGTAAAATATAAAATATTGTTTTCTTCCACTTCACGCCTATGTTCCATTAATATTTTGAACCTTTACACTTTATATAATTCTCCCTTTTTAATATTTTTCAATGTTAAAAACAGTTTTTAGTGTTTAAATAAAATCTTCTGAATAGATAACACTGGTGTTTTATTAAACTAGTTGCATAGCTACTAATTTTGTTTTACATTTCAATCTCGTTTTATCAAGCCGGAAGAGAAGGTGACTGCTTATGAACCGCATTCTTTATTTAAATAAAAAAGCCTTATCTATAAATTCTTCAAAACCCATTTGCAAAGCATGTTCTAAATTAAAATATTTTATGCGGTTTACTTAATTATTTTTTTTAATTTTAATCCGACGATGGTTTTGAAAGCTTCGCAGCCATCGTGGTCCCGGCGAGATTCATATCAACAAAGTTTATATATTTATGAGTGACAATAATTCTGTGATTTTATTCGGAATTTAAAATTAGTTTCTCGGTATTGTCTCAATCTCGACCAATCTAAACTGACTGTAACAACTCATTGAATATGTAGGAGAAATTTACATGAATTCAAGGTATGGTAATAAAAATGTGGACATAACTTTTTCTTTCGTATTTTTATTAGTAAACGTTCAAAGTTGAGAGCGAGTCGCGTGTGATGTTTATGGTGTCTAAGATATAAAAGATATATAAAGGGCGGCATAAATAATAAACTACTTAGTAATGAAGCACGTCGTTACCTGACGCTCACAACTCTTCACGAACTCATAAAATCTCAAAGCTGTTGTAAAGCCGATGCCTTCAAATACGTACAATGGTCCTTGTTTCATGTTTATATCACCAATTAGAATATTTAGAGGTTTAACCTTATTTTTTAGGTTAAGCCAAACCAAAAACTGGCTTTTTCTTGTAGATATCATGTGTATATACTTGATTCGTGTATTATAAAGGTGACATGAAATTAATTGGGTCACATTCGTAATTAACCGTAGTGTTATATGCAGAAAAATGTTTTCTACATATAGAGAAAATAAACACGCACGTACACAACAGTCTGAGCTGAAGGTTTTTTTTTCTATTCAATTTCTATCATAATTATCGTAATATTTTTTCAGGATTGTAATCCGGATTTAGTTAAGTGGTTCATTTTTTGCACGCCTCTGTGTGTGTATATTTTTTATAAAAATATATGGAGTTTTATAAACGAACGACAATTTCGTTTAAGCTAGGGAGGATATTTTGACGTGATTTCTTGCAAGAGCAAAAGTGAAAGAATTGAGTGTAAAATCTGTACAATGAACGAGAAGCAAGAAGTTAAGAGCATTTGGCAATAAATCGTGAAACTCAATTTATTCTTGTCGTCCTCATGGCCAACAACTCTCTTCGGAAATGTACCTATTTTGAAGTTGATATTTAAAAACAAAACAATTGTATTGTAGCACAGTATATGATCATACTAGGCATGATGCTAGAGAACAGCGAAATATATGCAGGCAATCTCCGTTATACCGGCTCGAACAGATTGTGTACCGTCCATAAACCAGGCACGCTTCTCTCATTACTTCCAACTTGATTCAGACACGCGACTTGGTCACTTCACGACGGTAGACGACTAATAGCAATTGTGAATACCATAAGGTAAAATAACTTGTAAAATATGTGGAAATAAACGTTTTTATTGAACTATAAAAGTAAGTATAGTGGAATGTTCATAATAATAACTAACATAAATACAAATTAACAGTCGCCACCGGTCTCTTGCGTGTCCGTTTTATGAGGATAATGTGTATGTCCGCTCATAATTTTTATGTTTCATCGTCTCTAAGGGCTGTGGAGATGAAAAAAGATGAGCTGTATAAATAGTAACGCAGTTGGTGACATCTGATGGGTAAGTACCTATTATTTTATAGTAGCCCGGCATGTGGTCACACATTATTTAAGCTAGAGTGAAATAGAAAAATGTCTGCAGGCAGTAGTCGCCTCCGCTATGCCGGCTTAAGGATAATGAATGCCCATTTTCAATTTTGTATAATTTTTTTCCCTCTCACAAAAAATTGACAATAAAAACCACAATAATTATACATAACATGTTTGAAGTAATAAAAGTTCAGGAAATTAAATAAAATCAAAACCAAACGCATGTTTTTCTTATATTATTGACTTTACTTTTATTATGTTTAATTCTTAATTAGGAAAAACAGGTCTTCTGATATTAGGTTTGTGGTTCGATATCACGGTTTCAAATTCTCATAACGAAAAATTTTGTGAAACATTTGTTTGAAACATATTTGCTACTCGTTTAAAGTACCTGACTGGTTCATAAACTTTTTCTTTATTGTTTTTAGGTTGTATCAATTACACGTTGACGCTTCATGTGTTCATGTCAAACTCCTTTCTATCAGAAGCTCTTCTAGCTTTTTTCGTCAATATTTAATTATTATTTTCTTTTATAAATATTTTGTAATTAATTTAATATTCGTTGGTCAAAATTGCCAACGTCATTGAATAGCATGTCATTACGAAGGATTTAGCAATGTTTTATGCAAATCATTGTTGGAAGTTACCGTACCTTAATTTCAAAGTTAAATTTATGTTAATGTGTATATACTTCCTGGCCTATTTCCATCGAGAATACATTTATCATAAGATCCTGATCAAGAACAAGCCCACTTTGCAAATTATCCCACGTTTCTGAGAGGTATCCATTTTCCTACATCTTATTTAAATATATTTCTATTTATAGAAATATGAATTGATAAACCGGCACAAGGGAGGTGATTTATACATATTAATCGATTATTTTCATCAAACCAGACAGTAAGAGCAGTTTTATTTTTGGGACTTCCTTTAAGTATCACTCGTGAAAAACAAATTTTGTATAAAAAATGTTATATTTGTTAATTGAAATGCATGCACACCACAGAAATTTCTGCAGACAACAGTCGCCTTCCCTATGCCGGTTTGATGAGACTAATATGCACTATCCAGGCTGAAAGTGCACACTGATTTCGAAAACCTACTAGGTCATTTTACGGGAAAGTGTAGTACCAGACCGGGCTAATAACTATCAGCAGTCTGCCTACCACTCTTTACTCGTTGTTAGAGAATTAACATTAAAACAATGTCCATTTATTTACCTGTTTAGACAATATTAAACTATGTAGTCCATTTAACCCCTAGAGTGCATTCCCACTGCGCTGCACTAATCCATTAGCGGGACATGAAAAGGTAATATTCGCCCTCTAATAAAATATGTAGTTAGACAGGTGGAACTGAAGCTAAGTATATTTTTCCACTAGGGGTCTTAAATATAAAGAAATACGCATGTAATGAAAATTATTACGATACCGTCGAATTTTATCTTTCATTTCTTGTAGCTTGTAGCTCCTAGATAGGTATATATGTCATATTTTATGATGATTATTAGACGCGAAAATAAAAGTTTTAAAGTAGTCCCCACTATACAGGGAACAGATTTTGGAACGCTAAAAAGGGAACGCTTTGGGCTCTTAAACGGTTGAAGAGATCTTATTGTTATTTAGCAAATAGTTTATAGGCTAAAATAGGTTATGGGATACTTTTTATTTGCGTTAGATAGCCTGTTTATTAGCGAAGGTTTTGAACTATATATTTAAAATCTTCCCTCAAAAAATAAATAAAATAAAAATAAATTTATTAAACTAAAAGTTAAATACAATATTAATATTTAAAGAATAATTACTAATAAAAAAAAATTTACAAAAAAATTAACTTTAAATAAATTTTCACTTGACAAAATCATTAAAGAACAAATTCACAATCTTAATATAATTATCCCATAAATCGATTTATATATTTATGAAACTTTTCATTATACAAATTACATAAAGAATTTAAAACATTATTAGGAATTAATGAATTTAAAGGATCAACTTTTATTTTTATTACAATATTTATA
The DNA here is from genome assembly GCA_948150575.1 of Tinea pellionella. NCBI lineage: Eukaryota > Metazoa > Arthropoda > Insecta > Lepidoptera > Tineidae > Tinea > Tinea pellionella. The sequence continues at coordinate 3,656,554 of OX411253.1, forward strand.
TTTATTATATTTAATAATTTTATAGGTTTATTTCCTTATATTTTTCCATACGTAGATTTTGTCACATTTAAGATTTAAAAGATTCAGTAGGGATAGAACGAAAGTGCTAAGATTACACGCACACGGAGTTGAGGGTAACAGTTAGTAATATAAAAATACTGTAGTCATAGTGAAATAGTAAACCAGTATAAGAGTAATTAAACTTTCCTATTCGAAATGGACGAGAAATACTTGTTTTCCTGCAAAAGCAAACAAGACTCAGTCGCTTCATGTAATTAAGTTAAGCAAACCTCACTTCGGCTGACGAAGTCCATTGTCCCAGAACATTTCTACCACCGACAATTTACTTAGAAAATGCAACTAAAAGATAAGTTTAATTTGCGTCCTGCTTGGAGTCTCAAGTTTGCTAATTTATTCAGAGGAGCAAAGCACTATCGTACTATATTTAATTGTTCTTGCTACTAGACGTAAATCTGAATTAATACTATTTGAATTCATTTACATAAATCGAGCCTTATGCACTAATGAACTTTAAATTATTTTTTTTTTTTTTTTTTTTTTTTTTTTTTTTTTTTTTTTTTTATTGTAGCTCGACATGTGACAACACTCCGCCTGATGTAAAGCTAGAGTGCGGTCCATGAATGGAAACAACTGCTACCACAGAGAAATCTCTACGGGCTGCAGTCGCTTCCACTATGCCGGCTTGAGGAGACGAGCATGTACCATCTAGATTGACAGTGCACACTCCTCTCTTATACCTGGCTACTTTCAAACTATCCCCGAAACGCGACAAGGTCACTTCACGGGTGTTACATTCGAAAGTGGTGGTACTGCCCCAGGACGACAGACTGGACAAATAACCATCATCAGTCTGCCTACCATTCTTTAATAGTGCCTATAGGCACTGAGCGACCAAAGTACATATAACAAAGTTACATTGGTACCGGTCTTTAGCGAGGTTCGAACACGGGTCTCATTGATCGTGAGTTCACGCGTCTTACCGCTAGACCACGGCCGCTCTTGTTATTATTAATATCATGACTGCTGTATTTTAGCAAATAACACCCGTTTTATGGCGCACAATCGATAAATGGAATACTTTGCCCTCTCACGTGTTTTGCCCTTTAACCTTGGATCCTTCAAGTGGAACGTGAAAAAACAGCTTCTTGGGCCGGCATAGTGGCGGCGACTGGGGTAGCCGTGTGCTGCGGTTCTCTAGTTGTCGGCGCTCATAGACCTCCACTATCGTTACAATCAAGCCCGTCCAATTCAAATGTCGCGTTCAAAAACACAATACTTGATGTAAAGCTAGAGTGCGGTCCATGAATGGAAACAACTGCTAGTACAGAGAAACCTGTGCGGGCAGCAGTCGTCTCTACTATGCCGGCTTAAGAAGACGAGCATGTACCATCTAGATTGACAGTGCACACTCCTCTCGTTATGCCTGGCTACTTTCAAATTATACCCGAAACGCGATAAGGTCGCTTCACGGGTGTTACATTCGAAAGTGGTGGTAGGACGGCAGACTGGACAAATAACCATCATCAGTCTGCCTACCACCCTACAAATTCTATCACATATTTTAATTAAACTGTGCGTAGAAACTAAGATATACATACAATTATAATAAGACTGCCCTCAAGCTGCCCCTGCTTAGACTGAATATCTTGTAATTATGAAATTTACAGATAAACGCTTGCAAAACTGACCTCTTGTATCCCGGGAATTATTGAAGCTATGAATAGAAAAAAATTTTATGTAATAAAAAATACTTAACTATTTATACGTAGCTAAAGCTCACAATTAGACGAGCGTTTAATTACAAAATTCGATGTAACAGTGCGGCTTCCTTTGCGTTTGTCGGGATTCCTGGATTCAGCTCCCTAGCTGGTGGGTGGCTGGTAACGTGATATTAGGAAACTATTGGCATACGAAAATTGTTACGGTTCACTGTACAAGAACATTATAATTTCAAGATATTTATATTGTAACCTTATCGTTTTTATATAAATAAGATTAATTTTGCAACACACATTTATCATTTATAAAAGTCCTAATTTATAAATGGGAATCAAACCTGGAAGCACCCGAGTAACGCGCTGACCACTCTTCAAAATGTGTTCAATTAACTAAATGTAAATGTTCAGTTTACACAGATTAGATTAAAGGTCAAGCCACTTAATACGCACGTGGACGCAATGACACGCATATCAGTACTTCCGTACAGTTTTGTATGTGGCCTGACCTTAATAGAACGGTGGACATACTGCCGATGGTTATAGCTCGGTCTGTGGTAGTATCACCACTTTAAATGTAACACCAGTTAAGGACAACGAGAGCATTGTACCATGTACACTGTAAACCTGAATGGTGCACATTTGTCTCCTGAAGCCGGCATAACAGAGGCGACTGCTGCCTGCATTTCTCTGGCAGCAGATGTTGTTTAGCTTAGCATCACACTAAGTGTGGCAAAAAAAACTTTATTTTTTATTTATTTATTTCACTCATTAGTAACTTTAACACTCGGCATTATAATGTCCTTAGATAGCCCGTGCGTTGTTAAATAGACCTTTAAATTAAATGGGTTGTCTGTCTAAACTCCTAACTATGAGATAATAATCTTGACTGATGTCTTAATTTTACTCGCGTAGTTGAAGGATGTAATTTTAATGTATTTAATGATGAAAATGTTCGCGTGATTGCATTTTAATAAAGGCTCTAGGTGTGCTATGTGCTGCATTAACCGGCTTGCTGCATGAATTCTCTTTGCTCATTTAGATTTATGTGTTCACTCGAAGCATTGCAATGTGGCGCCACAAGTGAAAACAGACCGTTAAACGACTTGAATTTACTATTGAGTTTTCTCCTCTACTTTACGTACTATTTTAGTTAGATATAATGATATCCTTTTCGAAATCTTGCAGCGTTGTCGAATATGATCTCAGTGTCTATTATTTTATAAAAAGCTAGCAATTTCTCCCGTAGTCGGGTATTCGAATGACTTTACTAGATGTTATTATTACACTCATCGTCGAATACAGGCCAACGAGAAGCCGATGAAGTCGAACGACATTGTCCGAAGACCGGCGTAGACAGCTGAATTCATTTACATTTACTTGTTTGTTTGAATTCCATAGGTAATCGAATTTGGGCTAGCGTTCGTGTTCCGCCTCTAAAACTTGGAACCTTAAAAAAAGCAATTTTTTTTAATTGCCTGGAGTTGGAATCTTTTCTCAATAAGCAGAAACTAACGTCTACTGCCCCATGTCATCAGATGTGTTCAGTTTTTTGTACGTGATTGGATGACAAACAAACATACTTTCAAATGTATAATGTTAGTATAGATGTTTGGTAACTACACTGGCGGAATGAGCCAGTCGAAACAACTGTTTCGTAATAAAAGGAAAAATGTGACAATGTGTATCTATATATGTTTATATCATTATTTATTTATTAATTTGTGTGAAAAAATAATTATTATTATTAAAGCATATTTAATGTCACACTCAGGAAACATAATACCCCTTCCACCCCCTTCTTTGACGCTCTCTTCACTTGTTGAACTATGATGGACTTTGCCCCTAATAGACCAGCCCAGTTCTACTTCTATTTGGCGTATTGATGTGAATTTGAGAGAGCTATATAGAAAGCGATCATTTTTCAAAATAAATTGAATTTTGACTCGGAATAACAAAGAACATTGTATTAAAGAGAAATTCAAAACGCAATATCCACCATAATAAATCAAAGCATTTGATTTTACTGATGGCATCCGTCACCAATATATTTTAACGTCACGACAGGATTCTTCAGTTTCTGTTTTATTTTGTCATTCCGCCCCTCGGTGTCATAAAACATAGGCCGGGGCTTCTGCACGCATATCTGTCACTGATGCACTGCTTATATTACACGTAAAATAGAATGACGAAATTATACTAATATCTTCAAAGAACAATGTCTATTTTTGGGACTACTTGATCTTTAATAATTTGTTAATAAAATAATACCTTAGTTTTATTAATTTTACTTCCATTACAACACATTGTTTATCAATCAATAGATTAAAGCATTTAATATAATATTAACCTCAAATATTGCATAATAAAACTAATTACTCATTAACCCGGGTGAATTAAAACTGATTGGTGATGAATGTACACTAAACGAAAAAAATATTATTTACACTATTAGAATAATTTAATATTATTTATTTTGATTTATCTTTCAGGATTTAAAGAGAATATTAAAGAGTGATAGGCAAACTGATGTTGGTTATTAGCCTAGTTCGTTCTGAGGTGGTAGGTACCACCATTTTCAAGTTTAAGCTAGTTTGGAAGTAGCCAGGTATACTGAGACAGAAGTGTGCACTGTCGGTTGTGCGTCTCCCAATGATAAAACTACTATATTTTTTATATGAACTTTATCTTAATCTAAGAATTTAATATTCTCATTAAAAACGAAGTAAAAGTTGAAAGATCTCTTAAATTCCGAACTTAAGTCATTATAGATAACATTGTACAAATAGAAAAACGTAGAAAGTGCACTTTCCTTTAATTTCATTCTTTAACTTCTTATCATGTATTGACTTACTTACTTAAAACAAATGACTGTTTTAAACGGTATAAGCATTTCGAAGACACACCTTATCTTTCTCGACGCCCACATTGAATCCAGTTTTACTACCTCCGATTATCAGTACTTAATCAGTTTTGCTGAAAATAAACTGTTCTGACACCCTCTAAGGACGTTGGTAGTAACTTAAAGCGACGTATCTTGATGTTACATAACTATTCTGGTCGTAGCTATTCGGTTCAATAATATTAACTATAAGGGCATCTTAATTATCGATTTCTTCCTAAATAATTTAGTAATCATAATTATTAAAAATGCAACATTAACACTTTAGTAACGAAGATAATATATATCTGTACTTTTATACTAATATAATAAGTGTGAAAGTAACTATGTCTGTTTGTTGACTTTCATACCTCAACCACTCAATAAATTTCAATAAAACTTTGGTAAGGAGATCGATTGCATCCTAGGGAAGGGAAATAAGGAGATGAAAGTGTGCACAGGGAACCCATCATCGTGTTAGTAACGATTTAAAAATTAATATTTAGGCTTTTAATAATGAATAAAAAAATACCCGTTTCAAAACCAAGTCGGATTTCAAAATCATCCAAAAGTCCAAAATTCAAATTAAAGTTAAACTCATATTGTTATTTGAGTTAAACTCAAGTTGCAGGACTTGTAGGTAACAGCTACTAATGAATAAAGTCGTCGCATATCTTTTATCTCTCAACAAATGAAACAACTTAAAAAAAGTCTTATATCAGTAGAAACAACTAAACATGGAATTTGAAGATCGAAGGAGTATCCATTTAAATGTCTTCGCCGAAAATATTCGGTTTGTTATCCTGTCGTCGCTGAAATGTGGTCTGCAAAAAGAGAATGCGACATCAAAGTGTTCAGACGATCTGGTTGGCAAGCGCGACGTGATACGGGTTAGAAATAGCCGCGGTAGTGGTTGTACCGTGTCCGACCATACATTATATATTCTACCATAAATATAGTTTCTCTATTTAAAACCTTATTCTAGTGTACTAAAGTAGAAAATAGGAGAGCATCTATTATGGATATGCGACCAATTTAGTTACCTTCCATACAGAAAGCCGTCGACGTGCGGATAACTCGCCCACGAATACTGCAAAAGTTCGTGTCGAATCCACTGTGAATTATTTCACAACTTATTGTTAGTTGTATAGCAAGAATTATACTTCGTACCTATGCTGAGTCATTCTTCTGAGATGACTTCAAATTCTTGGGAACCATTTTGAGCTTTGAACCGACTGAATTAGCTATCCAGATAGTTTGAAACTTTCCATCGACTGAAACTCAGCTAGAGGGTGGACTGTTAACTCGACGCATATTAATGCTTTGCGGTTACATTATTGACGCCCTCCCTGAAATAATTATACGTTATGCGAGTTCCGAAAATTACAGCGTGCACCCCACGAAGCGCATGGAGCGATGAGAGCGAAACGTAATGGCTCGTTAAAGTTGATGAGAGCTTCGCTTCGCAAGTCTGCGCCCTACGTTATGCAGCGATCACAACTCGCTTACCTGCTTGTCAAACAACTTTGACCTTAATATACGTATAGTTACTTAACGCTATTTTATTTTTTCCCTTAATTAGCATGCAGATTGTATAGATAAATTGTATGTAGTTAATATTTATAAATACAAATAACATTATGTGTCATACATTAAGATAAGTGCTGATATGTAACTACCTATATTATTGCTTTTATACCAGCTTGACTACACTCAGACTACATTAAGCGGGAGTGTGGTTTATGAAGAGAGACAACTGCAACAGTCCTCGCCACTATGCCGGCTTGAGAAGACGGATGTGCACATTCCTCTAGTTATTTTTGTTATATAAGGAAATGTGTTTGAGATTTACTATAATTAGTCTCCGGCACGTGTAATTTGCCATTATCACGCCAATCACATATTAGTTCGCACGTTGAACTTTCGTAGACGTAATAAATGTCGCCAGTTCAAAATACATTCGTCAGAGCAACAGTAAGTTATTAGACGAGCCAATGGATCTAATTATAGAGGACGGTATCTAACTTCAGCGTTAACACTGAGACATTAAAATTAACTGCAGCAAGCGTTTGATCTTTCCATTAGAGCGGCACTGTAAATATCACGTTAATAAAAACACGGTGAAGTAATGAGTCAATCCCGACGGCGGAAACAATGTTGCTTTTTACATGTCAGCGTAACGGAAGTGGTATTAAATGTTAAATTCTCTATTCTGTGACGAAATTTAAAAGTCACGACAAATATAAATTGTAGGTATATAACAGATGATACCACATCTTTTTTAACATTATATACACAAAGAGCGGCCGTGGTCTAGCGGTAAGACGCGTGAACTCACGATCGACGAGACCCGTGTTCAAACTTCGCTAATTCTGATCAGTACCGATGTAACTTTGTTATATGTACTTTGGTCGCTCAGTGCCTATAGGCACTATTAAAGAGTGGTAGGCAGAGGTTTCTCCGCTTTACAGAAGGCGGAGTGTCACATGCCGAGCTACAATAAAAAAAAGTATACTATCATATACCAAATTACATATATCACCACTTTCGAATGTAACACCCGTGAAGTGACCTTGTGTGTTTGAAAGTAGTCAGGTATAACGAGAGGAGTGTGCACTGTCAACCTGCATAGTGCTCATATTTCACGTTTCTTTAAGATGGCGAGCGAAGGGAACTGCTTCTGCAGAAATTACTCTGCAGTAGCAGTTGTTTCCGTTCATGGACAGCATTCTAGCTTTACATCAGGCGGAGTGTTGTCATATTATTAAAAGAAAATACTAGGTATAGCTACATACAACACATGGGATACTTATTAGAAATGTTATACTAAGAAATTGTCTAAGGAATCATATTCTCAAGTTTAAAGAACAAGCTGAAAACCTGTTTCGTGTTTAAAATTAACGAATCGAATTGCAAGAAGTCGAGTCGAGAAAGGAGCAAAAAATGAGCCGGCGCACGCTGTTGTTTGTTTTCTTCAAGATAAAACTCGGGCGAGTTGCATTGTTCTACAAATGGGGAACAAAAACAAAATGCGACATCAGAGAGGGGACGGGGCGCAGACATCGTTTATAATTAATTGCGGTCATTCGCAGAAATCATTCCGTAAACAAATGCCGGTGGCTCTGATCTGTCACTTTATCACTCATGTGAAATAATAAATATAATATATTGCCGGACTATTACAATTAGTAATACTGATTGCATTGTTTAAGTAGATAGAACATTCGGTGTCAAATCTAATTCAACATTTCAATTAGTAATTTATTTGTTACTTTTCAATGATGTACTTACTACTATATTTCTTGCTTGTACCTCTTGCTTTCTTGGCTTTCTTTACAATATCAAAATAATTATGTGGTCTTTTAAAAGTTTAATGCACCTTGCAGGTCAACGTGTATTAAAAAATACGCAAAAAGCACAAATAACAAAAAAAAAAAATTTTTATGCTGATGGTACAGCTACATCTTACTTACCCATTTTTATGTGTATATCAATGTACACACGTATTTATTTATTTAAATTTGAAGTAAAATTACATAACAAGTTTTCTTTTTAACAATTCAATTTTAATCTAAAAAGCATAACAAATGAAGGTAATTCCATAAACAACATCTATTAATGTAAAATAAACCCATAAGTTATATTGTAAAAGGCCATCGTCGCCACCCAGTCTAATGTATTGTGCAATGGTTCCAATCTTTATTCTTTTACAGAAAATACTACGAGTATTTCTACATTAAAACTAAATCAACGTGTTCTATGATTTGTTACCTTTGAAGCTGCAGTGTGGGTAGTATTAGAAACCATAAATTAATTGTTTATGGGTTTTATTGCTTATGCCACCTTTACACGTTAGCCAATGTGTGTACCAATGACCATTACGTAGACGGGGGTGTTTATTGTTTAGTTTAATGTTTGTTCGTTTGTTTCGCGCCCACACGTCGACTAACACACGTTGGTCCACACGTTGGCCAACACCTTGGCTATCATGTGAAAGCGGCATTATTTGATAAAGTAAGATATTGAGCCGATTGTTTAGTAACATAGTAGCATGGACTTTGGGAATTATAATATTAAGAATAAAGTGGTGTTATTACTATCCTGTAGATATTTCTTTAAGATCATGCTGGATGGATAATAACAATAAAAATATATTATATTAATAAAACTTTTTTTTTGTTTTCATAATCCCCATGTCCAGAAGTTTCTGTGACAATCGTGATTAGGATTAAGGATACTACTTAACTATTTTTTTTATTGGGATAGACTTAATTAAATTTCTAGAAAAGTGTAACTTCTAAAGAGAAGTTTACCTTACCACTTAAAAAAGCCATCTAATTTTCAATAGATACTCCTTTTACTCGTATTACTTGAAAGTGGTATCACGTGGCTTAAGCGCCATTTAAACGTGGTTTATACTCACTATAATAGTTTAAACTGTGGCTTTGCGACATAGTCGAAGTTAGCGTTCTACAAGTACTCTAAATAGATTCAATTTTGTAATAATATTCGATGGTAATTTTTTTTTTGCTTTTAAAGATTTTATTCTTTGTCTTTATACGTGTAAGAATTTACGTGTGGTAATGAGTTCGAAATTTATTTTCTCTTGTCACTGTATTTAAATTTTTTATGGAGAATTGTGGATGTGAAGGAAGCGAGGGTGTTGTGTCAGGATCGTGGTAAGTGGCGTTCCGTTGTCTCTGCCTATCCCTGTGGGAAAAAGGCGTGACAATTGTATTGTATTGATAGAAATTGCATCTACTGCAGTATAATTAAGACAAAATAGTAAAACACATCCTTTTCTTTAGTCAATTTATTTCGAGTGACGTATATCATTTTTGACAATTATATTTTGAGTAAATTTGAACAGGATTTTAACACCCTCTTTCCATGCCCAGCCTGATTAGAACTTAAGCTAGAGTGTAATCCGTAAGCGGGAATAACTGCTACTACAGATATATGTCTATGACAAATGTGCCATGTGCACCAAGTTGTCACACGATTAGGTTACATTTTAAAGTGGTGGTACTACCCCAGGACGGCAGCCTATCCATAAGTCTAGCTAGCGGGCAGTATAACCATCATCAGTCTGCTTACTAATGTATAAAATTGGAAATAAATAAAATGTATCTATTATTAATTTTAATTGTGAAATGGGGTTATGAAATGTCAGTACATACTACATACATTAGGTTATTTTGTAATATTCTGATTTAAAAAAAACAGGAAATCACCATACATAAAAAGGTAGTTTTAAATTGACGTGATATTCAGACTAACAAAAAGCTTATTCATATTAAGGTTTACTCGTGTCCATACACTCGTAAGTGAGGGATCCAGTTGAGGCAGAACGTGGGAGAAATGGAGGGAACGTCTCCTGAATATTTGATGGAATCAATTATAGTCAGACTTATGTTGGTTTAACTGCAATGACCAAGTTTGGTGAATGATACTTTATACTATTTTGATGATTTACTTATTATATATATGCGTGTAGCTATGATCTCTAAGGTAACCAAATTGGTAAAGTTTAAATTCGTTATGTAAAAGAAAAAATAGTTACAAAGTAATTTTCCTAAAAGGACGAAAATATAATAAAGAAAATTAGAAATTTCCAAAACGTGTTCAAAGTTGCCCGACTGACTCTACAAAGTACGTTCAAATACCTTAAACATTTTCGTCGGATAATAGCGAAAGCCTTCCCTATTATGTCTACGGGAAATGCGGTCCCCTACACGATATGAAAGTGACGTCTATTGTGCAAATATGATTAATAACCAAAAAGTCGTGTAACGTAACGTAAATTTCATTTTCGTGAGCGTAAAAATGTTAGCTGTGTTTTTGTTTATTAAAATAATACATATGTCAGAAATTTTTATTGGAATACCAGTCGAACATAAGATTTTACCCTAATAAATTCTAATACAATCTTAATATGTATCATAACATCTAGAAAATGTGGCCGTAGGATAGGGATAGTTTCCATCCAGTCAATTCAAATTAAAATATTATAGTTTAAGTTAATTTTATTAAGTTTTTAAAACTAACCAATGGGGACAAACAATGCCTCAGTTCTGCGACCATGATGGTTGCAAAGCTTTCATAAGCTTAGAATCAAAATAAACACCGCATAAAAACTTTTTATTTAGTTAAATTCAAAAGATACGTTTAGTTTATTTTGTAAGAAAATAGTTAAAGTACTAACAATAACAAATACAATAAGCAATAAAAATCGATATTAAAACCACACGCTGCAAGTACATATTATTTGAATTGAGGTTGTGGTTTAGCGGTACGTCTATTGGTCACTTTTAACCATCAAAGCAAAGTTCAAATAGCAGTTAAGTACGTCTTCAGAACTGGTGTGAATAATATAATAGAATTCTTAAGATTACGGACAGTCCAAGAGATTTTTTTTTCAGTAGATCAGGAACTATGCGAATACGGTTCTTGTTATTTTTGAAAAGTAAAGAAAGTGTGTTATTTTTTTCAGAAGATCTTCCTTCCACTGTTCATACTTTGGCACATTATGTATGTTTTTTTAGTAGTAGCTCAGCATATGACAACACTCCGCTTGATGTAAAGCTAGAGTGCGGTCCATGAACGGAAACAACTGCTACCACAGAGAAATCTCTTTTCGCAGCAGTCGCCTCCGCTATGCTTGAGGCTTGAGGAGACGAGTATGCTTCATCTGATGTATTCAGATACAAGTAAGCGCTAGACCAAAAATGACTGATTTGATTTTTAGTCTCTTCTTTATCTTTAGGTCTTCTCAATTGTTATATATTTGTAGTTATTTATATGTGTTTATATATTTAGTGTAAAAGCAAAATTATTTAGGTTTACAAATCACATATTTTCCTTTTAGGATTGCAAGAAATGGTTATATTAAAAGTTCTTTCTATATTTACGGTTATGAGAAACTTGGGAGTCCAAGTAATGAAATTTTAATGGGTTTTGTAAATAAGTAATTTTACATTGTAGTGTATTAACAGTGTAATTGTAATAAATTAATTTTATGTTCAAGCGGCACGGTTTACCTACAAATTGCAATTAATATTGAACAGGTTTCGGCTACGGTGTAAAGACTCATTAAATTTAATTTTAATTATGAAAAAGTACGTAATTAGGCGTTTGTATAGACCTATATTTTATGGTTACCTTTGAATTTATAGTTTTTAAATTGGTATTTAAGGATGGTGGTTATTAGTCTCCCTAGGTCAAATGACTTCCCGTTAGTCCTGGGGTAGTACTAATAATTTTAAATGAAGTCAAATGGCTTGGAACAGATTGTTAGAAGTAGCCGGTAGTAGTGTTCGAATCGTTAATTAATATCCTTAAGCCAAGATAGCGGGGGTGACTGATTTCTATTATATTGTTATCATAAATATCAAAAATCAAATCAATGCAATCATCAATGAAAAAATAAATTGCAATATTTTTATAATATTAATCTAGTAACTTATGGATTTGAAAAAGTTAATAAAAAAATGCCTTGCAATAATGTTTTAGTATGTAACACGTGGTTAAAAAGATTGCTATCAGTCTATTTAGTATCTGTACATACCCATGATACTTAATTACTAAGCATTTCTGTTATGAACCTGTAGTTTTAGGTGCTGTAGCTTATCTGGCAACACGGTAACAGCTAAAATGTATCCGGAGGACGTGATAAGGAATCGTACTGAAGTCAAGGACAGCCTTGTGTCCAGAGTGGCAAGGAGTATGCTAAGGTGTTTTAGTCATTTGAAAAGTATAGATGACAGTGTCTTTTCTCAGCCAAATTAGTAAACTACTACAAAAAGGATCAAGTGAGGAGCAACTTCAACCGACTTGCATGTACGGGGGGATCCAGTGTTCGAAGCGAAAGAGATAGGTGTCGCTGGCGTTTCATAGTTCCTGCTTACCTCACAAGGCGAGAGCTAAACAGTAGTCGCCTATAACACGCACACATGCGTATAATAGGCAATATTTGTGAGCGGGACACAAATAGGTATTCTTTATTTGACTAATTATTAGTACAATTTGTTCGTATTCTCGAAGATCAAAGAGGGAAAACGGATAAATGGCGTGTTATGAATAATGTGTTCATGAACATTAATATCGTAACTCTATCATTATTATAATGAATTCAATTTGTTTCTCTCCACAGACAGTAGTTTATATATTACGAGTATATAGAGCAGAAAATCTATGGCATTTAATTATACTTTATGATTTTTATATGATTAAAGATGTATGTATCATAATTAATTAGTGTAATTTGAAATTTAAAATAGTACAATAAAGTATGTACCTATGTAGCTTACTTACAACGTATTATTAAATTAAATATATATTTTTATAGTAAACCGACATGTGACCACACTCCGCCTGATTAAGCTAGATAAATATCTGTAGTAGTAATCACCTCCGCTATTCTGGCTTAAGGAGATAAATGCACACGGTCCAGGTTGCTAAAGTTCGATACTGCAGTGGCTACATCCACGGTGATCCTAAAACGCGACTATATTTTTATATTTTATTTTATTGTAGGTCGGCATACTACACTGGGTCGACAGACTAGACTAATAACCATTATCTGTCTACCTATTATTATTTTACTTAATACCTAATATTATATTATAATACCATAGGTATTGAGCGACTACGGGCGACTATCTGAAATTATTCGAACTATTTTAAGAAACAAAAACAAACAAATTATTCAGAATATCGTGTGTAAAAGGTCAAATTTTAAATTAAAATGAACGCCCAACGCGTAAGAAATGTCTGGATCTCGCGTCATCTTTACGCTTTAATTTAAATAATACATCACTAAATAAACGAATAAGTAAAACGAACTTTGGACTCTAAAATTCATAAAGGAGGGATGTATGTAAAACAGCACATTATGCGTGTCGCGCTGCGCCTGCGCAGGTCGATACGCCCGCTACAACTCAATTATGCGCGGACCTAAAATAACACCAGTCGTCACATTATACGGTGGGTGGTCTGCTCCCTGGAATAGACAGGACAAGTGCTACTACATGCGACATTTGGGGGTGTTTTGAGATCTGTATCCTGTATTGGGTGCATTGGAACTCGTTACGCTTGTTGCTAGCACTCATTCAATGAGAAATATTAAAAGTTTACTGCTCGCTATAAACCGGTATAAATGCTATTGAATTTAAGTTTATTTTATTGCTTTTTTTTTTTGTATTTGAAATTAAGTCCCAAATCGATACCTGTATCCTTATCCGAGATAGCAATAAAATAAAATCAACGAAGCGATTGCACGAGTCGAGAGCACGCTCCTGTCAGACCAACGATTTATTCGACACTGATTCATTTTGGTGTTGACAGTTATAGCTCCAGTGGCGGATATTGCACTCTTGCAGCATTCTCAACCCTAAATTATGACTGATAATAACTGGCGACATTCTATTGAATTTGACAATTTGCTGCGGTTTGATTCTGCTATAAAATGAGCAATTCTACAAAGACATACCAGTTATAGATGTGGGTGGTACACATAAAATTGTGATAGATCTATGTCATTATAATTTATTCAAGTATATAGGTACTTATATTTATATTATATACTATATATATCTAAGCAGTCGAACGATAACGTCTGTCGTACGCTTCAATTAGATAGGTACTTTATCAAATGTAGCACATTTTTGTCACTTTTCAAAACTCATTTAGTGTAAGGTTCTTACTGGTTCTTACGAACTTCTTGACAGAGCTTTTCTGATGCCATATGTAGTTGTAAAATCATGTGTCCCATAAAAATAAATAATTTAAATAACTTGTGGCCACGACCAACTTTAGTTCAAGCACTAACATACTTGTTATCTATTATCGTTCTCCTCAGCGTGTAGGTTTCATCACCTATATATCCAAGGTAGGTATATTAAATCCAAGACCTCACAGCCTGTTCTTTCCGTAAATCAAACGGGAACTACCGCGTTCTTGTTTTGGCGTGATTAGGAATAAACAAAAGCTTTTTAGATATTCACGAAATTTCTCAAACCTATTTGAGGACAATCCTTCGCCATGTGACGTCATTCAATTCGGTGTGGGTTTAAAGTTTAAACCCAGTATTTTCAATATTGTAGGCGGCACTAACCGCTACTCGAACTGAGTAGTGTTTTATCCTATGCATTAACAAAAAACTTCTACGCCAGAACAAAGATACTACCCAGCAGCGCAGGTTGTGATAAATAAATTCCCAGAAAAAACATTCATAAATTTCATAGAACATAAATCCTTAATAAATTCTGCACTTTTTAGTCTCATACTCGGGATTGCAGCGTAAACTCCTCCACCTACGGGTTTGCACGTGCTATAAAAGTTGAACTTTCCGAACGTAGGCTGCCTCTCTGAGACTGATCGCTCATTCCAGCATATTTATAGCCGTTTGATTTATTTTGTTATCTCTTTATTGCCCGACTAACGACATCCATTCTACTCTAGAGATTAATCACTCACGTCAACGTGATTTAGCAGACCAAACGATATTTAATGTCAGCTATTTAGATAGAATACAATTCTTTAGTTAATTTTAGACAATCAGAATCGTTTAATAGTTTAGTAATAAATTTGTTAATGACCACAGTGAGAACGTCCGCATTTGTGGCAATCACTCCCTTGGGATTTGACTTGAGATAAATTGCTTGTAAATAAATACAACATATCTTACGACAAAACTATAAATATATCGTCCTACATTTTTAAATTAATATAGTTATATAACTTTTGTCCGAAGTCAGGCCACTTTCGGTCTTCCACCAATGAAGTGAGTTCTATTTGCGTTTTATTATCAGCTTGGTATAAAGGAAAGGACTGTGTATTGTAAATCTGGACTGTGCACAAGCCGGCACAGCGGAGGCGACTACTCTCTATTCTGTATACTCTAGCTTAACATCAGTCGAAGTGTCAACACAATATGTCGCGCTACTATAAAAACAATTAAAAGCTTTAATGAAGAATTCATATGCTCTATCGCTAAAATATCTAAACGGTAAATTAAAAAGTCAATTAAAAATCTTATTTAATAAACATTAGCATACGAATTTTTCTAAGCTTGTAATATTAGAGTTTAGAGCTGAAGTAACTATTCGAATAATTATCACTATCCATTACTGGTTATGTTGATACGCCCGTTTTGAAAATTAAAAGGCTATTAAGAATCTACCCACGCGTGACTGGTACTCGAGGCTGTTCTTAAGATGTTCCCAGGATGCCAGCTTACTACGAAACTTTGTTGCAATTGTTTAGCTAAATGCATTAAATGCATATAAAATAAGTATATATTTTTTATATTTTTTTTATTGTAGCTCGACATTTGACAACACTCCGCCTGATGTAAAGCTAGAGTGCGGTCCATGAATGGAAACAACTGCTACCACAGAGAAATCTCTACGGGCTGCAGTCACCTCCACTATGCCGGCTTGAGGAGACGAGCATGTACCATCTAGATTGACAGTGCACACTCCTCTCTTATACCTGGCTACTTTCAAACTATCCCCGAAACGCGACAAGGTCACTTCACGGGTGTTACATTCGAAAGTGGTGGTACTGCCCCAGGACGACAGACTGGACAAATAACTATCATCAGTCTGTCTACCACTCTTTATATATATAATTAAATAATTGAGTTATAACTACTTGTGTATAATTTACAGTCTAAATAAATGTAATAATATACAACAAAATAAACTTTTGTTAAAAGCTATTGAAATATAATTAAGTATGTATTAATAAAATTATGATGAAAAGTGAATAGATATGCACTGAAAGAATAGAAGTGAAGAAGTTATGATAGAATAGAAATGCATTGATTTTTTCTGAACATTTTAAAAAAATTAATAATAATATAGAACAAATCAGCGATAATTAAAACGATTTATGTTAACACCTCATACGATGCCTATTTTATAATTTTTAGTATTTTTCTTTTCTGAATCAAACTAATATGTTTTTTAATAATAAATAATTGGGGCAAAAAGTATTTTTGTGCAAAACAAACAAATAAATATTTAAAAATTTAAGATTGGTAGGCAGATTGAAGATAGTTATTAGCCCAGTCTAAGGTAGTACTACCACTTTCGAATGTAACACCCGTGAAGTGACCTTGTCGCGTTTCGGGAACAGTTTGAAAGTAGCCAGGTATAGCGAGAGGAGTGTGCACTGTCAATCTGGAAGGTGTATATTCGTCTACTAAAGCTGCCTGTGAAATTTCTCTGTGGTAGCAGTTGTTACCGTTCATGTACCGCACTCCAGTTTCACATCAAGCAGAGTGTTGTAATTATAGCGAGCTACAATAAAAAAGATATCTAAAATACGTAGTATTCGTAGATTACTATAATAATCGGTTAGGGATAGTTGTACGCGTAGCAGAGATCAGCCTTGCCATGCACGTGGGCGGTGGCGCCTTGAAGATAGCGTTTAACTTAGTATTTAGATACTTGTTTATACCTCGTATCTCGTACCTGCATTTGTTGTTATGTTAAAACTGTCGATAGATTTACGTAATAATAAAATATTGCTTGCTCTTTGGAAGATTTAATAGGTAGTTGTATGGAATGTTGATAAATTTTATCCTGTAAATATGCATAGTGGCTATTAATGTCGGCTGTTAGCAAAATTATTGTCTTATATACTGCTAACGGCTCATTTTAGATGTTTTACTTTCTATTTTGAAATTAGTTGTGTTACACAATTAAGGCGGCTACTGTTGCTAGCCCAGTTTTTTGAAACTATTTTACTAGGTTACAGTTAACACTTACGAGTCTAAATAAAATATTAAAGTACAGGATATAAAGTTTAGTCTGCTTTTTTCTTTGTCTTAATTATGAGAAAAAAAAATCGTGAAATGAGTCTAGATCAACTTTTGATGCAGTTTTGCTTAGTAAAAACTCATCGAATATTTCTTTTACATCATTATAGTTGCAAAATCATGATCATCGTGATATTAATAAGATTCAGTCATGGTATTTTTTTTTAAATTCATTCAGGAGTTTTTTTGCGTGTTTACGCGTTGTCAAGGTCGAAACAATCGTATGGTAAAGGTGTTTGGCAGCAGTGGGGCTCTTAAGCTAGTGAAATGACATTTTATGAAATGTCATTTTAGAAATAAATATACATATTATATAAATAGTTGCGATAATCGTCTAATCGTTGTCGGGACTTCCGATAAAATGCTCTAATTGCTTATTTATTGTTCTCGATGGTTCTATCTTATAAAATTCAGTCTTTCATACACATGAAGTCTTCAAATTAGTATTAAATAATGACAATATAAATGTTGTTGTAATATAAGTTATTGCTCTATTCAACACAAATCAGTATCACAATATTCGCTTTAAATGTTAACACCAACTATTATTTATAAAATGGGACATTTTATTAAATTACAAGATATTTTTTTTATTTTTAATCAACCCAATTATTTATGAATCAAATCAATAACTTTAAAAAAGCGAGATGATATATGTGAAAAAAGTGTGTAGAGATTAGAGAAGGTGGTAATACAATGTCTACCCCTATCCCTGGACAAAAGACCTGACTGAAGATTGTAGACTTTAATGTCTAAATTAAATTTATATTTAGACAGGCCAACCCATCTCCAAAAGCTAATTTTGTGACGTTAATAACATTTGGGATAAGCCAATCTGTCCTTTATAATCCTACCAGTATGGTAACATTACCCATACTACGTCAAAACCGAAGCAGCAATTAAGGCGCGAGTAGACTCGGCGGAGATTTACAGCCCGCCCCGTTGCCACTATTTGCATAATAATTTTCACTTATGAATAGGTATTACAGGCTTATTGCAGTTATAAATATTTATACGTAATACTGCTATGATAGTTGGTGAAATGTGCCGGAAGATGCGACCGGTATGTGGTGACGAGTAGGCGGTTGACATGTAGTCTCGTTGAATTATTATCATAGCTTTTAAATAAAAACATTAATATCGCGTCTTTTGAAGTAAAGTAAATTACTATTAATTCAGAATGAGTGTAAAACTATGTTTAATTCAAAAATTTATCGTGAACTGAAACTAGCTCGTGAAACAAGAAATCCCAGAACCAAATAACAATTTTTAGGTTTGTAAAATCACAAATTCGGGTTTCAAAAGTAAAATTTGGAAACTCCAGGTAAATGCGGGTTTTCCATTCGGCGATAAAGTTATAAAATCGCTTCCCGGCCTCCGACTGCGTGACCGAACTACCGAACATTCCTGCCTCATATCTCGAGGGGTGTTTTATTGAAAAAGTTCAAATCGTGACCAGAATTTGTGTTAGCGTTAGAATACTTACGTTACCGACAATAAAATATGAATACTAATGTTATTCCAATGTAACCGCTTACTTAAGATCGCCCTTATTTTATTCTCGTTAGCTACTGTAATATATTTTCTTTGTACAATTTCTTTATTTGCTGCATATAATAATTATACTTTTAACTTTCATCTCTTCTGTTTTCTTTCATTGTTTTTTAATTTAAACAAAAGGTAGGCTATGTCCCTTCCTAGGATACAATCTATGCAATCTATCTCCTTGCCAAATTTTACCGAAATCTATTCAGTGGTTACTTTCATATTTATATGTTAGTATAGATTATGTAGGTATAGAATTTCCCATCCAGAAGATTGTTGTGGCAAAAATATACATAATATAAGGAAAATGTTATACTTAAAAATATCCTGCGGCATAAAAATATATTCCTCTGAGTTAAAAGCTCCCCGAACACTTTCACACCACAGAGCTTTGAAATACATGGAAAAATATTCATGAACGAAATTGTAGGAGATAGCTAATTTATTATACGGCTTTCACGTTATGGTATAGTCTACATGCATCGTTAATCAAATATTCAGAACCCATGTCAATCATGTGTTACGTACAAGACAGGAGCTTGCCCGGTTCATTTATTTAATATCGCAAATTAGACCCGAAATTTAGGGAAATCGAATTACGAATTACAATGAAATTCTCTATTTGGCTTAGTTTTTGTATCTTTGCTACCTCCTCCACAATGCCGACTCGATTAGACAAATATTTTCCATCCATTGACAAAGCACACTCCTTCTTGAAAATGGTCATATAGTTTATGAATTATTATTTATATAGGAAAGGAACAGGTAACTTGGAAACGTGCAACAAAACAGTTTCTTTGTATTTAGCCGCCAAACATCTTGCATAATATTATACAAATTATAAAACATATGTTAATTCATATATCTTTCTATAAACTGTCGTCCACCTAATGTCTACACATTTATATTGTGACTTACATACGAACACATTAATCACGAAGATATTTTAAAATCACATACTAAAAATAAAAGAAACATCAAAATAAAAAACGAGCCGCTGAAACCTGTAACATGGCTCGTTTCAATTTCTCATTGCGTGAAACGGAAAAATAAAAAATCTTAATTCTAATAATGGTAGCGTGTTTTGTGATATACAGTAAATTATACTATAATTATATCGCGAGACCTATGTTTACCATAATGAGTTAGATAAACTGGGACATATTTTTCTTTTTAATGTTAACTCGTAAATTCAAATGTACAACTTTTGCTCCATTTATTGCTGCAATACAAACCTGTTTCAATTAAAATACGATAAGATTATAACAATTGCCATTGGTCGGATTTATATGTTGTATAAACTCGTAGGGAAATAATTATTGTGCCATTTTTACTGGGAACATAAACATGTGTTTTATCGAGCTTGTTAATTATAAATATTATGTGAATTGGATGAGACATTACAATAAAGCAATACTTTTATTTCAATTTTTCTTTTAACCGAATTTACCAATGGAAGAGTTAAGCCGGTAATGAATTTAGAGTAAGCAAGTACGTAATTTAAAGCATATAATTTGTATTAGGGGTTAAAATTTTGCTTGTTGTTGAGCAAAGGCTTCCTCTTCCTTCGATGCCTCATGAGTTTATTCTACTACTACTACTCTCCACTAGTGCCAGTGTAGGCAGGGGCGTCGCCAAGGGAGGGGCAGTGGGCAGGACTTTGACTTAGTCTTAGGACTTTGGTTGCTTGATCGATCATTCCCGCACGTCGAAACTCGAATGAATTCACCAATTCCATTCCTAATAATCCGTACGCTCTGCTATTATTTACAAGTTTTATTTATTGTACAGCCAAGAGCTCGTGTAGCTTTACACGTTGGACTCTGTACCGTTGTTATTACAATCGCCGTACATCTACTCTCGTACTGGTGAAAAGCTTCATGTGCTCTCGATTTTATCTACAATTCATTATTTTCTGATCCACCATATCAACTTGCCCCCCTTGCTTCAAATGCATGCTCTGCCATCTCCGTCTTTTATTTATCTATGAAACTTGATCTAATAAAATATTAAATTAACAAAAATGTTTGAAATGTAAAACATTTCACAAACGTAGGCCATAAACAGACTATTTCGTGATCCTCTAAAATCGACTCTGTAGGTTCCTTTAAAAATAATTTGGCAGTATTCCAGTAACCAACGCCGCAACTGGTGGTGGATTAACCCGTGATCCCGGAATTAAAACTTTTCTAACTAAACTTTGTTTTCTTTTGGGATTTAACCGAAACAATTTTGAATGTAATTACATTGACTCGGCAATCCTAATATATTTCTATAATGGGAAATCGTAAACAAATTTTAAGAAAATTTAAACAAGAACTTTATTCTTATTTATTCTCTTCTTATTGCTCTATACTATACTTTACTATTATACTATTCTATACTTTATTATTATGTTGTAATGAAAATTTACTAAAGAAATAGTTGTATGTAGTATAGAATAGAGGAATTTGCACAAATACAACGGAAGGCATAGGTTCGAATCCAATCTCACCTCTGGCTATAGCATGCGTGTTGATTTTTTTCCATTCAATTTTGATTATAATTTAAAAATAAAATAAAATCATTTAAAATTAATAAAAATAACCAATAAAATAACAGAGTTCAATATGAATATCATTAAAGACTTTAAAAGTGAACTATCCTGTTTTCTTCCTTTATCAAAAGGACCCTTATCAGTTGACATGTTTGAATTGAACCTTTATTAAAAAGTCATCATATAGTGTCACCTTATCGTATAAAATAAACACGTACCTCAATGCTCTTCAACATAAGTATTGCATACAAGTTTAAAACCAGCGAGTAGTCAGTAGATTTACGTGCAGTACATCCAAGTCACGTTTTACGAGGTTCGTTTATGAAGATGCTCAAAATTCTCGTGTTAATTTCACAGTTGGAGAAACTATTTATTTGAATGGTTCGAGTTACGAGTGTACGTGACATATGTATACGTACATATATAAATATATTCTTAGTAGTAATAAATAAATATAGATAAACGTAATATGAATAATTAATTGATAAATAAAGAAGTACGTACATACACATACGATATCTCAGACTAGCAGGTAACATATACTTACTTACTTTTATTAAAATAATATAAGTAATATTTTTTATTGTAGCTCGGCATATAACTGCTGGAGTGCAGTCCATGAACAGCTCCTACCACAGAGAAAGCAGCAGTTGCAGTCGCAGCAGTCGCCTCCATTATGCTGACTTGATGAGTAAATATTTAAAAACTAGTGCACTAAGTACTGCGTTACAAAGGCCTTGCCCTGACCGCAAACTATAATATGGATATCAGACAAGGTCAATGCAAACACGCAGATACGAAACAAATAAAAAAAACTATACTATTGAATTCGGGACCTACCCTAAACACACTGGCGAACTAATCACTGAACCACTAAGGAGTTAATAGTCTGACTAAAATAACACCAATAAAATTCGAGTGTACCTACGGTAGTATTGTTAAACTTTTTTTATTTTTTCATTTTTATTTTATTTAGAGACTTTTAACCCAGTTCGGTTACACCAGTTCCATCATATCCTAAACATTAATAAACAAAAAAAAAAACGTAATCTAACTTATTAACTATTACTTTATTCTTAAACTTTAACGTTTGCAATTTTATACGAAATTTTTACAATGACAATATTTTATAGAGTACCATGAATATGATAATATTCATTCATAACTCTTTTGTTTATACGAACACTATCTACCAATACAAGAAAAAATAAAAACCATCTTTAGTATATTTCTTTTAAAGCGCTTAACTGAAACAAAAGTTTCTAAGTGTACAAGTGACCCCATAACGTCTACTTTTACACTTTTGTAGTGACTCTGTTCTACTATTTTATAGGCCAATAAATATTGCGCAAACATCGACTAAGTTTTTTTTATTTACTATGGAATAAGTTTTTCTTTCTTTCGTTTTTAGCGTTTGAATAGAGAGGGGAAACATAAAGAATTGAACATGGAAATGCTTCTATTGGACGAAGTGAATTATATTGTTCGTTGAATAGGTGAAAAGTTATACGTAACTTTAATTGTTGTTCATGAATATTTAAAAAAACTTTTATTGGAGGTATAAAATAAAATATATTTATTGTGGGAATATTATTCGGTAGCCTTTTCAGATTGACCGCACTCCACCTTATGTTAAGCTAAAATGCGGTCTAGAGTGGAGACAGATGCAACCACAAAGAAATGTCTATATTACAAAAGTAATTAATGGAAATGGAAGAATTTTTAAGCATACGTACATATTTTACAAATAAAACACGTATTTCTCTATACTTAATTTTCCTTAATAGTATGTATTTGTATTAAGATACCGCTCAAAATTTCAAGTACAAGAATTTCCTATGAATTCAAACTATCTCGAAAAGAGGAAGTTAATATTTGATACTTGAATAAATTTGATAAGCAACATTGATAGCTAATCTGATCGCAACGAAGTAAGTTATTTTCTTCCAAACATTATCCGCAATAAAATATTCGATACAAGGAAATCGAATACCCGGGAGAATTTCCCAAACGATATACAAATAGCTTATGAATCCGGATCACACTTATTTTTGTCACCGTACGATAATATAAGCTGGATTTATCCCAACAACATTCGTTTGGGTTTATTTTCTTTTAACTATTTGATCCTTATATTCATTTGTATCTGTGGTGCAGTGGTCGGAATATTACGCAAACGTCCTATGTTCGATTTTCAATCGGAACAAATACTTATTTATTTATTCACATTTTATTATATTAAAAATATATCAGAATTGGGTATTTATTTTGGATATTTGGATATATATGGTCGTGGTACCCTTGATACCCTATTTAAATTTGGCATCAAAGAATTTTGTGTATTTGTATTTATTTATTCTAAATTTTGACATTTTATTACATTAAATATCATTTAAAACCATATACAGTTTCAATGGAATAAAATATTCAAAAGTAAAAGCCAATAATAATAAAA
The DNA here is from genome assembly GCA_948150575.1 of Tinea pellionella. Lineage (NCBI taxonomy): Eukaryota > Metazoa > Arthropoda > Insecta > Lepidoptera > Tineidae > Tinea > Tinea pellionella. The sequence goes on from OX411253.1 coordinate 3,680,533, forward strand.
AATTTTAAATGCACTAAAGCACTCACAAGTGCATAATATTGCATTCGAATGTAGATGCATTCGTTGTGAATTTTTCAGCGAGTAGTGAACAGGCAACGAAAAGGTAGAATGAAATTGACAGATTTATTTGCGATCCGATAAAACGGGATTGCGTTGGACTGCATTTTTTATTATTCCCGTTTCGTTCGGGTTCCTGATAGAACCTATTTGTTTATATGCAGAGCAGCTTTATTACCGTTCACATAAAATACTCTTTAAAGCAACTGCGAGAAGATTGATCGCGGTGAATTTAATTAAAACTGAAACACACAAATTTGTTGCAAAGCTTTCGAAACGTCAAACGAAATGAATCAAAATAAAGTCGCACACAATCTTTCAAATCATTTTATATGTTCGCACAAAACCTCAGAAAACACAACAATTATGCATCTAGCACAATCTCCTTAAATGAAGGAAGGAAGGAACATTACTCACGTTAAAATTGTTAACACTTATTGCGCAGTATTGTGTCAATAGTTTATATTCACAATAAACGAACTAATAAGTTACGATTTCAATTAAATAGTAATAAGTGCTTTTTGCAATAGATATCCCTTGAATAGCCTACTGCTATACAATTTAAAAATATACATATAGTCCTAGTTCTAGTTAGTAAGCGGACAATGCTCATAATATAATGCAGCTATCATTTTCAAATTAATGTATTTCTTTAATTAGTGAATTTGACAATGCTCATGTGCAGCTGCTATTGACATGAATATTATTGTATTAATTATATTATTATTATTATTATTGTATTAATTGTTGTTATTTTATTTACGTATTTACGTGTAAGAGTGCAGTTTATCTGTCTATTTACTGAAATAAATGAATTGGTTTGAATTGAATCGAATATGAAAGCATCGACATTAGTTAGACTAGAACTAGCTTTAATTTGTTCAATAGAATATAAATACACTTCGATAGGTACTATATTAATAAATTCTACCACAGGATCCGTTATTAACGTGTTGGGTACGACACCAGTGTTGAAGTTACCACAAACTTAGTTACTCCAAGTACAACGCCAGGAAGGAAACCGTAATTTCCCTTGAGAAGGGGGGATCGAAGTGGAGACACCATGTAGCTATAGGCTGGTGACATTCATTTTAAAGCATATATATGTATATAGATTTAATGAAAGCCGCAAAGTGGTTTACGCCAAGGGGGATACCTTACGCTTACATATAACTAGGTACCAACCCCCTTTTTCTAGAATTTACTATACCCACGAGTATTTCTAAAACAATAGCATGCTAATAATTACATAATACCTAACCTAGAAAATTTTAAATCGCACCGTAAAAAGTTAATTTTTTGCAGTTAATTTCTACATAATCGTATTCCATGTTGAAAATTACTATTGAAATGCAGCGAACGACAGGAATAAATTTAAAACATAATTTCTGCATGAAAAGTCGTTGCTTTTAATAAATATTTCATTGTTCGCTTACAATTGTTTTTGTAACGACACACGAAGGCTGTATGGTGTACACAACCTATGTAGATATACGTGCGGATCATTTGCATATATATCGTATTTTTTATTCGTCGCGACGCCTGTCGCGTGCGGAACATACGATTCAATTACGCGGATTGCTGACGGTTTGCGCTGCCAAAATGTAGGTCCCGAAATGAAAACATAAAACTGACTGATTATACACATAAGACATTAATTTACATTGTGATTTTTTTAAAACTTTAATTAAAAAGCTAGTTTTTTAAATTTTAAATTTAAATTTTGGGGAAGTTGATCTTTTACAACTATTTATATCGATCCATGTAGATTGTATTTAAGTAATCACAATGTTATGTTTTTTTTTTTGTGTAGGTAAGTACAGTTTTAAAGTAAAATATAACTATGTTATAACTCTCACTGTCTTTTAAAATCCTATTTACTAACTCATACAAACATGGTCCATCCAAAGGTTAAAAGCTCTCAGGAAAAAATGTAGTTCTGTAAAGTCTTGCTTAACGTAGTGAAGAAAAATCAAAACATCATATTATTAAGTTTTTCTAGTCACCTAGTGATTGAGGTGGGTGTATAACATTAGCTAGAGATGTAAACTTGAAATTACTTCAATGTTCGAACATAATGGCCGGCATTATGTCCTAACATCACACCGCGTGTTGTAGATAATGTTCTGTTATTAAAACCGACTTGTGTGCCATTTTAGTAAATTGTTGTTTACGAGTATACTATAATATATAAAAATGTAAAATTATAGACAACAAAATTATGTAGGTAGGTTTAAGGACGATAAAGAAAATTTCAATGTATTTACTTTAATAAATCAAAAATTATGATGTTATAAGGTAAAAAGGGTATAATAAACTAGGTAAAGATATAATTAAGTTGTTAGGAGTAAGCATGAGTATTATTTAAGTCGACAGGAGCATAAACAATAGTAATTCCAGAAATCCCGAGGCAACAGAGGCGGCTGAATGAAATTAATGCTCCAGCAGGAGCCAACCGTGGCACTTATTCACCTAGGATTATATTGATATAAGACGAAGACGAGGAACACATTAAATTATATTACCGACGTATATAAATGCAGTATACAAACATAGCTTTACTATAGTCACAATAATATTGATCTCATTTTTTGATACGGTAATAAATAGACATTGCAATAACATTTCAAAGGACTCTGCCCATTTTTGGGCCCTTAATATCTAATAGTTTGTTATTTTAAAATATTATCTTATTTTCATTAATTTATTTCAATCATATCAATTAATAGACAATATTTCATTACATAAAAACAGATATCGACAGTTATTAAAGCAATTAAGATAATATTTGAGGTTATTTCAAATATTACTTCATAAAAAGTCTAATTATTTAATAACTCAGTTGAAAAAATTAAAGCTGATCAATGATAAGGAATGTAATTTACTTTTCTAAAAAAATAAAATAATAATCATCGACAAATTTTGGGCCTATGTTTATTAAGCGAATGGGCCATTTTAAATAATTTAATTCTGACAGATTTCATTAAAAGTTAGTTTCTAAGAACTTTGTACAGTTTCTTGGGAAGTCTTGCTTTCAAGTAAAACATGAAGACATATGATTGCGGGTGTAACGTACTAATGTAGGGTGTAGTGAGAAATTTCACGCTGCATTCACCTGCAGCTGTGGGATTTTAACCAGCGACATAGAATAATGGACAGTCCCAAACAATTTCTAGATGAAACTTGGTTCCATATGAGCAAAACTTAAAATTGTCTTTTTAACTTTTGCACTTACCAGATTGCCATTTCTACGTTTCTAAAGTTCGAAAACTGCATTCAATTCTGTACAAGGATTTTTTTTAAATTGTAGCTCGGCATATGACAACACTCCGCCTGATGTAAAGTTACGAGTGCGGTCCATGAATGGAAACAACTGCTACTACAGAGAAATTTCTACAGGCAGCAGTCGCCTCCACTATGCCGGCTTGAAGAGACGGGCATGTACCATCCAGATTGACAGTGCACACTCCCACTACTTTCAAACTATTCCCGAAGCGCGACATGGTCACTTCACAGTTGTTGTTTCACAGCGTGTATGTTAAGCCTGGCTGTCGCTAACATAATTGCTTGTATATGTGAAAGTCAAAATTGACATCACAAAAAGCTCTAACATGATTTATAAAATAAAAGCAGTGGGGTTAAAGTGTTGTTGAAACTATAACGCGACTGACGCTCGGGTCCAATATTGGCATCAAATCCTATCGGCGTTAATAGACAGGCACTAGGTGGCTTGTCAACCCTGATGATAAAATTTGATGGGTCTCAGCGCCTGCCAACTCCATGTTTGTTCGGGGCCATTCGAGCATAATTTGTTGACAATGGACCTTTCTAGTTTGTTTAGGCTGCTATGCTTACTTGCTTAGGACTCGGATCATCGATTTAAGCAGGTGATTGAAGTGATGTTTACTTTTGAAATGAGGTCAAAAATATTTATATTCGGATTAAATATTAAATAAAATATAGTGGTAGCCAATATTCTGCATAAATAAGTACTTTATTACATTTTTTTATTGTTGCTCGGGATACGACAACACTCCGCCGTAGGTTAAGCTAGAGTGCGGTCCATGGACGGAAACAACTGCTACTACTGATAAATTTTTACAGGCATCAGTCGCCTCAGCTATGCCGGCACCATCCAGATTGACAGTGCACACTCCTCTCGTATCAGGCTAATTTCAAATTGATCAACGCGAGAAACTCATGGGTGTTACATTCGAAGTGGTGATAATAATAATAATAATAATTAATAATAATAATTTATTTATTTAACAAAATTCAAATTAGCCTAAAACAAAGTTTAAAACAAAAGAAACAAATTAAAAACTATAACAAAGAAAACAGTAAACTACAATAAAAACCTTAATATCTATTTTAATTATTGCATGCAAAAGTAACAAATAAAATAAAATAATACTAGTACATGAAAAAAATTTTGGAACATATATATAATACCGTTCAGTTTTTAAATATTGAAAAATAAATCAGCGGCTACAGGTAATTGTAAATAAAAATTGGACTCCGTACTAGTTGAACTGTATGACGGCAGCCCATAATGCTTGTTTACAACAAAACTCGTCAGACGAGTTTCAGGTGGTTCCGAGCCGGTGAGTGAATGCGACGGATTATAACTTGATCACTATGTATGAGCAGTTACGCACTATTCTTTTCAGTCGATCTGCATAGTATACGCGCGGGATGCAGATAAAATGTAACTTGTATTATATTAAAATTGTTATTGATTAATTAATACTTTAAGATGTTTTTATAGTTAAGTGAAATAATAAAAATTTAATAATAAATAAAAATAGGTAAATAAATTATATACCATAAATAAATAGTGATAAATATATGATATGATATATGCAAATAGCAATATAAATTTATTTATATTATTGTTATTTAATGGTCAGTAAAAGTTGTTCAGTGCTTTCGTAGTCCAATCGCTTCAGGTAGCTGTCAAGTTCTTTCTTGCATTGCCGGAAAGTTAGTGTTTTTAATGTAAGATCTTTACTAATTTTATTATAAATGAATGGTCCAAGATAATCAGCAAAGTTTTGAGCATAAATGGTTCTACAAAACGGCACGTTAAATACTAGATCGCGTCTTCTCCTATGTGTCGACTCTTCTCTGTACAATTTATGTTGTCTTAATAAGAGTGACTTGATGTATAATTGTCTGACCGTTAGCACTGAAAATTCCTTGTAAAGTTGAAAAGTTGGATATCTAATTTTTTTATAATTAAGTACCTTTATATTGGCACGTTGTGCCCTTTCTAGTTTTAATAGAATCGACTTCCGCGCACCTCCCCATACCAGAATACCATACTGTATTATTGATTGGCATAACGCAAAATAAATCATTTTGATAATTGGAACATCATTGATATGTCTGACTCTTTTAGAAATATAAATCAACTTTCTCACTCTATTGGTAAGTGATGAGATTTGTTCCTTCCAGCTTAGGTCACTCTCCAACAGGATACCCAAATATTTTATTGATCTTGTAGCCGATAAAGTGTAACAGTTACAGTTGGTCACTCCGTCACAAGTGTGAGCCTTTATTGCAAAAGAATTTGAAGTCTGGTTGTAGTTTCGTGTAAATATGATATATCTAGTTTTAGTTAGGTTAAGTGTAAGTATGTTATTATTTAACCATTTTATAACTTTTCCGAACTCTTTTTCGGCAATTAATTGCAGTTCATTGATAGACTTAGCACCAAAGATAATAACTGTGTCATCAGCAAATGTTGTTATTTGCGCATTAGCAAGATTAAGTCGACAGAGATCGTCAATATAGATTAAAAATAAAGTCGGTCCTAGGACACTCCCTTGTGGTACCCCATTGGTAACTGGTATATCTGAGCTCTGTGTCATTCCTATTTTCACAGATTGTGAACGGTTGCTAAGATAACTCTCAAATAGTTTAAGTGGTTGTCCACGAATACCCAATCTTTCCATTTTATGCAACAATATCGGGACTGAAACAGTGTCGAATGCTTTAGCTAAATCAAGAAACACTCCCACGCATTTTTCACCAGAATCCAGTTTGTTTATCACGTGTGTAACAAGATGATGCATAGCATCCGCAGTGGACCTATTCTCTCTGAAGCCATATTGATTTGAGGAGATGAGGCCATTATTTTCCAAAAATTTTAATAAGCGTGAGTTTAGAAGCTTTTCTAATATTTTTGATAATGGATCACAATAGTCCTTATAGGTACTGAGTGACCAAAGTACATATAACATAGCTGTTACATTGGTACCGGTCAGAATTTAGCAAGATATAAACACGGGTCTCATCGATATTGAGTTTACACGTTAAACCAATTTCAAATTAAAACTAAATATGTCTCTAATAGAGTTGTTAACGTTATTAGATTATCTGTAATAAAAGCTATTAGTATTGTAATTAATTCAATAACCACAATTTCCTGTGATATCAATAAAATTATAAATACTGCAACACTTGCACCACTTCATCTTAAAATTATCATGAACTGTCATAAAAGCCAGTTGCAAAAAGATATTGAGTATCCCTCTAAGATAAATAGGTGTCGACCGCTAACTAGATACGAAACTGCAATACGAAAAGTAGAAATTCGAGTTTCAACTGACGTAATCATCCTACACTGGGACTACTTCACACATTTCTATTTAGACAAAAAAAAGTTTAATCGATCTTTATTTCAATTAGAATAAGGTGTCAAATCAAATAGGTTTAACGAAGAGTGTGACCACAGATACTAGGATGTCAGGAGAGGCTGTAGGTAGGGTTTACACGGTGACATCGCCTACTTAGTTCTGTTTAGACTTTGCAAATCAGGTGCGTGGGGTATTACTAGAAATTCCACATTCGTTACTCATATATATAATTTATTATCGATATTATCATTATCTAAAAATAATTAATAAAATTTTACAGGCAGCACTTAAGTCGATGTTAAGCTAGAGAGTGATCAATGAAACAAGTGCTACCACAGAGAAATTTAATCATGCTGACATGAGGATACGATGCGTACCATCCAAGCTGCACCTGTCTACTTTCAAACGGATCCCGAAACGCGACAAGGTCACTTCACGGGTATTATACTTGACAGCATACTAGACTAATAATTATCATAATCATCATCAATCTGTCACTCTTTAATTAATGCATAAGCACTGAGTGAGCAAAGTACACAGCATAGTTACATTGGTACCGGTCAAAATTTAGCAAGGTTTGAACACGGGTCTCATCAATCTTGAGTTCATGCGTTTCTCTGCTAGACCACGACCGCTCTTAATGATTTTATAATTATAGAAGTTGTAAGCTATACATAAATAATTCAGTAGTTCCGCATAAACAAACGTAAATTCTAATAGTTTTCTCTCAAACTTTGTCTACTAAGATGTTAGTAGATTTACATATTACATAACTATGTATGTATATGTATTTACGTGAAAGTTATGAACACATTAACATTCTGTAAGCACACGAACATTGTATAAAATTGTTGACATCGTAGCTTAACTTGTAATTCCACTGAAAGCTATGAAAGAAATGTATTAAGGTATTATGAATAAAAACATCGAGATGTTTAGTTTTTTTTTTTTTAATTGTAATATTGGACAAAGAAAATATATTGCATACAATTTTTTGTTCAATTTTAATTTACTTTTAAATATTTATTTTTTTGTTTTATTAATTTAATTTTTAGTATTTTAGACGTTATTTTTTAGACAATTTAAAATTAATTTTCTTGTGTACATTTCATTTACACGTGTGATTTGAGTTTAAAATGAGCGTATATTGATGCCGGCAGACCTTTACATTTATAGCGTACGTTTTACGATTGTTCATTGATTGAATTCAAGTACGGAACGGAAACGGTTTTCCCGATACGCTTTTTAACACGGCTGTAGCTTTTAACTTCCAATTAACAGAAGCTGATGCCAATTTTACGGCTTTGCAACTCTATTTTTTATTTATAATTAATTTCGCTTAAAATAAGCTTTTGGATTGATTAACTTTTTTTAAATAATCCAAAATGTGACCACTGATGCTAGATTGCGGACTATGAGCGGAGACAAGTGTGCTGTCACCTGGACAAGTTGATCTCGAAACGCGATTAGGTCATTTAACGGGGCAAGTGGCTAGTAGTCCTTTGACAGTGAGTGACAGTGCCATATGGGCGGCACTGTTGGAGTTGCTGGTGGCACAGGTGGTGGATAGAGGCTACCAGAATGTCTCCCTGAGGTACCCCGGCGCGAACCAAAACGAGCAAGGTTGGCCACAACACTGCATCAAGCAACACTGGTCACACTCTACCTTCAGAGAAGTGTACTTAAGTAAGTAAGAAAACACTTTTCATCGCGTGGGTGGAGGCTGTAGCGGGAGTAGTGGACCGTTATCTCCTTCGCCCAGAGCCAAGAGCGGTGGTCCCGGGGTTGAACTGCTGCTTATTTACTTGGCTGGAATGGTGTTTATTCCCGATGAGGTGGGGTCTAACAATATATAATATAATAATAGTGAATTTTATAGCTAATAGTGTAAGACAATCTTAACTCCTTCCAATAATTTTCTTTGGGCGGGGGTGTAATTAAAACAAAGCGGCTTGCTCACATTCTGTCTTCACCGTCTTTGGCGAGGGTTGGTAGTAGAGTTAACAGGGCCTAAATTATATTTATTTCGTGTACTGCATACAATATGTGTACTTTGTTAGGCATATTGATCAATAACATACATTTCCTTGGATTTCAGTTTGTTTTGTTTATAGTACGAGAAGGTGGTCTATAGATATTACTTAGTCAAATAAAGAGATTAAAGCGCACCTATTTGAGTTACTCTGTATGGATAGCAAAAAAAAAAAAAAGAAAAACATATACGGAGAAATCTCTACAGGCAGCTCTGGAGGCGACTCTCCACTATGCCAGTGCACACTCCTCTCGTTATATCTGACTACTTTCAAACTATTCCCGAAACGCGACAAAGTCACTTCACGGGTGTTACTAATGTTACTAATTAGAAAGTGGTGGTACTGCCTCAGGACGGCAGACTGGGCTAATAACCATCATCGGTCTGCCTACCACTCTTATTATTTATTACAAAGTTACATTGGCACCGGTCAGAATTTAGCGAGGTTCGAACACGGGACTCATCGATCGCGTCTTACCGCTAGACCACGGTCGCTCTTATAGTAATTAGTTATAGACGAAAGAGATTAATTGCGCCTAATTAACATAGTGTTCATAGATAACTGATTAATTACGTTTAGTACGTCACAAACAGTTGTGATATAATTCAATCAATCATTGTGACTCACCCATCTTCGATATACGAATATTTCGATTCCCACCATTAAATTCGAACTAAAATTGATTCACACTATTATTTGTTTTTACTACATTTATTTACCCCTTGTAAGCTGACCGGTGAGCTTTTAAACTAATGAAAAATGTACCACTGAAAGGCATTAATGGACCTATATGTATTTATTAATGTAAGTACCATTATTAATGAAATTCGTGTCCAATGGGTGGTATTATTCATATTTTTTTTAGAGTATGTGAATATTAACATGCGTTGTGTTTGTTTTGTTGTAATATACAGCGTGATTTTTTTTAACTGGGAAAGTATGGGGACATCCGATACCATAGGAGATAGAGGAAAACTGTCTTAGGAATCATTAGATCTTTTTTTTTGACATAGTAATTAAAGGAGAATGCCCATTCGCCTAAGAGAAATGGGCCCGCGATTTTTTTCTCGAGTGTGTTAATGATTTTAGGTCATTTTATAGGAAAATAAATCTACATACTTTATCACCAATCAATTTTAATTTTTTCACCCGGGTTATTTAGTAATTAGTTCTTTTCTGATGCAATATTTGAGGTTATTATTATATTAAATGCTTTAATTATAATTGATGATATCTATATATTATGTAATTAAACATTATCTATTGATTGGCAAACAATATGTTAATATAATTTAAATAAATTAATGAAAAAATAAGATATTATTTTAGAATATTGCTTTGTTAACAATTAGATACCAAGTGGGCCCAAAAATGGGCATTTTCCTTTGACTAACTTCCACTGTTCCGATTTTTTAAATCCGATATAATGAAATGATCCCTACATGAAACTCAGTCGATTAAAAAAAAAGTTACCTAAAAGAATCACAAAAGTATCACGTGAACATTTTTATGGACAACACGAGCTTGATCAAAACGAAAATACTATTTTTAAGCCAAAATTGTTTTCATAACACAATTTTTTTTTATTGTAGCTCGGCATGTGACAACACTCCGCCTGATGTAAAGCTAGAGTGCGGTCCATGAATGGAAACAACTGCTACTACACAGAAGTCTCTACGGGCAGCAGTCGCCTCACTATGCCGGATTGAGGAGACGAGCATGTACCATCTAGATTGACAGTGCACACTCCTCTTTTATACCTGGCTACTTTCAAACTATTCCCGAAACGCGACATATATAACAATAACATAAATCATGCTGTATACTAAGGAAATAATGTTAAAGAACAATTATAATAAGTTTGTTTTGGTACTTATATTTAATTAATTGAAGAAATGTTACTGTTATTGTACATTTTGTTATCAAAATCTATTTCATATTAAGTAATCCAGTACGAATACATATCTACATTATAAAAATAAATGATAATCAGAGTGATGATGGTTATTAACCCTGTCTGGGGTTAAGTACAATCACTTTCAAGTCGTAAAGTGACCTAGTTGCGTTTTGAAATCAACTTAGAAGTAGCCGGATATAACAAGCAGAGTATGCAGTGTCAATCTGGACGGCATAGTGGAGGCGACTGCTGCGTGATTACGTTTATGGTAGCAGTAATCTCCGTTCGTGAATCGCATTTTAACCTAACATCAGGTGGAGTGCGGTGATTTCCGATCGTCAACTAATGAACCTAGGAAGTTAATATGAATTTTCAAGTAGCTAGAGCTGACAGGAGCAACTTTTCTATTCAGCTTCAACAAAGGGGAAAATTCTAAATGCAGCTCGCATACTCGTGAATAACCAAGCCAAGGATTAACTTCTACGAAAGTTCAAACTCCACAAAATGGTAGTTGAGAAGTTGTTCTGACTTAGCACCCGATATCCAAAGTAGGTTGTACTAACTTAGCTTCCAACGATGCCTAACTTTGGCGTAACTTACTGCTTATCTGTGAACGACATCCCAAACCTCCTAAATTAAACTTAGTTTACGTTGTTAATTATTATGTCCATTTAAATTTATCGCTTAGGTAATTTAATTGTTAATAAAGGACAATGCCCATTTTTGGGACAACTTCATATAATAGTTTGGTTATAAAACAATAATCTAAAGCGGCTGTGGTCTAGCGGTAAGACGCGTGAACTCACGATCGATGAGACCCGTGTTCGAACCTCGCTAATTCTGACCGGTACCAGTGTAACTTTGTTATATGTACTTTGGTCGCTCAGTGCCTATAGGCACTATTAAAGAGTGGTAGGCAGACTGATGATGGTTATTTGTCCAGTCTGTCGTCCTGGGGTAGTACCACCACTTTCGAATATAACACCCGTGAAGTGACCTTGTCGCGTTTCGGGAATAGTTTGAAAGTAGCCAGATACAACGAGAGGAGTGTGCACTGTCAATCTAGATGGTACATGCCCGTAGAGACTTCTCTGTAGTAGCAGTTGTTTCCATTCATGGACCGCACTCTAGCTTTACATCAGGCGGAGTGTTGTCACATGCCGAGCTACAAAAAAAATATATATCTTTTTTATTTCATTATTTCATTATATTGACACATCGTTTGCCAATTAATAGAAAACATTTAATTACATAAAAAAACAGATATCATAAATTAAAGATTTAATAGAATAATTGCCTCAAATATTACATCAGAAAATTTAAATTACTGTATAACCCGGGTAAAAAAATTCAAATTGATTTATATTCCTACAAAATGAACTAAAATTCTTCAAGAATATCAAAAAAAAATGTGGGCCAATTTCCCTTAGGCGTATGATATTCTGCTTTGTTGAATAATATTCAAAATTGTCGTTTTATTTTTAAAAATCCTTATGCTTGAACGAGAAAGATAAGGAGATCAAAATGTCATAAGATTTTTATAGTCTTTATGCGATCGAGCAACTTTTTAAGAATTAATAAAATAACTTTGTAATAATATCGGTTTATCATATACGCGTTAAAATAGATAGAACAATAAATTTTTGGTTGTAAAAAAACTTCTTTAGATTTCGGAAGTATTATATTTAAATGAGAGATGTAAAAGTAATTTGTGTCGAGAGTCATAAAATTCGTCTGCGCGTCTAAAGCGGGCGCCTTCTTATGGCCAAAACCTGGCTATAGTCTGTTTATCACACAACGTTACATAATAGAAATAACTCTGAAATACATAAGTAAACACATACATATCCATATTACATGATATTTGCTTTAAAAGTTACATAATAATAAAAAAGGTACCTTTAATTGTTTTTTAAACCAATAAATGGTGACTTGAAACAAAATATGTAAACTAATTTTAAAAAAATTAGAGTATCTCTGCAAAAGCCGGAGGCCGTAGCTGGATTCGATTATCATCTTATCAAGCTGTATGCGATTTTTTCTATTCAATTTTCATCACAATTTAATAAATAAAAATATTTAAAAATATAATACTTTGTAGTATTTTGTCCAAGCTTGTATTAATTTTTAAGAATTTTCAGAATTTAAAAAGAGATGAAATAGTCGGACTATACTACAGTCCATCCCTATTAAGAGCACAGAGCTATTAAAAAGTTGAGGGATGTCTATTTTTAGGCCTGTCGTCAAGCCCAACAAATATAATTATGAAGTTTTAACGTACATAACTTTACTCGCATAGTTTAAGTTTATTTTTGTAAACTGTGTAGGCGTCTACAAATGTTGATAATTGATGGGGGAAGAACTAGAAAAATAATGTGTATTTTTTTTTATTTCAATCTTATAGATGCTAGTAGTTTCAAAAAACAAAATCGCGTACCTACACCTACACCAGACAGCTCAACTAATAAAATCATTATTTTCGAGATAACATCGCTTTTGAATACCTAATTCGAACACCTATCTTATGATTATACAAAACAATCCCGTTGACTTATGTCATAGTATTTTAAAAGATGGTATCCCATAAAATCTTTTTGTAGTTAATTCTATATTATGAACTTTTAGTTTTTCTTTGTATCTGAATAAAAAGCCTATTTTTTTAGTTATAACAGTTTTTTCTTGAGTTCCGATATGTGTAAATTTACTAATAATTAAAAAACACGTGGGTTAATATGGCGCAAAGAAAAAATGTTTGTTGTAGGTCTGAGATTTGAATGTTAATAAAAATTAATTGTTAACAAAATGTAAACATGTTCGAACAGCAGTTTTTAATCAATACAAGAAAATAATAATAAAAAAGGAGCAGGGGAGCTTGCGTTAATAGAGATATCCGGTAGGTAAGTAGTTTTTAATATTTTGGGGAAGTGAAGGAGATCACACGAAAATAGAAGAATATTATTGTCGTGTAACTTCCAAAGTTTTTTTCCTTCCATAAAAACTCCTATACGTAATTCTTTTCATATCATTCCCCTTTTTGTGTGTTTGTATTGGAGCTTACATTCGGAGTTTTTTATTATTACTTTTACAAATATTTTTAATATACCTAGTATATTAGTATACCTAATATATAAATACTGCTTCTCTTCGCTCATGCCTGTAATAAACACAGAGGTTGTTTTTTTTATGCTTAGTAGGCAAACGTTTGACCTACCAAACCTGACCAAAAGTTCGTCTGTGTGTATGCTACATTAAGTTTTAAATAAATAAATATTATGTAATAGTATTATACAAATGAACCATACGAGGAATTAATCACTATTTTTACTTTAGTATGGAATGTGACCGGACTGCGTGCTATTTATTGGGTCAAGTTAGAAGAGTGGTGCCAGTCCATGAGCAAAGACAACTTCTACCACAGTCGCCTTCGCTATGCTGGATTAATAAGGAGTGCACCCTGGACGTGGTTAAGGAAAGACTCTTTTAGTTTTACCCATGTGGTAGTCAAGCTAATCCCGAATTGCGACTGTGTTACTTTGGGACTGGTGCGTCAGTAACAAAATTATTAAAGTCCCGGAAAAAAAAAGACACCTAAATGACACCAAAATAGTTCGAAATCATATTCTTATTGTTTATTGAGTTTGTTTAAATACATGCTTGGATGTTACTCGAGTGTATTAAATAGGTCTTTATTCAACAGCAGCATCTTTAACATAGAACAGACGGTAAAGTTTAAGCCGTAAATTTCAATACAGAACAGAGACCACAAATTTTCTCCTAACCATCGGATTAGAAGCGTTAAACTTCGATAAACTTATCTGGCAGATATCTTAAACTGTTTTAACTTTAAATAGAAACTAGTTTTTTGGGCGCGCTTCGCGAGTTCAGATTTTTTTTTGTGGGTAGTTTTAAAAAACATTTTTTTTTGAAGAACAAGGTATCGATTTCGAAATTAGAGGGCATTCCCTACAACATTTGTTTTAGGAGTTCGGCCCTATCTCGTTCCGTTTTTGAGATATCGCCACCACTTCCGGTCCAGAGTCCACTTTCGGTCAAAGTCGAGGTTTTCCTGAGGTCACGGGGGCTCAAGAATCACCACTCTAACCCCCCCGCAAGTTGATGTCAGTCAGTGAGTCAGTCATTCAGTGGTAATCGAGCTTTATATTAACTTTAAATAGAAATATACATAATAAACACATATGCATAAAATGCCCTGCATTCGTCTCCTCAAGTCGGCATAGCTGAGGCGACTGTTGAAAGCAGAATTTTATCTGTAGTAGCAGTTGTTTCCGTTCATGGACCGTATTCTATTCTAGCTTAAGTGTTGTCATATGCCGAGCTACAATAAAAAAAAGTTCGCTGCGCTATGGGTATCAGGAAAAGGACAATATAAACTAATAAGTAACCCAGACCTGAACTAAATACTTACTTTTATTAAATTAATACCAAAGGAGAATGCCCATTCGCCTAAGAAAAATGGGCCCAGAATTTTTTTCTCGAGTTTGTCGCTGATTTTTAGTTAATTATGTAGAAAAAATAAATCTACTTCCTTATTATCAATCAATTTTAAATTATTCACCGGGGTTATTGAGTAATGAGATGTTTTCTGATGCAATATTTGAGGTTATTATTATTTTTAATGCTTTAATAATTGATAATATCTGTTTTTTATGTAATTAAACATCGTCTATTAGTTGGTAAATAATGTGTTGATTATTAAAATTTATTAATAAAAAAGTAAGATATTATTTTAGAATATTGTTTTGTTACCAAACTATTAGGTGTAAAGTGGGCCAAAAAATGGGCATTCTCCTTTATAATTAATTTAATAACATTCAGCAACGTTTTTTCTGTAGAAAAAGGAACATGTTTGCACATCAATCCACATTTCTAAGTCTGAGTTAACGAGATCAATATTTATACAGCCCTTTGTTAAAAAAAAGTTGTTCGTTTATAATAGAAATCATTGTGACTGTAGCTACATTTATTAGAGCGTTACAGCAGGTACCATTGACATCAAATGTGAAACACTAACACAGGAATTTAATGCAATTATAGACTGTATTCTAATGGGTGAAAGTTCAAATTAAAATTTTAAATTGTATATTAAATGTTGAGTTATGTATTAAAACATGAGGTCACGATAACACAATTATGCTTTAATTTATAGTTGCCATAAAGTTATCACGCGAACAGAGCCGACGTCGTCGTTTACACGCGCCTTTGTCAAATGAACCGCGACAAAGCCTATTTTAACTAATTATTAAGATAAATATTACTTTAACTGGTTCTCATTTTTGGACGCATTAGTGTGGTGTTAAAGGTGCTTAAGGTGTTAAACGTTTACATGCTTTGTGATAATCAGAATACAAATTGTTGTGTGGGTTTTATTTGCAGTTCAATTTCTCCGGCTCTTTTTAAACTAGTCTTTGCAAATATATTTTTTTGACCTAAAACACAAGAAACGACATTTTAAAATTGAATAATAATAATAATACAAATATATTGGTAATATAATATAGATCTATCTACTTATTTCTTTGTCAAAGTATTTTTAAAAGATTTTAGATAAACGTATAACCGTATTATATTTATTTATTTCTTTAAATTGTATCTATCAACGAACCCTATACTTTTACGAGTCCCGTATACTCTTGAGACGGGTCCGAATTAAAACAGAACTTAAATGCGTGAGATATTGTCATGTTTTTAGAAAGTGACACCCTATTGACCATAATTCGGAACAAAAGGTCCCCCTGTGAATAATACCAGGTGCTACGTGTAAACCATAACAATAATTTCCTTATTTTAGGTCCATGCGTGATTTAATGTTATTACTTCCACACCGTCCGTCTTTTCATAGATGTTTTCTTAATTTTTTGAGACCAATTGTTGGGGCTTTGTAAAACTGTCGTTTCAAATATTTCTATTATATTTGACATGAGATATTCATGTGCAAAGGGGATCTTTGTTTGGGGTCAACATTCAATTGCGTGACCAACGCTATACTATGAGAAGAACCGATTACTACGACTGACAAAGATCGTCAAAAAAATGTTTTATACTTATTTTACTATTTCGGTTCATTTTTTTTAAATTATAATGCTAAATTATGTCGGAAAAGTTGAAAGAACTACTAAAGTGTTTAATGGGCGGATTATATCCATCAACCGTCTCGCCCATATCAATGTCAAACTTTATTCGTAAATTGTTCTACATAATTTAGTAATTTATTTTCATTGAATGTTCAATTACATTTTATCTGTTTATATCTGATTATGTTATTTAAATAATCGTATTTGTGTAGACTATATTTAATCTAACCAATTAACTTGTGTCGGTCATTGTGTCATTCGCTAAGAAATGTGTTTTAGTATTTATTAAACACATTATACGCCCTGAAAGTTAAAAAAGGCGTGTACAGCATATACAACCAATACTTAATCAACAGGAATCTTTTTCTCCTTAAAACAATAATAATATTATAAAAAAAGAAAGAAGTACGATCAGACTTAGAGAGTGACAAAATATTGTAATGAAACATGAGTTTTGAATTGGTTAACATTATATAACTATTGCAATATTGAAAAGATAAAATAAATAAAACTAAAATAAATATATTTTTGGTATGTGAGCACGTGTAGCCATTATCGCCCAACTACCCTCTGGTAAGATGACACTATACGACCCCAACTATTGCATATTTGTCTTGTATCAATTTACGAACATTTTCTATGTTTACATATAGAAAATATTTAATTTTTTAATATTATTTTTACTATTTTTGATACTGTACACTGTGGATTTTCTGATTATAGATTGAGTAAGATTGAATATGGCAAGTCATAACCAAATAATAAGTTAGATTCAAAATCGCAAAATAATTTGTTTTAATATGAATTTTAAAAAATAAATTGATTAAAATAAATGTAGGTACAAGTCACTGCGATGCCTAAATTTATTCTTCAATTATACAATTCCTTCTATAATTAGACATATTTGTATTTTTGTCGTTTTTATTTTAATTATTAAATATTTTAACCTTAAGCATGTAGCATTGTAGCATACCGAATTGTGTGGCAGCAAAATGATTGATGGTTAGCTAAGATTAGGATCATATTTTTTTATTTCCAGTAAATCTGCAATAGGAGGGGAAGTTAAAGGCACAAAGGCAACCTGTAATGTATCAATTATGGGATTATATAAATTATGAAGGGCTGCATTATCTGTCTGGAAACCCCTCGCACATTTTTCGCTAGTGGCATTAAGAAGATAACTATTTTGTAGGGCTTTTAGTAATCTTTAGAGAATTGAAATAAATATATAATCTTTAGAAGACTATGATTATGATTTAGGCATTAAAAACTAGTACAAATGATCAATAATAATTATTATAATCGATACAATACAATTGTCACGCCTTTTTCCCACAGGGATAGGCGCTACTCACTACTTATTTTCTTAAATAATGTCATATTTTATAAAGGTTCACAATCCTGCATGGCATGCAGTCCGATGCGCAGGACACTGAAAGAAATCGGATAATGAATAGGTTTGCAGGCTTGCATGATATCCAGCAAAGCAATGCAGAATGGCAGGACGCTCATTGTCTCTTGCTTGAGGCATGCAAACTGATTGCAGGATCATATGTGCGCTGTACTATTGTCCTGCTTGAATACTATAAATAGGTAAATATTTGTTTGAACCGCGAATTAGGCCTGGGACCTCCACGTACTAGTATAGTACCCGAGACAAATATTACTTCCCAATAATAATAATAATAAGAAATAATTGTTACCTCCCATAGAGACCATGAGAGAGAGATAAACATTAGATTTTCAAAATTTAAAAAAAAGTCTAAGGTTCGTCTTCTTGATCAGTAGTTAAATTAATCATTTGTTGTTAATTTTGACAGAAATCTAATAGAAATAGCTGCCATAATAATAACTATCAAAATTTGACTATAGTTAATGAAAGCGAATTGTAAAATAGGGCCTAATGAATCCGTAACTCATAAAATTATATTCCAATTTGATTGCTTATTCATGAACACGCTAAATCCAACAATTAACCTCTTATTACTGCGCCTGTCATGTAAATTAGTGATTACATTGCGCCTATTTTCGGTATTATAATTTAATTATAGTTATTATTTTACTCTACCACGTGGCCCATTAATTTCCGGTTGTTATAGCGAGGCTGCGTTAATCGGCATATAATTTTGATTGATAGTCCATTCTATGGTATTTTACTTATTTTTATGCAACGAATTTCCATTTATAGACATAATAAAAATAATTAAAGCATCGATAAATTTGTTCCTTAACGTGAAGTTACTTGATTTAGGTTATGATTCTTATTTATTACTTAACGGTTTAATCGATTAAATATGAGCTGTGAGAGGATAATGGAATTAGGAACAAAACCAAAACAAAACTGTTATAAAATTTTATGACCATGCATGCTTAATAATAATATTGATTAGTTGCAACACTTTTAAGTAACACAGGCGTGTAAACTTGCAAGAAATACTTTTTCCATCAATAGTCTTTAGCCCTGAAGTGATCTTGTCGCGTTATGGGATCAGCCACGGCGTTGTTCACTTAACCTCGTCTCATGTGCTGGCATAGTGTAGGTAACTGGTGCTTACATACATTTCTCTGTGGCAGCAGTTGCCTTCGTTTATGGGCTGCACTAGCTTATACAAACTATTTTTGTTTTATAAATTTTAAAAGCATTTTGTATAAGTTGGTAAAAAAAGTTTTTGTAGACAAAATTCTGGCCATAATGCAGTTAAATGCATCCCAAACGTTTTTGCTCGTACAAGCGAAATTATCCAGATGGTTCGTGCTCTAAGGACAGGAATTGTATTTCGCTAGTTTGAGTAAAAAATTGCGGAGTTTAAGAGAATTTTATGAAAGTCAAACGAGCCGTGAAGTCATTGCATTAAGTAGAGAGGGCTTCGCAAACACTTAATTAAGAATTCCCTCTTCCATCCCTCCTCGACTCACCATATTTCTATACGAATAAATATAGAAGTTTTTAAATTCCCGTATCTTGTGTCTTCATTTATCTTTGCTTGAGAATTTCGCTTTTGATTAATTAGGTATATTATTATCTTTGCCTGTTTAAATGAAAAGTTTAAGAAATATTAATTACGGCGTAAACTTTTTTATGCTGATTTTAATAAAGTTGATATCTTATTGAAGGAAATTATTTTATTTCATTATAATATGTTATATGCATATTAGATTTTATGTGTAGGTAGGTATAGATATATTGATATATCAAAAACCATTTTACATATAAAAAAACATGTCCAATAACAATGGAAACAAATGGAGTAAAAAAATCGAATTGTTTCATTCGTCGGTCGTAACAATACATCGCAACGAACATATCAATTCAATTGGAAAAACCATTGGTGTGTTGCAGTCATCCGCGAAAAATACGACATTGAGCCAAATTAATAAAGCTGTAGTAATCGAATCCTGTATTACTTCTGTACCAATGGGCAGGCCTGTTGTTAATAGAGGGAGAGGATTTCATTGAAATTAACAAATGTCTAATGATTTTATATTAAATGTCTATATGAGTACTACGCTATTATAATGAGAAAAAATAAATGCTAATTTTGCTTTAAAAAAAAAACAAATGAAAAACAAATAAATAAAAAAAAATGCACATATTGCGTTAAATTCTTATTTAGGTTTTGAATGATCACGTTTTGAGATTTATGCAGTTTACTATCGCATTTATTTTTATTATTTTGATGCACGTTTCGACAAGTTTGTAATAATCGTATTGTGATAGTAACCCACATAAAATGTTTTAATTTAGTTAATTATTCCGTTTTCAATTAAAATTGCCCATTAAACATTTTTAAAATATATATTTCACAATTATAATATCACGATGACAACATGAAGTGAATGATGACGATGCAAAATAAAATAAATATCACTAATTACTTGAACATGTGAAAGTGGGGTTGGGTTGGAATCACCACCATGTAACGGGTCCCTCATACTGACCTTATCGCCGATTACGCGCATTTAAAATTTATTTGACATAGTTCCTCGTAAAATATGTGATTTATACTACTTCCAGTTTATTATGGACTGAGAAGAAGAGGCGCCAATTTGCAGTTGAGACTATATAAAATAACATTGAAATGACATTTATACTCATTTCGTGTGCACGCTTTGAGGTTATTTTAAGTTACTCCACGGTAATTTGGTTTTAAGTAAATTGTAATTCATAACCCTCTTGTTTTATTTTAAAGGTCGTAAAGTTCGTTGTTGAATTTCAAGTGATACCTACACAGTCTTAGTTTATTTTTTATATTTTTATCTATTCAACTATGATGAAGATTGAATACAAAAAAAATATGTACACAGTAGACCTGAGCCTGACCTGAGGCGGGGCTCAAACCAACCCACACGTCCTCTGACAATGAGATGAAACTGAAGACGAGACAGTCTGACCATTGACGTTTCACGTGGCCGTGTAAAAATTTATGTGTGCCAAAACTTAGAAAAAAATGTATTTCTTTTTAACATAAGTTGCTATTTTATTTTATATTTCTAAACAGCTATATTCTCTTAAACTGATAACTTTTGTAGTGTGATTTAAAAAAATTCAACTTCAAACATTCTTATTTTGTAGCTATTTTGTATTTATTGTAGGTATCTATAACAATTTATTTTCAATCGAATAAAAATATTATATAATCAGTAGTTCTAAGCAATTACCTGTCACATCTATTTTATTTTATTAAAAACCACCTACACTAAAATGTCTTTCATAATGCACAAGATTGAAGTTAAAGTCCACAGGAGGCCCAGTTTCGAACCCGGGCCTGATACAGATGTACTATTATGTATATCACTTATTCAATTTAAGTGTCGAGTCATCTATTTTAATTCAGTTCCTATTTACATTGTAATGAAGTTGCAGTTTAAATGCATAATAATGTAGGTCATTCTATTTGGAGTGGGTTCAATGAGTTCAGTTAATCCACGTGTACGATTTTATGTATCTATATATTCAACTATATTTACTCATATAATTAAAGATCCATCGTGGCCGAGTGGGCGCCGACGTCGAGGACCCCGTGTTCGATTATTTTTAAATTATAGCTAGGTATATGACTACATTCCGCCTGATGTTAAGCTAGAGCACGCGGCAGCCGCGTCCGCTATGCCGACTTGAGAAAACGAATGTGCACTCTACAGGTTGACAGTGCACGTTCCTTATTATACCTGGCTACTAACTAACTCTCAATAGACTTCGTTATATTAACTACATTTCTCGTACAGTGTCCCATTCAATATTTCAATATTATTGTTGTATTTAGGAAGACAGTAATTAACAAAGTTGTAATATTTTTAAAAAAACCTAGAAAGCTTTTATTATTATTACAAGAAATAGAAATTATCTCTAATAAATAGAGGTTCCTAAATATTTTCAAAAGGTTTCAGCCTGTATACGAGTACCAACACAACAGGTCCGGAAAACATTTTTTCAAGAGAGCAACATAAATCAGTATAACGAGGATACCTTCCGGGGCATGTAGGTGCTTCTCCAAGGGAACATTAAGCCGCTGTAATATTTTCACACTTATATACTAAGAAATTTTCTGTCTCTTTATTTATGAAAATTTATGGTTGGTGAAGTCTGGCTGGCTGAGGTAGACTTTGTCTGTCGCTTTTATATTTATTTTTTATATAAATAAGTCAGTAATATTTAAGTGGTAGAACCACCGCTTTCAAATGTAACACCCATAAAGTGATTAATAGTGCCTATAGGTACTGAACATTGGTACCGGTCTGAATTTAGGGAGACTTGAAGACGGTCTCATCGATCGTGATTTCACGCGTCCTGTTACTCTGAGCGTGCTTGTTACAAACATTCAAACCTGTAAATATCATTAGGATTAAAGTTTTATATCTATATCACAATTTAGATTAACTATACATAGATATAGATCTGTTCCAGCTATCCGTCCGTAACAATTTACGACCGCAGCATCAGTAATCACTAGGGATGATATTACAGAATGCAATTTACGTCCTACTAATCCTGCCGTGTTGTAACCTAAACTCTTCCTGTTAAACATGCTACTAGTTTATATAACACTAGCTGTCAGTACTCGACGTTGCCCAAGCTTATCAGGCATTGTTTTATATTTGATTTTACTGTACAGTAACGTTTTTGTTTAGAATAAAAAACATAAATAAGTGACCCGGAATAACAAGAGGAGCTTACTGGAACTAACTCTGACAATATATGGTGCACATTCGTCTCCTCAAGCCGGCATAGTGAAGGCTACTTCTACCTCCACACATTTCTTTATAAAGTGACATGTCAGGATAAACTGCCGATAAGCCTTGTATGCTATAGAACATATGTTTAAATACGCCTCGAGTTAATACTGCAACTCAGGTCCGGCCACATACGAGTATGTACTGACAGATGCATATGTTGAGGAGGACATCACGACGTAGCATGTAGATTTAGTCTGACTTTATTACCTTAGAACACCAACTCTAAATATCATAAACAAAAAGACATGATACTTAGTATTCAAACTCAAATTCTACAAGATTAAACGTAATCTTCTAAGCCTCGGGAATCCAATACAATCCTAAGAAAGGAAAAATAAATGTTTTTCAGAAGAATTTATATTTTTAGAATGTTAATCTGTAAAACATTGAATTCTTTTTTAGCCTAAAATTAAAACATGCCGTTTTGACTATTAACGAAATTGTTGTTGTTTTCTTTTTATCTAAAAACTTTTTAATGAATAAGTTTAGTAGAAAGTTTTTATGCGCCGTCTACTTACGGTCTTTTGTAAGGATCTCATTTAGAATCAATCGCCGCCATTCGTTCTTAAGGGTACGATGGAGACGAGATTTTGAAGGGAATTCTTAATTAAGTGCCGTGCTGCCTGGAATCCTCTTTCGTTAATGGACAATTCAGTCTTATGAACTAAAATGTACAGTGACAAGCTTAGAGCGAAAATAATTATCACTTTTCTTTCATCATTATAATCTTTCAGACATTTTAAGAGAATTTGAAATTACTTAATAAATTAATAGCGTAGAGTTATACCATGTTTGTCAATTTTGTTTACCTAATATTGAATTTTTGCAAATTTATTAAGTTCAGAGGCGAAAAAGTAGTAATCAATCAATCAATCAATCAAAAAGCGGCCGTGGTCTAGCGGTAAGACGCGTGAACTCACGATCGATGAGACCCGTGTTCGAACCTCCCTAATTTTGACCGGTACCAATGTAACTTTGTTATATGTACTTTGTTGGTCGCTTAGTGCCTATAGGCACTATTAAAGAGTGGTAGGCAGACTGATGATGGGTATTAGTCCAGTCAGCCGTCCTGGGGTAGTACGACCACTTTCAAATGCAACACCCGTGAAGTGACTTTGTCGCGTTTCGGGAATAGTTTGAAAGTAGCCAGATATAACGAGAGGAGTGTGCACTGTCAATCTAAGATGGTACATGCTCGTCTCCTCAAGCCGACATAGTGGAGGCGACTGCTACCAGCACAGGTTTCTCTGTAGTAGCAGTTGTTTCCATTCATGGACCGCACTCTAGCTTTACATCAGGCGGAGTGTTGTCACATGCCGAGCTACAATAAAAAAAATAGATAAAAAAAATCAAGTAATCACAGTGGTGGTATAAACCCCGGACAGCAGACTAGGCTAATAAAATAACCATCATCAGCAGCCTACCACTCTTAAATTGTATCTCTAGTTATTGCAGCTCGACATGTGACGACACTTCGCCTAATGTAAAGCTAGAGTGCGGTCCATGAATGGAAACAACTGCTACTACAGAGAAATCTCTACGGGCAGCAGTCGCCTCCACTATGCCGGCTTGAGGAGACGAGCATGTACCATCTAGATTGACAGTGCACACTGCTCTCTTATACCTAGCTACTTTCAAACTAAAGCCAAAGTCACGATTGCTTAAATAAATTTACCATCTTGAATCCCCATTTACATCTCATAGTCCTCCTTGCTGGGTGTCATTGACCCCTGAGGGTCCATATACCACTTTAGCAATCATATGCCTATACTATACCACAGGCAATGGATAAGTAAAGTGCAGATAACAAAGTTAAGTAAATACATCAGTACCAGTTAGAATTTTGCGCGATTTGAACACGTGTATCTAGATCCCTGTAATTTTATCTCCTAAAACCCTTGTGTTTACTAATGGCAGCTTAATTTACGTCATTATGGTGGACGTACCTATTAGAATAGTAGGCCGAAACTACCACGGTCGAGTGATATGGATACTAAAAGCCTTAACCTAGCTATGTAAAGGGATATTATATTGGAGCGATGGTGAACCCTTTTTGAGAAGTGGGTCAAATTTTGTTAATTATTTTTTTAGTATTAGGTCAGTGACGTTACTTGGAAAGAGAAAGGCATTTGGTGTAGAAATAAAGGTAGACTTTAAAATATTATATGAAACCATCACAAACGAATGTCACCTCAAGCCGGCATGATGGAGGTGATTGCTGTCCAGATATTTCTCTGCAGTAGCAGCTGTTCCGCTCATAAACTTCTAGTTTAATAAGAATTTGGCAACATTATGTTAACCAAAATGTTCATAGATTTTTATCTCTCTTGTTGTTCACGTTTAACGTTACTTCATTACCTTACCTTACAGATTTATCCGAACCATATTATTTACCCAGTGAGTAAACAAACATTGTTAATATACTAGACAATAGTGTATAATTTAATTCTATTGTCATACCCGCGTGGTGTACCCGACAGGTGTGCCGGATGCCTTATCCCCAAAACAATATCTTACAATAATAGCTAAAACATTTCCTTCCGTTACATTCAGGATATTATAACGAGCTTTATTAATTGACGAAACCACTATTACATTTTTAATTTTAACTTTGGTTTTAACGTTTTTTAACCACTACACGAATTTCTGCACAATAATATTCTTTCAGTGAAAATAAAAATGAAAAAAATATTCCTAAGCATTATTTTTTTTTTTTTTTTTTTTTTTTTTACATTTTATGTTTCAATGAATTCCAATTAATTGAAGAAAAGTATTAAAATACTTACCTACTTACAAATTAAGTAAGTCCGAATTTGTAAGTACGGATTTGATTAAAGCGCCCTATTTGCTCTTTAAATGTTAGAAGTAGAATGTGGCCCATAACCATAGAGAATGGTAGCGGTCACCTCCACTATACGGTCACCCCACCGCTTTCGTTATACCGAAACGCAACTATGTGTTTAAAAGTATATTTAGTACACCGGGACTGCTCAAGCAAATAATAATTCAGAGGTAAAAATAATTGTGTACTAAAATTATCAACATGCCACTATACGAGACATACATACTGAAACCTCAGATTATTAATGGAATTTCGTCCTAATTTATCCCACAAAGCCTGGGCTAGAAGCATATTGTCTAAGCCCAGATTCAATTACCTAATTGAATTAGATGTTGCTATCGTCAGCTGAAACTTTAGTTATGTGCCTATCTTCGCAGTGTTTGTATTCTATAGTTTGTAATAATCGATATCTAGATTGTTTTTAGAACTATTTGTAGGACTTTGTTGTTATTAAACGTGTTTATTTTCATGCTTCATGCACATTAGTACTTTAGTTGATCAGTGCCTCACGAGTTTTGAACGTTTTGAGTTTTGACGCACCTCTGTGGCGCTGTAGTTGGTGCACTAATATGTTACGCGAAGGTCCCGGGTTCGTTTCTCGAGAGGGCCAGGGCATTTTATCTATACAAGTATGTATTTATTTATTCCACAATGCAATGGACCGTAAAAATGTCATATTTCACTAAATTATTTGATTTTAATTATTTGTCTAAAAATCCAATATTTGACATTTTTATTTACTTTTATGAATAACTAAGAGGTTTATTTTATTGAAAAAGAAAAGAAAAAGAATTTCCACAATTAGCAGAAATAATCGATTTACTATTTCTAATGATATCTATAACATTTACATTTTTAAACATTTAAAGTCAAAAGAGTTTTAATGTCATTAGTATAAACATAGATATGTTTATATATGTTACTTCTATAGAAGGATCAAAGCCGCCACGAAGATAATGGAGGCAAAACAAGCCATTCTAATGTAGTGTATCACATTCCCGAACAAACAGTGTCAGCTTGATCTACCACTAGTGTCGTGTTTCGCCAAAACATATGGGACGAAAAAGGTTTGAATGAATCGTTCTGTTTTTAGGACACGTCGCGTCGTGAGATGTTTTTTCATTTGGAATGAATGGTCATTGTTAGATTTGGGGGTTCTTATTGTGTTTTATTTATAGCGCTCGTTTTTTTTTTAAATTAATTTATTTGTTTTCAAAGAGACATATACAGACAAATACAAATTATAACACTTAGAATCTCAAGTATAGAAAAAAACGGCATGAATTAAAATATGATAAAATAAGAATAAATTCAAAATTAAAATAAAATAAAGGTAATTCTTCAGAATAA
This sequence comes from Tinea pellionella, assembly GCA_948150575.1. NCBI lineage: Eukaryota > Metazoa > Arthropoda > Insecta > Lepidoptera > Tineidae > Tinea > Tinea pellionella. The sequence continues at coordinate 3,707,679 of OX411253.1, forward strand.
GAAAATACCTGATAATTACAAATGAACAACTAAAATTAATTTAAAAACTAATGTATTTTAATACAAAATAGTGACTATGAAATCCTATACTTACACTTAACCAACAATATAACGAAGGTTAAAAAACGTACCTACATCATTAATCACCTGTGTACATGTCAGCTCAACACACGCTATAAGGGGGGGCTCTAAATATCCTGTATTGTAAGGAAATGAAAGGAAAACCTTTTCTAACTCTTCATATGTCTTTAAGTATATTCAATATCGCTAACAAAAAGCATTGATTTATAACATTGTTTCTAAAATTATTAGGAATTTGAATGTATTATTTTTATATGTTTTTTAATTATTATTATTTTATTTCAGGGGGGGAGGGGAACCATGCTTTCACTCGTGGCGATCCAAAAAAAGAAGAAAAAAATAAAGATCTTTCCAAAAATAAATCTAGTCAAAATTTGTGGAATATCAACAAAATTTTAACACTTCTTTTCTAATCCTAGTTATTCCTGAAAAATAATGTGTAAAATCAAAATGTTTGAAACCGATTTGGTTTAGTAAATAAATAGGAAAAGTAATTAAAACGAAATGAGCTGTTGAAGCTTATCGGACGTACCAAAACCAAAACTAAATAAATCCAATAGGTAATCTTCCCCATTAAGGGGACAAAATAACATTAAAAGGCTCTAACAATTACCATTTAGTCTGTAAATTGATATTTACGTCACATTTACTCGTAATATTGTCTCTCGGAGTAAAACAGATTTTATCTTTAGTTTAAATAGTAATACCCATACAAAATTTAGTTTGAACCCTGGGTCTGGGTTTCGAACCCAGAAAATACCGTTAAAAGTAACGTTACAAAAATAAACTGTTAAATTTGAATCACACTAATAATACTAGAAGGTTAACAATAACTATTGCCATCTCATTCGAATGGCTATCGTTTGTCGTAATAACGTTATCTAATTTTTATTTATTTTGGCAACAAACAGTCATCAGAAAAATCAGTTTACAAAATGAAAAAATTACATGCTAAGTAGACCAATAGTGCCGGGCAAGTACATCGGTATTTATTATTTAAATAATCTTTTTGGTATACCGTTAAAAATCAGAGAAATAGCGATGATGCATCACTTCAGTGATGCTGGCCAGGATCGCAGGACGGCAAACTGGGCTTCTAACCATAACAAGTCTGCCTTTAATAGAACCTAAATTTAAAAAAATAATAATAAAAATAAGTTTTTTTGCTTAAAAATAATATTGATTTTGTGATTTATTTAAAAATACATCAAAACTATATACCTTGCATTTTATCATATTTAAATGATGTGTGTTTAATATAGTTTATTATAGTTTAGTATAATTATATTTAAATTCGAAATGAAAAACGGGTATATACGTTATTATTATTACCAATATTAAAATTAAAGGCCTATATACGCTAATATATTAATGATACTGGTACATATCAATCTTATATTTTCGTAAAATAAAAGAATAACAACGCTTATTTCTAACCATTTGTCATTGTTAGACTTTCTCCCATGTGTAGTACTTACTACGTACATGTGTTTGTAAGAAATAGCTTCTTGACACTAAGTCATTCTTATGCGACTTTTTCACTTGACGGATGCCATTAAATCATGTATTCAAGGGACACTTCCGTAAATTGGTTTAAGGACAGTCTATATATGCGTTTCATGCCGTGACGTCTGTGTTGTAATTACTTTATGAAACTCCGTTGAAAGTTCATACTTTTTATACATTACTTTACGCATGATACGTGTATGTATACGTGGCCTGACCTTTAGGTGTCATCCTTTGATATCCTGAGAAAACGAAGTTTCAGCAAATCTGACCAACCTGACTGTTTTAAAATTATTCGGCAACATCCAACCGAGACTTATTCAAAACGTGTAATACAGCTTTGTCAATATTGAGCAAGCAATACAACAAGCAAAAAGTTGACTCGTTTAATTTTAACAATAAAGTTGCAGGCTCACTCCGTACACGTTACAGGTTTGAAAATACCAATAAACGTTTTCTCAGTAAAAGTTTGTCTTTAGACAACTAGTATTAATAATATTTATTATCGGAGCAATTTATGCTGTTAGAAATTATTCTTAACCAATAAAGTTATTTTATTTTTGATTATAATAAAACCGAGTGAAAGAAATTAACTTAAGACCAGAATCATTATCATTATTACGCATATCATCAAAACGTGAACAATGTGGGTTTTGTTTACCGCAACCACTCCGCCCACAAATTCCAGGTTATTGCAAGTTCAACAATGATAAATTAGAGGCGCTTGAAGAGCAACCTGCAATAGCTTAAGACAAGCTTAACAGCGTTAAACATTTGTCAAGAACACCGCACCAATTTACCATTGTCAGCCGCACATTTGTTTTGAATAGGGGCATATTGAAATTGTAGGTGTACAACGCACTATATCTATTTATGTTAAACTATTATATATAGATGTAATTGTGAAGTATGTCTAGCTAGAGGATAGCTGACAGCAAATAAAATAAAACAAACTTCAAATATGTGTGTGGTAAAATTCACTACACTTTTCTAGACATGTTTGACGTGTATGTTGGCGCAAAAGACTGAAAATATTTAAGTAAAAATTATATTTAATGTAATTCATTTTATTTGAACATGACTGTACTTTTACTAAATTTGCTGTACTCGACTATACGTTTGCTAATGTTACTTCAGTAACTATTTTTCCTTTTTGTAGAGAAAATATCATGGCATTGCGTGACATCCGTTTCCGTAAATCTATTGTAGACAAAAAATAGAGGCCGGATCTAAGAAAACTGCCTTCGTCGGAAAAAATTGTTCACACATTTTATGAGGATATTATTTATAAATCTAGGCTTATGTGAAATATAATTGTATATTTTTTTTGTGCTGGTCATAATAGAATTACTATAACAAATAGGCTATTTTGTTCATGAAATAACAGGAAGATAAGATGTACAAAATTAATAAGGTATATCGTATAATATTTTCCTTTTTATACAAATTGAATCCAATATTCTTAACAAATAAAGAGTTCATACGGTACATATATAAAATAAACTTTAGTTAAATCATTGCAATATATTTTATAAATCGCATCTTTATTGTACGTTTTCTTCGAAGGCTTCTTGCATCTGCATAATCGATACCGTAGTATGGTTCCCCCGTTACTTCCAAATGGCAAATTTTCCAAACGATTTCATTCAGTCGAATAAATTTTCGACTCCAATCTGTCTAGTAAAATTTTTCCTTTGAATTTTTGCAAAGAAATTGTGAAAATTTCTTAGGAATTCATGTGTATTGAAAATGTTCAAAGGTATGGCTTGAAAAATATAATATTAATATTTTGCTTCTACATAAGTTATTGAAATATTTAACAAATAAGAACTAAATAATCATGTGACTTTTTACATTTATGTAATTTAGTGATACCATAAAATGAAGGCAATATAAGGAAAAAATAAATAAACAAAAAGAAATTTCACCCATTTTGCATTAATTGAGCAAATTACTCCACCTAACCATTAAAAGGGCCAAAGAATAATTGTCTACAAACAAAAATAATAGCATAATTATTTAGGGTTAAGTCTACATTTGCGTTAATATATTGTTGCTCGTGAAGCTTAGAGAATTTATCGCGCTCTGTTTCACGACTTAAATCTGGAATAAGACCACCCGAAGGGAAATAATGACTTCACCAAAGTGGATATCAATGTATTATTGTTATTGGCATAATACTAATAAATAAAGAGAAGCCGCGGTCTAGTGATAGAAGGCGTAGAATCACGATCGAGATCCGTGTTCGAATCTTCTAAAAATTCTTCAGAGGCGAATGTTGACTGCAGACAGCAGCAATTGTCACTGCTCAAGGATCACATTTTATCAGTCAACAAATTTTCTGACTCAATCTATGACTACGTAGACTTTTTAATAAATAAATAATACGTGAAATTAAAATAATAAGAAACAATGTTAAACCTAATAAGGATAATAATTTTCTGTTTTTAAAGTTGTTTCTGATTGAAAATGTATGTTTTTTTTAATTACATCACCTTCACACACATGTTTAATTTATTGTGCTTATATAAAATTGACATTAACGGCTATTTGAATTTTTTATTTGTTTCTAATAAAAATGTTAACATAAATATTGTTTTATCACTTATAGCTAAAAGCGACCATAAAGCTGGCAAAGTTTATTGCTAAACAAACATTCCCATACGATTTTGGTGTCACGGTCTGATTTATACCATTTTTAATATGGCACTATAATACTTATGAAAATATTACGAAATTTAAGTCGGAAATGTACTCCTACGTTTGATTTCCAAATATCAATAATAAATTAAATTATGGACCTTTAATGGAAACTATTTTATGTACACTATAAATTTAGTTTTTTAGTCTTCCATATTTTATATGTAGTGTTTTAGATATTAGATATTATTAAAATGAAATAATAATTGGCATACGACCACTCTCCGCCTGATATTAATTAAGCTCGGAGGCGGCTCTCGTGTGAAAACAAATGCTACCGCTGAGAAATGTTCACTCCTCAGCCCTGAGAAGACGAATGTGCACCATTCATTAAAAGGGCATACTCCTGTAGGTCACTTAAAAGCGGTGGTACAACCACAGGACGGCAAACTGGGCTAATAAACATCACCAGTCCGCCTACTATACTTAAAAGTTTATAAAAATTATACGATAATGCTTACCGGAATTAAGTTTGTATGGATATGTGACTCGTTTAGTTGTCTAGAACATTGGAATTAAAATAAATATATATGTATATCACAACTAATAAAGACACATGCAAGCACAACAGAACTGGTCTAGCAGTAATTGGACCCTCTCCACCTATTTGCAGGGCAAGGGGTCGTTCTATATGCAAATTAAATGACAACCAATTCCGAATAAAGCCGTATTGAATGACATCTTCATGGCAAACCTATTAACATCCTAGTGTTTTTTGTTAACTTCTCACGTCATTGTATTTTATTGGTGTTAGTTTTTAATTAACCAATACAAATTAATAATGCATTTTCTTGGAACTGTACCTATTATGTATTATCAAATGTTATGACATGATAGAGATATCTTCATGGTTAGGTATTATGCATAGTTTTAAATACTGTTTTATTATTAAATTATAATGAAAATTTATTAGAAGTTGAAAGGGCTGCTGATGGAAAGATATAGTAGAGAAATTTCGACACGGTCAGGTAAAGCTTAGCTCTGACTGGTGAGCCCGTGTTGATTTTTTAATTTAGCGCGTCATACGATCGTACTACGCTTTATGTTAAGTCAGAGAGCGATCCAGAGCGGAGGCGACTGCTGTCAGAAAAGGAAATCTATAGACAGTAGTCGCGTCCGCTCTGGAGAGAGAGATGCCTCTTCATACTACGTCTAAGGATCCACAGAAAGTCATTCCACAGATAAGGTCTGTCCGAATCTGTTTTTGTTGCATTCTATTTAATTATAAATTAGGCATTCAATTGTAAAATAAACAAATTGACTACTTAAACAGCAAATTACTAAATACAGCAAAGTTTATAGCATAAAATCTTAACAATTCAACAATTTTCAATGTGCGTGACTTGTTCAATCGACTATGTTAATTGGAATTTGTTATTTTCGATAAATACAGGTTCAACGTTAGAAATGTTGTTTTTACGTTCATTAAAAACAAAGACCCATTCTATAGAGGAAGTGGTTCCTTTTTTAATACTCGGCTTATCGCTACCGTTACCGCAAACACGGCTTTCTGTTATACAATTAACTTTTTAATTTACTACCTACAAAGCTTATCGTGGGCAAGCAAATTCTACAACACCCACTGAAAAATCTCTCCATTATACTGAAGCAGTGAACCGTTAAAGCCAGCCATCTCATTCTTTCATGAAATTTGCTCCAACAAGTTATATAAAGACAGGGTAGATTTTTTATAGTGCTCCGACATGTGATCACATTCGCGGCTGTATATGACTGGAGGCATGCCGGCTTGTGGAGTCGAATCTGCATCAGAATGACAATGACATTCCCTCGTTATAACTGGCGACTTCGAATTGATTTTGAAAGGTGACCAGGGGCTAATTCAAAAGCCAATCGACAGTTGTCATTTGATCGAATCGAAACGAAATGTAATTGACCTTTCGTTATCACTTGGGTGACAGTGAAACGTCAAATCCCATATATTTTATTTTCCATTCGATCAAGTGGCTTTTGACTCTAGCCCCAGCCCAGTGGTACCGCCGCAGGAAGACTCTTAAAGTACTTGTAATAACTGTTATAAATATATAAAACAACATATTTGTTTTTTTTTAAAATATGCCTGTTTTTATTGTTCTATACACAATTTTATTGAACTGAAATAATGATTTATGGCTTTATTGGAGCCTTTGTAAAAGTTTTTATATCCATTTCGTTGATCAAAATATGCTGTGCCATCTATCAATGTTGAAAAACTTTTGTCACACGTGTAACACTTTTTTGTTTTGAAAATACAATTCTTTTGAAGAAATTTATGTTTTTAAGCAAAAAAATAATAATATTCGTACGTTTGAAAGAGTAAATGCACAAAATGTGTATAAAATATTCCTTATTCTGTCTCACAGAACCGACTCCTTGAAGAATGCAAAACAAACACTGCATCGTAAAAAATACCCCTCCCACTTGTGTGCTACGAAACGGAGAAGAATATGGCGGAAACATCAAGTTTTCCACCTTTTCTCAACACAGACATAAATTCAAAAAGTCGTAAAGTATGAAAAATATATCACAGACGTCCGCGTTTGCACACTAGATGCATACTGCAATAAAACTTGCAACTACAACTTGAATATTTTTAACGAAAAATATACGGACTTTTGCCTAATTGGAGTATCTCTTCAGATGATAGCGAATATAAAATTTATATTACTTTTGAATCCGTGTCTGAATGATGCTTCTGGATTTATTTATTTGAAGATTACTAAAAATATTTCGCAAATTATTGTTCAAAATAGAGTGGTAGGCAGACTGATATTTACCCAGTCCATATTTGTCGCGTTTCGGAAATAGTTTGAAAGTAGTCCGATGCACTGTCAATCTAGATGGTACATGCTCGTCTCCTTAAGCCGACATAGCAGAGACGACCGCACTCTAGCTTTACATCAGGCGAAGTGTTGTCAGATGCCGACTTGCAATAAAAAAAAAGTCCGCGAATCCTGGGACAGTATTTTTTTACTGCAGCTCGGCATATGTGAAACTCCGCCTGATGCGAAATTAGAGTGCAGTCCATGAATGGAAACAACTGCTACTACAGATAATTTTCTATAGGTCGCGGTCCCCTCCACTATGCCAGCTTGAGGAGACGAATATGCACCATCCAGATCGACAGTTTACGTATAATACCCATGAAACAAATGAGATATTTTATTGCACTATAGTGGACTTAATTTATTTAATACTGCAATTTACTGAATCTTATCAGCAGCGAGGAAGCCAACTTGATGGATCGCTACGTGGAACAAAGAATGAGCCATTTTTCAACCTTGTCTCCAATAATTACATTGTTGAAACATATTCTACATATAAATCACTGTTTGCTTTATTGATAGTAATGTATTTTTATTACATTTTGTTATTTATTTTACTTCTAAGACAACGATTCAAGTTTGTTCTTTTTTTTTCTTTTGTATCCCTTTATTTTGTATCCTTTATGACATAAAAAAACCGTAGGCCGCTTCAAACGATTTGCCGTCAAGTCAAATACTAACTGACAGAGAACCTAAACGTGGCTGTAGCCATCTTTTCTCTCGCGTCACATTGGGAGCGTTATTGCACATCTAGTTGTATATGATATGCGACTTACTATCGCGTTTACATTGCATATTATCTTGTCGCGTTTCGGAATCAGTTTGGAAATTACCAGGTAAGATAGTGTACATCATCAATCTGGATAGTGCACACTCGTCCTATCAAGCCGGCATAGCGGAGGCGAATGTTACCTGTTGAAATTTCTATGTAGTAGCAGTTGTTTGTGCGAAGTGTGGTCAAAAACATATAACATATTATATGTATACTCATCTATAAGCAATTTTAGAAAATCTTAAATAATTTCCCTTGTTAGGTTAGTATACGGTAGAGGTAAACTTAGCTAGGAAAATAAATATTAATTATTAGGCAAATAATAAATTATTCCTAAGAAGGTAAGTAACTAATATTTTTAAAACTTTTTCTTAGGTAGTACAATTTTCTATGCAAATTTAATTGTACCCCGTGCTCGCGTAAATCTCGTCGAGTTGTGCCTGCAAAGTTAATTACTCGGCCCGACTACTCCGACGATTAACGAAGTTGCGTGCTTTTATTGTGTCTACGTTGTAAGGAAAAAATACGAGCCATAAAATGCATTGGGAAAGATGAAGGAAAGAATCTCTAATTATTGCACGATTTCCGATGTAGAGGAAATGGGAAAATAATTGGGATGAAAATCTTTTCGAAAGAGGAGAGAACTTTTACGGGTTGTACAATTTTAATTTTCTTTTTATTTTTGTGCATTGTTGAAAGCTTCGTGTTGGTTGGCTGTGTTGAACTTTCATTAATGTTGTATATTGAGAATTTACTTTGAATAATAATTTATGGATAAGTTTATTATTAACTTTCATATAGAATAAATTTGCTTATCCCTGTGAGTAAAAGGCGTGACAATTGTATTGTATTGCATTAACTTTTTGTTTTATGTATAATATAATGTATATCTAATACAAATGGATATATTTTCGGATTTTTTGTTTGGATTTTTTAAATTAATTATTATTATTAATATTAGATTAGATTTAAACAAATTGAAACGTGCTTCTTCGTCCATGTGGTGCGATAGTAAGCGTATGTTACGCGGGACCTTCGGGTTCGATTTCTAGTCCGATATATTTTTGGATATGTTATTAATTTCATTTGATTCGAAAATATTGTGTTGTAGTTGTCCTAATATCTATAGTACAAGTACAACACACATCCTAGTTTGGGACCAATGTATTTATATCTTTCAAAACTAAACTTTCGAAGATAAGTGAGAATTGTAATTGAAAATATCATTAATATTTCCGCAATGCGCCTTTTTGGCAATTGGCGTAATTCCAATTTTCACAATGATAACACGAAATTGTTGAGAACTCCTCAACTTTTGTCATAACACGATGTAAGAGATGGGCATAAATACTCATATTCACTATTGTTGTTGAACAATATTTTCACAGATTACGACGTCCTTTGTTCAAGCATGAAAGAGCACGAGAGAGGCACTAAGTAATAAAACCCCTTTGATATTTCTACTTTTTCTTCTGTAAGAGTTTAGCTAATGGAAATGGTCGCCATTTGTTTTATCCATAGAAATGTTCAGTGTACAAACCCACATAGTTTTTTTTTATGAGGGTTTAATGCATCTTACTATTACTATTTGTTTTTAGAATGCTGTTTTCTATATTTTATATCAATTTTTAGTAGTACTTAACATGTCATGTGTACGCACTCCGCCTGATGATAAGCTAGAGTTATACAACTGTCTACAGACAGGAGTCGCCTCTGCTATGTCTGCTCGAAGAGACGCTTCTGCATCAGTCTATGTGAATATGGCATTCTAGACTAATAAACAATATCAGTCTGTCTATCACTAATACTTATTTATTTGGTCCTGAATACAAAGTGCACTGCCATTGAAACTAGTCTGGCGACTGTATCTCCAATGGCAGTGCTCGACCTAAACTTAACTTAAAACTTAAACTTAATTAAAATTAGCTGTAGTGTGTGTATGTATGTGTATACTAACTTATTTTAATACAGATTATAATTTAAATCACCAAGCATGTTTGTGTGAGTGTGTGTTAGTATCTATTTTGATGGCTTAGATATAAAGTTAATTGATAAAATTTATAACGTTATAAAAGAGGAAAACATTTTATAACAGTATTCAATATTTTATAAGTTCTATCGTGTTACGAGTAACATAAAATACTGTCAAAAGTACACAAGGAACCGCCGACATAGAGACGCCAAGGTTCTCGCATCGAGTGTTGGACAAACTACTTTATTCTATTATCCAGATTGTTCTCGCCTCGGATGCCAAAAATGAAACTCTATGAAGGAAAAAGATATGACTTGTAGCCAAGAAACTTTTAAGACGTTATGGAATTTGGTGTATTTATTGTTATTTTTGTTCGGACGGGCAGAAATTAACGACAAATTTCTATTTATTATTTTATTTTTAAATCCCATATACTGCAACCTATGATGTGAAGCAAGAAGGCGATCCACAACAACGAGCAACAGCTAGCAAAATAAATGTTTACTAGCAGCACTATGCCAGCAGAAGACGAGTGAGAAGACGAATACTCGGCTGCATCTACAATTATACCGTCGCCATGCTTCACTCAGTTTAAAATTAAGTAATACTCATAGATACTTTAGATTATAGTCAAGATTGTTATTAAATTTTCGATTAAAAGTAAACTAATTAAGTGCCTACACGCATTAAAAAAGTGTAATGACAAAGATCATCGACGACGGAGCACAGTCAATAAAACTTGAGAGCATCAATTCCTTTTGAACATCAAAGTGGGATTTCTTTTGTATATTTTTTAAGATGTCGACATCTGCTCGTATTTAAGTATTAATCTCGGTAATAATTATAGAACTCTTAATAAGGGAAGCTACAAATGGCCGCTACGGTTTCGTCATTCACCATCTCGCGATGACTTTTGTATAATTGGTGCAGTAAATTTAAATCAAGCTGACACTTATGTAGACGGGACTTTAGAACATGTCTAATTGAGACAGAAAATCGTAAAAATAATTTAAGTTATCTCTCATTTGTACAAATTCTATTTTTTATGTTGCATCTTTAAATATTTCGTGGGAGATACGGTTATTGGCTCACACGTACTAATTTACTTTATTTTGTTTTATTTTTAACTTTATTTAATGCATCTGCTTCTCATACTTAATAATCACATGATTCAACTAGTTAACGATATGCTTCTTTTTTCTTTTAATAACTTTATGAATTTTGTACCCACGCTTATAACCCTACCAATTTAGGATAGACAAATTAAATATATTTCTAGCGTATAGCGGCCGTGGTCTAGCGGTAAGACGTGTGAACTCATGATTGATGAGACCCGTGTTCGAACCTCGCTAAAGGCCGGCACCAATGTAACTTTGTTACGAGTATATGTACTTTGGTCGCTCAGTACCTATAGGCACTATTATTAAAGAGTGTCGCGTTTCGGGAGCAGTTTGAAAGTAGCCAGGTATAACGAGAGAAAAAAAAAACTCATTATAATAATACACTTGCTAGTGAGTTATACGTCTTTCAAAATAATTTGATTTGATTTGGTTTGCCTAGGCTTGGCTTGCTATATTCCAAGCTGATCCCAAAATGCGATTAGGTCACTTTACGGATCATACTTAAAAATAGTGGTACTACCCCAGGGCGGCAGACTGGGCTAACAACCATCAGTTTGCCTACCACTTCTTAAAGCTATTAAAAGAGGACAATAAATACGTTGAATTATTTATATAAAATACGCCACGTAAAATGCCGTAGCAACATATAAGATTACCTAATGCTCCCGAAGGAAATTACCCATTAGCGGCGATATTAAATTCTGTATATCCTTTATTTTCAGTATCACAATTTTCTTCTTAGGGAATTCATTATTTTTTAATTCCTTCATTATCCTCGTAATTTTGTCTTTTAAAGCACTTAGGTCAGGTTTTATAGACTTTAAAACATTTTTAAATATTGAGATTGTTTAAACATTTATAGTAGGTATAACCACTCAAGTGCCTATGTTTATATTAAAACGTTTTATAAAATAAACCTATTCTAAAACGGAAGTTTTTCACAACAAATGTGGTTTTCAGCGGGTTCTTCTCGAGTGAAAAATCGGCCCATTACGTGTAGAGGAAAAGCCGTTACCTCGCCACCGTATTTCAAAATACCACATTATTGTTTTTCTTTTGGTTTTGTTTCGCGGTTAAACCGGTTATAAATTCAAGAGAAACCGCCTTACAACTCTATTTCCCGTCGTTGGAAAATATTAAAATTGCTTAGGAAAATTGCGCTTTCTTTCATAAAGCTCGTTAAAGTATTTGAGGCAAAAATTTCTTCACACTTAAGTACGATGCAGAAAATGTTATTTTAAATGCTTATGCAATTTTGTTTACAACATCTTCCATTACAACTGATAAAAAATGTTTAGTGATTAATTTGGAAATGGCCGGATTATGATAATATTAATGTATTATATACATATATAACCTGTCAACTTTAAACACCACGACCGCGACGGCATATCGTGGGTGACAGATACAGACAGATATCGTGTCTTTTACACTTTTAACAAAAATAACTAAATAAATAGAAATTAATTCAAATTATGACGCACCCGTATAGAACGGTAAACGGATCCAAACAATGCTGCGGTCCAGACTGATAAGCTCGACCTGGTGCCATCACACATCTGTGGGAAATGCTCCTTGACCTATGAGTATGATATTTATATTTTAAATCTGCATCATGATATATAATTGTTAATGTATTTTCAAGAATGGGTCTTATTTGTATCGATAAGCACGTTGTTATTTTACGCGTCTATGACGAGACGCTTCTGTTGAATAGTTGACTATAGCATTCTTTTATGCGGTTAAGCATCATTATTATAGATATATTATTATCGTCCGCAACAAAAAGGTGCAGTCATGTTTTGTTATATTAATATAGATGGTTAAAAGCAGCGGATCAAGGATGATTCCTTGCGGAACACCATATCGACTTATTTCATTATCAGAATTAAATATATTATTTATTTATAACAGTTACTTCTGTATACCGCTATCTATTGCGTAAATAGGAACGGACAAACTTAAAAGCTTTAGGTCATAGATATCAATCCTTACCCATATCGGAAAACTTTTAAACAAAATTAAGTATCTAATAGATAATAACAAAATATAAAGGAAGTATTGTTGTATAAAATGATTCTCAAGTGAGGTCTATTTTATCATAAAATATTATTAAAATAATGTTCTAGAATGACGTATATTACTGCAATACCCATTAATTTATATTTTATATTCAATTAATATCATATTTAATGATGTTTGTGTTTTAAATAGAATTAATGGAAATATGTGAAGTATTTTTGGATCAGTTCAATGGGCTTATTGACAATGCTGGGTAAATAGATAAGAAGCTATTATAATTTTATATTGTACTTAGAATAATATTGTATGAATATAGATATTAATTTTATTAAAGTCATTAAATAGGATATAATATGGCGATAAGTTTTCGAATTTAACATAAAAATAAAGACATAAATTAACGGTTTATACAGTGGTGTTAATCAAAAAATCGAGCGCTTTTACGTATCTTATCAGTTTTTTATTATAATTAGAGATTTTATTTTATATTTCAATATACCACGCAAGATAAAAGATTTTTTTATATCATGGTAATTGCCAATTAGTGTTATTAACAGAAACAGGAACGTCAAACAAATATAGTCCTTATGCCAACACTGTTAATGAAGGTTCTCTTAGATACTAGAAAATATATTGTGACGTTAATCGGGTGACCTCTCAGCTAAGTGCCGACAACTCTCATTAGAACGCGGAATTTGCCCATTTTCAAGAGGCTTTGTTATACTACAAACATTTGGCCTAAAATATTTACATACTCTTTCAAATAAATTTTCCAAAAAAAAAAATGAAAAACAACTATGATCCCTAAAAGATTGAATAAGTTTTGACTCTTGGGTCTTGAATTATTTTTGAAAACGTAATCTTTCAAAATTTTTAAACGCGTTATCAAATGATTCAAAATTGAAGGCCGTTTTTTTTCCCCCTCCAAAACTCCATCAGCAGATTTAATAAAAAATAAATTTACTTAAGTTTTTTTTTACTTGACTGGTACTTAACCTGGCTATTCAGTATAACGAATATATTGTCCAATGAATGATACTTCGACTCTACTTCATTGTTTATAATGCTATAAAAAAGAGATTTGACCAAAAAAAAATTTTAGTATACTTCAAAATTCATAAAATACAAATTTATCTCATCTCAATCAATATATTCAAAAAACTTTATTTCAAGTAAATAAAGGATTGTATTGCAGTTTTAATTAAATGTTTAAACGTTCAGCATAAGACGAGAAACAATTTTTACGTATAACTTACAATTTTAAATTAAAGTGTTGTAAAATTTAGTATCCTATACCATTATTAATTAAAGGACAAAAAAACGTTGCTACATTGAATTTTCTCAGCAAATTTGCGCAGCTTACTACACGGTCATTATTTCGCTTTAACTCTTAAAACTTTTGACCCCTTCCTACATTTTATCCCTGCTGTAAAATATGGATATTTGATATCGTTTGACCTTTTAGCATATGCCTAATAAACTGTTATTAGACGCAAATTATGCGGAAAGTTATACGAAATTATGACTATCTTGAAATAAGAGCCAGGAAAGATAAAGATAGATTATTCATATACCTACAGTTGTGGATACATACGTTTCGACTTCAAATGAATACAGATATTATGTTTCATTGATATATACAACTAGATGTGCAATAACTCTCCCAATGTGACGCGAGAGAAAATATGGCCACAGCCACGTCGAATCGTTCAAATCGTTTGAAGCTGCTTACGGTTTTTTTTGTGTCAGATGTATGAAGTTTGCACCTCTAGTATATATCTCCATGTTTCGTTTTAATATTAAATTAATTTATTTTTATTTTAATGTTTTTAAATCCTATTGCTTCAAATCTGTCACAATCCGTAAATGATGTAATAAAATAGTCAACAATATAAAGTAATTTTATGTATACCACTAAGGAATTTAGTGGGTATGAAAACAAAAATACTCTTTGAGCCTATAATTCTCTGAAGACGTAAAAGAGGCGAAGCTTTCTCTCACTTCTATTCAGGAAAATGGACTTTAGAGTTTCCGTCGATTCCTTTAAAACCCTCTCTCGGGGAAATCGCTTTTTCATCCTCAGTAATGGGCCGTCCTTTCCGGGACATTTTAATTAACTCCAGTCTGAAAGCTTTTTTTAGTTTTGGGGGATGAATTATTGATATCATTCAATCTTATAGCACAATGGATATTTCTATTACATTCATCTATTATCATAATGTATTAATCTTTGATTGTATTTGTATCTAAAAATGTATATAAATAGGGTAAATTTTAGTGATGGTTATTAGTCCAGTCTAACGTTCTGGGGTAGTACCATATACTTACACTACAAGTTCACTATTAACATGAACAATACAAATTCATTCATCTAATGTGGCATCGTTTCGAACGCCTTTTCTGACATTCTCTTAGATCACAAGCCTGATATAGTGTAACAATTACCCTCATGTTACTTAAATAAGCAAAAATTCAGAGCGGCCGTGGTCTAGTGGTAAGACGCGTGACCTCACGATCGATGAGGCCCGTGTTCGAACTTCGTTAATTCTGACCGGTACCAATGTAACTTTGTTATATGTACTTTGGTGGTTCAGTGTCTATAGACACTATTAAAGAGCGGTAGGCAGGTTCTTTGTCCAGTCTGCCGTCCTGGGGTAGCATCACCACTTCCAAGTGTAACACCCGTGAAGTGACCTTGTCGCGTTTCGGGAATAGTTTGAAAGTAGCCAGGTATAACGAGGTGAGTGTGCACTGTCAATCTAGATGGTACATGCTCGTTTCCTCAAGCCGGCGTAGTGAAGGCGACTGCTGCCCGCACAAGTTTCTCTGTAGTAGCAGTTGTTTCTATTCATGGACCGCACAAAAAAATCTTTATTTTATGAATGTAGATACAACCTATCCAAGGAGAATTAAAAGGCGGTTTAATTATCTTTGAACCTATCATAATCTTGAAGCACACAATAAGTAAATATTATTATCACGTCTTTAACAAAAAGGAAATAAACAGAAAATAATAAAACAACTTTGTTAACATTAAATTTCTTAGAAAATTTCTATTCTACTCAAGCTTAGTGCCAACGACGACATAAAGACATCTTAACGCCTCACACAACACGTAGTTTTAACCGTAACAGCCGTGTTTGTGCCTTGAATGAATGTGATAAAATGAACTAGGTCAGAAATACATGCAATAAATAACTTTATATTGTACATTTGCTTTCTATGGATACGTTAATATTACATTATTATATTCTTTTTCTTTTTTGCTTTATTGAGATCAGATAAGAAATACAAATACAATTGTCACGCTTCTTTCCCACAGGGATAGGCAGAGACAACGGAACGCCACTTACTTACGATCCTGACACAACATGACAACACCCTCGCTTCCTTCACATCCACAATTCTCTTCATGCACGCCCGACGGTTATGGGCACTAGGCAGCCAAGCTTTCATGAGGATGTCTCCTATTTGATCGAAAAAAACCCTTCTGGGTCCTTGTTTTATTTTATTAAAAATATGTGTAAGCAGTTTTCGAGTATGACCTAAAAGTATTTATAGTTGCCCATTCAAAAAGTCTCTTGAACAGTGCATTCTTTGTAACTTAATGGATTACTAGAAACTTTATCAACGTTAATTCTTTAAAACATCTGCACCTAAATTCAAATGAAATTTTACATTAAAAAAAACTTTTGTAGAGTTTGTATACATTTTAATGATCACAATTCATAGTAACACGCCACTGACACCACATAAACATAATCTTAAGCTTTAAAATTAACAACATAATAATGTCAATACATCATCAGTTAATAACATGCGTTAAAGTTATTGCTGCAAAGCAAAGTAACTAAATAGTTCGCCTTCGCCGTCGCAGCGGGATGCCACCGTCTTAAGGTCTCAGGTTTGACCCCTGCGGTAAGAAAACGTGCTTCTATAATAGCACATTAACTTTAAAATAATAAGTATAAAAAGTTGAGCGGTAAGTTAATGCTTTAAAATTGTATCTTTTTTTACTTTGTTACTAAATGGCAAAAGAAAGGCACCAACCATTAAATTTTTTTTTTTATTGTAGCTCGGCATGTGACAACACTCCGCCTGATGTAAAGCTAGAGTGTGGTCCATGAATGGAAACAACTGCTACTACAGAGAAATCTCTACAGGCAGCAGTCACCGCCACTATGCCGGCTTGAAGAGACGAGTATGCACCATCCAGATTGACAATGCACACTCCTCTCGTTCTATCTGGCTACTTTCAAACTATTCCCGAAACGCGACAAGGTCACTTCACGGGTGTTACATTCGAAAGTGGTGGTACTGCCCCAGGACGGCAGACTGGATTATCAGTTTGCCTACCACTCTTTAATAGTGCCTAAAGGCACTGAGCGACCAAAGTACATATAACAAAGTTACATTGGTACCGGTCAGAATTTAGCGAGGTTCGAACACGGGACTCATCGATCGTGAGTTCACGCGTCTTACCGCTAGACCACGACCGCTCGCCGTATGTAAGAAGATTTACATACCTACCTACACATTTCCGCGATATAACGGAGCTTTACATCAGGCCCGAGTAAGGTCACAATGCTACCACAAAGTCTGCAGGCAGGGTATGCTATGCAGCTCTCGTTTTACCCGGCCTCTTCCAAACTAATCCCGAAACTGGATCTGGGCTAATAACAATCATCTACTTTTAAAATTAAGTGAAATTATATAATTTAATGTATAATTTTAGTAGTCAAATTAGCCCACGGTTTCCTCGCATCAGCTGCACCAGTACATCAATACCCCATTCACTATTGCACAACAATCGACAATACTCTCGAAGTTCCATAAAACCGTAAACATGGCTTCCACGGACCATTAGTTAAAAAAGTGTTTGTAAAATAACTACGCTCATTGTATTCGAAGTCGATAAATGTTTAACTGAATCTCGTTATTTTGATTTATTTGATTCGACAATTTCTCAGTTTGTTTTACGCTTAACAAATCAATGTATTGTGTTTGCGAATGAGTTTTTATTTGTGGATTTTGTTGTGAATATGAGTTGGGTAAGTGACATGTTTGTTCAAGAGAAGCTCACGCCAACTCGCAATGTTAAAATAACATCCGCTCTTTTAAAAAGGTATTACTCAACAATAAGATTCTTGAAGAACGAAAATATGAGAAAAGATTGATATAAAACTCATTTAGGTCTGTAAATCGTAAAATAATAGCTTAGATAGATCGTTGGCGATCGCCATCGGTCCGAGTCCTGTTTATTTCGTAAGCTAATGTTAGTTTTTGAATTTAGTAAAATATATAGTGTTTAAATGAGGTGTTTACATTAAAATTGATAAAGACCACCCGGTGCTTTTGTATGAGAGCAAACATTCGGTAGATCCTCTTTTATGCAAACAACAGTTGGTTTGACTCAGAGTACAAACCCAAGTCAACAAATAAACCACTTGGAATCGAGAGAACTTTCATGTTTAATTTCTATGACTATGATTACGTACTCAATACTCAAACTAGAAAAGCAGCTACTCCCGTTTGAACATGCAGCCTAATATTTTTTGGCGATTAATAAAGTAAGCAAAACTTTAAATATAATAATATCGTCACAAAAAAAATATTGACTACAAAAAAACAGACTGTAAATGTTATTACCATAAAGAACTGTTCTATAAACAAAATAAGGGGAGATAGTTAAATATACCTCTAAAAAAACTTTTAGTAAACTATCGTGCCTATAAGCAGTATATCAATACTTTAAGGAACGATTTTTAGACTGTGGTCGAAGTTCGAAATGATTTTGCGTTCTATATGCATAAACATAGACGGTGTAAGGTTCGGTGAGGGTATTTGCGATTCCCTTTCGTTGATAACATACACGCTACCAGAACTGATGGCACCACAGGCGCCCTCGCTCACCTATTTGTAATTTACTTAAAAAATATGATACCAGATAACAGAGGGGTTCAGCTAGAAAGAACACTCTTTACGGTTAATTCCACAACTTTGTACATCGTTTGTTTTGAAGTGCCGACAATATGTTATGTTTAAAGAAGAATGCCCATTCGCTTAAGAAAAATGGACCCACAAGTTTTTCCTCGAGTTTGTCAATGATTTTTAGTTTATTTTGTTTATTCCCTATCATCAACCAGTTTAAAATTTCTTACCCGGGTTATATTTGCTTTTATGCAATTAAACATTGTCTATTGATTGGTAAACGATGTATTGATATAATTGAAATAAATTAATGAAAAATACGAAATTATTTTAGAATATTGTTCTGTTTGCAAACTATTAGATTTCAAGTGGGTCAAAAATGGGCATTGTCCTTTCTTTCAAGACAAAATATACATTTTTTTGAAATTTCAATCCAATGAACTTTGAGTTTGTTTTCGATTTGATAGCTGACAAAGATATGGTGAAATCTAATTTATAATTAAAGATAAGAATAGATCAAGAATATACGAATATAGTTAGCTATATCTTAAACGTAGTAACTGGCATAGCGAGCGTATTCCCTTGTGAAGTCCCCAAAATATCTAAACTTTAGGGTAGTGTCATTAGCACAGATTTAATTTTAACGACACCTGCTACTTACCATTTCCTGAGCGTACTTACCCGAAATATTCAAACTTTGTCATTGTATTATGACTATATTTTTATGAGAATGACCTACTATTTGAATATTTATATAATATCTGTATTAGGTAAAATGAAACGTAGTATAATGTTCTCGTTCCATATATTGGTAACCTTCCTCAACAAACGAACTATCTAACGCAAAAATATTTTATACGAAACAAACAAACAAACATTATTTTTTAAATTATTCTATTTACTATAAAAAGTTTGAATTCAGTCGGATGAACGAATAAAAGACAAACATACAAACTTTCATTTGGACTTAGGTTAGATGGAGTAACCATGAAGGTGAAATTGTGTTCGTATCTCCCAAAAACCTTCGTTCTTAGACCAAATATCACGTTATATCGGTACTCGTAAGTTCAAGGTATGATAAAAAATTATAAAAAGCGAAATACCAACAAAAATATGTAAATTTTCATAATATTATAACCAGAGTCAGGACGGACATCCGCGCTGCATACTTTGGTACGTAATTTACGTTTTATGGCTATCAACTTAATAAAAATTGCTTTTTAACTATATTAAAAGAAGTTCGGTTTCACGACCCTCTTTTGTTTACTTGAACAACATTAGTTATTAGTCATTCCTTGGGTTTGAACTATAAATCACCAAAAGTAAGGTTTGCGTGTGGAATAGTGCGTGAGGCGCGTTGTGTCTCCGATGTCATAATTTAGTGTTGATTTTGTTCGTCCGTGACTAATACCACCATAATTATTGCATTTAAATAAAAATGTATTATAAAAATATCTTGATTCATTTTCACTCTGTCCTTGGTGCTCATTCGTCGGATCAAGTCGGCACAACGGAGGCGGCTAGTGCCTGCAAACATTTTTTACAGTAGCAGTTGTCAGAGACATGGACCTCACTGTAATTGAACATCAAGAAGAGTGTGAAAATATCAGAAACTCAACCTACAAACGAAACTATACTAAACTTACAAGTGGAAAGAGAAACAAAGCAGACGCTTAGAAAACGAGAGCCTATAGTCGCGACCTCACACCTGAAGTGTAACGTGGAAATTGGAAACCGTAACTCAACAAGTATTAGGGGAAGGAAAACTCTGTAGCCGCGCCATCTGCAGCCTTATCTTGTACTATAAATATTCGTAGAACCCCCCAACGTTACACCAGACGCCATTATTCCGTGCTCATACATACATCCAAATATAAATACAATTTTAATATTATTTTTAAGATTATTGTAATAATTGAATTAAAATATATTTTTTAAATACAAATAAATATAAAAAACACTTCTATTCTAACTTTTTTAAATAGAAAAAATGTTAAATTTCAAGAAAGAAAATGAAATGGTAGGCTAATCGAATTAGATAAACTCCACATTAAGCAAACAAATCTTATTAATTTATGACTACATGTCCGTGACTGAAACGATGTCGTACTTACATTTATTAAGTAATAATAATATTAATAAATATAAATAAATAAATGAAGTTTTGGCGACCATCTTGAGACATTAGGTTATCTGTCTTGAATTATTTGCCTAAACGTGTGTTTCTTCGAGTGTTAATGTGTAATAATGGTGGATTATTAACCATTATGTGTTCGTGAACGTGCGTGAGTGTGGGCAAACAATTCAAAAGAAGAGAACCTGTGTTTCTATGTTCCCTCCAATACTCCGTCGGAAGTTTCAGTAAAGATTCTACCACTTCACTGAAGCAGTTTTCGACTTGACTGAGACTTGAACTGACTGTTTAGTGTGATGAATGAATGACTCGTGATGCACGATATGCAAAAAATATTTACTTTGACACTGGCAAATTGTAAAAATATAAAATTAAATAAAAAGATTATTATAATATATAAAAAAAAAATGGTCACGTTCTGGAATTACCAGTTGGCTGATTTAAAAATTATTATTTTTGCGGTAGCTCCCCTATAGAGATAAATATATAATGTAGACATGCTTATGTAATTTCATACTATGCACCCTGATCTAAACGGGGAATGAACGGAAAGAAGATAAAAATTAATGTAGAGGGGTAATGCCGGATGTAATGGATAATTCATGCAACCACTCCTGTACGTACGTAACCACCTAGCTCGGAAACATAATTATTTTTGTGAAATACAAATTCAGATCGTATCTGTGAATATTAAAGTTTGTCTAGACTTCTTAAATATATCTTTTTTAAATTTACTATGCGATGTTTTAATAACTAATATATCTAAAAAAATATTTATTTATTAAATCTGTGAGAAACGGTTATGTGTTTTATTATTTTTTTATAGTATTTCCAGCGACTAAAGTAAGTCACAAATGCAAAAAAAAGTTATATTTAGTAAATTGTAGTTTTTTTTTATATGTCGCGTTTCGAAAACAGTCTGAAAGTAGCCAGATATAGCGAGAGGAATGTGCACTGTCAATCTAGATGGTGCATACTCGTCTCCTCAGGCCGGCATAGCGGAGGCGACTGTAGTAGCAATTGACCGCATTCTAGCTTTACATCAGGCGGAGTGTTGTTATATGTCGAGCTACAATAAAACAATAACAAGTAAGATAATAGTAAAAATTTAAAAGAAAAATTACTTTATTAGTGAAATTTACATCAACCAACCATAAGCAAAAAAAAGCATTTGTTTCCAGGCTCACTTCAGGCTTTTTCTCTCAATTTTTCGCTGTCATACAGTCACTTGACTCTTCCCTAACAGAGATGATGGAGGGTGCTCCTCGTTTAAAATCACAACTGGGGGTAGGTTGATTAATAAAGAAAATAAAAATCGGGGCGAGGCACTGAATATGATTGAAAAGAGGCATATTGACTTATCGCGGGGTGAATACACGAACTATCGATCGATGCTTAGAGTCAAATGTTGTATTAAAATCAGTAAAGTAATAGTTAATTTGTAGAGAATGAAAGTTATTTTTATACTACTTTTGTAAACAATGGTAGGCGAACTGATGATGATTATTAGTCCTGTCTGCCGTCCTGGGGTAGTTCGAATGTAACACCCGTGAAGTAGCTATGCCGCGTTTCGGGATCATCTTGGAAGTAGCTAGACATAGCGAGAGGAGTCAATCTGGATATTGCACATTTATGCTCTCTAGCCGGTATAGCGGAGGCGACTGCTGCCTGTAGAAATTTATCTAAAGTAACAGCTATTTCCGTTCATGGTTAACCAGAGCAGTCGTGGTCTATTGATAAGACGCGTGAACTCACGATCAATGGAGTCCCGTGTTCGAACCTCGCTTGAAGAGACGAGCATGTACCAACCAGATTGACAGTGCACACTCTCGTTATACCTAGCTACTTTCAAACTATTACCGAAACGCGACAAGGTCACTTCACGGGTGTTACATTCGAAAGTGGTGGTACTACCCCAGGTCAACAGACTGGACGAATAACCAACATCAGTCTGCCTACCACTCTTTAATAGTGCCTATAGGCACAGGTACATACAACAAAGTTACATTGGTACCGGTCAGAATTAGCGAGATTCGAACAGGGGTCTCATCGATCGTGAGTTCACGCGTTTTACCGCTAGACCACGGCCACTCTTACTGATCAGCTTGACGTCATCAATGACGTCATTTTACTTGTACTTTCCTTAATAAAGAAAATTATATTATTGTTCTTAGCGTCTTAATCTTGTAGACAATTACAATGGATACTCAGCGAGTGTTGATCCTTACTTCTAGTCTCATAACACCTGGTGTGAAATGCAATCAACTTTAATTATTACTGGTATTAATAACAAGGGTGCACTCAGGGTGAACTTGCGACCCGTTGTCATGGCAACGCCCTTCGATTTCGGACGAAACCTACACGTTTTGTTGGGGCTTTCAAGGGTAAAGCTGATTAAAGGTATTAATCTGAATAAAGCCTCTAACTGTAATTTGTTTTTCTCTTCTATTTTCCGATGTTTTCATATAAAAAGTTTTTGTTTTTAATTTTTAGCGGACGTGGTCTAGCGGTAAGACGCGTGAACTCACGATCGGTGAGACCCGTGTTCCAATGTAACTTCGTTATATGAACTTTGGTCGCTCAGTGCCTATAGACACGATAAAGAGTGGTAAGCAGACTGATGATGGTTATTTGTCCAGTCTGTCGTCCTGGGGTAGTACCACTACTTTCGAATGTAACACCCGTGAGCCAGGTGTAACGAGAGGAGTGTGCACTGTCAATCTGGATGGTACACGCTCGTCTCCTGAAGCCGGCATAGTGGAGGCGACTGCTGCCCGCACCGGTTTATCTGTAGTAGCAGTTCTTTCCATTCATGGACCGCACTCTAGCTTTACATCAGGCGGAATGTTTTCGCTTTTCTCTTTTCCTTACAATTTATTTAATATCAATTGGTTGTCTGGAAGAAATTGCTTTTAGTGATAAGACCGCCAATTGCAGTAACTTATTTATGATTTTGTATTTCTTTAACTGTGTTAAATGCAATAAAGAAATTATTATTATTATTATTATAATGTTGTCACATGCCGAGCTACAAAAAAAATTATATGTACAGTTAAATCAATAACTTTTTTATAAGTACTAAAATATTTAATTAAATTTAAATTAAAAATTAATATTGTAAACTACAGAAGGTAATTAACAAATCATTAAACAGATACCGGTACAGCACTAAAACATTTTTAGTAGCAATACCTACAATTATTTCTGTGAATTACAAGCAATGCTTCACTTTAACTATGTTATAAAAGCAGTTTTAATTGCACAATAACCTCCTTAGCTGGTAATTAATCCTTACTTCCTACAAATTTGGATACGGTTTACGTTTAAAACAATTTCCTAATAGAAATTTTAATGCAGACTGAGAATTTTTTATAACCATTTTGAAGATATAACATGAGGAATGTGCACTCTCAGCCAAGCCGGCATAGCGGGGGCTACTGCTGTCTTCACTTTTACCTCGCTTAATAATTGCCTGCAGACTTTTCTCTGTGGTACCAAGCAGTTGACTCATGGACTGCACTTTAGCTTAACCTCAGACGAACTGTGGTTTGCAGTAGCCACACAAATTACTAAAATAGATTTTTCTTTTATTGTAGCTCGGCATGTGACGACACTCCGCCTGATGTAAAGCCAGAGTGCGATCCATGAATGGAAACAACTGCTACTACACATTAGTGTCTAGAGGCAGCTGTCGCCTCGACTATGCCGGCTTGAGGAGACGAGCATGCACCGTCTATTGATAGTGCATACTCCTCTCGCTATACCTGGCTACTTTCAAACTAGTTCCCGAAACGCGACAAGGTCACTTCACGGGTGTTACATTCGAAAGTTGTGGTACTACCCTAGGACAGCAGACTAGGCTAATAACCATCATCAGTCTGCCTACCACTCTTTAATAGTGCCTATAGGCACTGAACGACCAAAGTACATATAACAAAGTTACATTGGTACCGGTCAGAATTTAGCGAGGTTCGAACACGGGTCTCATACCTATATCATTTTTCAACATTTTTCTAAGATATCAAGATATCTTTAATTCTCCCTCGGTTTTTTTAATTATAGGGATCACTAGAAATTTTCATAATGGAGGACCAACTTCGCATACATCATGTTTTTTTTTAACTAAATTTAAAAATATACCAGCTTAATATCACATTTATTTTGATTATATTTTTCATTATAATAAGTTGTGACGTCCCACTAAGAAATATTTACTACTTACGAGTATAAATATAATTTTATCACCTTAGTTATTACCTACAATTATTCATACATTGTACGTTTGTTTCTTACTAAATGACATTCAACAAACGTAGCAGTAATATGATATTTTGTGAATAATATGGCTAGACTTCTGAGTAATCGTGTGGGTACCTATATATTTATAACAATGGTATTAAAACATTTAAAATAAAATTTGACTTGGAATCTTTTGTATATAATATAAAAATTTGGGTGTTTATTTGTCCCGAAACTATCAGTCTGATTGTATTTTTGTGCGTTAATACTTATTGTATTAGGGAAGGTTCTGGTGTTTTTTTTCTTCCTAAAAATGGGAAACCGAACGTTAAACACAAAATGCTAATTATACGTTACCGGAAAAAGGTTTTTATTCACTTAAATAGAATGCAGTAACATGTCTAGCTACTATAAAAGTTGATATATAAATGTGATTTCAATATAGTGGCTGTAGAGTTAATAAGAAAAAAAGAAGAAAAAACTGGTCTTAATTACATTAGTTAGTTCTACATTTGTTATGATTGACGTCATTATTATTAATTCGGATAATAATTATAATGAGCTATGTTTGCGGTTATTTAGAAATACATCGCCAGATGTGCGTTACTATTTCAAAGAAACATCAAAGCGAATCACTATGTATACCTCAAGTTGCCTCATTTTGAAACACATTCGTCTGAATTGTGAAAGAAATAAAAAGCATATGTAATAAGAAAAAACTGTTTATTGTTTTTAATTGTTTGTTTTTCTACATTTTAAAGTTAATTGTATAAAAGTTAAGACTCGGCAAATATTTGTAAATGTATAAAGTTAATCTAAGTAGTAGTTGTTTATAGCTAAGTTCACAACGGAAATTGGTTCTTGACTTACTTCCTTTTAAATGCTAATTTTAAATAAATTAATATTCCATAGATATTAAATTGGTATAAGGATATCAAACATTCGTCATTATATACAAGACATATTGTTATTAAATTATACTATATCACAGTCACTAGAAAATATGAGAGTCCTAAGTATAACGTTATAGTCAAAACACGTACACGAAATCTACAAATGGCCCTAAGTATCGAGTCACATATTTACAAATTTCACTAAAATATTATTGCTTCAATTACGTACTACTGATATAGATTGTATTGCTGTACTGTTCAAGAAATAATTTAAATATTTTAATTTCTATATGGATTCCCTGAGTAACCTGATGTGCTGGAATTCGTGAAATTGTGAACTTCCCGGAATTGAGATTCTCTGTAAAGGATATTAAAGACTGTGAGCACCCGATTAGGTTCACATACCATAAAGTTGGCTCGGTCACTAATACTCTTTACCTTTCATATGGTGGTGGCGGCAAAATATCACAGATGTTCATGCGGTAACCATGATCAGATCTCCCCGAAGTAGACTGTCTGGTATCGAGTGCACGGAAACTATTTTCTCTCCCCAACCATTGCCATTGTGGATAATCGTAATCGACCTCAGCCATTACCCATTCTTGATTCCCGTGGTGACTAGATGACCTCGAGTTTAGAGTTTTGCAGGATGGACAATCTTCAATAGATATATCTTGCATTTGACAATCTGTGTTGGCACATTTTGTCATGTCGCTGAAATCTTTCGTGAGAGTGGAACTACTGCTGCGACAACACGTTGAACAGTCTTCGTTTGAGTACTGATTGCTCTCATTGTATGATCTATCCATACTATTATCGCAAGAACCAGGACTTATAGAACATTTTATGCAAGAATCTTCCATTGTGCCAATATTGTTCTAGAATATTAATTCCATTATTAGAATTTATAGAAATAAGTATAATTTTATTAAGACAACTTACCCCGTAGTTTAATTCTGTGTAAATGGCACTCGAGGCGTAAGCTTCTGTTGGTAAGTGATTTTGTTCTAATTGTCCTAGTCCAGGATGCTGCGGAAGACTGTATTCTGCCTCCATAGAATGACCACCTGTAAATGTAACACCTGATCACACGTGATCTTGTCGCGTTTCGAAAGTAGCCAGGTATACAGAGAGGAGTGTGCACTGTCAATCTAGATGGTACATGCTCGTCTCCTCATGCCGGAATAGTGGAGGCGACTGCTGCTCGCACAGGTTTATCTGTAGTAGCAGTTGTTTCCATTCACACCCTAGCTTTACATCAGGCTGAGTGTTGTCACATGCCGAGCTACAATAATAAAAAAGACTTAATCATTACAGAGACTGTGCATAAACATCGTAATATAACAGTTAGGGATATATACAAGTCAATACATACCGTGGGTAAGGCTCGGGTGGCAATTGAGTATTTCAATTCTTGGTTCAGAACCTTCGAACATAGGCCTTTCTCGAAGCCATACTGCTTCTTTATTCAAAAGACACTGTTGAGCATTAACAATTGCACTGTCTGTAATAAATATATTAATTAAATACGATCAGAAAAATAAGACAAATTAATTAGTATTATTGAAATATGCACATACTGTTAGCGCCTTGACCCTTTCTCCTTTTTATGTGTTTTCTTTTCACATAAATACCAGTGGAAATTCCTGCTATGACTAACACCAATAATGTCAAACAGAGAGCTAAAAGCCATGTTTTTTGAAATACGGTCGCTGTCGTTTTATCACGCGCCGGTTCAGTTCTAAAACGAAACAATGCATGAGACTGGTGCCTAAAAATAAACTGAACTTTGCCTAAAGAGTTTATTTATTTTACAATACATACAAAAAAGTACATATATTTTTTTAACTTCAAAAATAGTTGTTTTTTTTTCTCTCATTGTAGCTCGGCATGAAAACAACTGCTAGAGAAACCTGTGCGGGCAGCAGACGTCTCCACTATGCCGGCTTGAGAAGACGAGCATGTGTCATCTAGATTGACAGTGCACACTCCTCTCGTTATACCTGGCTACTTTTAAACTATTCCCGAAACGCGACAAGGTCATCAACCAACATCAGTCTGCCTACCACCAATTAATAGTGACTATAGGCACTGAGTGACAAAAGTACATATAACAAAGTTACATTGGCACCGCTTAGAACCGTCATAGTTCGAACACGGATATCATCGATCGTGGCTGCTTAAATAGCTTAAAATATTTAATTAAGAAATAAATTATTGTACTAACTGCACATATTGTCTCTGAGATTGCATTGGCACCATATGAATTGATACAGGTGCACTGAACGGTCCAGCCCCGCGTCTAGTAACAGCAGCCGCTCGTGCGCTGTACCGACCACCTACACGAAGACTACTCGCTGTTGCTGCCCTAGTTTTCGGTCCCATTGACATTTGACCTACCACCCGTCCGTTTCCACCAGTACCCACACGTATTTCAATCTATATGCATATAGTAAATATTAATAAAAATTAAAGTAAATTGAAAAAAAGGAACTGTATAAAATTACCAAATATCCTGAAAGTTCGCCGTTCCAGTCGTATAAGGGAGGAGGTTCCCAGCGTATATAAGCTGACGTGGCGTTAATTATCCCAGCTGTCACACTTTGCGGTGGCGCCGTGGGTACTAAAACGCATGTACATAAGTTATAAAATAATAATGAAAAAAAACATCTGAAAAACATTATGTTTATGAATAAGTATTTACCGTCTTCTTCTGTGAATCCAGATTTCATATTGGATGCTTTTCCAAGAAGTAACTTGTAAAATGGCATTAGGAACACATCATATTGAGCATAAGGGATCAACCCTGTTAAAACGTGACTAGAAGAACCACTGTTATGTACAGTTGTCATTGAATAATTTCTCTGAAGGGAATATTTACTACTTTCAGTAGAATTGGTAACGTTCCAACTTCCTATTAGCTCGACTTCTAAAGCATGTTGATGATTCATTGAAGTGCCGTTGAACCATATTTTAACACCCTCTAAGTACTCGTTATAATCCGTAACAACCTAAAATAACAATTGTATTTCAGAGTTTAAATCGTTTAACAACTAACTACAACTAACTCGAAGGCAAACCAATTTTATTAAACTTGTCATCTACGCGTTTCAAGTTCAGAGTGGAAGTGGCTAACAACCTGAATGGTGCATATTCCTTGTCCTCAAGTCGGCATAGTGGAGGCGACTGCAGTCAGCAGACATTTCTCTGTGGTAGCAGTTGACACTGCTCGTGCACCGAGCTACTATAAAAAACCAGACACTTACATCCCAAACAACTTTAATGGTAGTAGAAGATATTCCCTCAACTCTTCTAAGTACTAAAACGTTTTGCTGTAAATAACGTCTAGCCTGAACAAGTTCATATTGTGTCATGGGTGGATATTGTTGAGATTTGCCTATTTCCGGATATTGAGAAGAACTTTCCATTTCGCTAAAAGAGTTTGCTTCCCTTTTTAATACCTAAAATAATAATAAAACACGTTTAATATAGCATAATGGTACACATTAGCTGCTTTAGTAATTGAATACTTGCTTGTAATATGGCTGTATGAAACGCGCTTCCAGCTGCACTGACTGCAACGCATGTCAATCTCCCAGCATGGTTCGTTAAAACACGCTCCAAATATAGAGAACTGGTACCATGACTTATTGTGGGAAACATTAGATCCTATATAAAACACAATTAAAAGTTATTTCTTCAATTTCAATAACATGCTTATTTTAAATACGTACTTGGGATCCTTCCATTGTCCAAAATACTACAGGTGTTGGAGTACCTTCAGCTTCACATGGAAATGATATTTCTTCACCTTCCCATACAGTCTGATCCGAAGGTACTTTTACAAAATATGGTAATGCTAAAATTTTACAATTTTATTAATACCTATTTACGAAAAAAATGTCACTAAAAATAATTCACTAAAAACTTACAATGAACTGTAAGAATTGCACTCGCTGAGCTTGTTCCAGCTTGACTTTCCGCTTTACAAGTATAAATGTCGGCATCAGATGCAATAACATGATCGAGCCTTAATGAGCCACGTCGAACCGATATGCGAGAAGGTAATGGTCCTTTTTCGCGTGACCATGATACTGATGTATCAGGTTCGGGGGATGCCTATAGCAACAAATAAAACAACTTACAAACTGAATCAAGAATCAGGTCATAAATATTTATTAAAACTCGTAGTTACCTGGCAATGGAATTCTACATTTTGTCCAAGAAGTGCTGTAATATTGTTAGGCTTAACTAAGAAATGTGGTCTGCGTAAAACTAGTAAAGTAGCAGGCCGCGATTGTCTTTCACCTGCTACATTAGATGCTACACATCTATAAACACCACTATCTGAAGGAAGACTATCCAAAATCTTTAAATTACCACCGTCAATGACCGATATTCTGAAACAACCGTATTTAGAATAGATACTAAAACAGAAAATGGCAAATAATGTATTTGAGCCAAATTTATTAATAACCAGCAAACATACCGTCCATTAACTTCTACATCTAAAGTATGGCCGTCTTTAATCCAATGAATAGATGGTTCAGGAACTCCTCGTGGCGGAGAACATTCTAAAAGTATAGAATCACCTCCAGCCACTCTCATATCACGAGGCTCAGTCTTAAAATCATCACGTAATACTGAAACCATCGATCTATATTAATTTAATATAGATAATGAATGAATTATCTAATTAGCCTGGACCGTATTTAAAGACAAATCTAAATAATATAGAAATTTTAATATAAATTTTGTAATATTACGAACCAGCTATGGTTAGACTAGCATTTTTGCTGATCGCTTCACCAACCGGATTTTTCGCAACACACCAATATAGTCCTTCGTCGCTTTCTTTTTTACCTCGCATAACCCTAAAACAAAGACGTCATTATCATGAACTCGCTTGGAGATGATTAAGACGGATATGCAAGACTAACTGATATAAGTCTCATGCAAAACATGACTCATAAAATTACCTAATATTTTGGTTTAAACTTTAACTATGACGACATGTCAACAATGAATAATCTTGCAACTTTGTTATCGAATAGATTAATTCGTAAAACCACAAATCTTACCGTAAAAACAACAATCCATCTTCGAGCAAAACCCTGTGAGGATGATCAGTCGGAGCTAATGGTGCTCCATCTTTATACCATTGCACAGACGGTTTAGGCTTCCCTTCAGCTACGCATCTCAGAGTCGCTGGTTCACTTCGACCCACTATTGTATCTGCTGGGTGCTCCTTTATTCGAGGTGCTCGGCTTTGGGCTTTGAAATATTTAAATAAAACTTATATATCAAAACACGTTGATGTAAATAAATATTTAAAAACAAAACAAAAAAAAGTAAAATAGGTAGCAAGAATACTTTAATTATAGCTAATGAGGTGTCAAATCATCAATTCTGAGTAATTCATACAATAACATCTAAACTGCGATGTAAGGAATTCCTATTAAAAAATGAAATCATCACGGACAACGATTACCTTTAATATTATTAGCACGACTATGTGCTTTTTAATTACACGCGTCTTAATTAGCTATTCGAAAATAGAACACAATTAACTGAAGTAGTTATATGTGTGAATTGCATTCTAGCACTATTTTAGTCTTAATTGCATATACACTTACCTTTTATTTCAACAGTAGAAATAATTAAAAGATGCAAAAACACTAGACTAATGAACTGGTTCCACGCCTGTTTATCTATTTTAATTGCAACGGCGCCGATCATGCTGGCTTTAATGTCCACCATCACTTCGCACTTTATTCACGTTCAACATCACCATATTTCAACAACTCTATCACTATTCAAGTCATAATTTTCAATCTTTAATACCGATCTTAAGTAATAAAGTCTATTTTTATTTGTCAGGAAACAAAGTTGGGAGTTCATACAATATATTGCCCGACATCGCGATGTTTTTTCTGTATGGAAACGACACAACGTTCCCCTCCGGAGACGGCAGGCTCACTGTCCCCCTCTCTCAATGTGTCATTTTGCGCCGACTCAGATAGGACTTTTGGTGCACGGAAATGAAATTGAAAATAGTCGTGAAAATTCAGAATTCTACTCGAATAATTATTAATAAAACTAGATATTGCCTATTAGTAACGATCCTTGCTTTATATTTTCAGACGCAACTTCGATGGGGATAGGTTTCATAATTTCAGTCTTTAATTATTCTTACTGCTGTTAAGGGTTAGTTATCGTCACTTTCATGTATAACATCCGCGAAGTAATCTAGTCGCGTTACAGCAAAATAAACTTGGAAGCAGCCATGTACAATAAGAAGACGCTGTTCATGCACATTTGTCTCCTCAAGCCGGCATAGTGAAGGCGACTGCTGCCGGTCATTTCTCTCTGGTATCAGTTATTTTCATTCATGGATCGCACTCTAACTCAAAGTACAACGGAGTATGTTCACATGTCGAGGTTCACATAAAAATATATCTCCTAAAATAGACTCGATTAAAATAACAATGTTATCGACTATCTAACTTCAATTTCTAACAAACTTAAGTGTAATACGTGGCCACAAAAACGTATCTTGCTCATCACAAATTTGCCTAAAACCGTCTCGTTCCGGAATTCAGCACGCGTGTCTAACTCATGCAGTGTCAACTGGAATACGAGTGAGGATTCCAGTCACGTCTTCAGTTATCTAACAGAGGGTTGATTCTGGATACAACCACAACTCAAATAAATAAATATACACCAAAATAATATGTTTATTTGATTATAAACTAGTAAATGTTTATAGCAATATTTTTTCAGAAAACTTTCAGGGTTTTTAAAATTTTCACTTTACCGTTACCTTTAAAATTTACTGCGTCATTTTGTTGTGTATAAATCTATCTCTAAGCCTATAAATCGCTTTTGTTTTGATTTATCCATCATTATAATAATACAAAAGAAACAAAAATAAATTTTCAAAAATTTGGCAGTCAAGAGTAGGTGCCGGCGCCCCTTGCTCATCAGATGGGACTGGGTGGGTACGTGTAATGAACCATTCTGTCTTTCCTTCCTATCTAGTCAGAACAAAGGATAGTTCATTTACCGAAACTAGAATTGGTTTCTTGAATAGAATTTGTAAGATTTAAGTTTTATTTTAATGGTTTACGAGTATAATCAAAGAGTATAAATTTAGTGCTACGGCTACATTTGTTTCTTAACGCGTTAATTAATGCATAACGTTAATGTGGTGGTAAAAACTTTAACCCGTTATTATATTAACATCAATACTATTGTCACTTTTGACCTCTTTGGCACTCTTGGCAGTTGGACCTAGTCAAAATTAACGTTAACGCATGTAGAGCGGTAGAAAAATAAACACTAATATTCTCTAAGTTAATAATCAAGTTATTTGCTACTAAGCGAGGATGTTGTGTCAGGATTGTGGGAAGTGGCGTTCCGTTGTCTCTGCCTATCTTTGTGGGAAAAAGGTTACTTTGTACTATGGGTAACAGAGGAACAAGGATACTATAAAAATATAACGTAAAGCCCTGAAGCGCATATCTACTTTTTTTTTAAATATTTATATTTGTAAATAATATGATATTGTTGTATCCATATATAAATTATATAGTCTGAGCCACGACCAAAGAGAGGCCATCAATACTGACGTCTATAGTTTTTTTTTTTTTTTGAATATAAATTCTTATGTCGTCGCTGGTTATATAATTGCGAATAATCTACAAATCCTTTTCAATTGACAGAACCTGTATGATCCAATAAAACATGTTCACCGATATCAAGTTTATTCCCCTATATAAATTAACGCAATAAAATAAACAAGTAACCTACGCAGTGCCGCAAGGGCTACTAATTCAATCAATTGCCTGACCATAAATAACGTAGAGACAGTGTGGCGATACTCTGACACTCACAAGTCTCGCGTAATTGAGATACTCCGTTTGTGAATAGTATACATTATAATGCACATATTTTATACGAATTTATTCAATTATATTTGAAACTCACCGTATTTTTATATGGTTATCTTCGCGAAGTCTTGTTACCTATTATATTCGAACAAATATATATATTTTTTTTGTGCTTAACAGGCAAACGTTTGACCGCACTCTACCTGGAGCACGCCTGCCTATAAGGTACCTATTTACCCTTAATTTAAAGAGGCCCGTATTGTACTACTCGGGAAACACAGACAAACACAAATATAAAACTGATGTCTTTTTCCACATCTATTTTTCGAGTTTAAATATCATTATTGTAATTTAATAAAGTAATTTTCTTTTGTCTTAAACTTAACTAAAAAAAATTAAAGGAAAAGGAGTTTTTACGTAAAAGTTGTTTTTTGATGTAAAGTCTAAAATTTTACGTTTGAACAGATAAGCTCGAAAAAGGAGAAAGGAAAACCTATTCGTACGTATAACAAAAGGGAAAGTGGAAATTCTTCTAGTAATTCTTCTTTTTATTAAAGTTTCTTGGTAAAGCTTGGTAAGGGCTGGTAATTCAATTCTTCTTTAATTATAAAGCGAGCTTAACCTGCAATTCTTAACTCAAAAAATCCCAAATCGCTTCTTTAGATCGTTTGAAGATACGTATAATACGGGCTTCCTTGAGTTTTAAGTTATAGCACTACTACGGCGCTATCAGTATTATAACCTAATAATTTACTACCTGATTAAGTAAGAATTGAGTTACCAGCCCTAAGTTACAGACATTGTTGACAGAGTAAAAATGTTTCAATCAAAAACTAACCTTACGGTACGCAGAATAAGGATAAAACGTAGCATTTTACATCTAGTCTTAATAAAGATAAACCTTTTTTAATTTTAGTTGATCATCACCTAACAAATGCTTTTGACAGTTAAGTAACGTTCAAATTAATCGTGAAAAATCTGCCCCAAGCTTGGTTTGGATAACAGAACATCCGCGCTAAGTCGCTACACGTGCGTGCATTATCTGTTAACTGGATGCACAAAATTGGGGACGAAATTGTAATTCAATATACATATATTTTATATACTGATTGAAGATTTATTTAGGATTGCTCGCAACTTCATATGCATATAATTAATATTATACATTTAACGTTGCCGTTTCATCTATATGTAACCTTCTTGTAAGCTAAAGCCTCATTAATCAATTAAATTTAGCGCGTTCAGACATACAAACACACTCTAGGCTAGGCTTTAGGATAGATAGCTTTAACTAGAATTAAGACTATAACTCAAGCATTAGTATCAGCTATTATTCTAAGCAGAATAAAATTTTCACCTAAAAAAAGGCAAAAACATTGTGATTAAACAACTATATTAAAATAATGCATAAACATATAAAGTAAAACTAAATACAAATCGAACGCGACGCAATAAACCAGGCAAACAGGAAATCGATAAACGCAGCTCAGATTACGGGAATAACTTTCGATATTTACATTGCAAACGTCAACTCTCCAATGTACCGCTAGAAGTCCTTATCAAGTGGCAAGCTACGTTAAACTTATCACTACACTAAATATCGCACAATGACTAACAAATTACCGCCGAAATCGTCTCAGCCTGGGGTTGCCTTATCAGGATACGCGTCACCTCCAAGCAGTAAGTATTCCCTCTCTGATTCTTGTTCGATAAC
Organism: Tinea pellionella; assembly: GCA_948150575.1. Lineage (NCBI taxonomy): Eukaryota > Metazoa > Arthropoda > Insecta > Lepidoptera > Tineidae > Tinea > Tinea pellionella. The sequence continues at coordinate 3,743,478 of OX411253.1, forward strand.
TGACTCCCCCTTGGCATATTTCTCATTTGCCATATCTTGTAGTAACCGTATAAGGCGCAAATATTTAAAAAACGACTCTCGGTATAACAAATTTCCTCCCATCTTTTGTAGATGTCATTATAGGGTAATTGTATCAAATTAGATTCTTGGTAGAATATGGTAAAAAATATGTTTTATATTTCTTCTAAACGTGATGATAATAAATGACCACGATTAATCATACTGACTGGCTATCGGCAGGAACACAACTCTAAATTCATATAATATAACGCTAGATCCTTTACGGTGCGATGAGCAGTTCGGTTCAGGCCTTAGCCAATACAAATAGTATTTTGAGATCAGTCCTAAGCCAATATTATCATTTGGAATTTTATAACAGACTAAATTTTTACGACAATAGAAGAGGCTACCTTCCCGACGAAATTATCGAGCGGTGGAAAGGAAAACAGCACCCTCCATAAAACTGCGAGTGGATTGTTTCCAACGTTCTGCCGGAATACAGAGAATGGATTCGGACTAATACTCGTTTTACCCTTCCTTCCCCTTTTGCTTGCATAAAATACCTTCGGGTGGTGATTTCCGGATATTCGCATTGTCCGCCTCAATGCGAAGGGATTCAAACAAATTAGAAACTTTTAGTATTAGGATTAATCGTTACCACAACTTGGTATTGTTGCTATAATTCTAAATAAATACATAAAATGAGTCCAAACTGAAAATTAAATTAGTTTTCAAATTTAAAATTTTGAAACAAAAATTTTGATTATATGCAGAACAATATTGAACTTACATGTTTGGATGGCTCACAAAATTTTATAGACCTTCCATTTCTCTGCGCTACCATGTGCACATGATAGCAAAACTTCAAACACTTTAAAGACGCATGTGAATGTAAAACTAACTAAACAACATGCTACCTTAGAGCGTTGAGGAAATTCAGGGAAACTTTTGTACTTTCAAGATTACATCTAGTCAGAATAACAGTATAGTAGTAAGTACTTAATTCAGAAATATATATTACTTTTCCAGTTAAGTTTATGTTATACAGGATCCTGTAAATAGATTTTAGTGCATCTGTGGCGGTCGATTTACTAATCCGAGTTCAAGTAGTAAGTCGGTCAAATATTTATTGTAAAAAAGTGTAATAATTTGATTTAGTATGTTCAAATATTTGGCTAGCCGTCCAGATAGTGATAGTGCACATTTCCCTCGTCATACCCTGTTACGTGGTACCATGGCACCATGGCCTTTTAACCTAATATCGAGCTAGTAACTAAACGTACCTATATCCATCTCTATAACACTCTTTATGTATTCTACCTGGAATACTATTCTAGTTATAGGTACATGAAGAGGAAACCATGATCGTTTGTCACGGTCGTTTGCGAGTGACACAAGTGGGTCCGGGCAATTAATGCTCGTCTACCGTTTATACGAATATCCGCCTTCAATTTCAGTGATCATACCGATTCCATCTTTCCTTGACATATTTAATATTAATACAGTATTAAAACTGTTATAGTTTAAAGCGACTGTACCAACGCAATCGATTAACCGCGTGGTCTAACGGTAGAGGATGGACCTCACATTCGATGAGACCCGTGTTCAAACTTCAGTGAATTCTGTTCGGTACCAATGTTATATGTACTTTGGTCGACCAGTGTCTGTGATACAAGTACCAGCTTAAAAAAATCAAAAATTTGAAAACCGCATTAATTATTTTACAAATGAAAGTTATTGGGCAATATTGCCAGTAAAATTATACATATTGCTGGGTGCACCAAATAACGAAGCAATTAGTGCATATTGCACAGCCAACGAGACCGTCGAACGTCCAACATCGAATTGTACTCACTAACAATCATTCTCTCGTTACCTACATATAACTATGTATCTATGTATTTGTCTACCTATGTAACAGCCGGATCATTAAGCCATCCCCAAAATGTAGGGGAACAATAAGATTTTAATAATTATTGTGAATTTCGTTTTGAAAGAAATACATAATTAAATTTCGTTTATTTAATTACTTATTAATTTTAGAGCTTTTTAGAGAGAATTTTGGAAAGAACACCAAAGTATAAATTGCTGAAATATTTAAGTCAGTATTTTCCTGACATGATGGCAATGTCGGAAGGGAAGACCTTTCTCAGGTCAACTGCTCAGAAAGGAGCACCCTCAACCGACATGCATGAGGGGAGTAATGGATGTGGTCGAAGCGAAAGTGGTATGTAGAGAAAGGAGTCGCTGGCGCTCCGTGGTTTCTGCCTACTGCCAGTGGGAACAAGGCGTGAGTTAAGTATTAGTAGTGTCAACCACTCTTTAGTTTGGAGCCAGCGCATTCTATACGTTTTTATTTTTTATATTAATTTTTTTAGCCTACCATTCCATGAATATCAAATAGTTGGTTACCCACGTAGAAGTGGATATATGGGATCGGATTGATGCCTATTTATACTGCTTTGCATCGCTTTGAGTCATAGTACATGTATATCTATATAGATATATCTAATGTAATCTATTGTAAGTCTGAAGCTTAGCTGAATTATCCATATAATAGCCTTTGTGCATGTTAATGCATTTACCAGCGGACATCGGAATCAAAGAGGTTTATTAGGGCATTCACGGATAGTACACGGACATTTTAATTACCATAGCATATAGATCGCAAAATTAGTCAAAAATATTTTTTAATTTATTTTCAATTTAGAGTAAAAGGCAGATTAATGATGGCTATTAACGCAGTCTGCCGTTCTGGAGTAGTACCACTTGTCTCCTCACGTCGGCATAGCGGAGGCGACTGCTGCATACGGAAATTTCTCTGTGGTAGCAGTTGTTTCCGTTCATGGACCGTTTAACATTACGTGGAATGTTATCATATGCCAAGTTACAATTTTAAAAAAATGTACGTAGTTTTCTCCTAAGCAATGATAAATAAACAGAAGGGATTGCCTTCGTAACACCCAGCTGAAAAACAAATATATTTCGACCGTGGTATAAACATCACGACAAACACAACGTAAAACGTATTAACAAAATCTATGAACCATGCTTGTGATAGTTATTGTCTTGTTTATACCGTATTGTTTTGAGAATGGATACCCCTTAACTAAACGACGCCTGTCGTATGTAAATATGTTGAAGTTTGCTCTTTATTTGTATTAATTTTTTACTTTTCATTAAATGCTTATAATCTTTTTAAAATAATTATTGTTCTCTTAATAAATTGTTCAAGACTTTAGAATAAGTGATATTAAAATTAAATCGTCTATGAACTGAATCGAATAGTTGTCACATAATCAAATAAGCAAATTCATTGAATTTCATAACAGATAGAAAAGGGGGACAAGGATTTCCTATTAAAGATTG